>CM028132.1:45160000-46492500 GCA_016271365.2 Neoceratodus forsteri | reverse complement strand
GTACATGGCAGGCAAGGTAAAGGGGAGGAAAAAACACCAGGCCATTTGGATGTGACTGGCAGCACCCTGGGCTCTGAAGAGTCACACCCTGTGGGCTTACTCTAATGGCACTAGCAGCAACAGTGTTGGGAGGTTGCCCAAGAGCTAGGTGCAAGGCACCACGGCTAAAACACTACATGAAAACATAAAAATAAATAATTCTGAATAGTTAAACTAAATGATGACATCACTGTTGGCCAAACAATAATGTTTTCTTTTTTGTAATCATTCCAGTCACTCTTATAACCATAGGAGGGTCTCTAATGCACACTGTCCCAAAACTGAGTTTAGTTGGCATATTCCATTTCTCACACAGGGGTTTCCTAATTTTTACAAAGTAAAAATTTTAAATTCAAGTTCCATTTATTGTCCATGTCTACTAATAAAAACTGGGAATTTTGCTTAACACAAGCGTATCTCTAACATAGAATCCTAGCTGACAAAATTATTTTATTTCACTAGTAGGGTTCATCACTACGGTTCATCTCAGTGGGGTTCATCAGTCTATATACCTCCAGCTGAGCACTGAACCTTGCACTCTGCTCAACTGAGCCAGCAAGAGGACAGCCTTTGATGAACCGTGCAACAGCTGTAGTTCATTTAAAATAATCAGGCACCAACAATACGGTCTTTTGTTTGTTTAAGTGCTTTCTAAAGCACTATGGTAAACTAATATAACCACACATGTGACTGGCAGCTATAGATAAGTTTCTCTTCACTTGTGGTCCATGACCTCTTGTACCCTCACTCGTGGCTTCACCACAAGTAACGATCAAGAGGTCACTGATCACTCATGAAGATAAAAATGATACCTAGCCAGCCAGCACATATTTATATAGTATGTACAGCAATGGTATCTCTTATAAGTGTGTCTTCAAGTCCTCTGTGTGATAGAGCAGCTCAGCTTCACAGTTCTCTAACAATCATAAGCAGCTCTTTCCCTCCAGCCCTGAAGCAGAAGTGGCAGAACCCAACTGGACATTGGCAACAAGATTCAGGAGACTGGAGGCATCACCTAAAAGAGGGAATGCCAGAACAATTAGATAAGGAATACATGTTCTGTAGATGTATTTTTCAAGTAGAGTATTTTAAGGAGGATGGACGTAAGCATAAATAACAGTGGTTGTGCCTGGAGGGAGCAGTGTTCTAGGAAGTAGTAATGGGGACAGAGTCTGGTGTCTGTAGCGGAGATGGTGGGGAGTTCCAGTGTGAGGGCCCATTCACAAAGCTTGCTGTAGACTTGACCCAGTATTACTGGCCGCATGCATTCACAAATCACCCTATAGGCCAAAGGTCAGTCACTAAAAGTATGTCCGTCAATACAAAGTTGTGAAAAGTGGGTTGACAGTATAGCCTAGAGGTAAAGCAATGAGCTGTGAATGAGGTTGTACATCCAGCAGACCTGGGTTCGATTTCCACAACCACCACTTGCAGACTGTGTTAGCTTAAGTAAGTCACTTAACCCTTTCAGTGCTCCCAGGTCACCCCTGTAAATTGGTCTTGTGGGCAGTAATCAACAAACAAGCATTTGTCAATGCTGAATGTTGGCTTGCTGGCACTGGTAGTGCAGGAGTTAGAGATGCATAATAGGAATGGCAGTGAAGTACTGAACAAGCGTCATCTCCCATCCTGCAGAGACTGAAAGGCGTTGGGGTGTGCCTTTGGGCCATCATCCATAGCGCTTATGCCATTCCGCCTCACCCCACCCTGCAGACACCAACAGGTGTCACAGTGTGCCCTTGGGTCTTCAGCACTTATACTCACGCCATTCCATAAGGAAATAAGCTGAGATGGGTTCAGTATAGGAGAATAGTGAGCGTAGGGCTGAAGACCCAAAACCACCTCAATACCTGTCAATGGCTGCAGGTTGGGGGTGGAATGCCATGAGCATTATGGCTGACAAACCCAAGTCAAACCCTGATGCTTGTCAGTCTCTACAGGTGGGGCATTATGATTAGAAACCCTAACGCACCACGCGTTTGTTGGCATTTTCACTCCAAATTTTGCACATGAGCTTTTGGGACCCCACCTCATGAACAGTGGCACTATCATTTCATTACTCAATCCTGAAAAGTGAGTTCACACAGCGAATGCACCATTTGGCCACAGGTGCGGAAATATTTCTGGCAGGATGTGAAAAATGACAGCCGTACTGTTCATGAGGAGATGTAAAGAATTGGCAATGCTGAAATCTGGAGTGAAAATACCTAAAAACTGGCGGAGTTAAGAGTGTGCACAGAAACTGTGCAATGCACGTCTAATGCAATCATTTTGGGAATTTATCCACAAACCCCTCATGAACAGTGACACTGTGATTGTGTTATTCTGTCCCAAAAGTTGATTTCCCAACGGCTGGCCACCTGAACCACCGTGCGAAAATATGTTTTGGGGCAGGATGTAAAAATGACACCTGTACTATTCATAAAGAGGTGTTAAAATGGCAATGTTGAAAATCTGGAGTGAAAATATTAAAATTGGCGAGCCACGAGCATGCGAGATAATGTGCAACGACACCTGTAACACTGGCATTTTTTGACCAAATATTCAACATGGGCTTTTGGGAGCCCAACCTCATGAACAGTGGTACTGTCATTTTCTTAATCAATCTGAAAGGTCATTCTGCAGTGAAGGTGAAATCACCTTTTGGGACCAAGAAAAGAATGACAGTAACATGTTTACGAGGTGGGTCCCCAAAATGTTGAAAATTTGGGGCCAAAATTCTAAAATGGCTGAGATATCAACCTCAGTTGAACCTCCTCCCCACTGACTCATTATAAAGCTTACAGTCATTTCTTCAGTTTGCGGTTTGCCTTTGAAGAGTGCACACGTCCCAGTCCAGAAGATCACTGCTCCTGACCTCGGAGGCAAGTATGGGGTGAGGGGAGGTGCTGGAGGTGGGTGCTCAGAGGAGAGAGGGACGGGGCAACAATGGACTGTTTTGTTTGCAGGTAATATAAAATTCAAAAAAACTTTGGGGCCATTTTCTTTGTTTTATTGGAAAAATATCAAAGCATTTAGGCACACTGGGGTGGGCTCCCAGTGTGCCACATTAATGGGGAGAGGGGTACATGCTGACATGGGGATTGGGCACCCGATGTCTGCTTTCCAAGGAGTGTGTGACAGATTGGGGAGAGACATGCCAACATGGGGATTGGGCATCCTGATGTCTGCTTTCCAGGGGTGTGTGACAGGCGGGAGGGGGATACATGCAGACATGGGTGTGTGGCGGGCAGCAGGAGCCACCATATTATTGAAATGTTTCACCAGGAATGGCACACTAAACAAAGCTTACTATTGAAGCAAAGCTCGGTGGCAGGAGCCAACTGCTTGCTCTTGGAGCAAGGCCCAGGGACAGAGTGCTCAGCCACAGGAGTTGACAAGGTTAGAGGGAGGGGGGTGCTGCTGCAATGTGAAACTGTTCATGATTGCAGCGGCACATTTCTTTCAAGTCTTTGGCTCTCTATGAAGTTTCTGTTCATTGACAAGCTCACTGATTGGCAGCTGAGGGACACCCACTAAAAGCATCCCTGCATTGGCCAAAACACTGACACCTCTGAAATGTGCTATTACCACAAGATGTTGCTTGCGCATGCACTGCAAACCAACATAAAAAATGGCTGTTAAAACCTCTTCCATTAAATAAGGAAATCTTCAGTTAGGTTGCAAGACAAAGCGTAAAAAAGTAGGAAAGCGCAAAAGTTAGGTTAAGGTTTGTTTAATCTGTAGCGTTAATCAGGGTTTTAACAATCACAGGGCACAGCAATGTTTTTTTTTGTACTTACTTTGCTCTTTTCCCCAGCCTCAGTTCCTCCCTGCCTGGAGCCTCAGGGCGGTCCCTCCATGTAGCCGTGGTCCCCCACCCCGGCGGGAACAAGGTAGGGCCCCTATACCCGAACTAGCGGCACTTTGTAGGGGCCACCACGCAGGACAAGCAGAGGACCACTGAGATCTATGCTAACGCTCCATCTTCCTGGAGTGCTGGGCGATTTTTCTCTTTTCCGGGCGTGCCGTCGTCCCGGCGTCAAAGCGGAGATCCATAAGCGTCTGGCATGTCAACCCCTCCTCAAAATGGTGGTGCTTGCTGTACGAGCACGACCTTATCCCCAGAGAAAGCGAGCAGGCGCTCAGCCTTCTCCCCCGGCTGGCCCTCCAGTTCCCCGGACTCATTCCTAAACCGGATCGCCAGTGTCGTGAGCAGTAGTGCTACTGCTGCACCAGCGGCCAACCACAACACTGGTTCTACACCAACTGCACCATGTCTCCAAGCACTGTGTGACACTGTTACTTTTAAGTAGACAGTTCCACGGTTACGGCAACACTGATGCTGTGTCATGTAAATGTTCTCCAGCATCCAATCTGTGCCTGTGCTTTTTCAGTCTCTTCCCCTCTGCTTATGAGCTGCTCTTCCAAAATTTCCCTCTCCTACACAGTCCCACTTTTAATCACAGGAGTGTGCTGCTGCCCTGTCCTATCCCCTGCTTCTGTCACTGAGCTCCTCTCCTCCGCCTGCTCCCATTCTTCCCATGGAAAACTGCAGATACTTGGGGATTTTTAACACTAACTGGCTCTGCTCAGTGCACAAACTGAGCCAGAAAGTTAAATCCTTCCAGCTCTCCCAACTAATTTCAGGCCCCACTCATCTTAATCATAAATCCTCTACCCACACTCTCCTGGACTGGTTACCCTCCTCTCACCCCCCACCCCATATTGTGGATGCAGGTATCCTCCCAGATGAATTCAGTGACCACTATAAGGTCCACTGTGTGCATAAGATCCATGGTCCCAAAGCCCCAAAATCATCCTCCTGTGGTCCTCAGGTTGTTGGATTTATCCTCTATCCACACGGACCTATTGGCCACTGACTGGTCCAACATCTCTACAACTACGATATGAACTCAGCCTTCAACTCCTTCCATACTTTTATGGGGAGCTGGCAGGCGGGTTATGGCTCCTCCCTTGGAGGAGTTCATCTCACCAAGCTTCCCCAGGAAATTTCCCCATGACATGGCTGAGGGCAAGGAGCATTGACTTTTCCCCTCTCCCAGAAAGTCAGCATCCAGCTTCCTAGGTCCAGCGCAGGCATAGCCAGGGCCATCATGGAGCCTGCCAGCTCCATTTTACTCCCCCTCAGGCATCAGGCACCTGCTCGTGCCTCCTGACCCATATCACCCTCCAGCCCCGCTAGAGGGCAATCAGCAGGTAAGATGACTATCCTCCTCCCAGAGAGAGTAGAGCAGTCCTCCAGACGCTTAATCTTCTCTTGCCCCTGCCGACCTCCCACAGCCCGGGCTCGTTCCCAAACCAGGTCGCCAGCATGCGCGAGGATGTGGTATCCAGCACACAACCTCCAGGCGCCACCAGGCGGCTACTTCCATAACAAATTTGGCTATCTGGGTCTACCATGCCCCCTTGAGGAAAGCCAGGGTCAGAGGTTCTCACCTTCCATGGGTCTCTGCGAGCTCCTAGCCAGCCTTTGAGCTTGTGATCTGGTCTGGTGGTCCTATGGGACCACTGGCTCCCCTACCGCCCTGCTAAATTATCAGACCCTTCACAATCGTGCACCAGGGCCATCAGGCTTGCAAAATCCAATGACTTCACATCCATACTCCAAAACAACCTCAATAAAACCCCTGCATGTTCTGGAAAGTTATCCACTCCCCAACCCAGTCCACCCACCTGTCCTCAAGGTTATTAACTCCCACATCACTAACCCTGCTGCTGTTTCTGCTTCCTTCAACTCTTTTTTCCACCACCTGCTCCATATCTCTGGCCCCCTTCTCCCTCCTCCCTTGCACTCCTTTTCCTTCCTCCTCCCTCCATTCCCTAGGCCTCCCTTAAGGCCCTTCTAGCTCCTAACCACCACAAGAGTATGAGCCCTGATGGCCTTGACCGTAAGCAACTGTACCTCTCTGCACCAGCCATGGTCTTCCCACTTCCTCCTCCTTAATCTCTCCTTCTCTGCCTCGGTCATGAACATCTGGAAATGGGCTGCTGTCATCTCCCACCCAAGAGAAGGTGATCCTTCCACTCCTGAAAGTGTCATCCCATTTCTCTCCTCCCCACACTGGCCAAGCTCCATGAACATCTTGTCCTCCCACAACTCACCCTGTTCCTCAACTCCTTTTGCACTCCCTTCCACTCTGATTTCAGGAAGTCCCACTCCACATCTACTTCCCTCCTCCAGCTCAAACAATCCATCCTGTCTGGTATGGACCAGGGTCAAATTACTCCCACCACCTTTGTCAACTTGGCCAAAGCTTTTCGACACTGTGCCACACCCTTTCTCCTACACAGCTTAAGGCAGCAAGACACTCTGCCTTCTCAATCAGCTGGTTCCACTCCTACCTAGCAGGCAAGTCACAAGCTGTCCATACTGAAGACATCCTTTCCCTTCACTTGCCATCTGCTCAGGCATCCCCAAGGGTCTGTTCTGGGACCAATACTCTTCTCTATATTCCTAAATGACATCCCTCTGACTGTTCCTCTGTGTCCATTCACATGTAAGCAGATGACAATGTGCTGTCTGCTTCTGCCCTCTGCTGTCCAATTCCAATCCAGTCTGCGCTTACGCTTCCAAGTCTACCCTTGCCAGACTGGACCCCCTCTTCCACCAACATCTGCCACTTTGCCTTGGACTGCCCCCTCATAACATCACTGCTCTCTCTCTACCTCCCTCTCCTCCCTTCTTTCTTTCTTTTGATGCCAGATGCCTCATTCACTGTGCCACTTTCACCTCAAATTCTGGTTTAGCCCGCTGTCCTCCTTCCCCCATCCCAGTTCCTCCCACTCTTCCGAACACTGCTTCCCATTCTCTGTCTCCACCCCACCCAGGAACACTCATTGGCCAAGCTGCCTTCTCAGATTGTTTTCCTAAACTTTGGTCTTCCCTCCCCATCCATCCATCCACTCAGCTTGGTCCTTCTCTTCCCTCAAATCCTTCTTCGTAATGTTTCCACCCTCTCCTGCAAGTGTTCCCCATCCTGGACCCTTGTATTCCCTCTTCCCATACTGCTGACATTCCCCTTGTCTCCCTTCCGCCCAGCTGTAAGCAACTCACCACCCCCAGCAAACTGTGCCTTAAATTAGTTAATCCATCTGGCAATATTGTGCTCCTGATCTACCTCCTGCACTGGCGTAGTTGGCTCGCACTTTAGCAGTCTGGTGGTGCTAATAATCCGCCGACTATCTGGTACTGTTCCCTGCACTGCAGGTGCTTGTATCTCAGTTTTGCATTTTCATCTTTATTTTTGTATTCCTAAATATTCTGCCTATAAACTGTGACTGTGCACTGCTGTTTGTTTCTGTTTACTTTATTGTATGCATTTTATTGTACTTATTTTTATTACTACTGCACGTTACGTTATGTTGTTTCATTTACACACATGTGCTGTATATTCCCTTCCCGATCCCCCAGGACACATCTGGAAATGAGTGGTTACCAACTCAGTAGGTCTTTCCTAGAAAACATTTGAAATAAATACATACATACATACATAAATAAATAAATAAAACCCAGAGAAAAGCCATGTCAAAGATTTAAAAGGCTTAGTGGACTTTCTATCCTAACGCTGCATGTTTTATTTTATTTTTTACTTTTGATTTTTGAACTGCAACCGAACAGATTCATAAATGGTGTGTGTGTGTGTGTGTGTGTGTGTGTGGCGGGCAAGGCTGTTGTATTTCTTGATCTCCCCACCCCCAGACCGCCCCCTTCCTCAAGCCCTCCCAGCCCAGTCACCCCAGCATCCATTTGTACTCCCCTTGCTTGAGAGTGCCAGCAAGCCGGGTCCGGCACCTCTTGGTGGGTCGGAATCATCCCTCGACCTGTGGTATTTTCATCCTCTGGTTTCTTCCCTGCCCCCACCCGAGCGCGGAACAAGTGTGCAAGGATGCCAATGGCCGAGGCGTGTGCTTCCGCCCATGCCGGGCGTCTGCTTAGTCTCCACCTCCCCCGGTCTGCAGAATCGGCGTGCCAGCCTCCAGCCGCGCTAGGAGCCAGACATGCACGGATATCCAGTCCCATTTCTCCCCGGGAGAGAGCTGTCCTCCGGACGCTGATCCTCTCCTCCCCAGCCGACCCCCAGAGACCCACTCGCACTGCGAACACAGATCGCCGGCATGGCAGGAGGTAGGCATTGCTGCCTCAGCCCTCCACGCTACCAGGCCATAAATGTAGTTTTTTTTTTTTATTAATATTTCATATCGTACCACGTTCCTGGCCAATCAGGATGGTTTATTTCTATACATAACAGGTACTCTTATAACCATACATATGTCTTATGCTAACAGCTCTAAACCTCTGAAGTTTTACGTTAAGCTCAGTTGGCACAGTCCATTTCCCCATAAAGAGATTTCAATAATTTTCTACCAAGAAAAACAAATTGATTTTCAATTCATCTTTTTTTTTAAACCAAAATTTAATACGATTTATATATAAAGTAAATGAAAGGCAATTGTGAGGTGCAAGAGTGTAATTCAGTCAAGTGCTTTTGCTGATGCTCTAAACCATGACACAGAAACTTGAGTGGTTTGTGTCACCAGTGCCCAGAGATTTGTTTTCATCAGTAAGATTTTATTTAAACACACCTCTGACTTTACAGAAAGTAGATGATTTAGTAATTTTACATTTGGTATCATTCCTATAAAGCATTTTAACCAAAACATAAAATACTCTAATATATTTAAACATCCAAAATTCATTTTGGTAACAATTACACCCTGTAATTCTTTTATTTTATAAAATATCCTTAATCCACACTCCTGCAGTGCTGGTTTGTAGTCAAACTGTAATATGGCACTCACTTTCTCTACTGCTGTGCTCTGTGTCCCTTTCGGTCTCGCACACTGGCAGTGCCGCAGTGCAGTACTTTTCATTCTTCTCCGAGACAGTGGCCATGTTTATGATATGTCAGAACGACAATTTCTGTGAGCACGCGAGTAACAGGTTTCACTGATTAGCGCTACAGGTCATAATTCAGAGTTCTGATGTAATACTCATGAATTACGAAGAGAATGACTTCTTAAGTGTAACTTTACAAGCCTGAAAACAATGGTCGTCTGAGTGTAAATTAAAGGCCACAACCATATACTCAGTACTGTATTATTCACGATAGGAGGTGGGCAAGCCAGAGCAGGCTCAACCCTACTGCCCGGCTTGGATCAGCCTCTATAAAATACCGAGCCACGATCAAGCCAAGCCAGTTATGGTCAAAAGATTTTATCAGCTTGAGTAGTTAGTATAATGTCTGAAACATTCAACTCCTATGTTGAGGACAGCCGGCAGCAGCCATGGCTCTGCTAGTGTTTTGGCTCATAGAGAGTCAAGCCAGAACTTCTGGCTCGGCTCTGGCGCTTGGCTTTAGGTGAAACACCCTAGCTTGCCTACCTCTATTCAAGCAATAACGCACAACAGGGCACCAGTTATTGAAGAAATAATCACTGTGGGCATCCCCAAGGAAAACTCGGTTGATATTTGCAGGCAAACATGCGCGGGTTTAGCAGGCTCAGCCATCGCGGCTGCTCTCTCCTTTACTCACGCTGGACACCTGCCGCAACCACCGCTCAGCGGTAAGTAAAACTAAGTATGTTTATGTTATACAACTGCTGTGGTGAAAAAAGCGCCCGACAGCAATTATGTAAAATAAAGGATGGGTGATATGTAAAACTCAGTTTTACACACACCCTCGGTGGGATGCTTCTCATAAACCCTTCAGGCTTAGCCTCGGAGTTTATGTAGCATCCCACACCTCGGGTGTGTGTGAAATCTCGTAACACACACCACCCCATCCTTTATTCTCTATTTTATCCACGCCTTTGGATGGTGTGGCACAATGAAAAGCTGCTTGCCAAAACCACCTAAGTGGGTAAATCCCTACAGCAACCCACACCTTGATGTGCTTTACTGCAACCATAAAATTAATTCCAGCAAGTAGGAAAAAAAAAAAAAAGCTTTCTATTATAAAAGAATAAAAAAAAAAAAAAGCTGAACAATGCAAGATTCTAGGTTATGGGTTATGCTGAGATTCACACGAGTTCTAATCTTAGACGGCCAATACAGTACGTAAGGCAGTATGCAAATAAACCGTTTTATAATCAAAGACATGACGTCCAATTTTGTGATGTGTGGTGTACACACTGGGATAAATATTGCTACTAACAAAAACAAAAACAAAAGAAACCATGGTCAGATAGGACACAAATGGAAAAATGATCAGCACGCTTGGATCAGATCCAAATCTAAAGCAGTCTCCAGCATTTATTGAAGTAGACAGCAGCCACTGTTTTTTGTTCGTTTGTTGTTTTTTTAATTTTCTTTCTAGCAGCTACCTTACCTTGTTCACAAAGCCTCAAGCCCAATGGCACCTCAGTTTGGTGCCACCTAACCCCAGGTCTCGATTCATTCTCCCGATACACCTTGGTGTGTCACAACCTAGGTGAGGGCCACAGATTCCTGATCAGTGGGGCCTCCTCCAGGGCAGCATTTGTGCTCCGTGATCACATCTTTTCAGGAGGAGTCAAGACCAGTAGAGGAGATAGGAGGGCAGAGGGTCTGAGCACCCTGACAGGGTGGTCAGTGGGCATGGTGGCTTAATCTGCCGAGTGAGACTCTATCTTCTCCTCCACATCTTTGAGGATGCAGGGCACCTTGGTATTTGGAGTAATCTATTTCATTTCTGTAAATAAGGCCATAACAAACAGCTGGCATTTAGCACAATTTCTCTTCCCTTTAAACAGCACCTTTCTTGGCGCTATGAGAAGTCATTAGGAGGCCCCTTACCCAACTAGGAGTTCCTCCATAGTAGCTAACAATTCTCTCTAGCCCCTAAGGAAGGAAGGGATCAAATTTTGCCTCTGAAGGGCTGCCAGCTCGATCCTTTCCACTTTCTGATTGCCAACGCCGTCCCCGCACTTCCTTGTTTCATGATGTAATTATATGCCTAGTGCAGCGATGTGCTCATTCAAGTCTATAGGCGGCATTTTAAAACTTATTTTTACGATTTTAACTCTACTTGTAGTACAAATCGAAGCCAGTATTCAAGTAACAAGAGCCTTGTTACTTGAATACTAAACTCAGACTGTACAAGTCAGGTTAAAATGATGAAAATAAGTTTTAAAAGTAAGGCTCAGTAGCAAGTGCCCAGCGGGACTTGAACCCAGGCCGCCCGTGAATACCGTTCCGGTTGTTCTCTATCAGCTGCACCACCAAGGCAGCTGAAACCTGGAGTGTTCCTGAGCACATTACTCTTTCTCTAATGCACAACCTGGTGATGCAGACAATTACATACAGTAATACATTTGCCTTGGTGTTGCAGCTGGTAGCACAACTGGAATGGTATTCTGGGCGGCCTGAGTTCAAGTCCCAACCGAGGCACTTCTTCTTTCTCTTTGGTTTGTATATACCCCTTCTGCTATGCCAGCACGTGCTACCACCTGATCTCCCCCAGTGGCAGTCTCATAGCAAACCACAGAGTCTCCCACCCCAAGGGAGGACAGCGGTCCTAGAGTTGCTCAATCCTCCTCCTCTGGCCCCTTGGATGACCAGTGCTCATTCCTGAACTCAGCTCACTGGCGTTGTGAGCTGTATCCCACCTGTTGCACCAACGGACTGGCCTTCTGATCAAATATTTAAAATAAATATATATCTCTTTAAGAAATTGCGCGATCACTGTTCCACTTGTAGGTTTGCCTAGTGATGCATTGACTGCACCTTGCTTTGCCACCTGAGACCATGGTTCAAGTAGTATCTCTGGAATACCACGCCAGTGTCAGCAGGGGATCGGGTACATCACTGAGTGGGATGGGGGCTGTTCAGCTTCCTGAGGGGTGGGGTGGTAGAAGCTGGCCACACAGTATTTGCACAGCCCCTACTAGTTGATCTTGGAGCAGCATCGGTGCCAGCTGTGAAGCTGCCATTTGCCTGCCCTCATGGCTGAGGAAGGGTGCACCGGAAACCCAAATGTTGAGGTATGCAAGAGGAAACAAGAAAAAACAGGCAAAATATTAAAACTAACAATAACAAAACAAATACACACCTAAAATCTTTCACTTGTGCCCGCAGACAAAGTCGTTACTTTAATTCTTTTAAGAAGCATGTACATGTGAATGTTGCTGGTGTGGGGCGATTTGTTATTTTCGGGGTTACTGACCAAGAATCTGGCTCTTTTTTTTTCCTCCCACGTAGTAATTCACAACCTGCTGCCTTCTCCCTTGAAGTGCATTTCCTAACATCATTTTAAACTTTACAACACAAAAATCGCCAGTCATTATATCCCAGGTTTAATTTGGACTGCAAAGACGTCTGTATCCACCCTGAACTATACTGGCGACTGCATCAGAAGAAAAAAATTACTAACTGCAGTAATGCTGTTTCTTCTCAGGGATCCATCAATGAGATTTACAACAGCATCATCCCACCAGAGTGTGATGCCCCAGAGACAGAACTTTCTGCTAATTTTAGAAATTAGATTCCAAGTTCAAACTTGGCACTGTGGTCACCCCCACCCAGATTTGTTTCTATTGCTAAGGAGCAATGTCCACAAAAACTAGCTAAATGGCTACCAAATTTCCCCCTTAAAATTTTTAAATACAAAACAAATTTAAAGCTGACATCATGTAAAATTTAAACTGATCATTCCAACAATTACTAAGGAATTGCAATAAGGAATGCTCAAACAATCTTAAGAACAGATTCTTGTGTGACGTATTTTGAGAATCTGGAAGGGAGGCAGGGTTTGTACATCCCATTGATGGGCCCCTTAGAAGAAACATTACTACGTGAGCAATTTTTCTTCAAAGAATTCATCAATGATGCTTTACAAAAGCAGACTCATTAGCAGTACCTGAGAGAATGGGTCCAGAATATATTTGGGAAAAAGGTTCTGCAAGACAGCAGTTCCAAAACTAGCATCCCTCCTGGACTCCAGGTAGCAGTGCTTTATGAAAGTGTGTATCATTTCCAGGTGGTGGCTTTGCAAATGTCTATGAGGGTGTCCCTTGTAGCTGCCGCAGAGGTACCTCTTGTGGAATGTACCCTTAGGGTCTCAGTGAGGTATTTTACCAGCTATTTTATAAAATAACTATGCAGGAAACTATGCAATGTAAGATAGTTCTCCCCCAGTTGGTTTACCTTTTCCCACCTCTCTATAGGTAACAAAAGCTGTGTACCCTAGGATGTGACATCCTTTGCCTGGTCAAAGTAGTGGCCTAATGCTCTTTTACATCCAGACAGCGCTAGTTTCTATTCACTGGTGCAAGAATGTTCAGGGTAGAGCACAGGGTGGGTAACTAACTTCCTATTGGCCCTAAGGTCTACCTTATCAATACACAAGGGGACCTTGGAAGTAACAGTGGGTGGAGACGACCAGAGATTGTGAAGGGTCTGTGGTGGCACAGTAGGCAGGGAAAATGAGATTAGATGGGCCAAAGGGTCTTTATCTGCCCAAAACTTCTATGTTATCCTCATGGAAGATTTAAGCAATAACCCTACAGAGGGTGTGGGTTATGGGGAGCGAGAGAATTACCACGGTTGCATAGTTTGGCCACGAGGTGCAGCAGAGTGGTCAAATCCTCGCCAGCCATGGTACATCCCCATAACCCACACCCTCCAGTGGGTTATTGCAATCATACCTTGGGGCCTCTTTTTTTTTAAAGTTTGTTTTTCCCACTTTAATTGCTTTTTTTCGCTTATTGGTGCACAAGACAAAATAGTCCTGGATTGTGTTCCGGTGCTGGGGTCTGAAGATCGGCTGCCAGAGCAGCAGGAGCAAGAGGTGAGTTTCTTTCAGTCGCTGCGACTGTTTGGGGCTCCTTGACTAAAAGCAAACGGAAAATCTAATCTAGTTTGCTTGGGTCAATTCAATGGCTGCTGTGAACTGTGGTGGCTAACAGACATTTGAACAAAAAAGTAGCAGGGAAAAGAAGATGGCAGTTGTAGCTTTCGGTTTCCAGGGGTTGGGTTGATTTTTATTTGTGGTATGGCTGACTGGCACCTTTGCTATGGTATTCGTAGGGATTTACCATGGTAGAAAGGTGTCAGCCAGCCAATCACAGCACAGATTTTGCATCAATGTTTATGTCCATGGTATAATATGTAGTTTGATCTGTACAGAGGGTTTGCAGTTCGCTTATCTTTCTGGCAGATGTCATGGTTATCAGGAAACTGTTTTCCATGTGACATATTTTAAATCAACTGTAGCCATAGGCTCGAAAGGAGTTTCCATCAGCTGGGCAAGAAAGATATTTAAGTCCTGTGGAGGGACTGGGTACTTTATATGGCGGAATACAGGTGATTGAGGCTCTTAAAGAACCTTTAAAGGCAGATTGTGAGGCCAAGACATTGCCTTTGCCTGCTGATGTGAGGCAGATACGGCTGCCACATGTACCTTCAGGGTGATGGTCTCAGGTCTAGGGGCTGTAAGTGTACCAGATAGTCCAGAACTGTAGGCAACCCTGCCTGCATTGGGATTATCTTTCTGGGGCACACCAGTATGAGAATCTTTTCCACTCAGAAGAGTATGGTTTCCTAGTTGCTGGTTTCCTGAAACCTTAAACACCCTCAGCACATCCTCTGACAGAACCACGCCTCAGACATTGTGTTCTGTGGTCTAGAGATGTTATTCTGCCCTGGAACAGGGTCAGTAGATTATATCTCAGTGGCAGGAGGAATGGGATCCTGTGGAACAGGTTCAGGAGCACAGCGCATCGGCCTGCCTGGCCTAGTTTGGGACAATTAGAATCATCATTGCTGTCTCTCTCTCTCTCTCTCTCTCTCTCCTGAGCTTTATAAGCATTCTCTGTATGAGTGGGAATGAATACAGTAACCTCCCCGTCCAATCCAGAGCTAGGCGCCCTCTGGGACAGAGCGCCTTGCTAGTGACCTGCAACAGAATTTAAGGAGCTCACTGTTCTCCCAGGAGGCAAACAGGTCTATTTCTGGAAACCCTACCTTCTAAAGACTGAGGCCAGCATTTGCTGGTTCAGTGTCCACTGTGGTTTCCCAAATGATTCTGCTTAGGAATCTTCCAGCATGTTGTCCTTGCCTGACTGATGCATTGCAGAAAGCTTTGCATCCAGGGAATAAGCCAAATCCAAGATCCTCATAGCATCTGTGCACAGCTTTGTGCATCTTGTCCCTCCTTGCTCGCTTATGCAGTACATTGTTGTGGTATTGTCTGTATGAATTTAAATAGACTGACCCTGCAGTTGGAGGAAAAAGACTGCATTGCTAGCAATACAGCCCTGAGCTTGAGGAAATGTGTGCTCCTGAGTCTCCTATGGGCTCCAGATGCCACTTACTATAACATCATCCAGCTGGGTTCCCCACCCTAGCCGCCAAGGCATCCATAGAATTCTTGTTGTAGATTGCTGGGGAATGGAATGCCCTCGCTGAGGTCTTTCCTCCTTCCACCACTCTGGTGCTTATACAAAGTTCTCTGTGCCTGGCACTAGTTTGGACAGTTAATTCTATATTTGGGACCAGTGATCCGCTTGGTGGTACTAAATGTCCCTCATCTGAAATCTGGACCATGGCACCACTGCTGTGGAGGCCATGTGGCCCTGTAACCAGGAAATCCCTTGCAGGCCTTGGGTGGCTCAGTGTGAAGGAGATACCACCACACCTGATCTTCTCAGGTGCACTGGCACAGTGGCTAGGCACTTTCTGAATACTCTTGGTGTTGAGGCGAGAACAAAAGAAAGGGCTGCAAATTCATATTGGCAGTATCCCAGTCTGAATTGCAGATATGTTCTATGGCTGGGTCTGACTGGAATGTAGAAGTAGGCATCTTTCAGATTCAGTGACCCCAACTAATCTCCTGACTGTAGAGATGGTATTCCCATCTTGTACTTTTGTTTTTGATAGGTGTGTTCAGATATATTAGATCTAAAATGGGGCGCCACTCCCCATTTTTCTTGTTGGTCAGGCAGTACCTTGAAAATAGGCGCTTTCCCCACTGGCGCGGACCTTCTACTACCTTTGTCTGCAGCAGTTTCTTTACTTCCAGTTCCAACAGACTTCTTTCATCGTGGAAGTTTTTGGTCCCTGCATCTTTGAAACCTTCTGAACTGCAGAGGAAAAACAAAAAGCAGCACACACACACACACACACACACACACACACACACACACACCTGACCTACTACTTCAGGACCTACTTGTCTGTGGTAATTTTACTCATTCCTGAAAGTAGTCGTCAGCCTTCCCACAACTGGCAATGTCAAACTGGTGACCTGGGCAGAACTGCCAGGGGTTTTGTTTGAGTTTTGGCTTGGGGGCTGGTGCTGCAGTACATCTAGAGCCCCTCCTGCTTCTATAGTAGCCTTTGGGGTTGATACTCCTAGAGGGCATAGGGTCTGGGATAGTAGTCCTGCCTCTCTCCCTTAGGGCCTGTAGGAAGTGGGCCTTTTCCTCTGCAGTGCTGTTTCGTGAAATGATCTTTGTACGTCCACTTTTTTCACATGCCTCGTTTGTCACCAAATAGAGAATTTCTTTCAAAGGTGAAATCAATGGCATTAGTTTAAGTGTCCTGGGTAAGAATGGTAGCACTTAGCCAGGCAACCTTATCAAAGACAATGCATCAGCCAAACATTTAAATTAGAAGTTTTCCTGTCAGGAGAAGAACAAACAAACAAACAAAAATACCATTAACCCTTGTAATACAAAGTGGTTCTACATTTTTTCCAAATGTGGCCTGGTTCCCTAAAGGTAGGATCCACATACAAATAAGAGGTTTTACTATTTTTTATTCAAACACGGTTGGTTCTGTCAAGGGGAACTGCACTGCAACGCAGCCTACCATAATTCCTTGAACTGATCGAACCAGAGACAAACTGCAAAAATACAACTACATTTACAGTAATACCCTAACTAACAGAGAATATCAAAAAACTTAACTCAGTAATATTAAAATAATGAAACAAATTAATAAAGAAAGTTGTTAACTAGAAGACTAGAACTGTACTGGGTGACTGCTCTCTTCAGCAGAGAAACAAATCTGACATAGGACACTAGGAGAGCATGGCTACAGTACAATGTTTGAACCTGTAGTTCAAATTCTAAAATTAACAAAGTTTTATCTCCAAATCACCACACTATGGCAGGATGATGCTTTTGTTACGCATCACGGATGGCTTCTTGCCGTTTAAACACTGTTCCAAAATTTAATTGCCCTCATTTATTCACACACTTATTTCCATGTAAATTCTAAGTGTTAAAGGCCCCTACGCTGTCGTTCTTACCTGTAGGGCACAATAGCAGCTGTGGAGGTTGTCCAGTCTTGGAGAAAAAATAAACTCGTCATAGGCGCCACCTATTGCCTAGAGATAGGAATGCAAGGGAAAATATGAAATTAAATTAATCAAACGGCAAGAACAATTGTATTTTATTTTATCTAAGATGAAACTCATGGAAAGGAAGCGTGCAATTCTAATTCACAGTTGTTCGGGGAGAGGCAGTGGCAGCATTATAGGAACAAACACAAAATGCAATTACAGACGCAGTGTCAT
Source organism: Neoceratodus forsteri (assembly GCA_016271365.2). Classification (NCBI taxonomy): domain Eukaryota; kingdom Metazoa; phylum Chordata; order Ceratodontiformes; family Ceratodontidae; genus Neoceratodus; species Neoceratodus forsteri. The sequence goes on along the minus strand of CM028132.1, from coordinate 46,474,960 downwards.
CATATCATAGAGTCAGCAAATACATACACCCTGCAAAATGTGTTTGAACTGTTAGAGCATTCCACATACACAGTGCCAAGCAGGAAACATTTTATTTTATCATAACTGGTTTGAGCTTGTGGAACTTTTAAAAGAAGGGTTAGTCATGAGATCTAACACAGAATACTGATGGTGGAGCATTCAAGTAACTCCACTAATATGAAGGATGTTTCCCCAAACCCAAACCCACAGATTCAGGTTTGTTACCTGTAAATCTCTGAGAGAATGTCCTCCCATTGAGCCACATCTTTGGAACTGCAAACCACAGATGTCAGGACCGCTCTGAATCTTTTGCCCATCTGGGGACGCCCATGATGACATACATTGTTAGCACTATATATCACGAGCAGCTCCATACCTCTCAGTTTTCAAGCTGGAGACAAGCTTGAAGCTGCACTATACCAACAGGAAATGGAAAGACCAGAATCCTGGATCAGACCAACAGGAGAGGCAGCAGTTACAGAAAGAAAAAAATTCCATTTGAAAGGACACCGAAGGAGAATACTAAGCCTGCAGTGCACCTCCACCACCTGAACACGCAGAAGGTGGCAGGCAGGAAGGTGAGCTGTGGCAATATGGAGGTGATTCTCTCAAATATCTACAGTTATTGGAAGCAACAAAACCGTCTTTTTTGAAATCACCATATAGCTTCTATAATAGAAGGAAACAATCCACAGAAGGGCCGTAACCATTGGTGGCATGCTGACGATGAGACCAGAAACATGTCAGGCATCTGGGAACAAAATGAAATGCAAGACATCAACTAGTCTAGAATGGTAGGACACAGAAGCGGGGCATTCACCATCCAGTTAGCAAACAAAACAAGGAAAGTGGGTTGCGTGCAGTCCGACATGAGTCAAATAAAATAAAAAGTGTACGGTTCCATGGGCACCCAGAAAACATATAAGTTAACCAGACCAAACAGCTGGGCAGGTCAGGGAATGCATAAGTGGCAACATGCCCAAGGAAGCCCATCAAGGACTCCAGAACCAGGTAGCGTGAGATCCATGCCCATGGAGACTGCATGAAAGGCCAAACTGGCATCAGAGGTCAGAATCTGAAAGGGCAAATGTAGACCAAAGCATATACAGTTTGACATGAGAAGGGTCCTGGGAGTGATGTACAACAAATACAGAAATGTGGTCAAAACAGGAAAACCTCAGGTGCCAAAGGCCATGAAGAAGCCAATATCCACCAGCGTAAAGAGAGCCATGGCAGCAGGAGCCAGGCAGGATGCAGCAGGGAAGCAAGGTCTTAGTAAACCACAGACAGACAGAGACAGAGTAAAGTTCCACCCAGAGAGGAGGAGAGGAGTCCCAGAGAAGGGCCACAGCCATGATCAAAACAGAAAATGGTCACAAAAACAAGGCAACCAGGGCTGTACAAAGGGCAGGAAACTCCCCAAGAACAGGGGCCCAAGGATACAGCCAGAAGAGGGACAGTGAGCCTAGAAAACCACAGGCTGAGGAACAAGTGCCACGAAATGCCTGGATCAGGGTCATGAGATGAAGGAAGGCCAGAGACAAAGGGACATATACACAATCAAGAAAGACCAGGGCTTATGGCTTATGAAACCAAAAGCCCAGGGAACGCTTCCTTCCTCGAGTAGGGTGGGGAGAGAAGAAACATTGCTGCCACTGCATGGCTGCCACCTGATGGAGACCAGGGAGGGTAACCTCAGAAGAGAAGCACAAAAGTAACCGCTGGATTCGCTCCCACCAGCACGCTTTGGGAGAAAAACCAGAGTTGGAAGAAAAGCCACACTATGTGGTCCTGTGTAACTGGTAAATCACCAAGTACATCCGTGAGGAGGTTGATGATGGGACTGGGAGATGCAATCAGGTGAAACTGGAAGACAGAAAAAGTTACATGGAAAAAAGTGGCAATTCAATTTAAACCAGAATTAGTTGCAGAGGAGTAAAAGCCTCTATAAGGTCAGGTTTAAAAAAAAACTAAAGGCAGACAGAATGGTGCCATTTGCATACAAGTGGTATTCGGATAAAGCAGCATTCAGGAGGCATAATATTAGTCCTCATAGCATTTGAGATTTTTACTGTCGTCAAACATAGGTACAGATGTTAAGAATTGGGCAGGCGCAGCTCCTAGTGTGAGAGTTTCAGGATGGTAGTGACATTGTGACGAAGGACCGCACATGGGGCAAACCATTCCCATGCACTGCCACCCACTATCCAGATCCTCAGAGTCCTACAGGCTACGAATTTGTTGTCTAGCCAAGACTGCGGGCTGAGCAGCTGCCCTGAAAGCCGATGTCAATGTTGCTTCATGAGACATGAATTTCGAAGTGTGCCCAAGAGAGCAGAGTGCTTCAACTACTCACTGCGCCTTGCACACTTGATTTTCTCCAGAGTGGCCAATCAGGATTCACCTATAAACCAGTCTCCAAACAGCATCATAAAGCGACCCCACTGATCCAGTTGGCCAGTTGAGCCTCCCCATGCTCCAGGCAAGAGGGCTGTTCCTTACAGTTATGGCCCTGAAGGTGGCGGATCTAGGACAGGGTTCCTTTTATTTTATTTTGTAGTACACGCATGGTCACTCTTTTCACTGAACTACTTGTATATCTTGTTGATTATCTGAAAGAAAAACAAAAAATACGTGCATAATCAAGTTTTCCCCACAGGGAAAGGAAGAGTGACAACCATTTCTTACTGACCACTCATCAGACATCAGAAAGTCATGATACCATTGTTCTGACATCAGATCGATAGTATTACACAAAGAACGTTCAGGGAAGACAGCCATAAGAAATCAATAACAAAGTTTGTAATTCTATCCACGAGATTCTGGTAACATCATAAAACATTCAATACTCACTCTTGTGGACAAATGCCAGAATCCCTGAATCTAAATTATCAAAATGTTGCTACATCACTGACTGCCTTATTCAACAACTCACTGTAAACAGGAGTGGTTCCAGAGGCCTGGAGGAGAGATGACACCCGCTCCATAAGAGTGGCTGCTGGCAGCAAGGAGAAAGCTGGCAACTAAAGATCAGTTAGTCTCACATCAGCGGTGGGGAAATTAATGGAATCCCTGTTAAAAGAAAGCCTAGTGAAATATCTTGAAACCAATAGGTTGCAAAACCAAAGGCGGCATGGATTCATGGTTGCAGGGGTGGGGATGGGGGAGGGCAAGCCAGATGAATCTGATAGATTTGAGTAGGTGACCAGGAAATAGATCAAGGAAGGGCAGTGGACGGGCCCAAATGGACTTCAGCAAGGTCTTTGACATTATGCCACCATAGGAGGCTGATAAAGAAACTGGACAGTCTAGGGTGGGATCCAAAGTGATAAACTGGGTAATAAAAAAAAAAATGGTTAATGAATAGCGACAGAGGGTGGTGTTAAAAAGTACACACTCTAATGAGGAGAGTGACCAGCGAGGTGCCACAGGGCTCGGTACTGTCTGGGACTGTTTTTTCTATGTCCTTATAACTGACATTGCAGAAAAGCTGGAAGGAGGTATGCTTTTTGCAGACCAAAATTTGTATTGGGTGGCTACAGAAGGGGTGAAAAAATGAATAGAAACCGTAGAAAAATGAAGGAGTAGTCAAGGATATGGCAGCTGGGGTTCAATGCAAAAAAAAAAAAAAAAAGTGTAAAATCATGCACCTAGGACACAGAACCTCAGGAGCAAAGTATAAAATGGGGCAGCAGTATGGGAAGTCACAAAGCAGGAAAGAACCCTTAGGGTTATAATATCTGATAACCTCAAAGTGGCAGGGCAGTGTGACAAAGGCAGTAGGGAGGGCCAGTGGGATGCTGGGGTACTTAGTAAGAGGCATCACCAGCAGGAGGTGGGACATGATGTTATCTCTATATAGGTCAAGGGTGAAACTCGACATGGAGTACTGTGTCCAGTTCTGAGGGCACATCTCAGGAAGGACAGAGACAGGGCGGAGCAGTCCAGAGGAGGGCAACTAAAATAGTGCAGGGGTTGCATGAGAAACCCTACAAGAATAGACAGGTATCTCAACATCTACACCCTAGATGAGAGGAGGGACATGACAGAGACCTACAAGTTTAATATGTGAGCCTCCTTATTTGATTTTTCACAGAGTCTGTCTGTGTATGAATCCTTATCCTTATCAGTGACTTAATCACTACAGCTGAGGAATGGGATCTGGGAGTTATTAGCATTCACTTAAGTAACTGAGTCAGTGCAACAAGGCTTATAGCAAGGCTAACAGGATGCTGGGATGTATCGGGAGGTACTGACAGCAGAAGAAAGGAGGTAATACTTCCCCTTACAGATCCTTGGTGGTCTCACCTAAAGTACTGTGCCCAGTTCTGGAGTCTTCACCTCAGAAATGATGAGGTAGGTTGGAGACCGTACAGTGCAGAGTAACAAAAATTATTCAAGGCCAGCAGGGTAGATCCTGTGTGGAGCGCCTCAAGGCACTAAATATGTACTCAGTGGAGACCAGAGGAGAGGAAGATATGATAGAGACCTTCAAGTTCCTTAAAGGAATTAAAGTGAACTGCAGGAAATATTTAGCCTAATTACCAATCTGCGGTCACATGGACATGAATGAAATTAACAAGAGGTAGGTTCAGGAGAGATGTGAGGAAGTACTACTTTATGGAAAGGGTGGTGGAACCTTGGAACAGTCTGTTGACTGAAGTGGTGGTGCAAAACAGTCAGGGATTCAAGCAGGACTGGGACATAATGAAGGAACAGTGGTTACTGGGGTGACAGGACCAAGGAGAATAGGGAGAGGTCAGGAAGATTAGTACCCTGGAGGAACAGTAGGTTCCAGGGATTATAGGAATTTGGGCAGACTGGATGGATCCTGGTCTTTTCTGTCGCCACTGTCTGTGTTCCTATGTCTCTAAGTACCTCACGGGGTGAAAAGGGTACAGGATCCAGAGCTGTCTTGAAATGAAGAAAGGCACCAGAACAAGAGGATATGCAATGACGCTGGAAGGCATGGTTTGGGAGGATATGAGGAAGTACCACTTCACTGAAAGAGTGGTGGATGCCTGGAACAGTCTGCCAGCCAAGGTAGTGGGGGCAAAACCAGTGGGAGTTTTCAAGCATGCATGGGATAGCAACAGAAATTCTAGGGAACAGGTTGGGGGGTCTGCAGAGATAGAATAGACAGGGAACATCTGGGCAGACTGGGTGGGCCAAGGGTCCTTTTCTGCTGTTAAGTTCTACATTTCTATCAAGGGAGTGTGACAGGGACTGTGTTCCCAAGTGTGTAACTATAAATATGTTTATAAACATGGCAACACTATTAATTATCCTGAATGTTTATTCCTGCACCCACAGCACTGTCCTGAGTAAAACTTATTCAAGTAATGGGAAGAAGAATGGAAAGTTGTCTACTGTTGGGAATTGGAAGCACTATCAGGCCAGGCCTACAGCGAGCAGGCCAACTGTATACCCTAGACGTGAGGGCACCCCTGGGGCTATGCCCCACACCCTGGGTTCCGCTGGCATTCAGGGTTATCACTGGCAGTCAGCCCTCACCTGAAGAAGGAGGCCAAGAGGCAGTCAGCCCTGCCACAGCTGGGAGATTCCCAGGACTGCCTGACATCTAATCCAGGAGTGGGGAGCCCTGAGCGAGAGGAAGGAAAGGGTGTGTACATATAGCATTTAACCCTTCAGACAGCAGACTGTAGATAATTCAGTAAATCATGACATTATATTTGTTAAGACAGAACTAGGCTTTGCCTCACGTGTCCATCCATGCTTTCAACAAGTCCTCTCTCTACCAAGATTGCCTCTAGTCCCTTTTTAAAAGCTACAGTTGCTTACCCCGGCTGGGTATCCACGAGGCAGAGCTCAAAGTCTAGAATGTTGTCAGCAGTTTTCAGTTTGAGTTGAGAGCAGAGCAGTGACAGCAGGGCAGAGTGGTGCTTCTCAGTCTGTGGAGGGGGTGAAAAACAAACATGCACATGGTCAGAGCAGAAACGGATGGATCACAGCACACAGCCAACACATGAACTGCACAGAGAGGGGGAGGCAAAAACAGAACTATACAACTATTTGCGGTTTTAGTATCTGGTGGCAGCAGTAGTTTTATTTCAGGCGCTCCTCCTCAGCTCAGAGTGCCTTCACATCAAAACATACAATGGTACAGCAATATAGCACACTAAGCAAACCAGTCAGGAAAAACTAAAGAAATTAATGAAGTCCAGAGGCAGATCCCTAGTCCAACTAACTGAAAATGTTGAGAAATCCATATTGCGTCCCAGATCGCTACTAAACTCCTTTTTATGTTTACGTGCAAACATTTTTGTTACAAGAACGCTCATTTCACAGGTTTCATAATACATCTGTATGCATTTAATGTACAATTTGTGTACTATATGCTATAACATCTTATTGTAAAATTGCATAACAAGCCATATACACCTCTTGTTAAACTATAATCTTTTACAGGACAACTTTGATAAACAGGGCCCCAGATCCCAAAAGCCATCTTCCTGTTAAAAATAAAAGCTTATTATCTATCTAGGTGCATCACTGTCAGAAGTTCTATGGGATGACAGCGACCTGGCGATAGGCAACTGCCATTACGGTAAGTCAGAGCACCAAAAATCAATTTCGACTCTCTGATTCCCCAGCGCACAACAAAACAGCGCCGGGGACTTTAAAATTCTCAACTCTAGGGGTGCATGTTGGGCACCCTACCTACCAAAACCAGAAACCGACCCACCATGCCACAAGGCCAGCTCAGCAGCCTACAGACCACCCTCAAAACCCCCCTCCACTTCGCCGGCGTGCAACGCTCCACCACGCACCTGTGGACCGTGCTCCTCCCACCACCCCCGCATACCTGTAGCGACTTCTGTCACTGCAGTCGCTAACCCACCTATCCGTCGCTGTACTGGACTGGTAGCCCCTGTGACATGCGCTGCAATTGAGTCGCCCTTAGGGAGTTGCTCAACGCAGTCGCACACATCACAGTATACCCCATCAGGTCCAATGCAGCTCAAGCTGCAAAGAGCTCGGTAGGACAGACCACTGACCAGGCACTCTCTGGTCATGACACTAGTCAGTGCTTGTGGAGTGGAAACATCTTATAGTTGAAAGGGCCAACGCTCCTATTAGACAGAAGCTGGCTCGTTTCATCTACATAACCCCTTACAGCAACCAGCTGGGCAGCTTCATTACCGCCGCTACCCTACAGCCTCATAACTGGACCTCTCAGCTGGACTCCAGCTTTAATTCAGTTCTCTCGTAACGGCTTGGGGGGCAGGTGGTCTGCTCACTCCTACAGACTGCACTGCCCTCGGCACAGATTATTTCTTCTCCTTCTCAATCCACGTGTCCAGTCAACAAAATCTCTAGGCCTCTGTGTGAGCTGGGAGAGCCACAGCTGCCCAACTGTACTAAGTCGAAGTGCTTTACAGTTCAGCAGAGTGCTGTCACATGCTCTAGGGCCCCCAATCCCACCTCAGTATTTATTTCATTATTTTTTCCTCTAGTTTACCAAACCTAGTACTGACTGACTGAAAGAAAGTGTTTTCATCTTGGGGGGTGCAGACAGGTCTGGCCGCCATCAGGCAGAGTTGGCTGTAGTCAAATTTAATTTCATTTTGGAACCCCTCCCGACTGGTAGGCACACCTGAAGCCGGCTGTGCCTGTGGCAGACTGACAACTGCATTGGCTCAGGCGCTGGCTCACTTCCACACACCATCCACTTTTGTTCCCCCCCTTTCCATCTGGCATCACCGCATCAATGTCATGATGTATTTGCAGGGCTTGTAACGCCTACTCAAGCCCATTTCCACTGTGTGACACCAGGGGCAAACTCCCCAGCGCTGTAAAACAGGACACAGACTCTGGGATGCCCAATCACCAGTGTCGGTACAACAAATAAAGAAAACAGTCCTCGTAGTCTTTTGTTTCTTTTTTAATTCTTGTAAAAATAAATAAATAAATAAATAAATAAATAAAACAGTTAATGGATGTAGGATGCCACCATCACCCCTCTGCTGCAGTTACCTTCCCCACCCAAATCAGTCATTCAACACCCAGCAGCACACAACCCTCACCCCTTACTTACCTAACAGGTGTCCAATGCCATAATCTTCTCTGGACTGGAGACACGGCTTCACTTTTCAATGCCGGACGGGAACATAGGAAATCAGGTATGCAGGCAATGTATTTCAATGCATTTGAACTTGTAATTATAACTTGGTCATTTTATAATATTTTTCCCCAAATTTTCAACATGGCCTTTTGGGACCCCACCTCATGAACAAGGCAGTGAAATTCTTTAAATCTGAGCTGAAAGCTGATTTTGCAGTTACTCCATAAATCACCTTCGGATACGATATGAACATTTTCATCTACTGGTCAATGAGGTGGGGTTCATAAAGCTACACTGAAAATTTTGGATAAAACATTTAAGAAAAAAGCTATGAATGTACATTGAACTTCTTCAATGCTTGCTCATAACTTTGGAAATTTTCAATATTTTGACCCCAAATTTTCAGCATAATATTTTTCAAACTCTAACCAAAATGTGTTCTCACACCTATGGTGCAAAATGACGTTCGCGAGGATTCAAACATTTTCACCTACCAGGTTAATTTGAGGGGATGGGGGGCTAAAGAAGACTACAGTATGTTGAACATCTGGGGTCAAATATTACATTGAAAAACAACAACGTTAAGAAGGTATGCTGGCATTTTTTCCAAAACTCACCATAACTTTGGGGACATTTTCAATATTGTGACCCCATTTTAAGCTCCAGCCATTTTCCACACCACCTCATGAACCCAACAGCTGCATTTTTTGAATCTGGCCAAAATGTGATTTCACACGTGTAGTATGAAATGTTTCGCCTAGTATTTTATAAATGATATCTGTCATGTTCTGAAAAGGGTGGGGTGGCATAAAAACACTATGTTGAAAATTGGGGTCAAAACTGCTAACAAACAAACAAAAAAAAAACATATTATAAAGTAAAGTTGTTTACAGGGATGGCAGTTGGCCCAGTGGGGACCACGCTGCCTTTGCATGGCAGTGACGGAGTTCTGGTGCAAGCTCAGTGAGATGGCAGTATGGCCGAGGCTGGGGTTAGGTACTGCAGCATGCGGCACTGGTCCCAGCCTGGGGTGGAATACAGCAGGGTACTGGTGCACACACAATAACTTGTGACAGGCCAGGGAGCCTCCCATCACAAGGGGTTGACATGCGGTCGAGACCTGATGGACCATGCACTGCTTCTGGACAAGTATGCTTGCTTGACAGTTTTAAAATATAGCCCAAGCACAGATCTACGGTTAGTAGGAAGTTGGGATCCACCATAAATTACTCATCTCACTACACATGCCTGTGTAACCACCCAGTCCCCTGGGGTTACTAGAATCCCATCAGTGTCAGTGCTAAGTAGGGAAGGCAGCTGGTGAATAACTAGTTAAATGGTGTTTTCACCTACTCACTCTTGTTTACTTGGTCTCAGCTGAGATGAGGTAATTTAGAACTCTCACAGCAGCATAAGCCACAGCTGGCTGTGAGTGGGGATTTTAGAATCTTGGGTTAGTTCTGTGTCAGCAGTTGAAGTGTGAGGGAGAGGCTGCAGTCACGGGCTCTGAGGGAGACCCTATTTTCTCACCCTAGTCCTGAAAGTCACCAACCTACCAAGACAAGTGGTGGAAACAGTTGTCTACAGCAGGATCACCCGATTGTCATCCCAGAGGATGAAATGGACTGCTAGAAAATGGATCCTAGGGCAATCCCTATTTGATCCAGGACAATTTGAAGCTGCCTGTACTGTTCTGTGATCAGATTTGACTTTGTGCTTCCTGAAGAAAGTACCTGTGCTTTAGTGTTTCTCTGACAGAGGAAAGGTACACCAGTTCTGTTCTGAAACTTGAGACTTTCCTCAGCTTAAAGTTGACTGGCAATTATGGGGTCCAGAGGCAGAATGTTCACATTGTTCAAGACTTTAATTTCTTACACTCCCAGAGTAGTGTTTCCTAAATGCTAGGTGTGAAAGTTCATTCAAAGATGCATTTACACAAGTGTTTAAGAAGTTTTAAGGCGTAACTCTGAAAGAATGGCTGGGTATGAATATGGAAGCAAAGGGTGGGAAGCCCCTCCGCCCGCCCCCACCCCAAAATCTGGAGTAAATCAGTTCAGCACTACAGGTTCCACAAGGGCAGCTGGTTATTTTGGACATAATGGCCAGTGTCTGAAGAGAAGTTTACCACCTGGAGTGGGTTGTGCTAGAAATGAGCCCCTGTGTACTCCATTGTGCCAGTTGCCAAATGAAGTTTTAAAGTCCTATGCCATATGGAAAAGGTGTGCTCAGTTGTGGCCAGTGTCACTGAAGAGAGTTCAATGCCCTATGAAAATGGGAATCGTAGAGTTTGTCAGAGTCAGTTCTGTAATTCCTTGTGCTCGTTGTGTAAACATTGAGGTCCACCTTGCTTTAGAAAACCATCTTTTGGAATAAAGTCACATTCTAGAACCCTAACTCTGGTTGGGACATTTACGTTTTGCTTCCTGTGTGTGGACTTACTGGTACCCCTCCAAAGTATAGGTCTAGACATAGCCCTAGCAAAAGTTCTTGCCTCAGGACCTGGGTTTAGTTGGTCACAATTGGCATTTGCTTTTGTACATCCCACCTTTTTGACCTCTACAAGTAATGAGCCTGGTATCGTTTCCAAAGTTAAGGATGGTACCAATTTCAGTAGTTTTGTACCCAGTGAAGGGTACCAGGATAGCCAACTATGTAAAGTAGCGGTGGATGGTTACACCTGACACACACACACACACACACACACACACACACACACACACACACACACACACACACTTGGCACTGACAAATGCTGGTTTGTAATGCTTCCCTTTTACCCATTTTAATTCTAAAACAGATAAACAAAGCGTTCAATTCTCAGTTCTGAACTGCCTAAAAAAAAAAAATTGATGTTTGCATATTTGAAAGTGCTGTTTTCAGATATTCAGAAACATTTTGCTTTTCTGCCTGTCTCCATTTGCCTTATGCTGTCCAATAATATAGAAACAGTGAAGAAAATACCGTATAGGAATGCTTATCCACTCTCCCATTTTTTAAAAATCCACCCATCTAAAATCCAGGACCCTTGTCCTTGTGTGGTTATCCTCTGCTTCTGTCCTATTATATTAAACCACACGGTACAGTGGTTACCTAGAGCGACTGCCTCTGTGATGCCTGCAATGCTGCCCCTGTTTGTAGCAACAGATTCCAGTACTGCCCCCTCCAGTCAGTTCTTTGCCTAGGTGCTGGAGAAAAGTCCCTGTAGGGAGCCAAGGATGGCCTGCTCCTTGCGAAGCCACAGCTGGAAGCTTCCTTTCATCTTAACAGAGATTAAAGTTATTTATTTAAACTTTGGTAACTGGGAAAGGCACACTGAGCCAAGGCTCGTTTCAGGTGAGATCCATGCACGGAGTATCGTTATCGGTACAGTGCATTTGCTGCCATGTCTAGGAATAAGGGATAAGCTCAGAATAATCACTTACTGTAGTGCAGGCATTGGTGGCATTGCTCTCTGCTCCAGTGGGAAGGACTCCAGTTTCCAGCTCCGCCTGGACTGAGGTAGCTAGGATAGCAGTGCTGGGATGCAGAAGGAAAAAACAAGTCTGGTTATTTCAGAAGAGAAGGGAACAGTGGGTGCAATCTTGAGAAATATACTCTGTTACAGGAGAAATTCCTTCAAACTTATTGTAATTTCCTTTTCTGTTTGCTCCAACGTCACCAAAGGAGTTAATACATATGGGTAATGAGCACCCTACTGGGGCAGTGTGGTACCGCCCAAAACAGTCAATTAGCCTAGAACCTTGGGCAAATGAGGATTCCGAAATCACCAGTTATTCAGTCACCTTTGTCAGCTAATGCCTATAAAACCCATGCAACTACTAATATGTATGTAGCTAAGGTCAATGAACTCTTGGTAACCCAACACCAAACAACTTTCTACACGTAAATGATTTATACCATGATAAAAAAAAGGGCAAATGAATGACCTACCACATTTGGAAAGCTTGCTGAAGGAGTCCTGCCGACTAATTATTCTGTTAGGTTTCTAAGCATTGAGCCACTGATACTTTGTGCTGACATGCTGCTAATAACTCTTGCAACATAAAAGAAGCTTAGTCATGAAGAACATTGAATATGACTGTACAGAATAAGTAAAGCACAAACCTGTAACAGTGAAGCACTGAAAAATACTCAAAAGCTGTAACCTGTTAACCTGCGAGCCTGTCAAGTCTAATAAAATATAAACTTCACAGTTCTCAGACAATTACAGACATCCAGCTGTAATCACAGACAAGACATCTTTGATGAAATCCAAATTTCTTAGATAAACATCAGGCAATATTCTCCAATTCTCCAGAGGCTTCTGGGAGAGGTCCCACTGACAATGCTGGAACTAACAGAAAAAGGAAATTAAGGTAAGTATGAAGGAATTTCTCCTTTCTGTATTGCTCCACATTGTCCACTGAGAGTTAATACATATGGATTCTAAATTGCAGTACCCATTCGACTCAGGATTTGGGAGAATACTGTCCCATACATAATCCATACAGGCGACATATAATATTGACCTGCTAATTACTGCCTGTAAAACTCTGCATCTGAAGGCCACATCAGTGGAACTTTGGACATCCAATCTGTAGTGCTTGGCAAATGTGGAATGAAGAACCACACTGCCATACTGCACAGCTCCAACACAGATCTCTCTCTCTCTGCCTGGGATGTAGCAAAAGCCCTGCTAGAGTGAGCCCCAATGACAGCAGGAGCTTCCTTCCTTCTTCTCAGTCTCATCTGCCTTGGTGATGCAAGCCCTTATGCATCAAGCTAAGGTGTCTTAGGAGCTTTCAGCCCTTCAAACAGAACAAACTCTCCGATTTTCTAAAATCTTCTGTTCTTTTTATGCAAGTATTAACTACTCTGTAGCAAATCCAGCTTGCAAAATTATTTCTCTTCTGGATTTGCTGGCTTGGGACAGAACGGCAGACATTTATGTAGGCTGTAGGGACCTTAGGCACAAAAAACGGAACCGTCCTCAACACCACCTTCTCCTTATGCATTATAAGGTAAGGTTCTTTATGTCACAGTGCCTGAAGTTTGCCAGTCCTTCTAGCTGAACAGACTGCAATTAAAAACACACCTTGTGGGACAGGAAGTCCAAAGGCATGGACAAAAGAGGTTCAAAAGGTGCCCTACACAGGGCATGCAACACCAAGTTCAGGTCCCATGGGGGAACAGGGATGTTGACTCCTGAACAATGGACACAGATTTGGTTCCAGACAACACAGTTACCTGTTCTTATGTCTGGCGAGAATTTGGATGGAAGGTAACCAGTCAATATTTTAGGACCCTCCCCAAATTATGGCCAAGTTTCACTCCTCTCAAGATTCTACTTGCTGGAGGAAGTGTGGCTGTTAGGGCACTACACATAAGCACATTTTTGGTCCCGTCCTATTCTTACTCTATTTTGGAACAATGTGGATAAAGTCCTTCGGAACTGGTGCCTGATTTATGCCCTTTGACCCAAGACAAACCCCTTTTACTACATTACACACCTCGGTTAAGGCATAAACATCTTCTATACACAGTGGGTATGCTTTTGGTGGTGGCCCAAAAAAATAAAATAACTAAATAAATAAATTGTGGCTACAACAAACCCAACCATAGGTATCCTAATGGAAATATATTGTCTATCGTATCTATTGAATGGAAAAAAAAAAAAAAAAGACAGCACAGTTCCAGAATACCTTACTTTTACTACAAATGGATGAACTCTTGGCTACTGTACGTAGCACAGCATTGGCAGGATATCATTCTATAGGAGTTTTGGGACTGTTGGTGAAGAGGAGCATGTACGGTCACTAAATGACCAGGCGGGCACTCTTCTCCCTCTTACCCTACCTTTCATTCTTTGGGTTTTGGGTCCCCAAGGTTAAACCATGCATCCACCCTTCTCTGTTTTTTTTTCTTAAACTGAGTAATACTTAGGAAGAAACTATACCCTGTGTCTCATTACTCAAATTATGTGTTATATGCAAGATATGCAGTGGTGTTGTACCACTGCAAAGATGAATAAAAGTACAAGTTTACCAAAAAACAAAAAAAAAAAAAAGAGGTTGGCCAGCTTCTGCTGCTGACCACTCTGAAGAAATGGATAATATCAATTTGCTTCCCAGGGATGATGTCATGCAGTTCCCAGTGCTGCCCACGAGTGAACATCTGTCATTACAAGGTGCTCAGAGCTAGACCCTCGTCTACCCCTGCCTGCAAGAAACCAATATCTACGGAATCGTTGCCTTAGATGGCCCGATACTCCTCTCTGGCCCAACGGATTCTGCACACAGTCTTAAGATGCAGACACAGATGCCTTTCTTGAAGCCATGAGGGTATCCACCACTTTCCTGGAGAAACCGGTTTAACAGTATCCTCCTTACAGGTGCCAGGTTTCTAGCTGCATTGCCTCTGCGTCTGGATGCAGAATAGGACCCTAACAGAAGTTCCCTAGGCAGGGGTCGAAATGGAGCCTGTTAGGCACGATTCACTAGATCCGAGAACCACAGCCTTCTTGGCACTCTGGAGCCATCAGCAGGAAGCTTCCTTTCGACTGCCTTATCATTTGTACTGTATTGGGAACTGTAGACATGTGGGGGTGGGGGGGGACAAGTAAGCTCTGAGAAAATCCCATTGCTGGTCCAGGACATCCACCGCTTCCACCTGATGGCATCAATACCAGCAGAAGAACTTGATACCTGAGCATTCTCTTCTGGACGCAAAGAGATCAATTTGAGGTCGACCAAACCTTCTGCACAGAAGCTTGAACACTTCAGAGTTCAAGGTCCATTCCCCTGGATGATCTTTCTCTACATAACCAATCGGCCTGTACATTCTGTTCCCCTTCTAAATGAACTGCAGAGAGGGAGCCAAAGGTTTTCCTCTCTCCACTGCAGTACCTCAGTTGTTTCTGCTACCATGTCCTGGCTTGTTGTGCCTTCTTGACTGTATGCCACAGTGACGGCAAATGTCCGACCTTACCTTCTCAGCCCTGGATGGCATCCAATCGTGCAAGTGAAGCAGGTCAAGGAACACTGCCCTCATTTCCGGCACATTTATCTGAAGCGGTTGCTCCTGGGAGTTCAGATTCCCTGAACCAGAATATGGTTCAGGACTACTCCCAGGTCCAACACGCTAGCGTCGGTGCCACAATCAGTTTTTGTAGGGCTTCAAGGACAGTTCCCTTGCTGAGGTTCTCAGGGTTCTCCCACCATGCCAGTAACTGCAGTATCAAATCAAGATATCAGTATCAAAGCCCAATAGTCTTCAGAGGCCAGTGATCAGGCCTCCAGCTTCCTGTTCTGAAGAGGCAGTATATGCAACCAAGCCCAGCACTAGCCCCATAGCTACAGTGAGACCTACAATCGGGAGAAGCCTGTGAGCAGAGAGACCACAGACTGGTTTCTCAGCTACTGAACCTCTCACCTTAGGGTCTCTTTCCTAGATGAAGAAAAACACCTTCCCTTGCCTGTCTGAACCAGTCCTGAAGCACTCCAACCTGAGACAGTTATCAGAGAACTTTCCTGACTGATGACCCAACCATGTAACTCCAAAACACTCAAGGTCCTTCACTCCTATCTCTCCAGCAGTCACGCAGTTGGAGCCTGGAAGAACAAGTCATCCAGGTAGGGAATACGTGATGCCCCTCCCCCATCTCAGCTGCGCCACTAGCACAATAAGAATCTTAGAAAATCCTTGGGCACTGTCACGAGGTCAAAGGGAAGTGCTCAGTACTGGAAATGCTGTCCCTGAATCACGAATCTCAGGGCGTCTGATGAATGGGGATGTGGAGACAGGCATCCTTCAGATCTATGGATACCAAACAGTCCCTGGCTGGACTGCCCTGTGATGGACTGCAAGGACTCGATCTTGAAGGTTGTGAGGCAGATAAGCGTGTTTAAATGTTTCAGGTCCAAAATCAGTTGGACACTCCACCCTGCCCAGACTTCCTGGGAGCCACAAAATAAAAATCGGTGGACTCCCAGTCCCTCCTCATTCTGGGGAAATGGAATAACTGCCTCAATTTGTATTGAGAAATTTAATGTCAAGACACCGCCTGCCTCTTCACTTGATTTCCAGGTAGCAAGATTGCAGGAAACTATCCCTCATGGGTACCATGGAGAACTCTGTCGCGTGGCCCATAGCCAGGATCTCCAGCACTCACACATCTAACATTAGTTTGTCCCATCGCTGGTAAAAATTATGTAGTCTTCTACCAGGGAACTGGGGCAGAGATGGGCCCATGTACCTTCACTGGGCACCTTCTTCTTCCCACACCTCTTATGTCTGCGGGTGAAGGATCTTCTGTTATTGTTACCCTTGAATCTGGAGTAGGCTCCCCAGTCCTCTGGTCTCCAAAATTCGAAAGGGCCAAAACCGCTTCTGGTCTGGCTGCTGGGCAACCAATGCCCTCTAGAAGTTGGGTTTGCCTTCTGTTGATGTCTGGACACTGGCAGTTGTCCTTTCTTGTCCTGGATGTCTTTCAGTATATCGTCCAGTTCAGCACTAAATAGCAATCCCGCAGCAAAGGACAGGTTAAACAGTTTTGACTTGAGCGCCTGGTCTGTGACTCAATGCGGAGCAAGACACCTTGCATTGCTGCACAATAGGATAACGGAGCGGACAGACATCCATAAACTGTCCACTGCCGCATCCCCAGGAAAGTGGAAGCCATGGACACAAGCTACAAAATGTTTGCCCTCCAACTCTAGAGGCAGCTGCCCAAATCAGTAACCTACAGTTTAAAGCTCTGGAAACAATAAAAGACGATATGTGGTTCAAAGGTTTACCAATTAGTGGCAAATGCCATTCTGCAGGAAGCACCTGAGGTCTTGTTGTTAGTGTCCATTAAGGCCATTAAGCCTTTGATAGGCACAATCATGCACTTGACAGAATTGTACATTGTACAGCCTTGTCTGCAGCTGGGGAATCTTTCACTTCTTGGAGCTCCTCCGGAATGGGTAACATCTCACCCTCCGTCTAGAAAGCTGCTTGCCCTTTCCCAACCATTTCCTGTTCAATAATCTGGTGCGCAGTGTAAAAGTTTGGAAAATCTTGATGCAGAGGCTGAGGAGGACAACATAGGATTCACATCCATGGACTCCACTGTCTGCACCTCCTTCAGCTGCAATGTTAGACATGCTTCTGTTATAAGACAGGACAATGACTGAATCAAACAAGGGATAGATCAGAAATCTTTTCTTAGCTTCCATTCACTCCCCTCCTTCTCTGAGGGATCAGATAGTCCGGGCATTGTCGGGTCAGGATTTTCTCCATGCCCCCCCAGCATCCTCTTGATCTTCCATGCTGTCAAAGTCACGGATTACCTGAAAATCTGGATGAACAAGATTGCTCTGCTCTGGTGCATCTGGGCGTGCCTGTATGGGCCCCTCAGACTTAGGGACCATACTGAGGTTCGGGTGTGTTAGTAGGAATGTCCTGTGGGACACTGGAACTCAACAACTCATTCAAAAGGAGGAAAAAGATTTGTTCAACTCAGTCTTATCACTGCGGTCAGTTTCAAGCTGCATCCCCCTTCCACTCAGGGGTTCAGCTAGGGGGACTGAAAAAAAATTACATACCACAGTAATGTTATTTCTTCTAAAGGAGTCCTAATGTATTCAGACATATGCAGTAAGACCTTCCTGTTGTACTGCCCCACAGATGAAATGATTAAAGAGTTTCAGATCACTGTCCACTGGTACATTCTATGCAACCATCAGATTCTTATGAGGAAATTAAAAGAAAGACTCTAAACTATCTGATTGAAAATCAAAAGGAAGATATACATTAACACCAGGATACCCCACCAACCTAGTGAGGAATAAGACTCAAGTCAGATGCCCAACAGATAGCAACTTAAAGGATTAACAATAACATATAACAACTGGAATGCAGGGATTCCAGGTTCTGGTAGGAGGCAGGTGGGAGGTCAGAATACATTAGGACTCCTTTAGAAGAAACAACATTACTGTGGCAGTATTTTTCCTTCAAAACTACAAGAAGTCCTAAGTATTCTGACTTATGCAGACTACCAAGCAGTTCCTTGGAGTGGGCATAGAACCTACTTAGGAAATAGGCTCTGCAATACTGCTGTACCAAACCTAGCATCACTTCTGGCTTGAACACCCAGACTGTAATGCCTGGTAAATGTGTGTACAGCTTTCCAGGTAGCTGCTTTACACATCTCCAACAAGGGAATGTCCCTTGCACCTGCTTTAATAGCAGCTGTACCCTGGTGGAGTGAGCTCTCAGGCCCACAGGTTCTTTCCCAGTTTCCATAACAAAACTGGACGGATGACACTATCCATCTTGAAATGGTTCTCTTAGTGGCAGCTTACCCTACCCACTTCTCCACAGGTAAGAAACAACGACTGTTCCCACCCTATGGTCTCTGGTATGATCCAGGTAGTAGCCAATAGCCCTTTTACATCTAGGCTATGCAGTTCGTGCCCTGAACTAGAGTGTTCAGTGAAGGACACAGGCAAGTTCATAGACTGGTTAAGGTGGAAATCAGAAATCACTTTGGGAGGAAGGGAAAGGACATTGTTTAACCAGGAGCAGCACACTAAGCGAAGTTTGTTTCAGATGCGACCTGGGAGCACAAGTAAGTTAAGTGACTTACTCAGGATCACACAGTATGCACCTAGGTGGCTGTGGGATTCAAACCAGGTCTCCAGATCTGCAGCTCAGAGCCTTAACCCACTCGCTATACTGCCTCCTAATTTTTCAGTTTGTTGGAGAACCATCTTATCATTGTGGAATGAGATATAATTTGGTTCCACTGACAAGGCCTGTAGCTCACGGATCCGTCTTGCTGAGGTGATGGCCACAGAAACAGTCTTCCATGTTACATACTTCAGTTCTGCTGAGAACATGGGCTCGAGGCGGGGGGTGCATCAGCTGTACTATGTAAATGTTCAGGTCCCAAGGACAGGGCACGTTCCCTATGAAGGCAATGTATATAGGTTTCATAGGTGTGTTCAAGCTGTATGGACTTTGCTCTTAGTGCTTGCCTTTGTTTATTTTATTTCTTATTCCTTATAAATTTATAGTCGACTTTTAAGATTAAAAAAAACTCATCTAGTTTATGTTTGAAGGTGTCCATACTTTCACTCACAACCACATCGAATGGTGCGAGTTCCATACTGCGACAACTCTCTGACTAAACCAGTATTTACGTGGTAATGTTTTCTATTTTGTATCACCAGTTGGAAAGGATGTCCCCTGGGTTCATATTTAGATTTTCTTAAGGTCACACCAGTTCCTCCTTAGTTTATACTACATATCATGCACATATCTCCCTTGTCCTTCTAAATTCCAGGGTATAGAGGTTTAGCTCCTGAAGTCTCTCAGCACAGAACATTCCTTTTAGTCCATCCACTGCCCTAGCTGTCCTATGCTGTACCTCCCCAACCTGTGGATGTCTTCTTTCTTACAGGAGCCCACTTGGGAGCAATACTCCAGGTTGGGCCTTACCAAGGCGCTGTAGAGAGGCATAAATACTTTTTTATCCCTACTTGTTATGCATCTTAGTATGCAGTTAGGTATCTGATTATTTCTTTGTTAAATTAAATTATTGCAATGTGCACTGAATTTTAAGTCTGTGCTGATTATAACCCCCAAGTCTCTTTCTTCAGTTGTTTCTCTTAACTCAGAGCTTCCAATTTTATATGTTGTTCTAGTGCTGTTTCCCCCACTCCCCATGTGCATAACTGTACATTTGGTGCTACGTAGTTCCAGTTTGCTCTTTATGGTCCAACTGTGCATACCTCTCCCGATTTTGCCTCAGAAATTTCTTCTGTCCCTCCTAAATTTGGCATTTCTGTCACTGAAGAGTAGGGATCTGAATCACAAAACAATACCAGCCATTGGTGTTATGGTCTAGTTCTCATTAAGAAAATGCTATTCACACTAAGAAGCATGTTGCACACAGCTTCTGGAACTAATATTACTATTTTTTTCAGATGTGTCCCTCATTTTGGTCATTTGTCCCTGATCATTTTAAGCCTTGTCCCCGATTTATGGTGAGGGAGGTTGAGAGGTATGCAACTGTGAACACCGACCAGGGCATTTGTAGATCTGAAGTATTTTTTTTTGTATTGATAATGGCTCTATCCTGCAATTGTCTGCTAACTTTGTCACCCAGATTTCGATGGTCTATTTTAATGGCGTTATGTAAATGCTGAAGAGACAAGGACCCAACACCGAGCCCTGAAGCACCTCACTAGTCACCCCTGGCCCATTCCGACATCTCTCCATGTACAATCCCCTCTGTCTCGGCTCACTTATACACATGCAGCAAGCCCTTGAAAACTTTTTTATTTTATTTTGCAGTTATCTATTTTTCCTGGAGTCCTCTGCATCCCTTCTGATGTCCCCCGCGCCCCAGCACGGGTATAAGACCCTCCCTAGACCCCATGACTTACCCTTCTTGGCAAGGGGCAGGGAGTGATTCGACCCACGGACCGGATTTAGTGTTCGGGGAGGTGCCTTCCCGGCCATTGCGGAGGGGACCATTGTCATCCTCGCAGAGGACTCCCATTTTCCCCTTTCCTTCCCTCGAGGTCTCTCGTGCAGTGGCACCAGCGGCAGCCGGTGCGCGCAGCTCCGTGTGCATCCTGCGGCGCCTGCCGCAGACTCTAGCCCACAGATTCAATGCTGGCATGCCACCTCCCAGCCTCCGCTAGGTGGCAGGCATCGCCAAGCTTTCGATCCCCTCCCGGAGGAGAAGGGCGCGGTCTGGGGCGCTCAATCCTTCTCCTCCTGCCAACCCCGGCGCCCATGTCCGTTCTTGAACACGGTGTGGGCCTGGCCCGCGAGTGAGGCGTCCAGCTCCTCAGCGCCACTGGGCCGCTTTTGAAAAACTTTTGAATATGGGGTTGGAAGCTAGGAAGGCCCTTCCTGCTTGACAAATAAGCAGAAACTGCTGCAAATGCACCTTCAGGAAGAGGGTCAAAGGCCCAAGAGTGTAAATGAGCCAAATAGTCCAGCAGGACTGGAATGCCCACCCTTTGTGGGTCAACATCCATATGAGAACACCATATGGTGAACCTCTTCCATTTGGAGATATAGGTTTTCCTGGTAGATGGTTTTCTGGAAAACCTCAGAATGTCCAGAACCCCTCAGAGAATTGTAAGCTAGAAAACTCTAAGTCCTCAAGAACCAGGTCTTTAGTCTGAGAGACCCCAGGTTGGGAGTACATAATCTTCCCTGGGAGGTGGTCAGCAGGTTGTGCCTCCGGGAGGCAAATGGGCTGGTCAATGACAGGGCCAGTAACATTGAGTAGCAGGGTTGTCTGGCCCAATCCAGAACTATCAGAATCATTGCTGCAGATTGACACCAGTTTGTTCAGCACCCTGAGTAGCAAGGGAATTGAGGGAAGGCATACAGGAATTTCCTGTCCAGTCCAGAAGAAGTGCATCCAAGGGAACTGTGTCCAGTGCTGGAGGCCTGCAACAGAACAAGAGGCAACTGATGATTGACTGGGGCTGCAAAGAGTCTATCTCTGGGTGCCCACCTCCTGAAGACAGTTTGTAGAACCCGTCTGTTCAGTGACCACTCGTGGGGGTTCCGACTGATTCTGCTGAGGCATCCACCAGAACACTGTCCTTCCCTGGGAGGTGGACCGCTGACAGGGATACCTTGAGGAATAAGCCAGGCTCCAAATCTTCATGGCCTCCGTGCAAAGTGGAGTGGACCTTGTTCCTCCCACCGCTTGCTGATGTAATACATGGTGGTATTGTTGTCTGTCCTGATCTACAACACCTTCCCTGAATCATGGCAGAATGACCGAAGAGACAACAACATTGCCCTTAGTTCCAACAGGTTTATGTGCAAAAGGGACTTTTAGGGGACCATGTGCTGTGTGCTGTATGCTCCCTAGGTGGGCACCCCAACCCAAGAGGATGCTTCTGTGGTAAGCATCTCTGTGGGATTTTACTGCAGGAATGGGACACCCACCCGAGGTTTCCCTGTCCTGCCACCACTGTAAGGCCTGCAGTAGTGTGGAAGTTACTGGTACCAGCTTTGACAATGAGTCTCTTCTCTCGGACCAGAGTGATCTTAGATGGAACTGAATATCCCTCATCCGAACCCTTGCTCCAGAAACTACAGCTGTTGGGGCGCTATATGCACCAAGAGCTGTAGGAAATGCCCGGCTGGCCTTGGTGAGTGCAGCTTGAAGGAATCTGCTAGCTGGACCAGACTGTCCACTCTGGTGGAAGAACTGCCCTTCTCCTCACTGTGTCCAGTTCTGCCCCTATGAACTCCAGGCACTGGACTGGTTCCAGGACTGACTTTTGGTATTTACTAAGAATCCCAGCAAGAGTAAGGTATTCTGAGTGAGTGCTAAAGCCTCGGCTACCTGCTGCTGAGACTGTCTACAACCAACCAGTCGTCCAGGCAGGGGACACCCAGACCCCATGTGCCTTAAGTGTGCCACAATCACTGCCAGGCACTTTGTGAACACCTGGGAGCTGAGGTCAGGCCAAAGAGGAGGGCTCTGAACTGATAATGGTCTGATGGCAGTCTGAACCTTAGTACTTCCTGTGTGACTGTCTGATGGGAATGTGGAAATAGGCGTCCTTGAGGTCTATGGATGCCAACCAGTCCCCTTGTCTGGAGAGTGGGTAAGATTATAGCCAGAGTGACCATCTTGAACTTTGGTGTTGTTAGATGTTTGTTCAGAAATCTTAAATCTAGAATGGGCGCTAGTCCCCATTTTTCTTCACAGTCAGGAAGTATCATGGTACAAACCCTTTTCCCTTTCGGAAGGAGGACAGGTCCACTGCCCTGTCCTGAAGAAGGTTGCTACCTCTGCTTCCAGTAGGATTGTTTCTGCTTGGCTGGCAGGCTTGAACAGCCCTGTTCTCCAGCCTGGGAAAACCTTGAAGCTCAGACCAAGGTCCTGGCCCACTACCTCCAGAACCCACTTGTCCGTGGTTATGGACTGCCAATTCTGAAGGTAGTAGGCCAGCCTGCCTCCCTACTGGGACTGGGAGGCAACCCATGACTCTTTGGGAGTTGCTTAGCTGGTGTCCTGGGCTGGGCAGAAGGGCCGAAATGCCCTTCCCTAAAGTACCCATGCTGTTGCTGGTAAGCAGGGAAGGCCTGGGCCTGATAGAAGGGTCTCTGATAGGGCCTGCCCTGTCTCCCCTACCTTGTTGTTTCGAGAGGTGGCAGCCTTTCCTTAGCTGCAGCACTCCTATAGGAAGTTCTATACTCATCCATTTCCTCACATAGGCTTCAGTTTGGTTCCCAAACAGGAATTTTGTGCCAGAGGAAAATCCAGGGCCTTAGTCTGAGTATCCTGAGAAAGATTAGTGGTTCTGAGCCAAGAAAATCTTCAAGGATACAGAGGTGGCCATAACACTGGATGCCGAATCACTGGCATCCACAGCCATATGGAATTGTTGCTTAGAAGCCTCTACTCCATTCCTAGCCATCTCCTCTAAGTTTGCAGCCAAGTCAGCTGGAGCCCTTGGAGCCAGTGAGGATACTGATTCCCATAGCTTCGTCTGGTATCTTACTACATGTGCCATGTAAGAAGCCTGTCTGGCAACCAGAGAAGACCCCAGGTATGCTTTTTAGCCATGGAATCGATCCTCCTGGAGTCCTTCTTGGGAGGATGGGAAGCCAAGGGTATACCTGCCTTTTCACAGGCAAGCCTGAACTACTCCTTCATTGCTGGGGTGACCAGACAAAAATTCAGTGCCATTCCTGGCAACTGGGTATTTCCATCTGTACTCTTATCTACAGGAGGAAGATGGTAGGAATATCTACAATCTTCAGGGTCTGTCTATTCAGAGATTTATGGATGGGCATCACCAGCCTCTTTGTGGCAGATACATCCATCATCTCCACGTAATCCGTCTCTTTGTCCTCTCTAAGGACTCATGAACTGGCAACTGGAGTTTCAGCTACTTTCTTCATGACGGAGAAGTGGGTGAGAGCATATTCTGGCTGTTTAGGTGGAGAACTACCTCCCTCATGCTCAGGGGGACTTCAGGTGCAGTGGGACCAAAATAGTCCTCCCACCCTCCATCTCCCACATTCATGCTCCCAGGAATAATCAAAGTCAAGAGTCTGGTTGTGGCAGAGTTCCGGAGTCTGACCTGGTTGAGAGTAACTGGATGCTGCACTGGTTCGGCTGAACCAGTTTTACGAGAACTGGATAATGCAGATCGCATTAGCAATTTCTTCAGCGGTCAGAACCGAACCGACTGAAGCCTAGCGGCCAGTTCAGTACGTTTCTCTTTCTTTCCTTTTCAAGGGCCATCTCCTGCGGTTCACTTGGTCGAGGAGTATCACCCTGGTCAGAGGGCACTCCTCCGGTTCTTTTGAACCAGAACAGGACGGTCATCCGTGTCAGCGGATTTTTCCAGCCAATTTCTCATTTAGTCGGTTAAATCACCTCCAGCGTCAACGGGAAATTCTTTAAAATATCGCAATCTGCTTGTAAGTGGTCAAACCCCAAGCAGAAAACACAGGTAGTGTGAGGATCAGTCTTGGCAAAAGTCTCACCACATTGCTGAAACCCAGTAGGGTCTGTTTTCCTTTTGGTTTCTGTGACTCCATGTCAATCCTGAACACTTATCCCCAGTGGCGGTTAGGCTGGATAAGTTTTATTTAATATTTAAGTCCTGGTTAACAGACGGGTATTAGCAATCGGGGAAAAAAAAAAGACAAACTCTTTTTTTTCGATAATCAGGGCTAACCAGACCCAATCTAATATACAGAAAAAACTACTTTACTCGAAAGGGTAAAAGAAATGGTTCCCTCACAGTTCACGGCAACCGCTAAAGAACCGAGAACTCACCCAGTAAGAAACATTTTACCGACAATTCTACCTGTTCTGAAGGACAGTGGCTTGAAACTATTTTAAACTGAATAAAATTTATTGGAAGTCAAAAACCCGACAAAAAAAAAAAAAAAAACACTCGAACTGACAAGATGCTAAGAAGAAATCTCAGAGGGTTCTTCATAGTAAGGCAGAGTAAAGAATCTGATGGTTGTATAGAATACACCACTGGACAGTGGTTTGAAACCGAGCACGTGCCTACTTAGAATGAGACTTTAACCATTTCATCTCTGGGGCAGTACAACAGGAAGATCTTACTGCATATGTCAGAATACATTAGGACTTCTTGTAGTTTGAATAGACAAGTTAGAGTGTGTTAACAATTAGGGCAATAAGACCCCAAAGGTGAAGGTCTCATCCTCCTGCAGCTGTTACATCTCTTGAACACTACTGGTCTCTGATATGCCGTGGTGCCACTTCCTAATAGCCAGTAAATAGAGGAACTTAACTCAAACCTATAGATTCTGTGCTGCAGCCATAAGTCTAAATGTATGACACAGGAAACCCTAAGGTTCTTATGCTAAATCCAGCAGTTACAAAGTTCAAGTACAATGAAAACACTTTCCCCGTGACCGACTGTCTTCCCAAAACTGGGCATTGTTAACTCACCTATAAGTGAGCCCAATAAGCTACAAACTGTGCCTCTAAACAAACTCACCCCCAGCACTGTCCATCAAACAGCTTCCTCGTTTATCTGACAGCTCCGGCTCACCTATACTGACCCGGCGAGGGGTTTAAATCAACCATCAGCCTGCCACGCGAGAAAAGTGCAGACATGCTCCCACCTCAGGTACTGTACTACACCGCTGAGGCAGTTACACACTTGCGCTGTGATGTCACACCCTTCTGAGAGGAAGCATACCTTGGTAGAGAGAACACCGTCTGCTTCCAATCAAGAAAGAACACGCATTGACTCGCTGGCAAGCTGCCAGCAATGGCATGGTGAACCATGCGGCGCGCCTGTCTAGACAAAGGGCATGAAACTGTTGCGCTTAGCAGCGTCGAGGGAGCACTCACTCCTAAAGCACTGCAGGTCACTCCTTCGGTACACAAGGACCTGTAGCTAAAAAAAAAAAAAAAAAAATACTGCCACTGAAATTAGATGATTTGGGTGAATACCGCGGGCACTGCTCATGTTTCAAGGGATCCATTCAATTTCCTATCTCTACAGGCTAATCTAAATAAATAAATAAATAAATAAATAAAAGGAGAGGGAGGGAGGGTCTGTCACCAGTAATATGCTAGGGAGAAAAGAGAAAAGGAGAAATGAATACTCTTCCCACAATCTAGCTGACCAACTGTGCCGTCCAATGAATAAAAACACTTACCTGAGGCACCAGGCTGTGGTGAACAAAGCCCCTGTTGCACACCTTAGGCAGAAGAAAAAGGCATCTGGTCCCCATTCATGCACAAAAGGCAATGAAAGGAGAATTACATGGTAGGTTAGTCAGTTTGAAAGCCGCAGCTTAACAGGTACCTTTTCTATATTTGAGGGTACTTCCTGTCACCAGGTCACCCCGACCTGCCTCCCAGCTGCACAAACTTTGTTCTACATTAATTTGTTATTTTCTGGCAGACACTTTTCTTAGAGAGTCTCTACCTATGCTGCCTACTCCCTGCAGTGGTACAGCAAAGACTGAGTAACTGGTAATCTCTGAATCCTCATGTGCCCAGGGTTCTATGCTGAATGATAGCTTTGGATGAGGGACAACATATACAACCCAGCAGGGGTGCTCAAGACCCATATGTATTAACTCCCCACTGACAATGTGGAGTGATACAGAAAACTCTTCTGCCGCAAATGACATTAGAGGAACCCACAGCTACAAAGAAAACCCCTCCCCAGGAAAAGACTCAACTAACTTTGAGAGTTTAGGTAATTTTTCCCTTAGTTGTGGAGCAACAGTGGCACGAGTTACCGGACCAACTGGCACAAAGCTTTGGCTGTACCAACTGACGAGCAAAGCTGTGACTGAACTAATCAGTGCAGCAAACCTTCAACTGAACCAATCAGCGCAGAATAAAACGATGGGGCTAAGCAGCACAGCAAAGCTCAGACTAGACCAACAGGCACATCAGAGCTCTGAGGACAAATCAGTGCAGCTCTAGTTGGACTACGCAGCACAGCAAATTTGTAAAATTGAGTAAACGCAGTCTCCTCCCTCCCTCCCCCACTACCCCAATACTGGACAGTATATCTCCATTAGGCTCTCCTCCCCATCTACCACTCCACCAGATGGTACCCCACCACCTCATCACAGACCTCTCAGGGTCTTACCAGCTAATAATTGCATCGGCTCCAAAAACATGTAACGTGCACTCTGGTGGGCTATACCACGGGTAATCTAAAACTGCCAAACATGTAGCTCCACAAACAGGGGCTTGATTTTTGGCCTTAGTCAAACATTTATTAAAGTGCATACATAACTGAATTAATGCACAGCAGCCCTTACATAATGCACAGAAAAACATACCATACATCACAGACGTGACAAACTGACTCAAGTGCAAGTAGCTGAAATGCAAGTGGTTTGACAAAGCCTATGGCTTCATACAGTGCATCTGCTAAAAGGCTACAATAAAGCACAAAGCTGCATAGACATTACCCAGTAGGACCACACAACCTTTCTCAAAAGACCCGGTGCTTTGGTCCTCACGATCTTCCTCTGGTTATCCACCACTTAGCCACGCTCACAGTGTTGTTGGTGTCCTACTCTGTTGGTCATGGATGAGCCTGTTTGGGGGGCGGTGCAGACACGTTCTGCCGGCTCAGTGAGTTTCTCCTTCATGCACGCGCTTCTACAGAGAATGCTGACGCAGAATGAATATGCATGCATGCATGCATGCATGCCGCATCTGCTGGATCGCTTCCTCCCTGTACTGAGGGGCCCGCCACGCTCCACCCGCTTCCACCAGGTGGCAGTCACTGAGCCAGACCCTGAGTGCACCCCTCTACAAGGGAGGAGAGTTGTCCATGGGATGCTCAATCCTCCTTCATTGGCTGTCCCCGAGCGACCCAATGCTGTGTCTAACCCAGGTCACCAACACAGTGAATGGTAGCATTACTGCTGCACTATCAAGCAGTCCTTTGTTGGGCCATCTTGAGGAAAAAACATTATAAATTTAAACAAAACAAACAAACCAAAAAAGGTTAAATTGGAATTTTGCTCTTAGGATTTAGGACTAGATCATGGAGTTCTGAGTACTAAAGGTAGTGACAGTCTGGAGTAAACAAATGTCTGAGCTGGTGAATGCTGGTACAGCTAGGGAAATGCACTTATACTGGGAGAGGTAAATATTAGAAAGCATTACTTTAAGCCAGCCAAGTGGTGTGGAGGGCTGAGGCATCCATGCCTTACCTCCTGCCATGCCAGTGACCCAAGTTCGTGGCGCAGGAGGGGCCGCTGAGGGTCAGCTGGGGAGAGGACTGAGCATCCAGAGTACAGCCATCCTCTCCTGGGAGGAGGACAGGCGCCCCACCAAATGACTGCCCCAGGTGGAGGCCGCAGGTAAAACTGGTCTGAGGACGCCTGGCAAGGAGGGGTGCTGCAGGACTTCCGCTGCGTTTGCACGCACATCTGGCTGGCGCTCCAGCAATGGGGGAATGGAAAAAGCCCAGTGGCAGGAGGCTCGACCCTCCACAGGCTCCTCATCTGGCGACCAGGCTGAAGGTAAGTCCCGGTGATACCAGGGTGATGAGGCTGGGGGGCTCGGACAGAAGGGGCAGCTGGGATGAGGAGTAAACACATGAAAATTATGAGTACCTAATGAAAGAAGCGTAGTATCGCTTTGCTACCATGCTGATGACCAAGGATTGGGAGCAAACTCAGGAGCTGGTATTCAGGGTGGCCAAGGCTCACCCTGAGATAGGCAACATCATGCTCTGCAGCAGCCTATGGTGGGACTGTGAAGTGCCTCCCCACAGGGATTTGCTATATGAATCTGAGGCCTGGGGCTATGTGTGGTGTCAATAAGAAGAGAGGGTCAAAGGGCATATATGCATGTGCAAGTCAGTGTATCCCCAGAAGGGTGGGGAGACATCCTGTCTTGAAGGCCTCACTATGGGGAACAGGTGATGGTGTTCAGGCTGTAAGGTGGTCAGAGGCAGCCAGAGGGCTGGATGTGGAACAGGGGACAGAACAAGAATAAAAAACATTACTTCATACAGAGGGCAATTAGTGGAATAGCCTAGCCAGTGAGGTTACATAACAGTAACTATGTCACTCCTACTATGCTGGGAAGGGAGGAGGCAACACCATTTTCTTTTGCTGGCATACCGGCACAGTGGTATCAGCTATCACTTGCGGGCGCCAACAACCGGGGTTGGGAGCAGCCTCGGGAATCAGAAAGGTCGGGGCGGGAGGAGGACTGAGCATCCAATGGACAGCTCTCCTCCTCTGGGAGGGAGGGATTTGGCCGGTACCATACCAATCTCTGGTGGCGGTGGGGTCAGTGCACTAGCTGACAGTGTGGGACAGTGAGGCGGTCACCCGGTGTGGCAGCATGCACGGCTCGCCATTGGTGGCATGGAACACTCACCAAAGGGTGAACCAGGGGGGACCACAATCCTTCACGCTCTTGATGGCCAGTGTCCGTCGACTCCCTCCAGACACACCCCAGCTGCTCCCCTGGTCAGATCTCGGTCTTCCGCGATGTGCAGTGTGTTCACCAGTTATGGCCGGCCTGGAGAAAGGCAGGGGTCAAGCACAGAAGCTGCAGCTGGTGCGGTGCTGCCTATGCATACCAGATGG
Source organism: Neoceratodus forsteri (assembly GCA_016271365.2). NCBI lineage: Eukaryota > Metazoa > Chordata > Ceratodontiformes > Ceratodontidae > Neoceratodus > Neoceratodus forsteri. Next base: position 46,445,256 of record CM028132.1, on the reverse strand, counting down.
GTGGCACCAAAGGTACATCCCTCACTGAGGAGATGATAAATAGCTAAACAAACAAAAAAAAAAAAAAAAAACACACCACCACACCTTTTTGTTTTGTAGCTCTATTCTTTTTAAACCAGTTTGTATTCAGTCATATCAGTACACACAGTATATTGTCAGGTACAGTTATTACAGCATGTTCTTGAATAGTTGGATGTAACAGAGTGTAGGAACCATCTCTGTTAATCTTTACATGTTTTTGAATAAAATCTTCTAGCCAATATAATGTTCTGTCACTGTATGGACTTCTGTCCTTTAATTATGGCATACTAAGAAATGCCTAGTTACTATTGAGGGCCAGCTTACTCTTATATGTTGATGATGCTGTCCTTTATAGAAGCTCAGCTGACACTGCCACAATAAGCGGTCAGCTTGCAAGTGATTTCAGTGAACTAGAGAACTGGTTCTTTGCAACAAGCTAATATTAAATGCAAAAAAAAAAAAAAAGGCAACCCTGTTTGGTCCAAAACATCTGGGTGCAGACAGAAACCATCTGCTAACCCTAGCCTCTTCCTCTGGGGATCTCATTGCAGTAGTTAACTCCATACAATATCTTGGAGTCTACATAGATCAGAATGTCACCTTTTAAACCGCACGTAGACTACAGTACAAATCCTTGCACCAAAAAGATGAGGCTGCTCCACCAAGTCAGCAGTTTCATATCTAAGGACTCAGCAGAAAATCGCCAACAGCACTCTGCTCCCTGTGCTCCTGTATGGTACCCTATCCTACAGACCCTCCAGCGTCAAGAGGCACAAAAATTAAAACTCCTTTACCACAAGATTGGACGATATGCTGTGGGTGCCCGTCCAGAGAACACCACTGCATGTTCTTCACTCCTAAATTGGCCTTCTACAAAGGAAGGTTTAATTACCCTCTTTGTCTTGCTTTCAAGATCCTTAAAAGCACTACCCACTCAGTCTAGGGGCGTGCTAGATATTAAAACACTTGAAAAGACTGCTTCAGTTACACCTTGCTTGAGTTGCCAAGGACAAAATCTAGTGCTGGCAGGAGATCGTTCACATCTCTGCTCCCTCCGAATGGAATGCGTCCCACCTCCCTCCAAGATTGCTCCTCGCGGGCAGTTTCAAAAAGAGCTCAAAACACTGATCTTGGAGCAAAGTCTGTGCACCTGCAATCGTCGACTCCTACCAACTCAGTCTGAACAACTGTTACCCCAACTCCTTAACTAGTAACTTATTAGCGTGATCACAGTCCGTTGAAAATGTTGTATATTTATCGTTACTGCTAACTTTGCATATCCTGCTGTTTACATCTATACCATTGTCGTAATTGGAATGGTTTACTGATTTCATGTGTACATGTAACTAATTCCAGGTCACCCCTGAAAAGGGAATGTTGGTCTCAGTGGGCGTGCCCAGTTACCAAAATTCAATAAATCAATAAACCAAACTTTACATTTTGCAACTGTACTGCCTATGTCACTCCTCTGCATCCCTCTCCAGCCCTCATTCCCGAGATACGCCTTTACCTCTGAATGTTATGATATTCTCTTTCCCAGCTTCTATCCCAGTGTGCCAATTACCGTATTTCTCTCACATCACATAGACAGACAGACAAGGCTGGACAGGCTGAGGAACAGATGGATGATAACTGGTGACCAGGAAAGGAAACTGAGCAAAGGCTTATTTTCAAGTGTGTCCTGGGAAGACTAAAGGGGTGAAAAGAATGAAGCAGTAGTGCAAACTGCATAAAGAAGCAAATAAACTACTACGATGCGTACATAAGAACTTGCGGCAGAAGGAGACCGTGTGGTCCATCTAGTCTGCCAGAGTTGTCTCACCCTCCCGTGTACTGTTCTTTCTAAGGTGACTACACTGATTGTCCCATGCCGTCCTGAATTCCCAGGCGGTTTCCGCCCACTACCTCTGGTGGCAGGCTGTTCCAAGGGTCCACGACCTTTCTGTGAAAAAAGTACTTCCCAACATTGCTTCTAAATTTACCACCTACTAGATGCAAGTTGTGCCTCTTGTACGCACAGTCAATTTTCCTTGAACTGTACTCCTGTTTGTACTGCATTATCCCTCTGATAAACTTAAATGTTTCTATCATTTTGAATGATTTTTGAGAATAAATTAAGATTTAACTAAGAAACACTTGATTGGACTCCTTCATTGGGGTATCATTCCCTGGCTCAAGTCGAGTTTCATTTGTTTTGTTTTGCCAGAGCAGATTCAACTGGCTGAACCGATTTCCGTAGGTTAGTGGTGCAGACTCTGCACCATCTTGGCGACTCTCTTCTGCACCATTTCCAGACAGTCTATATCCTTTTTAGGCGAGTCTTCCAGAACTGTACACAGTATTCCAAGTGCGGCCTCACCAAGGATCTATAGAGTGGAGATTACCTCCTGCTTTCTGCTAATACTACTCCTACCTATGCATTCAAGGATGCTGCTTGCCTTTAGTGCCACCTTTTCACATTGTCTACTTACCTTTAGATCCGATATCATAACTCCTAGATCCTGTTCCAGTTCGTCTCTTCCAGGACATACCTATTTCTAGGGTTATTCCTACCCATGTGCATTACCTTACACTTCTTGGTGTTGAATTTCAACTGCCAGTTCCCGGACCATTTCTCTAGGTTCCTGAGATCTGCCTCCATTCGAGACACCTTCTTGTGTGTCCACCCTGCTGCAGAGCTTTGTATCATCTGCAAACAGGCAGACCTTCCCCTGCAGACCCCAGCGAGGTCGCTGATGAAAACATTGAAAAGGATCGGGCCAAGCACTGATCCCTGTGGAACACCACTGGTCACTCTCCCTCCTGTGACAAGGTGCCATTTACCACAACCCTTAGAGTCCTGTCCTGAGTCAGCTTTTAATCCAGTTGACCAAAGCTTGGTCTATGCCAGCTTGCTCTAATTTATTTGTTAGCCTTCTGTGTGAAACTGTATCAAAGGCTTTACTAAAATCCAGATATTACTATGTTCACAGCAGCTCCTTAGTCCACTGCTCTTGTAACCCAGTCAAAAAATTCATTTTGTTTGGCACGGCGCCTGCTGTGAAGCCATGTTTCGGGGTCAAGTTTTCCACTTTCCTTTAGGTACTCCACTATCCCTCTTTAAATCAGCATCTCCATTACCTTACCCACCACTGAGGCCAGGCTGACTGGGCGATAATTTCCCGCTATCTCCCTGCTGCCACTTTTGTGCAATGGCACAACTGTGCAACATCTCCAGTCCTGTGGCACTATACCATATTCCAATGATTTCTTAAAAAGCTCGGCTAGTGGGGCGGCAAGCTCCTCTCAAAGTTCCTTCAGAATTCTTGGGTGGATTCCATCTGGCCCCATTGTCTTGTCCACCTTTAGACAGCTCCTCAAGGACCTTTTCCTTCATAAAGGGCTGGTGTCAATTCCCCTAGTGTGCCGATGTGTCCTGGCTTGTGCTAGACTATTACCAATGTCACTTCCGCCTTGTCCTCATCATTCTCCACCAGCTGACCCTCAGTTACAAGCCGGGCTATTCCCCTTACTTTCCTCTTTTCCAGTATATACCTAAAGAATGTTTTGTCCCGTCTTCAGTCCCTAGCTATTTTTTCCTTGGTCTGGGCCTTGGCTACTTTAACTGTTTTCCCAGCTTGAATTTAACGCTGTAGTCTTCTATCCTTCTCAATTTGGTCTCCTTGTACTTTCTAAATGCTTTTTTTTCCTCTAATTTTGTAGACACCTTCGTGGAAAACCAGAGTGGGTTCTTTGACTTTTTGGACTTTGTTAGTTTTGAGCATTGTGCTGTGACTGTAGTTATAGCATTCTTTAAATTTATCAGGTGTCCTCCACATTTGCTGAGATATTGGTTACTAGCAATGAATAGTCAAGTACCCTAAGTTTAGTGTGACAAGGGTCCTCTGCTTTTTAAATAGAGAACCAGACTGACCTGTGGTTGCTGGTTCCCAGATTGAGTCCCATGAACATCTGCCACCCTGGCACAGTTTGTGTGCACTAGGTCAGGACAGCCAATTCTCTAGTTGGTGAATCCACCAATTGATTCAGTCCTGCCCCTGTAGTGCCATGAGGAATTCTCTGCTCCTTTCTGAGGAGGCAGTGCAGGTGGACCAATCTACATCTGGTAAATTGAAGTCCCTGACCGCACCAAGCCTCCGTGTTGGTCATCCTCAGTATGATCTCTAGGAGTTCTTTATCCTTCTTGACCTCTTGGGTTGGGGGTATGTAGAGGACACCTACCCGGATAGGGTCTCTGCTCCCAGCCCCAGAGTGAGCCAGAGTGCCTCTGTTTCACTGTGCACACCTTGGATTTGAGTGGCATTAAGTCCATCTCTGATGTAAATACTCACCACCCCTTTCCTCCTCTTCGTTCTCTCCTGAAGAAAGTATATCCAAGGACAGCTACATCCCAGGTGTGGTTCTCAGTGAACCAAGTATCCGGGATAGCGACCCAATCTAGGCAGTCCTCAGCCACCATGGCAGTTAGATTTGGGATTTTGTTTGGAAGGCTTTGAGCATTAATGCACAGTGCCTTCCAGCCCTGATTATTCTACTTGCTGCACAATTTCCCAGCATTTGTTTGTGTTCATAGTGTACTTTATGTTTTCTATTCATTTGGATCTTCTCTGAGGAATTTCGTGACTTATGCCATATGTAGCGCCTTTGTTGCAATGTCCTGGTGCCGACAGAGTATCTGATGGCGGGGAGGGGCATCCTCTAGCCCATAAGGCGTGGGATTGCTGGTGCCCCTTCCTCTAGTTTAAATGGCTGATGAAGATGTCAAACCTTTGACCGAGGCGTGTGTCCCCTCCTTGGTAAGGTGCAGGCTGTCAAAGAACTCCTCTCCCAGGCGTTCTGCCAGTTTCCAATGGAGCCATGCCCCCTCCCCCAATCACCAGTCTTTAAGCCAGGTATTAAGTTCAGATGTCCCTTTCCTGATTTCCTGCCTGTTATTTCCCTTCCCCATACAGGCAGAATCTCCGAGAAGAAGAAGATGCTGGACAAAAGAACCAATTTTTCTCCAGTTTTGATAGATGATGTTTAGACTCCTCCACAGACCAATTAGCTAGGTCATTTGCACCAATATGGATAGAACGTGCATGTCAGTGTTGCGTACAATTCCTTCTATGTGGTCTGTGTCCTCCATGCTGAAGTTCCTGGGAGGCATCTGACTGCAACCTCTGATCGGCCACTTTGACATATGTGAGACTCTACCCTCGAATCATGAGTCCCCTAATATTAGTATGCTTGCGTTTGTGAGTTTTGCTTTGTCTTGCCTATCTGTGCTTTGTATGGGGTTATGTTTCCCTGGATTGTCTGCCTTGGCAGCAATGCGGCATATGTTTACACATACAGGAAGCGCACTAAATATATACTTGCTTTCCTCTTAACTCGACAATAAAACTTGCCTAATTCTCACTGTATATGTAATTCATGAAGAAAACCTATGATTGAAACATTGATTCTATGTCCAGTGTGCATTTAATATTATGAAACAAAAGCAGGGCATGCAGAGATGGGATAACACACTTGCAGGCAAGTAGTCAAAATTTAGTGCAGGTAGGCTGTATTGCAGGAAAGAAATGCAACACAAATGTACCTGATAAAAGCCTCAATGATGTCAGGCGAAGGGGCTGGGGTAGATTCACAGTAGTATTTTCTGTTTCCGTTATACAACCTTTTTGCAATAAATAAATCTTGGCTACTTGCCTGCAAAGGTATCTCTTCTCTGTGTGTCCTGCTTCTTAGTTTTGTTGTTTGCTTTTTTTTTTTTTGTTTTGTTTTGTTTTTTTTGTTTTGTTTTTTAGGTGCAATAGTTTGGAGAGTGAGACATTTTCCCATGTGCCTGCATTTAATATTAAACTTTTGTTTTGTTTTCAGTCCACATACTAAGACAGCCCTCTGGGTTTCTTTTCTGTTATTACATTTTGTGTGATACATAGTCATTTAATCTTTTATCTTCAGAAAGTACTCCAGGTCCATCATGACCCCCCTTTTTCATAAGCAGGGATGAATAAATATTCTGTGCAACCTTAAATCAGTTTATAGGGATCCCTATCCACTCTACTACACGTGGTACCAAACTGTCTCCGCTGGCAAATTGTGAAACTAGCACAGTTCAAGCATTCAAAGCAGGACTAGGCACATTCCCAAGGGAGTTGCAAAACTGGCATCTGTTTCCATATTCAAATCTGGTACACCACCACCATGCAGCAGGAGTGGACAAGAAGAACCCAGAGTCCCTCTGTCACCACAATGCTACGTTACTTATGTACAACTGTAGATACATACAGGTGGGTTTCCTTGTTTGGTCCGAAGCTTTCATTGATATCTCGCTGCAGATGAATGGCCAGGTGGGGATCCTCAGGATTGACGCTCCACATGAACCAGGTGTTGCTCCAGCTTCTCTCCATTCTAAGCCCCCAAAAAAAAAGTTAGTTTTAGCACTACTACAGTGTCAGCTTATAGCAAACCATTATTGTACAATTATTTCCAGCCAATCAGGAGGAAGACATCAGACACAGTTTGTGTTCATGGACTTTTTCTGACTGATCTAGTTTGTTGGGTCTCACCAGTGCTTAGCACGAAGTGTTGTGTTATGGTTAGAGGGCCATGTGCTGTTTGGAATTCAGAGTTCTGACACAGCAACGGTCTGATGCATCTGAATGCAAATGTTATGCATGTGTGTGAGTGTGTGTGTGTGTGTGTGTGTGTGTGTGTGTGTGTGTGTGTGTGTGTGTGTGAGAGAGTGTGTGCGTGCAGTGAGTATGCGCGTGTGTGTGTGAGAGAGAGTGTGTGCGTCACGAGGTGTGGTGTGTGTGTGTGTGTGTGAGAGTGTGAGTGTGCGTGCAGTGAGTATCGTGTGCGTGAGTGTGTGTGTGTGTGTGTGTGTGTGTGTGTGTGAGAGAAAGAGAGAGTGTGAGAGACAGAGGTGTGTGCGTCACAGTGAGTGTGTGTGTGTGTGTGTGTGTGAGAGAAGAGAGAGTGAGAGACAGAGACAGAGTGTGTGCGTCAGTGAGTGTGTGTGTGTGTGTGTGTGTGTGTGTGAGAGAGTGAGAGACAGAGAGAGGTAATGCGTGCAGTGAGTGAAGGTATCTTGGCGATGCGTGAGTGTGTCGCGTGCGTGAGTGTGTGTATCCTTTTATTCAGGTGTTAATCCTCATGCAGAGTCATGCCCTCCTTGCTCCACTTGGGACTTACCAACCCTAACAGCCTGCAACTGACAGGTTCCCGTAAACTACCCAAATGTTGGTGACTTCAGGGCATCCCCATCAAAGCAGGATCCAGTGTGGAGTTAGGGAGTGACACGTGGGAATGCCTGGGATCCTCATCCTACAGCCAGCATTTTGCTCTGAAAACACCTGCCCCTCTCCCAAACAGCAAGACTCTGAATTTGTGCACATACTGTCATGCCAGCAAGGAGCAAGTTGGTCTCCCCTTCTGAATGGCACTCCTGCTCCCTAGGGGTACCAAACTGTAGTGACAGAGCAGCCAAACCAGTCTCCCTCCCTGGCAGGCAGACTACACACACATCACTGGTGTGCTATCAAGAGCTGCAAGCCTGCATACAAATGTGGAAGCACTCCCCTAGTGGTGGCATAAGCTGCCTGGAACATAAACCAAGCCAACAGGCAGACAATACAATGTTATTTTATGTTGCACCTCTTATACACTTCAATGCAGTGCAAAAATACCTTACAAACTGAACATGAACCAGGACATTCTCCATCCAGGGGAAGTAGAAAAGATGTGCAGCTGACGACCAAAGAAAAGAGGTATCAGAGAGAACCGAATGGGGCACAGGAGGCAGGTTTCCTTCTAACTGTTGGAAGACTTTTTAACAGAGTAGGGGTGGGAAAGTCAGTCAGAGAGATGACACAGGATAGAAAGCATGAGAGTGAGTGCAAGGTGCAAGTAAGTCAGACAGATAGGAAAGTACAAGGCCACTGAACCTCCAGCCAGTGCTATCCAGATCTTTATAAAAACCTGTTTCCATTGCAGTGCAAGGACTCTGATGACATCAGATTCTCAACCAACTAGGTTATATTATTACAGAAAGTTGCTATACTCTTTAAACGATTGCAAAATATGGTTCCGTAGAGTATCAGTGTCCAGACGGAGAATGTAACTCTAGATTTGTTTTAATAACATAAATGGAATTTACTCTAAGTATTTTATATCAATGCAACTTTGCAACAAGCAAGTATATGAAAAGATTCTCAACCAGCAGCAGCTTGAAATTTGTACATTGCACAGTACTATCAGTGTGGCCATCACAAAGTGCAAGTCAGCTGTTTTGCTGCCATGTATGGAACAGAACAGATTATACCGCCTGGGATAATTGCACACAGTTCGTTAGTGCAAAGGTTCAGAAAATACAGATTGAAACTTCTAAATACACAACCTCAGTTCCAAGTTACCCTGCCTCAAATGGACTTATTGGGAAGTCTATACAAACTATTAAGGACCTAACTGCTACATCAGTCGGGTAACATGACTGCTCACTCACACCAGTGAAAAGGTTCGAGAACAGACTTGAGTCGCCTAGGGGATGGCCAGGGAGGGGAGGGATCGGCCCCAAGGACAGCTCTCTTACCAATGTGGAGGGGAATGCTGTGTCACGCTGCTCCACTGCCACCTGGTGGAGGTTAGGTGTCAGCACAGTGGGAAAACATAGCATAGGGGAGGGTAGCCGCTGGACACCAGGCACACATGCGTATGCATCACTGCACACTGGCACCCTCGGGAGAAAACCAGGCGATAGAGGAAATTCCTGGCCTGCCATTGCATTGGCACCACCTGCAGGTCCGTCCATGACAGACATGGCAGGCAATTGCTACTACACTGTGGTCCTGGGTAAGGAGGGGTAACTAGTAAGCTACCTTTCCCAGTAGCCCTCCAACTGAGTGGACAGCTGGTTAGTGTGGGTGGGGGCTTCAGCATGAGTGGCGTAGTTTTCAAAGTTGTATTACTAACATACATACTAACATACTAAAATGCCAGCAGAATAGGCCCTAACGGTCTTTCGTGTCTGCTTTCGTTGGTCAGTCCCCAACCTGGGTGCTGACCTGCTGTCCCCTCGCCTTCTCTGGCTTCTCCTTCCAGTTCCGGATATTCTTGCTGCATTGGATTTTGCTTCCAGAACCCTTCCCTGTACCTGTCCCACCCCTCTTGAACCCCTCCACTGTCTCTGCCTCCACCAGCCCCTAGGCAGTGCATTCCATGGCTCCACCACCCTCTCAGTGAGTAGCACCTCCTCCTTTCTCCCTGAATCTTCCCCCTCCAGCTTCCAGCCATGCCCTCTAGTGGCCCTTCCTCCTTCCTTGAAGCACCCGACTGTTTCCTCCCCTATTTACCCTCTTCATGTACCTAAAGACCTCTATCATGTCCGCAGGTCCTTCTCTCTTCCAATGTGTACATATTTAGCTCTTCGAGCCTCTCCTCATAGGTACTGTCCCCAAGCCCCAAATCATTTGGTTGCCCTCCTCTGGACCCTCTCCAGGAGGTTAATGTCCCGCTTTAAGTGTGGCCTCCAAAACTGCCGCAGTACTCAAGGTGCGGCCTCTCCAAGCAGTTATACAGAGGGAGTATCACTTCCCTCCTTCTGGAGGTGATCCCCTAGCGATGCATCCCAGCATCCTGTTGGCCTTGGCTGCTGCCCTCCTACAAGTCTCAGAGTTGTTCATCTTGACATCCACCACCACCCAGGTCCCTCTCAGCCATCGAGACTTGTAGCATTTCCCCAGGGTGTACACTTGACCTGGGTTTCTGGCCCCAGGTGGAGTACCTTGCATTTCCTAGCATTGAACCTTGCTTCCACTTTCTAGACCATCTTTCCAGAGCCTCCAGGTCCCCTGCAGGGCCACCCTCCCCCTCCCCATCCACTACCCCCAGTTTGAGTCATCTGCAAAGAGACTCATCTCACTCCTGATTCCTGTCCTTATGTCCTATATGTGGGCATGCTGGAACAGAAGGGGCCTAAGGACTGATCCCTGTGGGACCCTAACTAATGACCCTCCTGGGGATGAGACTATCCTAACTACGACCCTCTGGGTCCAGTCCTGGAGCCAATTGCCTATCCATCTGATCATCTGGTTCCCCACCCCATTTCTCCCAGCTTATCCAACAGGCCCACGTGAGGAACAGAGTCAAATGCCTTGCTGAAGTCTAGAAGAGGACATCCACTGGTCTACCCAGGTCCAAGGCACTTGTCACCCAGTCATAGAACTCCACCAGGTTTGTCTGACATGATTTCCCGGGATGAATCCATGCTGTCTATCGTCCAGGCACCCTGACTTATCCAGGTCCCCCTAGCCTCTCCCTGACAATGCCCTCCATCACCTTGCCCACCACAGGTCAGGCTGACAGGCCTGTAGTTCCCTACCTCCCGCGCCAGTCCCCGTATTCTGAATTCATCAACAGTGTGGGGTTTGCAGTAGCGGTACCATCGGCAGCCAGTCAGGCTCATTACAGGACATATCCACCTGCATACCTGTCAGTTTGGACTATCTGCTGCATTTGGCAGGTTCCATGGACACTGACCTTTTCCTGGTAGCCCTCAAATTGAGTGGACAGCTGGTTAGTGTGAGTGGGGCTTGACGCACTGGCGCAATTTTCAAAAAGCCATATTCTGCAACTCATCCGTGTCAGGGGTTTGCAGTAGCGGGAGTACGGGGAGCAGTCAGACTCATTACAGGACCTATCCACCTGCGTGCCTGTCACTTTGGACTATCTGCTGCATTTGGCAGGTTCCATGAACACCGACCCTTTCCTGGTAGCCCTCCAACTGGTGGACAGCTGGTTGGTGTGGGCGAGGGCTACACTGCTATTTTACAGTGCCCTGACCTGGCGGTCCTCCACACAGCCCAAGGGCATCACACTGTGGACGTTAGCATGGGATAGCAGTTGGCAAGAGACTCTGCATCATCAGTGCGACACTCTTATCTAAAGCATCACACTGCATTGTACTGCGTCACTACTGTAAGTATATATTATCGTCCCTGAATTTTGCTGTTTGTATTGTGCTACTAGCTAGGCGTTTTGTGTTTATAATAATAATTATTTTAGCCAAGTTTCTGTTGCAACTTGCAGGTTATTGAGAATATTTGTACACAAATGGCTTAGTTATTTGTGCCTTTCTGTTATACAGTTACCAGACTGGTTTTCTACTGTTTAACTGCTGTTTGTTATCATAACGTGCTCTTCTTTTGGTTAGGCGGTATTTGTAAGTATCTGACCATCTGCTCATAATATGGCAGTGTGTAGCTAATAGTGAGTATACCAGCCATCTGCTTGTTTTATCCACCTTTCTCATTTTATCTATTTATTTGTTATTTATTGCCAATTCACTACCAGTGCAGTTCCTCCTTTCTGGGCCAGACTATTTTTCTCTTCAGACTGTCTAGACTGAGTCCCTGTTACCTCCTTATCTGGGCCTGGTTAACATTACCTGTACCTTCCTATACAGGCCTACATTCCACAACAATTTCTAGTTAGGTCATCACCCTTGGCATCTATCTGGGTCAGGCCTACCCCCTGCGATTAAGCTATTTTATGTAAGTAGTAAGTAAGTAAAAATGTTATTTATTACAGGAATAAGAGCAGCCACTTCAAATCACCATCAGAGCCATAGGCCCGTTTACAAGGTGTTACCTTTTGATGTCAAGTTTATTTTGAACTTTCCTTTAATTCATTAAGGCCCAATTACTTTCCTTTTCTAACTGTTCAGCTTCCTCCTTTTTACCTGAATCGTCTCCCTCTTTTTATTTGTTACCTAGTTTGTTTTGATTTTTGGCATCTTTTCTCACTATACTATCAACTTCTGTTTTCTCATCCTCTTTATTCCTTTTCTGCTTCCAATCTAACGTTTTCCACCCCATCTCCCTCGATTAGCCTTTCTCTCTCCCTCTCCATTTCCCCTGGCATCTTAGGGGTCAAATTCTTCTGCTCTTGACCTCACCTTGAAGCTCTCTGGTGCTTGCGTCCCTTTCCTCCCCTATTCTCCTTCATCACCTTCTCCCCGTCCCCTCTTCCAGGCAGCATACTGGTTCTTTAAAACTCCTCATCACCTTGCTGCTTTTGGTAGCAGGTGACACAACTTAATCATGGCCCCATTACAACTTCACCCTTACAACTTCCCAAAGGACTGATGATTGCCCATTTAAATATCCAGTCTCCTCCCAAAGTTGACCAGCTACAACCTATCACACGCTTAACCGGCGGCTGGATGTACTAGTTATTATCGGAAACCTGGCTCTCTTCTAAAGTCCAGGACTCTGCCGAGAACCATCCCGGGCTACACCTTAGCGAGGCAGGATTGCACAAAGAGGGGTGGTGTTATAGTGTACATATCCACCAAGATCAATATGCGACTGTTCTTGCTGTCTGTTCTCCTTTTCCTATGAGCTGCTCCTACTTAAACTCTCCCTCCCTTTCTCTGTTCCCATCTTTATTGCTGGTGTTTACTGTTGCCCTGGTATGCCCTTGCTTTAGTTATTAGCTCCTCTCCTCTATCCCATCCTAACTCTTTCAGAGGTGAGCTAGTTATCCTCTGTGACTAATATACATTGGCTGTCCCCAATACAAGTACATTTTCTCAAAATATAAAGTCACTACAATTGACAATTGATTTCTGAACCCCACTCATCTAAATTTCAAGTCGTTAAAGGAAACCTGTCCTCATCTGCAGCTCCCACCCCCCATCCCAAAATCCTTACCCTGATTAGGTTTTGCAAGGAAAATTTTACGTGTTGTAACTTACTTTATTTTTATTGTTGTAAAATCCAGGAGTCGGCAATATGGTGGACACTCAATGGCTCCATTTCATGTGAAAGTGCTGCACTGCACCGCTCACTTCAATACACTTTCTATTGAAGCAACTGGTGCAACATCGCACTTCAATGTGAATTGGGCTGATACGGCTTTTGGGGATGGGAGCTGCAAATTAGGACAGTTTTCCTTTAGGTCACTCTCTGTTAGACAGGGTCCTTTCATCTCATTCCAACGCCGTCGGGTGACCATCCTATGGTTTACTGTGTGTGCAAGTTACATCATCCTAAGGCCCCCCAAATTCATCCATCTCAGGTCCTTTAGATCATTGGACTTTTCCTCCTCCTAGATGACCTAAGGGTATCCAATTGGTCCCCCATCTCTGCAGCCAATAATATAAATTTTGCCCTGCAATACTTTCAGTCAAATATATGACAGTATGGGACCATCATGCACCCCTGAGAAAAACCAGAATCTGAGGCTCTCATCTTCCCCGGATAGCAGCCGAGGTGAAGACTGCCTCCGTACCAGAGACCTTGTCTGGCGTTAAGATCACTCGCTCCCGGCTGCTTTGGCCAACTATCAGCACCTTCTCAATGCCTGTACCAAAGCCATCAGACCTGCAAGTCAGGTATTTTGCATCCACACTCCAGAACATTAACCACCCCTCCAAGTTCTGGAGTTCCCTTTTCTTCCCTCTGACCCAGTGTCTCCCTCCCTGTTCAAGGATGGTGACTCCCTCATCTCTGACCCTTCTTCTGTTACCTCTCCCTTCAACTCTTACTTCACTACCTGTGCCCTCTCTCATCCCTTACTCCCCTCCACCCTTTCTTCTCTCACTCTGCCTTTCCCTTCTACCACTCCTTCTGCTTCCCTTAGGGCCCTGCTTGCCTTTAATCCTCCAAGGAGAGTAGCCCAGATAGCTTTGATCCTAGCTTCTGCTTCTCTCAGCCAGTCATCACAATGCATTATATTATCCTCCTCAACCTTTCTTTTTTTCTGCAACTGTTATGGTAAGTACTGTATGTAACTGTTCTATCTTCTTTGAGGACAGCTCTTCCCTTAGGACACATCTTTAGAATGAGTCCCAAGTAGTTCCAAAAGCTAACTGGGAGGTTGGTGCAGTCTGTTCATGACGGAATGCCCTGTGGGACAGCAAGGCCAAGGTCTACAAGAAAACACTGTACAGACTGTAATGTTTAGAAAGGTGTACACAGTATTCCAGGTGGCTGCAGCACAGATGTCGGCCTCAAACACATTTCTGAAACAAGTAACAGATGTGGCCATGCCCCTTGTGGAATAACTACAAATCGCACCAGGAAGTTCCTTACTGTACTTCCTATAACAGGATGTAATACAATGTGTTGGCAATTTAGACAAGCACCATTTTGAAACAAGTACCCCTCTTTACCAGGTGCGAACAAAACAAAAATGCCGAGAGGATTTTCTGCAGTCCTAGATCGAGCAAGACAGTATCTTAGGATACTATGTACATCCAAAGTGGTGAGCAATGCTTCACATTACTTGACATGCTCAAGATAATAAACTGGAAGGTGGATGGCTTGATTTAGTGTGAACTCAGACACCACTTTTGCAAAAACTTAGGACTGGTATGTAAAGACACCCTGTCTTCATGGAAAATCAAATAAGGAGGCTCAACATTAGAGCCTGTAACTCTGGAATCCTTGAGCCGTGTAACTGCAACTAAAAATGATGCTTTCCATGAAAAAGAAAGGCACAACTCGTAGTTGGCTCAAAGGCCCAAGTAAGTTTCTCAAGCACATAATTGTGGTCCCATGGGGACTGGATTGTGAATGGGAGGTTTAATATGCAGAATGCCTCTCAAAGCGATGCGGAGAGCTCTAACTGAGCTACCATATGCCCATCAACAGAGGCATGGAAAACTGATGTAGCTGCCAGAGAGGTACCCTCAGTGGGAATACTGTAGGCCGTAGTCAGACAGTGACAGCAAGTATTCCAGCCACACTGACTGGATAGGTAAATGGATCCATATCTTGAAGTGGCCCACAAACACTTCCACTTCAATGAGTCCATATGTCTGGTGGGAGGCTATCTGGCGCAACCAGTACATCAGCTACTTTTGATGACACTCCAAACCATGCTATGGATATGTCTTCAGGAGCCATGTATGAAGGTGCAGGGACTTCAGGTCCAGATGGACCAGGGCCCCTTTGTCCTGTGACAACAGGCCTCTGCACAGGGCAAGGGTACGGAGGTTCCACTGATAGTTGTTGCAGCAGCGGACACCATATTTGTTGAGGCCACAAAGGTGCAATGAGGATGATCTGTAGTTTCAGTAACTCTGTATTAATGGAATGGAGGGAATCGTGCAGAAACCTCCGTTCAAGAGGGACAACACATCTCACCAATAAACTCCAGGCCCTGGAATAAGCAAGCAGATATGCAGCAGTTTTGTGTTGTGTGGCAATGCAAAGGTCCAACTCTGGTCAACCACACCTTGCAAAGAGGTCATCTGTGTCAGTGGCTCAGCAGGTAGCACACTCGCCTCTGAGGCCAGGCGATCAGAAGGCTGCGGGTTCTATCCCACACCCAGGCACTTGGGTTAATACCCCAATACTGACACTGCAGTGCAGCAGGAGGGGTGCTTCACTCCTGAGGTGCCGTCTTCCGGATGAGACGTTAAACCGGGGTTTCATCTGCCTGTTCTGGTGGATGTTAAAGATCCCACAGCACTTCTCGAAAAGAGCAGGAATTTCCCGGTGCTCTGGCCTAATTTACCCTTCACTAAAAATACCACCAACAGCTTAATCCGCTTCAAGGTCAGTTGGCATTCATCTGTATCCCCTCCCGGGTTGTGCCTGAAAATATGCAGAATCTGCCTAGTGCACTTACCGGTCAACAAAAACTAAATCAATCTAACATAGGTCATCAGTTCCCATTTGTGCATCTTGGACTGTGACTTGCTAGCCTGTCTGCCAAGATGTTTTGCGCCCAGGAGATGCATGTTTGGCAACTCAGGCCATGTTCTAGCGCCCAGTACCACACTCTCATTGCTTCCCGACATAGGGGATGGAAATGAGTCCCCTTGTTTATGTAATGCACAACATTGATGATGTCTGTCTGTATTAGCAGATGATCCAGAGTCAGATGCTCCTGGAAAGCCTGGAGACTGTATAGAATAGCTCTCCCCTCAGGACATTTATGTCAATTTGGCTTCACCTGGATCCAAAACCCTTGGGTTGATAAGGGCCCAGGTGTGCTCCCCACTCAGATCCTGATGCATCTGAGGTGAGAATCAGAGATGGAGTTGGGATTCAGAATGGAACACCTCAAGAAGTTGCTGCAGTCCATCCACCACATCTGTGTTTTACGTAAATGGGATATGACAAGCAACTTTTGGTTCACATCATCCATCAACTGGTTCCACTCCACCCTCAGCATCTACTGTGCTATCCCATATGTAAGTGAGCCATGGCACAGTCACAATGACCACTGCCATGACTCAGTCCAAGGAAACATAGGAAGTCCTGGCTGGGACAGAATGACTGCTGTACACCAGTTGTGTCTAAGCCATGAGATGTTCCTTCTTGTCCAGGGGTCAAAACACTCTGCCGGTGCTGTGTCCAGGAGTGCACCTATGCACTACAGCCTCTGGGAAGAGGACAGTACTGACTTTGGTACATTCACTGTAAGCCCCAGGTCTTGAACAATTGCCTTGTGCGAGATAGGGGTGCGTTCGAGTTAGCTCCTGGACCTGGCTTTCAATAGCCAATTGTCAAGGTATGGGAAGACATACAGATCTTCCCTGCGAAAGGCTGCTGCCGCCCACAGCTAAGCATTTGGTAAAGACCCAAGGTGTTGATGACAAACCAAAGGGCAATACTGTAAACTGGAAGTGTTCCCCTTCCAGGACAAATCTCTAGTACTTTCTGTGATGCTGTCTGATCTTGATATGAAGGTGCACATCCTTCATGTACAGCAACAAATCCAGTCCCCTGTTTGCAACAGGGAATCAGATTATGCAGGGAAACTATATGAAATGTCTTGTATTCTATGCAGAAGTTTAGGTCTCTCAGACATCTAGCAAAGGTCTGCGATCTCCTGTCCATTTGGGGACCCGAAGTATCTGGAATAGAACCCTTTGCCTTTCTGGTGTGAAGGTAAAGGTTCTATGGCATATTTGGTTAGCAAAGCATGTACCTCCTCTTTCAAAGGGACAGATGTCCCAGGGATAAGTTGAAAGTGATGGAGGATGCTCTGGAGGGGTTTCTAGGAACTTCAGATCATGTCCTTTACAGTCATCTCCAGGACCCACTTGTCTGTGGTAATCTCCCTCCACTGTGTTACATGAAGACCCCTACCACCACGAGAGTTGTTGTGGGGGAGGTCAACACAAGTCATGCTGTGCTGGGGGGCGCCACCAACTTTTGATGCTTTGGAATGGGCTACTGGGGAGGGAGAGATGGCAAGGCTCCATCACCCTTATGTCAGCCTAATAGTAGGCTTGACAGCCACCACTATCAACAGGCTGGCAAAGGACCCTTTACCTCAACCTCTACCAGGTATGGGGTACAAGGATTTAACTGACCTTAAAGCCATTTTCGAGACTTGAAGGTCTCTCAGTATCTTTCTACATGGCATCCAAACAGTTTGGTGCCTCTAAAAGAAGCATTCATAACTGTTTGCTGCATATCTGTTGAAAACCCAGCCACCCTTAGCCAAGAACACATTCTCATGCAGTTCCCAGTGGCAGCTGCCCTGGCACTGCATCAGAGACATTATATGCTGAGCGTAGCAGATGTTTGTCTACCTTAGCACCAGCAGTCAAATTTTAAGCAATTCACTCTTGACAGTGCCCTATGGGAGCTCCTGAGCTGCAGCTTTGGTAGCCTTCCTGAGGCTATTTTGATATATGTGAGATTGACAGATGAAATGTACAGGCCTAATCAGGCAGAGGCATATGTTTCCTTGCCCATCACATCAAGCCTCCTGGATTCCTTATCAGGTGTACGGCGGACAAGCAGCCATTATGACCACAGACTCAGTTTCAGGCTGGTTGGCATAAGGCTTGGCAGCAGGGGTATAGTACTGCTTGCCAGTCTTTCTGGGTACAGCGGTATGGTATTTGGTCTATACCAGGCAGCAAAGGTGGCATCCTCAAGGCAGGATAAACTGGGGAACAATGATGGATGGAGTGCAGGTAACCTCCAGGAAATCCATCAAATTCTTTTTGGTGGAATCCTCTTTTTCCTCAGCAAAACCCATAGCATTTTGCATTTGCTGCATCACTGTTTGAAAGGAGGGTCTTCAGGAGGCGATCTGGGTGTATACAATTACAGAATCCTCACTGCAGAGGACACAGTGGAGCTAGCTAGAACACAGACATAATGTTCCTCTCAGTATCTCTCTTTCTCCTCCTCCTTCATCATGAGTTCTGGATTATACCCCTCCTCTTTGGCATCCCTGTTGATGATGGGAATAGAAGACCTCACTGGCAATGCTGTGGACCTCCACTCAGGAGGTGCTTGCTGTGTACCAGCCATGGAGGTCGACAGGGTCTGCGCATGTCAACAATGCCCTCGCCAGGGGCTGTGACTGCTGGAGTCAACAATGGCGATGTACCGTCTGTAGTAGGTATGGTACTACCTAAGCCAAGCCCAGACCTTTGTGTCTGGTCAATGGTCGGGCGCTAGCATCACCACCACCTGAGCGGATGATGACAATGCAGGTTGGCTACCTGCAGCCCACAACAGCGACCTAGATTTCGCCGGAAAGCAGCTCTATCCTTATCCTTATGTTTATGCTTATGTCCTGATGACAACCTGTTTTTATGATCTCTGGACTTCAATGACTGCAACTCGCTTGATGGGGTTGGCGACACTGCCTTCTAACACTGGACTTTTGCATGGCTGCCAGAGTTCTCTCTAACAACTTCTCAGCACTTTTTCTGCATTGCCTTTTTGCTTGATTGAAACTCTGGCAAATCTCAAAAGTCTCGACATTGTGAGAGGCCTAAACAGGAAACACACTTTGTGGTTGCCCTTGTATATTTTCTCCACACTTGTAGTACCAGCACAACATCATTGGTTTCAGCAGCATACAGAGTTGGCGGTATCACTAAATTATAAAATACTTTAGAGGAAAATAAGCGGTTAGGCGTATTCATTTCCTCCATGGCAGGAAAAGAAGATGGAGAAATGGCGATGCCTATGTTTATGTAGATGCTAATGCGTGACAGCGTCATGGGTGGCTCCTGGTTATCAAGCGTTTCCATGTGGTCCAAGCACTGATGCAGGTATAGATCCAAGAGCGTGCCTTAAGGGAAGAGATATCCTCAAAGATCACCTTGTACTAGCTCAACTCTCTCCCTTCCTTGACTCCTCCTCTACCCCTTTTCAGTCTGCTTTTAGGAGATCCCATTCCACTTCCCTACTCTGGCTCACCGACTGCATCCTGTCAGGTATGGATCAGGGACTGATCACCTCTGCCATATTTGATGATCTTGCTAAAGCTTTTGGCGGCTGTGCTACCCCTCCTCCTTGACAAGCTTAAAGCAGCAGGCCTCTCAGACTCTGCAGTCAGCTAGTTTTGTTCTTACCTTGAGGGAAGGTCTCAAGTTGTCCAGATAGAAGCTCTATTTCATCACCACTCCCCATCTGCTCAGGTGTCCCTCAAGGGTCTGTACTAGGCCCTAATCTCTTTTCCATATTCTTAATGATCTCCCTGTCTGTTCCTTTGAATCCATTCATATGCACTTAATGATACAGTTCCACTTCATCTAGCTCCTCTTCCCATGATCTTACCTTAATGCCAAAAAATAAAATAAAAAAAATAAAAAATTAGTTTCCATGACTTTTGGCACCGACAAAGGCTTGCCAGACTTGCCCTCTCCCTTTATTTCACACCCTTGATAGTACTATGATTGAGGAAGTATCTCTTTTACGTACCTCAGGGTCAGGCTGGACAAACATCTTGGTTTCTCAGTGCATAGTGATGCCATACACCGAAGCTTCGCCCCTAAGGTTGGTGCATCTACAGGAACAAAGTGAGTACCCCACTTCCTGCCTAAGAGACTGCTGTAAAGATAATTCTCCTATTTTTGACTATGGTAACAGTCTATAGTGGAGCTCCCAAAGCCTCCATTGCCAGGCGGGGCCTCTCTTTCACTCTTCTTGTTGTGCTTTAGACTGTCCCCTCATACCCACCACTGCTCACTCTACTCTGTCGTTTCCTCCACTTTCTCCATGCCAAGCACCTTTCCACTGTGCATCCTTTATATCCAAATTCTGGTTTGTTCCTTTCCTCATGCCTTACATCCTTACTATCCTCTCCCCTTCTTCCTCTTACCCTCTCTGCAGTAATATTTCCCTCCCGCTCCATTCCTTCTAGAAACTCTACTGTTGGTCAGTCTGCTTTCTCATACCACTTTCCTAATCTCTGGTCCTCCCTTCCGCTGTCAATCCACTCTGTCTCTTCTGCTTTCTCGTAAAGTATTATCTTGACTTTTTCCTCCACCTGCAGCCATCCATGAACCTTTACCTCTTGTCTTCTTCCCCACTAGTTCTGTCCTGGCCATTTTGTTCCCCCATCCCTTGCCATGCCTGTATAGGTATCCCCCATCTATTATAACTCAATTTTATCTACAACGTTTATCCGTTGTACTGACTTGCCTTCAGTATTTATAATGGCGCTCCTTTGATAAACTGTATATGACTTCTATTTCTGTGACCTAATATTGTTATTACTGTTTATTTTTAACCTATTGAGCTTTCTCCTCTTCCCCTCACACCAGAATGAATCTGCAAATGAGCTGTTAGCAGTTTTGTATGTCTTTCCTGGTGAAACATTTGAAATTAATAACTAAATAACAGTAAGTCTTTGAGAAGGTCAGTGACAAGGCTATGGTGGTGGTGTCCGGCAAGGTTGATGTGGGTATGCCAGCAAAGGGAAAAATGGATTCAAAAAGGGCCTAACTGCTCATGGCGACTGATCAGATTCCACGCCCAGAGCACGTCATGCAGAAGTCACAATTTGGTTTAGACCTCAGTGAATTCAAAACAGGCGTCTAGAGGAGGATTTTCATGTTTGCTGATGCATTAGAGTCTAGTGCCTCTTAGGGGCATGCTAATATTCTAAAGATTCTCAATATTAGCATTAATTTAAAATTATAAGATAGAAGCATGTTTGTTATCTCCATTTGTTAGCTAGTCAGTCATGTAAATATTACATAAAATCCTTTTGTAACTTTGTACACTGTATGTGTAAAATAATGTTGTTTGCAACCATTTGAATATCAAGACAACTTTGTGGGCAATCTAGTCCTAAAAGTTAAATCCTGTTGAAAAATGATGGATCGATCTATCTATCTATCTATCTCAGGAAAGCGCTGTGGTTATTAGTAACCTTTGACAGTAGCCCTGGCTGGGAATCAAACAATGGACCCCTTAACCTAAAGGCAACAGATCTAATGATACAGCTAAAGGAAATTCTGAATTAGCCAGGAGGTTAGAGTTTGGGAAAACTTTCCAGTATAATCAGTCTTTCAGAAACACTAGAGGACACTGCTGTTAACCACCCAAGGCCTGATTATGATTGTAGTCAGGGCAGTGCAAAACAACTTGTTTGTGACTGTAAACTTGTGCTGCCACCCAAAACACCCACACACAGGTGGCACAGGTTGTGGGGGGTGTTAGTCTACCATGATACTGTAGCACAGTGTAAATCAGCAAGTCTGGAGCCCTGAAATGTGACCATGGGTCATGTAGAGCACTTACTATGGATTGTGGAAACATGACTTATGCCTAATTTTATTTTCAAACTATTTTGCATTTTCGTCCGTTTCAGCTCTTATCATTACTATTACTCCTGTAACGTTGCCTGTATCTCTCTTTGGTGTGCTGCATATCTGTAAATTATCTGTGAATTGCCTGTATGCTTAACTGTTTGCAATCTCCTGGGTCGTGTCTGAAAATAGTCACTTTTGTGGCTATGGCACCTACCTGGTAGACAAAAACTTAAATAAAAATAAAATATGAGACCGTACCATGGCAACAGCGACCATGGTGTGGCGACATACATTGGCAGCATGCCCAAAATTGTGCCAGGCAAGCAAGCCTCTCAAGCCAGATGTGTTCGCCTTCCTGAACTCTCTCCGAGTTTCAAGGGCTTAGTGATCAAGTGATTCACTGTCGCCCTGAGGTATTCATGTAGCACCCCTGCACCACCTCCATGACAGAATGGTTTGAATTTGTCATGAAAACCCTGTAATGGAATTTCATCATATTATGTGCACTTGGGGGGCATCTTATTAATTATGTTTTTACTTTATTTAGTTTTGGTGGGCATGGGCTGGAGCTGCGAGACAGAGTTGGACCCATGAGGCAGAGAGTGCAAGAGCAGGAGTTCCTGGATAACATCACAAATGACCATTTACACTATTTTAATTACTGGCCATCATTTTTTATCCACCAATAACAAGAGTTTAACCCTGCGTTACAACTGCCCAGTTGATATTTTTGGTTATAACTGGCAGTTATAATCAGTAGCTGTCATCCGGCTCAGTTAAGTTACCTCTAAAACAAGTTAATGTTTAAAAAAAAAAAATTGAAAAATAAATGTTCTTCACTTAAAAACAAAGAAAAAATTGTACTTTCATGTTAAACTTTACAGCAATTTAACACTGCCTATCACAGTTTGATTTTTAAGGACAATGCCATGAAAATGATAACTAGTAATTAAATAAAATAACGTATGGGTAGGTGTGTGTTGCAACAAGAATTTTACATACCCTTGCTGTAGGATGCTTCCTTATAAAACCCTCGTGATAGCTCTCCAGGTATATAGCCCACACTTGGTGTTGTAAAATCTGGTTTACACACACACACAAACACACATTCACAAGGTTGTAAAGTCTGGCTTTTATAAGGAAATTGTGTTCGAAAACAAAATCGGTAACTATATCCCAACACTCAAAGGCATAGAGACTGAGAAGCATGCATGTCCAGAACCACTCCTGGTCTGATGGGTTGAGCCTGGCTGGCTGTTGCATAGATTTGACAACAGCACTGCTTAACAATTTAAACCTCTCACCTTTACTATCACCCTTCCTGCTACTGTGAGGTCTCGATCAAACCAGGTATTCCAGATCCCTCCTCCGTAGCACTCCACTCCCACCTGCAGGCAGCCAACACTGGTCTTCTGGACCGAGCCTTCACCTAGTAAAAGAAGATGTCAAAAATATTGGATTTCTTATGCACCCCAGGTTATAGTCTCCTCACCCCATTTTCAGCTTTTCTCATCACATCAATCGTGACCAAACACTACTCCCCAAAGGCAGCACTGACACTGCTCCCACAACACTGGCCAGCCACTGCCATGTAGAGCTGCTTAAAGCTTCCGCATTGTGAGGCTGCACTGTTTGGGGAGACATGGACTGGAGCCACATCAGGCAGCCAATTTGCCTTTTTGTCAACCAGTAGATATGGTTGTCCAATGTCTCATGAAGCCGGACACACCCGAAAGCAGAAACCGCCGGAGAGGACTGCGCCTGCACACTACTGTATTGCAATACTGCACTGCCCCCACCCCAAAGTCATAGCTCTAACAAGCATCACAAATATGGTGAAAGTTAGGACTGTACTGAAGGTAAACATCCTCGAGTTCGACCTGTAGAGCCTCGCACTGGAATGCTTACTTTCTGATCATGGACTTGAACTGTGCTGTTCCATACACTGAAGCTGCAATCTGATGTGCTGACTTGTATACTGATTTTTATAGGGGGACTGATCATGAAATTCTGCAGTTGTGCAACCTTGTGCCCATCTCCCCAGGGACACCTCGAAAATGACAGATGTTCTCCCCAAGAGCTAGCATGACCTCAGTTAATATTGTAAACTGTAGAATCTCTCTAACAGTCAGGAACACTTATTTGTAAACATTCCAGTACATTTACATAAAGAGAATGTGCATTGCGATAAAATTATCACTTAGTTTCTACTTTTGACTTGTACTGATTTATCCTTTAAATAAAACTAAGATTTTTTTAAAGCACATTAAAAATGGCACAAAATTACATATATCAACAAAAAAAAAAAAAAAAAAAAAACTTTCCATAGAACCTCCCCTTTAGTGTGTGTGTCTTTGGGTTCTTAACTCTTAGCCTGCCCAGCCTGCCCCCACCTAGCCCCATCCCCATCTTTTCCCCAGGACTTACTTCACTATTTGCCCCGGACCATTATCTTGTGGGTGGTCGGTGTTCGGCCTGCAATGGTATCAGAGTCATCTTGCTGGCTGTGGATAGTTTCCTCAAGTTTTACCCTGTAGGTTACCAGCATAAAATGATATACTGTATCGCCCATGCATGTAAGCATGCGTGCTGGAGTCTGCCCTCTGCTGCTGTTGTGCTACCACTGTGCTCGCCTCCAGCCTCCACTAGGAGGCAGTCAAGAAGCAGGACACAGCAGCCCCCATGCCTGAGTAAAGAGAGCTCTCCATGAGTTACTCGGTACCCAGACAGAATACATCCAAAGATACTGATAGAGCTTTAGAGAGGTGCTGGCTGCACCATGGGTTGTGCCTGAAAATGTCGATGTTTGTCTACGACGCACATACCCAGTAAACAAAACTAAATAAATAAATAAAATAAATAAAACAGGATTAGACATCATGTGTGGACAGGCCACAGGATCAGATGAAATCTAAGGGACAAAGATCCTAGTTTTAAGCAGTTGTCCTCAGTGATGGAAAAAAAAAAAAAGACAGGGAAGAGAAGCACAGAAAAATAAGTGAAATCGAAGCAGATGTGTAAATGTTATGTTTTTCATTTTTTCCTAGATATGTCATAAGGTCTTTAAGGAGGGCTCCAGTAACCAGGAATAACATTACAGCAGAGCTCAACTGCACAACATTTTAGAATAACAGAATTGTCAAACCATTTGGTTATTTATTATGAAGTGCATCTACATGAAAACTGGGGCTTTGTCTTAGTTTACCTGCAGCTAAGGCTGCCGGAGCTGAAGTCATAATGCCATTTCTGACATCAGTCTGTCACTGTGAAAATCACAGTGATGTTCGAGCAAACATTGGACTTCAGCTCCTGAATAAGTGTCAAATGTAAATGACCTGAAATGTAATAAGCTCGGTTTTCTTTCTATCCGTTTATCCCTGCCTCAGGCACACTGGCCTCCACTGTGCTCTCCGGCCGCTCCTGCCCTCACTACTCCCATCAAACCACTGGCTTGAACATCCCTCCTGCCAAACCACACCCTGAGATGTTCCAGGAAGCCCCGTGAGCTTGCTCTGCCTTGCAGCTGGGCCCAGGCCAGACTCCGCACTGGCCCAGGAGGAACATACACTGTGCCACAGTCCAGAGCAAGTGTGGGTAGATACAGGAGTTGATGACACTTTTTTTGTCCGTTTTCCTAACTCCTCCTACCTGACACGACTGCGCCCTTTCGTCTCCAGAGCGTCAACCTTGTGGGGGCCACATTGCATGGTCACCCACTACATCAAGGCCACTCCACTAACTCCGACAGAGAACATGTACGGAGGGTGGACACCACCCACCAACCCAGATCCTGAGCTCCACCCACTCAAGGCATGGGAGTCAATCACCCCACAAACCCGCCAGATTCTGCACGGGAGTGCAACGCATTCTCTGGCACCACTAAGCTGGAAAAGCTTCCGCTTTTCATGAAGATGCCTTAAATTGCATCTGGAAATGTGCCTGGTCTCTGTGGGCTTTTCCCAGTCAAATATTTGGGTTAGACAGTATGCAAGTGCAGGCTGAAGGATTCAAACCAAGTCTCCAGAGGTTTGTAGCTCAGTGCTCTTAACCACCACGCTGTACTGCCTCCAAAGGAATGGCTGAAATCCATATATTTTGGAATGTTGTGTAACTGAGCTCTGATGATACCAACAGTGATTTTTCAGCTGATGGCTGGATCCAGATTTAAACCTAGCCTTTGCTTTGCATTCACAAAATACACAAACTCTTCACATGTCGAGAACTAAAATTCAAGATATGGTAATGATACTTCTGTTTACTAAGAAATGAATTTTCATCATCTTTAAGAAACTAGACAAATGTCAGGGGTTTAAAAGGGTTATGGGATTTCATTACTGCTCAATATTTCTGCACTTGTTTTAACTAGTACATAATACTGTAATGGTTTTGTACTGCTCGTCACCTGAAACCTCTTGCCCAGAGAAATGGTCTCTATTGAGTCCCCCAATTATAAAAAAATAAATAAAACAATGTAATGCAGATTTATGGCAGAGATATATGCAAATCGGCACAAAGACACCAGGCGGGCTGGACTTTAGGCAGGACAGTAATGTACTAAAAGGCCTCAAACAGTCTTCAAAGGAAACAGCCAACCAGAGACACAGCGGTGTGGTGAATGTCTCAACCCAACAGGATCAGTCAGGCTTGGGAACTACGGGCAGTATAAATTCAGAGCTTGGAAATAAATTAACAAAAATTTAAATTATTACTGGAAGAAAAAAAAAAAAAAAAGGAGGTACATCTATTTAAAAAATACTTCACAAAACAGTAAAGATCTTCCCAGGAATAATCAAGCCCTCAAATGAAAATCAAACAATAAGGCAAGCTTTACTGATCTGCTACAGTACCCCCAAAATCCTTACCAAAAACTGCAAAGTGGGCATATCAGCCCTTGCCTGTTGGACCTTTCAGGACTATAGGACCCTGTGATATATCTAATTGATGTTACTACATTCGGTAAGGCTTGTGGAGGGTAATCAAATAGTGCCCAGTAGGCACGGAAACGCTCATCAGATGGTGGCCAACAGAGATGGTTGAGGCTAATCTGCTGTATGCAGATGACCAGAGTGATGACTTCTGGTCAATCCAAAAGTGGCTCCTGAACTATAGGCTATTTGTTTTTGTGAATTATTTTCATTAGTTTCAAAGATATAATCTTACAAAACCCATAATGCACAATAAACAGTAATAACATGGTCTTACACCAATTTTGTTACAGTAGGCTGCAAATCCGATGTAATAAAAATAAGTACCCTAAACTGAGGGCATGGTCCAAAGAAAAGTCCAAGGTTCCACGGATAAAGCCTACAGCCAATGCTGCCAGCCACAGGAATGACCTTTTGTTAAATCATGGTTACAACTTACCGTATCAGGCTTTCAGTACTTTGTGGTCATAATACCTGCAAATAAAGGTCATAGAAGCGGCATATATTCATTGTGCACCCCCCCCAACAAAGCAAACCTCACATAACAAACCTACAGCCCCAATATAAATGCAAACTACAATTTGAGGGACAAGATCAGCCTGCTTCCACATCACCCCTTCATGGGTCTACGGCTGGAATGTAAGCACAAATCACTCATCTACAAATAGCCAACATTATGGCTACAGCCAAAGTGAAGGACTGGAAAACAGTGAACTCTGCATGGGCAGTGCAACCCTGTTCACCAGTTTTAATCCACGCTTCAGGTAGTCCTGATAATATAGCCCCATTAGAGTTGCAGCCTGATCAGGGTGTGCAGGGTACTCAGTCAGACTCAAGATAATTACAGTGGGCATAAGGTAGTGGGGAGGGAGGAAAGGAGAAGGCAACCAATACTGCTACACAGCAGGCAGCATCTTAAGTGCCTAATGACTTTAAAATGATGAAACAGAAAAACAGACTAACAACATTTGATAACTGCAGACACACAGAGGGTATACTCACTTAGCGTGGAACATACAGCCCCAAGTTGGACACCTCCAGTGACTACACCATGGGCTGCGCCCACCCACCCTCCCCAACTCCCAACCCTGGTCTAAATTAGAAGGTTGGCTGGAAACAGAAACAGTATGTCCAGACTTGATCCCTGCCAGTTTCCTCTGCATTTGCCTGGGAGCCAAAGTCCTTCTGAATATTTTGAAGCAGCTTTAAGCCTCCAGGGGCCCCCACAGATAGTTTCTCTGAAAAATAATCGCATTAAGGCCAGGTACTGCATGGAATGTCGACCCCAATTGTCTCAAGTGAACCTGAATGGCATCGAATGTTTTTTTTTTTTTTTTTAAGATCTGGATATCATTACTATGGTTTTGGGTATAGTGAAAGTTCTCACACTAGTATGTTTCCAATGTCCCGATCACTCTGGCTGCTTCCATTACCCTATCTCATTCGTACATGCCGCCAAGAATAATAAGTGTGCGGGTACACTTGCCGACTACAGCCATTGGCAGGGGTGATCTGGTAGGCCAAACGCATCACTGGTGCAGGGTCCAGCTTCAGATTATGCCCCAACCACACACCGATAAATTCCCTTTGGTTGTTCACATGCACAGGAAATCTCAGTAGACGAACACTGCTTGCTCTAGTGTAATTTTCTAGCACATCCCAACTGTACCCAAGGTCTTCATTTTCCTTCAATGGCCTGGTTATGGCTGCTGTCACTTGCAAAGCTGCACTTGCCAACCTCCTTTTGCCTTGGAGACAGCAGCAGTGGACTGTGTCTCATAAAGCTGGAGCCATCACTGAAAGTCCAACACTTTCTGGTTGAGGGTACTCATGTATTTCAAGTGCCTTACTGCCTGAAGAGCGTAGTTGTCAGTTGCCGTCACTAGCACTGGGCCTAGTGGATGTCCGGCCTTCTCTCCACCTCCATTTTCGGGTTTCCCATTGCCACCGAGCTTCCAGATTAGAAAGGTAAGCTGGCGGCTTTTTAGATATTTATACCAACTAACCATGGACTCATGGTTAGCAGTTCAAAACAATGAAAAAATAACATATCGATTTGCTTAGATGGAGCTGCAAAAAGCACCTCTAGTCTCACTGGCAACTAGCTCCACTCTTCCACAATAAGCTACAACTAAACAACTAAATCTAAGCTATTCCGCTCCAAACCCTGGCTCTGCAATCGAAACCCGAGATGATGCTTATGTGCACTGCTACAGAATGTCATAAGAAAACAGTTCAATGTTTTCAGCAGGCTTTTTGCTCTTAATGTGTGTTAAATCTTGGTGCATCCTGAAGCAGTACCTGCTACTGACGAGTACTCCCCACACCAGGCTGCCATTAGACATTCGTACCCTTAGACATGGGCTGTCGGTGTGGGCTCCGATCAGGCTGAAGCCATTTCCTGGTTTGTATTGGCCTCCCACAGCAAATGCTATAATGGTGGAGTAGTTTCTTGTCAAAATACTGCAGAAGAGAAAAAATAATTAGGATAATGGACAACTGAAACTTAATAAAGGTATAGGATCAAAGGCTCGAGCTGATCAAAAATAGTCTGGGACATGGCAAGGGACACCAAACAGCATAGAAGGGAGGGCTAAGGCTAAGGAATGTTTTCAGAACCTAATCACAGTATGTCTAGTGCTCACTCCTATCTATCTGAGTTAGAAATTATGCAACAAACTTTGTTTATTGCACCAAATTAAGTGCACCATTACAAACTTAAGATGTGTGTATCCATTCTGCAAACTGACTAAGGTTAATCCTAAGTAGTACCCAATGGGTCCAGAAGACTACCCACTAGTTTCTGAAGAACATCTTGAAGAAGCCAGCAGAAGGCGGCCAGTTGGTCTATCAAGTCTGCTCGTATTGCAGGGTCACAGCTTGAGCTACTGTCCCTGCCTCCTCCCTACACCTCCCATCCTCCCTACCCATGATCCTTACTTTCCCCATGCCTATCCCAGCCTCTCTTAAAGCTGCCCACTGTCTTCAACAAGATTACCCTTCCAGCAGCGCATTCCAAGTGTCCACCACCCTCTCTATGAATAAGTACTTCTGACCTCCCTCCTAAACCTCCCACCCTCCAGCTTAAGACTATGCCCCTTGTGTTGTGGTTGCCACTCAGCTTAAAGAGACCCTCCTTATCAACCTTATTTATCCCTTTCAAGTACTTGAAGGTCCCAATCATATATCACTCTGTTTCTCCCAGTCTCTCCTGTGTCTCTCTTGCTGTCTGTCTGTCTCTCCCTCTCCCTCCGTCTCTCCCCTCCCCCCTCTCTCCTCCCCTCTCTCCCCATCTCCCTGTCTCCCCATCTCCGTCTCTCCCGTCTCTCCTCTCTCCCCGTCTCCCACTCTCTCTCCCTCCGTCTCCCACACTCTCTCTCCCCGTCTCCACACTCTCTTTCTCTCTCCCCTGTCTCCGCCCTCTCTCCCCGTCTCCCCTCTCTCTCCCACCGTCTCCCCCTCTCTCCCACCCAGTCTCCCTCTCTCACCCAGTCTCCCCTCTCTCCCCAGTCTCCCCTCTTCCTCCCACCCCGTCTCCCCTCTCTCACCCAGTCTCCCCTCTCTCCACCCAGTCTCCCCTCTCTCCACCCAGTCTCCCCTCTCTCCCCCAGTCTCCCCTCTTCCTCCTCCCCCCCTCTCCCCCCGTCTCCCCTCTCTCCCAGTCTCCCGTCTCCCCTCTCCCCATCTCCCTCTCTGTGTCTCCGTGTCTCTCCCTGTCTCCGTCTGTCTCTCGTGTCCGTCTCTCTCTCTCTCTCTCTCTCTCTCTCTCTCTCTCTCTCTGTCTTCTTCCAGGAGTACATGTTCAGTGCCCTCAACCTCCTCCTCATGCTTTACCCTGCTGACTATCATCTTTGTAGCCCTCCTCTGGACCTTCTCCAGCAGGTTAATGTCCTTTTGAGGTGTGGGCACCAGTACTGAACTCCATACTCTAGATGTGGTCTTACCAGTGACCTGTACATAGGCAGTATAACCTCCTCTCTCCTACTACTGATCCTCCTGGATATGCATCCCAGCACCTTGTTTGCCTTTGCTGCTCTATAAGAGCCCTATAGCAAGACACCTTTCTTTACATATCTGCTATGTACCTGCTTCAGATGTTCCTCCAGCTCCCCCCACCCCAACTGCCACTCCCCGCTATCAAGCCTGCAGGGATCCACATGGGGCAGGGACAGAGGTGCTGGTGCCATCATTTATGGCGGTCAGTGCTCGCTAGATTTTCCTTCTCCTCCCTATTCCCACTAAGCCCCACCACCGTGTCAGTCCATGTCTCTGCAGACCTTGCATGCAGTTATCATGCCCCCCACACAGGAGCAAAATCCCAGGCCCACCTTATTGATCGCTGGTGTGGCAGAACCTGGACGGAGATTCCTCCCAGCTGAGAGTGCTGCCACATGGCTGTTTCTCCTCCCCACCCAGGCTGCCGTGCCAGCTCCCAAGTCTGGTCCCAGCTAGACTCACGGCATTGGAGTGCGTGGGACACCACTAAGCCACTGGGCAGCATGAGTACGATAACCTGAGATACACCATGCATAGTGAAGAAGGTTGCCAGAGGCCTTGGTGTAAAGCTCGTTTAATCAAATGTTTGAGTTTTCACCAGATGATGCGACTGAGCCTAATCATTGGCATTATAGCTACTTTGGCAAATCAAGCCTGTATTTATTTTGTGAGCATCCAGTAAGACTATGGCACTTCTTTTCATCTGTGACATGGAAAAAAAAAACACCTCAAACAGGTTTCCAGTGGTCAACTCTATTAGGTTTACCATTAGAGAATTTAAATTCATTGGGCTTACGTAGGTCTATACTTGCCTTGTTAGTTGGCTTAATGTCCCAGTGCTCACTTTCCTTTAGTTCCTGAAATCCAGCAGACTTTAGACGCAATCTGCACTCTTCAACCACTGCAAAGACAATAATGTGCAGCACAGCAATCAGTGACACTGGTTTTACCCAGGGAAGGAAGGTGCTCCCCTGTTTCTCAAATGATGCAAGGAACAATGCCTGCCTTTCCAATAGCACTCTACATGGAGAAAACAGTGTCACCAACAGTGGGGTGTGCAGCAGGAATAGACAGGCCCTGTTCCTTTTGGCTTCAACGTATCCTTAATAAACAGCATAATGTTCAGTAACTACACTGCCCAGTGGTGGACTTTTAAATCCTGCAATTTTGTTTCACTGATGCTTAGTCTAAGAAACTAGGTGCTTTACGTAAGACAGTTATCCTGGTGTTTGTATGCTAATAAATACAGTAAGTACATTTCTGTTTTGAAAAGAGCCAAAACTCCCTGTAGTTTGTTGCACCGAGGGGAGAAGTCAGACTCAATCTATACCTTGTTGTCCTTTACTATGGGTCCTCAATAAAGTTTACGTGATTTACCACAGAAAAAAAACAAAAAAAACAAAGGTATCTGGGTAGCCCAATGGCCCATCTTTAGCGCAGTGGGCTACCATGTGGAGACTCCAGTTCACAGCAAGGCTAGAGATTGGTCAGCCATGGTCGAGCAACACTGCTTATCTGGGCAGTGCTTCCCGACTAGGGAGGTGGCATTGTAAAGTGCTGTCACAGTGACCCACAGAGCCAACCTCTGCCCCATGGGTACTGCATGTAGCACGAGTCAGGCCGACAAGGCTTTTACCAAAACAAACTGCCTTTTAAACAGACTTTTAGATTTAATTCTCTGCTTTCCTGCAAACTACTCTCTAATGTGCTCACTCCAAGTCTTCTAAATGGATGCTGTCTAGAAG
Source organism: Neoceratodus forsteri (assembly GCA_016271365.2). Taxonomy (NCBI): domain Eukaryota; kingdom Metazoa; phylum Chordata; order Ceratodontiformes; family Ceratodontidae; genus Neoceratodus; species Neoceratodus forsteri. Next base: position 46,413,052 of record CM028132.1, on the reverse strand, counting down.
TTCTTTAGGTTTCCCTGTAATTAAAAGCACCTTACTTATGTCCCAATATGTCACCTATCCCATTAGTTCCCCTGCAACTAACGCCTTACTAACTGGCTCACAAATAGGAGCGTTTGTTAAACATTACCCTCCCCACTAGTCCCAGTGGCAGGTAACCCTGGCTCTTTACCAGGGATGGAGGATGAGGGATTTCAGCTGTGGCACGGCAGAGGCATTCAATGTGTGGGGACTTAGTCAGTAAAGGGAGATGCGGAGTTATGAAGAGCTCAGAAGGAAGTTAGATCTGCCACATTCTCACTCTGGGGAGGCAGTATAGTGCAGTGGTTTAAGGCTCTGAGCTACAAACCTGGGTTTGAATCCCACAGCCCCCACTTGCACACTGTGTGACCCCCGAGCAAGTCACTTAACTCCATTGTGCTCCCAGGTCGACCTGGAAACAAGCCACGGCTTACTGTGCCTCCTGGTTAAACAATTTCCTTTTTAGATTCCTGCAGGTTAGAAATTACACCAAGGAGCTAGGAAGATCATTCCTAGAGAGTCCTCTCTTGGGAGCTTGGAACAGGAAAGTTTGGGAGAGAGTGAAAGAAAGGGACTTACAGGGAGAGCTGCCAGGCAGAACAGGGGCTTCTTCCCGACAGATCTCAGGAGTCAAGCAATGGTGGGAGATGGATCTTGGTTTTCAGATCTCTGAGAACCACTGAGAGCTTATAATTGGTTCACACATGGGTTTGCTCCTATGTAATAAATTTAAATAAGTGCAATACAAGTTTGTGCATTGACTATACTAGCTACCTTGTATGGTCCATAAATTTTTCTCAGGAATCTCCCCAATGTGTGGCAGGTGTGGGGTGTCCGTGGAACATATTTTCATTATTACTGGGAGTGCCCTGCCTGTCAGCATATTGTAAGGAAATAGCTAGGGAGATAGCGTGGATGAAAGGAACAGCTGTAGAATTCTCTCTCTTTCGCTCCTATTTGGGATAGTGATGGGAGAGGGTAGAGACTGGTGCCTATACCCGAGGTGGATTCGGTCCTCCTGGTAGTTGCACAGCAGGGCATAGAAAATACTTGGGTGTCTGGGACAGTTCCAACTATAGAACAGTGGCGAAAATTAATTATTCAAGTTTTGGCAGTGGACGCCTTACATATGTGGCAACAGGGAGGATAGAAAAGTTTCTGGGAGAGTGGGAGGTTTCTTAGGCACCCTCACACCAGTGGAGGCCGCCATGCTAAGGGATGGAGGTGAAAGGTAAAGAGTGCAGAATAGTAGGCTAATTTACACCCTTAATGAAATGATAATAGGAAAACACATTTATATGATCCAACCTTCTTTAGGAGCCTGAATAGCTTGAATATTGACATGCAATTTATGTAGGAAGGTCTTTGACAATCAAATTCGTGCTTTTAGCCAGCCGGTGGCACTGAGGGTTGAGGCGCTGGATACACCTTGCGCTATGCTGGCGACCCGGTCAGGAACGGACTCAGGCGCTGGGGCTGGCAGGGGAGAGGAAGGATTGAGGTCCCAGGACTGCTCTCCTCGTCTGGGGTGGTACGGGTTATGTGGCGTGGCTGCAGTGGTGCCTAGTGGAGGCTGGGCGCACTGTCAGTAGTGTGCATTCAGGGAGGGGCGCGGCAGATGTTCGCATGCAAAGTGCAGCAGGCGTCATTGCGTCCGGCCCCTTGGGGTAAGTAACTATGGAAAATTGTGGGACGACCGCAGCGGTGTTCATGGTCATGCCCCGAGCCTCGGACACGAGAGGCATGGCCACCTGGTTCTCGTTACGGTCCCCCAGTGGGTATCCTGTTAATTTAATCGGGCCTGTGTGCCTGACACAATAGCGCATCGCCAGACCTGGTCCGGGGTTCAGCAGCCGTTGGGGCCTGCTCCACAACGAGGAGGAAAAAAATAAATAAAAAAAAAAAAAAAATTGTGTTTTTTAATATGTATGCATTGTGAACTGAGCAGCAATTGAAATATTTTTGTATTTTTTTGTACTTATTTTATTGTCACCAACATCAAATAGTTAGAGTATGGATAAAATTCTGAACAAAATGTGGTTTAATAAAGGAGAAGAATGATTATCTAGTATTGTTAATGTATATGTGAGTGCATGTTGTATGGTTTCTATTCATGTGTGTGATTCAAGTTAAATTCAATGAAATTATACAAACCCCAAAAAAAAAAACAATTTTACCCTCCCACAGTATATAAAGTTGGGTCTTACCACCCATGTTCTTATCCTCTGAATATATTTTATATATATTTATTATTTTTTTTTTTAAATCACTTCCCAATTAAATACATTGTCAGTTTATCTAAAACTGATCCAAGGATGACTGGCTATGATTGTTTATTTCTCCCCTACATCCTTTTTATAGCTGGTCCCTAACTATATTCTGAAATCAGGGTATCAAAAGTTCTTAGTGAAATTAATGAAGAGTTGTTCAGTGATCTTTTAAAATGTCACATCTGGCATTTTGCCATAGGAAGCTCTTCAGCTACAGCATTTCCTTCCCGATGTGTGACCCTACTACTTTGTGTCCAAGCGCTTGGATTATTGCAATTCCCTTTACCTAGGGCTACCTGGGGAAATCAATCGCCTGCAGCTGGTGCAGAAGCAGCAGCCCGGTTTGACAGGAACCTCTCAGTCCAGTTACATTTCACCAGTGCTGCACGGACTGCACTGGCTGCCAGTACAGTGGCGGATCACCTTTAAAGTCGTCTTCTGACTTTTAAATCCCTACACGGACTCGCCCAGACTACCTGAAAGAGCTCTTGTTCCTTATCACTTGGCGATCGCCTCCGCCTAGCTGACGAGGAGTTGCTAGAGATCTCGAGGTGTGTTTAAAATCTTCTAGGGCCTGGGCATTTATGTTTGTGGCCCTACCTCTGGAATTCTACCCAGTCAGTTATGGGAGTGCCCGACCATGGAGGGATTTAAACTGGCCTTGAAAACGTTTATGGAGGAAAGTGTTTGGTGGTTAACACCTTTTCTGACTGTATTAGTTGTTTTATTGCTGTTTATAGTTTTAAGGACATTGAGCTGTTTGATGTGTTTTAAACTTTGTTCTGCGCTTGGCTTTTGAAAGGTGCCATAAAATAATAATACTAATAATACTTACCAACTATTTGTCAGTTGCCAGTGCTCCCAGACAGTGGCATTGTTAACCAACTATGTCACAATTCATCCGATCATTTCACTCTGCAACAACTTGCCCCAGACTATGCTCTGAAGTCAATTCATCCCTGAACAATTCACCCTTAGTGTAAATATTTAATTTTATTTATCTTTGTTGACCAGGTAAGTGCAAGGACAGTAGAAGCCTTTTCAGGCATGACCCGGTGCAAAAGCACAGATAATTAATACATAAGCAACAGGTGGAAACAATATGTACAGAAAAATATTTACATAATTACAAGTCATCGTGTACAGCAGGAGAAGGGATAACATCTACAGGGCGATATTCACAAGAATTCGATTTCAGAGTGGGACAATACATTTGAAAACAGTAACATAATGGGAGGGAACTGAAGGGGGAGCAGGTAGTTCTAGGTAATAAGGGTGGGATGAGGTTGAGAATGGGGGGTTAGTGGAAACTGACATCGACAGAGGAACAGTAATGGATTTCAGAGATTTGTGAAGGCGGAGGGGTACTGTGTTCCATATTGGGGCAGCACGGTAGAAAAGGACTGCTGGCCTATTGTAGTAAAACAGCGGACAACAATATTGTTGTGGGAGGAGGATCGAGAGGTTGGAAGATTAAGGCGAGGGATCAGCCTAGCTAGGTAAGGCAGGTTGCCAGTGCTAAAGTTGTGTGGATAAGGGAAAAAGGCAAGTTTGATCAGAGTTCAGGAGGTAGCCATCTGAAATTGTTGAGCACTGTGCAATGGTGGGCATTGCAGCTGCAACCAGAGGCAAATTTGGCTTACGTTATAAACAGAGAGAATGCTTTTTTGTAGAGCGGATTTACCAGCAGTGTTGATAATCACGAGCCATATTCAAGCATGGGTAGAAGGTTTGCCTGACTGATTTTAACCTTAGTGTCAGGTAACAAGAACAGCGGACTCTATAAGCGATCCCATATTTTTCTGGACTGAGGAAATAAGCGTACTGTAGATGATTTCTGAAAGAGAGGAGGTGTTAGAGTGTACACCAAGATACTTAAAATAAGAGGGTCTTTTCAGGGGGGACCTTTTCCAGTTTGACTACACTTGTTAACACCCAGAGCTATAATTGCCACTAGTCAAAAGCCGTACTCAATACTAATGACAAAGCTTACTACTAAGCATGCTAAGGACAACATAACTCTGGTATTGTTTGCATCAATCCTACCTGTACCAGCTTGTTTGTATCTATGTCTTAAGTTACTGTTATACTTATGTGTTGTACTGCTATACTGTGTATTTTGGTTTTTCTTACTGTGACAAGGTACCTTTGTAAATGAGCCTATGGCTCAAGGTTTTCAAACTGCTGTCTAAATAAATAAAATAAATAAACAGAGAGGATAATTTGGAAAGTCTCTGCTTGGACCCAAACAGCATGGACTGTGTTTTAAGTAAAGTTAGGACCATTATTTCTTGGGAGAGCCAGGTTTGCAGCCGTGAATGAACCATCGAGAGAGTTGTTGATGGAGGTAATGTTATTGCTATGAATATAGAGGACTGTGTTGTCGGCGTAGAGAAGTGTTTGCATTGGTCCCAGATGGTAGAGGGATCATTAATGAAAATTGAGAACAAGAAGGCCCTAGAATGGAGCCCTGGGGACTCCGCTGGAGATTAGGATTCATGCCAAAAATGCTGATCCTGATTTTTTTTTTTTTTAAGATTCATTTATTTATACTTCCACGGCTGGGGGGCCTTTGGTTCCTCCCCAGATCTAACCAGCTAGGCTGGCTGCTGCCCCAGTCCCAGGCAGAGCTCTGACCTCCCGCCACCCTTCCTTGGTCACTCACAAGGGTACGCACTCCCACCACCGTGGACCCGAGGAACGGACCTATGCAGCACAGTGTCGGCGAGCAGCCTTCACGCTGGGGGACTTTTCCTGGAGTGGTTCCCATGCTGGAGGAGGTGTGCAATGATGCCAATGGATGGGCGTGCGCATGCCGTGCGTGCTCAAACAGACATCTGCCTCCTCCCTTACTTCTACAGCAGCATCGGTGGTGTTGTCCCCAGCTTCCATCGGGCAGCCACCTCAACTGCTGATGTCCCCGAGAAGGAGAGCAGTCCTCGGATGCTCGATCCTTCCCCAACCCCAGCGACCGCCCATTCCTGAACACAGGTTGCCAGCGTAGTGCGGTGCTGTTTCCAGTTCAGACAGCTTGCTGGTGGAGGTGGAGATGACCTTTAAACCATGCTATGGCGGGTGTCCCAAGGCCAATGCATGGAGTTTTGAAATGAGTAGATTATGATCGACAAGACTGAAGGCCTTTGTCAGGTCAATGAACATTATGGTCACCCAGGATCAAAGGCTTTGTCAGATCAATGAACACGGTACCCGTGACATGACCTTTATCCATAGCCTGATAAATGATATCGAGTGAAAGTAATAAGGGCAGTGTCTGTACTGTGACCTTTCAAAAACCATGCTGTTCCAGGCAGGTGAGGTCATGTTGCTGCAGGTATTCAGTGAGCTGGAGGTGGACAATTTTCTGTTGAAGTTTGGCTAGGGCGGAGAAGATTGAAATGGGTGGCAGTTTTCAAGGGAGGAAGTTTTCCCTTTCTTATGTAGGGAGACAACTGTGGATGTTTTCAGAGGGATGGCATGGAGCAGGCAGAAGTAGAGTTTCAATACAGGAGTGTGATTTGTGGGGCAGCAAGTTTAAGAAATCAAGGGTAAAACCATCAGGTCCAGCTGATTTATCACTTTTGAAAGTGAAGAGTAGTTTATGCATTTCACGGTGACCCTTTTGATGTAGAAGGAGGTCGCCTGGTGTTGGGTTGAGTCTTTGCTGGGGCAGGATCGTGTGTTCGCTTAGATCTGTATTGGGACAGGTTGCAGAAAAGTTATTGAAAAGGGCAGCAATTTATTTATTTGTGTCTTTGATAACGGGTGGGTGATGATTACAGAACAAGGATCATTACATAAAGTGCAATTACATAAGATACAAGGTGCCAAAAGGCTAGCATACAGGTCAAAATACACAGTCACAGGCCAGGCAACAGGCTGAAATAAAAGTCACAAAACATAGAGACCAAGCGTAATTGTCAGATACGATACATAAAGTGCAAAATGCATTCTGGTACACTAATAGTGCACAAGTTGACAATCGGATTGAAACTCTAAACAGTATACTTTCCTTAGAAATAGCGCCGCGACGAGACAGCAGCAGCCCAAATGTAGGGGTGGGGGGAGAGGACAGGAGCGGAAGTGGCGAGTGCAGAAAGGATGAGACCCCACTAATGGGTGGGGCAGAGGAGGATACCAGAGATTACCTGGGAGAGCAGTGGCATTTAGCTTCAGTCAGCAGCCAGTCTTTTAAATTGTTTTTGAAAGAGATGGGAGGCGGAAGAGCAGTGATGTGGGGAGTCTGTTCCAGAGGGAGGGGCAGAGACTGAAAAGGCTTTGCTGCCCATGGTAGAGGAGATTCATGGAACTACCGGGGGTAGAGACTGACGGTCGTGGAGGCTCCTAGCTGCCACTTTGCCCACAAGGAGGATGAGTACGTGGACAGGTGGCCGCCTCAGAAGAAAAAAATAACTAAGCAACCAAGGGCATAGATGAACCGTTTTGCAGTGGGAGCCAACACAAATGGCTGGTACGATGCACAATGATGGGTAGAATGGGGCATGGAAGACAAAGCGACAGATTCTACTGTAGACGGAGTTCAGTCTAGAGCACAGAGCTGAGAATATGAGGAATAAATAAAGAGCAGTATTCAAGGAGGGTAGAATGCTTCCTTTTGCAATTGCCAGGCGCCTCTTGAGACAGGAATCGATTTAGGTGGTAGGCAGCACCTAGCTAATTTTTAAATGGATCAGTGAAGGTGGTATCGTTCTGTTCCATGGAGAAAGTTTGGGGTGGTGCTGGCGTTGAAGAGTGATTTGATTGACTGCCAGAACCTTTTGGGTTATGCAAGTTTTGCATTTGTTGGGATTTAAGATACTGACTTGGAGTTGTGGATTAGATGTTTACAATAATACCAGAATACTAAAATAAACTGCATGACAAAATGTGCCAACCAAAATACTGCTGCTTTAATACCTTAAAGAATAAAATGTACTATGTAAATGGACTAAACATGCCTCTACCTTAATGGTTTATGTTTTTATTTTAAATTCTCGTTTTTTTTTTTTGAGGAGGAGACAACTGCACCCTCTCAACCTGCAATCACAAAATTAGTGAGAATGGGGTGGGGCTGTAGAAACAGAGCTTTGAGGAGTGTTGAGGGGTTGTCTGACAAACTGAGGTGTGCTGGTCTTTTCTTTCTGTTTGTTTTCAGTCCAAATGCAATGAGTTGTGCGAATAAGAATTTTTGCATTACTAGGAGTCTGTAAGTATAACAAACTGTGGTTTCTCATGAAAATCAGGGTAAAACTTCTCAATGAAACCCCCAAATATACTTGAGCGTCTAAATGAAAACCAAAGCTTCCAGCCCAGTCGCGTGGAGGACTAAGGCATCATACCTTACCTCCTGCCATGCCAGCGACCCGTGTTCATGGTGCGAATGGGTAATTGGGAGCCAGCCAGGGAGGAAGAGGATCAAGAATCTGGAGGACAACTCTCCTCTCCCAAGGGAGGTGGGAACAGTGACCGGCACTTGCTTAGCCCCTAGCGGTGGCTGGGGAGCTAGCATGTCTAGTCTCAAACTTAGGGGCAGAAGCAAGCAGACGCCCGGCAGGCTGCATACAGAAGCATGCACAGCTCGATCATTGATGTCACTGCACGCTCACAGCTGCACGGGGTGGGGGAGAGACTAAGGAAAACAGCCGACTGGTAGGGTGACACCTGTCCACGAGGCTCCGCATCCAAGGCTGCATGAGTGAGTCCCAGCAGATGCGGGTGACTGGACTTGGGGGAACCAGTGGATAGGGACCAGTCGGCAAGGGGGCATAAAGAAATAGGAAAGGGGAAAAAATAAATAAAAGTTTAGGGCAAATTGATTTTCCATTTTCAAAAATCCATTTTTCAGTTTATTCCCAAAACTGAGAGGAAAAATCTGCATATTTTGTACCAAAAGGTGGCAAAAGGTGTGTTTGCACAAAAAGCTGATGCAAACTGGGGTGGATTGCATGATACTGGGTTTCTTGTGGAAATCGAACTATAATGCTATAGTAACTCGATTTTTATAGCTATTAGTGGGCAACATGAAAACAATTTATTTTTAAAGGAAGACAGTCATTTGCAGGGGCACCCTGCAAACCTTACCCTCCAGTTAAGCTTTTGCCCAAAAGTGCCTTTTTCTGTGTCCGGGAAAATAATTTAATTTACGTAATGAAAAGTCCGCTACCGGAAGTATGGCAGACTATCGGGCGGCTCCATTAACTGTAAAGGTGCAGTGCACCCCTGCATTTCATTGCTTTTGTATTGAGGTTACGTGCGGCGCCACACCTTTACAGTTAATGGAGCCGCCAGATAGTCCACCATACTTCCAGATAGCAGACTTTTCATCCGTGAAATTAAATTAATTATTTTCCGGACACAGAAAAAGGCACTTTTTTGTGCAAAAGCTTAACCGAGGGTAAGGTGAGGTAGAGGAATGTTTTCCTTTAATTTATTTACGGAAGATATCGGATAACATATCTTTGAGTCAAAACCCTTTACAAAGGTTCCACGTCATTGAGAACAGAGACATCAGGGGCAATAGCAACAATTGAACACAATAGTTACAGAAATGGTTACAAAATGGTTACAGACAACACAGTAAAGGAGCTGGTGATACAAAGATACAGAGTGTTGCCAGGCATAGGTACAGTACCTAGTACAGATGGTAACAAACATACATTGCAGGGCGGTGGTGCCAGCCATGCCCTGGTGGTTATTTGCAGGCCTGGGCTGGACTGAGGTGTCCATTGTCAAATATAGGCATGCCCTGGGGTGGCTGGACCACAGCTAAGTCCATAGTCGTTGGGGAGGAGTGGTGGGGCTAGAAATCCAGTGCAGTCACAGACTGAGTCACAGTGATTGGGTCTCGTGGTTGGGACTGAGACTGACCACATTTGGGTTCTGGGAGTAGGGAGTTTGGGAGGGAGTGAGTTAAGCCAGCTAGGGGCCAGGTACCTAAAAGTTCTTTGACCTGAGGTGGTCTTGCAGCGAGAGGCACCTGAAGTGGGTTGTTGTGAGATGTTGAGTGAGGCAGGTGGACAATGGTGCCTGGAGTAGGGGGTGAGAACAGGTGGAAGTAGCCCTGCTGTTATTTTTTTTTTATTTAGCAAAGAGGCAGGTCTGATATTTAAGCCTCCTCGTCAAAGTTTAGCCAGTTGGTTGAGGTGTAAAGGGTGTAGGATGCGCGAGTCTGGTGCAGCCAGTACTAGTCTACAGGCCTTAAGGGCCAGCCTAATTTTGTTTAGTGCGTGTTGCCAGCTGCCACAGAGATAATGATTCCGTGGTCTATGAGTAATAGTACTGATGCCGAGACAGCTAGGTGGACAGCTTCTGGTGGGAGGCGGTGCTTGTACTGGTGAAGTAGGCCACACGTACATTGACAGCGGTGCTCAGTTTTTGGATGTGGTCATGGTAGGTGAGCCCAGAGTCTAGGGTGATACCTAGGTATTTGAACGAGGTAACCTGCTCAAGGGGTCATTTAGAGAGTTCAATATGAGCACAGGGTGTCCTATGTTCTTATTTTGGGAGTGTGCAAACACCATGGATTTTGTTTTTTGTAATTTAAGACTAGCCTATGTTGAACAAACCAGGATTCAGCTTCCGTGAAAGATTTCTGGAGTGCAGAAGCGGAGGCTGTGGGATCAGTGGGGGGAGCTGTAGAGGCGGCTCGTCCACATACAGGCGTGGTTTCCCAGAGCAATCCTTGGGCAGGGGTTGAGGAACAGGAAGAAAAGTAGAGGACAGAGAATAGAGCTCTGTAGGACCTCAACTTAACCTGGAGGGGAGTACAGGGTTTGGGCAACCTGACTGTCTGGGTTCTCAGACAGATAGCTGGCAATCCAGCCGGTGGTCTCTGGAGACAGGCCTATTTGTCTGAGGGAATCCAGGAGTAGTGTATGGTGCACCATATCAAACGCCTTGGAAAAGCCTATAAAAACAACACCAACAGTGTGGCCAGTGTCAAGAGATGCGTGGAGGCGTTTGTAAACTCCAAAGGGCTGTGGTGAGTGCGTGGTTCTGGCAGAAGCCATGCTGCTCAAGACACATGAGGCTATATTGGCAAGGTAGTCCGTAAGCTGGGTGGCCACAATCTTCTCCAAGGTTTTGGAGAAGGGAGGCAGGACTGAGATGAGGTGTGAGTTCCCAAGCAGAGTCACGGTCACGCATTTAAGGATGGGTGTGATATGGGCAGATTTCCATTGAGGGAAACTGGCCCAGCGATAGGAGTGGTTCAGAAGCATGGAGAGGAGGGTAGAACTTTATTAAAGGTGAGGCTAAGCAGTTTAAGATCTAGCATGTCGCTGCTGAGACGCGATTTGCTGGGCCTTGAGTAGAAGGGAGGCAGCTTCGTGCAGAGATATTGCTTTAAAGCAGAACGGGTAGGTGAGAGGGAGCAAGGTGGTCCTGGGGGTGGGGAGAAGAAATTGGGAGGAGAACACTACTAAGGTCGGAGAAGGAGGCATTAAACATATCTGCAATCAGGGCAGGGTCTGTGGTGATAAGACCCATTGGCCCAGAGTTGGGAGAGAGGACAGTGGAGGTTTTGCCAGAGCTCTTTGAGGAGTCCCAGTTACACCAGTGCAGTACAGAAGATGGATTGCTAACTGGCTTGGGGCGAGGAAGCAGAGGGCTGTGGTTGATGGGCATTCTCGGGTCATGACAGGTATTGGTGGTAGCCCAGAGGAAAATCAATGATGAGGCCACTGCTTTTCAACATTTTCATCAAGATCTGTAAGCCAGGGCCTATAGCAGGCTGCTTAAGTTTGCTGATGTCACTAACCTGGCCAGGATGGTGGACTCCCTTGAGGATGGGAAAAACTTCAGGAAGGCCTGAACAAGCTGGGAGACTGGTCAGACTTTTGAGTCTCTGATTCAATGTAACCAAATGCAACGTGCTGCACTTGGGAAGGATAAGACAGAGGCAGAGCCTATACACTGTAGGGCTCCTCATGTTACAGTGAAGAAGAAAAGGACAGAGTTTTCATACCAGACAAGGGCTAAGGCCAAGAAAAGCACTGTAGCTACTGTAAGAAGGCTGGAAGAATATGGGGGTGCATTGGGGACAAAAGCACTGACGTGATGGAGAGGGTGCAAGGCAGGGCTGCTAAAATAAGGGGTATGGGGACAAAAGCTATGAGGAGAGACTTGGGCTCTTAACATGTTCACCCTAGAAGAAAGGAGGATGAGATCACGTTCTTCCACAAACTGATGGGTATCAACAAGGCTTAACAGATGGAAATGTCTGATCTGGTGTGATCCAGCAGGGCCAGCAGGCCGCTCCTGAAACTCAAAGGTACGAAATTCAGGGTAATGTTAGGAAGCTTCTCCCAAGAGTGGCAAATCTACAGCACAGACTACCAGCAGAGACCATGGATATAAAGACAGTCCAGGCTTTGAGGCATGGACAAATTCTCCATACCAAAAGAATCACTGGATGTCCTGAGTAGGGTGGGTAGGTAATCGCTATAACTTAATACTTGTTTGTTCAGCACACATGCTGGTCCCTGCTTATGAAGTTGGTGGTGGTGGGGTATGCCCGTCCCAGGTCTAGGAGTGGATCCCATGCACATACAAGTGTGGGTCCAGGTGTGCAGAATACAAACCACAGGCATACGCGCAACCAGTCCACAGCATCCAGTTGTTATCCCCCTCCGAGCCCCTGTACCACAGCACCCTCCCAGGCATACGGATGGTACCCCAGTTGTAGGACCCTGCCCCAGTATGGAAGCCCACCCCACAGAACACAGCTGTTCCTGTCCCCACCCCTGCCAAAACATCCATGCATGGGTCCCAGTACTTGACTCATGACCTCCCTGCCCCGAGCCATCAATGGTGGTCAGCTGAACCCACCACCCCCACCCCGACATGACAGGGTCCCATTCCCGAGGTAGGTGCCCCCCACTCCCCAAATCGGGAGCATGGTCGTGCATGTCCCCTGTAGAATCCAACCCAGATACCTCCCCCCACCCCTCAGTGGTGTGCAGTCGCGCCCCACCAACCCCTATACCTGTCCACGGTGCCACGGTGCTGGATGGCCAGTGGAACAGCCCTCCACACACCTCCTGGGCCACCAGCCGTCCGGTGATGATGGGGCATGCCCCCTGTAAACGGGGCATGCTTCAGCATCACTCCAGATAACTGGCGGCGAGAATGTGTGAAAACTGTGCCGCTACCGTCAATCTTCTTGTCACCGACAGGCAATGCTGACGGGATGAAGTGTTGTCAGTGCTGTGGGGGGTGTCCACACACCAAAGAGGGGTGGGGGTGCTAGGCTCCAGGGAGGCGCTCGGGTGGACTCTACTACAGTGGGACATGCACGACTGGGCTGGGGGTCACGACTGAGGGGACGGGCACTGCCGGTTTGGGGAGGCAGGCTACTTTGTACTGCCGGGACCGTGGGGGGGCTATTCAGGTGTGTGTGTGTGTGTGTGTGTGGTGGGGGTCCTGGCCAGGTACCAGCACAGGGCTGGTAGACTTTGTGAACATGGCGCTGCGCGGGGGACTTCGGCGGTGATCCCCTGGCATAACAGCCACCCTGCTATGCCCCGGTCTGCAGGCACTACACCCCTTGGTGCATGTGCGTGGTGCTGGCACACTCGGCGTGTTGCTGTCCATGTGGCCAGGGAGGCGGCTGCATAGGCCAGTGTTGTGCATCCACACAGGAGTGTAATGAATGCGAGTGACTACGCTAGGCACTCTGCCGTTCGTGCATAGGGGCAAGTTATTATATCTAAAAGGCTACTACAACCATGACACCTGAAGAAATACAGGATGCTATCAGAGGAATATTGCTCATATTAGAAGAGACCTTTCAGCAAGCATGAAATAACAATACTGATTTCCTGGGTTTGAGCGTGCACTGCTTAAGAGAAAGGTCCATTCTTGACATGGTTTTACAAACCTATAAAAATGTGGAGACATTGTCCCCAAGAAATTCTTTGTATATTACTGGATCTAAATGTATTACACTGCACCTACTGTAATAATGTGTGTGCAGTGCTAAACTCTATACTCCTGGAAGCACACACAGGCTGCACTTACATTGGTCTCTTGGACACTAGTTGGTAACACCTTTTTTTAGTTAAATTAAATTTTTCTCTCCTCCAGACCACCCGCTCTCACCCCACCCCAGCCCGTCACCCCATCTTCTACCAGACTCACCTCTGGCTTCCACGAGGTGCGGGTGCGCCGCCTGCAAGGGTCAGCATAGTCTCACTGGTTAGGATGCTCTTTTACTTCCGGCCCGAGCAATGGCATACAATGACACCAATGGCTGAGCCGTGCAGCTTCCATATCGTCATGCGGGCGTCTACCCGCATCCGCCCCTATGTTTGTGGGTCTGTTGCGCTAGCCCAGCCACCACAAGGGGCCACTAAAGCAGCAGACTCCATCCCCACCCCTCCGGGAGAGGAGAGCAGTCCTCCAGGCGCTCGATACTCTCCCTCCCTAGCCATCCCCAGTGGCCCATTCACACCACGAACATGGGTTGCCGGTGTGGCAGGAGAGTAAAGCACGATGCCTCAGCCCTCCACGTCAGTGGGCAGACTAAAACACACGTTAAAGTGCTTCCTGTGTGCTGCCATATATTGATTCTTTATTGTCTTAAACCTACTGCCCGGCATGACCCACTGTGATCAAACTCGTCAACTGGTGTGGCGCACAGCTGCTGTTGCATCAGAATGACAGGGCAGGAAGCAAAACATAATTTTGCCTTCATGGATGTATGTGAGAGAGGGGCGAGGGGGAGACACAGAGAGACACTTTCAGGTTTTGTTTGTTTTTTTTTTAAAACAAAGGCTTCCTTACCTCACTGGGAGTTTCTCTGTGGCACTTTCAGTTTTTGTTTTTAAGCCCCCAAAGGGAAGAGATTATAATTTGCGCCCCAAGGGGCTAGCCGCATGGTCCTTTCCATTTCCCACTAGCCCGCTCTTCTCCCAACGTGCTGGCGTTTTATACGCCTACATAGGGAGAGTGCAGGGTGCACAAAACCGTGTTAGTTAATTCTGGCTCTGATTTTACACTGGGCTGGCAGTATAGCCTAGAGGTTAGAGGAATGAGGTGTGAGCGAGCTTGATACATCCAGCAGACCAGACCCGAGTTTGATTCTCACAACCTCCACTTGCATACTGTGTGACTCTGAGCAAGTCACTTAACACTAGTGCTCCCAGATCGCCTCTGAAAACAGGCACTTGTGCCTAGTGGGCCACCTGGTTACCAAAGACTAAAATAAATAATATCCACTTACACGGCCAAAACTATTTTTGGAAATGATGCTCAGAGACTTGATGGAGGCGTGCCCTCACACTCTCCATACACAGGCGTCATAAAAACAACATCAGAGCACCGTGGCAGAGTGGGCTGGTAGTAAATTGAAAGGGATAGTGCGCTAGCCCTCGGAGGTAAATATGATCCCTTCCCTTCCTGAGGGGCCATTTCAAAAATTAAAGAACTGCCACAGAGGATCTCCCATTGAGGTAAGGGAGCTTTCTCTTTGTTGTTTGGCGTATGGAGAAAGGTTCCTAAAAACACCCACCACACACACACACCACACACCACACCACACCACACACACACCACACACCACACACACACACACACACACACACACACACACACACATGAAATAAGATGATCTTGCAAGTACTGTAAATACATAGTATAAAGGAAATAAAGACACCCCTCCTTCCCAATCAGTAATCTACACTCGTGCTCTAATAAGACACCTCAGCACTTTCCTATCTACTGAAGCATCACCTCTCCAGGACCGTGCCTAGTTTCTGGAGGCCATCCCGCTTGTTGGCATCATGCACTCAAGAGTGCTTGTGTTCAACCACCATTTGCTTGTAATTTGAATCTGTTGTGGTTTTCACAAATATTGCTTGTCTGCAACATTTCTGTGGAAACGCTGAAGGCAAACCATAAGCATAAAGTAAATTTCACAGTGTTGCAGTCAGTCTCACCTCCACTGCGGAAAAACGTTTCATTTTGAAAGGGAAGGAAAAGGAATCCTACTGCTGTATGAGCAATAAGCCATGACAGGGTGTACTGGGCTGGCACAACTACACACCAAGGGCATAGAAAAGGCACCGCCATGCCATAAATGGGGTACCTTTCACCCCTAGAACTGCAGCTGTGCAAGCACAATGCACAACCTTGGCGTCCTCATTGTTCTTATAAAATGAGGACCTAGAAAATTAATACATATATGCTGTGTATAGACAGATAATACAGACATATAGATAGATAGATATTACACAGATTGATTTCAAAGATTTTACCAGGAAAGACGCATTGAACTGGTATCTGCTTGTTTCAGATGCATCCGGAGGAGAGAGGGAAAGGAGGAGAAGAGAACAACACTGAATTTAATGAAAGCTGGAGTTAGCAAAAGCTGATATAATATTTTGCTACGGGAACATAACATAAACATAAAATGGTTCACTAGAAGTTTAATGTCCTGTTATTTTTAACAACATATTATATCATCATGTATAAACATGTAGCGTAACAGGAGAACTGTATTAGGATCTACCTGGTTCGACCCCCATTATAAAATCAAATATTTCCCCATATCTGATGGTAATTAATACCATTTACATGACTACACATTTTATTACAAAATAATGAACAGTCTATTCATTAACTATTACAAGTGCATATACAATTTATACACATTTCTACAGCACTACTAACATGTGCAACAACCACATGAACACACGCGACCACCTACTATCCACCTACACTCCAGCCTTACAACCTCTCAACTACAACCGCAAAAAAAAAAAAACACACACACACACACACACACACACACACACACACACACACACACACACCAAAACCACTCCACCCTGAATCACTACAACTTCTTTGCTGTTGCCTCCATATCACCTGCCAAACAAACAGCCACATATGGAAATCAAAGCTGACCTGTGTAAACAGAACTGTCCCTGAGCAAGTCAGCCACCTTAATCACTGCCTTTGTTGCTGCATCCGTATGACTTGCCAAACAAACAGCCACGTGGAAATCAAAGTTAACCTGTGTAAAACAAAAGTGTTCCTAACAACAAAGTCAACACCACCCCAAATCACCAGTAACTCCTTCTATCGCTACCTCCATATTTCTTACTAAACTAATAGCCACACACAGAAATCAAAGTCAAGCTGTGTACTAAAGTGTCCCAAATCACATCAACACTTTAGTTGCTAGTTTCCATGCTGCTATCCTGGACATATCTGAGAAAAGCTGGAAACATTATGGGTTACTGTCAGCAGTATGCCATCAATGGACACTGCAACTTTACTTGTGACTCCCCATAAGTTTCTACTAAATAATCCAGGTGAAAGGGATGGCCCTGCCTTGTCCCCCTTGGCTGCTGCAGATCAGTTTACTGGTACACACAGAGACCTTCAGATTTGTGTAGAGGAGCTGGATCATCTGGACCATGACCAGTGGAATGTCACACCTACCCAGAACATGAAATCGATATGGTCATTTCACGCAGTCAGAGGCCTTTTCTGCATCTACGCCAGCAATCTGATGGGATCTGTTACGTTCGTGAGGATGTATGCAACCTTTTGCCGATTGTCAGATGTGCTGACTGACAAAGTCCACCTGTTGGGTCTGGCAGTACTGACTGTATCTGTTCAGCTAAGAGCTCGCATATACTTTGATGTCACGGTTTAACAAAATGATGGGTTGATTGCTACAGTACTGAGTTTCATCTTTCTCTGGCTTTAGGATTAGCAGAATTCAAACTTTCAGCATGGTTTCGAAGTGCGCTCATCTCTGTTGCCTCATTGTATCCCCTTCAAAAGTCACACTATTTCTCCAGTAACCTTCAGTCCAACCTTCGTTCCTCAAATAGTTTTGGAAATTATCCACTCCTTTTGACCCCCACCAGCGGTCTACTACCCCAAGCCTAACCTCAGGTGATTAATGCAGCTCTGATACAGCTTCTGCAGCTGTTTCTTTCAATAACTTTCTTTTGAAGCTGGGGGTAGATTCAGGTGTGAGGAAGTACTTCTTCACAGAAAGTGGTGGATTCCTGGAACAACCTACCAGCAGAGGTCTCTTGGTGACACTGTAGGTAGGAAAAAAAAAAAAAAAAAAAAAAAAAAACTGGCAGACCAATCCAAAAACAAAACCAATCAAAAAACCAAACAAATTAATTAAAAGGACCTTATCTGGTGACAAATTCGTGTTTTATAGTAGCTACTTGTACAGCACTCCTGTCACCCAACAACTCGTCTAAATTGCCCCACACAACACACCCCAACACCAAGTCCTCCTGCCCTTCCTGTGTCTCACACCCTTTTGCTGAACCATAATAGTTTAGTTTTCTTTGCTTCTGTCACTATGGATCAGGGTCGATGATCCTGTGTACCAACAGAGTCTGTCATCTGACCGGCCTCAACCTTTCCACCTCCTCCTCCCCTCCCCATTTCACAGTCTTCAATGTTGTGATTTTTTTTTGTCCCAAACGCACTTTTTGGCAGCCCACTGAAAACCACAGCACAATAGGGACTAGTACTTACTAAGCCCTAGCTCCCACTAAACTAAGTCCACTCCACACCGATCACAATTGCCTGCACCTATCTGCAACTTGCAGTAAAATGGCACATCTCCAGTTTCTGGAGCACTAACGCTCATTCTCAGCCTGCCACCCCTCAAAAAAAAAAAAAATTCATGCCATGACTGACGGGCAGCCTTAAACACATTGGCCCAGATATTCAAAGGGTTGCTGAATGAACAAATCTGGACTGTCATATACGGTATAGGCTGCACGGCCATTACTGTAGCTCTGCACCAATGGGCATGCAGCCCTACCGACAGTCAGTCAGCGGGCAGCGAAGTGGGTGGGATACTGCCGCCCGCCCGACTCTTGGCGAGGTGGAGGGGCTCGTGGGTGGGGGACACTAGACACCAGGGAGATGTTTGGGGGTTGTAACTTGACATTCTGCCGTGATCGGGCTTCACGGTCCACTGGACCACCAGGGAGATATTCGGGTTGGGGGTTACATTCTGCCCGGATCGGGCACTGGGGGTTGATACACGTTCTGCCCGCGATCGGGCTGTGGGAGATGTGTGGGGGTTTCATGTAACTGTATTGCCCGCGATCGGGCTGTGGAGATGTGTGGGCGGGGGTTCATGTAACTGTATTGCCCAGATCGGGCTTGGGAGATGTGTGTGTGTGGGGGGAATGTAGACTTAGGATACGCCCGCGATCGGGCTGCAGAGTCGTCGGTCCCGACGGCTGCTGCCTGGCAGATGCCAGCGCAAGTCCTCGGGATCAGCGCACCTACAAGATGAGAGGCAAATGGGGCCATAACAGATGCAATGGCCCCCGCGCTTGCATAAATTATGGGCCCCATTTGCATGTCACCTTTGAATATCGGAAATTTGAGCATGGCGCATGGGTACTTCGCGCCCACCGGCAGTTTAATGCTCAACTCTGGCAACTCTGCGGTGGCGCAGTTCCACTGCGCCATGCGCAAGTGCTGTGGCTGGGGTGATATTCATGAGTTGCTCATCAGCGCAACTCCTCAATAGCGCAACTCCTTTGAATATCACCCCGCCACACCCCAGTCAACTATTTTGAGCAGCGCAGGGGCTTGCGCCTCAGAATGGCGCAGTTTGAATATCTGGGCCATTGACTCACCTGTCAGTCCTGTGGGTGGCACTGGGTACTGATTATCTGATGGCTGGGTGGGCAGGTCAGAGGTGGTTCCCATTGCCGCAGGTGCACCCTTCACTTCAGTGCTCCACCCATCTCCTCCCTCCTACTTTGCGGCGGCAGTGCTCCTGCTACCCATCACGTACGCGATAAGCTGGACTCACGATCATGTGACTGGTGCTCCTCTACTGTCTCCCAATAGCTGAAAGAGGGACATCTAGTGGCTGCAACAGCAAGCGGCAGCATACACACACACAAAAAAAAAGGCAGCACTAAATATATTTTGATAACGACTATTCCACGACAGTCACTTCTAAAGAAAAGTGCATGCCCCATTCTTAGAACCTTGAGGACACAGCAACTCAGATTTTCCACGCTATGTCCTGCCGCCTCATGGTCATGTTCCCAAACAGCCAGACAACATTTGAAAACACCAGAGGAAGCAATCAAAGCCTTAAACAGTAAGGAATTTCAGTCCGATGCCCACCAGAAACAACTCTGTGAAGAACAAAATAATCTAGCAAAAGAAATGTGGGAAAAGAAGAATATGCAGCAATCGCGGAGGTTACAAGGGATATCCACACTACAGGATGCAAAAGAGCTGTTGCAAAATTCGTAGCAAACTCCCAAGTTGAGAACTGAACATTTCAACAGGTATTGTAGTCAAGGGTTTTACCTTCAGTGAAGGGAGCAAAGCTTAATCGGACTGAGAGGGGAACACATAAAATTAACTGGCGGGGAGGGGTCTGAGCTACGTAAAGATGAAAAGAAACCAGCTGAACTGGGGCAAGAACATTAGGAATATCCTAGAACTGTATAATCTAATTGAACTTTTAGATGGTATAAAATGTAATTAAGATGGAATACAGCTCTAGAGAAATCATAACGAATAGAATAGCCCCTCACAGAGCTCTCAATTTAGCATAAGCTAGAAAAAGAATAACATAATACAGCAGCATTTACTTTGCAGCTGATGGGAATAAGAAATATATTGTTGTATATTGGGCTGGCAGTATAGCCTAGAGGTTAGAGGAGCGAGGTGTGAGCGAGTTTGATACATCCAGTAGACCAGACCAGAGTTTGACTCTCACAACCTCCACTTGCATTCCGTGTGACTGAGCAAGTCGCTTAACAGCCCAGTGCTCCCAGGTGCCCTGAAAACAGGCACATGGGTCTTACAGTTACCAAAGACTAAAATAAAAATATAAGAGAAATAGAATTGGCCTAATACCCGTTAAAGTGCTGCAGCCATGTGTTACACCTATGTGCGCCATCACGCCAGAGACACTGAGGCCTAAAAAAAAAAAAACCAACAAGACACCGATGGCAATACGAGGGTGCAGTAGGGGAGCTGATGGCTAAATGGACCCTCCCAACCATTATGCACATAAAATGCAACAAATAATATAAATACCTCCCATAATACAGTTACAACCCCTAACAAAACTGTCCCCAAGAGGAGATTAACACTGAAACTTAAGGACTGAACCTAGTTTTGGTGCTAGTTTTGCTCCATATCCGAGTACTGGCGGTGAGCCAAACCAAAAGTGCCACAACCCACTGGAGGTATGGCATAGGGCCCGTGGTCTACACCAGGATTTTCCCTCAAGGAAATACCAACTACCCTAATTTAGGAGAGAATACACAACTCTCCCAACCTTGAAGTCACAGACAATGAGTTATGAACAGAAAACCTATGATAAATGGAAAAATGCATTGGTTTTGTGTGTATTGCATAAACTGAAAGCATAGGCAACTAGTTGCACTTAATGTGTTAGCACCACGTTGGCGAAGGGATTTTAACAGTTAATAGAGTTAAAAATATTTTGTTTGAATCCTACTGTTTAAGGTGTAAAGATGTTACAAACCAGCAGAACAGTAGCGGCAGAATTTATTATGAGAAACAAGTAATACAGGTTAATGTGATCGATAAAGAATGAATAAGCCTGATAAGGAAAGAAACAGGATGGATTATGATAAGAGAAGCGGTCCCTGCACTATAGATCATGGCTAGCCCAACTTTAATTATGTCCTTAAACATAAATGGGATACACAACCCAGTTAAACAAGCCCACCTCCAGCAGTATCTAGGACAACACAAACCAGCAATAGTGCTCCTGCAGAGACACACTTGTCATCTCTGGAGCATAAAAGCTGCAAACAAACACTGAGGTACAGACTGGTGGTGAATTGTACACCGTCGGAAGGAGGCGGGGATAGCAGTGTTGGTATCACGACACCTCCCTTTTAAGATCTTAGATCAATATATAGATGCGGAGGGACGATATGCCACAGTAGTGGGTCAGATGTATTCTCGCAAAATTACATTAGCAACACTATACTCCCACCGGTGCAAAGAGAGAGTCACCCAGACATTCTTTTCCCAGCTGATCACTAAGATGCAGGGACAGCTCATCTTGGGGCACCTGAATATCACACTGCAACCGCACCTAGACGCCTCAGATCACTCCCACACCACACTAATCCACTACAAAAAGTGTTTAAAACAAAACCTTATTACTTTAGGTTTGGTGGATGACGGACAGAGTGCTTTCCAAGACAAAAAGAGTTTACATATAGATCCACACATACAAACACGGCCTCCAGAATAGACTATGTATCTTTACTAACATAGAAGGCCTAGACACACTGACAGACATACAGCATGGGACATCTGTACTGTCAAGACTATGCACCAGTCTATGCAAAATTTGATCTGGGGAGGAGGAAGAGCACACAATGGAGACTGAATATCTTACATCTAAGGGATCCTAACTTTAAGAAATTAAATGAAAGCAATCGTATCTAGAACGATATTAGAAAACCAACACCCAGAAAGAGCGGCACCAATTCTGTGGACACAATCAAAACTGTCATCAGAGGAGAAATAATAAAATACACATCAAGGAAAAGAAGAGAGATCAGAAATGGAAAGAGCTGCAGGAAAACCTTGAATATTACAACTACAAGATTATCAGATGCAACAATACGAGCTCAAATCAAATTAACGAAACAGCAACTACAGAAACTAATGGACCAGAGACTAGAAAAACACTTAATGTATTTGAAAATGGACATGCATGAAGGGGACCACAAGGAGCCAGAAAATTGAAGAAAGGAAAACAGAAGTAAGGAAATAATATTACAGACCCCATTACAGGAAATTACATACGAAATCAAAAGAAATTGGGAAATATTTGCAAATTTCTATAAGACACTATATACAGAAAATAACCCAGCCCACCCTGAAGCTATAAAAACTTAGACAAATTAAACCTCCCTAAACTTAGACCAGAACAAGGGAAAAGCTCACTACCCCAATAACTGAGGAAGAGATTAAGCAGAGCCTAACTAAATCTAAAAATCAAAGAGGCCCAGACAGCTGTCCAGCCAATTTTATAAAGCAATTTAAAAATCTGCTATTACCATCTCTCCTCTCCACATGTAGGGCTATACAGGACGGAGTCCCCCAAACATGGAAATATGCAGTAACTGCAGCTATCCCCAAACCACAAAGCATAAAACACACCCAACCTCGTGCAGACCCATTTCCATGTTAAATTTTCATTACAAAGTATATATGCCCATAATGGCCCACAGGTTGGAAGTTCTACTTCCTTTCTTAACAGACGCAGACCAAGTGGGCTTTATCAAGACCAGACAAGCTCAAGATGCAGTGCTGGGGCTTATATGCTCATAGAGTATTCCCAGAAGAGGGGAATCCCACTTGTGTTGCTGGGACTAGGCATGAAGAAGACTTTCGACAGGGTCGCCTGGGGCTTTTATGGGCGACCCTGTCAAAATCAGAATCCCAGAAACCTGTATTACTCAGCTAAAAAGCATGTATGGTGAACTCATGGCATACGTTAGAACTAATGGATCACTATCAGAGCCCTTTAAATTAGCAAGGGAACTCGTCAGGGATGCCCCATGTCAGCACTTCTGTTTGCCCTCTATCTAGAACCGTTGGCTGTGCCAATCAGAACACATCCGGACACAACAGGGATTCAAGTGGGGTTAGACAAAATAAAATGTCCCTATTTGCGGACGACATATTGTTGACACTACTAACTCAGAACAGTCTATCTGTGCAGTCTGGCAACAGATAGAACAATATGGACAGCTTGCAGGATATACAGTCAACTAACAAAAACAGAGGTATTAATATATAATTATGCCCCTCCGTCCCATTTAAAAATAAAAATAAAAGGAAACATATATTATTATTTTTTTTTTTTGTTAATGGTCCAGGTTTGCCATTCCGCTACCTCGGATCCAACTACTAAAAGGTTAGAAGTAATGGACCCTCAATTACGAGCCCCTAACCAAACAAATAATAGCGGACCTTTCAAGAGGGACCAAACTCCCTTAAGTTTCTTAAATAGGATAGATTTCATTAAACAAAATATTTTACCCCATATCCTGTTTCTAACACAAAACACTCCCAATACCCCCAGATAAAAGCCACTATCAAACCTGGAATAGTGGCTACATCAAACTCATATGACAAGGAAGGACTCCTTGAATTAGATATACAATATTACAGCTCCCTAGAGAATTAGGAGGAGTCAGCTTACCAAATTTGCAGGCAATACCGTTAGCCACTCAAGTAAGAACTGTACTAAACTAGTTAATCCTTTATATCAGGCGCACTAGAAAAAAGTAGAATTAGAAATAAACCAACAACATAACTTATTGGAGGTAGTACTGAGATAACCCCAAGGGAAAGAGGGAATTGGAGACTTACCCATACCACACAAGGGTGTGGAAAGGGTGGAGCAAAATGAAGAAATACTATTTGACCAAATTTGAGGAGATCTACATTAAAGCCCTAAAGCGGATCCAGACCTACCACCAAACAAAATGAATCCTAATACATTAAGGAATGGAAAGGTGCGGACTCAAACTGATATCTCAGTTAATCACCCCAACGGGACAAGCCTTTGTCACACTCCAAGGGACATTTGGGCTTCAACCTAAACATTTTATTGTTCCCTCCAACTTAAAGGTATCTTGGATTCAGTGAACTGGAATTAACAACAATAGCTGAAAACCCATCCTCACTAATAAAACTCATAATGAATTGCCTAAAGGGCTACAAGAATGAACATCTCATTAGCCAAATATATAAAGCATTGAGGCAAACAATAGACTCAACTGAGCAAGTCAGGCAAAAATGGGAGAAAGAACTCCCAACTGAAATACCCTCCACATGCTGGTTAGCAGTTGCTCTACCGGTATACAAGATCTCCAACTCCATCTACTGGAAGGAATTTGTATGACGCTAAAGCACTTCTTTACGTACATCAGCAATAGTAGCACAGTTTAAAAAGTTGAACTGGGAAAGTGTTGGGAGGGGATGTGGATTCCTCAGGCAGCACAAACACATGTTTTATGGGCCTGCCCTTGCTCACACAATACTGGACAGAAGTGACTCAGGAGACTATAAATATATTTGTAACATGGCAAAAGACAAGGAGTCTAGGAAGAAAGAGGATAGGTGGAACAGCGTCAGGTGATACAAAAGCAACACAGCATTATGAGGACGATAATGCCGTGTTGCTTGTAAATCTAACAAGAAGCCACAGGAGGAAAATGAGCAGTCTATTGAAACCGAAAGGTAAAAGAACCTGACAGAAGTTGGGAAGAGCAAGTAGGTAGGCTAGACGAGGAGTAGGAGAAATCTAAGAGACACACAGGACACAAAATAGTAATAGCAAGTAGCAGAAGTTAAAAATGGAGAGAGCAGTATTAGCAGCAGCACAGAGGATAGGACAATCACCAACAACGTCGCGAGACAAGAAATTGAAACAAGAAGAAGCACAGAAGTGAGACAAAGTGAGAGACACTCATATGAGGAACCCACGGCAGAAGGAGTCAGGGGTACGGCATCCAATCCACCCAAACACAGAGCGAGGAACCAGAAGCGCATTTCATTTCAAGACCTTCACGGTCTATGTCACGTAAACCTCAATTATCCAGCACCACGGTGAGACAGGGAAAACAGAACACACAGTGGGAAAAGTGAGCAGTGTAGTAGAGCGAACAGTGGAAACACAGTCCAGCCAGGTAGACAAGCAAAACCACGCTCAGTAAACCGGCATAGCTGTATGCAAATGAGACATAGAGGTAGCATGAAAAGCAGTAATACAGCAACACTGCGGTCCTCCTAAGAACAATAGCTAACAAACAGCAGTCACAAACAGTGCAAAATCTGCACCCATCATTAACAAAATACATCACTGTAGTAGTGTGCAAAAAAAAAAAAAAATCGTAAGTAAGAGCAGTTGGCTTGCAGTTTTGAAAGTAACAGTAAGCGGAACTGAGTAACTTGAATCCTGTCATTCTGTATTTGATCATAACACTAGAAAACACATCTTCTGACATCTGTCATGTGCACCATGTTACAAACGCATTAATCCACTCGGTGGCATCTAATGGGGAATTAATGCATGGTAGGTCCGTTGTAAATGGGTCCTAACCATGCATTAATTCCCATTAGATTCCACCTTTGCTGTGGATTAATGCTATATGGTTACCTCAGAATTATTTAGCCCAGTATACCTACTCACATTTGCACTCCCAGAAGGATTCAAAATAACCAAGGAGACTATAGGCAAATTATACTATTTTTTTTGTAAATCTCATTTTTATTAAAATTTCCAACATATTTTGACATACAGACATACATACAAACATTGACAGGTTTGTTGGTATACAATGTATTGATTTGTGTATTACCAGATAGACCAGGGGTTCTCAAATGGTGAGGCCAGCCTCCTGGGGAGCCCCAACCTGTTCAGGGAGAGGCTCAGGCAAGTCTGAAAAAGTACAGTATTTAAATTTTGATTTTATGTATTTTGTGTGAAGAGATTAAGCAAACTGAAAGGGGATAACAGTAGGTGAATTTTATGTATTTATTTACTAATAGGTGACAAGGAAAGGTGAATGAGCAAAGCTCATTTCAGGTGTACCAGGGAAGGGAAGGTAGTGAATACATTTCAAAAAGTAACTGCAAAACAATCAAGAAATACACAATGAACTATAGTGCAAACAAATATGAACAATAAACTGATAATGAGTGGTGGTAATTGATCAATTTGTAGACTGATGGCAGAACAGTCCAAATACAAGGGTTGAGCATAGAAGTGCTAAGAGCAATAGCAGGAAGGAGCAAAGTAATCCCAGAGAAGTTGCTTAGGAGCAGAGAAGAGGGGAGAGGCAAAGTATGCAGGAAGGTTATTTCATGTAGAGAGGAAACAAAGAAAGTAGTCTGACCCACGAAGGTACTGCAACAAAGGGGTAACAATGGTTCAAGAATGAAAATAGCAGAGCAAGTAGGCTGACCGGGTGTGTGTTACAATAAACTGAATAATAACATTTGTTTATTGTATTTATTTGTTATTCAGATAACACCTTTGAGCACAAGAGCTCTTTTTCAAAGGTTCCACATCAGTATAAGACAAAGAACTGAATGTGAGCCAAGTACTCAAAGGGGTTTCAATTTATTCATGGTGTACTGTGCAAAGTACAGCTTGTTAGTTTTCCTTGGGAGGCCCAAGATTATTTCAGTTTTTGGGGGAGGCTCCAAATCTTTTCCATGGATTTGGGGAGGCTCACTGTGATGAAGTCTAAGAACCATTGAGATAGACAACACCTATAGTTCAGAACAGGCAAGTACAAAGAGGAAGTTTGCTCATTACTAGCGTAACAATATTTCATCTTTCCAGGGCCACCTGAGTCTAGGAGTACATATCCCAAGAGGAGCCACTACCCCACACCCTTTTCCTTCTGGTTGCCCTATAGGAATAAACTTGGGCAGGTTTCAATGACTGTTTACCTGAACAAGAACCTTCCCCAACAAGGAGAATGGCTGCTTCTGAATAAGGGTTTTGGTTTCTATCCTCTTTGGATTTCCATCTCATGGTACAAAGGTGTCATCATGCGCCATATTATATAATTGCCAGCGGGATCACCTGTCCGAGAATTTCTCTTTCATTTCATTCAGCCCGTGAGTAATTTGCTCCATCTGATAGATTTGTTTGGTAATTCCCCACCATTCCTGAATTGAGGGAATGCTGTCTGTCAGCCAATGCTTGGTGACAGCTTTTTTGCTGCTATTAGTATGCATGTAGGAGGTATCTAGTGTTTGGGTTCTTATATTCCTTGGGGTATCCAGAAAGAGATACAATTCCCTGGTCAGTTGTATTTGGGGTCAAATATCTCTTAAGTGTTCTTGTAGTTGGCCCAAAAGGTTGGAGGGCCGGCAGGCCCACATAATGCGTGTGTGTGTAGCTCTAGTCTCTGCATTGTCTCCAACACTTTGCCGAGGCTGATGTAAAGTAGTGACAGGTCACCGTTGAGCGTTCTGAAGTATCTCGTTAGATTCTTCCACACAAATTCCGCCATTGATGCGAGCTTATGACCCTAGAGGCTTGCTGCCAGGCTCTTCGCCAATCATCTTGTGTGAAGGGAGAGCCAGCTCTTCCTGCCATTAGGTGCATATGGACCCTGTATATCTCGTTCCCCGAGAGTTAAGGGCTTTATAATAAAGGAAAGCAGGCGGGGTCCCTCTGCGCCCGTGCTCAGCAAAGATTGAACCTCCAACAAAGCGGGGTAACACTCCGGGTTATGGGATACCGCCAGGGGTTCTCGACTGTAGTGTCTTAGTTGCAGAAATCTATAAAAATCCCTATTCGAATGTTATATCTTTTGCACTTTGCTGAAGGACCACAGTTCCCCATGAGTCATTATCTCGTAAGATATCTCAGCCCATACCTCTCCCAGGTCTGGAAGCCGTGGTCCAGTCTGTTTGGGGAAGTCAGCCAAATTTGCTATTGGGCAAATCAGTGCCAGAAACGGGTCAGAGATTGAGTTAGTTTTATTAACTGCCATGCCTTACTACGAGCTCTGAGCCAGGGGTCTGTTGGAGACTGTGGGACTAGCCTGGGGCTAGAACCATATAGGTTCTGAAAGTAATCTTTATTTGGGAAGAGGGCTTGTTCTATTTGTAGCCAGTGTGGCTCACCCATCTTATTTTGTCTAGCCATAATATGTGTCATCATTGCCCTGATAATATAATTGTAAATCTCGTGTCTGAGACCTCCGTTCCAGGCGAGTTAAGCCATCCTTAATCGGACTGGAGTTTCTGCTCCGTTAAATACATTTAGAAATAAGGCGGTTCCATTCCACAAAGGTTTTCTTCATGAATATTGGACATTCCGGAATAAGTATAAGGCTCTTGGTAGAGTAACCATTCTTATTAATTCTATCCTACGGCTTAGAGTGAGTGGCAGTGTGACCCAGGCCCCTAAGTCCGTTTTGAGTTGGGCTGTAAAGGGCTCATAGTTATTTTTGAAGAATTCATCAAAATTCTGAGAGATAGATATCCCAGGTACTTTAGTTTTGTTAGATTCCAGTTGCATGGAAAATGGAGTTTATATATG
Organism: Neoceratodus forsteri; assembly: GCA_016271365.2. Taxonomy (NCBI): domain Eukaryota; kingdom Metazoa; phylum Chordata; order Ceratodontiformes; family Ceratodontidae; genus Neoceratodus; species Neoceratodus forsteri. Next base: position 46,384,666 of record CM028132.1, on the reverse strand, counting down.
CTGAAGGAATAGTGGAATGTGAGGATCTCCGTTTTAATAAGTTCAGCTTGTAACGGAAACCTGACTGAATTGGTCCAAGATAAGCCTTATAACTGGCAGGGTTTGCTCAGGGTCCGAAAGATATAATAAGACATCATCAGCATTACAACGCTTCTCGATGCTCCGTGTCCCTCATATTCACTCCAGTGATGTTTTCAGCTTCCTAATGTATTGTGCTAAGGGTTCTATAAATGCTGCAAGCAAAAGAGGTGACAATGGACAACCCTGTCTGGTTCCCGTTTAAGCGGAAAGTATTTAGAGTGATGGCTCCCACTTTGACACAAGCCTGAGGGATGAATAAATGTTTTGTAGGACACCGGTTAATCTGCCGGGGATGCCCATTTTATCTAGGACCTTATATAAAAGGGCCATGCCACTCTGTCAAATGCCTTCTCAGCATCAAGGCTGATGAGGACAGATGGATCCTTGCTAATACACATCTTATGTGCAATGTACATTGATGTTGTCCGTTGTGGAACGCATTCTAACAAAGCCTGTCTGATCTTGATCAATCAACATGGGCATTATCTGTTCTAAGCGTGCTATTATGTGCATGAACATCTTATAGTCCGAATTTAGTGCGGAGATAGGTCTATATGAGCCGCAGTACTGGGGTACTTCCGGTTTGGGATTACAGAAATCGTGCCAGCGCCCATGATGGAGGAGAAGGATCACCTTGAGAATAGAATTATATAGAGTCAGGAGATGGGTAGATATTTGTTGCCTCATAGCTCCATAGAATTCCTCCCATAGCCATCTGGACCTGGGGATTTTAATGTTTTTGCCGTGGAAATCGCTTCTGCCATCTCTTGTTCGGTTATTCTGGAGATCAAGGTTTCTCCTTGGGCTGTATTAAGTCGAGTAGTGTTATCCCTTCAAGTACTTGTGATTTGTCGCTCTGTGGGAGAGTCCTCTGGAGTGTAGAGATCAGTATAATACTTTGCAAATGCCTCTGCTATTTCATGTAGTTTAGTTAGCGACTGCCCCTGTTGGGTGTTTAAGCGATGTAATCGTGAGGCTTTCCTTTGCCTCCGGACCTGGTATGCCAACAGTCTCGTGGCACGAGGTCCCACCTCATAGTATCTCTGCCTCAAGAATGTTAATGCTAGCTCAGTCTGTTGAAGAGCCAGGCATCAAGTTCTGCTTTGACTTCCTGAAGCTGGGGCAACACCGTGGAGTCCCCACTCTTATGTGCCATCTGAAGAAAATGCAGGTTCTCCTCTAGGTTAGTTCTGCGTTCCTTTCTTCGCGGTTCAGTTCTGCAGTGTGTTGTATGATGTGGCCCCTAAGGACAGCTTTAATAGTGTCCCAATGGTTGCAGGAGTGGAATCTGCAGAGGGGTTGAGTTCTAGTATCTCGGTTAATTTGTCGAAATGAACTCCCTAAATTGTTCAGAGCATAAGTAGTAGGGTTAAGCCTCCAACGCGAGTTCTTGGTTGAAGCCCCATTTCCCAAGTCGTGCATACAGGTGCGTGGTCTGAGAGGGAAATGTCACCTATTTGAGCGTCACCCAGTCGGTCCAGGAATTCGGTCTGTATAAGTTTGGTCTATACGGGTGTATGTCCGTGTACCGCTGAATAATGTATATAGTTCCTAGTTCGGGATGCAGGTGTCTCAGACATCTGTCCATCCTACTTCTTTGATAAATCTCCTGAAGAACTTTTCGCGGCGTTTGCTTAGAGGTTCTGGGGTTGGTAGAGTCTAATGAAGGATTTTGTGTCAGGTTAAAGTCTCCAGCAAGTAAGAGTATGCCTTTCGTATTTTGCAAAATTTTGTCCAGCAGTGTTTTCAGCTGCGGGACAGGAGTGGCAGGAGGAAAACAGGCATTCGCTAAGGTGACCTGAATGCCATTCATAGTGCCCTGTACTATTATCAAGCGTCCCTCTGCATCCCTCATGGTGTTTTGATGTTGAAATGGGGTACCTGCTGGTATGGTTATTGCTACTCCCTTCATCTTCCGAACCACAGGATGAGCTGCATGGGTTCCCCTACTCAGTCTGGCAAGCTTGAGATGCTCCCGGAGTTCAGGTGCGTTTCCTGGAGATATATCAAATCCGCCCGACTCCCTGCGGAGATATGTCAGGACTACGTGACCTCTTTATTGGTGAGATTATCCCATTAATATTCAGGGATAACAACAACCCTTGAACCAGTCATAATTACTCACAGGTGGTCCGCCTGCTGGGAGATTCCCCCTTTTCCTCAATTTGAGTACTTTCAGTGTCTATCGGTTCTGTTCCTGTCATTTCTAACTGCTTACAATCACACAAACATGTGGATATAAAACATACAAACAACCAAACAACTAACCTGGAAGATAAAAACTAGTACTTCCAACTGGGGAACTGAAACAGATCCCTTGGCATGGTGATATCCATACTTTGAGGCTTTGTCACTTAGCGTGATGCCCCTGACACTTACAGTGTCTACTCGGATGTGGGAAAAGGAAAGTGGTGACACCCAGAATTTGGAGTGCCGCATCCACCTAATTCAAATCGTGTACTATAACGATGAGTTAAACCTAATTTATATTGACAGTAAGACTTGACTGATCCCTAGGCAAATTACACTATTAATACTAGTCAGATTTATACGGTGACTCCGCCTGTGGGGCACTAAAGATACACCCAGGAAACAGAATTGGAATGATCAAATTTAGAAATTTATGCATTGGAGAGAATGAGAGCCAGATTAACTAACCGCATGAAAAAATTGAAACAGTGCCAAAATGGACCAGATATCAACTTGATAATTACTCAGACTTTGTTCCATAGCTAGACAAGAGGTGAACAGACAGGTTAAAAAAAAAGGGGTAAGGATAATGGAGACAAACAGGAGAGCAACACATGATCCATCCTGATAACCAGAGTAGAATACCTTTCCTGACAGAAATGTACTAACCAGAATAAGGTTTTTTTTTTTTTTACATAATAATATATACCGAAGAAGAAAGAAGAATCTGGAAAGACTAAAGGACTCAGATAAATGAGAAACATGAAAAGATGTATGAATATTTGAATGCGATTACTAAACCTGTAATAACAAAAATATAAAACTCTCAGAAAAAGGCAGCACTAATTTGGTAGTGCTTTGAAAGTGTTTGTCTGGCAGCAGAAAATTGTAGCCTGGGGCGTCAGGCAATGGGATTTATCAATCATTGCTTTGCTATACTTTCCTCAGTTTGCACCTTTGCACTCCTCACTGGTTTGTCTGCTTCCCTCCATTTCCCATGGCACGCCTTGCTCTCCTCTTCCTCCGCGTCTCATTGCACCTCCTGAATTTAACCCTTCAGCCTTCTCCCTTTCAGCCACCTCCCTTGAGAACCACAGCAATTTATTTTTCCTCCTGTATTTGCTCACTTTTTTGCACAAGGTTTGTTGCCTTCACTGTGCTATCCTTTAACTTAGCCCACTGTTCCTCGGTTGTAGTGAGCATTTCAGATTTGTACACACCTGCCTGCTACCCCATCCCCACTGTTCATGCCTCTCCCCATGGCTCAGGTCCAAGGTTCCTGGCTCCAATCAGATAATTCCCACATGAGACCTGCTGTCTGTCTGCACTGCTAGTATGGTGCTAAGCTGCCCACTGGTAAGCATACAAGAATGCACCAAGTCAAGACCATGGCAGAAATGTCTTCTGCCCCCCCAGATGCAGATTCACTCCACTTGCCACTCCACATGAAGTCTTCATTCTTTAGCTGGCTCAGAATCTGTTCTTCAATCTGCTGCTCCTCAGTTCCTTTACTGCTTCTCTCACTCAGTACAACTGAACTAGCAGTATGGCTTCTAACTTTGCTAGGCGTTTAAACTGCATCCCTTAGACTTGGCACCCCTGCCAAATGCTGCAGCCAATCACTATGGCGGACCATGTGGACCTAATTGAGACCTTCAGCTTCAAAGTCCGTGGTCCACTCTGCCACCCACCAAAACAAAGCTGAAACAGAAGCGAAAAAGCCTGTGAAGCCAAACAAAAGAATTTAAATACAATGGACTAGAGACGGTCAGAGCAAATGAATGCTGGCCAGCTTGTTTGCTACCCAGTTACCAAACTTGGTACGCCATGGCTACTTGGAGTATTAGTAGCTCACGCCTTGTGTTCCTCCCATCCCCCACCCCCATCCCGATCGTCTGAGACAACATTTTTTTTTGCCCTCCTGAAGTCCAGGACCCTCATCCTTTTATGGTTCGTTTCTGCTGCCATTCTCAAGTTGAACCACACGGTTCAGTGATCAGTGGTCACCAGGTGACCTCCACCTTGATGTCTGCAACAGCGTCCCTGTTAGTGAACACCAGGTGCAGTTATTGCCCCATCACATGCGGGCTCCTGACTCGTTGCCTGAAAAGGCCCCCTGCAGGGAGTCCAAGATGTCCCTCCTTCTCTAGTGGAGGCCACGGCTGGGATTCTCCAACCTACATCTGGCAGACTGAGTTCCGTACCACCAGCACCTCCACTTTTCCTGTCCTTGGGCTGATGCCTTCCCCAGTTCCTCATCTAGTTTCTCCCGTGCTAGAGGTCTGTAGATCACTCCAGTATGAAGAGTGGTTCCAGCTCCTGTCCCAAGGGTTACCACCGTGCCTCAAACTCCTCCACCCCCGGCTTCCTTGATACTCTCCCTTACATACAGCGCCACCTCTTTCCTTCCTTCCCGTATCCTTCCTGAACGGCATGGCCATGTCCCAGTTGTGGCTGCCTTTGTACCATGACTCATTAATTCTCAAAATACCCAGGTCTGCCTCCCCATAATGGCCTCTAGGTACAGAATTTTATTTCCAAGACTCCTTGCATTTGCCACATGGCCTTCCACACCTTGTTCCCACTCTGCCTGCAACCACCTCCCTTCCTTATGTCTGCCTCCTTCTCCCTTTCCTTTTGCTACTCTTGTTCCTGTCCCCCCGTCCTCTGCTACACTTACCTTTTCATGCTCCCTGAGGATTCTCCTCCCCAGTCAGATCCTGCCTTCTTATGGGAGGGGCAGCAGCTTATGCCCCCCTCCCCCAGTAGCCAATCAAAATGTTCAAAGTAACACTGTCATTATTTAAACCCCCTTCCTAGTTTTCCTGCACTACCCACCCTGTATTATTATTATTATTATAATAATAATTATTGCTCACTGCATGTTGTTCTTTTCTGCAATTTGCTGTACTACAATTCCTGCTCAGACACACTGCTTATATTTACTAATTTTGTTTACGTTTTTAACATTGTACTTTGCATTTGTACTGTCCTCTCCCTCCCTCTACCCCCAGGAGCGTCTAGCAACAAGCTGATAACAGTTCAGTATGTCTTTTCTGTTAAAAGTTTTGAAATAAATAAGTCGCGAGAACACAGATTTTGAAAGCATGGGAGTCAAACACAGTAGAGGTTTGTGCAGAAAGGTTATTTCAATAGTAATATCTTGTGATGCTGCTGAGTTGAAATAATCTGAAAGACACAAACTTAAAACCTGGAAATATTTCAAAAAACTGAAATGACTTCCTGCTCTGAAGTAATGGAATCTTTTGAAAAACCCTGGGCATTACCATGCCATGGCGATTACCACTGTGTTTTTGTTGTTTTGTTTTTTATTTTATTTTGCTGTCATTGTACAAAGTTTACAATAGGAGGGTGACTACTGGTGTCGCTACTACTACTGCATATATGTAGAACCAAAATACTACATTGTAAATTGTGAATCAGTAGGGGTATATAAGAACCAAGTCTCCTGTTGGGAGGGACACTGCTTACCATGGTATGGCGAGACGCCCCGGTTCACAAATTTCAAGAACTCCTTAGCAGCACTCTGAACGGCTTCCTTTGAACTCTTCATAGTTGCAGCCTAAAGGATAAAACACACAAGTCAGACATCACAAAGTTATTCATAACTATTTCCTGTTTTACCATTATTTTTTTTTTTTTTTTTTTTTTAATTTTAAACCAGGAAAGGCACAGAGCAAAAGCTCAGCTACAGGTGTGTCCTTGGGGCACTGGGAGGGTATGTGATTTACTCAGGGTCCCACAATATGCACGTGAAGGTTGCAGGAGTCAAACTTAGGTCTGCTAAATGTACCAAGCTCATTCACAGCTCGCTACTCCAGCCTCTAGGCTATACTGGCAACTAATTTATGTCCTTTTACGAGGAGCACCTAGGAGGCACAAAGGTGGGGCTCAAACAGCATACTGTGGCAAATACTCATATGAGTACTTGGATGTCTCTTACCAAGACACCCTTTGTAAATGAGACCTAGACCTCGTGGTCCTTCCAACTTTGACATTAAATTATGGAGTAATTACTTATTTGTTGATAATGTATTTGGCGATTACCTTTGAGAGCAGTGCTCATTTATAAAGGTTCCATGTCAAATATATATATATATATATACATACATATACATATACACACACACACACACACACACACACACACACGCGAGTTCCAGAGGAAATGCAGTAGAGTCAGGTTCAAAGCACTTAAGACATAAGAATTACATACAGTTTGGGAAAAAATCCACACAGATCATTGTACAGAAAGTCACAGGTTATGTACAGAGAGAAACCATCTAAAACTTTTACGGTTGCGATCGCATTGGATTGCAAGATCTCTCAAACTGAATGAGCTTTGGGAGAGTCAGCAATGTATCAGGCAATTTGTTTACTAAACTCACTCAGCCTGCAGCAGCCATTCTGAAGAAGGTTAAACATAGAATGTTCGACTCATATATGCTCTGTAGGAGTGAGTAGTTAGCGGCCCTGACAGTAAATGACAGCTTGCCAGCTGAGTATATTAGAAAGGAGCCAGGCTTAAGGGTATTTCTGGCCATGTTCCTGGTGTTATATTGGTTGGAGAAGGCATGGAAGAAATTTGTTAAAGCTGGAGGTGTTAGACCCAAGAGTGCATTTTGGCCAGCAAACAAGGTTGGAGCTTTATTCTGTTGGGTAAGGTAGCCAGTTAGCAAGTGTGTAAGGTAGCCAGTTAGTGAGTGTGTGAGGGGTACAACTAGGAGTGTGGTTATCTGCACCAAGTACAGAGCAGCACACCTTATTACACATCAGCTTTACCCAGTTTAGCACCATGTCACAGGCTGCTGTGTGACAAAGAACCCATACTCTATAAAGTTACCTGTGACCCTTCTTACACCCACTGCCTCGGTTAGGTCCCTCCGGTCCTCCTCCAGGGGCCTCCTGATGATTCCCAGGACAAGACTGAAAACAGCCGGCGATCAAGCTTTTCGTGTCGCCCGGTCCTGTCATGTGGAACTTCGCTCCCGCTATTGGTGAGGGACGTCCCATTAGTGGAGGCTTTTAAGACCTCCAAGTTTTATCTGTTTAGTCAGGCCTTCTCAGACTTTGTTTGATACTACTGTTATCAGTCATTTAAAAACTAAAGAGGATTTTTTATATAGTTATTGGGTTTGTATGATGGTATATTTTGTATTTATGTATGTGGCAATTAATTTTTTTGTTTTGTATGGGCCTAGAGCCTCTGGGATTGGCGCCAGAAAAATAAATTTTGCCTTGCCTATAAGTGACAGAATACAGCTGGCTGCAATAAAGTATCTAGTACCCCAGTGAGATTGTTCCAGTTACGGTACAGAGCACCAAGGCGTCCTATTTAATTATGACCACCAGACTGTCAACGTGGGTGTAAATGATGTGTCATCCAGAGTTACTCCAAGGTATCAAGTATTTGCAGGTCTTCACTTATTCAAGGTTTTATCCTTGGCCATTTGAGATGACAAAGGGTGGAACTTTCCTTTTCTGCGGAGGCCAGAGAAGAACATGGTCTCTATTTTTTCGTAACTGAGGACGGTTTGCTGTTGGAGAACCAACGTTCAAGTGACCTAAAGTTACTTTGGGAGATTAGCAGTAAGGCTGTCAAGGTCAGGGTTTTGGAACCGATGGTTGCATCATCGCATAGAGGACTATACTTGCTGTCTGACAGGCATCAGGCAGCTGATTTATGAAGAGGCTAAATAGGGCGGGCCCAAGATGAAGCCCTGGTGACATCAGATACTTCGAGCGTCAAAGACTTATCAATCTTCACACTCGGGAACAATTGATGAGATAGTTGTGAAACCAGTCAACTATGTTGTGCGACAACCCCAGGCCAAGTAGTTTGTTAAGCAGGAGAAACATAGACTTTGATGGCAGATAAGTTCCACTTGGCCCACCTAGTCTGCCCATTTCCCTACCTACTGGATAAGCTGCAGATCCTAGTTAACCAACAGCCTATTTCTTCCTCCCCCACAAGAATTGCCTTATGTCTGTCCCATGCATTCTAAATTCTCCTACAGTTTTAGATCCACAACCTCCTCAGGAAGGCGGTTCCATGTGTCCACCACCTTCTGTGAAGAAATACTTCCTCATATTGCCCCAGCTGTCCCCCTCTATGTTCAAATTGCATCCCTTCTTGCACATCTCTTTTCTGAAAGATGCTACCCTCTTGAACTTTGTTGATTCCACTTAAGTTTCAATCATGTTCCCCTCCTCCCTTCCTCAAGGGTATACATATTAAGCTCCTTTAGTCTCTTCTCATATGGCTTCTCTTGCAGACCCTGCTCCATTTGGTTGCCCTCCTCTGGACTGCCTCCATCCTGTCTATGTCCTTGCGGAGATGGGGTCTCGAGAACTGGACACAGTACTCTAGATGGGGTCTTACCAACTGTCTGTACAGAGGAACAACTTTCTGTTTCCTGCTGGTGATGCCTCTCCTATACATCCCAGTATCCCCAGCCCTCCCTACTGCCTTCTCACACTGCTTGCTAACCTTAAAGTTATCTGATAGGATTACCCCAGGTCCTTTTCCATTTCTGTTGTTGTTGTTACTACCTCCCCAAACTGTGTAATCTTCCCTGGGTTTTGTTTCCCCAGGCGCATTATTTGCACTTCTTTGCATTGAATCAAGCTGCCATACTTCTGACCATTCCTCCAACCTTGCCAAGTCCCTTCTCATCCTTTCCACACCCCTTTGTGTATCAACCCTGTTACAAATCTTTGTGTCATCTGCAAAGAGGCATTCTTTTCTTCCAGTCCCTCTGCAATGTCACTTATAAAGACATTAAAAAGAACTGGACCCAGTACTGAACCCTACGGTACCCACTAGTAACCCCTTTCTTCAGAGTGGACTCATTTACTATTACCTTCTGTGTCCTGTTGTCCAGCTAATGTTTTGCCCAGGCTACCACCCTGGGACCCACACCCAGGCTAGCCAATTTGTTTATTAATCTTTTGTGTGGGACTGTGTCAAATGCCCTGCTAAAGTCTAGGTAGGCCATGTCCACAGCCCCTCCCTGGTCTACTACTTTGGTCACCCAGTCTAAGAAATCGATTAGATTCATCCGACATGACCTTCCTGCTGTGAATCCATGCTGCCTTGGGTCCTGTGCCCCACTGGCCTCAGGTACTCAACAATTCTTTCCTTCAGAAGTGATACCATCATTTTCCCTACGGAGGTCAAACTGACAGGTCTGTAGTTTCCTGCCTCTGTCTTGCTCCCACTTTTGTGAAGGGGACTCACATCTGCCCTCCTCCAGTCCTCAGGTACCACACCATCCTCCCATGATTTGTTAAAGGGTAGTCAGTGGTGTCACCAGTTCTCCCTTAATTCTTTTAGAAAGACTTATGGCTGACCAGATCTAAACATAGAATTTGACGGCAGATAAGGACACGCTTGGTCCACCTAGTCTGCCATTTCCCCTACCTGATGGATAAGCTGCAGATTCTAGTTAATCAACAGCTTACTTCCCCTACCCCCACTAGAACTGCCTTATGCCTGTCCCATCACTCCTGAATTCTCCCACTGTTCCTGACTCCACAACCTCCTCAGGAAGGCTGTTCCATGCATCCACAACCCTCTCTCTGTGAAAAAAATACTTTCCAACATTGCCTTGGAGCCGTCCCCCCTCTATCTTCAAATTGTGCCCCTTGTTCTTGCACATTTCTTCTTCTGAAGATACTACCCTCTTGTACTTTGTTAATTCTTTTGAGATACTTGAAAGTTTCTATGTGCCCCCTCTCCCTCCTTTCCTCAAAGGTATACATATTAAGCTGCTTTAGTTTCTCCTCGTATGTCTTCTGGTGCAGACCCTGCACCATTTGGTGCCCTCCTCTAGACAGCCTCCACTCTGTTTCTATACGGAGATGGGTTCTCCAGAATTGCATGAGTACCCAGATGGGGTCTCACTAACTGTCTGTACAGAGGATAACAACTCCTGTTTTCTACTGTTGATGCCTCTCCCTATGCATCCTAGTATCCTCCCAGCCCTCTACTGCCTTCTCCCATTGCTTGCCACCGTTAAGTCATCTGATATATTTACTCCTGGGTCTCCTTGATTTTGTTGTTATTAACTCACCCCCATTGTGTACTCTTCCCTGGGTTTTGTTTCCCAGATGCATTACCTTGCACTTCTTTGTATTGAATCTGAGCTGCCACATATTTGACCATTCCTCCAACCTTGCCAAGTCTCTTCATTCTTTCACCCCACCTTGTGTATCAACCCTGTTGCAGATCTGTGTGTCATCTATGAAGAGACACCTTTCCTTCAGGTGCTCTCCAACGTCACTTATAAAGACATTAAAGAGGACCGGTCTCAATACCGAACCCTGCAGTACCCTGCTAGTTATCCTCCTTTCTTCACTGTGGACTCCGTTTACTATTACCCCTTGCGTCCTGTTGTCCAGCCAGTTTTTATCAGGCTACCACCTTGGGACCCACTCCAAGGCCGCTAACTTGTATATTAATCTTTGTGTGAGACTGTGTCAAATGCCTTGCTAAAATCTAGGTAAGCCATATCCAGCCCCTCCCTGGTCTACTACTTTGGTCACCCAGTCAAAGAAATCTATTAGGAGTCATCTGACATGACCTTCTCGCTGTGAATCCATGTTGCCTTGGGTCCTGTGCCCCACTGGCCTCCAGGGTACTCAACAATTCTTTCCTTCAGAAGTGATGCCATCATTTTCCATACCACTGAAGTCAAACTAACTGGTCTGTAGTTCCCTGCCTCTGCCCTGCTCCCACTTTTTGAAGTGGAATCACATTTCCTTCTCCAGTCCTAGTTACCCCATCCTCCCATGATTTGTTAGAGAGTAGTCAGTGGTGTTACTAGGCTCTACTTGAAGGCTTTAATAAGGTCGATATATATACCTACAGCACCAACAAGCTCACCATTGTCAAGGGCCTCATGAACATAGTTGGTGATTCCCAACAGCACCATGCTGGTGCTGTGGAGCCTCCAGAAGCCATGCTACTGTACACACTGAACACTGTTTTGTTCGAGGTATGTGACAAGTTGGTCAGAGACTATCCTCTCTAGTGCCTTGGGGGGCGGGGAAGAGAGAAGAGAAATGAGTCTGCAACTGGCAAGACTAGTGCGGTCTCCAATTTTGAAAATTGGTGTAACCAGTGTGGATTTCCACTTCTCAGGAGACTGTGAGCAGCATAGGAAAAATTCAAAATTCTAGCAATGGGGTAAGAAATTCCTCTGTCAGCCAAGCAAGAAGTTTCCATATCAACTGAATCACCCCATACCTAGTTTTGCCAAGGACCCTATGGTTATATTTCAAGTGTCTTTGATTGAAATAGCTTTAAAGTAGAATTCAGGGTACCCTGGATCACAGCCTACTATCTGGGAGACTTCAGGATCTGGTTCCCTACAGTGGGTCTGGGCAGGCCCAGTGAGGAGGATCATGCATCCAATGGACTGCTGTGATTCTCCAGGAGTGGCTCCCAGTGTTAGACAAATGGCAAAAGAATCAAAGCAGCATGATGAGAGAACATGGAAATAAGTTAAGACCTTTACTGTGGGGCAAAAGTTAGAGGCGATGCAGACAAACGACAGCGCTGAACCCCAGAGCTTCAAACTCTCACCAGGTTCTTCCTCAGGGCGTGGCCAGAAAGGTACTAGTGTATCATATTTAAACTGAACATTTAAAGTGACAGTACAAGTTAGCAAGACTAAGGGCTCTCAATTCAAAAAATCAATCTACTTGAAATTTGTAGATGTGGTTGTATTCTATTGCCGCCACCCCGATTGGTCTCCTGACATGGTTTAACCAAGCGAATGGAAAGAGCTGATATCCAACCACGGAATAATTTCCAATGTATTTCCACTGGTGTATCAAAATCAAGATTCTTTATTGCCCGATGTGTCCTTTTTGGGGTTGGTGGGAGGATGAGGCCATCTAGATCCTTATCTGAAGCACTGTCTCACAGCGTTGCATACTGTAGATGGAGTTAAGTTTCCTTTCTGGACCAGACCCTCAGTTTTGCACAGAAGGCAAGACAGTCATAGTAAATTACCAGTAAGCCAACTTCTGGTAAAATGTTCTCAAATACAATAGTTCATACCCAGAGAATGTGTTACAAGGTATCCCGTGTCAATTTAAGAATTGGACATAACTGCTCAGAGCAAGAAACATTTTTGAAACAGAGGAGTTATATAATAGATTTCAGCAAACAGACTATGAGCCAAGTGTTTTACAGAAGGCAAAATAAAGAGCACTTAACAGCAACACAAGTCAACTGCTAACTCCTAAACCTCCTAACTGTAATGCAGACAGTAGTGTAAAGTTAATTACTGAATTTAATTCCATCACTCCGAGCAAGCAGGGGGTCCGGTTTGGCACATTTTAAGTACGATTCCGATCTTCAGGCATCATTGGGAGTAGTTTACTGAAAAGGTAAAAGTCTGAATTATTTACTGCACACAGACATTTCAAAACACTGCTAGTTCTTTACAAGGAAGTTTGCCAAGGTTGCCATGGGGCTCTTTTAGGTGTGGTTGATGTAATGTATGTAAGTATGTGAAACCGCCAAGGATTTTATCACTCCTACTAACAATAGAAATTGTCAGATTAGACAATTTATCTGTTGTAAAACACTTCTGGTATGCCTTATGGTACGACTATCTATGTATGTATGTATGTATGTATGTATGTATGTACAGTACATACAATATATATATATATATATATATACACACATACATACATACACACATATACATATACATATACACACATATACATATACATATACATATATACATATACGTATATACATATACATACACACACACACACACACACACACACACACACACCGAGGATATATGATAGGCAGGCGGAATATGGAAAATATTCACTCCTGCAGAGTGAGCATGGATATCCTGGGTGCCTCACGATACAGGAGTGAGAATATTTTCCATATTCTACTCTGCCCATCATGTGTTCGATTTATACAACAGGGATTGTTTTTTAGTTGGTTAAAGAAATGGTTTTGTTATTTCATAACGTATGTGTTAGGTGTTATTTTTATTTGTAGTATAAATCCATGAGTTGTTTGGTACTAAGTTTGTTTGACTGAAGTGTGACTGCTTTGGTTGTGAATGGGAAGGTTGTAATGTTTAATTGGTTGTGTTCATGAATGGCTGTATTGTGATTGGTTGGCGTAGGGGTTGGTGGAGCTGGGTGTTGGTGGAGCTACGTGATTTGTAATTGGTTTCGTCTGTTTGTGGGTGGGATTTTGTAGGTATCTGACAAAGGGAGATAGTTTTGAACATTTTTATTTTTAGGAATTAAGTGTGCTTTCCGTTTGTTTTTATCGTTCTGTGCATATACAGATGAAGATTGGCCATGCAGATGTTTTTGGACCATTTCTGGTTAACATCCAAATTAGTTATATTTTTACCACAGTCCAGGTCGAGTAATGTGCTTTTGTCATGAGTGTTTGATTTGGAGCCTGGGGTTGGATTTTTTGCAGTTTCTGCTGTTTTGAGGACAACCAGCACCGTACTATCAAGGTATAGTACTTTACATGCTGCTGAAACACAATTTGTACGTCGCGGGACTGTTTGTTTTGGAGGCTTGGGAGATTTTCATTTTCTTTATTTGGTGACTGCTTTCAGTTTTAGTTTAGTGGCTACTAGATTGCTTCAATGTCCATGGAACCTAGCCCCCAGCTGTGCAAACCCCATGAAAAGACAGGGTTCTTACCATCGTAACCCCTAACATGTAGCCTATTGCCAAAGTTTGACGCACTCCAAGCCTCACAAGCCAACATAATCCAGACATCCTTGCTATAGTTGAAACATGGCTGACGCCAAAACTTCCTGATCTGGCAATCACCTTACAGGGCTACAGTGTTCAGACTGGAGCGTGTCTCTAAAAGAGGTGGAGGGTGTGCCATCTACATCAGGGACAATCTCTTGGGACACCTTGTTTCAACTCCTGAGCCTGTCTCTTGATTCCAGATCCTACCTATTAAAGTTACTCTAGGACCCAACCAAAAGCCCTCACCATAGTCGCTGTATATATGCCACCTAGGAATCAAGGACAAGGACTCAACGAGGTTCTTAACGTCAACTCCCAACCTCCTGGCTCTGAACTCATTTTACTAGGTGACTTTAATATTAACTGACTTGCATCTGATATCTGTGCTCATAAGGATGCCCTAGCAGCTGCTAACCTCTCACAGCTGGTCACCACACTTAACAGGACAAACTAAAAATGGGCACCAGTACCCTGCTGGACTGGGTTCTTACCAACCACCCTTCTAGGATCTCTTGTACCTCTGTTCTCCCGGACTCACTCAGTGGCCGCTCCCCAGTTATCTGTGAATGGCCTAATAAATTTCTTAAGCCACCCCACTGTGACCCCGGTCCATAAAAGTGGTGATAAGACAAGCCACTCAAAATAATCGGCTCGATCTCCATACTGCCACCACTATCCAAAGCTCTTGAGCGGTTGTATGAACCAGCTCACCAACTACTTGGACAACATACATACGAACATGCAATAAGCCAGCAGAGGAAGGCCATTTGGTCCATCAAGTCTGCTCGTATTGCAGGGTCCACAGCTTGAGCTAATGTCCCTGCCCTCCTCCCACTCCTCCCATCCTCCCTACCCATGATTCTTACCTTCCCTATGCCTATCCCAGCCTCTCTTAAAGCTGCCCAGTCTTCAACGAGATGACCTCTTCTGGCAGCGCATTCCAAGTGTCCACCACCTCTCTGTGAAGAAGTGCTTCCTGACTTCCCTTCTAAACCTTCCACCCTCCAGCTTAAGACTGTGCCTTGTGATACAGTTGCCACTCAGCTTAAAGAGACTCCTTATCAACTTTATTTATCCCTTTCAAGTACTTGAAGGTCCCAATCATGTTCCCTCTCTCTCTCCTGTCTTCCAGGAGTACATGTTCAGTGCCCTCAACCTCTCCTCGTATGCCTTGCCCTGCTGACCAGCTATCATCTTTGTAGCCCTCCTCTGTACCTTCTCCAGCAGGTTAATGTCCTTTTTGAGGTGTGGGCACCAATACTGCACTCCATACTCTAGATGCGACCTTACCAGTGACCTGTAGAAGGGCAGTATAACCTCCTCTCTCCTACTACTGATCCCCGAGCTATGCATCCCAACATCTTGTTTGCCTTTGCTGCTGCTTTCTTGCACTGTGTGGAGTGCTTCAGGTCACTAGTGATCATCACTCCCAGGTCCTTCTCCTCCTCCTCTGATGCAGATACTCTGACTCCACCCAGGTAATACTCTGTCCTGGGATTCTTGGCTCCAGTATGCATAACTTTGCATTTCTTGGCACTGAAGCCAAGTTGCCAGATCCTGGACCACCGCCCCAGCTTTTCCAGATCTTCCTGTAGGTCCCTTATCCCTTCAGCTGTGTCCACTCTCCCACAGAGCTTGGTGTCATCCTTGAATAGGCACATTTTGCCTTTAATACCATCCCCAATGTCATTGATGAAGACACTGAACAACACCGCCCCAGCACAGAGCCCTGTGGGACCCACTGGTTACTTCGCTGGTGCCAGATAACTCTTCCCCACCACCACCCTCTGGGTTCAGTCCCTCAGCCAGTTTTCCACCCATCTGACCATCTCCCCAACTCCAAGATCCACCAACTTCCTGATCAACCTTTTGTGGGCACAGTGTCAAAGGCCTTGCTGAAATAAAGATAGAGGATGTCACCGCTTGGCCCCTGTCTACTGTCTTAGTGACACAGTCGAAGAAGTCAATCAGATTTGTTTGACATGATCTTGCCCCATGAACCCATGCTGCCTCTCATCCTGGAGACCATGTTCCTTTAGATATTCCACCAACCTTTCCTTTAGTATGGAGCTCCATCAGCCTGCCCACAATGGAGGTCAGACTGACTGTTCTGTAATTCCCTGGATCATCCTTGGGTCCACTTTTGTGAAGGGACCACATGTGCTAGGTGCTGTTCTCCAGTCCTGTGGTACCACGCCTGATTCTAGTGAACTATTAAATAGGTCTGCTAGCGGCCCTGCCAGCTCCTCAGCAAGTTCCTTTATTACCCTTGGATGTACTCTGTCCAGGTCTGGTGATTTGTCTACTTTCAGTGCCAGCAGACCCTCCCTCACTCTATCCTCCTCTATCACTATGTCTGTGTTCCCTCCCCTGCTCCTCTTTTCCCTCCTGAAGGCACTGGTCCAAATACAACATTCTGTGTACTCAACAACATGGCTTTAGAAAGGGCACAGTACCACCACCGCCCTGCTTGAATTTACTGGAGCAGTGCATAGTTCTCTGGACAAGGGCCTCCTTACTGGGGCCGTGTTCATCGACTCGTCAAAGCCTCACACGGTCCACCATCGGCTGCTATTTGACCAACTACTCAACACTGGCCTCGCACCAGACTCTGCCCACTGGTCCAAAAGCTACCTTGACAACCGCCACAAAGAGTAAAAAATTGCAAATACTCTCTCAGATACGTTGCTTGTCCGCTCTGGTGAACCACAGGGGTCCATACTGGCCCACTCTTTTCAGCCTCTTTTAAACTCCCTACCTCAATCCTGCCTGGAACAAATTATCTTGTATGCGGATGATGCAGTTGTTTTCACCTCTCACAGGACCAAACACCACTACAACTCAGCCTCCAACTCTGTTTTAATGTCATCAAGCATGGTTTTCCAATCATAAACTAGTCCTCAACCACTAGAGAACCAAGTCTCTGCTCTTCTGCAGCTCACACAACTGGACGAAGCAACACCTCCTAGCCATTTGCACCAAGCAGGGTCCACCCTTGAACAAGTCTACACACTCAATTATCTAGGGATTCTGCTGGACCCTAATCTCTCCTATGGTGCTTATGTTGATAGTGTGGCTAAAGCTGCTAACACATGCCTTGGATTGCTCTACAAAACATAGGCAACATCTCACCCCAGAGGCACTAAAGAATGCCGTCCAGAGCTCTGTGGTTTCAATTATTGACTATGGCTTCATTATCTGTGGCTCTGCCACAACGCCAACCCTCAGACGTATATCTACTGCCCTAAACAAAGCATGCCACTTACAACTGGAACCAACCGCCTCACCCATACCTGTGACCTTTATGCAATCGGGATGGCTCCAACCGCCAACCGTGATAAAGTATCTCACATGCACTATGGCAGGAAAAATCAACTTGGCCTCATCCACCTGGTGTCACTGCCTTGTTACATCAAACTCCAATTGATCGGAACACCAGGAGTTCAACAACCCAGAATTTGCAAATTCCTCGATGTTGCACTATGCAGGCCAACGCCTCCTTCGCCACAGGGCTCCTCTATGGCTAAATGATCTCAACTACACCATCTCCTCAGCCCCAACACTAGGAATGTTCAAAACCAGGCTCGGCACCATCTCACTGCCTCCAGTTCCTGTGACTGCCTCATCTAACCCTTTGCCTCCATCGCCCCTAGTCTGAACTCATGTTTTGCCTAACCTCCTGGACCCCTCAATGTTGCCTTTCTGCTCCTGGGTGCCTATATATCCTCAGGTCAACTTACCACCACTGTAACCTCTCCCTGCCCCTGAAGCACTATAACTCTCTCTGCCCCTGAAGCACTTATCCTCCTCCCATTCCCCATCTCCCATCTCCCATCTACCTCACTACCTATTCTGCCTATCCCCTGCCCTCCTTCGCCATGTTTTCCTCTTACCCTCCTCTCTCTCTTCCCATCTCTTTCCCCACCCCCACCCTCCCACTCACTGCCTTTCCCTCACACTCTCACACCATTGTTCGACAATTGCCACTGGCTGCATCAACGTCCCTCCCCTTCTTTCTTCTCCTGTCTCTTTGCCACTCCTGTGTTTTTGACCTGTCCCTATTCTGTGGGCACAAGCCTCTAATTGTGTTTCTCCTTTTCTTTATAGTTCCTCCTTCACACTACCTGCATTTCTTCTCTTCCACTGTATCTACCATCTACATGCTTGTTCTATAATAATCAGCACTGTTTGATTAATTGTTTTGCTGTCTGTTGTATGTTCTTACGATGATGAAACCTTTGTAAAGAGCCTTTGGCTCAAGGTATTTATAATCCTAAACTAAATAAATCAAATAAATAAAAAAAAAAAAAACAACAAAAAACAAATCAATGTCGAGTTCAGTAGTTGCTGTGGATCGTTTATGTTCACTGTGATGCGTTTGTTTGGCAGGTGTAAAATATTTGTATTTCACTACTTTTAGGGATTTGTTTGTCGTTTTGTTGGGCTTACAAGTAGTCCGGACAGGGAGGTGTTTGTGCAGATGTCACCACAGTGAGAATATCACCTGCCAACGCAGATACTGTGTGTTAAATGTAAATACCTTTCTTTTGTCATTTATCGAACAATGGGAGCCACTCCCACCCCACCCGGAGAGGCACAGCAGTCCATCGGATGCTTGATCTCCCCTCCAACTGACCCACTGATGACTCAGGCTTGGGGAGCATACCTGGGTCACCAGCATTGCGAATGGTAGTATTACCACTGTGCTGATAAGCCAGACAGAGATGCAGTTTTAAAGTTTTACAATAACAAAATTGATTTGCACCATAAACCTGCATTATCCCTTGTATCATTCCGAGCCATCAATGCCAAATACACAAATACTGTATAAATGCACTGCCTACTTGTATGCACAAAGAAACTGAAAACAAGGTGTGCATACAAGAGAGCTTCACTGCATTTTCCAGTGGGGTCCTGCATCTACCTTATTTACAGCCGAGTTCACTGAAGCACAAGGAGGTTAAGTGACCTGCTCAAGGTCATACAGTGAGCGACTGTGATGGGATTCCAACCAATAGATCGTTTCCACAGTCCACCCAACCACTAGAACTAAGGGTAGAACTAGTGACACCACTGACTACCCTCTTTAACAAATCATGGGAGGATGGGGTGGTACCCGAGGACTGGAGGAGGGCAGATGTGATTCCCTTCACAAAAGTGGGAGCAAGGCAGAAGCAGGAAACTATAGACCTGTTAGTTTAACCTCAGTGATAGGGAAAATGATGGAATCACTTCTAAAGGAAAGAATTGTCGAGTATCTAGCTGCCAGAGGGCACAGGACCCTAGGCAGCATGGATTCACGGTGGGAAGGTCATGCCAGACGTAATCTGATAGATTTCTTTGACTGGGTGACCAAAGTAGTAGATCAGGGAGGGCTGTGGACATGGCCTACCTAGACTTTAGCAAGGCATTTGACACAGTCCCACACAAAAGATTAATATATAAGTTAGCCAGCCTGGGAGTGGGTCCCAAGATGACAGCCTGGGTAAAGAATTGGCTGGAGAATAGGACACAGAAGTAATAGTAAATGGAGTCCACTCAGAAGAAAGGAGGGTTAGCGAGAGTACCACTGGAGGGTTCAGTATTAGGACCAGTCCTCTTCAATGTCTTTATAAGCGACATTGCAGAAGGACTGGAAGGAAAAGTATGTCTCTTTGCAGATGACACTAAGATCTGCAACAGAGTTGATGCACAGGTGGGGTGGAAAGGATGAGAAGGACTTGGCAAGGTTAGAGGAATGGTCAAATGTATGGCAGCTTAGATTCAGTGCTAAGAAGTGCAGGTAATGCACCTGGGAAACAAAACCCAGGGAAGAGTACACAATGGGGTGAGATACTAACAACAAAAATGGAAAGGGACCTGGGGTAGTCACATCAGATGACCTAAAGGTGGGCAAGCAATGGGAGAAGGCAGCAAGGAGGGCTGGGGATACTGGGATGCATAGGGAGAGGCATCACCAGTAGAAAACAGGAAGTTATTATCCTCTGTACAGACAGCTGGTGAGGCCCCATCTGGAGTACTGTGTGCAGTTCTGGAGACCCAATCTCCGCAAAGACATAGACAGGATGGAAGCTGTCAGAGGAGGGCAACTAAAATGGTGCAGGGTCTACACGGAGGACATATGAAGAGAGACTTAAGCAGCTTAATATGTATAGCCTCGAGGAAAGGAGGGAGAGGGGGACATGATAGAAACTTTCAAGTACCTCAAGGAATCAACAAAGTCCAAGAGGGTAGCATCTTTCAAAAAGAGGTGTGCAAGAACAAGAGGGCACAATTTGAAGATAGAGGGGGCGGCTCAGAGGTAATTTAAGGAAGTATTTTTTCCACAGAGAGGGTTGTGGATGCATGGAATGGCCTTCCGGAGGAGGTTGTGGAGTCAAAATCAGTGGTGGAATTCAAGCATGCATGGGATAGTCATAAGGCAATTCTGGGGGTGGGGTAGGAAGAAGTAGGCTGCTGGTTAACTAGGGATCTGCAGCTTCATCCAGTAGGTAGGAAATGGGCAGACTGGGTGGGCCAAGTTGTCCTTATCTGCCGCCAAATTCTATGTTTCTAGATCACACAGCCATCACAAACAGAGCAGGACTAGAATACACACATTTGAACATCACGATTGAGCCACCAGAAAAAGGCCTTGGGGCCTAACATGTCTGTTCGGGTCTGAAGACCCCAGCGTTACTGAGGGATATGCCCCCCTTCCCCATTATCCACTCCTCCCTACGATGAAGAATCAACAGATTTATTTTTTTCTGGACTATAAGGTAAAAGTCTATGGCAGGAAAAGGAATCCTTGTAAATTTGAGATTTGGGACAGAGAGCCAAACGGTGTTCCACCCATAACTGCCCCATCCCACATGGAAAACCTGCTCCTTCACTCTGTGAACTTAAACAATCCCACCGAGGTGCCCATGTCATATTAAAGTTTAGCAATGGAATGTTCAGATTTCTAAATGCAGTATTGGAAGAAATGCATAATAATGTTCAACACAAAATCAAAGCTAAACTTTGCAGCAGTAAGTGAACCGGTTTCCACAGTGTGATACAACTTGTATCTATTTATGCACTTATTTTTGATTACCAGGTAATATACACTAGACATACTGATCACCTGGGAGAGATTCAGAAACACTGCAGCATCCGGACAAGTACCAGAAAAAAAAAAAAAAAAAAAAACACACACACATACACATCAAAAATAGCAGCAAGAACACAACTAAAAAGAATAAAAAATCGAAAAGTGACCATGTAAAACCATGGAATAAAAATTAAATACACAAAAATGTTAATACCATGTATCCATTCACCCATGTTTTCACATGTCAGTGGCAAATTGGAGGTATGTGCGGGGCTCACTGTTCTATGGAAGAGTCGGGTCCCAGCATTGTACAGGACAAGTAGCAGTCAGTCTACGAGGCACATAATATAGGAGAAAGCAAACTGATCTGTATAGCTTAAAAATTTATTATTCATTCAAGTTGGATACCTGCTCTGAGGGTCAGTTTAGCCCTGTTGCTGTCAGCTAGAGGAATCCCCATAAATGGAACACATAACTCTCAACTGTCCCTGATTTTGCCTCAGAATGTTACTGTCCCTAATAAAATGTGTGTTTCCTTAGCTAAACAGTGGGATTGTAAGTACAAAGTATTGCCAAGCATTAAAGTTACATACATGTCCTGCTTTCTGGGTGGATCTCTAATTCTGAAGATGTGTCACCAAGTTCTGGTCCTTTGTCCCCAATTTAGGAGGCAGGATGCATGATAGAACATTTTGAACAAGACTGTTTAGTTAACCTCACTTGAGAAGTAGTTGACTTAAATTAAAGCTACCAACAGTCCCTATGTTCCCAGGACAGTCCCTATTTTAGGCATGTCCCAGTGTCCCCACAAGTGTTGCAAAATGTCACTTGTCCTGGTTTTCTTACTTATCCCAGTTTTGTCCTTTTTTTTTTTGCTGACTGCTAATCCATGAGGGACTGTTATTTCAGCACCACTGACACTGCTTGGGCTGGACAGCAGTTTGCAACTTCAACCCTGTGCCTGTGTTGCACTTCAAGCATGTCAGTGGGAGCACAGTAAAGCATGTTCCTTCCTGTTAGATTAGACTGGGCGATAGTGCAAACAAGCGCACCTGGACATCTACCCATACCTCTCAACTGTCCCTGATTTTGCCTCAAAATTTTACTCTGTCCCTCCTAAAATTTGTGTTTCAGTGGCTAAACAGTGGAAATCATAAGCACAAAATAATGTCAAGCATTAAAGTTACAGACTTGATCTTCTTTAGACAATGCATTCTGCACTAAGCCCCATATTCAACCAGTTTTCTGGGTGGATATCTCTAATTTTGAAGATGTGTCCTGATTTTGGTCCGATGCCCGATTTTTTTAAGCCTTGTCCCTGATTTATGAGGCAGGAGGTTGAGAGGTATGCATCTACCTACCAGCTGCTGAAAGGCCGGACTCAGACAGAACAGAGACCCGCAGCAGTGAACTAAGTTACCTGAACCTGATCAACTGTAGGGAAGTGTATGAAAACAATCTGGTATGGTGGTGGGAGTCACTGAAGTAAAGTTTGCTCGGCAAATGAGGTGAGTGCGTGCAAGTGGGCTAGATGGAACTGTCCGGAGGAGCAATACATGCAGCTCGAATGTCTGATCGTAATTTAACGCAGGTTTGCTTTTGATGCACTTTCTGTACATCATGATTTGGAACTTGCTGCAGCAGAATGATGTATTGTTTCAATCTGGATGTTTGGTACTGATGTTACTGTGGGGCAGCATAGCCAGAGCAAGCAGCAAAATGTTACTGATGGTGTGCAGCGTTGTCTGCGGTGGTGTCCATGGGGTGACACCGTGGGGAGGGGTGTCATGGTCAGGATGGACCGTCCCAGTTTTAAGCCTCAAAAGTTGGTACCTTTAACTTAAATATACGATTCCACCTACCTGCATTCCACCAACTCACTCCCTTCAGCAACCACACCACTGCACTGTGTGACAGCGGCTTTCGCTTTCAGTCCTTTTGAGCTCGGATTCTCGTGGGGAGGGCGCGAGTCATGCGGCGGAAACAGCTGACGAGGAGCGGCGGATCATGGTGTTAAAATAGGTTTCGAATAAAACAGAAATCGGGTCCTCCTGAATATTGTTTGTGACGTCAGAATACATTTGGAGAGTTTTATATTTTATTATTATTAAAACGGTGTTGTGAGGGTTCGGCTCTCTCTCCGGAGTTTGCCGAGCCGCCATCTTGCCCCGAGCGCTCACCGGTTAGTCCCTGTCGCCGCTGTTCTGGTCGAGAAGGCCAAATAGCGTCAGAGAGCAGGGCTGAGGGACAGCGATACAAGGCAGGTACATACTTATTTATACAGTGAATTAATTGATTTGGAGAGGGTTAGGGGACAGGTATGCAGGGGCTCTCTTGTGTCTGGCGGCCGTCCTGTCCCGCTCCTGCAGGTGAGGGGTGCAGTAGGTCCCCTCGTTTCTCCTACTCTCCTCTCAGTAGTGCCCTTGACTTTTAAACCCGAAATCGGACAGCTTTCCGTAAATGGGGCTCACCTTTAAACCTGGTGGCCTGAATATTCAGTTGGCACGGCGTCTGCAGAGGTTGTGCTGCCCTTGTTTTTGAATGGGGTCGGGCTGCATTGCCTTCAGGGTTTTAAGTGAGGGCAGCATGCCTTTCAGCTAGTTCTGTAAGGGTTGGGCTGCGTAGTCCTAGTGCAGGAGTCCAGCAACTGTCAAGACACTCTCCCAGTGTAACTCTCTCAGAAGTGTCCTACACACTGATTCCTGGGGCCCACACAGTACTGGTTTCTTTTCCTAAGCTATGTGTTCGTGGCGATTCTTTCTCCTGTTCACTCCTTGCTCTCTGCCTTCAGTTCCAATTCCTAGTAAGTCACCCAAGGCTGGTATTGGTTTGCAACAGATGTGCTGGATGTCAAATAAAATAATAGATGGACAATTATGTATAACAAGACTGTTCTCCCATTACGGGTATCTTTTGACATACCTCGCTCTCTTAGTTTGTTTTATTTATATCTGTGTTTTTGAGTCAGAAAAGGCACATTAAGCTGTGATTGCTTTTTGTTTTCCAGGTGTCTCTTGGGGGTTGGTTACATGCACCTGTGTTGTGTGTGTTATTTTGTTTGTTTATTGTTGGGGAGTGTTGGCCATGACAGAGAGGAGCTCACTTACTCTTCTTGCATGGGAGCTTTGCATTTCCACTGTGTTGGCCTGTGCAGATGATGCTGCCCATTGCTCAGGAACAAGGAATCCATGCTGCATGCTGCGGGATTATTGACTCTTTTCTAGAGTTGCAGGGGCAAGAGTTAACTTGCAGAGAAGTAAAGGTTTTGCTTCAGAACATTTGCTACAACAACAGACTCTGGATACCATTTTAAGAGCTGATGACATGTTCAGGAGAACTCAAAACATAATATTTAGACATTGTCTAGCTTGTATTTCCCATTAGTTCTGTATTCCTGCTCCCAGTATTTAGTAGTGCGGTCATTTGCATGAAAAGAATCATTGCCCCTGAAGAGTTCATGTATTCCTGCTGCTTTCTCCTACCTGAAGTCATAGAGCACTGCATGTGACATCACAGTTACACCCATGGCAACAGATTGTGATGCCACAACAGAGGTTTATGACTTGAGGTAGGGAGTAGGCTGTAGAGGCAGACGAACTATAAGGGACAACAATAATCTATTCATACACATTTCTTATTAATAAATTATGGGAAGGAGAATATATAAAATATAATAAATGCAAGCACAATTGTATCCAATTATGTTTTTTAAAAGTTTTCTTTGAGGCATCAGTAGCTCTTAAGGATTGAGACTGTGACTGACTCAGTAGCAATCCTGTGATTTCAGTTTGGTTCAGGGATATTGCCACTAGGAATGGGGATGGAAGTTGGCCATGGCAGAACATAGAAGTTTCAGAATGGAACAAATGGCCCACAACAAAAAGCCAAAAGGGTGTTTTATGTGCAAGACTTTCCTAGTCCATATTTTTTGCATATCAGCTTTGCACTAGGCGCCAAGGAATGTTACAGTGTTATGGGGATGGTGATCGGGGTTGGGGTGCCACTAGACTCAGGGAATATTTAAAGGGGACAGAAATCTGTGCTAATTGGCAGCTGTTGGTAATGTTCAAGTTTACAGCAATTAAATGCATACCTTCAAGTGATCAATATTTAATTGTATCTGAACAAACACTGATGTGAAAAAGAGTCCATAAAATGTCCATAAAAAAAAAAATGCTGCATGATTCTTTTCATGTGTAACCCTAGATGGCGCTATCCAGGGGCTACTACCCCTGCCTGATTTGCCACTAACAGGTTGAGGGCCTGGATCCAATGGCGGGTGCCTCCACCCAGAGGTCAGGGTTTGCAATAATTAAACTAACTTGGTCACAGCCCTCTGGGACACTGCAACCCCTTTCTTCCCACTAGTGGCCCACACAATATATCAGAATTACCTTCACAGTATACACTTACCCCCAGGTCTGGTTCGGCACTGGGACCTCCTGTGAAATGAGATACAGTGCAACAATCACAGTACAGTACTTTAACATAGACAAATACCTCAGGCAGTATAACTTTGCTGAAACAAGCAGCTCTGATTTATTTAGGGGATATAACAAGGACAGGGAAATCAGGTTAATTAGCTTATCACTTTAATAATCTACCTATGGCTCTGTGCAGGCCTATCCCTATCAGTTACTGTCCCTAGGTACCCAAGCCCTAGTGGCTAGTCCAAACCGTGGCAGCTGGTAGGGGCCCTTTCACACAGAGAAAAGGAGAATTAAACAGTCAGCAGTACAGTAATTCCATTTGGATTTAATGTGGCAATTCAACAGGGAAGCGACCCTGAATTAGTACTCACGACCTCCAAATAAGATAGGGTCCTTCAATGTCAGCAGGGCTCACTTGAGGTGCACAAACCTCTTCACACATCCATATAAAGAAAGCACTATACCAGGCAGGCTGCATCTGTATCCCGATCGCAATTACTGCACAATACCCGGAGAACACACAGCAGATTCAGTTCTGACAGACCGAGTGTAATTTTCAGCAATTCCTCCAGTCTTCTACAGGGTGAGCCTGGTTTCTACTCTTCAGAGATCCTTTGATTCTTTTCACAGGACGGATTCAGTCCTAACAAGCTGCAGACGGAACTCTGGGCCTTACACCGTTTTTGACTAAAACTGCACACTGAAAAAGTACAGGGCTCCTTCCTTCTTCACTGCCAAAGCTCAACTGAACTTCCAACCCGACAAAACGGGCACTTCCTTTGAGTTCCTCCCAGTTCTTGACTGGATTGGCTGTCACTCACAATAGACTGCTGCTGTTGGTCAAAAAGGTGCTGAAGTCTAAACTACATCTCCCAGAGTCACTGCCCATACAATCCTCTTGTGGCTGGCTCAGATTATGAGTCCAAGTTCTGATTCGTCCAAGGCACCATTTTAGAGCTAGCTTACCCCACACTGATTGGTCCAGTTCAGCAGTTCAAAACTAGAATGGGGAACTAGAGACACAGTTCTGACTGCAAAGAAAGCAGGTTAGACAAACTGTAATTTCATTATTACTCTAAATAATTTCTGGCAAACAGTTACATCTTTCAGATAGGTTCCCTTTACACTCTAGTGACTGCAAAAATGAAGTGAATTGGCAGCAGCTATGAGTGGTACTCAATCAAAGAAACACACAGTCCCCATACAAACTAATTATGTCTGCAAGCAGACAGCTCTTAAAGAGACAGTACCAGAGGTTCTAAAACACTCACTGATAAATGGCTTAAATGCCAAACACCATTCAGGCTTGGAGCATTCAAGCAAGCTCCTGAAGTCTTTTGGGAACCCCCATTTGCAGGGGTTACACCCTTCCTGGCCTGGAAAGCTTGATCACACAAGCAAGTACTCTACAAGTTTCAACTGCAACCATATACATTTGCATTAGGCTCGCATATGTAATCATCAGTCAATATATAATTTTACCAAGAACACATTTCTGAAACATTGCAGTCGTCACTCTTTACACAGTATTACATACACATTGTACCATAACTCAAGTTATTACCTCTTGTACATGAAACCTGAAGAGGGCCTTCCTATCAGTTACCACTTAGGGCTGGATGGGGCAGGCACCATATAGAGCAACACAAGTAACTTGGAGTTAGCACTGATGCTCAGTTTGGGCAATGAGCTCGGGGACACATACACTCCTTTATGGACAACATTGAGAGGCAAGTCCACAGGCCTCCCAAGTGAATCATAACTGAGGTGCACCACAGGCTTTGGCTCGACCAGTCTTTCTAGGGGAACTGTATAGTCTCTGCACTCTGAGCCTCATTTTCAGCATTGTCCTCACTTGTCAGGAGTCTCCATGGGGGTGAGAGGCTAGAACTTGGGGCACTTTCAGCTCCAGGAGTTACAGTTTCTGAGTCCACAACATTTGGCTCGCATGGAGAGCTTTGGACACTGGCAGTGGACTGTCAGGGCACTCAAAATACTCTTCTTGTTCGGGTGTATCACCAGTCTGCCCCAATCTATCATTTCCTCCCTGAACTCAAACAGTTCAACCATGCACAATGATTCCATTTCATCTGATCTGATGCTTTGCACTTCACTTTCTGGGAGCATTGGCTCCAGGGATGAAGCTGGGGGCTTAGACAGTCCAGAAGGCCCAGCTTCATCTCCAGTATTGACTAGGGGATTTCCCGAAACAATTGACTCAGTTCGTAAGAAGGATAGTATTCAAAGTCACTCTCACTTTCTTCCGATATGGACTGACAGTCATGCTCAACTGGGACTTGTGGAGGGAACACTTTAACTTTGCTTCTGTAGGTGCAGACTTTCTTGATCTTTTCTTAGCAGCAGCTCTAGTCACTGGTCCAGAGGGGCATCTTCTAGGGCTCCAGACTCAATTAAGATTTGTCCAATGGGCAATAAATGATTTCTATGCATTGTTTTACATCTTTGAATTATTCTCAGGCCTTACTTTGTACACTGGCAGATCATCTAGTTTGCCCACTACAATGTGAGGGAGATGGTGCCATCTGTCAGCAATCTTGTGCTTGCCATGCAGTCCCAGATTTCTTAGCAATACCGATCTCCTTCCTGGGTTCCTGTGCTTTCACCTTTTATCATACCTTTCTTTGTTGGCCAGATTTCTTTTGGCAGCCATGGTTTGAGCCAGTTAGTACGCATGAGTTAGCTGGGCCTTTAACTTTTGCACATACTGTAAATAGTTGTCAGCTTGAACCCCATCAGGAGAGACCCCAAAACACACATCTACTGGTAGTCGAGCTTCTCTTCCAAACATCAGGCGGTGGGGGAGAATCAGTGGCATCACTTTTGGTGCAGTTATAAGCATGTACCAGGGTGCTAATTTGTTGGCTCCATCTAGGCTTGTCCTTTGGGTGCAGGGTGCCCTAGCATATCTAGCAAAGTGCGGTTGAAACGTTCAGGCTGTGGGTCCCCTGGGGTGGTAAGGAGTGGTTCTGGACTTTTCGCACTCCCACAGAGAAGCATCTCTTTGATCAGGCGACTCTCAAAGTCTCTCCTTGATCAGAATGGATTCTTTGTGGAGCCCATAGTGAACAAAAGTTTTCTACAAGTACTTTGGCACAGTGGATGCTTTCTGGTCTTTGGTGGGAAAGCTTGGGCATATCTCGTGAAATGGTCAGTGACCACCAGCACATTACTATTTCTTTGATCTGACTCCAAACTCAGAAAATCAATACAGACCAGCTCCATGGGTGCACTGGTGGTGATGTTAACAAAGAGGGCAGCCCTCTGGGCAAAGCTTTCCTCTGTGTAGCGACTACAAGTTCGAATGTGTTGCTCCACATCAGCCCCATCTTAGGCCAATAGAATCTGGATCTCACCAAGTCAAGTGTTCTGTCTATACCAAGGTGCCCCATGTGGTTGTGCAAGGACCTCAGTACTGAGTCTCGAAGGCAGTGGGCAGCACTAGTTGTTGTTTGTCTACTTGTCCCCTCTGTCTACTGTTTCTCTGTATAACAGTTTATTGATCAGTTTCAACTTAGGACCTTCTTTGTATAACAGTGCAGTTCTCAAATCAGTGGAGCGTAATTTGGACACATCTTTTCCTGCATAGAGGCTTCTAAAGCTGCTTTGATCATGGGATCGGGATTGAGCCTGAATACTGTCATTGTCCAGCTACGGCAGTGCACCAATGTCTATTGCAGAAAAGTGGCAATAAGCACGGTATGCAATTCTCAGAGGCTCCCAAGCAATCCACCATGCAGTCCACTCGTCCGTGGACATTTGTTCCTCCCTGTCAAACTTCCGGCAGAGTGCCGAATGTCAGGTTCTGCAATCGGACCCAATCATTCTGGGGAACAGGCCTCCGGAGAGAGCATCAGCATCTATGTGGTTCAGACCTGCTGGTATTAGAGAGCATAGTCATATGTAGATAATGCAGAAAGCCACCTATGGCCAGTGGCATCCAACTTAGCTGAGGTCTGCACATAGGTCAAAGGATTATTGTCAGTTTTACTAGTATTTTAGCCCCATACAAGTACTCATGGAATTGGTCAACAATAGCCCACTTCAAAGCTAGGAACTCTAACTTATGTACAGGATAGTTCTTTTGGATGGGGTCAGGCTTCTACTGGCAAAGGCCACTGGTCTCAAGGCATTCTAGTGCTCTTGGTACAACACAATACAACCTTACAAGCTAGCATCAGTGTGTGCAGGACGTGGGTTTTCTTGGATCGACATAGGCCAGCACTGGAGCATGGGTAAGTTGATATATGATCTCATGAAAGCAGTCTCACAATCAGGAGTCCAGCGGGCCCCAAATACTTCACTCGGATGAAATACACTCTTTCAGTCTTGAGGACGCTGACTTTGGTATTTTTGTGGGTTGGGGATACCCTTGAGTAAGGTTAAGTAAAGGGCGGATCACTCTTGAATAGTCCTTGATGGGCGCCGATAATAACCACAGAATCCCAGGAATCTTTGCAGTTCTTTTTAGATTTTTGGGCTGTGGCCAGGTGGTCAAGGCCTCAACTTTACTTGAGTCGGTCTCTATTCCCTCGGTGGATACTATGTCCCACATACTTTACTGATGTTTGAAGAATTAGCACTTATCAATGGACAGTTTAAGGCCAAAGTCCTCCAGTCGGTCCAATACCTTAAATAATCTGCTCTCATGTTCCTCCAGTGAGCTGCCAAACACAATAACATCGTCTAGGTATACCAGGCACTCTAGTAAGTTCATGTCCCCACTGCACGCTCCATCAATCGTTGAAAAGTGGCTGGGGCACCTGAAATCCCTTGAGGCATCCTCATGAATTCATAAAGCCAAGCGGACAGATAAAGGCCGTCTTCTCACGGTCCTCTGGGGCCATCGGGATCTGGTAGTACCCACCACGGAGATCCAGCACAGAGAACCACTTGCTCCCGTTTAGGCAGTCCAAAGCATCCTGAATGCGGGGCATTGTGTACTGATCAGGGATAGTCCGCCGGTTTAAGGCAGCGATAATCCACACACATCCCACTGTTCCATTCTTTTCCTCACTACCACAATGGGGAAGCATAAGGCTTCTGGATTCTTGTATTACACCAGCAGCTAACATCTCTTGCAGATGCCGTCTCACATCATCTATGTCAGCAGGTGCCAGGCGTCGAGACCTCTCACGAAATGGTCTTCGTCATGCAGCGGATATTGTGCTCAGCTCCTTGCGCATCCTACATCCCATTCCTTTAAAGAAAACACTGGTCTCTGGGCAAGCTTCTCACTGATCCTCACTTTCCATTCAGCTGGCAGCGGGAGTCGCGAAATCAAACAAGTCAGGCGTATTCCGTCATTCTTCCTTGAACTCTTGCTGCTGGGTAGCACTGCAGTGTCTGCACAATGCACATTAGCCAGGATGCAACCTCTGTTTACTCGAATGTCTCTTTCAGACACATTATGAACTTGGACCATTACCCTTCTGGCATAAGCATGGGCTCTAGCGGGCAAAATACTAGGCTTGACCAGCAGTCCTCTGGCAATTTCCATCGCCTGGTGCATCCAACATTAATATTTATTCTTAACATCCTTTCTGATACGGACCTCTCCCTGTAAGGTACACTGGGCATTGGCGCCAGGATCAGAGACTCAGGATCCTTCTTCCATACAATTCCGACCGGTTCCTCTGGTTCTGTTTTTCAGCATCTCTCTGTGCCTCATAGGCCTTCTTAATTAAAGCGGAACTCTTAAAGCTCTACTAGTCTTTGACCCCTGTTTTCATAACACAACTGTGCCAGCCTTCCGAACATATGAGCATTTGTTCCAATCAACAAGGACACCATCATACAGTCCAGTGGGGACACACTAAGGCTAGGGTCTCTACTTGTTCGGCCACTCCAGCCACGGAGGTGGGGAAAGACAGCCAAATTCGGATATACCGGAATAGGGGTAGGCCTTCTCACTTAACCCCATACATGCAGTCCTTCTAATGGTTGTAAAGTCACGTCTGACAAATGTTTCTGATACCAATCCTGGAACATAATTGTCACTTGGGAGCCACTGTCTAATACAGCTCTTGTAGACACTCCATTCACCTTTACAGTGGTCTCCATGGAGGACCACTATTCTGGACCAGTCTGGAGAGCGGTAGTGGGGGCCTGGGCAACTGACCTTGCCACAAAGGGCGTGAATTAGCATTTTGGTGCCCTCACTGGGATCATGTCGTGCACCTCTTAACCACTGATTTCTTCTCGAAGCTCTCCTTGTAGCCTATATGCAACTTTGTCAGTGTCTTTTGGGGACTGGCATTCCCTTTCATGTGCCCATCTTTCCCACAATTATAGCAAAACATACTTTCTGGAGTTTGAGCTGGCCGGAGCCACACTGGGAGCCAGAGCGGGGTATTACTAACTGGAAACCTGGGTGCCATCTCTGTCTGCGGCGTGATAAGCATTTGGAACATCTCATCAGTTTCTCCACTTCCATGGTCAAGGAATTGAGTTTGGAGCTGTTATCAGCAGGAGATACATGGGTGGGTACCCCACCCCATAGCAGATGCAGTCGGATATAGGTCAGGGCCCGTACTTGCAGGCGTGGCCTTCATAAAGGACTGTTTTTGAATTCCGGATCTCTCTCAACAGTTTACCCCATTGTGGCATATCTTTTCCTTGTCAGAGCACTCATTGACTGTCAACCTCTGCCCTGAACTTCACTTGATGGGTCACCCTCAGTCACTCGAGTCGTAGCCACAGCTGTTGGTGCAGGTACCTCCGAGGTCGCCTTTCTCAACTCCTCAATTTCTCTCATTAACTCATCATAGGAGGGTGGGGATTCCAGTCGATTTGCCAGGCGTAACTGAAGCAACAGCAGTTCTGAGAAGGGGCAGACTTAAGATTCTGTCCAGTCTGGTTCGGTCCAGTTCAATCGCTGGCAAACTACCCTTTCTGAGGCATTCTTGCAACAATTTTCCAGCCGAGAGACATACAGACAACAACTCCCTTGGTACTGTTGTGCATTTCTTACTCTCCACCATAGGTCCTCATCAGAATCTGGGCTCCCATACACATTCTCAAGGCCTCAAGATAGGCCTGTGCAGTCGCTTCAGGGTTACTGGCCCGTTTGCTGCGGATGGTAGCCAGGGCAGGACCTCGGAGGCTCTCACTAACCCTCTTGCTTTTCGCCTTCCGAGCATTGCCATTCTAGCACTTGGGGGCAACATAGTCTATCAGGTCTCCCAGTCATCCTCCTTGGGGGTGGGGAGGTGCCAGAGAAGATCCTCAACCTCGATGAAGTCGTGACTAATGGCAGGTGCAGAAATAGGAGTCTGCATTGGTTCAGCCACCATTACGGGCACTGGAGCAGGAGAGGGTGTTGGGAGGAACACCCCAGGTGGCAAGAATAGTTTCTTCAAGTCCTCCACAGTTTTCCCCTCTCCCAGCAACCATTCAGCAAATTTCTCCTCAAAAGTTTCAGATAGTGGTGGGGCTGATTCCCCACTGGTCTTTACTGTCCTTAGTTATCACTCTCCAAGCAGTGAGGGCTCCTCTGGGGTAATGGTCTGTGGCACTTTGGAGCTATCTATGAGATCCTTAAACTCTACTAGGGCCAGGAAAGTGTGGGTGAGCAGATTAGCATGCCGACCCACCACCACAGGGTTTTGTAAACCTTCCACCTTGGAAAGTACTCCCTGCACAGTGTCAGTATTGATACCCAGGGGATGTCCAGGATAAGCATAGCATTTTGGGGTCGATCTCCTCCCCAGTACACCACTCCACCAGCGGTGCACAGCCACTTCTGTCGGGTACCCATTTTTTCTTAACAGTGGTTAAGTAAATATGGCCACTAGAGGACACACAATCCCAGCGGTGAGCCTCCAGATGTAACCCCTAGATGGCGCTATCCCAGGGGCTACTACCCTGCCTGATTTGCCACTAACAGGTTGAGGGCCTGGATCCAATGCGGGTGCCTCCACCCAGAGGTCAGGGTTTGCAATAATTAAACTAACTTGGTCACAGCCCTCTGGGACACTGCAACCCCTTTCTTCCACTAGTGGCCCACACAATATATCAAATTACCTTCACAGTATACACTTACCCCCAGGTCTGGTTCGGCACTGGGACCTCCTGTGAAATGAGATACAGTGCAACAATCACAGTACAGTACTTTAACATAGACAAATACCTCAGGCAGTATAACTTTGCTGAAACAAGCAGCTCTGATTTATTTAGGGGATATAACAAGGACAGGGAAATCAGGTTAATTAGCTTATCACTTTAATAATCTACCTATGGCTCTGTGCACAGGCCTATCCCTATCAGTTACTGTCCCTGGTACCCAAGCCCTAGTGGCTAGTCCAAACCGTGGCAGCTGGTAGAGGGCCCTTTCACACAGAGAAAGGAGAATTAAACAGTCAACAGTACAGTAATTCCATTTGGATTTAATGTGGCAATTCAACAGGGAGCGACCTGAATTAGTACTCCACGACCTCCAAATAAGATAGGGTCCTTCAATGTCAGGGGCTCACTTGAGGTGCACAAACCTCTTCACACATCCATATAAAAGAACACTATACCAGGCAGGCTGCATCTGTATCCCGATCGCAATTGCACAATACCGGGAGAACACACAGCAGATTCAGTTCCTGACAGACCGAGTGTAATTTTCAGCAATTCCTCCAGTCTTCTACAGGGTGAGCCTGGTTTCTACTCTTCAGAGATCCTTTGATTCTTTTCACAGGGCAGATTCAGTCCTAACAAGCTGCAACCGGAACTCTGGGCCTTACACAGTTTTTGACTAAAACTGCACACTGAAAAAGTACAGGGCTCCTTCCTTCTTCACTGCCAAAGCTCAACTGAACTTCCAACCGACAAAACCGGGCACTTCCTTTGAGTTCCTCCCAGTTCTTGACTGGATTGGCTGTCACTCACAATAGACTGCTGCTGTTGGTCCAAAAGGTGCTGAAGTCTAAACTACATCTCCCAGAGTCACTGCCCATACAATCCTCTTGTGGCTGGCTCAGATTATGAGTCCAAGTTCTGGTCGTCAAGGCACCATTTTAGAGCTAGCTTACCCCACACTGATTGGTCCAGTTCAGCAGTTCAAAACTAGAATGGGAACTAGCAGACACAGTTCTGACTGCAAAAAGCAGGTTAGACAAACTGTAATTTCATTATTACTCTAAATAATTTCTGGCAAACAGTTACATCTTTCAGATAGGTTCCCTTTACACTCCTAGTGACTGCAAAAATGAAGTGAATTGGCAGCAGCTTGGTGGTACTCAATCAAAGAAACACACAGTCCCCATACAAACTAATTATGTCTGCAAGCAGACAGCTCTTAAAGAGACAGTACCAGAGGTTCTAAAACACTCACTGATAAATGGCTAAAATGCAAACACCATTCAGGCTTGGAGCATTCAAGCAAGCTCCTGGAAGTCTTTTGGGAACCCCCATTTGCAGGGGTTACACATGAAACAGTAGTTTGGGGGTTTTACTGTGTCACAGTTTGTGTAAGAATGCTAATTATGAGCTGTTGACCTATCTGAACTCTGTTTAGAGCTCTGTGCAAAACCATGACATAGTTAAAACTCCAGATCACAGGTTCCGTAAAAGAACTAATAGAATGTTGCATATAAAATAAAATTATACAAAACACATGTTTTCATATGACTTTTTATTCATATACACTGAAATATGGATAATTTAGGGGGTTAATATCATGTCTGAAAATAAAAGCTTTATCAACAGCTATCGATTTAAAATGATTTTCTGTCCTCTTTAATATAATATGGAGCCAGGGATTGGAGGACCAGGGTGTGTGTGCGCTGGATACCAGGGAATCGTCTTTCTTAATAGGGAGAGGATTGGAGGTTGGCTGTTGCCACTGGACACCAGGGAATATTTACTTTAATATGGGGACGGTGGCGGAGTTAGGGGCAGTGGCGGAGTGGAGAAGCGTCGCAGGGGCATAAACTTGCCTCCGCTTGCCATCCAGATGAGCACATAATTGGCATGTATATGGCCCTTAGCACCATGCATGCCCAACTGGTTCCCTTGCATGTTTCCGGCTGATTATTGTGCCAGGCTTCCCGGCACTAGCAGGTCTGGGGGCATACCCAGTTCTAGTGCTCTTCATATGGGCTGCAAACAGCCCATATCCATATCAGGGCAAGCGCTACTCGGCTGCGCTGCCCTGACATGACCAATGTTCTGTCCGGATAGCACCAGTGCGCTATTTAACTGAATATCAGCGTCTTCAGGTCTTGAACAAGTAGGCGCAAACCTTCGCACTCTGCTGTTGCCCATTTTCTGATATCAGGTCTCAAGTGTTCAAGCGGCATGTCTGTGAAGCTGTGGAGCCGAGCTGAGTGGCAGCAAATTTTAATAGCTCTCTCTGCCCAGACTATTAAAGTTTAAAATCATTTACTGTATTTGGAGCCAAAATTCTACAGAACTTTTAATATTTTGGAAAGAAGAGCCAAAACTTCATATGATGGGTAACCCTCGAAAAGATTGTGGTGGTGGAACAGGAGAGAAATCAAGTGGAACTTCTCAGCCATCGAGATCAGATCCAAATGTGCAGGCCGCATGTGCTTCAGACATGGAGGAGGCTGTCCTCTCGGTCTAAAACTCCAGAATTACTCTCTTCAGTATCCGATCTGAATACAAGTATAGACTCTCTTGGAACCAGAGTTACAACCCTCGAGATGACAGTGGATCACCTCAAAGTCAATTTAGCGATGCCAAGCGACAAATGGATTCTGCTGCAGCAACCACCACAACTCTGATAAATGAAAATGCTCACTCCAGAGCCAGACTAGAAACCTTTGAAAATCAGGCCCGATTCTCACATGTTTACATTCTTGGACTACCAGAGGATCAAAGGACCACCCTTCTGTTTCTACAGGACTGGTTTACGAAAAAATTGTGACAGCAGGACAAGAATTTCAACTCGACTTACAAAAAGCCTGTCGTCCCGAGTGATCGAGAAGAAAATGATATCCACGTACCTTGCTGGTGGTCACAGACGGTGTAGGGACCCATGATAAAATTCTCCAAATGGCCAGACAAGCAGCGCCTCTTACTCAAGATGACGGATCAGTCTATTAATTCCCTGATATCAGCTATGCAACTAGAATGCATTGCCAAAAATTTGACGGGGTGTGCCAGAAGTTGAGATGCCTTCATATCGCATGCAATGATATCCTGCCAGGCTTTGAATTGTTTACGAAGGTAAGGTTTGGATTTTTACGGATCCCTCTGAAGCTGGTAAATGGGCCTCGGTTTCAGTCTAATCGCCGGATCCAAGATGACACAACGGGGAGTAAGAGCATTGAACTGGAGACAGATGAATACGACTGAATCGGACTAAGTATCCCCTTGTTTTGTTTTATTTCAGCCCTGTACCTAGTGAATGAGTCAGGATTTGGAGACTTTTCATTGAAATTGACTTTTTACTTCTCTAATTGGGGCTGACTGTACTTGTTAATTTAAAAAAAAAAAAAAAAAAAGTCTTCCTCCGGAAAGAGGGGCATTCTCAGTTAATGTCACCTCTTCCTTCATTGTACTAGCTGGCATGGAGCTCTGAAGTTGGGTATATTTAATAGAGCCCATCTTGATATTTAAGCTTTTACACCATATGTTCACAGTTTGGCTAAATAACGTTTTTTTGTTTTTGTTTTCTTATAAAGGTTCTGTAAATAGAATTGATGGTATTTTCCTTGGTAGATGGGTGCAGAGAGGTTTTACATAATATTTTAGAAGTATTTATTGTTGGAAAGTATTGTCTTAATATGGGCTGCCAATGTTTCTTAATTTTATGGTCCTTAACTTCTTCAGGTGAAAGTATGACACCAGAAGCCCTAAGTAGGAGCATGCAAATGTTGGACTTCTATTTTGGACTTTAGTAATACATAGCAGTCATACTGCTCATGGGCTTGTGATCACAGCAATGTTTGTGTTAATCTTTGGCTGATAAATTTTAGTAATCCCTTCAGATGAGGTATCAATATTTCTAAAATATATATATCATTAGTTAGACCACACCTGGAGTACTGCATGCAGTACTGGCGTCTGTATCTGAAGAGGACATTAAGTTACTGGAGGGGTGCAGCAGCAGCAACAAAGATGATCAAGGGGCTTGGGGACTTATCATACGAGAGGAGGTTGAAGGAGTTGAACATGTACTCACTGGAGGAGAGGAGAGACAGGGTGACATGACTGAAACCTTTAAATACATGAAAGGAATAAACAAGCAGGTGCAGAGGGCTGTTCAAGTAAGGGAGGAGGAGGCCACCAGGGGCCATGATATGAGACTGGAGGCGAGGAAGGTTCAGGAGGGAGATGAGGAGACACTTTTTACAGAGAGGGTGGTGGCTGGGTGGAATGTGTTACCTGTTGAAGTGGTATGCAGTAGAACAGTGGACTGCTTCAAACAAGGATGAGACAGGACAAGGGAGGGAGTTAATGAAGGGGAAGAGGTGGAAGGAGGGCAGCTGCAGAGATAAGGGTGCTAGCTGCACATTAAACAGACTTGATAGACCTCTAGGCCGTTATCTGCTGGCAAATTTAGTATGTTCGTAGTAGGTTAGGTCTGGGCCTTCCACCTTGCAGAACTGAATAGATGTGGTACAGGATTAACATAAAATGGAGCAGCTAATGTGTCTGGTGAATCAACATACCGAGAGCTGCACGTCCATCATGAAGAAGATCTTGTTTATAGGGCGATGGCTGGATTTCTCCCTGTAGACTTCAACCCAGAAATGATTATGTTTTATTTCAGTCTTTGGTAACCAGGTAAGGCCCACTAGGCACAAGTGCCTGTTTTCAGAGGCGACCTGGGAGCACTGGGTGGTTAAGTGACTTGCTCAGAGTCACACAGTATGCAAGTGGAGGTTGTGAGAATCAAACTCTGGTCTTGTCTGCTGGATGTACCAAGTTTGTTCACACCTCGTTCCTCTAACCTCTAGGCTATACTGCCAGCCTGATATAGGGAACACAATTAAATGGCTGAAGGACACCATTGACTGACTAGGATTTGCACTGCATCATGGAGGGTTAGTTTATGCCTTACAACATAATGATATGTTCTGTGCCTATGTACCTCACTGCATATAACTGCTTGCTGAGACACTGCATCATTTTGTAATTGTTGTGTAGAAAGTTGTACCCATTCTGCTCAATAAACTTGAATTTTAATAAAATTACAGAGACAGCACACACACCAGCCATCAGCATTAAAATGCCCAGATTTGGAGCCCCAAAAATAGCCAAATCCAAACGAATAGCAAAATCGCGATTTGGCGAGTGGCAGCTTAAACAGTGCTTGGGTGATTTGATACTCCTGCAAAACAGCAGATAAAAGATATTGGTCATTAGAACCAACCCAGGCTTTTACATTTTGTGACAGAAACTTTGGGGACTACATAACATATACTGTAAGTTTGAGCATTAAAATTATTCCCCTTCCTCCGTTCCCCATAGGATTTTGAAAATGTTAGCCACTGTTGCTAAAGTGACCCCAGACTGTTTAGCCACTATGTGAAAGCCAGAGCCACACCATGATATCGCTACCAAATTAGTTATTCTAAACCATGTACTATACTGTTGTTAAAAATGACATGAACAGAATGTTTTAGCCTCTGTGTACGGGTAACTTTAAAATTGTTAGAAATCTTAGCCACATGCTAAAA
This sequence comes from Neoceratodus forsteri, assembly GCA_016271365.2. Taxonomy (NCBI): domain Eukaryota; kingdom Metazoa; phylum Chordata; order Ceratodontiformes; family Ceratodontidae; genus Neoceratodus; species Neoceratodus forsteri. The sequence goes on along the minus strand of CM028132.1, from coordinate 46,345,439 downwards.
CATTCGCAGTGGCGGTGCAAGCGGAACATAGCCTTTAATACTGATGAATATGACTGGCTGGACATAGCTCTCAACTAGACACCGCTTCATGCTGGTATCTGGACTCTTAAGCTACTCCAGAACAAGCTCCCGAACTGTCTCACAACCCTTTTTGCGTATTTCCCAAAGTGCCTACTTTCTTAGGAAAATGACCTCCTCCTCCTCCTCCTCGATATACCGAGAACTCGCACCTCACTCGGCAAGCGGGCCATATCAAGTGTACTCCCAACTATCTGGAACCAGCTCCAACATGCACTGAAGCTTCCCGGTACTGTTCCAGTCAGCCTATTTAAAAGGTTGGCTGCAGCAAAATAAAGATACGTGCAGCTGTTTCTAAATCCCAGCTCACTGCTCTAACCCTAGCCCACTGCTTCATCTTACTTACCTAGAAATTAGCTGCTTGATACTCTGAAACAAGCACTTTGTACCTTTTCTGTACTTGTATTTTTCTATGTCATTGTCATTTTATGCAAAATGTTAATGCTTGCCCATAATTCTGTACTTGAATTTGTACTGTTTTCGATTCATGATCGTAACTACCTATCTGTGTCAAAGGACCTCCTTGTGAATGAGCTTGCTCAATGGAGTTTTCCTACAATATACTTGAATTTGAACTTGAATATATTACCCGAAATCATAATCCAAGAGGACGGCAGCCATAGGGGCAGAAAAGGTGCAGGAAGGCACCTTTGCAAACTGTGTGAGAGGCCTTTCGGCACCATGCAATTTTGCTTAAAGTTGAACCAGCATAACATTCTGTGGTGATTTGCATATGCAGCCCATGATGCTTTGCATTGTGTGGGCATGTGTGATTTTGTATTTTCTATCACATGTTGGATTATTTATGTTATCAATAAACATTTTTAATGGGAAAAAACAAACTTAGACGCCCGTAAAAACAAATAATAGACATCAAAACACATAACCTAAGTGGTCAAATGGTCACTGACATTGTTGAGTTCATGTTGCTTACATACAGTGGTCATATTAATGCTATTTGTGGTCATCTGACAATCTTTTCTTTTTAGCTTGAAGCTGTTATTTTACACCATCTTACACTCTCACCTGTCTGTGTTTCAGCATCATGTGACTGCCTGTGGTTAAAGGCATTAGCGAAGTCGCCCGTCCTACCAAAGGATGCCTGTCTGCAAGGAACAATGGTAATATCTACTTCTTTTAATTCTCTTTGTACTTTCTCACCTCTGTTTCTTATCATCGTTCCACCACCCCAACAGGTTCTGCTTTCCCCATCACTTGCTACTCCTTCAAGGCCATCTTGTCACATAACCTCACTTGTCCTGTGGCTGTCTACCACCACAGAACACCCCCACCCAAACAGGACATCCATTTCTCTGGACCAAAGATATGCTTGGCTAGAGTCACTGGAAGAGGCGTTTGGTAAGTGTGCACATGATGCACAACCTAAGTAGGGACATCGTGTGATACTTCACAGTTCTGGTGTGTTTAGAGGAACATAGAGGTTCTGGTGGCGTTACAGCAGTTCTCCTTGGGTATAGCGGGTCTGTCGCACCATGACAGATGCCTCCAGTCTGGTGTGCTGCAAGAGAAATGTAGAGGGCTTTGGTGATGTTACTCCTGTCCTCCTGGTCTATAAGGGGTCCATCACTGCAGCAGATTAGCAGGCTTAGTCCTGATGTATGTCGGAGGAATGTAAGAAGGGCTCTGGTGGCATTGCTGCTGTTCCCTGTGCCATAAGGGGTCAGTGGCACGACAGCTGGTGCGCTGCTGACCACATTGCCACCTCCAGCCATTCACGATCAGGAGCACAGGTGTGGGGACTCGAACCTTTGTCCCTCAAATGAAAGTGAGCACACCTTCCACAAAGCCATTGGGCCTTTCGAACAGTTGTAGTTTATTGTACAGCAGCTTACACATGTTTATCGTATTGAACATTATAAATGAATGAATTTAAAGCAGCAGTATGTATTATCGGCAAAATAATTCATTATATAGTTTTTTGTGTTTTTTTTTTAACAGAAAAGTATCACAATGCATGCTCAGTATATTTTAGTTTTTCTTAGATATTGTTAAAACAATCTCTACAGCTAATTTTGTAATTAATGACTCTGTCATTAAAGATGGCTGCCACCTGCCATTTTAAAAAAATCTCTTCTGCTGAGGTTACCTGTTGAATCGTCAGAACCATGTATAGCAGCTTCTACCGTGCTCTCAAAAATAGTGCCAACGCTTATTACACACTTTGTATAATTTACTTAAGGTTCACAGCACACTGCTTTATAAAAGTGGAAATACATGTTCGCTTCAGCCTATGTACTGCTGAACCGCAAATATTTGAGAATCCCTTAGTTTGATTCTTTCTCAGTGCTTTTGCACAGTTTGCTTGGATTTAACAAACTCGATAATAAAAGTTCTTATACTTTACGTATTTTCCCAAGTCCGTAAATGATTTTTCTTGGCTCAGTTGCCTAATCCCTTTCTTGTTATGGAGCTTATTGCTCACCAAACGGACTTAGGAGAAATTTCGGCAGCATGTTCTACTCATTGCTTACGCCATTGATTACAAGCTGGCGTTTCTGATATAAACCATCTTCATCAGAGCTCTGTTGAAGATGGTTTACGCCAGAAACGTCAGCTTGTAATCTTGTGGGAATACTACAGGTGAGAGTCCAAAAGGGAGTAGTATGAGTAAAGAAGAAGCAATGGCGTAAAGCAATGAGTAGAACATGCTGCCAAAATTTCTTCTAAGTCCGTGGGTGCGTGTGTGTAAATATATATTTATGGAAATATAGATATCTAGACATGCCTGGTTGAACTCCTTGGGCAGAGTCAATGCAGCCTTTGCCTTTATTGAATGTCATGTGAAATCCCTAGTTACCTGTGACTGCAGACCAGTACAGCCTTCTGCGGCTAATGTAATCTTTTATTTACCTGCCGCCTGTTGCAAAACAAGTTAATCAATCCCTGTATATAAACATTTCTAAACATTAGCATCTTTATAAAATGGGAGAAACAGGCGATCTGTAATAGATTAAATGAATTTTAACCATCATGTGAACTGCTTTAAATAGAGCGGGTAGAATTTTTTATTCTTCATTTTCTTGAATGATGTATAGGATAGTTCTCCTGACTGCTCTCTTTTTATCTTCAATCTTTTGATACTGTTTTCTTGGTGACCTTGCAGTACATGCGTCGGCAACAGCAGCCAACAACCTGATTGAAGTGTTTGTGGATGGGAAGCCTGTCATGGTGGAGCCAGGGACGACAGTCCTACAGGTCGAGATTCCTTCTCTCATTCCTTCTTTCCCTGAGCTTCCTCTCCTCTGAACATTCCTCAACCTCCCTCAAAATCGCACTTCACTTTAACTAGATTTTCAGTCCAGCTGCTTTCCATTTTCCAAGGATACGAACTTCTCAGGCCCAGAGAACTAACTTTTTTTTTTTTTTGTGGTCCACAAATGGCCTCGTGTCAAATTGTACGACAGTTTAGTCTTTGAAAGTCCTTTTTAATTTGTATGTTTCTTTTCCTTATCATAATTTTTATTCAGGCAGTCAGGTACATTCATGCAATGCACAAAACCTATAGGCAGTACAGAATATTTATAGTACAGCATGTGTCCCTTCTGTAGACTAGTGGGCTGCAGGACGTTGGGCAGCATGGGTTTGTCATGGGAAGATCCTGTCAGACCAACCTGGTGGATTACTATGACTGGTTAACTAGACAGTTGGACAAGGGCCATGCAGTGGATGTCCTGTTTCTGGATTTTCAGTAAGGCATTCGACTCTGTGCTGCATGGGAGGCTGGGTAGTAAACTGGCAGGTACAGGTGCAAGGCGAAAGTAGTGAAATGGGTAGTAAACTGGTTACAGGGAAGGTAGCGGGAGGGTGGTGGTGGTGGGGCGCTCGATTTCGAGAGTATGACAAGCGGAGTACCGTGGGGCTCAATGCTGGGACCAGTGTTGTTTGAGTTGTTCATATCAGACATGTTAAGAGAATGCCTGACCGTCAGCAGTTTTAAATCTATGTTGAAAATGTATTTATTTTCTTTGGCCTTCACTGATTAATTGATTGTTTTAAATAACTTATAAAATCACAGTAAAACAGATATTATATTATGTAAAGCGCCTTGTTTTTGAAAAGCACCATATAAATAAAGTTTGCTGCTTGCTTTCATCTCAGTGGGCATCAAAAGCAAGATTAGTTTGTTTGCAGATGACACCAAGATGGGAGCTATAGTGGATGACCTAGGAGGGTGGCATGGGTTGCAGGATGATCTGTCAAAATTGGAGACCTGGTGGGACACCTGGCAGTTGGGGTAAAATGCCAAAAAGTGCAAAGGGTGCTACATTTGAGGCAAAAATCCAGAAGGGCTACCAGCTTGGGAGGGGTTCAGCTAGCTGTGACAGAGGAGGAGAAGGATCTGGAGGTGATTATAACAGGGTCAATGAACAACTCAGCACAATGCAGGAGCATGGCTGCAAGGCCAACAAAATGCTGGGTTATATTGCATAGGGTATATCTTCAAGGAGAGGGAGGTGATACTGCCATTTGTATAGGTCATTAGTTAGGCCACACCTGGAGTACTGCGTGCAGTATTGGCACCCATACCTTAAGAGGGACATGAAGTTACTGGAGGAATGCAACTCAGGGAAACAAAGATGATGCAGGAACTAGGGAGATACCCTACGTGAGCAGGGTGAGGGAGTGAACATGTACTCACTGGAGGAAAGGAGAGACTGGGGATATGATTGAAACCTTCAAATGCGTGAAGGGAATAAACAACACAGGTACAGAGGGACTATTCAAGTTAAGGGAGGGTAGGGACACTCGAGATTACGATCTCAGATTGGAGGGAGAAGGTTCAGGAGGGAAATGAGAAGACACTTTTCACAGAGAGAGTGGTGTCTAGGTGGAATGTGTTGCCTCAGGAAGTAGTATCCTGTAGAACAGTGGACTGCTTCAGAAGGGATGAGATAGGGTAAGAGGGAGGGTCAGGGGAGGGAGGGAGGGCAGCTGCAGTATAGGGTTGCTAGCTGCAGACTCGATGAGACCATAAGGCCTTTATCTGCTGGCAAATTCATATGTTCGTATGTGTAGGGTCAGTGCATTCAACACATCAAGTAATAAAATAGTACATGAGAGTAATGATAGCCAAATACCAGATTCACTTGAGTGAACCAGATGTAGCCACATCAGTTTGTGTATATTTTAAATAATGTTTTATATAAATGTTTTCTGCATTTGTACTATTGTGTTTTCCCTGATCGCCTCTGAAAACTGGCAGTTATCTGCTTATTGTGCTAACGGCAGTAACAGACAACTTGGAAACCTAGAATCTGTCGGCAGATAAGGACCATATGGCCTAACTAATCGCCCATTTCCCTGCTCACAACTGCAGCCTCAGATCCTATTTGATCTGCAGTTCTCCTGCTCTGCACATGCCCAGGGTACCCTTATGTATATCCCATGCACTCTTGAACCCCTGTATTGTTTTGCACCCACCACTCCTGTTGGAAGACTGTTCCACGGCTCCACCACCTCTCGGTGAAAAATACTTTAGGAAGTACTAACATTACCCTGAGCCTTTCACCCTTCAGCCTCATATCATGCCGCCTTGTTCTTGTGCAGAGTTTTCCCTGAAATATGCTTGCCACCTATACCCTGTTTATTCCTCTAAGGTACTTGTAAGTCTTTATCATATCTCCCTCTCCTTCTTTCCTCCAGTGAATAGATATTAAGGTCCTTAAGTCCTTCCTCATAGGGCTCCTGGTGCAGTCCATGTGCCATCTTTGTTGCCTTTCTCTGGACTGCCTCTATTTTGTCAATGTCTTTCCGGAGATGTGGTCTCCAGAACTGGGCACAGTACTCCAGCTGAGGCCTCACCAGTGATCTATATAGTAGCATCACCACTTCTTTTCTCCTTCTTGTTATGCCCTCAAACTTTACAAGGACCTGGTGACTGCTCCTCATGTTCATGAGTTCTTTTTTTTGTTTGTTTTAAAATCTTTTTCTCTCCGGTCGCGGCCTGTGGGGCGTCTCTCAGGCATCCTGCCTGCTCCTGCCCTGCCTGAAGTCCTCCTACCTGTGCCCCCTCTCTCCTCCTTCCTCTGTCCACAATCGGCACCCCCAGCTGTGGGGCGCCTCTCTCCTCTTTAGGCGCTCTGACAGACAGACTCCGATGTGGCAGAGGACCCGGACAGAAGAACCTGGAAGGCCAGGCAGGATGGACCTGGCAGTGGGCATGGGGGCTGGTGCTGTCGCCTACCCGCAGATCGGGTTTTCCTTGTTCTGGTGGCGTTCCCCATGTGGGTGCACCTCCCGACACATGGCGCCCGGCAACCCCTGCCTGCATCAGGTCCGCCAACTACATGCTGCTCAGCAGACTACAGCTCTCCCGGTCTCCACCAGGAGCCGCTGATGCACCGAGCAATCCCCAGGCTCCCGGGGAGGAGAGCAGCCCCTAGGGCGCAATCCTCTCCGCCCCTGCCATCCCCCAGTGCCCTAGGCTCGCTCCCGAACTCTGGTTGCTGGCGTGGCCGAGTGTGGCATCCAGTGCCTCAACCCTCAGTGCCACCGGGCACGCCGTTCATAAGTTTTGAAGCTCCTGTGCTGCCCCTCCCCAGTAATTCAGCAAGTTGCCACTCTGAAACTTCAAGCCCCTACAGTACATGGCATGGGTACAAGCAACCCCATGTATTACACTAAGCTGCTGTTACATTTGCCCAGCCTGAGGTGCTGTGCAGTTTAGGAAATGGGATGCGGCCTCCACAGATCTGAAGAGATCCCCTGTAGCTGACACATGAGTCTTCTTTACTTGTAATGGAAAGGGACTCTGGTTTAAAAACTGGGTCCCCATGAGCCCCATGGCCCCCAAAGCTATTAGAAGTATTATTTGTACACTGGTGCTGTGGTCGGTGGTCCCAGGGTGTCACTCACCTCTGCTGTACTGTTTGGACTCCACCAGTTCAAGAGTTAGCTGTGAGGTCAGAATTGAGCATGGTTCCCCCTTGTGGGAGACTCACCAGCGTATGCACCTGCCAGTGCCATGGAGCTAGGTGATTTCACGTCTCCTCAGGCAGTGGAGATGACCACATGAGGAGAGATGGTCCTGACTTCTGTGAGCGGGCTGTACCCACCACCGCTTCGATGTTTTACGTGCAGCCAAGCACTGCTCACCAAAGATTACATTTTTAAAGGGACTCTAAACTGATTTATTTTTTTCTAGTATCTAGTCATTTATTTATTCAAAGAAATGTAAAAATACAAATATCCCTCATGATGCAACACATTATGGGAAGTACAGTATATGCAAATCGCCATGAAAGAATTTTAGACTGGTTCTGCTTTAAGCAAGTGTATGGTGCTAGGCAACTTGTGCTGAGGTTCTTTCTTGTTTAGATTTATCTATTTATTACTGGTGACCTAGAAAGGCGCATTGAGTCAAGTCCCAACTGAAGACTTGTGGTTGCCACCGTATTATTCTTAAGCGCCAAATTAATATTGCAACATTTGAAAAAAGAAAACACCTTTTTTTTTTTTTTTTTTTAAGGAACTTCTGATGGCTAAGATAAATGTTTTAGTAACGCCAGGCTGTGTAAGATCTTGCTTTAATTTTATATACAACTGGAAATGTAATGACTTCTGGAGCATATATAGCAATATACAGACATTGCAAACTACAAAACCTAAACAAAACTCCATCATAAGGCCTGGAGCAGTGGATGGCGGTGCCAGTCGTTTTGTTTACTTGGGTGCTTCCTTGCCCTTTGCGGGTGGTGGCAGCAGTGTCGCATGATCTTGGTTCTGGTGCAAGTCTGCGTCCCTGAGATAATGTGTCTGCTCTGCCAGACCACTGTTGAACTGCCATCACTCTGATGGCCTACTATGTAGAGCATGATGCAGATAAACACTCAGGGAAGACGCTCAAGATCTTGTCCGACCGCCAAGTTCATTTTTGTGGTGGAGTCCTTGACCCTCTGAATGAAGATATTCTTTGGCCCCTTGGTTAATTTTAAGCTGTTGGTTGTGACCTTCCCCTCTCTGTTTGTGTTGCAGGCTTGTGACAAGGTTGGAATCAGATTCCGGTTTTGTTACCACGACAGGCTTTCTGTTGCAGGAAACTGCCGGATGTGTCTAGTGGAGATCGAGAGAGCACCAAAGGTATTCTTTGACATCAATCCCATAATGTTAGAATTTAGGTTATTTTATTTTTCTTTGGGAATAGCATTATAAATGAAAAAAGTATAGTTATTGACATTTTAAGCTGAGATACAGTGGCTTTAGAACAACGGCCTCTAAGATTTCAAAGGGAAGCCAGTGGTGTGTAAGTTGGGGAGGGTGTTATATGTACAAGTATGTTTGTGAGGTTTAAAGAAGTGTGTGTGTGTGTGTGTGTGTGTGTGTGTGTGTGTGGTGGAGGTTGTTTTAAGATGCTCTATGAATGTGAGGGCGAGTGTCTCAAGTTGAGGGAAAAATGGCGCCTGATGTTCAGAACATTTTCATGTGCATTTTGGTACTCATGCAGACCGGAAAAAACATTTTGATGGTAGGGAAGGAGCTGCCCAGTGTCTCCAGGGATGTCCCCAGATGCTATACCCAGCGTCCTTGCAGATTCTGGACAAACATTTTTCTACTGTGAAAGACCTTACCAGTCTAACCTGGTGGGGTACATCAGTCAGTGGTCCAGATAATATTTTGTACTGGGAAGTATTTACCACTAGCTTTTTCCACCTGGTAGTATTTTCACTTAAATGGTAGTAATACCGTTCATTAACCTGTCTACCCCAACCTCTAAACCAAGTCACCTAGTAAAGCCGCATCTAGAGTATGGAGTTCAGTACTGGTTCCCACACCTCAAAAAGGACATTAACCTGCTGGAGAAGGTACAGAGGAGGGCTACAAAGATGATAACCAGTCAGCAGGGCAAGGCATACGAGGAGAGGTTGAGGGCACTGAACATGTACTTCCTGGAAGACAGGAGAGAGAGGGACATGATTGGAACATTCAAGTACTTGAAAGGGATAAATAATGTAGATAAGGAAAGTCTCTTTAAGCTGAGTGGCAACCATATCACGAGGGGCACAGTCTTAAGCTGGAGGGTGGGAGGTTTAGGAGGGATGTCAGGAAACACATATTCACAGAAAGGGTGCTGGACACTTGGAATGCGCTGCGGAAGAGGTCATCTCATTAAAGACAGTGGCGGCTTTAAGAGAGGCTGGGATAGGCATAGGGGAAGATAAGAATCATGGGTAGGGAGGATGGGAGGTGGGGAGGGAGGGAGGAGGGCAGGGTCATTAGCTCAAGTTGTGGACCCTGCAATACGAGGCAGACTTGATGGACCAAATGGCCTTCCTCTGCTGGCTTCTTGTATGTTACGTATGTAAGTCTCCTGTACCGTATACTACTAATGCTGATGCTGTTATTTGTCCCCAGCCTGTCAGCATGGATGCATAGTTGGTAGCATTGTATAGTGTTGCCAATTGTGAGCAAATGTACTAATATACAGTAAATGTGCAGGGTGAGAAACAAATTCCTAAAATCAGAAAGTGGGAGTAAATCATGCAAAATGGTAATAAAATACTCCTTTTCTCCCTTTATCTGTTCCACTGACATCAGTGTTTTATTTCAGAGTGGCAGGTTGTGACAGATATTACACTGTGTTAAGCTTTAGCCCTCCATTCCTTTTCCCTTTGGGAAAATCTGGCACTCTATTCAAACGGTTTTACATAGCTGATTTTAAGGATTTAAGCTTGCTTGTGCAATAGGGCTCATTTTTTTATTTAATCACTACTTTTTATTACCCAGTGGGTTAGTGTCCTGTATGGGTGAATATCTGAAACGAGCCCTGGTATATTGTTTACCACCCTCTGCCTGCAATTTGGATTCTGTTGGAAGGTTGAGGGTCAGCAGTCAACAGACTGAGTGTACCCAACTGTTCAAAGTAACAAGGTGGGGGCCACTGTCATTGTGGATCAGAAAAGGTCCATCACACATAAGGACTAGGGAAGTATCTTGAATCTAATGGGTTACAAGACCAAAGGCAGCATGGACTCACGGGGGTAGGGGTGGGGATCATGGTAGACAAATCTGATTGATTTCTACAATTGGGTGACCAGGAAATGGAGAAAGTAAGGGCAGTGGACATGGCCTACTTGGACTTCAGCAGGGCCTGTGACACTGTGCCACATAGGAGACTGATAAAGGAATTGGGTAGTCTAGGGGTGAGATCCAAAGTGGTAAACTGGGTAAAAAATTGGTTAATGGATAGGCGACCCAGGGTGGTGGTAAATGGTGGTAAGTCCTCTGCCAGGCTGACTGCATTCTTCTTGTGGAGACTCTCCTACTTGGTTCCAGTGCCTCACTTGCCATTGACTCTCGACAGGTTGCTGCAGAGAGACAGCCTGGCAGTGCAGTGGTAGCACTGCTTCTGGCTATGGTGGCACCGGTGTTGGGGGGAATGGTCTCGGGTCACTCAAGGGCCAGCTAGGGAGGGAAGCTTGAGCGTCACAGGGGCAGCTGTTCTCCCTGGTGGAGGGGTGTGCTGGGTCCCACTTGTTGACTGCCACATGCGTCAGTGCCATCATTACTGTGCCACCTCCAGAGGTCATTGCTAAAGCAGTAATATCCCCGCTGCTCTGGAAAGAGATTGTCCTGTCGGATGCTCTGAGCCCTCTCTGACAGTCTCTATTCATGACATCCCAGGCTCTGGGCATGAACCCAGGTCCCCTTTTGTTTGACACCTGGAGCAGCTCTAACATTGTTTCTTTTCATAACAATTGGGCTTTCAGATGCTAAGCAGAGGCTAATACTGCACCATTAGCAAAATGCCAAATCCAGAAACAAATGTGTCCATGGGTTGGGGAGTCTGGAAAACAAGTGTTTTTATACTCGCACAAAGAGCCAAGTTACACAGCCTAATGATTTGTGAATTGAAGGAGTCTGATCTTCTGTACAAATACAAACAGGGTAACATTTAGGGAAGCCAAAAATAAAAGAACTGCGTCCAATCTGTGACCTTTTCTGATTTAATGACTCAACTTTTTATTAAGAAACAGGATTTCAGTTGTCTCTGACATCTTCTATTGTGTGACCAGTAGATATCGTGGGAACGAGTAGACCAAAAGCAGACCTTCTCACTTTCATGTCAGCTAACTTTTTCCGCTACTTGATTTCCAGCCTGTAGCCGCCAGTGCCATGCCAGTAATGAAGGGCTGGAACATTCTAACAAACTCTGAGAAATCACGGAAGCAAGGTAAGTGACATTTGTTTTAGTCACTGTTCCAGGGCTGTTCTAGAGCTGGTGGTGGTTCAGACTTGCAGAAACTATATTGAAAATGAAAAGTACGAATACTGGGCGGCCCGGTGGCGCTGAGGGTTGGGCGCTGGATGCCACCACGCTCTGCACGCCAGGAGGCGGACCCGGGTCCCTGGCCGGGTCGGCTGGGGAGTTGGGCTTAAGCATCCCTCGACAGCTCGCCTACTCCAGGGAGGTTGAGGCCACTTAGCCCGAACACTTGTCCCAGCTCGAGCGGAGGCTCGGAGGTACTGAAAGTCCTAATGTTAGAGGAGGCGGCCGCTATACAGCGTGACATCGGCGCTCTGCACCTTGGCGTCAGGGTCCTACGCTGTAGGGGTGAGAGGAAAAGTGAAAATGCCTGCCATCGCTGGAAGACGGAGCCTCCGGAGACGTGCCCTCAATGTGTCTTCACTACCATGGCCCCTGGACAGACGAAGTTGATTGGGTAGGGGTTCTACCCCATCCCTGCTCAGGGGGAAACCGAAGAGCCAAGTGGGATCCGGGGGTCATACGGGCAGGGTGGAAGGTAGAGGGATGTCTACTATGGGGCTCCTGAAGGTTCGGGGATGGCAGGCAGGAAGGCGGATAAACAGTAATTTCAAAAAAAAAAAAGAAAACACACGAATACTGGCTTACAAAATGGTAGGCAGAGCAGGCCTGTCTGCACAGTGGAAGGCTACTGCTTGCAAAGCTGGTGACCCAGTTTGGGGAATGAGAATTGAGCCGTAGGAGGCCTTGGGTGGGGGAGATGATTAAGAATGCAAGAAAAGATGCTCTCTCCTTTAGGAAGGAAGAAGGTTGCTGCCGCTGCTACATATCTGCCACCCGCGTAACCATGGGTGAGTGTGTAGCAGCAGTACAACAGGGAGGAGGATGTCTGCCATTCTTACCCCAGGAGTCCTTTAGCATCAGTAACTTTTACACTTAGCTGGCTAGGTGCTACTGCCCCAGAGGTGTGCCTTTAAGAGAATTTAAATGAACTTGGGGCCAAGCCAATCAGAATACAGGAAAGGAGTGAGCTGAGTGAGAGCTGTTGAAGGCTCAGATTTTTTCTCCGCTGGACTGACTGAGCAACATTGCCCCGGGTGTCTCTCAGCTTTCCTTGTTGACAGCCTCCTAGTGCTTATCTGGGTAAAGTTTTCCTCATATTTCATTTCTAACAGTGTGCTGAAGGTTTTACATTTTTGTTGGCATGCGCTAATTTTTTTATTTTTAGGCAGCGACCGCACTATTTTGACTTTACTGGACTATTCATTTTAAACTCTAATTTTGTCGTGAGGTGCTTATTTTCAATGGTTCCCTTCATTTTTAGGCAAATTCTTGTGGGAACCATCAAATTAGGGACAGTTGCCTTTTTTTTTACCTCAGACCTCGTGGGTTTTACCACAGGAGCCAATGATGGAATTCAAATCCTAACAGTGCCTAGGGGTTCCTCTCAAGATTGGCATATTAACAGAAACCCTTCTATCTATATCTATATGTATATATGTATGTGCATGTGTGTGTGTGTGTGTATATATGTGTGTATATATATATATATATATATATATATATATATATATATATGTATATATAGATATGTGTATGTGTGTGTGTGTGTGTGTATATATATATATATATATCTCTCTGTGTGTGCTGCGTGCGAATGTATATATGTATGTACATATCGTATATACATATATATTTGAAAGACAAAGAATCTCTGTGCGCAAACACTGAGGCAAGGGTTACCCAAAGGGCATTTGGCTAGGAAGCCAAGTTTCAAGAAAATACAAAATCACACATGCCCACACAATGCAAAGCGTCATGGGCTGCATATGTAAATCACCACAGAATGTTATGCTGGTTCAACTTTAAGCAGAATTGCATGGTGCGAAGGCCTCTCACACAGTTTGCAAGGGTGCTAATAGATGACACAGACATGTGTTTCGTCCTACCAGGACTCATCAGTATGTCTCGTCTGTTTGACACCCCAGTGGACTGAACCAGCTACCCTAAGGCGGTCTGTCTGGGTTATGTTGTAGTGAACCCATTAAAATAAAAAATATTTAAAGACAAAGAACTCTGTGTGCAAAATGTTATGCTGGTTCAACTTTAAGCAGAATTGCTTAAAGACACACGTTTTCCCTCTGGTGCAAGAGCAAAGGGTTGAATCCCATTCGCTTCAGATCCGCAGCTGCTAGATTGCCTGGTACTCTGACAGGCGTTGGGCTTCGAAACCATCTTCTTTCAAGCTACACCTGGCGGCAATTCGGACTACGTTTTGGTGGGAAAAAAAAATCTTTTTTTCCCATGCCATATTTAAACAGTTTTTAAAGGCCTCTTGCACCTTGACCTGCAATCCGGAGCCTTTTGGAGCCTCGAACCTTTGCATAAACAGGCTCATGAAGCCACCTTCGAGCCTATGTCCACAGCCGTCATCAAGTTTGTAACTTGGAAGGCAGGCTTCCTGATAGCCATTTCCTCTGCCAGGAAGTTTTGAAACTACAGGCCCTGTGCACTGAGCCAAAATTACATCATCCCTCACAACGATAAAATTGAGCTCAGGACAAATAGGACATTTTTGCCAAAGGTGGTTTCAGAGTTCCACTTAAAACAGTCCATTACTCTGCCTGTCTTCTTTACCAAGAAATCCACACCTAGCGAGCAAAAGCTCCACAGCTTGGATGTCAGATGAGCCATCTTCTACTACCTAGAGCTTACTAGGCAGTCCAGAGTCTCCTCCACTCATTTGTTCCTCACCTACAGAGATATAGGCAGGGAGAACCAGCTACCAGAGAACCATTTCCCACTGGTTGGTCTCTTGTATTAGTTTCTGCTATGAAAAAAGCTGGTCACCAATCTCCAGTGGGGCTCAGGGTCCACTCCACCAGGGCACTGCAGCCTCGCCTGCAGCAGCAAGGGCATTCTCCTACTGGATGTCTGCAAAGCAGCTACTGAAATCTATGCACACCTTTGTGAAACACTACAGTTTGGATGTGCAGACCAGATCTGATGCCAAATTTGGTAGGGCGGTTCTGCAGAGCCTCTTTCCTAGGTAGGTTCTCTTGGTACTGCTCGGTAGTCTGCAAAAGTTACTGATGCTAAAGGACTCCTGGGGTAAGAAGAAAAATTACTCACTGCAGTAATCTTCTTTCTTCAAGGGTCCTTTAGCATCAATAACTCCACCCTTCCACCTTGGTTCACCTGTTTGAGAAGGGCTCTTTATCTCACCTTTTACCAAATTTGGAGTTTCTTATTGATGAGTTTTAACTCGTGTTATTGTTTCCGTTTCCACTTTTGTGGACATTTTGCATGTTTTTGAATCCTGTTGATTCTTTTTCAGGGCATGTGCCTCGTTTTCCTTCAAAAAAGTCTGAAGCTTTCACAGCAGCTCTCACTCAGCTCACTCCTTTCCTGTCTTCTGATTGGCTTTTCCCTAAGCTCATTTAAATTTTCTTAAAGGCACACCTCCATGGCAGTTGCACCTAGCCAGCTAAGTGCAAAAGTTACTGATGCTAAAGGACTCCTGGGGTGAAGAAAAAATTACTCACTGCAGTAATCTTCTTTCTTCAAGGGGTCCTTTAGCATCAATACTTCCACCCTCCACCTTGGTTCACCTGTTTGAGAAGGGCTCTTTATCTCACCTTTACCAAATTTGGAGTTTCTTATTGATGAGTTTTTAACTCGTGTTATTGTTTCCATTTCCACTTTTGTGGACATTTTGCATGTTTTTGAATCCTGTTGATTCTTTTTCAGGGCATGTCCTTTTTTCCTTCAAAAAAGTCTGAAGCTTTCAACAGCTCTCACCAGCTCACTCCCTTTCCTGTCATCTGATTGGCTTTTCCTAAGCTCATTTAAATTTTCTTAAAGGCACACCTCCATGGCAGTTGCACCTAGCCAGCTAAGTGCAAAGTTACTGATGCTAAAGGACCCTTTGGAAGAAAGAAGATTACTGCAGTGGTATTTTTCTCTCCGCTCTACATGCATAAACAATTGGCCCTTGCATGTCAGCATCCTTGGGTGGGACCAAGAACAATGAAAGATCTCTTTGTCTCATGTAGGTGATCCCGGCACCTCCGGCCCCCACAGTCCGCCTCTCCATACCCCAGGAACTGCTGCCTCTGCACTCAGGCTCTGTCCCCTGCCACTGTTTGCTTCTCTCCATACCCCAGGAACTCCTCGCCTGCACTCAGGCTCCATCCCTGCTACTGTCTGCTTCTCTCCATACCTTGGGAACTCATGCCTCCGCACTGTGGTCCCAACCCCCACCATGATCCTCCTCTTCATGCCCGGGATCTCTTGCCTCCACACTCATGACTCGACCCTGCCACTGCCCTACTCTCCCTCCGCACTCTGGAAGAGGCAGGAGATAAGATCTGACACAGCCAGACCCTGCCAAGTTTGGAGGGGGTAAAACCCATGAAGTTCAAAATGGAAAGGATGTAAGCAGCAGAGGCGATTGGGAGTGGGGGTAGGAACTGGGTCTGATTGCCGGAAAACAAAAACATTTACAGAAATAGGAAATTACACATACCCCCACCCACCCACCCCACCCCAGTGCAAGGCATAGTGGGTAATAATATGAAATCGCCATGAAGGAATTAAAGCTGGCAAGATTTTAAGCAAGATTGTAAGGTGCCAAATGACCTCACAAACAGCCTGCAAAGGAGAGAGAACCACAGACAGGGGTTCTGTCCTTGTTAGGACTCATCAGTGTACTGTTTGCTTCGCCCAGGAGAGTCAGTCAGCCACTTGACAGGAGCAGTTTAGGCCAAAGGGCTTGGAAAAATCTGGAAGAACAAAAATGTCCTGCCATGGGCCAAATACTCAGGACATTTGTTGGTATGACTTGATTGCCCCAGGGAGTTGTAGAATACTTTTGGGGGCATGTGTAGAATTTCAAGGGACATAATTGTGATGAAGTCCTTAGAAAGTCTAAGTTCTAATTTATTTTGCACAGACAGTGTTCTACCCTTTGGAACAGTCAAACTGCACATGCTGTTGCTGTGAGTATCTAGTCAACTCTATATATATTGTGCTGGCTGAGGTTTAAACCTGAACCCCAGCTTGCCTTCTTGGGTTTACTCCATATGCGTGGGATGACCTTTCGGCCTCACCATGACCTTGAGAGCAACCACCCCATTCAGAAATTTTGCTTGAATAGGGAAGACTAACCAGGTGTGCATGTTTTAGGGACTCAAGGGGATTACAGGTTTTGCTTCTTTGGAATATTTGGTTGGACAGTCAAATAGGGACTCTGGGGATTGCAGACTCTGCAATATACAGCAGGTCATTTTCAGGTTGTCTCTGTGTGGAATGTGCATGGCAAGTAATTCTGTTCTGTGATCCCTTCTGCCGCCTCGCCCCACCCCCCAAACAAAATAACCTACACATGCAGGATACATTCCATCCATGCAATATACATGTCCATCTGTGGGAATCTGAAGCATTTCTTAATTAAACCTCATGGTCACATTGGCAAAGTCAGGTTTACAAATTAGCTGCTTGCTTATTTCAACATGTAGGCATAGTACTGACTGAGATGATTGGGCTCACTTGTTTGTGTTTTTTTCTTTCTTTTCTCTTGACTCATGCAGGGAGGGTGTGATGGAGTTCTTGTTAGCAAACCACCCATTGGACTGTCCCATCTGTGACCAGGGTGGGGAGTGTGATCTGCAGGTACAGTAAATATTTATTTAATTTGCTTTTATTTACCAGGTGAGTGCACTAGGCAGTAACAGTTGCCTGGGAGAGTACAACATGGGAGACGATGTCAACATAAAGCAATACAAAATGAGGAAATGAAAATTGAATTGATAAGAATACACTGTACGATAAAGCGCTCAATACAAAAATATGCTAACAGTTGGTTTACAGGAAAATGTAACATGTTACACAAAAGCAGTGGACATGTAGTATGTAGCATAGAACGTACAACCAACTAAGTCTTACAATAGGGCATATGCTCAATGTGATACTAGATACTGGAAAAGCACGGAGTAGATGGGGGAGGGAGGAACAGTTCAGCCTCTGTGGCTGGGAGAGGTAGGCGATGAACCTTTTTAAGGTATAGGAGAACTCTCACTGCCAGATAGGGGCAGGGACAGAGTTCCAGACAGTGGGGGCAGCAAGGCAAAGGGCAGTGTTCCTTAAGTTGGTCTTAATTTTAGGTATAAGCAAGGACCCGGGGCATTGGATTTAAGAGGAAAAGCAATTGTTGGACTCTAGAAGCATGAACAGGGTGGTGGGGACTGCCTGTTAACGACTGAGTGAGTTAGGTTCCCAGGGCAAATGTCCTCCGTTCCAAGGAAGGAGCCACCCTATCTTGGCATAAAGATCACAGTGGTGAGTGAACCTGTTAGTACCAAGGGAAGATGTTGTTATAGGCTACATCCCATCTATGGAGGGTAGGTTTAGAGGCAGGGTGATAGACCTCCACCCCATATGTCAGGGTGGGCAGAAGTGTGCCAGGGGCAGTAGCAGTGTGGGCCACAAGTATCGGACGTCGCTGACTTCATAAGAAAGTCCAAGCTTTGTGTTGACTGTCTTATATGTGGCAAAAATATGTGCTGAAAAGTCTAACGTGGCATCTGGTGTCACCCCAGGTATTTAAATGTCGAGACTGTGGTGAGGCGAGTTCCATCCAGATGTTCAACAGTGAAAGAGATATTATTCAATCTTAATCTAGAAGTGAGTCAAATAGCATTGCTTGGGTACTGTTAATGTTCGTGAGGATCTTGTTTGAGTGAAATCAGGATTGTAAGGTTTTCAAGTGATTTTGTCAGATTATTGAATTCCAATCTGATTTACCTTATGTAATGCCTTATACAGACAAAATGCATACATACAAAGAGCCAGCAGAAGAAGGCCATTTGGTGTATCAAGTCTGCTCATATTGCAGGGTCCACAGCTTGAGCTAATGTCTCTGCCCTCCCTACCCATGATCCTTACCTTTCCCTATGCCTATCCCAGCCTCTCTTAAAGCTGCCCACTGTCTTCAACGAGATGACCTCTTCCGCAGCGCATTCCAAGTGTCTACCACCCTCTCTGTGAAGAAGTGCTTCTGACCTCCCTCCTAAACTCGCACCCTCCAACTTAAGACTGTGCCCCATCGTGTTATGGTTGCCACTCAGCTTAAAGACACTCCTTATCAACCTTATTTATCCCTTTCTGGTGTTTCAAGGTCCCAATCGTGTCTCTCTCTCTCTCTTTCTCTCTCTCCTGTCTTCCAGGAGTACATGTTCAGTGCCCTCAGTCTCTTCTCGTATGCCTTACACTGCTGACTGGCTAACATCTTTGTAGCCATCCTCTGACCTTCTCCAGCAGGTTAATGTCCTTTCTGAGGTGTAGGCACTAGTACTGAACTCTGTACTCTAGATGTAGCCTACCAGTGACCCATACAAGGGCAGTATAACCTCCTCTCTCTACTACTGATCCCCTAGATATGCATCCCAGCATCTTGTTTGCCTTTGCTGCTGCTTTCTTGCACTACATGGAGTGCTTCAGGTTACTAGTGATCATCACTCCGGGTCTTTCTCCTCCTCTGATGCAGATACTCTGACTCCACCCAGGTAGTACTCTGTCCTGGGATTCTTGGCTCCAGTATGCATAACTTTGCATTTCTTAGCATTGAAATCAAGCTGCCAGATCCTGGACCACCTCCCCAGCTTTCCAGATCTTCTTGTAGGTCCTGTATCCCTTCAGCTGTGTCCACTCCTCCACAAAGCTTGGTGTCCTCCACAAATAGGCATATGTTGCCCTTAATGCCATCCCCAATGTCATTGATGAAGACATTGAACAACAGGGCCCCCAGCACTGAGGCCCTCACAGGACACCACTGGTTACATCCCTGGTGCCAGATAACTCTTCCCCCACTGCCACCTCTGGGTTCAGTCCTCTAGCCAGTTTTCCACCCATCTGGCCATCTTTTCCCCAACCCTGAGATCCAACAACTTCCTGATCAACCTTTTATGGGGCACAGAGTCAAAGGCCTTGCTGAAATCAAGATAGAGGATATCTACCGCTTGGCCTCTGTCTACTGTCTTAGTGACACAGTCAAAGAAGTCCATCAGATTTGTTTGACATGATCTCTCCACTAGATCCTCTAGATATTCCACCAACCTTCCTTTTAATACAGTCTCCATGAGCTTGCCCACAATGGAGGTTAGACTGACTGGTCTGTAATTCCCTGGGTCATCCTTTGGACCGCTTTGGTGGAGGGGCACTACATGTGGGCTGTTCTCCAGTCTCATGCGACCACACCTGACTCTAGTGAACTATTATATAGGTCTGCCAGTGGCCCTACTAGCTCCTCAGCCAGTTCCTTTAATACCCTTGGATGTACTCTGTCTGGGCCTGGTGATTTGTCCACCTTCAGTGCCAGCAGCCTCTCCTCACTCTTATCCTCCTCTATCACTACATCTGTGTTCCCTCTCCCTGCTCCTCTTTCCCTCCTAAAGGCACTGGCCCATCCTTCTCCCTGGTGAAGGCAGAACAGAAGTATTCATTTAGTATCTTTCCTTTTCCCCATTATCCTCCACCCCTTTCTTAAACCTAACAATCCCTTCCTTGTTGTCCCTTTTCTCACTTATATGGTGAAAAGCCTTCTCCCTTCTTAATTCCTTCAGCTATCTGCAGCTCCTTCTGTGCCTTTGCTCGCGGACTTCCTTACTTGCCTCTGTAGCCAGTCTTAGGCAATTTTCCCTATCCACGTCTCTTGGTCTTCCTGAATTTTCTATAGGCCAGCCTGTTTTCCCTTACTGCCTGGGCAACCCCAGAACTGAACCAGCTGGGCACTTTGTCCCTGTGTTCTTCCCCTGAGCCTAATGCACTCATCTGTGGCAACCAGTATTCCTTCCTTAATGATGGACCACCTTTGGTCACCCCATATCTGCTCACTGCAGTCATGCAGTCTGTCCGTTTCAATATTTAATACAGTGTCTGTTTATAGACAGCAGGGATCGTGACTTTGGCCCTGACAAGGTGGCCAGCCAATCCCTTCCACTTTCCGATTGATGAACATGCCCTGCGCTATGACATTCAGCAAGGGAGAGCAGGGCATGCCTCATTGAAATGAATGGGGTTAATTTTACGTCCTATTTAATACCTTATAATGGGGTTGGAAATTAATGAAGGCCACTGCTCAACTAACGGTCCTTGTTAACAAGGTATTAAATAGGACATAAAATTGAGCCCAGTTATTTCAATGGGGTGTGCCCCCGCTCTCCTTGCTGAACATCATAGCGCGGGGCCCTGTTCATCAGTCGGGAAGTGGAAGAGATCGCTGGCTACCTTGTCGGGCCAAAATACGATCCCTTCTATCTATAAACGGACACTTTAAAACCAGGACAGAATGCATTTCGCCAGCATAAAGTGTCACACAAGGTAAGTCGGTTGGAATCTGACAAAATCACTTTAAGGTTAGAGGAGAGGATACGATTAAGCTTGGGAATGCCGTGAGAGCTAGTGCAAAGAGCTAGATCATCAGCATACAGGATAGGGTACAGTGATTAAGACATTCACTTATAGAGTTAATGTAAATGGAAAGAGAAGGGGTGCTAATATGGAGCCTTGGGGACTCTTAACTTTAGTGGCAGCCAGATTAGGCGGGCATGACCAAATTAACACTCTGGTACCTATTACTAAGGTAGCTATTGAACCAGGCCAGGAAAGGAGGAGACACCCAGAGCACATAATTTAGCTTTTGCAGAGTGTGGTCAGCCAGTCGGAAGGCCCTCATAAGGCCAGTTAAAAGACCAAACCTGACTGGCCCATTGGCACAGTGGTGCAACCACGCTTGCAGCACCAGCGACCGGGTTTGGGAATGAGCAAGGGTCAGGACGGGGAGATGGATTGAGTGGCAGTTGCATGCTCTCCTTCTTGAGGGGACGGAGGTAAGGGTCACACCTCCCAGTATAGTGTCCCTGGGTGACCAAGGCGGCTTCCCAAGGAGTTGAGTCGAGGCGTGCAGATGCTGGCGGGGGCTCCGCCATTGCATCATTGAAACGCCATGACTCCGCTCCCAGATCAGCATAGCCCCGACGGTCTTCGCCCCGCCCCTAATGGCCCGCCCAATAACTGGATGAGTTGGGGGTGTAGCCAGCCACCCTTGCCCCTGCTCGGTGGGTAAACCGCAGCTCTGTGGGGATGGGTTGGCGGTGGTGGGCAGAAAGGGCCAGCTGGAGCGTAAGGGGACTTATGCAGTGCAAATATTATGTGTGTGTGTGTATATATATATACATAATACGTATGTATCCTTCATACACATACATACGTTTATATATATATATATATATATATATATATATATATATATATATATATTATACAATAAGGGTGTGTTGTATTCGTTGACAATAAATTCATGTATTCTCACCCCAGTGAGAGAAATAGTTGATGACATAGCTACAGTGAAAATATTTACTTTTACACTACTGTAGCTATGTCATCAGCCAATATTCTCACTCAACAGCATGTTCCATTTATGATCTCTGCAATAAACATAAAGAAAATCTGTCTACAGACTCCAACTGTGACTAACACACCAGTGAACTGCACAGCACACATTTCCACACTGAAGTCTTCAGTTCTTAATTTCATTTCTTCATTTACGCAACCTAAACACTCTTTAAACTGAAATCATAAGTGGGACCCAATAGGTTTACAGTTTGAATGCATGACCCTTCAACAGCTTGTAGTACAGAAATGTGCTGATCTTACTTGAGAGGGTTCCTGCAGTAGGTCTTCACATATGGACTCGCCCTGGCGTCAGGTTACATCGGCAAACTTAGCAGGTAGCAATCATCAAGCGGGGACGCTCCGTCAGGTGACGTGATGTCAGCCCGATTATCAAAGGCGGTCCAGCTCCACCTCTAGTTCTTTCCTGCGTCGCCTCACTACGTTCGCCGCAGGTAGAACAGCGATCAAGCGCACGTTAGTCAAAGTTTTCTTTGCCTCAAAAACACTTTTTCAAAAATATTCGATGATTGATGTCTTCTAGACCAAAGAAGAAGTGCTCTAAGTGCGGGCCCAAATCCTGCCGCAGGGACGACCATTCCACTGCCTCTTGTGCTTGGGTTCCAAAGCACAACGCGAGTGCCCCATCTATCAGGCCTTCAACCAGGCAACTCGGACCAGGCGCGGACCTCGAGGCCCACCTCCTGACCCGGCGACTGGCGTCGATGGAAAAAAAGCTCCAGGAATTGAGGAAAGGTCGTTGTCACCGGCCCGAGAGAAAGAAGAAGAGGAGAAGCACGGGACAGGAGTCATTCACCAGGAGGCCTCCCAGATCCGTGAGTACTCCTTCTGATACCCGTCCGCCTCTTTGGGCGGGCGAACTTCTCCCCCTCCTGCCAAGGTGGCGGGCAGGCCAGGGGTAGCCTCTCTGGAGGTTTCTGTCCAGTCGCCTCTCTGCTTAGCCGATAAGCCACCCCGACCCCGTGAGAAGGGCTGGCTCCAGTCGGTCAATCTAGCGGCGGTCTCCAACATCCACTAGCCCGGCGCGGTCCTATCAGTCGGACGATGGCTCCTCCGTCATCTACCCGGACACTTCCACACTACCGCCGGGGTCCAACTTGCCCCCAACGCCTGACAGAGTGAGCTGCAGAGCGACTGTCAGTCCCACCGAGTTCGCCGCCCAGGACCGCCACCTGGTCCTGAGTTTCCTATTCCAGAAGGATCAGAATGGACCTTTCATTGGGGTCCCTACCGAACTTCCCACCGCCAGGTCTGTTGCCACCCCGGACAAGAGTCCGTTGCCGGCTGGGGATCCATCCATGGAGCCTCCTCCCTCGGGACCCGGGGCCCTCCGGATCCACGCCACCTAATGGCTCTGGTACCTCCCGGTAGGACCAGATCCTTCAAGCGGTTCTCGGTCCTGAACCCTTGTCCCACAGGCAGCCCACTGTTGGCTCCACAGTACCCGGCCTTGGGCCATGTGCCCCGATGCGGGATACCCTGGGTACTTCTATTGTACTCAAAGCATTGCCGGCTTTCACTATCCCTCATGGTAATACCCTCAGTACCCAGGCTACCCAGGTTTTCCAGCCTTCTCCTCCGCCACCACGGTGCCTGATCGCGAGTCAGCACCTCAGTGGTGGCAGGATGCTCAGAGCCCAGCTCCTCACGGAGATCAGGCAGTCTGTGGGGATATCCCCTACCCAGGGCCCCACCTCCACCGCCTCCATCCGGGAAGAGCATCGGGTGCTCTAGTAGTGGGATCTACTGGGTGGATCCTTCCATCCCCAGTGGTTCTGAGCCCTCCGACAGCAGTCTGATTCGAGCTTTCGCATCCCAGATCTTCCGTTGAGGTCCTTCCTAAAGAGTCCCCAAAATCTCTTCCAGGACCCTTCCTTGGGACCTCTTACGCACAATCCAGGCAGCAGGAAGCTGGCCTTCGTCAGTCTCTTGCGCTGTGGATTCACCTCTTTGGAACACCTCGACTTAACTACTTCTGGTCCCATCCCCAGCCCTCCGTGGATGGGCCCTCATGAGGATCTGGTGACCACGGTATGGCAACAGCCATCCTCCATCCCAGTGGTCTCCCAAAAGGCGGATCGTACTTATTATCCCCCAGAAGGGATTCAGCATCTCACCACCCATCTAAAGGCTGACTCTATGCTGATCACGACCGGTCAGCTTATCCAAAACACCTGCGCTCCTCACCTCCGGACAAGGACTCCACTTCAGTTGGACCAGTTTGGCCGAAGATTTACTCTTCTTCCTCTTGCGCCATTCGGTCCCTAAACTGTCTTCCACATGGTTGCTTTCCAGAAGGTGTCTCTTTCAGACCTGGAAAGGCATCTCCTGGAAGTTCAGGGACCGAATCTGTCAGGAAAAGCTTCTGGACAAGGTCAGGAAGGAAAAGTCCTCTTGCCATCCTGCAGTCACGAGCAACATATGACTCGGTGGACTCAGCAGCTAGGCGGCAGCCATGGGATCTGCCTCCACCGCCTTTCCTGGCTATGGATAGCAGGCCTGGCACAAGGCGTACAGTCTTCACTTTTAGGGGTTCCGTCCTCTTTGGCGGCGATGCCAAAGACATTATCCAGGGCTGCAGGAGAGCAAACACTCTTTAGGGATATACGCTGTATGTGCGGACAGGACAGAAAAAGCAGCCTTTTACGCTGCCAAGAAGGTGGAATAGGAACCAGGGTAAGCGTCAGGGAAAAGAGCGTGTCCCTGGTTCAGGAGCACTAAACCCCAGGCCAAGTTCCCCAAGCCGCCTCTGGGGCAAAGCTCCTCCCTCGGCGTTCTGACTCCTTTCCCTCCTTCCACTCCTCCATTAAGTCAGGAGGAACCGGTGGAAGGAGGTTCAGCCTCCACCTGGAAGGATGGAGGTTCATCACTGCAGAATCTTGGGTGCTTCAGCTCATCCAGCGGGGTAACTCAATAGAGTTCTCCAAGATCCCAGCCCTCTTCCGCTGGAATGGTCTTTCTTTCCCAGGATTAGGTCCCCATTGTCGCTCAAGAGATCCAGTCCCTTTGCTATAGAAGGCCATAGAACCCGTCCCTCCAAACCAGATAGGAAGGGATTTCACTCCCACTTCTTCCTAGTCCCAAATAAACGGGCAATCTGAGACCGATCCTGGACCTCAGCACGCTAAACCTCTTCACAAATACAAGAAGTTTTGCATGTTGACTCTTCAGGGCTCCTCCCTGCTCTCTCAAACTCTTGGCTGTGCTCCTGGATATGCAGGATGCCTGCCTGCACATCCCCATCCTACCACCCCACCGCCGCTTTCTCCGTTTTGTTTTATGGAGAACCACTTTCAGTTCAAGTGCTCCCCTTTGGACTTTCCTCGGCCTCGGGTGTTCACGAAGTGCCTAGCGATGGTGGCGGTGTTCCCTCGCCCGCCAGGGCATTTGTGTTTTCCACTACCTGGATGATTGGCTCCTCGCAGCACCCTCTCCTGCCAGCCTGAAAGAGGCCTCTCTTTCACTCTGAGCTTGTTCTCCTTTCTGGTATCACAGTCAATTGACCCAAATCCCAGTTAGTACTGTCACAATGGCTCCAGTTTATTGGAGCAGTACTAGATACAGTTCAGAGCAAGACTTTTTGCCATCTGATCGAGCCAAAACCTAGTTGCTCAAACCACCTCATGGCCCAGGCTCGTGGATCCCAGCACATGCCGTGGCTCCGCCTCTTGGGACTGATGGCATGCCATTTCACAGTGCCCTTGGCCAGACTGCATATGATGGTCACCCAGTGGTCTCTCTGAGTCCACTGGGATCAGAGGATGGATGACATGAGCCAAATGGTCATGATCTCCAACAGCCTTCAAAGAGATCTTCGCTGGTGGCAGGATCTCGCCAACCTTTCCAGGGGAACACCTTTCCATTCCCTGTCCCAACGCAAATCCTCACCACGGACGCCTCAGACTTGGGCTGGGAGCCCATCTGAGGGTTCACAAGACATAGGGGTCTTGGTCGACCAGGAGCTTATGCTCCACATTAGCGTTCTGGAAACCAGGGCAGTTCTTTATGCCCTCAGGTGTTCCAGTCTCTCCTGGTGCCGGATCTCTTCTGGTCCAGACGGACAACATGTCCACAGTATGGTACATCAACAAACGGGGAGGAACTCGCTCATACCCTCTCTGCAGAGAGCAGTAAGGGTCTGGTACTGGGCGATTCAGCACAGCCTTTCCTGACAGCAGTCCACGTCCCAGGCGTAAGCAACGTCCTGGCGGACAGTCTCAGTCGATCAGTAGCCAGGGTTCCGAGTGGTAACTAAAGTCAGAGGTGCTCAAGAACTCTTTCTTGATGAGATCGACCAGAGATAGATCTATTTGCCTCCTCATTCAACGCAGAACTACCCAGCTTCTGCTTACTCGCTCCCGGCATGGTGCTTTTGGCGAGACTCATTGTCTCTTTCTTGGATAGGCGGTTTCTCTACCCCTTCCTCCCTTTCCGTTTGTTCAGAAGGTTCTGGTGAAACTTCAACAGGAAGGAGCGCATGTGATCCTCATTGCTTCTGTCTGACCACACCAGATTTGGTATCCTGTTTTACAACATCTGGTATTGGAACCTCTGGTCTCCTTGCCTTTTCACGACCTTCTGACTCAGCAGCAGGGAACCCTGGTACACCCAAGCCTTCAGTCTCTCCACCGCCATGTGTGGCACCTGTGGACATAGCGGTTTCCCACTATGGTGTCTCCTCTTAGGTGGCACATATCTTAGTAGAAGCCAGAAAACCCTCTACTAGATCCCTTATGCTATGAAGTGGAAAGATTTTCGATCTGGGCCCTAGCAAGGCGCTGGGATCCCTTTTAGGTGCTCGGCCGCCCAGGTATTAGAGCATCTTGCACACTTATCTGAGACAGGCCTTAGTTACTACTCCATTAAGGTCCATCTTCTGCGGTGTTGCCTCACACCTCCCGTGGAGGGCAAAACCTTGGCTCAGCTGGAGTTTCACAAAACTTTTCTGTAAGGCATCCTTCA
This sequence comes from Neoceratodus forsteri, assembly GCA_016271365.2. Lineage (NCBI taxonomy): Eukaryota > Metazoa > Chordata > Ceratodontiformes > Ceratodontidae > Neoceratodus > Neoceratodus forsteri. The sequence continues at coordinate 46,318,705 of CM028132.1, read as the reverse complement.
CTTGAAACCTCCGATCTGGAATCCCTGTCCCCCATGACCTGAATTTTATGCTGGAGAAGCTGACCTGCCTCCATTTGTACCAGCTTCCACTTGTGACTTGCGCCTTTCCTGGAAGACTTTATTTCTAGTCGCAGTCACTTTCGCTAGAAGGGTCTCTGAGCTTCAGGCATTTGTCTGTAAGGAACCCTATTTAATTTTCCATAGGGACAGAGTAGTCCTTCGGACTAAGCCTTCATTTCTTCCCAAAGTGGTCTCAGAAACCTCTCTGAATCAGAGCATGGAATTGCCATTATACTTTCCCAGCATTCTAATGGGGAATACCTGCTGCACACCTTGGATGTGCAACGATTCTGAGGTACTACACAAACTGGACTAGAGAGGTTCAGAATCCAACTAACTCTTTGTAGCCTTTGCTCCCCAGTGCCAGGGCAAGGCTATTTCCAAACAGACCATTTCTAGATGGTTAGCCAACTGCATCCATTTCATTTTCAAGAAATATGGAAGTCCTTCTGGGGGCAATTAAAGGTCACTCCACTAGGAGTGTTGCAACTCTACTGCCTTTTTCAGGAATGTGTCTACTGCAGAGATCTGTGCAGCGGCCACGTGGTCATTTGTTCACACCTTCGCTAAGCCTTACGGTCTGGACATTGCCTCTAGGCGCAGAACTGGCTTTGGTCTTGCAGTTTTGCAAGGCTTTCTGTCATGGTTTCCTGTGGCTTCTTCTCCCAGATAAACCTCTGTATTATTTGCTTAGGGAACTGCTTGCCTTATATATGAAGACCGCTGCAGGAACCCTCTCAGTAAGATATTGCAGTTGCGTAAGAACCACTGTAACAATAGATCTTGAGAGAGATTCCTGCAGTAGGTCTAGTTCCCCCACCCAACTTTCCCCAGCTCCTGGAGTGTTTTCCTTTATTTTTCATCCTGCCTAGTCCTTGGGTCTAGAGAGGAAGCAGGGTCCTAGGAGTCTTGACTCCTATTTTCTTCTTACCTTTCTATAGGTCTCCGTGGAAAGAACTGGAGGCGGCGCAGGACCGCCCCTTTATAGTCGGGCTGGCGTCCGTCACCTGGACGTTGGGGGGGTCCCTGCTGATTGCTATCTACAAGTTTGCCGATGGAACCTGATGCCAGGGGCGAGTCCTATATGTGAAGACCTACTGCAGGAACCTCTCTCGAAGATCTACTGTTACGGTAAGCTCTTACGTAACTGCAATTTTAGGTGTGTGCCATTTGGTCAGTGAAGACTGTATTGCTGCAGAAGTCTGGCATTTGTGAAACTGCAAGAAGAATGAAGAATGCAGACTAGCTGCTTAATTAGGTACCTCAAACATTTCAGTTTCACATTTAAAAGAAGTTCTAACTTACATTGGGGACATGCTGTTGGGTGAGAATATTGGTTGATGACATAGCTACAGTATGTAAATAGGGGACATGTGATGGGCTGCTGTAGGATACACCCATTTATTTGAGCAGACAGTGTGTGACCTCTGTTGACCTCACAGTGGCTGAGCCACAGTGAGATCCAGGTCACACACGCGCAGTTCAAATAAATGGTGTATCCCACAGCATCCCATCACATGTGCGATTTATGCAATGGGATTTGTTTACATTTTTTTTTTTTTAAGTGTTTTATGTTTGTTTTTTTTTGTTTGTTTTTAAAGGTTTTTAGAGGGAGTATTTGTGATGCAGTTGCTTGGTTTCGAGGAAGTTTACTTTGAGTTGTTAGGTGGTGTGTAATTTGTGACTGGTTCATTTGTGTGAATGAAGGAGGTTATGGTATGTGACTGGCTGGTTGGAGCATTGGAACATGGCTGTGATTGGTCGAGGCGTGATGTCAGGCTTGTGGGTGGGGTTTCCATTATGGTGCCGTTTCAGTGCAGTCGGCGAGGTGCCTTTGAGAGGGAATGTTGTGGAGTGGCTCTTCTTGATGGATTCAGCCTAGTTTATGGTTCGAGGAGCGGATGGAGGAGTTATATGGCATATGTGTACAAGGGAGTATTCGGATGATGTTAGAGGACCGGTGGAGATTTCCGTGGATGTTGGCTGTTTAGGAAGGATTATGAGCAGAGGTTTGTGAAGGAAGTGGATGACTTTCAATTCTTTGGTGGATTTGAGTCAGCAGGAAGAGTCCAAGTCTGTATCATTTGGATTTTTCCCCTATATTTGCTGTGTGTGGAGAGACAGGCAGTTTTAATGGAACCAGCAAGAGAGAGACTATGGAGGTTTGAAGAAGTGATCTGTAATATGGAGCTGAGGTGAGTGGGTTGGGGAACGGTTTTGGATTTCGCAAGCGAAGATAAAATGTCAGGTGCTAGTTTTGAGGGTGAAATTCTGCTGTTTTAATGGTAGCCGGTTGTGTTACTTTTTATGTTTATTTGGTATGAGAGAGGTGACTGACTAATGAAATAGAAAATTATGGGTTAGTGAAAGTAGTGCCAGCAGGAAGGGGAATGATTGATGGCAGGGTGCTGGGTAAATGGTGGTTGATTGATGGCAGGGTGTGGGATAAATATTAGAACCACGCGTTATGCAACGGCAGTGAGAATAAATTAATTTATTCCACTGTTTATCTGCCCACATCCATTGCATAAATATAAATGTTTTCACTGTAGCAGTCATTAACTATTTATCTCACTGGGGTGAGAATACATGAATTTATTGTCAACGATACAACACACCCTTATTGTATAAAAGTGTGTGTGTATATAAAGATGTCAGAATTCCAACCCCCCACCGGTCCACATACAAAAGCCATGCTGAACAGGAGAAGGAAGGTTGTGGTTGGTAAGGTAATTTGGTCAGTTTTTCAAGTATTTTATTGAGTGCTGGAGTATAGAAATAGGTCTGTAGTTTATATTGGTTTGGTGACCCTTCTTGTAGACTGGAACAACATGGGATACCTTCCATATGTCAAGGACAGTTTTGAAGTGATATATAGATTAAGAATTCTGGTGACAGGGAGGGCAAGCTCAGCTGCCACTATTTTCAGGATTGTAGTTTCAGGTTAACCTGATCCTGCAGATTTGTCTGGTGGAATTTGATTTATATCTATTTATTTGTTTCAGTTTCGAATTACAACCTTTGAGCCAAACTGGTTCTTATACAAAGGCTCCAAGTCAGTAGAACAACAAACAAAACAGTACAATTTACATCATATGACAAGAACATAAATAGCCAAAAACAAGACTATTTTACAAGCAAGATAAATGTAGAGTATAACCTCAAATACAAATACTTTTATTACAGAAATATTTCTAGTCTAGGTCTAGTTACTAAGTGCAGGTTGCTTGTAGCTGGCAGCCAAAATTGGCTTTGCCAAAGAAAAGGGAGGAGGTAATGGAGAGTATTGGCAGGGGTACAGAGGAGGCATATTGTATAATGTTATTAGAGGATAGGAGAAGGGGTATGGTGATGAGGGAGAACAAGCTGATAAGTGCTGTATGCACAGGGGCAGCCTAGAGGAAGTGTAAACCAAGTGGATGGGAGGGGTGAGGACTCGTGGGCAGAGTGGTAAGAAGGTGGGTAAGGTTGAAATTTGAGATAGAGTTCTATGCACCTCCCTAAGGGACAGCTTTGAAGCAGAAAAGGGAGGGAGGGGACAAGATCTGGCTTCAACTGGGTGGAGGTAAGGGATGGGGCAGTAGTAGAAATTACCCAAGTAAGCAGAGAGGTCAGTAAAGCATGTGTTAAAAGCATTCGTAATGGTAACTGGGTTATTGCGTTTATTCCATCAGTGGTTGGGTCATGTGGTGTGTTCTTTCTGGCGTTACCAGACGAGGAGGCAAGCAGTGATTTGTAGTATTGGCTTTTGCTTTGTCTGATGGCCTTTTCTGCTTCCATTTCTGAGCACTCTGTAGTTGGCAGCAGTCTTGGAGGATTTGTAGAGGCCCAGCTGGCATCTCTCCATTTTAGCGAGCCAACAGTGAATGGTCCAGCCACTTGGTGACAGTGCCACGAACCCTTCTTGTGGTCAAGGGGACGATTCTGTTTTGGATGTCCAGGGGATATCATAGACGATATTTAGGCACATTTTAAGTTGGTGGTGGAACACAGTGGAGACCAGTCACCACTAGCAGTCTCCCATCGCTGCTTACAAGGGTCTAGTTTGGAAAAATCATGGAGATGGATGATTCTTGTGGGGGGCTTGGGGCCATAGCACTGCAGATGGTATATGTGGAGTGGTCACTTATAGAGCCAGGTAGTACTTGGAGTAGATGAATCTGTCCGCCATGGTGTAAGTATCCAGTCAAGGAGTGTGGCTGATTGGCTGTTTTTCACACATCTAGTGGGGTCCGAAATAAGCTGGTGGAGCTGCAAGTGATTTTAATGGAAGCCCAGCTTTTTAGTACAGTCCATAAGTCGATCAATATTAGTCTGCAGTGAGGAGAAATTCAATTATTTGAGACGGTGGGCTAATTTCACTCAAAAGGGGATGGGGAAGGCTTGGGAATTTCTTGCAGGGGAATGTAGATGCAAAGAATGTGAATTTTTGAGTTGCCTAGACTGAGGATAGCACGGCAGAATTCGCTGTATGAGTTGGAAGAGGATGAAGGATTAGAAGTAGTGACCTGCAGGTGGTCCTTGAAGTAAATCAAAGTTCCCTACCCTTTGCTGATGGCATGGTCAGCCCTTATGAAGTTGTAGCCTGGGAAGCCACAGAAACTGTCCAGTATAGTAGGTTTAAGCAAGGTTTCTGTAATACCCAAGATATCGGGTTTATAGTAATCCACCCATACAGGGAGTTCACTGTGATTTTTTTGTGAGACTTCAGATATTCATGTGTGCAATCTTAAGCCCTTGACACCTATCCATGGTGATGTAATGAATACATTAGCAGGTGTAGTGGCTAGTCGAGGACCTGGGTTGGATTCAGTGTCACCAGAAATCAAAAGGAGTAAAAGAATTGGCAAAGGCATGGACTTTAACTTAATGGGTGGAGTCTGGGAGCAGCTCATGCGTAATACTTTTACGCTGATTACTAACTCCTACGTAATTCTTTAGGTAAAAGACAAGAGAGTAGTATTTAATGTCCAACAGTTTAATGGTGATCATATTGAGATTGTGAAGTCAGACAGGATTATATATGGGTTATAGGGTGAGGAGTCTGTTATTAAGTAAGGCAGATAAGTGTCCCAGTGGGAAACGGTACCATACAAGGCACCCCATTCTGGAAAGAATAGTTGGATTTAAAAGCAAGCAAAGACTGAGTGATATAGGCTTCTCGGCAGTTAAATTAGGTCATCAACTGGATAGCAATAGAAGTAAATTTTATCTCAATCCAGAGAAACAGGCATACCCTAAATAGGTGTTTGTCTGTATCATGTAGCAAGCTGTTTATGTAAACTAGAAGGCGGTGATTCAAATAGGCAGTATACACAGTTACAACAATGCAAATTGCAAGGCAACCCTTAAGTTAGATTAACCATACTAAGGCAGGACAACTTCACACAGTTCAGGCAAACTGGGCAGTAAAACTTTCATGATACAAACAACAGTTGGATGAATCCTAGGTGTGATGCAGGAGCCTTCAGCCCTGTAGCTATTGGCTGACCCTGGAGGCCACAAGACAGGCACCTACAGGAACAAGACCCTGTGTAAGGCTTTACCAAAGAGATAGCAGTGGAGCCACTTACAGGTAGTTACGAGGTTTATTCCATGGGATAATTACTCGAGGTCAGTTGCCCATAACAAGCAGAGTAATTACGTAGGTTACAACATAGCAGGTGTATGGCATAACGCATTGAATGAAAAGCACACAGTCGCTTGCAGGAAGGAGCATAGGCAGTCTCCTGGTATCTCCCTCTGGTGACTCCCCTGAGGACTCCAGTCCTGCTGTGCCACTCACACTGGGACCGCCACGTGGAACCATGTAGGGACACTGTCCTTATGAGGAGCGCTGAGGGTGCTAGTTGCCTCAGACCAATCTCTCTCAAAAAAAAAAAAAAAAAAGGTAGCGCATGCTGTGCTGGCATTTTCGTAAGTTCATATGGTGGGCAGCTGTGTTAAGGGGCCAGCTGCACAATTGAGCAGAGACTACAGGCCGTAAGTCCTGCTTCTGTTGGCATTTTCATATGTTCGTATATGCTGCACTCGGGCTGCAGGCGGTGGATTTTTCACATGGGAGATGCTTCTCCAGGTCCTCTCAGACCCCTTGACTGCCGAGTAGTGCTGGCATCCTCCACTTGACGACTAGCCGCCAACAGGAGCAGGCTACAAAGTTAAATGTCCAGGTCCCGCCTTCTAGCAAGCACTGCAGACACTGATTGGTCTGAGGCACTCTCACACAAAAAAAGGCTGCTCCTGCTGTATGCTGCACTCAGGCTGCGGGCGATGGATTTTTCTGGGGAGATGCTTCTCCAGGTCTCTTCAGCCCCCAAAATGGCGCTATCATCCTTCATGTGGTGACTGGTCACCAACAAGAGCAGGCTACGTGTTAAAGTCCAGGTCCCGCCTTCTAGCGAGTGCTGCAGGCTCTGATTGGTCTGAGGCAGTCTCTCAAGAAAGAGGCAGCTCCTGCTGTATGCTGCACTCGGCTTTGGGCGATGGATTTTCTGCCACATATGGCTGCAGTTCCAAGACAGAAAAGAGTTTGGGGGAGGGGTGGGTCCTTACTTTGGGGTTAATTGTCTGATCCAAAGACTTGTAGTATTTGGTTCATTCCTTTTTTTTTTTTTTGCATCCACCGTGGTCCCACTAATGCAACACCTATCATAATAGTTGCTTCTAACCCAGTATGCCTGAAGAAACTCTAGTTAAATGAACAAAACTCCATTGGAAACAATGCAGATTTTGTAGTACATGAAACCTCACTGTCTACAATAAAGGGAACCATTTTTGATATTTCTGCCTCACTCCTTCAGACAATCCAGTGCCTGTCTGGGCATTCTGCAGACCATTAGAACCTCCAACTTGTTAATGTCAGAGACAATGCACATATGGCTGAACTGTAAAATAGATGTTGTTTTTTGACCTGTGAGGTTTCATAATTATGCAGTAAAGTTGAGTTTCAAAACAAACCTCCATCTGATTCCCCCAGTACTCGACATCCAAGATTTTCATGTGTGTTTATGTGCCTGTATGACTGTGGGTGATTTTGCAATAGGATTTTCAATACAAATTGAGTTAAAAAAAATCTAGATGGCCCAGTGGCGTGGAGAGCTGAGGCATCCGTGCCTTCCTGCCATGCCGGGTGACCCGTATCACGGTGCAAGCAGGCCACTGGGGGTCGGGCTGGGGAGGGAGAGATTGAGCATCTGGAAGACAGCTCTCCTGTCCCGGGAGGGAGGACTGGTGCTCCTGCCGAATGACTGCCCCCAGCTGGAGGCCTGCAGGTAGAATGGGTCTGTGGACACCTGAAAGGGAGGGTGCTGCGGCCCGCTGACGTGGCGCTGCCTTCCACGCATGCACATCTGGCTGCACCCCAGCAACGGGAAAGAAAGAGAGAAATTGAGGAAAAAGCCCGGCGGAGATGACGCCCACCCTCCACAGGTGGCTCCACTTGCCGACCGGGCTGAAGGCAAGTCCCAGTGATACCAGGGTGACGGGCCGGGGGACAGAAGTGGGCAGCCAGGATGAGGAGTACAAACACCTATATGGAAAAAATAAAAATCTAACCCAAGGGGTGTAAGGCCATTAGCTGTACCTTGTACCTCCTTGATTAAGGACATTCCCTGGTGTTTCAACAACCCCATGTCAGTTGTCATTTTCGCCCAGCACATCATGGTCATCTAAACATTTAAAATTCACAACAAAAACATGGGTTGCCTGCTTGTTTTAAAGTTACATTAGTGAGACAATCTCTTTATGGAAAACAATCCGGAAGGGGGCAGATTGTTTTATGGTTATAACATCAATATTTTAGATGCCACCATGACTGTGAAATAAAATGTGAAACAAGGACATAGAAACATAGAATTTGACGGCAGATAAGGACCGCTGGCCCACCTAGTCTGCCCATTTTCCTACCTAACAGATAAGCTGCAGATCCTAATTAACCAACAGCTTACTTCCTCCTACTCCCCTACTAGGACTGCCTTATGTCTGTCCCATGCATTCTTGAATTCCCCACTGTTCTTGACTCCACGACCTCCTCAGGGAGGCTGTTCCATGCATCCACAACCCTCTGTGAAAAATACTTCTCACATTACCTCTGAGCCGTCCCCTCTATCTTCAAATTGTGCCCCTTGTTCTTGCACATCTCTTTTCTGAAAGATGCCACCTCTTGGACTTTGTTGATTCCTTGAGGTACTTGAAAGTTTCTATCATGTCCCTCTCCCTCCTTTCCTCAAGGGTATACATATTAAGCTCCTTTAGTCTTTCTTCTATGTCTTCTGGTGCAGGCCCTGCACCATTTTGGTTGCCCTCCTCTGGACAGCCTCCACTCTGTCTATGTCTTTGCAGAGATGGGGTCTCCAGAACTGCGCACAGTACTCCAGATGGGGTCTCACCAACTGTCTGTACAGAGGGATAACAACTTCCTGTTTTCTACTAGTGATGCCTCTCCCTATGCATCTCTCAGTATCCCCCAGCCTTCCTTACTGCCTTCTCACATTGCTTGCCCACCTTTAGGTCATCTGATATAATTACCCCAGGTCCCTTTCCATTTTACTGTTGTCAGTATCTCACCCCATTGTGTACTCTTGCCCTGGGTTTTGTTTCCAGGTGCATTACCTTGCACTTCTTTGCATTGAATCTGAGCTGCCATACATTTGACCATTCCTCCAACCTTGCCAAGTCCCTTCTCATCCTTTCCACTCCATCTGGTGCATCAACCCTGTTGCAGATCTTTGTGTCATCTGCAAAGAGACATACTTTTCCTTCCATTTCCTCTGCAGTGTCACTTATAAAGACATTAAAAAGGACCCGTCCCAGTACTGAACCCTCACGGTACCCGCTAGTAACCCTCCTTTCTTCACTGTGGACTCCATTTAGTACTACCCTTGCATCCTGTTCTCTAGCCAGTTTTTATCCAGGCTACCACCTTGGGACCCACTCTAAGGCTGGCTAACTTGTGTATTAATCTTTGTGTGGGACTGTATCAAATGCCTTGCTAAAATCTAGGTAAGCATGTCCACAGCCCTCCCTGGTCTACTACTTTGGTCACCCAGTCAAAGAAATCTATTAGATTGGCCTGACACACCTTCCCATTGTGAATCCATGCTGCCTTGGGTCCTGTGCCCACTGGCCTCTAGGTACTCAACAATTCTTTCCTTCAGAAGTGATTCCATCATTTTACCTACCACTGAGGTCAAACTAACTGGTCTGTAGTTTCCTGCCTCTGTCCTGCTCCCACTTTTGTGAAGAGGAATCACATCCGCCTCCTCCAGTCCTCAGGTACCACCACATCCTCCCATGATTTGTTAAAGAGAGTAGTCAGTGGTGTCATTAGTTCTACCCTTAGTTCTTTTTAGAATTCTTGGGTGAATCCCATCAGGCCCCATTGCTTTGTCCACCTTCAATTTTATTAGTTCTTTCAGAACCCTGTCTTCTGTAAATGGACTGGTATCGACTCGCCTTCAGAGTGTTTCTCTTGTTTGGTTTAGGTACCTCCCTCCTCTTCCTTTGTGAATACTGAGCAGAAATATTCGTTCAGTATCCCTGCTTTTCATTGTCACCTTCTACCCATTCCTCCCTTTATTAAGCCTCAGTATCCTCCTTTGGTCTTTCTTCGCTCCCTAATGTACCTATAAAGGTCTTATCCCCTTCTTAACAGAGTTGGCTATCCTTTCCTCGGTTTGGGCCTTTGCTATTCTGACTGCCTTCCCAGCCTCTTTCTGCTTTAACTGATAAAGTTCTCTGTCCTTCTCCTTCTGTGTTTCCTTATTTCCTGAATGCTATCCTTTTCTCCTTAACCTTCTGCCACCTCTTTTGAGAACCATAGCATTTTTTTCCTTCGTTGTGTTTTGTTGATTTGCTTTACACCAAGGCTTGTTGCCTCTGTGATGGCTGTTTTGATTACTCTCCATTGTTCCTCTACCCTCCTTCTTGCCTGTTTGCTAGTGCTTTCTGAGGCACTCTTTCATTTTTCCCAAAGTCAGCCTCCTAAAGTCCAATACTCTTGCTTTTGTATGGCTGTGTTTGTCGAACCACACTGTTTGGTGGTCGCTTGTTCCCAGATGGCTACCCACTTCTAAATCTGAGATTCTTTCTCCGTTCCCATTTGAGAGTACAGTCATTTGTCATGATGCTTGCTTCATTTTTTCCACAAATGCAAAATAAAAAGTAAATTACCAATACTATGACACTCTCTTGAACAGATATCCCGCCCCCCAAAAGGGAAAACATTTGCATGTTTTCATACATAAAAGCACTTCAAACCCATGTCATTTTCATAAAATGTTTTTGCTAGATGTAGAATAGAAACAGAAGCGAGAAAAAAAGACGGTCAAGGAGACCAAGGGTCCATCTAGTCTGCCTATGTGTTCTTGGACCGCCTCAGATCCCAGGACCTAACTCCTTCTGCCTAATGCCTCCTACTGATCGTTAGTGCTTTTACTTTTTATCCCTCCTCTCAGCTGCCCCACTCTTCAGGCATTACTCATGCCATCCATGCCTCCTTGACCTTGAGTATGCCCCCAGAGTGCCTCAGTAACTCCTTTTTCTCCCTCCTACAGTGCCTTCAGAAAGTATTCACCCCTTGGATTTTGTCACATTTTGTGATGTTGCAAACTCAAATTAAAATACATTTATATGGGATTTTTTGTCACGATCTACACAAATTACTTTATAATGTCAAAGTGGAATGAAACTTCTGGAATTTTTGTACATGTAATTTAAAATAAAACCTGAAATGTCTTGATTTGATAAGTATTCACCCTCTTTGCTGTGACACTCAAATTGAGCTCAGGTGCATCCAATTTCCTTGTGAGATCACTCTAAAACTTGAATGGAGTCCACCTATGGTCATTTCAAATGGTTGACATGATTTCAGAGGAAATACACTGTTTATAGAAGGTCCCACTGTTGACGAAGTGCATGTCAGAGCAGAAACTCTACCATGAAGACCAAGGAGCTGTCCGAGAACTCCATGATAGAATTGTGAGGAGGCATAGATCTGGGGAGGGGTATAAAATACCTCTAGGGTGTTGAAAGTTCCCAGGAGCACAGTCAAGTCCATCATTAGGAAATGGAAAGATTACGGAACCACCCAGACTCTTCCTAGAGCAGGCCGTCCTCCCAAACTGAGCAACGGGCAAGAAGGACCTTGGTCAGGGAAGTGACCAAGAACCCAATGACCACCCTGACAGAACTACAGAGTTCCATGGCTGAGATGGGAGAACCTGTCCAGAGGACAACAATCTCTGCAGCACTTCACAGATGTAGCCTCTATGGGAGAGTGGCTAGACGGAAGCCACTCCTGAGAAAAAGGCCACATAATAGCATGCCTGGAGTTTGCAAGAAGGCACGTGGCAGACTCTGAGACCATGTGGCAAAAGATTCTCTGGTCTGATGAAACAAAATGTAACTCTTTGGCCTGAATGCAAAGCGCTATGCCTGGCGAAACCGAACACAGCTTAGCACCTGTAACACCATCCCTACCATGAAGCATGGTGGTGGCAGCATCATGTTATGGGGATGCTTTTCAGCGACAGGGACTGGGGCACTTGTCAGGATAGAGGAACAGTGAATGCAGCCAAATACAGGCACATCCTTGAGGAGAACCTGCATCAGTCTGCAATAGACCTTTGACCGGGCAAGATTTACGCTCCAGCAGGACAACGACCCCAAGCATACAGCCAAAGCAACACTGGAGTGGCTTCAGAACAAGAAAGTGAATGTTCTTGAGTGGCCCAGCCAAAGCCCAGACTTGAATCCCATTGAGAATCTGTGGAAAGACTTAAAGATTGGTTCACTGACGCTCCCATCCAACTTGACAGAGCTTGAGCAAATCTGCAAGTAAGAATGGGCAAAATCCCAAATCCAGATGTGCAAAGCTGATACAGACATACCAAGAAGACTCAAAGCTGTAGTTGCTGCCAAAGGTGATTCTACAAAGTATTGACTCAGGGGTGAATACTTAAGTAAACAAGATATTTCAGCTTTTAATGTTTCATACATTTTGTTGCACAATAAAAATATTTTTGCCCTTTAAATTGTTGAGGCTGTGTGAATCGAGGGAAACAAATCATTTCAATGCATTAAAATTCTGGTAGTAACACAACAAAATGTGACAAAATCAAGGGGTGAATACTTTCTGAAGGCACTGTACCTCTGTGGAACACCTGCACAGCAGGGTCTGCCCGTGGTTCCTGGACAGGATGGCGTGGCTGCGGCCGTCATCTAGGCCCACTGAGAGTTTTTCATTTTCTCCCTTCCGCTCCCGGGGCGGTCGAACAGGACTTGAAGTGCGTGCTGGCCTTGCGCAAGTGCCTAACAATGTCCCTCCTCCCTGACTCCAGCCCTCTGAAGCCGCCACGCCAGAGAGCCGTGCTCCCAACAGCCCCTGGGGGACGTCTGGTGCATACAGCACCCTGAACTCACCTGAAGGAGGAGAGCATCCGCTGGGACGCCAATCCTCCTTCCCCCGCCGACCCCGATGACCCGAATCTGTGCCCGAACCGGGTTGCCGGCGTGGTGCAGGTGTGGCATCCAGCACCTCAGCCCTCAGCACCACCGGGCCTACTGCTCCTGTTGCTTTTGATTGCACTTTAGCATTGTCCCAGCCTAGCTTTAATGATGTCACAGACTTTGCTTCCACTGCCTCAGCTGGCAGTTTATTCCATGGCTCCATGACTCTTTCTGTAAATGGTGTTTTCTAAGCTCCCTTTGAAGCCCCCCGCACTTCCACTCGTGCCTGGTTACTCTGAGACTGTCAGACAGGTCCGAGGATGGCACCTTATTTATTCCTCTCAGGAAGTTATATGTTTCAATTAGAACTCTTCTCCCTCCTTGTCCCCAGTGAGAACATATTTATTGCTTCCAGACGCCCCGTATGAGGTGCCCTTTATCATTTTGGTTGCTCTTTCTGAACAGCTTCCAACCTGTTTATATCCTTTTCAGATGTGGATTCCAAACTGGACACAGTGGGTCCGATTCCAAAAGGCCCTTGGGCGATGCAAGTTGCACCGCTCAAGGGCTATGGCAGCTACTGGGTGCACCAGGAACCCTGTGTGTATTCTGAGGAAAAAGCAGGTTCCCAGCCAAACTCCCTGGGATTGCCGCAATTGTAGTACAGCAAGACCAGCTGCGCAGAAGCGCACATGCCGCGAAGAATGCGGCACCTCTCGCTGGCGCAACACAGGACGGGCATTGCTGGTGGCAGTGGTTGGGGGTACACATGTGCCCAGAGGGGTGAGGGGGCAGGAGGGACATAGGGTGGATTGGTGTGCCAGCAGGGAGGTCAGGTAGTGGTTCAGCACCTGGTAGGGTGCATATCAGGGGTAATGTGAGGAAGTATTTTTTCACTGAGAGGGTTGTGGATGCATGGAACAGCCTCCTGAGGAGGTCGTGGAGTCAAGAACAGTGGGGACTTCAGAATGCATGGGACAGGCATAAGGCAGTCCTAGGGGTGGTAAGAGGAAGTAAGCTGTTGATTAACTAGGATCTGCAGCTTATCTGTTAGAGTAGGAAATGGGCAGACTAGGTGGGCCAAGCGGTCCTTATCTGCCGTCAAATTCTATGTTTCTGTGTTTGTATGTATGCCTATGATTGATATAGATAGATAGGCATATGTACTCCTACATCCTGGCTGCCACATCAACCCTCTTTATGCCCCACTGTGCTCCTCTTGCTCACGGACTCACTTGTAGCCCACCCAACACAGAGTCCCAGTTAATCGCGAGGCTTGAACACCTCCTGGCAGGTCTAAGTGGAGCCCCTTGCAGCCCAGCCCTGTGGGGCTTCGAATCGGAATGTGAACCCCGGCAGAGACAGGCCCCTTGTGACATGGCATACCCAGATGCAGGTCACAAGGGTGGCGAGCGCTGATTGGCACAGAGGCTTCCGTCTGGCGAGTCCATGTTCCAGAATAGAAATGCCGCAAAGGGGGACGAAAGATGTGACTTGCTCTCTTTCACTGTTTGCATGCAAGCACCTTGGCGCCTGATAGAACTGCTTCTGAATCTGGCCCAGTACTCCAGATGGGCCTTACCAGGGATCTGTAGTGGCAGTATTGGCGTCCTTCCTGCTGCTGTTGAACCCTCCCTATCCACCCCAGCATTTTGGTGGCCTTGCTATAGCTTTGTTGCATTGGCTTGTCTGTTTAAGGGTGCTGCTTATATGAACACTAGAAGCCAGCAGAAGAAGGCCATTTTGATCTATCTAGTCTGTTCATATTGCAGGGTTCACAGCTTGAGCTACTGTCCCTGCCCTCCCTCCTACACCTCCCATCCTCCCTACCCATGATCCTTACCTTCCCCTATGCCTATCCCAGCCTCTCTTAAAGCTGCCCACTATCTTCAACAAGATCACCTCTTCTGGCATCACATTCCAAGTGTTCACCACCCTCTGTGAAGAAGTGCTTCCTGACCTCCCTCCAACCTCCCACCCTCCAGCTTAAGACTGTGCCCCTCATGTTATGGTTGCCATTCAGCTTAAAGAGACCTCTTTATCTACCTTATTTATCCCTTTCAAGTACTTGAAGGTCCCAGTCATGTCACTTTTCTCTCTTTCCTGTCTTCCAGGGAGTACATGTTCAGTGCCCTCAACCTCGCCTTATATGCCTTACCCTGCTGACCTGCTATCATCTTTGTAACCATCCTCTGGATCTTCTCCAGCAGGTTAATGTCCTTTTGAGGTGTGGGCACCATTACTGAACCCCATACTCTAGATGAGGCTTCACCAGTGACCTGTGCAAGGGCAGTATAACCTCCTGTGTGGTACTGCTGACAACTCCAGATATGTATCCCAGCATCCTGTTTGCCTTTGCTGCTGCTTTCTTGCACAGTGTGGAGTGCTTTAGGTCACTAGTGATCATCACTCCCAGGTCCGTGTCCTCCTCTGATGCAGATATTCTGACTCCACCCAGGTAGTACTCTGTCCTGGGATTCTTGACCAATGTGCATAACTTTGCATTTCTTGGCATTGAAGCCAAGCTGCCGATCTTGGACCACCTCCCCAGCTTTTCCAGATCTTCCTGTAGGTCCTGTATGCCTTCAGCTGTGTCCACTCTCCCATAGAGCCTGGTGTCATCCTTGAATAGGCACATTTTGCCCTTAATTCCATCCCCAGTGTCACTGATGAAAACACTGAACAAACACCGCCCTCGCGACCGAGACCCTGTGGGACCCCACTGGTTACCTCTCTGGTGCCAGATAACTCTTCCCCACAACCACCCTCTGGGTTCTGTCCTCAACCAGTTTTCCACCCATCTGGCCATCTTTCCCCAACCCCGAGATCCACCAGCTTCCTGATCAACCTTTTATGGGGCACAGAGTCAAAGGCCTTGCTGAAATCAATATAGAGGATGTCTGCCGCTTGGCCCCTGTCTATGACACAGTCAGAGAAGTCAATCAGATTCGCTTGACATGATCTCCCCATAAACCCATGCTGCCTTGCATCCTGGAGACCGTGCTCCTCTAGATATTCCACCTTATGATGACACCTTGGTCCTGTTCTTCCTGCGTGGCGCTGAGCTGGACTCTGTTGAGGTGGTACTCTGTTCTTGGGTTTACTTTACCCAAATGCATCACCTTATTTCTTTGCATTGAACTTCAGCTGCGGAAGTTGGGCCATCTTTCCAGCCTTTTGGTAGGTCCTTAACGCCTCCTCACTGTCAACCCTTCCTCCTAGCTTGGTATTGGCCGTGAATTAGAGCAGTTTTGCCCTGAATACCTATGCTGATGTCACTGAAAAAAGGTCAGTAACAGGACTGGCCCCAACACTGAGCCTTGGGACACACCACTAGTGACTGCACCTTCATCAGCCCTCACCCTGTTGACCACTACTCTCTGTTTTCTGTCCCTGTTAATTACTTACCCAACTATTGTTCACTTGGGAGCTTAAGCAACAGGTTGGGAGAAAAGAGGCCAGGAGTTATATTTTGTTTTAAACTGAAATATTTGAATAGTTTGTTAGTGAAATTAGTTCTATGTATTAAAAATTATTACCTTGAATTTGAACTGATACTTGGGCTGTGATATTGTAGGTTTGGGGATAGATGTTTGGCAGGGAAAATTAGAAGGTAATTTAAATGTGTTTGCCTGGTGTTTGGTAAGAGCCTCCACCTACCCTGTTTTGTAGGCTTTCTTAAATACTGAAAAAGCCACTGGGGGTTGGGATTGAAGGGCTGAGTATTTCTGTTGGGACTGAAATTTTGAAGCAACAGGAGTTGGTGGGCCTGTGACATCATCGGTACCTGAGTCTGCTTACACACACTGTTAGTGGGACTGAACACATACTGGACTGTATGTGTTTGTGAGACTTGGGAACTTTGTTGGTGGGGTTGAAATTGGGTTTGTAAATAACTACAGTCAGTATAGAGAAACTGTACTCAGGGAAAGGGACTGAGAAAAGGGGTGTGCTATTATAAACAGAGGGATAATCAGGGTGCTATATTCCACCATGGCAGGCATCTTCGAAGGGTTGTAGGCTGCACAGGCTGTGGGATGGCAATAATTCTAAATTGGGCCTGGAGAGGGAGGCTGCCCACTCTGTAGACAGCTATCTTGTATTAGGAGTGAGGTATATTGGTTAAGGAGTAAGCTGTGGGAGCTGGGGGGTGTCCAAGGATAAGGGGTGTGGATATGGGCAGCAGAAGGGTGGGGCTGAGGGAGGCTGAGGCAGCGCTCTGGAATTACAGGACATTATGCTACAGCAAGCAGAAGGGAATATTAGGGACAGAGGACCTTAGATAGGGAAGTTGATGCTAAGGGAAAGCGTACAGGGTGAAAATTCTGAATTCAAGGAGACTGGAGGGGAAAAGTCAGGAGGGGCTGTTGTGGAAGCCTAAAACAGCAGACTGTGGGAAGGAGCTCTAAGGTGAACAGTGCAAGAGAGGAAGAAGAGGTCAGTTTAGAGATGCAGTCAGAAACTCGGGTTACTTGATGGAGGCTGACATAGAGTGTCACAATAAATTTGAGATACTAAGCATCCTAGAGGGGGGGAAGGGTTGGTGAAATGAGGAAACTTATACAGAGGCCGGGAGGGAGTCGATACCCATAGGGGCATCACAGAACAGCTATGGAAAGGATAGACATAGTCCCAGACGGAGAAGGAAACATATATGTTAAGCAAATGGGAGATGCAACATATTCCAGACATGAGGGAGAGAGCATGATTGGAGAGGAACTGGGAGACAAGGAGGTGGGAGAGGGCCCCTTCAGCAGGAAGGTCAGTACCAAGGGGGCCCTAGCTAAAGGGGACCCACAGAGAGCCTCTGGAGACAGAGGTACTATTACAAGGGGGATGGGGGTGTGGGGAAGGGGAAACCATCAGGGCCAGGATAAATGGTTCAGATAAGAGAGGTTAAAGGGACACCTATTCAGAAGGGTTTGAGTTAAGTGGGCAAAATAGCAAGGGAGGCAGAAGGGAGGGTGACAGGGGTCTCTAATAAGGGAGGAAGACTCCCATGAAATGCGATCATGAATAAAGTGGGGAGGGGGCTGAGAGGGCATAGTGGAGGTAACCATAAGGATGATGGCGGTGTTAAGGTTCTGTTACTGGGAGACTCGATGATTAAGGGTATCCATTGGGAGGGACAGGGGATGGATGCCATAGCCAGGTGAAGGTAGTGAGTATCTCTGGGCTGACAGTGCACAGAGCAAAGTTCATGGTGTATGAAATGGTTAGGGATTGTGGAGAAACCGTTTCCTGGTGCATTTGGGAACTAATGATCTAGAGGAAATAGCATTATGGAAATCAAGCAAGGTTCCAGAACTTGCCAGAGTCTGTCGGGATAATGGATGCAACATTTCCTTTTGGAGATATTGCCAGTACCAAAGGCCTCAGTGGAAGAAAAAATAAGCTCACAGGGGTTAATGAATGGCTCAGGAAGTGGGGTGAAGAGAATGGGTTGGGGTGTTGGGGAACTGGAATGGAGTTTGGGAGGATAAGGGACTATATGCCAAGGACAGGTTTCATCTTGCCCCATTAGGGAAGGAAGTCCTTAAACAGGGGATGGCTGACTACATACAAGAAAGGTGGGGTTTAAACTTGTAAGGGGAAGGGATAAGGAGGGGCTGACCAGAAGTCCTCCCTCCAGATGAGGGATAGCCTTCAAGCCCAAGGGAGGAAACAGACTGGAGGTGGAGGTTTCAGGAGGAGCAGGGGAGGATGGAAGTATAAGGAATCTGGGTGGGGTTCGACAAAAGGATCAGGGATAAGGGGTGGGGGTTAGTGTTAGTAAATGCCAGGGTTTGGGAAACAAGTTGCCAGAGTTCCAGGCCATGCTGTTCGAGGGGGTGGATGTGGCGGCAGTCACGGAAACGTGGCCAACAAAAACCATGACTGGGACCTAAAATGAGGGGTACACTATGCTTAGGAAGGATAGAAAGGAGGGCAGAGGGGTGGAGTGGCTATGTTCATTAGAGATGACATAGAAATTGCTATGGTAGAAGAGGCAGAGGAAACGTGGAGGCCTTATGGGTCACCTACGATCCCCAGCAGGAGATAAGGTCAAGCTGGGAGTAGCATATAGGCCCCGGGATGAGTGATGTTCTAGAGGATGGTTTGCTGGACAACATCATTGCCCAGTGTGGTCCAAAAGGGAAGGAGTGGTGTTGATGGGAGACCTTAATATGCCAGGTACTAACTGGGAACCATGTCCTCTAAGGTGGCCAAGGAGCAGAGGCTGCTGGATGGCTTCCAGGATGTGTTCTTAACACAGCATGTGATGGAGCCCACAGGGAGGGGCATGTCCTGGATGTGGTTCTGGCAGATGGGGATCTGGTAAGGGACATGGTTGTACAGGACCCCTGACTGGGAGTGACCACAATACTGTCTGGTTTCAAATAAGCATTGGGGGAGTGGGGTGAGATCTAGGACACTGGCAGTGGACTTCAGGGGGGCAGACTTTATGGGCATGGGAAATATTCTCAAGGATCACTTGAAGGGGATTACCTCAACAACAAGTGTGGAAAGGAGATGGGAGGTCATAAACGGGACTTCATGAGGCAGTCAGGATCTGCGCTAAGTTGAAAACGAAGGGAGCAAGGTCACATAAACCATGCTGGTGGTCCAGTGAGGTCCAGGTAGCAGTCAGAGAAAAGAAGGCGGCTTACAAAAATATAAAACAACAAGAGGGATAGGGATAAGAAATGTACCAGCTTGCATCTAGAAAAGTCACCTGTATGGTGAGGGAGCAAAGTCAGTAAAAGGCAACGGCTGGCACAGGAGTATGGAGGGAAAAGGTTCTTCGGTACATTGATGAGGCGGAGAAAACTAAGGACCATCTCAGCAGATTGAGATCAGAAGGAGGGTGGGTGGAAGAGGCGAGGGACCAGGCAGAGGTATTTAACAGTACTTTGCCTCTGTGTTCACTAGGGAGGGGCATGGGATATCTACAAAGCAAGGCACAAAGGGATAGAAGCGGCGGGGAGTGGGATCAGGAGCAGCAGAAATGGAGCAAAAGGGAGGAAAGGTACCCCAGGGTGTCACATCTGGATAAGGATAAAAGACCAGTAAGGTGGAGGGGCGGATGATGCCATCCCACCAAAAGGTGTGGTTTGCCCTCAAGGCCCTAAAGAAGACAAATCTCCTGGGCGGATGGCATTCATCCGAGAGTACTATGGGAATTGGCGGACATACTGGCTGCACCCTGGCGGAGCTTTTCAACAGGTCACTTGAGACAGGAGGTACCTAGGATTGGCGAGAGGCACATGGTACCAATCCATAAAGGGGGGTCAAGGAAGTACCAGAAACTATAGACCCATCAGTTTAACCTCGGTGGTGGGAAAATTAATGGAGTATACTAAAGGGCGATTGGGGTTTACTTGGAGGAGGTGGGAGGTCTGGATAGTCGGCAGCATGGGTTTGTGCCAGGTAGATCATGTCAAACCAACCTTGTGGAGTTCTATGAATGGGTAACATCAGAACTGGACAGGGGTAAGCCTGTGGATGTATTATTCTTGGACTTCAAGCAAGGCTTTGACTCTGTCCCCACAATGGTCTGGTGGAGAAACTGATGGGTTAGGAGTAGGCCTTTGATGGTCAGATGGATTGAAAACTGGATAGCTGGACGACTCAGAGAGTAGTGGTCTGTGGGAGCTCTCAACCCTACAGAGGTTGGTAGTGGGTACCACAGGGCTCGGTCCTGGGTCCAATCCTGTTTAATGCATACATATCAGACATCAGGGATGGTATAGGGTGTGAAATGAGTCTCTTGCGGATGACTCCAAGATGGGAGCAGTAGTTGAGGGAGAGAGGGGAGGTTGGCCCTGCAAGGGACCTGGACACCCTGGAAAGCTGGGCTCACATGGAAATTAAATTTCAATATCACCAAGTGCAAGGTGTTGCATCTTGGTGGGAAACCTAAACACAGGTACACCCTGGGAGGGAGGTGCTGGAAGCCTCAACAGGGAAAAAGACCTAGGGGTCATGGTGGATACATGTATGAATAACACTGAGCAGTGCAGGAGAGCAGCTAGCAAGGCAAACAGGATGTTGGGATGCATCGCTTAAGGATCACCTCTAGGAGCAAGGAGTGATTCTGCCACTGTACAATGGACTGGTTAGACCACCCCTTGAGTACTGTGTAGCAGTACTGGAGACCACACTTGAAGAGGGACATACAGCTCCTGGAGAGGGTACAGAGGAGCAACAAAGATGATACGAGGGCTAGGGATTTGACTTACGAGGACAGACTTGAGGAGCTCTGCCTGTTTTCATTGGAGGAGAGGAGACAGGGGACATGATTGGAGGTCTTTAAGTACCTCAAAGGGAATAAATAGGGTAACATGGAGGGGATCTTAGACTAAAGCAGGGAGGCATCACCAGAGGGCATGGTTTGAAGTTGGAAGGTGGAAGGTGAGGGGGAAAAGAGGAGGATTTTCACTGAGAGGGTGGTGGACCCTTGAATGCTCTGCCTGGTGAGCTGGTTCAGAGATCCACAGTGGAGAGCTTTAAGAGAGGGTGGGACAGACACAGAAAGTGGATGTATCAGATGATGGCCTGTCCGGGGGGTGGGGATGGATGATGGAGGTTTCTGGAGCACAAGGGATGGGAGGGTCTCGGCACCCAACTAAGGATCTAGGTTCGAGCAGACTTGATAGACCATAAGGCCTAATCTGCTGGCAAATAGTATGTTAGTATGTTAACTAACTATGCCTTGGCTGCACCCAGGTCCTCCAACTGTTTTAGCAGGCTGTTGTGTGACGAATCAAAAGGCCGTACTGAAATCAAGTAGAGGAGGTCCACTGCGTGGCCTCTAGACAGTTCCGCAGAGGGACCCAGTCAAAAATATGATTCAGGTTCGTTGGCATGACCTTCCTGCCACAAACCCAGGTTGTCTATCATCCTGCAGACCATTCTTTTCTAGGCACGCTACCAAGTCTTGTTTTATTAAGGTTTCCATCAGTGTTCCCACTACCAACGTAAGGCTGACCAGTTCTGTGGTTGCCTGCTTCCACTCAACTCCTCCTGTTTAAAAAGGCACGACATCAGCTCTTCTCCAGTCTCTCAGCACTACTACCCTCTTCTAAAGTGATCTGCTGAATAAATATGCAAAGGGACCTGCTAATTCACTTGCTAGCTCCTTTATGTACCCTCTGGTGTATCCCATCAGGCCCTGGTGACTTGTCTTCCTGAGTTGATCCAGGGCCTTTCTAACCCTGCTGTTGTGATTGATGGTGCTTCCATTTGTGGAACACCTTGTCAGCAGCCTTGATGCCATTGTCTGGTACTGGGCCTTTTTGTTCCTCGGTGAACACTGAGCAAAAAAGTTGTGAATATGTTTATGAATATAGAAACAGAAAGAAATATAGGGTTGCCATGCTTCTTTTGATTATATCTTTTATTATTTATTTATTACTTGATGCACACCTTTGAGCAAGATACTCGCTTACAAAGTTTCTCGTCAAGAACAACAGGACGGTTTACAACAACATGTCTGCTTTCAAAGTTGCAGTATCAGAGGTCAGGACAAAATAATTGAAACATCCCAATAAAAATAAAACTTGCAAGAATGCTAGTCAAACAACTCAAAAGTACATGCTGAATGGCAAGGACTTTACCATAAAATAAACAGTGTGCCCAAACACAGACAGATATTTAGGTAAAAGCCTGGAATAATACCAACTGCTGCAACTGTAGGAGCCAATTTTGCTGCCATCCTGTATATGTTCTTAGTTGGACATGGCATAATAGGATAAATCATTATTCTAATAATGCTTCCATATATTTAAGAATGTACTTGTGCCAGAAAACAACCGTGAAAACTTTTTGAGAGCATCAGAAAATGGGAATTTGAAATACCAGGGATCTTCTTTAATTGACAATAACACAACCCCATAGCACACCTTAATGATTAATGAGAGGTCAGTTATGTGCAGTGTCTTCCATAACTGAACTTCATTTGTCATTATCTGGAATAGGCCCATCCCAGTTTAAGCTTATTTCTTGGGTGATCTTATAGATCGACTCCACTGTGCTTGCTGAGTTAATAATGCAGTTCTGGTCTGCATTTCAGGACCAGTCGATGATGTTCGCAGTGACAGGAGCCGTATCCAGTGAGGAAGCGGTAGAAGACAAGAACATTGGTCCTTTGGTGAAGACTATCATGACCAGATGTATCCACTGCACACGCTGCATCAGGTAATGGCTGCTTTGCAATGACTAGAGTTCAGGACTGTTGTCTTAACATCTCTCCCACTAGTGGATCCAGCTACATAGTACATTAGCACCCACTACCTCCTTAAACCAGAAAACAGTAACTGTATTAGCTTAAACTGAATTTAAAGGGGAACATTTTACATTTTTGGCATAAGTGGTACCACCTTAAAAAATTGCTGCCACCTTGAAAGATTCTAGATCCAACCCTTCCTGTGTCATGTGTTCTAGTTTGTTGCTGAACCTGATTTACTGGTGGGGACTATCTAACAGTTCAAACTAAGCACTAACTGGGTTTGATTACTTTATTAGGCTGGCAGCAAAGCATGCCAGATTTTGCGGGATTATACTATTTCTGAGTTGTCATGTGACCTGAGCCATTTCAGTGGGGTCAGTGGGTGCATGGTGTTAAAAAGCACATCAGTCCACAAAGGGTCTTCCAATGCTTTACTTACAGCAGGAATTTGATCCGATTCTTGACAGTTTGTATCCTATTTACTCTTCCGACGAGGAGGAGCATGATGGGAATGCTATAAGTCTAGAATCTGTTGATGAGATTTTTAACATTAGACATATTTAGGTCCGTCTTGCTGAGGGATAAGTGCAGCAGAACAAAAGCTGCCTTTAAAGACATATACAAAAACAGTTCAGTGATTTGTTCTCCCAGGTACCTCCCCAAATACTTTCTTTATCCTCCAGGCCACAACGAGGAGAGCTCCTTTCGCCAGCTTCCACTCTCCCCCACCACCACCACCACCACCGTCCACTATCTCCCCAGGACCTCCTGATGGCGGGTACCCCACAGATTATCTCCCCTCCCCGGGCACATGATCCAGCCCAGTGACGGGCGGGTAGAGATGTGAAGAGGGCATCATACGCCCTCCTCATGCCATTGCTTTTTCCTCCACCTTTCTCCCTACTCTTTGGGGCCTCAGCATCGTGGATTTGTGCATGCATGGGGAGGCGAGAGCATGCCACAGCCGGAACCACGACAGCCTCCACCACCTGGCCTAATGCTATTCCTCCATTTGCATGGCACTACCACCAAGCTCTCCACCCGTGGCAGCCAAGCGAGGAAGACCAGCTTTGCCAATCCAGAAAAGAACTGCCTGACAGCTGTGCAGTCCTTCCCACAACCGCTTGCACGCCCCCACCTTCCCCCAGCTGACACTTGGTGGTTCAAGCTTGTTCTTAAACCTCGGGTCGCTGTCATGAGAGAGGTAAGACACTTTAAGCACCTCTGCACCACTTGGTCAGCTTTTCCCAGGTACCTGTTTTTGACCCTGCATACTGATCTTTCAGCCTCTTGACAGACATCAGAGGAAGTCATCTGAGGACTAGTGACCATCGCACAGTACGGTTTAATATAAGAACAACAGCAGATTCCAGCCACACAAGGGCAAGGGTCCTGGATTTCAGAAGGGCTAACTTTACAGAAATGGGGAGTGTCTCTGAGTTGACCTGTTTTTTTGGAGGGGATATTGAAGGGAGGAGGGTGTAGGTCAAATGTGCCTGAGCATAGTAAAGGCAACAAACGTGTTCGCAGGCAATAAGCAAAGGCAGGAGGAGACCATTATGGTTCACTAGGCAGTGGCACAAGGTAATGGCAGAAACAGTGGCATTCAGAAGGTATAAGGAGACCCAGAGAGAGGAGGACAGAAAAGTGTAGCTGGAAACAGAGGGAAGCAGGCAAAGCAATAAGGAGTGCAAGGCTAAGCTGAGGAAAGAATAGCCCAGACAATATTAAAGGGCAAGACATTTTGCACGACATCAGCGAGAAAAGAAAGACCAGTGGAGGGATTGCATGGTTAAGAGGGGATGGAGGGGCTGTACTGAAGAGGACCAACAAAAAGGCAAATGGCTTAAACAAATATTTCTGCTCAGTGTTCATAGTTGGGGGAGTGGAAAGACCACAGTTACGCACCAAGAGCTCTGAGGGGAGGACGTGACACCAGTCCTTCTCTGAGGAGAGGATCAGGAAAGCACTCGCTAATCTGAGGGTGGACAAAGCCATGGGGCCAGACAGGGTGCATCCAAGAATGATAAAGGAACTTGGGAGGTGCTGGCTGCACCACTGACAGAGTTGTTTAACAGTTCACTGGAGACTGTCGGGTCCCAGAGGACTGAAGAAGGGCGGGCGAGTCCCACTTCACAAAAGTGGCAGCATAGAGGAGGTGGAAAATTACAGGCCTGTTAGCCTGACATCTGTTGTAGGGAAATTGATGGAGACACTTTTTTTTTTTTTATGTAGACTGTTTCTAGCACCAGGGGACCAGGGCATCTCTCTGGTGTACACTCAGTCTCTGCCTCTACTCCCTGTCTGAAACCCCTTCCACCAGGAGTACAATGGCTGAGCACCCCTTCCCAGCGCTGCGCCCCCACCAGGAGGGTCTGCCTCTCCTACATGATGAGATTTCTGAGATTAGAGGACGTCCTGGTTGGTTGAGGGGCTCTGAGAGCCTGTGGAATGGTGGTCCAACGCCGATGTGGGCGTTATTCCGAGTGCACCGTTCGCCCCTAGGGTCCTTCGGAGATTTTTCTTGCTGTTTTCTCCTGGAGCACGAACGTAATGACGCCCGCGCACTGCTGTGCTGACGCCCACCACCGCCTCCACCCCTGTTACAGCAGCATTCCTTGCAGGGCCCCGATCTCCATCGGGGCTGCTGAGAGCGATGCAACCTCCTGCTGCCCACCCCGGGAGAGGAGAGCAGTCATCCGGATGCTCAATCCTCTCCCTCCGTGCTGACCCCCACCGTGGCCTGAGTCCATTCCCAAACTCCGCCCAGCGCCAACCCTCAGTGCCACCGGTCGGCTCGATGGAGACACTATTAAAGGAAAGAATCGTGATCATGGAACACCTGAATCCAACGGACTGCAGGACCTGAGGCAACAACGGCTTTGCAGAGGAAGGTAATGCCAAACTAATCTGATAGAGTTTTTCAACTGGCTAACCAAGGTGTTGGATCCAGAAGGAGTGGTGGACGGGCCTACCTGGACTTCAGCAAGACCTTGACATCGCTCCACATAGAAGACTGGTAAACAAGTTGGGCAACCTGGGGGTGGGCAGTAGGTGGTAACCTGAGTAAGAAACTGGTTAGGAGGTAGGAGGCAGAGGATAGTGATAAATGGAGTTTGCTCAGAGGAGGTGAGAGTGACCAGCAGGGTACCGCAGAGGTCGATACTGGCACCAGTCTTCTTTAATATCTTCATTAGTGATGTAGCAGAGGAACTTGAAAGGAGGGTCTGCCTCTTTGTGGATGACAGCAAGATCTGCAACAGAGTGGACACACAGGACGGGTGCAAAGGATGGAGAGAGATTTAAACAACTGAAAAGAGTGGTAAAAAATTGGCAGGTAAGGTTTAATGGAAAAAAAAGGAAAATAATGCACTTGGGTCACAGAAACCTGGGGTGCAGTACAAAATGGGGAAGAAATACTGCCAACAACCAAGAAGAAAAGGGACCTGGGGGTAATCATATCTGAGGACATGAAGGTGGCAAGACAATGCGACAAAGCGATCAGGAGAGCCAGTGGGTGCTGGGATGCATAGGCAGGGGTATTACCAGCAAGAAGAGGGAAGTGGTATTGCCCATAGGTCCTGGTAAGACCTCACCTGAGTACTGTGTCCAGTTTTGGAGGCTACATCTCGGGAAGGACATGGACAGGGTGAAGGCCATCCAAAGGAGGGTTACTAGGGTCATAAAGGATCTACATCAAAAGTCCTACGAGGGTGGCTAAGGAACTAAACATGTACACCCTGGAGGAGAGGAGTGGGGAGGGATATGATCGACCTTTAAATACCTCACACGGGCTAACAAGGTACAGGTGGGAGTTTTTGTTTTTTTTTTTCCAGGAGGGAAGAGTGCTGTAGAACAAGGGCCACAGTATGAAGCTGGAGGGGGTAGGTCAGGAGAGATGTGAGGAAATACTTAACAGAAAGGGTGTTGGATGCCTGAATAGTGTCCCAGTGGAGGTAGTGGGGCGAAAACAGTGGTGGGATTCAAAAAGCCTGGGATAAGCAAGAAATCATAAGGGATGGTGGGGGTGGGCGAAAGTGGCGTAGACCTGGAAGGGTCTACAGCATAAGCAATGCAACAGAGAAAAAGGGCAGACTGGATGGGCCAAGCGTCCTTATCTGCCGCCAGTTTCTATGTTTCTCCAATATTCTAACTCTGATTGGACTAAATGTCCGATTTTTCTTTGGTACTGACCTGCTCCATTGCTGAGATAGTAGCTATATAACATTGAGAAATCCCTACAGGATATATACGCTTCTGAAGTTTGTCATGCTCAGTCTTGGCAAGACTATGTCTACAAGCTTGTTTACAAGGCAATTGTTGCTCTGGTTGAAGCAGCAGTATTTGTTAATCTCATGAAACTTGATTACATCATGTATTTTTCTAACAATAATGTATTCAAAACTTAATTAGCTGCATCACCAGTGTATTTTTAATTCCCTCATTTATTGTCTTTCTGATGCTTTCACAGGCAAAGCCAGTAAAGTGAGGAAGAATTGGTATTGCTAGAGGGGAGAAGAAATGTTTGCAACACGATTTAAGGTAATAGGATGAATGGAAAATTTAGTTAAAACTCACACTTTCACCAAATAATGTGTAGTAATACCAAAATTCAGAAACGTTGAAATATTTTTATTAAAATGTTTTTTAAAACATCATGTAATTTTATGTTTTGATACAAAAATAGTATTGATACGAAAACAGTAAGTAGGGTGTCCGCTGTGCTGAGATACACCGACACTTTCAGTAAGTTGTGAAGCATGAGCATTAGCTTTCAACCGCTGGACATGATAACCGGAGTCGATACTGCAGTTGGCAATCAGAGCACTAGGATTTCATCACCTGTTCTATAAAGCACAGTTAACACAGCCAAACCTTGTTGGCACTAGCCAATTCTTGCTTACTAATTATGGTGGTACAGCAGTGCCAAATTTTGGTATGATTTTCATGTACGCCTTTGTTCTGTTTTGCTGTTGTTCTATTGGGGGGCCAGTAGCTTATGCTGAGGACCCTGTAGTACAAAAGCAGACTAAATGGACCTAATGGCCTTACTCTGCTGGCTTTGTCGTATGTGCCGCTGTTGTATTTAGCAGATGCTCTGCCGTAAAGCACTCCAAGCAGGGCTCCAGATAAGATTTTTGGGATAAGTATTGTACTCCTCAGTTTGAAAGTGAGGTGAGTAAACCAAATTTAAATGCATACAAATGTCTGGATAGAGTGGAGGGAGGAGTACATTTTAAAATGATGTAGATTTTTCTAGATATGAATTGATCAAGTGCCAACAGTGCTCCTTATAATGTTGGCAGATAGGAGTAATTTACTCACCAGTTTTGAAAGATCATAATTAAAACAAAATTGGGATGCATATGAATGCTGTAAATCTGAGGGGAAAAATCTGATCCTTTTGCGTCACCAGTTCTGTTATGAACCGCTATTTTGATGTGGAGTATTTACAAATGTTGAGGGAGTATTGGTACTGACATCTTGCTCCCAGTCTTGCTTTCCCAACTGCAGTGCACCCAGTCTCCACTGGGAGCCACTAGCGCCGTGAAACCTGATGCCCCTCCTCCCTCCCTCCCAGGAGAGAAGAGCAGTCCATCGGACGCTCAGTCCTCTCCTCCCCATCCTACCCTGACTCCCAAGCTCACTCCCCGAACCCAGGTTGCCGTGTGGCATGAGGTAAGGCTGCTGCCTCAACCCCACCGGCCAGCTTTAATCACTTTTTTACCTATCAAAATCATGACAGAATCAACCACATAATTCTTTGCAGTGTGGGACAGCTATACAGATTTACTTAGGTTGTGGCAGCCTGGGTATGTCAGATGAGGTATGATCTCACTGATATTGAGAATCTTCTGAGGGATGGAAAGTAGTGCAGACGCTTGTCATAATGGAGGCGTAGTCATCGTGGGGATAATGCACAGTCATGTGGTATGTTTTATCCAATCGGGGAACCTAACTACATAATGTGTTTTTCAGTGAAACATCTTACTTATCTCTACACAAGTGATAAGACCTTCATAACTAAATTGTGGTATTTGCCACTAAGGTATAGCTACCACATACTAGTGTAGGTAAATGTGTTTTCCACTGCAGCCCAATGTGTAGTCCATTTATTGTGTGTGCTTTATGCAGCGTTTGATTTTGTCATGATGATGATGATTGATGATAAAATGTGTAAAATAAAAAACAAGCAGTTCAAAGATGGCTTTAAAAATAATACTTATTTTTGTTTTATCAGGTTTACAGTGAAGTGGCTGGTGGACGACCTGGGTACAACGGGCAGAGGAAACGATATGCAGGTTGGCACGTACATTGAGAAAATGTTTATGTCAGAGTTGTCAGGCAACATCATTGATCTCTGCCCAGTAGGAGCCCTTACCTCCAAGCCTTATGCCTTCACATCCAGGCCCTGGGAAACAAGGTAGGTTCAGCTGTTGGTACCACAGAGTATGACAGTCCAGCTTAAGGTCAACGAGTGGCATCATTAGTGTATATAACAATGTATGAGCAGCTATGTACAAGGCTGTTTCAGCGAGAGGTGAGATGACATCATAGACCTAGAGGCAAGCTTGAACGGTCTTTATGAAGTCATCTCTTCCCAAGCTGGACACATGAGCCTTTGCTGTGTAAGGTAGTCCATATATCAGTTTGTATTGTGTGTTTGTTTTAATTCAGACAACATGAAGTCTTACTTATTCTGACATATGCAGTGAGTCCCAACCTTCAACTGCCCCGGAGATGAAAGAGTTAACTTTCCATGCCAGGCATGGAACGCTGAGCTCGAGCTCGGTTGAGACTCTGTCTGTTGTTCTTCAAACTCAAACCGCCAGATTCTTTACTCCGCCTCACTGAACAGTCACTCCGGAGATTTCTCCTTCTGCTCGGTTCATTTTGTTGGTTAAAGTACCGCTTCTCGGTTTCGATCAATTTAAACCACAACCTGTCGGTTCAGTCTCTGTCTGTGGTATTTGTGAGTACTAGATAGGTTTTACATTAATTCTATTCTGTGTGGAACTTGTAACGGTTTATCGGTTCAGTTTGAACCGATCAAGTTGTTTAAAAAATCTTAATTTGTGATTTAGAGTGGTTACTGGTTCCTATAGGTTCTAAAAAGCGGATTTTATTACGCTTTTTTCCACGACCCGTGACACGGTTGGGAACCGATAAGAGGGTCTTGCCCGTGGATTGCCATAAAAGGGTAAGTTTGGTTAGGACTGGCACTATGTCTGAGAAACCCAAAAAGAAAACCGACCCACTGGGTTTCAACACTGCAGTGTGTGTGGGGAAGTCTTTGCCAAGGCTGACCCCCACACCACCTGTGTTTATTGTCTGGGTTTGACCACCTCAATGCAGACTGCCAGATTTGCAAAAATTTCCTGCAGCTACACTAGAAAAGAGAGCTAGTAGGCTCAGGAAAGGAGGCCAAAAGTCCGAACCGATGGCTAGCCGGTTCGGTTCAAACCGAATCAGAAGGAGTGCCCTCTGACCAGGGCAAGACTTCTTCGGCAAAAGGTGAGCCGATTCTGAGGAGTCGGTTCCAGCTAAAAGAACTAGAAAAGAAAAGTCAGCTGGTGTGGAGCCAAAACTTTCCTCTCCAACTGCTGAAGACATAGCCAAAGCTATCAAAATTGTTCAATCGCTTTCCGTTCCGACCGAACCGCACCATCAGGCAGGCGCTTGGTCTGCCGGTTCCACCGGTTCAAGAGTATGAGTTAGAGGAGTTTTATGAACTGGAGGAGGAGGAAGAGGAGTATGAGGAAAGTGAATGTGGATTTGAAA
Organism: Neoceratodus forsteri; assembly: GCA_016271365.2. Taxonomy (NCBI): domain Eukaryota; kingdom Metazoa; phylum Chordata; order Ceratodontiformes; family Ceratodontidae; genus Neoceratodus; species Neoceratodus forsteri. Next base: position 46,288,206 of record CM028132.1, on the reverse strand, counting down.
GTCTGGATGTGCTTATTGACCTGACATCTCCCCAGACAGACCTTCAGGGTGTCTCTCCCAGGCTTTGAGTCCCTCCCATTTCATGTTTTATAAAAAAGTGGCTGAAACCCTCCAGCTTCCTATGGAAGAAGCTGTGGATGACCAGGAGGAGCCTGACTATGTAGAAATGATGGATATCCCAGAGTCTAGGAGGCTGTCTATTCCCTTGCACAAATGTTTTGGGAAACAGACATTTAAAATTTTAAAGACTCCTAACACTATACCTGCTGTGGATAAGAGAATGGACAAGAGGTATACATTGTCAGGCTCAGATACGGAGTTCTTACACAACAATGCAGCCATGTTAGTAGTGCAGGCTGCAGCCTGTGATAAGGCAAACATTCCCTTGGCTTCCACCCCCGACAAGGACTCCAGGAGGATTGATGCCATGGCAAAGAAACAGTACATGGCAGCATCCTTGGGACTCAGACAGGTCAATTATATGGCCTATAATGCTAGGTATCAAAAATCCAGATGGGACGCTGTTATGGCCCTAGCAAAACAGGTCCCTGGCCAGCTTGCCAAGGAGCTGGGAGCAGGTGGCTGCTGATGGTATTGAGGCATCCAAGGTGCAATTCCATGCTGCAGTAGACGCCAATGATGTGTCTTCTAGAGTCATGGCTACATCTGTGGCACTCAAGAATGGCTTGGCTCAGATGTACTAGCCTGTCACAGGATACCCAGACTAAGGCCATGGATTTTCCTGTTAGGTAATTTCTGTTTGGGGAGCAAACAGAGAATTACGTGAAGAAAATGGATGAATATAGGACCACCTATAGAGTGCACAGGCCAAGGAAAGGCAGGCACACCTCAAAGGCAGCTTCCCAGGGCAGGGGCAGGCCTTTTCATAGGCCTTTACCAAGCCCAGGCCTCCTCTTCTACTTATGTCCAGAGGGGTTCTTTAGAGGGAGTGGCAGATGGGGTACAAGCAGGCCTGCTTCACCCCTCAGCCCAAAGCCCCTGCCAAGCAGGCACCCTGATGGGGTTGCAGGGCGATTTTTGGCTACCTGTAGGGGGCAGGCCGGCTATTTGTCCAGGACTGGGAGTCTCTGACATCAGACAAATGGGTCCTGGAAGTAGTAAGCCAGGGACTGGTTCTCAGCTTCAAAAGTTTCCAAAGATGAGACCCAGATCCTTTCCACCTGCAAATCCTTCAGAGGCACTTGCCCTAGAGGCAGAGGTCTCTTCCTCCTAGCTCTCAGAGCTGTGGAAAGGGTTCCACCCCTACACCAGGGCAAGGGTTGTACTCCAGGTACTTCCATACCCCAAAAGACAGGAGAATGGTGGCCCATCCCGGATCTCAGATCTTAAACAAGCACCTTTTAAAACTAAAATTCAAAATGGTGACTCTGGGAATTATTCTACCTCTCTAAGGCCAGGGACTGGCTAGTGTCCCTGGACCTCAAGGATGCCTGCTTCCATATTCTCATCAGAAGCTCCCATCAAAGTACCTCAGGTTCGAGCTGCCCTCAGGCCATTACCAGTTCAGAGCAATGCCCTTGGCCTCACATCTGCTCCAAGGGTATTCACAAATGCCTGGTAGTAGTTGCTTTTCTAAGAAGGCAGAAGATTGCCATCTTCCTTACCTGACGACTGGCTCATAGTAGGCCAGTCCCCAGACCAAGTCAAGTCACACTTACAGGTAACTCAGCAACTGCTTACCTTTGGGTTTTCTTCAAATCTTCCAAAGTCAGTTCTAGAGCATGTCCTGCTCCTCACCTTCATAGGTGCAGAGCTAGACACAGAGAAGGCCAGAGCCTTCCTTCCCTGGACAGGGCAAGGACCCTGATCTCTCTGGCCTCTTCATTCACCCTGCAGGTGTCTCGACCAGCAAGGCATTTTCTACAGCTCCTGGGGCACATGGCTGCTTCTACAGCAGTAGTGCAGGGAGCAAGATTTCAGATGAGGGACATTCAGTTCCATTTGAGAGCCTTTTGGTCTCAAAGGAAGGACCCTCTCACCAAATTGATCCCAGTAACTCGAACCCTGATCCAGGCCCTACAGTGGTGGCAGGATCAGAACAATCTGAGACAAGGGGTCCCTTTGTCACTCAGTCTCACTCTTTAATCCTTACTACAGATGCCTCCTCTTGGGGTGGAGGGCTCACTTGGGCGACCTCACCACCCAGGGGTTGTGGTCCCTCAAGAATCTCTGCTCCACATCAATCTGTTGGAGCTCAGAGCAGTATTTCTAGCACTTCAAGTTCTTCAAATCTGTTCAGAACAAAGTTGTACAGGTCAGAACAGACAACACCACCACAATGTGGTACCTCAACAAGCAAGGAGGCACTCAGTCTACGGCCTTGTGCATCGAAGCAATGAAGTTGTGGTCTCTGGCTTACTCCCTGAACACCTCCTCACGGCAGTTCACCTCCCAGGCAAGGACAATGTCCTGGCAGATGCTCTCAGCAGGATTTCCCAGGGCCATCATGAATGGTCACTGGACCCCTGGTCTTGGAGGTAATTTTCTCCAGATGGGGCACCCGCAGATAGATCTTTTGCAGCCCCAGACAATCACCAACTTCCCTTTTTTCGCTGCCCCAGTGTTGGGCTCAGTCCCCTGGATGCCTTAGTTCTCAATTGGAAAGGGAAGTTTCTATGCTTTTCCCCTTCCCGCTCTTGTTCAAAGTGCTAGTCAAAATCAGATCTCAACCCTGCAAGATGATCCTGATTGCTCCAGACTGGGCCAGACAGCCCTGGTATCCACTCCTACTGTCCTTAGCAGTCCATCTTCCCAGTGTCTTTCCAGGAGTTACAACCTGTTAACCTGTGCTCAGGGGAGGGTTTGGTACCGAACTTCAAATCTCTCAATCTCAAGGCCTGGCTCTTGAAGAGTTAGAGTTTGCTGATTTACACCTCTCCCAAGGTGTAATGGATATCCTGAAGGCTTCTAGAAAACCTTCTACCAGGGCTGTTTATAATTCTAAATGGAAAAGATTTTCCATATGGTGCTCTGGGAAGCATATTTCCTCGAATCTGCTGATCTGCCCACAGTCCTTGATTATATGGTTCACTTAAATGGTTTGGCTGAGACCAGCTACACTGAAGGTGCATCTGGCAGCTGTGTCTGCTTTTATTTCAGCAGGTAAGCCTCTTCTCTCAGCTCACCCTGTCTTCTCCAAGTTTTTAAGGGATTGCTTTACACCAACCTCCATTCAGGGATCCTGCCCTGCCTGGGACCTCAATGTTTGCATTGCTCAGCTTATGCAACCCCTTTTGAGCCTTTGTCTTCAGCAAAGCTTAAGTATGACTTGGAAGACTGTGTTTCTGGTAGCCATCACTTCTGCCAGAGCAGATAAGTGAATTACAAGCTTTGTCAGTGGAGCCTGATTTTATTTCCTTTCATAGAGATAAGGTGGTCCTCAGGACTAACAGGAAGTTCTTGCCTAAGGTGGTTTCAGATTTCCACCTTAATCAGTCTGTGTCTCTTCCAGTGTACTTCACTGACCATTCCTCCTCTGGCGAGAGGAGACTGTACAGTTTAGATGTGAAAAGAGCCTTAGTTACTACATAGGCGTACCAAGGGTCACAGGTTTGACTCCTCCAACTGTTCCTCACTTATGGTGAGGTTGGTAAGGGAAACCTGCCACTAAAAGATCCATTGCCAGGTGGATTGTCTCTTGTATCCAATTTTGCTATGAAAAACTGGATAAGGTTCCTCCCTCAGGCCTGAGGGCTCACTCTACCAGAGGTACAGCTGCTTCCTGGCTGCTGCCAGAGACATCCCTATTCTAGAGATATGTCAAGCAGCTACCTGGAAAACAGTTCATACTTTACCAAGCATTACTCCCTGGACATCCAGGCTAGGAGTGATGCTCGGTTTAGCACAACTGTGCTTCAGAACCTGTTTCCTAAGTAGGTTCTGTCCCTGCTCCATGGGGGTACTGCTTTGTAGTCTGCATATGTCAGAATATAGCAAGACTTCATGTTGTTTGAAGAAAAATTACTCACCTTAGTAATGTTGTTTCTTCTAATGGAGTCTTGCTATTTTCTGACCTCCCCCACCTGCCCCTCTCAGAACCTCTGTTTTTGGGATGTGGGTGGCAGTGCAGTGTTGGCACTTAGTAGGTGCCCACCTTTTTGTTTCACCCTTCTGTTTTGGGGTGAGTGGTGTTCTGTTTTTATTTTGGGTCTCCTGACTGGAGTCTTTTGTTTGGACCAAAATGTGTTTTATATTTAGTAGCCAGTTGGCTAGTGTAGGTTTACAGCTTCCACACAGGACCTTAGTGAGTTTAGCTTGTAAAGATCTGACGGTTTGAGTTTGAAGAACAACAGACAGAGTCTCAACCGAGCTCGAGCTCAGCGTTCATGCCTGGCATGGAAAGTTAACTCTTTCATCTCGGGGCAGTTCAAGGTTGGGACTCACTGCATATGTCAGAATATAGCAAGACTCCATTAGAAGAAACAACATTACTAAGGTGAGTAATTTTTCTTCTCTACCTTCTTTCTAACTTTGTCTTCGTCAGGATCAAATAAACAGAAAATGGCAAACAGGATAATATTAACATTTAATGCGATTTTAGGTAATAGCTACAGAGAAACATAGAAGTTGACGAGATAAGGACCGCAAGGCCCATCCAGTCTGCCCATTTCTTTTTCTACCTTATGAATGTGCCATCGGCCTTTGCTCTGTCAATGGCCTATCTGTTCATACTCATCTGTATTGCTGCCTTATGCCTATCCCTTGCCTGTTTGAAGCCCTGCACTGTATTCATATCCACCACTTCCTGAGGTAGGCCGCTCCATGCATCCACCACCCTTTCTGTGAAAAGAAATTCTTCACATTACCCCTTAATCGGCCTCCCTCTAATCTCATGCTGTGTCCTCTTGTCCTGCTATTTTTCTTATATTGAAACGTTAGACTCTTTCACCTGCCCTTAAGGTGTTTGAATGTTTCAACCATATCACTCTCTCCTCTTTGCTTTAGGGTATACATATTGAGTTCAGTTAATCTGTCCTCATATGTTTCCTGATGCAGTCCCTGCACCATTTTGGTTGCCCTTCTCTGGACTGCCTCAGTTTGGTTAGTGCCCTTGTGAAGGTGTGGCCTCCAGTACTGCACGCAGTACTCCAGATGGGGCCTAACCGTGTCTTGTAAAAAGGATCATTACCTCCCTCTTCCGACTTGTGATACCCCACTAATACACTCCAACATCCCTCTAGCCTTACCTACTGCTTTAGAGGTCTGCTTGATGATTTCAGGTCATCGTGATGACGACGCCCAGGTCTCTTTCTTCCTTGTGACTGCCAGCAACCCTCCCAGCCCATAGGTGGCGCCAGAGTTTTCTTCTCTATGTGCATGATCTTGCACTTCTTGCATTAAACCCCAGTTACCACTCTTCCGACCATTTTGCTAGTTTATCCAGATCTCTTCTTATTCTGCCCACCCTGCCTGGATCATCTACTCTGTTGCAGATCTTGGTGTCATCTGCAAACAGACAAACCTTACCCTCCAGCTCACTGATGAAGATATTGAAGAGGACTGGCCCCAGGACTGATCCCTGAGGTACCCCACTTGTGACTTGCATCTCTTCTGACTGTATACCGCTTACCACCACTCTGTTTTCTGCCTCACAACCAGTTTGCCACCCAGTTGACATGAGCTGGCAGCATTTTAGCAGTTCATCTTTTAACTAATAGTTCAGTTGGGATGTTTTTAGTCTTCATGATAAAGTCATTGAAGAATCTGCAGTGTCTGCAAGCATAAGGAATCTTAGTAGACATGAGATTCCGTGCTGTTGTTCCACAGTAGTGACGAGCTACCATGGTACAACCACATTCTGATACCACTGCTGTGGTATGGATATTGATATGACAACACTGAACAGCATATTATGTGAAATTTAAAAAGTATTTGAATTTTGGCTTTAGTAGTTTATAGATATAAATAATTACGGTTTATAAATGTACTGCCTAAACACTGCAACTTGTGTTATAAAATGTTTCAAGGGCATTACCCCAAGATTCAGGCAAAATACGTGAGACCGTAGTTTGACTTCTGTTGGAGGCAGCATGGCACTTGTTTTGTTTTTTTCCATACGATTTCTTTATTGGCTTTCTCTCCTTTAGTCCTGCTCCTGTGTGTCCCTGATGTGATGCACATGTGTGGAGGCACGCACATGCCTTACAGGACGCCCCACCCCCACCCTAACAAGTTGCGCCCTTGCCGCCTCGCGCCTGTCATCGACCTCCATCCGTGATGGCAGGACTACAGGCAGGCGACCCTTCCCAGGAGAGAGTCTGCTCAGTCTTACTCCCACCCTCCCCATGCGGCACCCGGTGACCCGAGGTGGATTTCGAACCTGGCTGCTTGGCGCCGCATAAAGTTAAGGCGTCCGGTGCCTCACCCTCCGTACACCGGGCTAGCTGCAGCATGGGACTTTTGATGTTGATCACAAGCATGTTTTTTGGTCTTGCCCCATCCTTAATGATTTCTGGCAGGGGATTAATTGGATTCTGGGTGACCTATTCAGTGTCCCAGGTCTCCTAACTCCTCAGTTAGTCCTGGTCTCTGTACTTGCAGCAGATTGCAGGATCTGTGAAAATGTTGCTGTGGCTGTATCTCCTAGTAGCTAAGAATGTAATTACAAGGTTGTGGTTAAAACCCGCCCCAAAAAAAAATGGGCCAGTGGCAAGAAACTGTAAAGTCCACATACCATATGGAGTGGCTCACCTCAACCCTAGACGTAAAAGTGCCACAGTTCACAGACAGATGGCAGAAATGGCTTATATTATGTCGAGGATGATGATTTTGAACGTTAACTGATTCTAGAAGCTATGTGCTCAGTCCCCCCATTTGTACTACACAGCCAGATTGGTGAACTTTATTGCCTCCACCCCCATGCCAGTGCCACTTGGTATCAGCTTCTTGTTCCTTCCCTTAATAGTTTTAACGCCATGAACTACTGACAGAATACAGTGCTTTAGCAAGGTACAAATAATTACATATTCTAGGATCGTGGGTATGTTGTTCTATCCACACTGTTGGCAGGTACCTTGCCGCTTTAAGATGTGCCAGAAGTCTTCAAGTTGGCTCCTCCCACCCACCTGGGTGGTATAACCCTCTGCTCCACCCCATGACACCAGATCTTCCTTTCCGCTGGAAGATTCAGGTTCCTCCTTAGCACTCGCTGTAGTAGGCCCTGGCTTGGAATCTTGGTTCACTTCCAGAACTGATCCTCAAGCTCGCTAGAGTAAATTTGCTCATTTTCCAATCCATCCGCGATGGAGGAAAAATCGACCCCAGGTTTTAGCCAGTGCCCCTGCAGTCAGAGATGTCTCGCCGCGGATCCACACGCCTCATGCATTTATTGCCTGGGGTTAGACCACAATCCGCAGGCTTCATATGTTGTCGGTCCTTCTCCCCGAACGTGCTAGAAGACCGCACTGCCCAACTCGATTGGGGCGACTGAGAAGCGCTTTCCTGCCGGTCAAATCAAAGGAGGCCCGCTGGGTGGTCTCCGGATGCAGGGTCCGCCAAGCAGTTGGAACAGCTCAAGGCCCTCGAGGAGGTGGCTCGGGCCACTGCGAGTTCCTCTTCAGGTTCGGCCTTTATTCCTCTACACCTTGGATCCTCCTATTCGGCTTCCTTCATGGAGTTGTGCCAGTCTCTCTCAACTAAGGGAGAGAGAGCCCTTCAGGGTCCCATATTTACACTCCAGAAGAAGGAGTCAAGAAAGACAAGTCAATCTCATCGATGTTCGGGGACTGGGAGTGGTCCCACCACAGGAGAACCCTGTTCGACTTTGGTCGAAGTAGCAGCCGAGGCCGCTGGTTTCACGGTGTCCCAGTCTGCCAAGATGCCTGTCGACATAGCCGAGATTCTTCTCGAGCGATCGATGGGTTGTCACCCAATCTGGCCGACAACTTTTTGAGCGCGGTGCTCCCAGTGTCTTCGGAAGGGTCTGCCCAGAATGTTGAGCAGGACCCCGGTATCCAGGAGCGAACCAAGGGTTTCCCGCCTCCAGTAGAGCTTCCTCCATGGGCATCGCCGACGGTCGAGGTCTCGGTCCTGCACCTCAGCTTGCGACTTGAGGAAAGTCCTGCCATCAATCAGTCTCCAATCCCGATGTCCGCAAGCGGCGCCACCGCCATCATCATCTTCATCTTCATTCTCCTCCTCGGGTGAGGAGAGGCTTCATGCAAGTTGCGTCGACGCTACTGAAGATCTCATGTGGCAGTTGGTCCTGTCCAGATCCAAACCGACTCGGTCATAAAATGGCTTGCCAGAGGGACTGACGCCTGCCACCGCCACAGAGGTGCCGGTTACGGCCCTGCCAGCTCAGCCAAAGCCGACCACTCCACTGATTCGGTGGAGCCACCGCCCATCGGCCCAAGTCTGAGCACCAACCAAGGATTCTCGGGTTCACTCAAGGCTTGCCTATAGGCTGTCAGTCATTCTCACCCCTACTGCCCAAGGAGGGTGGAGAGTAACTCGGGGCACCCACTATATGTGGAATCCTCTGAGTCCAAGGACTTCTCCATGGTCTCCCATCTCGTGGACACAGAATCCTTGAGGGCCCTTCCGCTGATGGGCATTTGTCGGCTCATCTCCGAGTCTGTGGGATGGAGCTGGAGCCTGTGCAGAAACAGGCTAAGTACCCCTCACAGAGATTCTGGATTAGGGGATTCTCATGGAGGCTCTTTCCCAGTGGCTGAGGCCATTGTGGGCCCAGCCTTGGAGCTGTGGCAGCATCCCATTTCCTGTCCTGCACCTTCTGTCCATATGGCCCGCAAATAAGGCGTGTGCACATGGGGTCCGTGTCAGGCTTTACAGAGCACCTATCTGCGTGGGGTTGGTGACTGACTCCATTTTCAGCTCAGGCAACAGTGGAGATGCGGATAGACCCCGGACAGGAGTCCAAGCAGTTGGACCACTCGGGAAGAAGGTCTATGCAGCCTCCTCTCTAGAGCCTTCATCTGGCCAGCTCAGCCGTTATCATGGTACATTTCTGCGCTGCCCTCTTGGGCTCCTGGATGAGGTGATCCCTCATCTCCTGGATGACCTCCAGACCACGGTCAGGCAGGTCTGGAATTGGGGAGGGCAGTGGCCAAACAGCAGCTCCAGATGGCGCTAGATATTGGCGATTTCTTTGTGCCGCTGGTAGCCGGACGCGGTGGCCATGCGCTGCAGGGCTTGGCTCCGTGATCTCGACCTTCACAGCAGATATGCAGCACAAGTTAGCAGATGTCCCCTTTTGGGTACTGACCTTTTGGGCCAGGCATGGAGGGTGACCCTTCAGCAACAGAGAAGTCCAGTGCCACCTTGATTCTACTACATCTGCCCAAAGGACAAGGGCTCCAAGCGTGCTAACAGCAGCCCTTTCGCTTCCTCCCCCCTGCAGCCAGACCAAGCAGCAGCAGGCCAGCAGGCTTCAGACTTGGCTCCTCAGACCAAGTCTGTGGCTCTCCAGGAAGCCGGGTGGGGGAGGTCCCGCCGCCTCCCACTGACCCTCCTCCAAGCCATGCCTCCTGGGTGGTCCTGTGGGGCCGGCTCAGCCACTTTATTTCTGCTTGGTCCGTTATTACTATGGACCGTGGGTTTTGAAGTGGTCGGCGAGGCCTGCCTCTGGAATTCGAGCAGGCCCCTCCGTATCGAGCCCACGCCTACTGGGGGATCAGGTGTCCGCAGCCTCAGGTGGCTTTCAGAGTCGACCTGGCCCAGCTCTTCCTAAAGGAGGTGGTGGCCCAGTAGCGGACTCGCCAGACCCAGAGTTTGCCTCCAGGTACTTCCTGGTGCCAAAGCAGACAGGGCTGGCACCCCATTCTAGATCTGCATGATCTGAATGGGTTCCCTCGGTCCCGCACTTTCTGGATGGTAACTCTGGCTCAGATCATACCATCCCTGGAGCAAGGAATGTGGTTCTGCTCCCTAGATCTTCAGGACTCATTCTTTCATGTCCCGATCCATCCGTCCCATCGACTGTTCCTCCGCTTCAGGGCAGAAGAAATCCTCTTCAAGTTCCAGGCCATGCCTTTTGGCCTAACTTCAGCCCCCAGTGTCTTGACCAAATGCATGGCAGTGGTGGCAGCTTAACTGAGGCGCTGAGGGATCCAGGTGTACCCTTACCTGGACGACTGTCTGATAGCAGGTCCCTCCAGGTTAGATGTGGAGCGATCCAGGGATCTGGCCCTCCAGACTTCGCAGAACTTGGCCTCCTGATCATCAAGGCCAAGTCAGAACTTGTACTTGCACAGGTGATTCAGTTCATCGGGCAGCTTGACTCCTGCCAAACCAGAGCCTCGGCTTCCGCGGACAGGGCAGAAGCTCTCTCCTCCTTTGCCCGATCATTTCTGGTTGGGCAGTTGCACCTGCCTGGGACTTACTGCATCTTCTGGGCTACATGGTGGCCTGCACCAGCGTGGTCTGATGGGCCTGCTGGCATATGCGTTCCCTTCAGTGGGAACTGGCCAGCCAGTGGTCACAGCCCTCAGGTCATCTCTACCAGCTGGTCTCTGTGACCCAGAAAATGTGGGATGGCCTCCAATGGTGGCTTGTCTCATCTCACCTGCAGGAAGAGATCCTGTTTGTCCGCCTCGAGCCAACCGGTCACTCTGACGACCGACGCCTCTCTGATGGGTTGTGGTGCCCATCTGGGGAAGACAGAGCTCACGGGCTCTGGTCCCCCAGGAGTCTCGATGCCACATCAACCTGCTGGAGTTCCAAGCTGTCCATCTAGCTCTGACCGACTCGCTCCTTTTGTTCGGGGTCAAGTGGTCCAAGTCTCAGACGGACAACACCATGACCATCTACTATCTCAACAGACAGGGCGGACTCGCTTACCTCTGTGCAAGGAAGCTCTCCACATTTGGTCGCTCATGCTCAGCCTGGAGGCAGATCTCCTAGCCATTCTTGTGGCAGGAGCCTCGAATCGGCCGGCCGATGCCCTCAGTCGGATGGGCGGGGCATTTTAGGAGTGGTCTCACCTCTGAGAGGTAGTACACGATCTGTTCTCCTCTGGGAACCCCCAGATAGACCTGTCTGCCTCAGGAGAACGTGAAGCTGAGGTTGTTCCATGCCTGCCCCTCAGCAAGGGTTCACTGCAAGGGGATGCCTTCTCAAGTCCTTGGACCCCAGGCCTCTTCTCGCTTTCCTTCCACCCTCCCTTGATTCACAATGTGCGATCAAGGTCAGGAGGGATGGGGGCGCCTGAGCAGCTTGCAGGAAACGGCCATACTTTAGAGCTCCTGGATCTTACAGCTGTAATTGCCTAATTTTATACTTTTTTTTCTCAGGATTTACTCTCACGCCTTCTGAGTGATCCCTGAAGTGGTACAAAATTTGAATATGGGCAAATCTTGGGGAAACACTGCTTCTGCAAATGACTTTTTGCTCCAAAGAAAATGCAGCCCCATCATGGTGAGAGGCCTGCTGGAACGGATGAGACCACGCTCTAAGTGCTGCTCTCAGGAGGGAGCCTCGCTAACCACTATCCAGACTACTCTGCACCGATTTAACGAGCTGATTTAGGACATCGATAAGAAGCTGGATGTGCTCACACCAGGGTCTCTGCCTGAGAATCCAGGATGGACTGTGTGAAGGGACAGTGCAACTGAATAAAGGTGCGGTACTGAGAGCCTGCGATGCATCCACTTGGCTTCTAAAGAGAATGGCCTACTACGTCGGCGGCTGGAGTTGCTTGAAAATCAGGCCCGGGAGAGAAATCTGCCTTCTGGGACTGCCTGAGAAAGCTGAGGGGAAGACTAGAGTTCATAAAAACTTTCTTGCCTACGATTTCGGGCTAGGTGGGAGGACTCCCAATAGCGATCGAGAGGGCATATCGATCAACCCCAGGAGGCCACCAACAGACACCTCAATCCCGAGAACTATGATGGTGATATGCTGAGGTGTGGAGATCAGGATAGGTGTTACAGATCGTCCGACGATGGAGAACACTTCAATCTGGACAGGCTAAGATCAGTGTCTATCCAGACCATGCGTTTAGTACCAGGCAAAACACAATGCGCTTGATGGTGTTCGGGGTAAGCTGCGGTTACTGAAGGTGGAGCATCAACTGCTATTTCCAGCGTGACTGCGGCTGTCTTGGAAGGGACAAACTTACTCTTTCACTGATCCTGTGGAAAAATATTGCACCTGATGGAAACGGATTCAGAGGAACCAGCTGAGGATGGGGATCCTCTCATCTGAGGAGGACTGAAGGTTTTCTTCAAATATGTATAAAGTGGAATTAGTGGCAGTAGTGGGCCTATAGTCTCATGGGGACTATCACGGACAGTTTCCCAATCAGGTTGAACCTGTGAACTTTATTGTGTCTTGGGGCTAAATATTTGAATGTTTCCTTTTGCTCAAAACTGAAGCAGAATTCATGGGATTGGTAACTCAATTTGGGGATCCTTGCTAATGTGTTCTGAGTACCCTGTGGAGTTTCCTCATATGAGATGTGTGGTTTGGGAATGGGTTGATGCCTGTGTTATCCATAACTGTAGGAAGGACCTGCATTGAATTTGAGGTTTGGGTGTAGAAGGCTCAATTCCTGTTTTGTGGTGCTTCATTATGGGCACCGTCTGATCTCACTTGGGGTCTAACAGGATGGTGCTCCTTAAGATTTCCTATTAGGCTGTATACTGGTGGAGGTATGTTTTGTATACTGATATTGAGACATCCTCCCCTTGATGTAACATGCATGGAGGGGTATTATGATTACCTGTGTAACACATATGGTTGATGCTATGTATTTTGATGTTATTCCTTCAGCATTTTATGTTGTAATGTGAGTTATTTGACTTGCAAAATCAATAAACATATAATACAAAAAGGTCAGGAGGGACAAGGTGCAGGTGATCCTGGTAGGCCCAGACTGGCCGCGCCAGTTCTGGTATCCAGATCTCAGCCTCCGCCTCCAGGCTCCCAGCACGCCTGGACCTGCTGTTGGTCAGTCAGGGTATTCCATCCGGACCTTCAGTCTCTGCACCTGACGGCCTGGTTCCTGAGCAGCTGGAGTTCCAGGCCCTGGGTCTCTCAGACGAGGTCCTCAACGTTGTTGAGGCGTCCCGTAAGGAATCTACCAGAAAATGCTATGCCTTTAAATGAAAGAGATTCTCCTTCTGGTGTCGGGCAAAGGACTGGACCCTCGTCCTGCACAGTGGCTAGCATTTTGGACTACCCTTGGTCCCTCTCCCAGCAGGGGCTGCGGTCGACAACCTGAAGGTGCATCTGGCAGCCATCTCTGCTTACAGGCGCGGGCCGGTCAGCAGTCGATGGCGCAGGAAAGGTGATCTGGCGCTTTTTCAAAGACCTAGATCACATATCTCTTCGTCGTGAACCTCCACCTCCATGGGATTTACTGCTGGGTGGCAAAGCTCATGGGCAAGTCATTCAACCTATGCACAAGTGTGAGATGTCACACTTGCCGTGGAGACCGCCTTCTTGGTGGTTATTATGTCAGCCAGAAGGACTGGGGAGTTACAGGCGCCTCCATAGAGTCTCCTTACCTGGTCTTCCGCAGGGACAAGGTTGTCCTGTGCCCCACCCGAAATTCCTTCTGAAGGTGGTGTCGGAGTTTCACCTTAACCAGGTGATTACTCTGCCGTGTTCTACCCCAATCACACCTCAGAGGCAGAGTACAGGCTCCATACTTTGGACCTAAGATGAACAGCAGACGTTCGGGAGAGGTTCGCCAGTTGTTTGTCACCTACACTGAAGCCGCACCTGGCAGACCTACAGCCAACCAGACAATAGCTAGATGGATTACATCTTGCATTGATCTCTGCTATAGGTTGGTGGGTAGGGAGCCTCCTGTTGGGCTAAGGGCTCATTCCACCCGCCATACCGCTGCATCGGTGGCTGCTTCTAGAGACATCCCTATTCATGAAATCTGCAGGGCTGCTACCTGGAAGTCAGCATACACTTTCATTTCCATTACCACATCGACCGGGATACTGGTTTTGAACCTCAGTTCTGCAGTCCTCTTCCCTAAGTAGGGGTGTATCTCGCCTCCCTCCTCCCGGAGAACTGCTAGGAGTCTGCCAACAAGTTTGATAGAACAACATATCCACGATCCTAGAAAAACAGGTTACTCACCTGTAACAGTAGTTCTAGGAGTGGTATATGTTATTTATTCACTGACCCACCCGATCTCCCGGCTTTGGCCTTCAAACCTGACTTCCATTGGGCTAAGATCTGGCATCATGGGGCGGAGCTAAGGGTTATACCACCTAGGTGGGTGGAGGAGCCGGCTTGAAGACTTCCGCACATCCTAAAGCTGCAAGGTACCTGCCAACAAGCATGGATGAACAACATATACCACTCCTAGAACTGCTGTTACAGGTGAGTATCCTGTTTTACAGTAGTTGCGTTTATTGCTTTCTTGACAGTATAATTTTAAATTCTAAATTAACCTGTATTCATTGTCATTTCCTGAACACCGTCTTGGTTATTTGTATGTTATGTTTCTGCATAGGACTCTTCAGATTTTAATAAACTTTGTGTAAAAAAACAAAAAAACAAAAACAAACCTTCAGTGAGAATGGCATTCATACAAACCCACACTGGGGCCTGCTTGCTAACCTGTGGTTATATTTAGGCAAGCTGCTCGCTTGCTATGTGAACAGGAGGTGGGGAGGCCCCAGTGAATTCACCCAAAATCCTAGCAGACATGTACTGCGTCTCCCACCAGATCCTGGCTGTTTTGCAGTGCTAAGTGGGTGGCTGGGTTTGGGTGTATGTTGAGTTTGAGAGGGGTAGTGGCATTTACACATGGCTACATATGTGTGGCAGTGCACAACTGGGAGGTCTGTCTTTTACACAGGAGACCCTCCTGTAAAGGTTTCTGCACCCTCCAATCCTAGGGCTAGGAGAACCCCACCATAGAAGTGCTGGTCCTTGCCCAGCCCTTCTGCTTGTCATGGTGGCAGGGAATGGGCCAGCAAGCCCAGGATTTTTTTTTGGTACTAAAATGTTCCCTTGCAGTGGCTATGACCATCCCTCTGCAGACCGCCATGTCCAAGGATTTCTGTGAATGCAGAGCAGGGGATTCACTTGGTGGTAAGGCTAGGTTTCTGACAGGAAGGGAAGTGTCTGGCTCGGCTCCTTCTAAGCGTTGCAGGCTGCTCCACTCAAGCATATCCAGGTGACTACAGTCTGTATGTCACTGGCATACTAGGCATGCTCTGTGGGCCAGTAGTGAGTGAACTGTGCATATGCCACCTCCTTTGTGAATCAAGCCCTTAACATGAGGGCTGTCATCGATGTTCATCTTTAGTGCCAAATTGAATTTTTACTTGCATGACGCTTTTGGGCAACGCCCTAGAATCCCTGCAGCTAAGATCAGTGATGAGGATCAGATGCAGGAGTTCTGATTGCTTTATAGGCCTCCCAGAGCTGTTAGATGCCCAGACTTGCAGAACTCTTACAGCTCGAGAGGACACGTATAGTACAGGCAGCACTGTGGTACTGAACTTGGGAGCACCACAGCAGGATGCAAGAAGTACAGGTGCTGCGTAGAGGAAACTTTCCACCTGCATTGGGAGAGGGAGCCTTGTCCCACTACACATTCGACCTCATGGTCTAGTGTGCACGAACAGAGGCTAGGGTTTTGAGGGAAAGGGTGGGGTTAGATTGAATTATTTTAAATACTCACCACCCAACCACACTTTGTTAAGTCACTGTGAAATCTGGCAAGATTTCAGACATTTTGACTTTGTCTTTTGGGAATTCTCATGAAATTCAACAGAATTTAGGCAGAGCAAAAGCAAATGTTTTAACATACTAATTGCAAGCTGCTCGAACCTCAGATCCCTAGTTGGGTACCGAGGCCCCCTCCTTGTGTTCCAGAAACCCTATCATCCATCCCTACCCCTGGGCCAGGCCAACATCTGATGCATCTGCTTTCTGTGTCTGTCCCACCCTCTCTTGAAGCCTCCACTGTGGATCTCTGAACCAGCTCACCAGGCAGCACGTTCCAAGGATCCACCACCCTCTCAGTGAAAACCTCCTCCTCCTCTTCCCCTCACCCTTCCACCTTCCAACTTCAAACCATGCCTCTGGTGATACCTCCCTGCTTTAGTCTAAAGATCCCTCCGTGTTTACTCTATTTATTTCCTTGAGCTACTTCAAGACCTCAATCATGTCCCGCCTCTCTCCTCCAGTGAATACAGGCAGAGCTCCTCAAGTCTGTCCTTGTACGTCAAATCCCTAGTCCTCGTAGCATCTTAGTTGCCCTCCTCTGTACCCTCTCCAGGAGCTGTATTTCTCTTCAAGTGTGGTCTCCAGTACTGTACACAGTACTCAAGGTGTGGTCTAACCAATCCATTGTACAGCGGCAGAATCACTTCCTTGCTGCTAGAGGTGATCCCCTCACGATGCATCCCAGCATCCTGTTTGCTTTGCTAGCTGCTCTCCTGCACTGCTCGGAGTTACTCATACATGCACCCACCATGACTACTAGGTCTTTTTCCCTATTGAGGCCTCCAGCGCCTCCCTCCCAGGGTGTACCTGTGTTTAGGGTTTCCCCGCCAAGATGTAACACCTTGCACTTGGTGATACTGAAATTTAATTTCCATGTGTGAGCCCACCTTTCCATGGTGTCCAGGTCCCATTGCAGGACCAACCTCCTCTTCTCCCCTCCCCCAACTACTGCTCCATCTTGGAGTCATCTGCAAAGAGACTCATTTCACCCTATACCCTCCCTGATGTCTGAAATGTATGCATTAAACAGGATTGGACCCTGGACCAAGCCCTGCAGTACCCACTACCGACCTCTCTAGGGTTGAGGAAGCCCCACTGACCACTACTCTCTGAGTGCGTCCAGTTAGCCAGTTTTCAATCCATCTGACCATCAAAGGACCTACTCCCAACCCGTCAGTTTCTCCACCAGACCATTGTGGGGACCGAGTGAAAGCCTTGCTGAAGTCCAAGAATAATACATCCACAGGCTTTCCCTGTCCAGTTCTGATGTTACCCATCTGTGAGAATTCACAAGATTGGTTCGACACGCATCTACCTGGCACAAACCCATGTTGCCGACTATCCAGACCTCCCACCTCCTCCAAGTACACCCCCAATCGTTCCTTTAGTATACTCTCCATTAATTTTCCCACCACCGAGGTCAAACCGATGGGTCTATAGTTACCTGGTACTTCCTTGACCCCCCACCTTATGGATTGGCACCATATGTGCCTCTCGTCAATCCCTAGGTACCCTTCCTGTCTCAAGTGACCTGTTGAAGAACTCCGCCAGGGGTGCAGCCAGTATGTCCGCCAATTCCCATAGTACTCTCGGATGAATGCCATTTTGCTAGAGAAATGAATATTTGCAGGGGCAGTACTCCTGTGCAGCATTTTCAGAAATGTGACTGTTTTATGTGGTTATTCAACAGGAAAACCAATCAATCGATGTTTTAGATGCCGCTGGTAGTAACATTGTTGTGAGCACACGGGCAGGGAGGTGATGCGATTCTACCCAGATTACATGAAGACATCAATGAAGAGTGGCTCTCCGACAAAACCAGGTGCTTCCATTTGCTTGAATAAATCATTTAGTGCATTGTTTTTGAGTGGGAAGCAGAAGCCATCATGTGTAGAGAAATTAAAGGGTAGATTTTGCATAGGTGATACCCTCCTTGTTTTTGTTTTAATTTGTTTTCACTCCTATTAATGTCTCCCTCTATTTACTCTTAGTTCAAGCCTGTCCACGTGGCCATTCTGGAGGCTCACTGTTGGTTCCTAAACTCTGATCGACTACCCTCTTGAGCCCCTAGGTGTACCCTACCCGATAGGGCCTCCTACCCATGATTGAGAAGGCCTCTGCTCAGCCTCACCACTCAGAAGGATTAGGGAGGAGCCATGGATGTGAGAACCCCATCTGCTGAAAAGGGCCATTTTCCTGGATTCTCTCTTGCATCCCCTCCCATGAGAACACAGGGAGGGGCACTCTTTTTTTTTGGGGTGCCGCTTTATAGAGTGCACTGTGGTGTCTGAGCTTTAATGTGAGGGCAGTATAGCCTAGTGGTTAGAGCACCAAGTAGTGAATCTTGTGACCTAACTTTCATTCCCATTACCACCACACTGTGTGGCCTTAAGTCACTTAACCTCCTTGTACTTAACAACGCTTTTTTTTCAGTACTAAATCTTCCCTCCCATCCCCAAGCTTATCTTAACCTCCCTCAGTATCACTTATCCTCTCACTTTGCACCTAGTGACTGCTGTTAACTGTTCATGATTTGCAAAGCACTTTGGAACACCGTGTGGATAAAAGGTAAAATCTCAATTCCTTCCCTTTGTTGCCATGCAGGTTTGCCTATGATGGCTTGAAACGTCAGCACTGATTTATCCTATGGTTAAAAATGCAGAGGGCAGTTGGTCCCAGCTTCCTGGGAAGACGACTGACTCGTGTGGCTGGAGCAGTAAGGCTTTTCTTGAGCATTAACATGTATATGATTATTTTTGCATGTACTCTATTCTGAGGGGGTGTTTATTTCCTGAGCCAAGAGGCCTCCCCTGCCCCCATGGCTCATACAGGCGCATTGTTACATCCGACCCCCACTGAAAGGGCTGTGTCCGGGTCGTGTCTGACTTACTACTGTGCCACCGTGATAGCTGGTAGCAGTGCACTCTAGCCCTGCCCCACTGTGAGTGCTGCACCACCATGGTATGCTTGCCATTCTGATCAAGAGTGCCTGACTGACTCAAGGTTGCTCACGAATGCAGTGAGGCAGCCTATACTTGAGGTTTTCTACTTTCTTTTAGCCCTTTTCCGGGAATTCCCTTCTTGTATGTCACTATGTCAGTGTCTGGGATGGAGAGGTGACATCATGTGGGGGTCTATATTTGCCCATCCCTGTGTACACCATAGCCCCCACAACTGTTCATGCCAGTGGACTTGCCTGCATTTGACTCACCGTAACCCATAAGATTGTCAGCATCTGCACTGGTGTTCTGACTTCCTGTGCACTGCTGAATCTTAAACATGATGAAACACTTGTCTGCTTTTAGGATGTCCCAATAACACGATATGGTGATTGGTGATGTATCACAATAATTAACAATGACAATAATTTAAATTTTGTTAAAAAAAATAAATAAATAAAATAAAATCACAGTTATTGTGCAGCAGGATATACTGTGTGGAATAAATCGATATCAGTTAAAGCGCCCTAACCTTGCTGCTTCGCATCGTGTCCCTCTGTGGTGCGGCCGTGATTCCCGATTCCCATCTTCCTCCATTCAGATTTTTAGCATTTTTCCAAAAATCAGAAAGGCTGCGGGTTATCGTGATAATCAGTATATCGTGATACCCTTACACAAAATTATTATACTAAAAATTTGATATCGTGACATCCCTAGTGCCTTGTTGATTCTATCTTTGCAGATTGTTTTTGTGCATTTTCTGGCACCTTACAATTTTGTGCAAAACTTATGTTTGCCCAATTTATTTCAAGGGATTTGCATGTATTACACAGTATGGCATAGGAGGGTTTCTTACAAATGTGCCTTTACTGCCAGTATGCTCGCCACAGCCACTGAGTTTCTTCAGCCAGCAGAGAATACGAATAACAGGTGCTCTCGCCCCATCCCAGGAACAAGGTTCCTCACCCATACAGTGTGCTTGGCCCAAGACCAGCCTAAGTGTGGGATTCTGGGAATTCCATGTGAGCCAGACTCGCAGGTTGAAGTAGTGTGGTAGGCTGCCAGTATGCTTTTTGCATTCTGCTTGTGCCACTTGTGTGCCCATTTTAAAACATCTACCCCAGGTCTGGATTATGTGTATAGTACAGTAGCCCTGACCAGTGTGTTTTTTTCTTTATCTTGTACTCTAGCTGCAAGCAGCACAGGTAAGTGATGTGGCCGCCATCGCTGGAGGGATGGCTGATGCTGAATCCCTGGTAGCTCTCAAGGACCTACTAAACAGACTGAACAGTGATGCTCTGTGCACGGAGGAAGTTTTCCCTATGGCTGGTGCTGGGTGAGTCTGGGTTCTCATTTATTGTCCCGTACTATCCTGCAGCGGGCTTCCTGGACTGGTGATGGACTGTGGTCCACCTGGTAACCACCCGTCCTCATTATTGAGATCCATTATATGTTTTTGGGGGCAGTCTGGCCATCCAGTTGTTCTGTAGTAGAGTGTCATACTTAGCCTTGGCAACCTGGATTCAGGAATGAGTTGGGTAGTTTGCGACATGGCAGTCATGGTTGGCAGTGCTTTCTCTAGCAGGGAGGAAGTGCCATGCTTGCTTCTGAAGCACAACAGCTCTTGCAGTGAGTCTGCAAGAGCCCACCTTCTCCACAGTGTTGGGTGTTTAGTGCCTCTTCTGTGTGGAATGAGACATCAGTTCTAGCATGCTTACCCGGTTATTAAAATAAATGAAATGAAGGCACTGCAGCACCAGGGCACACCATAGCAGGTGGTCGGAGGTAAAATCGTAGGGCAGCTGTGCAGAAAACCCCTCTGGCTTTCCAAGTGACTGCTGAATGCTTAGCACCACAGGAGAACTAGTGGTGTGGGGCTGGAGATCAGCAGGCCCAATGAGGGGCATTGTTGGACTACTAGAAGGGTGGCCAGAAAAACCTGTATAAAAGAAACAAACAAAATTACTGCTGGCCTACAGAATTAGAATATGTATAAAACTAGAGGGCACTAATGTTAATGGTGCAAAATAACTTGCATATGGCAACTGAGAGCCTCAAAAATATCACGTGATGGCTTCTGTAGTTTTTATATATATATATATATATATATAATGTGTAATATATATATTAGATCACTTTGTGTTGGCCTTTTCCTGGGTTCCCAATTCATTAGATTAAAAATGTATTTGTAATATATTGAATAACTGGAATCTTAGACTATGGGGTGGGAGGTGTAGAAAGGAAATATTTACTGTCTTTATTTTTGCTATTTTACTTGCAGGTTTCATAGTAGCATGAAAATAAGGCAGTGAATATTAGGTGAATCACTGTACAGTAGCAGCACTAGTGTTCCACCAGAGGAAATAAGAGTGCGGAACATACTGGCTGCACTTGGAGCGCTAAATATGATGGGCATGAAGAAAAATTGCTCACCATAGTAATGTTGTTTCTTCTAATGGAGTCTGCTGTATTCAGACATAATGCAGTTAGCCCCAGCACTTGAACTTCCCGGAGAGGAAAGAGTTAACTCTGTGCAGAAGCATAGAAGGTTGAGCTCGAGCTCGGTTTTTCAAACCTCTGTCTGTGGTACTTCCCAGTGTAACGTCAGATTCTTACGAGCTAACTAACTAGTAACTAAAGTATGGAAATTGTTCAAATATAGCCAAAGGGCGAATATATCTTCTTGGGCCCCAAAAGACTCAAGTCGAGAACCCAAGAAGGAAAAGTACTGACAATATTTAGTAAAACACCAGAAAAAATAATAATAATATCTGCCCCACCCAAGAGGGAGGGTACAAGGTACACCCCTGAGGTGCAACACTGTACCTGCCTGCCCACTTCCCAAAAACCAGGTTCTGAGAGGGGAGGGGGAGGTTCGAATACAGCAAGACTCCATTAGAAGAAACAACATTACTATGGTGAGTAATTTTTCTTCAAACAACATGGAGCCGTGCTGTATTCAGACATAATGCAGACTACCAAGCAGTTCCCTATGGAGAAGAATGCAGAACCTACTTTGGGAAGAGGCTCTGCAGTACTGTTGTGTTGAACCTAGCATCACTCCTAGCCTGGATGTCCAGGGAGTAATGCTTGGTGAAAGTATGTACTGTTTTCCAGGTGGCTGCTTTACAGATCTCTAACAATGGTATATCTCTGGCTGCAGCTAGAGAAGCAGCTGTACACCTGGTCGAGTGAGCCCTCAGGCCTGAAGGGCCCTACCCAACTTGTCGAACAAAATTGTATACAAGAAACAATCCACCTGGCAGTAGTTCTCTTAGTGGCAGGCTTACCCTTTCCCACTTCACCATAAGTGAGAAACAATTGAAGACAGTCATTTCTATGTGCCTTAGTATGCTCAGTGTAGTAGCTAAGGGCCCTTAACATCCAGACTGTGTAACCTTCTTTCACCTGAAGAAGAATGGTCAGTGAAAAACACAGGAGAGATATAGACTGGTTCAGATGCAAATCTGAAACCACTTTGGGCAAGAACCTCCTATTGGTTCTGAGGACTGCTTGTCCCTATGGAAGGAGAGGAAGTCAGGTTCCACTGACAGAGCCTGTAACTCACTAATCCACCTGGGAGAAGTAATAGCTACCAGGAACACAGTTTTCCAGGTCAAGTACTTCAATTCGGCCGAGCCAGAGGTTCAAGGGTGGCTGCATTAGCTGAGCTATGCAGACATTAAGATCCCAAGGAGTGGGCTCCTAAAGGGAGGGTTAATGTGAACCAGACCTTTGAAAACTTTCTGAAAACAGGATGAGATGCCAGGAAGAGCCCTTCCTTGCTGAGAGGAACGCAGAGACAGCTGCTAGATGAACCTTCAGAGTGGCAGGCCTAAGGCCTAAACGATTGAGATGAACTAGATAGTCTAAGGTTGTGGAAATGTCTGCAGAATCAGGCAGGATGCCTTTCTGAGAGAGCACCAAATACTGAACCTTTTCCATTTGGTGTTGTAAGTTTTCTAGTGGAAGGTTTCTAGAGACCTTCAGAATATCCAGAACTCCCTGAGAAAGATGTAGAGCTGCATATTCTAACTCTTCAAAAGCCAGGCCTTGAGATTGAGAGACTGGAGACTGGGGTACAGATCTGCCCCTGGGAGGGAGGGAGGACAGGAGATTGTATGTCCTGGGCAGAGACAGGGACATGACACTGACAAGGACAGCAGAAGAGGTTACCAAGGCTGTCTGGCCAATCTGGAGCCACCAGTATCACTCGTGCAGGGTTGAGTCCTGATCTTGATCAGAACTCTGAACAGCAGAGGAAGGGAGGAAGGCATAGAGAAACCTGCCTTCCAGTCCAAAAGAGAGCATCCTGGAGAACC
Organism: Neoceratodus forsteri; assembly: GCA_016271365.2. Taxonomy (NCBI): domain Eukaryota; kingdom Metazoa; phylum Chordata; order Ceratodontiformes; family Ceratodontidae; genus Neoceratodus; species Neoceratodus forsteri. Next base: position 46,265,261 of record CM028132.1, on the reverse strand, counting down.
GTCCCCAGGACTGGAGGTCTGCAACAAAACAGAGGAAGTAGATGATTGTCCGTGCTGCAAAGAGATCTGTCTCTGGAGTGCCCCACCTGGAGAAGATGACCTTCAGTATGTGAGGATCCAGGGACCATTCGTGGTGTCCCTGTGAAATTCTGCTCAGAGCATCTGCTAGTATGTTGTCCTTCCCTGGAAGGTGAACTGCTACCAGAGAAGTCTGAAGAGAATAGGCCAGAGACCACAGCTTCATGGCTTCTGTGCACAAGGCCGAGGACCGAGTGCCTCCCTGCTTGTTGATGTACCACATTGTGGTGGTGTTGTCCGTTCTGACTTGGACCACCTTGCCCTTGACTGAATCCAAGAAGCTCTGCAGGGCTAGGAAAACTGCCCTGAGTTCCAGGAGATTGATATGAAGGAGAGACTCCTGTGGAGACCAGAGCCCTTGAGCTGTCAGGGCTCCCAGGTGGCTCCCCACCTAGGAGAGAAGCATCCATAGTTAAAACTACTGATGGGACTTGAGGGAGAAATGGAACCTCTTGTCTGAGGTTGTCCTGGTCCAGCCACCACTGGAGAGCTTGGACCAGAGTCTGAGTCACTGGAATCAGTTTGGTAAGTGAATCCTTGAGACCAAAAGACCTCAGATGAAACTGAATGTCCCTCATCTGGAACCTTGCTCCCTGCACCACTGCCGTGGGAAGCTGCCATGTGGCCCAGGAGCTGGAGGAACTATCTTGCTGGGCGGGAGACCTGAGGTCGAAAGGAGGAAGCGAGATCCACTAGGGCCTTTACCCTTGCCAGGGAAGGAAGGCTTTTGCTTGTACAGTGTCCAGCTCTATGCCTGTAAAGGTGAGAAGTTGAACTGGTTCAAGTACAGACTTTGGAAGATTGAGAAGAAAACCGATGGAGCTGAGTAGGTCCTGGGTAGTTTGAAGAGCTGACTTGACCTGTAAATGAGACTGACCCAGTAACAGCCAGTCGTCCAGATACGGAAAGATGGTGATACCCTGTCTTCTGAGGTAAGCCACCACTACTGCAAGGCACTTTGTGAACACCCTTGGAGCTGATGTTAGACCGAATGGCATGGCTCTGAATTGGTAGTGGCCTGAAGGCAACTCTAACCTGAGGTATTTTCTGTGGGAGCACCTGATAGGAATATGGAAGTAGGCATCCTTGAGGTCCAGAGATGCTAGCCAATCCCCTGGCCTTAGAGAGGGAAAGATTATTCCCAGAGTTACCATTTTGAATTTGGGCTTTGAAATGTTTGTTCAGATACCTTAGGTCTAGGATGGGTCGCCACTCCCCTGTTTTCTTTGGGGTAAGGAAGTACCTGGAATACAGTCCTTTTCCGTTGTGCTGAGTAGGAACCTTCTCTATAGCTCTGAGAGCTAGAAGAGAGAAACCTCTGCCTCTAGGGCAAGGGTTCTGAGACTGAAGCAGGTGGAAAAGACTTGGCCCTTCTTTTGGAAATTTTTTAAGTTGAGGGTTAGTCCCTGGCTTACTACTTCCAGGACCCACTTGTCTGAGGTCACAGACTTCCAGGCCTGGAAGTAGTAAGCCAGCCTGCCTCCTACTGGAAATGGGGAGTCGACCCGAGCTGACACATCAGGGTGTCTGCTTGGCAGGAGCCTTAGACTGAGAGGAGGAGGGAGCAGCCCTGCTCATCCCTCCTACCCTCCCTCTGAAGAACCCCTCTGTGGGAAGGGAGAGAAGGCCTGGGCTTGGTAAAGGCCTTTGAAAGGGCCTGCCCCTAGACTGCCGCCAGCGGAGTGGCCTGCCTTTCCTTGGCCTTTGCACTCCTGTACGTGGTCCTATATTCATCCATTTTCTTCATGTAGCCTCTGTCTGCTCCCCAAACAGAGAGTTACCTACTACAGGAAAATCCATGGCCTTAGTCTGGGTATCCTGTGAAAGGCTAGTACATCTGAGCCAAGCATGTCTCCTGAGAGACACAGATGTAGCCAGGACTCTAGGTGCCACATCATTAGAGTCCACAGCAGCATGAAATTGCATTTTGGATGCCTCGGTTCCATCAGCAGCCACTACCTCCAGCCCTTGGCTAGCTGGGAAGAGGCCTGTTTAGCCAGTTCCAGAACCGTGTCCCATCTGGATTTCTGGTACCTGGGCTGTAGGCCATATAAGTAGCCTGCCTGAGTCCCAAAGAGGATGCCAAATACTGTTTTTGGCCATGGCATCCACTTTCCTGGAGTCCTTATCCGTGTGTGAAGCCAAAGGAATGTTAGCCCTGTCACAGGCTGCAGCCTGCACTCACCCCAACATGGCTGCAATGACTATAAAGGAACTCCGAGCTGAGCCTGATAATCAATACCTCCTGTCCATTCTCTTATCCACAGGAGGTACTGAATTAAGGGTTTGTAAAATTTTGTGTGTCTGTTTCCAAGGTTTATGAAGAGGATAGACAGCTTTTGACTCTGGGATGTCCATCATTTCCACAAAATCAGGCTCTTCATCCTCCTCTGCTGCTTCAACCAAGGGAAGCTGCAGGGTTTGTGCCACCTTTTGTGGAACCAAAGTGTAGAGGGACTCAGAGAGCCTGGGAGAGAGACACCTGAGGGCCTGTCTGGGGAGATGTCCGGTTCAATGGGCACATACAGACCTCCTTCATCGTCATCATCATCACCGGATAGTCTTAGTCTCCCTCCCACCTCATAATAAGCATCTGGGTCATAATCCGGAGGAGACGGATCTGACCAAACCGAGCGCTGAACCGTGGTATCTGTTCAGACGGAACCAGTCTAAGCGATTGGACAATACTAATCGCTTTGGCTATTTCATCCAGCGGTTGGAGAGTGGGATACAGGATCCGAACCGGCGACTTGCTGGCCTTTTCTTTGAGACACTGACCCCATTGAGTCTCTCCTTGCCCGAGGAGGTATCGCCAGGTCAGTAGGCACCTCTCAGGCTCGGCCGCAACCGAACCGGCTGGCCTATCTGGATCTACGGACTTCTCGGCCTCCCTTCCTTCAGCCTACTCAGTCTTTTATCTAGAGTGGTTTTAAGAAAGTTCTTACAGATTTGGCAGTCTGACTTGAGGTGGTCAAACCCCAAACAATAAACACAGATGAGGTGGGGTCGGCCTTAGCAAAGGCCTCCCCACACTCAGTACAGTGTTGAAACCCAGTGGGACCGGTTTTCTTCTTGGGTTTCTCAGACATGGCCAACCTAACAAATTACCCTATAGAAGCTTTCAGCCAGGTAATAAAGCAACCGATCGGTTACAAACCGTGTCACGGCTTTTAAAAGAACCAGTAAAAGTCCGTTCTTTGAAACCGATCAGTACCGAACACCACACTAATCCCAGAAAGAGAGAAAATTTTACAAAGTCTGTTCCAAACCGACCGACCGGAAATAAACTGAAGAAAAACAGTTTCCACTCTTTTAGCAAAATAACACAGTCACTGCCTCTCTACATACTACCTGTACTGTAGACAGAGGCTGGAAATCGAAAATAACTAAAATATGCGGTTTAAACCTAACGATTTATTTTATTTTACTGAACCGAGCAGAGGAAATCTCCAGAGCGATTTCACTGTTAGGCGGAGTAAAGTATCTAACGGTTTCACTGAGAAGTACTACAGACAGAGGTTTGAAAACCGACCTCGAGCTCAACGGTCTATGCTTCTGCATAGAGTTAATTCTTTCTCTCTGGGGCAGTTCAAGTGCTGGGGCTAACTGCATTATGTCTGAATACAGCAAGACTTCATGTTGTTTGAATTTAATACTGTTTTGCTCGAGAGAACTGAGATTATAGAATGGGGTGCTTTTCTTGTGAAGTTATTTTTCCTGTTTCCACTTTTACATCTCTCCCATGCTGACGTTGCAGAGACCAACCCCACTGTGGAAAGGGAGGGGTGCAGTCATATGCTTGCTACAGTCAAACCTGATTTCTCTTGCCCCATTCCACTGCCCCCACCAAGCAGCCAGATTTCCCTGTAAGATTCTGTTCTGTTTAGGTGGACTCTGTTAACCCCCCAACCCAAAACCACAGATCATTATGTAACCCCTTTAAACTAGAATTGGGGAAATGCTGACACTGCCACAATTTTCATTAGCAGGTTCCTTTACGCTTTGAAATTTATTTAATTAAAAAAACTGAGATGTGGTGGCAACACCAAGGCACAACGTTTTTGCACTTGTATCGAGTATGCTAACAGCATGTAACCAGTTCTGATAGTCTGTGGTAGAGTTATTGTACTGAGTGTGCTTCCAGCATGTAACCTGTGCTGTAGAATTATTGTGCCAAGTGCCATTTAGTGTGTGACCATTGTTCTGCCCATGCTCGCTTGTAACCGATGCTGGTAGTGCGCCTTTAGAGTTATTGTATTGCCGTTGCTTCCAGCATAACCAGTGCAGGTAGTGTACAAAATTGTTGTGCCGAGTGCCCTTTCAGCATGTGACCATTGTACTGTGAGCACTCACAGCATGTAACCAGTGCTGGTAGTGTGTAAAATTGTTGTGCCAAGTGCCCTTTCCTTGCGTGACCATTCTACTCGCCACGTTCAAAGCATGTAACCAGTGCTGGTAGTGTGTGGTAGAATTCTTCTTGTACTGAGCGAGCTCACCGCATGTAACCAGTGCTGTAGAATTATTGTTCTGAGTGCCCTTTCAGCGTGTAATCATCGACAGCGCCACAGCATGTAACCAGTGCTGGTACTTGTAGTGTGCTGTAGAATTACTGTGCAGAGTACCTTTCAGTATGTGATCATTGTGCTGTGAGTGCTCACAGCATGTAACCAGTACTGGTAGTAAGCAGTAGAATTTTGTACTGAGCACGCCACAGCATGTAACCAGTGCTGCTAGTATGCAGTTGGACTTGTGTACTGAGCACACTCACAGCATGTAAATAGTGCTGTAGAACTATTGTACTGGTATTATTCTGTACAAGTGTTGTACAGTTTGATTTTACTTTTTGGTTTAAAGCCATCATACCCTCATCAATCCCTCCAGCATGGTTCTGACCTCCCGATTTTTGCATTGACTTTATTTGATTTGCTTTGTGTCTGTTCTTAGAGGGCCCTTGATTTCTTTTTTTATTATTATTATTTTAACCTAATATTACCCAGCTGAGATGCAGCATCTCGCTTTTTGAGGGTCTGGCAGTGAGTACAGCAGCAGCAGCATTGCTGTTCAAGACGTTAGCGACCTGGGTTTGGAAACAAGCCCATGACTTTGGGCGGTGAGGATGATGGAGCATCCTAGATGGCGCTTTCTAGTGAGGGAGGGTTGTGCAACCCACTGCATAGCTGCCACTTGGATGACCACAAGTGGCAGTGCAGTCTTTGCTGCCGTGACATGCACAAGGTGAGAATAGAGCACGATCGGTGTCTCAGCTGCATCAGCTACCCAAAAATATGTGCACTCTCAAGTCGGGTGGAACAAAGTGGGGGGAAGTGGCACGTTGTGTTATAACCCCTCGACGATCGTTATATTGTACATTGTGCTCCTCACCACCCCTGGGATAACTTCAAGAGGACCTTCGCCATGACGACTGTATGAGTGGTTTTCACTACCAGGGCGTTAATGCAGGGTCCCGCTTGGGACAGTCCAGGAGGACCTGTCACGCCAGGTTTCGTGGTGCCCCAGGGTCCTGGATGACCGTGAGGGACCCAGCTCTGAAGGTCGGGTAGGTGGCACTGGGTGTGGCAGGAGGTCGGGCCAGTTAGCTTGTTTTTCAGTTGGTTCCTGCTCCCACCTTTGCCACTGCTGGGTGGGCTGGAGCACTGGGAGGTTAAGTGACTTGCTCAACATTGCACAGTAAGTATTTGGCTCCAGTGGTGAAGTTTGAACCTTTGATATCCTGTTCCCAAGCCAGTGCTCTAAGCACTGGATCCTACTGTTTTGAATCCTTTGAGCAGGTGACTGGCATTTATGGGCTGAGCTGTCCTTGAATTGTAATATCAGTGGGTGTTTTTCTGACCTAAATAATGCCTCACAACGACATATTTCAGTGAAAATATCATTCCTTCATTTTTTTTTTTTTTCTCTTTCCTTGAGATGCCAATATTATATAACTACTCTTACAAAGCTAGTTCTGCTCCCATTTACTTTCCATCAGCTGACTTAATAATTCTGTTGCATTTCATGTGTAGTAAAGCTGAAAACTTTATTCCTGGGTATAGGATGCTCTTTGCAGCAGTAAAATAGTAGGTTTTATTTTGGGGAGCAGGGTTTTAAATAGCTGGTATAGCATAACAAAATGTTTCGCAAAATGGGTAATGCTAACCATTTCAAAATGCGAGCAGTAGACTGCTAACTTTTTTTCTTTTTTCAGTGAGTCTATGGCACAGTAGACAGAATTAATAACATTTTATATTTTTAGTTTTGCTAACCATTCTGTGCCAAGTGCTATGTTTTACAGCTGATTAGCACTTCCTCGTAAAACTGCTAATCAATTTTTCAACTTATTTAATACGCTGAAAAGTAAGGGACCTTCTTCAGCTCTCCATCAGTCATTTCACGCTTCTAAGATTGATGTCTTTCTAATTGCTCACAGCACAGATTCATGGGTCCAACTACCTGTTGAACACACGGGATTAGTGGGTGTGGGAGGAAGCTGACGCCCTGCTACTGGTTTGCACCAACCCACGCTTTGAGGCCCCGCTCTTCAACACCAGAATCAGGAAGAGGTCTGTGTCCTCTGACGCCAAACAGGCTGGGGGAGGAGTGAAATTCAGAACAATTTAGGAAACTTTGAGGGGGTATTTTAAATAAAGAATGACTAACAAACTGCTTTTTTTTTTTTTTTTGCGCTAGGCAGCATGAGAGAGTCGCACCGAATCTGGGATGTCAAAGCAGAGCCTGGCAGGGCAGGCGTTGTGTGTCCATGGGAATGCTGTCCTCTGAGGGGTGGGTTGTCTTGGTGAATTTTTGTGAGATCCTTGTTTGCTCTATGAGCAGCTCTTCTGGGGCTTGGAGCAGCCTTGATCTTGCAGGTGACCAGAATTTACCATGCCCCTCCACCACCACCAGGAAAGGTCAGGTGCATACAGGGGCAGCCTGTAACTGGAGAGGTGGGTAGGTGCAACAAGGGCTTGGCGGTTCCTCCCCGCCATGTAAGGTTCCTGCAAGGTGGCTGGTAGGAGAGTGATAAACTGAAGAAAGATTGGGGTGAGCGCAGAGTCTGACAGACATAGGCTCCGTGCAGGCTGTAGGTAAGGAGCTATGGCGGAAAGGGGATAATATATAATCAGAAAGGACTAGAGGATTACAAAAATATGTGTCAAAATGTTGCTTTTTCCTTGCCCGGAGGTATAGAGTTCTTTAAATGCTGAGTCCTGAACTAGCAAAGTAGAATGAAATTATTTTTGGCAGTCATGGTGGTATAAGGTCGATGAGCATTATAAATAACTGCATTTCATGATCTTTGATTGTTGGAGATTTTACTTGATTTCAGATATTTTTGTCTTGTTGCGTGTGTTGCAGCTGGCTCCATAACGACTTCGGGTGGCTCTTGTCGGCACTCCGTGGACCTGACCTACACGTATGACCACTTGGGAGACACAACGCAGCTCCTCCAGGATATCGCCTCAGGAAAACACCCTTTCAGCAAGGTGCGCTCTTTTCTGTCATTATAATAACTGGGTCTTCACCGAAGGAAACCGTGGCATTATTTGCCGTAATAAAGAGTGTTTATTATGGCAAACACGCACCTGATTTTCCTCGATCTGCACGTATGCCGCCCGCAGCTCTTCCTCCGGACTTCTCTCCACATCGACTTTCCACAGTAGAGGGAACCGCCACCGTATTCAGCGGTAAGTCACTGCCAGCAAAAATTAAAACAGAAAGCATCTCCGCAGCACGATCAACAATAAATGAACCAAACTATCGCTGCGCGGACTGCCAAGATCAAACCTAAGCGGACCTCGGCAGCAAGGGTCCTTTTTTCTTTTATTTTATGTAATTGCTATGGCCAAAAGGAAGCAATTATATAAATATAAAATATATAAAATTATATAAAAATAAAATAAAATATGGGTCAGGGTGTGTAAACTCAAAGTTTAACACACCCTGAGATTGGATGCTATTCATAAACCCCTCGAGCTTGCTTCTGTGTTTATGTAGCATCTAACCCTCGGGGTGAAATGTCTCATACACACCCCGACCCATACTTTTATTCTTATATGTGCCACTTTGTTTTATTTGAAGGATCGCACTCCACCTTGCCTAATCCCCATTAGGCTGAAAAGGAATGCGCCTTCCATAGCCTTTCCTATTCAATATATTCACTGGCATCCAATGTGAGAAAAGCTTATTACCATTCTAGTAATTAAATTACAAAAAAGATTATGAATTGAGAAAGCTGCAGGGCTGCATATGTCCCAGGTACTAACTGCCATAGTAACAGTGACTACACAATATAAGAACATACGATAACGCCAGCAGGAACAGGCCATAATGGCTATAAAGTCTGTGCGAGAGTGCAGTTCAGTTTGTTTACTGGAGCTGCACCGCTCCCTTTCTCCCTGGAGTTGTCATCCCCACCCTCCTTACCTGCCTCCCTATCCTCCCACCAGTTACAACTCTCCTTTACCCTGTCCCACCCCTTTTAAAACTGCCCATCATTTTCAATGAGTCCACTTCCTCTGGCAGTTCTGCTCCACTTAGATACCACCCTTTCAGTGAAAGTGCCTCCTCATTTCCTTGTTAAATCTGCCACCCACTAATTTCAGACTATGCCCCTTGTAGTCTCCTACTTTTTTTTTTTTAACATTATGTTTATTGATTTAAAGGAAATGTCCATGTACCAAGGGTCCCACCTCGTGTGAAGTGGGGCCGATTAGCAAATACAAAAATAGTGTTAAATGTGGTACGTACAGTTTAGTAGTTTATTTAAATCTACAGTATATCTGGTTGATCCTGCACCCTCCCGTTGGCATTTTAAGTTCAAACACTCTCCCCATCGTGCCCACAAGCACCGCAGCTATCCCTGTGATGATGTGGCAGGCAGGGAGCAGCTGGGGTGTTCCATAGGCTTGCCGGGCCCAGGACTACTAAACAGCTCTGGTTTGGAGTCCGTGTACCACTGTGACATGAGACCAGGTACAGACAGCTACTGTGCCTGTTAGTCTGTACCTGGTCTCAGTATTACATGAATACTGATAGCTTGAAGCTACTGCAATACAGAATTGTGGTAGCTTCAAATCGCCTCCGGTTTGGAGTCTGTTGGTGTTCATGCAATACTGAGACCAGATGGCGCCGTCAGTAGCTGGACTCAGGGTTCCTAGCCCCAGGTGCATGACTTTGCACTTCTTGGCATTGAACTCCAACTGCCAGATGCTTGAGAGAACACGGCCTGATACTGAGACATAGCACAGCTTAGAAATAAGATTGGGCAGTATAAAGGAGCTGCACTCTATGAAGGATAATTGATGCAAGATATACATTATAATGAGACTAGGTCTTTTATAAGTAGTTAAATAATGAAGGGTTGTTGTGGATCAGTGTGCAGAGCATAGTGCCATTTTCCATAGAATGAATAGCAGATAATAGCAAATATTTTAAACGATAACCAGCATGAGTCAAGCAAGATCGGGCCAGCAGTTACAGTAAATGTTAGAGGACCACTGTCACTGTTGGTCCATTTCGACCTCTGGTTTCAGCTGGTTACTGTTATAAAAAGGTGCATGTCTGCTCCTATGAGCAGGCAGTTGGTATGGTCTGTGCTCTCCTGCTTGCTGCTACATCCCTTTTCAGCCTAATGGGTTCTCTTCAGATCCCTGCCAGTGTTCAAAAACCTGCGTAACTCGGGAAGGACAGGAACCACAGATGATGACATCCTAGTGAGGGGTTGCGTCCAACAAAAACAGAGAATCGATAGGAGATAAGAGCAAAAATAATTTTGAGAGGACACGGCCTGATACTGAGACATAGCACAGCTTAGAAATAAGATTGGGCAGTATATGGAACTGCACTCTATGAAGGATAATTGATACAAGATATACGTTATACATAGGTGCAGGTCTTTTATAAGCATTTATAGAATGAAGGGTTGTTGTGGATCTGTGGCAGCTACTATGTCACAGAAGCTTAACAACAGTAAATAAATAAAACTGCTTGACCCAGTGGGTCTGTGATGCTGAGTTACGTTACCATGTACAGACCCACATTCGTATCCCTGAGCCAGCCCAGCTCCCACACTTAGGACAGAGGAGTCTGTCTCATGCTGCCATGGCTGTGCATTGTAATCTGAAGGGAGCATTCTCCATCATATTGCAGCCTGGAAGGGTGCAGGCCTACAATGAATGGCGCAGCCACAGTGATGGATTGGGGCAGTGTCTGGAGGAAAGAAGGGACTCCGTTCAGGTCTAGAGTTGGAGTGCCAAGCAGCAAATCGTTAGGTTGGCCTGGGAGAAAAGAAGAATCCCAGCACAATAAGGTAGCCATTTGTATGCTGGCAAATTTCTGACAGAAAATGTCGAAAACCTTAAAGGGAGACCTGTATTTTGACATTTACGGCATCATCTGGCCGTGTCCAGTACTGAAAAGGAAAAATACTTGGTTACATACTTCATATAAAACAGTCGAGGCCAAAAATCAAACAAACGTGAGTTGAAGCTGGGTCACTGGACGGCTGCAGAGCCAAAGAATCTGAAATCATAATCTGTTTACACGGATTTGCCAGCCGACATTCCCAAGTAGTTCATGTAAACCATTCACTTGTGTTTGTTGCTTTATCCATGTTTAATGATGGAGGTTTCAAAACTGTTGGCCCATAATGTCAGTGAGACAATATAGTTCAGACCAGGCTACCACAGAGCTTTATAGCCATCGGGGATAGCTAGCGAAGCTTGCGTGTTCAGCTAGTACGAACATATGAAAAATACCAGCAGATACAGGTCTCAAGGTCCATCAGGTCTGCTCAAGTGTGCAGCTATCAGTGTTTTACTCAACAGCTGCCCCCCAATACAGTAGTGACCTTCCCAGACCGTCTCCCACCCTCTTAAAACTGGCCACCGACTTTAATGTTACCACCTCTTCCAGCAGTGCGTTCCACCCTCCACCACCCTTTCTGTGAAGTAGTGTCTTCTCATTTCCTCTTCAACCTTCCCTCCTCCAATCTCAGACTGTGCCCCTAGTGTTTTTCCTCCCTTTAATCTAAAGATCCTCTGTACTAACCCTGTTTATGCCCCTCATATTTGAAGGTTTCGATTATATCCTCTATCCCTCCTATCCTCCAGGGAGGGAGTCATGTTGAGCTTCCTCAGTCTGTCCTCGTGAGAGTTTATCCTCCATTCCCACGGTCTTCCTGGTGGCTCTGCGCTGTACTAGTAATTTGTTTTCCCCAGAGACACGGAGCTAGATCATTTTAGGACTGTGAAATATTTCTTTTAACTTCCTCAACTTGGTAAGATTTTCATCTAAATGACAGTAATAAGGAATACCTTCTACAAGCAGTCTCTGACCCTCGCCTTTATGCCATGTTCCAAACCCATTGCACCTGCAGACACTAGTTCTCGTTACCTGCCATGGATCAACAATACTTCCACTGCTACCTGGTTCTGCAACCTTACTTTGTATTATTTTGCCAGATTACAATATAACAAAACTTCTGGACAGCCTCATGCAGAACTCCTGACACGGTCTCCTGTGCTGAGTGTACACAGTTGATGATGATACTTTTCTGTCCCACACTCCACTGCCATGGCTGGTAGTATTGCATGGTACTGCTAACTTTGTGCATAAATTCCAAATATAACTAAACATGCAGTGCAGAAAGCAAATCTAAAGTCACTAAGTAATCCCTAATTCCCTCCTCTAAGCCCTGGGCAAATCCTACCCCTCTACTGTCGCCTTCATTTTACCCTGTGCACACCCACCCCCAAATTTCTAGCACTCGTCACCTTCCCCAATTGCTCCCCTTACAGGCCTCCCTTGATCTCTCACAGAATGTAAAGGACCCGAATGCTCTCCATGAGTCCTCTCCTGCCCCCAGGGGCTTGTGTCTCTCATCTACTCCTTTCCCCCACCATCCTAAAGGGGTCTCTCTGGGACACTGCTTTATCCCCTTTTCTTTGGTTCCCCCAGTCCCATTGCAGGTTCTCGCATCCTGAAGGGGTCTCCAGGGACACGACTCTTCCCCTCCCTCCCTCCCCTGCTCCTCTTTCTTTCACGTAAGCACTTGTTTACTTATTAACCCGGCACTTACTATTGTCCACTCTTTCTACATATTATGCTAACACTGTTATAACACAGTTTGTAACACCTGTCTTTCAACTGTATGTTAAGTTGATCTTGTAACTTGAGTGTTTAATGTCACATTCCTATTTTACCTCCCCATCTTCAAATTGGAGACGCGAATTGTCGCTCAGTGTGCCTTCCTGGTGAAACATTTCAATAAATAAATAAGTGGGCGAATCGTGCAAAAATGGGAGCAAACTACAACTGTACTCCCTTTATCTGTTCCCTACTCCGAATAGCCATGAATAAACTGGATAAAGTAAGCAACACAGGTAAGGAGACTTTTACCTGAACTGTGCTGGGAGTGCGGTTGGCAATTCTATCTGTACAGATTCTGGTTTCTGAGATTTTTATTGTAGTCTTTTATTTTTGCATAGTACGTGGTCAGCTCACAAATAATGACCCTCCACGCTCCCACACAAACATCCCAACCAAACCACACATTTGGTACTGGTGTGAGCTACAACCAGTCCGCTGCTGTTGCTTCTCACAACACAGTGGGCTCTTGGACAAAACTTCAGCTGAGTGAGAGGGAGGAGTAGAATTTTCATTCCATGATGGTCTGCAGATACATCACCTTTTCTTTGTATTGCCCCTGAGTCGCTGGGAGGGAAGAACGTTACCAGGACAGCAGCATTCAGCACTGCATTATCCCCTTCTTGTCGAAACTTGTTACAGAACAGCCAGAGTCACCACCACTCGCTGCTGTCCGCCACAGGGGCATCTGGGACCTCGGTATGGAAGAAGGGGTTTCAAGGATCTGCCAGATTAATTATTACAAATTAGATAAAGTAAGTAAAAGAAATTATTGCATCAGTTTTGCTAATCTGGACCTACCGGAGCCACTGTATGGAATGTGGAGTAAGGTTTCATTCACCTTTTAAATTCAAGGTGTCCTTTTTTTTACCATAATTACAGTTGACCTTTGCAAATGACACCTTCTTAAAATGCAGTTTTGTGTCGAATGACTGAATTGTTGAATTCTAGTGGTAATCGCTTTTAATGTGGTTAGCATTTTTTTCCTCTTCTGATTGCAGGATTTGAACCAAGCCAAGAAGCCCATGGTAGTTGTTGGCAGTGCCGCTCTGCAGCGGGTGATGGAGCAGCACCACGCAGCCATTTCCACCATTGCTCAGAACGCTAGAGTGAGCAGCGGGGTTGATGACAGCTGGAAGGTTATGAATGTTCTTCACAGGTTAGCTTGATAATTTGGCCACTTCTTGCTTGGCGATCCTTTGTATGAATGCGTATTCCACGTAAATCACTAATGCCAGGTTTTCAGCCATGACTGCATGCCCTCCAGTCCAGCCTGACAGTAACTTTCATGACCAGTGTAGTAGTGCAGTCAATCGACAGGAAATGTGAAGGATGAAGGGCACAAGATTGGGATGATGAACCAGTCCTAAAAGCTTGGCCCAGCGGTAGAGTCCCAAGACCATTGGGGGCCCTGTATGACTGTTGGTTGGGGCCCAGTGGTATTCCCAGATCTGCTTCTATACCAGAAAGCCTCTCCCATCCTCCTAGCAAGCAGGACTTGCCACAGGGACACCTGATGCCATCCACATAGCAAGGCCTGGCAGCCAGGGCGTGCCACCTCTTGCACACTGGTGATAGCAGTGGGCAATCTTGACAGCCTGGAGCACCCTCCAACCCCAAGGTGAGAACTTTTGAAGGATACGTAAACTAATTCTGCAAACCCACCATGGTGGCCCAAGATTGGGACACGAACCTGCGTTGTTGGTATGGCAAGTGGTGTCTCCTGTGGCTACACTATTAGGTGATAATCTGTATAAGAGATTCATATCTATACATAGTGCTTGAACCTTGAGTCTCTTTTACTATTCGATACAACCTAGCCATTTTTTTCTGTTTTGTTTTGTGATTTACTTTGCTTTTCACTCATTTCTCACCCAGGCAGCCCCCATCGCCATGCTTCTGTCCCCAGCCCCATTACCCACCTTCCCTGGGACTTAACACCACCATCCAGTCCTCCCTGGCTTGCCTTCCAGGATGGCGCCATTGGTGGGGGCACTGTACCCACAATGGAGTTTAGCACAGTTGTCGGGGTGAGCCATAGTCGGCAATGTGGGACCTCAGTAACAGAGCTGGCATTGTCCTGCTCACCTGATGTTTTCTACTTTTATTTCCTGCCCCTTTAGACGAGACCGGGACCCTGAGATATGCTGGTGCATGGTGATGCATGCTCAGGCAGTCTGCATTTTCCATTCGTCCTGCTGCAGCTTGCAGCATGTGGTGGTAGCATAGCAGAGACTGACTGCCCTTTCTCCCCAAGGAGGATATTGTTCTCTGGGATGCTCGATATTCCTCCCCGTCCCCGGCTAGCCTTCCGACGACCCAGGCTTGTTCCTGAATCCAGGTCACTGGGGTGACATGAGCGCTAGCTGCTACTGTCGCGCCAACAGGTCGATGTACTCTAGCAAGTTTTAACCAGCTACCATTTGTCTTTGTCACGGTCTTTAATGGAAAAGTAACAGTTGGCTTCAGAAGGAATCGACTCCTAAGAGTCCATGAAAATTTGGATTTCAAGACATCCCTCATTGCTAAATTCATTTGCATGAAAACATGAGCTCTTCCCTTGAATGCAGTCTGTTCCTGTTGAATAAGTTTCTTTTATGAAAGTATTCCTAAAATACAGATGTTTGGAAGATGCTGTGTGTAGCGGAGTTCTGCGACGCCAACAAGGAGTGTTTGCTGGGAACTGGAAAATCTGTTTAAAAATCCCATGGGGAGATATGCATGTTAATTTTAGCAGAAATGTGATGTATGATGTCACACTAGTGGCATCTAGTCTGAGCCTGCATGGTGCCTTGGAGAATTAAAACTCTGTGGCATGCCACTGCTCCAGTGGCCTAGCAATTAAGATGCTTGCCTTTTGTTCAGGGACCAAAGATTTGATTCCTGGGCCCTGGTCCTAATTGGATACAGCAGAAGGTAGAGTAGCTGTTCTGGGGATGCTCTCCAGGGTGGATCTCCTGCCCTCTGGTCTTGGAACAGCAGCCCCTGGTCAACCATGAAAGAGTGAGTAGTTCTTCACAGAAAGAATCTTTGTTGCACCTCTGCCCCTGGATGCCAGATTATGTCCCGCAGGTGGAACACAAGCTGCCAGTGGACATGTCTGAAGTTATCCAATCTCCGTGGTTGTGTGATCCAGTACACTGCCAACCAGTGTCACTATCATTGGGTTGCTTTGTGTGGTATGCATGGGCAAGGAATTGGATGTAACAGGAAGGCTATCGGAGGCCAGATTCTCTGCAAGTCCTGGGTATTACCAGTGCACCGTGGATGGAAGACTTCCTGTCCCCTGAGTCACACTGGGAAATGAGGCCTGGCCCAGTGCACTTTGCCTGGTTAACAGTTTTCAAATAAATAAGTAAAATACTCTGGCTGGATCAGAAACAGTAAGGTCGACTGGCTATAGGACTGTTTTGGGGAACAGTGAAGGTTAAAAATGGAATGGTGAAGTGAATGACAGCACAGGTATACAGTAGGCAGCAGCTGTGGAGGAAGAAATCTGAACAGAACTTGAGCTGTGTGCATGATCTAGATGCAGAGCGAGGGCGCTTACCTGGTTCAGATTGTCAGTGTCTTTCTCTTTCAACAGGGTTATGAGTCAGGTTGCAGCCCTCGATCTGGGCTACAAAGCTGGCATCGATGAAGTCCGAAAGAACCCTCCAAAAGTGCTTTTCCTGCTGGGAGCCGATGCAGGCTGCATGACGCGACAGGATCTGCCGAAGGACTGCTTCGTCATTTATCAGGTGAGTCCCATAATTTGTCTCAGTGTTGTGTAACAGTGCATCTTAAGCAAACTGTAGGCATGGTGACTAAAAATTGTAACATGTCAGATGTTGAGGTTTGGGGTTTTTTGAGTGTGTGGTGTTGATGCCCTTTTCCCCTTGGTTCTCATCTTGGTTTTTGAGGGGACATCCTGCCCACATCTTTGCCACTAGGAGAGAGAGAGAGAGCAATAAAGGGTTGGTCAGCAGGGTTGTCGCGGATACTAGGCAGCCTCGTGTGCTCCTTCCTTGTGACTGCTGTGCTGTCTGATAGCCCCAAGGAGGGGACTCAGACAGGAACAATGCCTCATTTTATACGCCTCCACCCCAACACAGATGTCTGATGTGTCTGACTGAGTTGATTTCCTGGGTAGGTGGTGGTTGGAATTTATTCCTACTGCCATTACTGCTTGCAGTTTGCTTGTTTTTGGGTGGGGGATCACCAGATGGCTGCAGGTTGAGATGTGGGGAGAAAACAGAGAGAAAAATAGCCAGAAGCAAAGTGAAAACCATAAATGTATTTTTGTTACCATTTATTCGGTGGTGAGTGGGGGTCCAGCTGAGATGCCATATTTGGTTGTAGTGTGGATTACTGTAGACCCCGAGATATCCTGGCTCCCAAGCCAGTGCTCTAACCACTAGACCATCCTGACTCCCGACTGTCACTTGCTCCCTGATCTAAATGTAGGTGATTTGCGTGGTCCAGCAGCACAGCACTAGTTACTTGTGGCACTGTCTACCCGGTCTGGGAGCAAACTCAGGGTGTTGAGGGCTAGCCGGGAGGAGGATCAAATCGATGTCTGTAGAACTGCTCTCTCCAGGTTGGGGTGGTGTTGTAGAGCCCGGTGTGTGCCTGGCAGAGGCTTGTGAGTAAGGGGTAGGCACGTCCAGATGTCAGCTAATATCGGGCAGGAACTGCGTGATGTGTGTGCTGATGTGCGTGCACCCCCCTCCCGGAGAAAATCGTGGCCTGCAGGATGACTGGTCACCTGCATTACCTGCACCGATGACCTGAGCCTGTAGACGCGAACCGGATCCTGTTTGGTAGGGGTTTTGGGACCCACACCGACCCCGCTGAAGGAAGTGTAAGTACTGGGAAAGATGAATCTGGTAAGTCCCAGTGGAAGTCGGAGTGACAGGGCTAGGGTCACCGGAGGACAGCCCGTCCAGACCTGAAGAGATAAACAGGCTAACTAAAAAAAAAAAAAAAAAAAAAAGGCCGATTGTAGTTTGCTCAGTGCTCTGCCAGCCTTGGGAACAGACCCAGGAAGCTGACACTCAGAGCGGCAGGTTAGGCATCGCATTCCGCTGTTACAGCGACCCTAATGGTCCGGGAGCTTGCTTCTCAGTCAGTGTTGCACGTGAGCCAGTTAGGCGGACCAGGCCACTGCCCCATGGGTGGTGGGAGGGTCGGAGAAGAGAGAAATCTAGAAAAACGCAGTGTCGCCTGGATGAGGGTAGCTGGCACTCCGCAGTGGTCGGGACTGAGAGTTCATTGACAGCCCAGGTGAAGGACAGGCACAGCTGAACAAAAAGCTAGTTGGATAAAAGTAATATGATTGCTTTATGAAGCCCTGTATACTGCAATATCAGCATTCTAGGAGTGTGGATACAGTTCACTTATCCACTCTCTGGCAGTTCCACTGGAATGATGTTATTGGCTGATGTCTTTAAGCTAGGTTCCTCCCACCAGCCATGCTGTATATTCCCTCACTTCACCTGACAACATCAGATCATTCTTATCGCAGGAAGAACAGGTCACCTCTTCACGGCTTCTGCTTAGGCTATCTGCGCAACAGATGAATGTTAATAAAGTCAAAGTTTTCTATATCTCGTGTATTTCGCGGTTCCTTCCAAATCAGTGAAGGATGACAAGAAACCAGGATTCATATTGTATGTTGAAGCCAGCGGAAGATGTCAGTCACCGACCCACATGACACATGCGTACACTGTGTGGGCAGGTAGCATGGCGTGGATGGGTGCAGCCTATGCAAACTATGCTTCCAGAGTCCCTCAAGGACAGGAAGTTCCAGCTCTCGCTGGGTCGGCTTGGAATGGGATCCAAAGGACTGCCTAAGGGCGCATTAAGGCCTCTGCTGTGGCCAGGTCAGCTGAACAGCTTGTGGCCCTTCAGGTGGAAGCCTCGGTGGTCATGGTAGGCACCTCCTCTGTCTCAGTGCTGTTTCCTGGGACCAGCGTCAGAAGGTCTTTCACAGGAGAATTCCGTGAAATGTGTTATGGCCCTCCAGATCTTGGGGAGAAACCTGCCTCCCCCGTGGTGCAAAAGCAAATGCCACTGGCGCCGGGTCATGGGACCGGAGCGATCGAGGGCTCTTTGGTACCCTTGCTGAGCCCTGCAGTGACAGGTTGGTGAGCACTGTCGCCGCTCTTCTTGTCCTTGAATGCTCTCGCTGTTGGAGGCCACCTTCCTTACTTACCACACTGGTCCTCTGTCACAGTGACAAGTGGATGTTGGACATAATGGGCAGACGGTTGTCTCTAGACTTCATGCACTCCCACTCTACTGCCTCCACATGGCTTGAGAGTCCGGGTGTTTCAGGACATGCTGTTCGGCCTTAAGCGTGACATCACACAGCTGCTTGCAGGAGGGGCTATAGCCCATATCCCAGACTCCTGGCCAGTCAGAGTTGTGTGTCCAGGTACTTCCTGGTCCTGAAACAGACGGGGCTGGTGCCCCATACTGGATTTGCACAATCTCAGCCCATTCATGTGGAAATACAAGTTCAGAATGGTCACCTGAATTATGCCATTCCTGGAACAGAACATGTGGTTCTGCCCTGGACCTCCAGGATGCATTTTTCCACATTCGATCCATCAGTCACACCACCGATAAACCTCCAGTTCTGCATGGAAGGGGTCCTGTACCAGTTTCAGGTCATGGGCTTTGAGCACCCAGGATCTTCACCAAATGCATGGCAGTGTTGGTGGCCCACCATGGTGCCTCGGGGTCAGAGTATACCCTACCTACATAGATACATAAAAGTTGTTGGCAGATAAGTGCCTTCGGCCCACCTAGTCTGCCCATTAACGCTTAGGAACTGTGCTTCATCAAGCTTTCCTGGAACTAGGTTGTACCTTTCCCTGCTGTCAGTATCCCCATGTCAATTCCCCGTGCTTTCTTAAATCCTGTAATTGTTTCCGCCCCCACCAGCTCCTCTAGCAGGCTGTCTGCCTGTCCACAACCCTCTCTGTGTAGAAGTGCTTCCTCACGCTCCTCTGAATGTTCTCTCCTCCAGTTTTATCCTATGTCACCTTGTCCTTAAGCATCCTTTCCTCCGAAAACTTGTATTCAAACAACATGAAGTCTTGCTGTATTCTGACAATATGCAGTATTCCCCAGCACTGAAACTGCTCTGGAGAACTATGGTTAACTCTATGCCAGGGCATAGAATGTTGAGCTTGTGTTCGGTTCAAACCACTACCTGCTGCTACTTCAAACCAAACCATCAGATTCTTTACTCCGCCTGACTGAACAGTAGCTCCAGAGATTCTCCATCACTGTTTCGTGCAGTAAGTCATCGTTCAAACCAATAAACTTTATTTTATTTCAGTTCAGATTACTTCTGCTGTGGTTGTGAGTAGATTGTCTTGTTTTTCTGTGTGGAAATTGTAAAAAAAAAAAAAAAGTTAGTGTGAGGAAAGTTGGAGGTAGTTTAGTCGGTTCGGCTGAACAGATTATGCTTATTTTCTGTTCTTTCCTTTTAGGTTTTGACGTTCCGGTGCGATCGGTTCTAAAAAAAAAACAAAAAACATGCATTTCGGTTTTTTCCATACGCTAACACGGTTAGGAACCGATCGGTTTGGTCTTGCCTGGCCTGAAGCCTGTATAGGGCAAGTTTTCTTGGTACTATGGCTCAGTCCTGAGAAACCTAGAAAAAAAACAGGGCCTATTGTTTCAACATTGTGGTGCGTGGGGGGAGGCCTTTGCTAAGGCTGATCCCTACACCACCCGCGCAGTATTGTCTGGGGTTTGACTACTCAAGTCAGACTGCCAGATCTGAAAGAATTTTCCCAAATCCACCTTGGATAAGAGATTGGGTAGGCTGCGGAAAGGAGGCTAGAAGATCCGCTGACCCGGATGGCCAGCCCGGATCGGTTTCCACCGAACCAGAGGAAGTGCCCCTGACCAGGGCCAGACTTTCTGCAAAGGAGAGCCGATCCCGAGGGGTCGGTTCCGACTAAGAGAAAGAGGAAAGAGAAGTCGTCCGTTCTGATCCAGAACCATCACGCCCAACCGCCAAGAAATAACCACTGTTCTTACACACGCCATGCATGATAACCCTCTGTACTGTTCCTTGTGTGGATACAAATGACATCCTCACAGTTTATGTCATTACAGCTTGCAAGAACTGAATTTTTATTCTTGAATGTCTGTTTTAAGACGATAACAATCATTACTTAACCGCTTTCCATTTCAACATCACAGTTTCTGTGGGTTATCTAGATAGTACAGTCAATTCCAATAACCTGTTTCTCTTACTTTTTGTATATTTGAGCATCTGCATCATTTTCTGATCCCCTTCAATTTACCGCTTTGTCCTGCCCTTTTCTCCTGTATAGGCATGTAGCAATTCATTTAGTAAGTTAAATATAGAAGGTCTTTATTTCTTCTGTTATGCTTTTCACCTGTGTTTTCAGTCCTTATGAGCCCCCTATACTTTGCATTTTGAGTTCTTTCATGGCATTAGGATGTAGAAGAGGGTGCCTGAGTGATCATCCTTTCACTGCATATGTACTGCACAGTCAAATCGCAGGGACAGTCTCAGTAAGGTTTCTGATTTAGTCATACCTATGCACGCTTCTGCAGTGTCATTTTTTGCCTCAAACACCATCTTCTTTCAACCCATGAATTCACTTTGAGTTTTCTCTACTAGTGCAGGTCTTACATTGATTAATTTGTATTTATTCATTAATTTTTTGTCTGTTCCTTCCCTTATTATGTTAGGCCATCATGGGGATGTTGGAGCGGTGATGGCTGATGTTATCCTCCCAGGAGCTGCTTATACAGAGAAGAATGCCACTTACGTGAACACAGAGGGCAGAGCCCAGCAGTGCCGAGTAGCTGTGACTCCGCCAGGCATGGCCAGAGAGGACTGGAAAATCATCAGAGCAATTTCCGAGGTGCTGGATAATCCTATTTGTGTAGAGTGTGTGTGTGTCTCTGTGGCAGTATAGGTTAGAGTAACAAGCTGTTAATGAGCTTGGTTCAGCAGACCTGAGTTTGATTCCCCCAGCCTCCACTTGCATACTGTGCGACTCTGAGCAAGTCACTTAACCAGCCTAAAAGGTCCTGGGTCACCCCTGAAAACAGGCAATTGTGCATAGTGGACCTTACCTGGTTAACAAAGAATAAAAAATAAAAAAATGAATTGTATGTGTAGTATGTATGTATGTATGTATGTATGTATGTATGTATGCATGCATGTAGTGTGTGTGTGTATACAGCAGTCTATAGCATGTATATGTGTGTATATATATTGTGTGTGTGTGTGTGTGTGTGTGTGTGTGTGTGTGTCTCTGTATGCAGCACCTCTCCACAATTCATATGCTGTTCTGGCTAAGAGTGGTTCCTCTATGGAGGCATCTGCAGTGGAGACCAAGGAGGATGCTGGGAACCTCCACAAAGGAGACCCACAGGAGGGGTTGCACGAGACCCCACTGGGGAAGGAAACGACTCCTGGTGGGGACTCATCATTAGGGGGTAGAAGTAGGGAGGAAGGGAGAGGGAGGTAAAGTGCCTGCCTGGCACCATGGCTCAGAGGGACAGGGAGCAAATCCTCAGGATTGAGGGAGTTGGATGTCATTGTCCACCTAGGGACAAATGACCTGGCTGGGAATGGGAATAGAGCAGTGCAAGAGGAATTTGTAGAGTTGGGGAGGGGCCTTAGACAAGTAGCATGTACGTAACCTTCGGAGGTGCTTCCTGTCTATGGCAAGGATGATGCTAGGTACTCCGCACCATGGGAGTCAATGAATGGTTGAAAACTGTGGAACTCAGGGTTTTGGCTTCATTGGGGACTGGGGAGCCACCTGAGGATGCAGGCCTGTACGAAGCAATGGTCTGTATCTGTCCGGGGGCAGGATCCTAAGTGATGGGTTTAAATGCTTCATTGGCAAGCATTTAAACTAGCCAAGGTGAGAGGCACTGAAAAGGAGCAGGGAAATCCCAGCCTTCCCAACAAAACACAGTAATTAGCAAGGTAAACACCAAGGTAGAGAAGTCATTCTGGAGCAGGACGGGTAAATGCAAAAAGGCAGAGGCAATAAGGACATGGATGGGGCTAAAAGGGATAAGGCCATCAAAAATGGAGAGTGATGAGTACCAGTGCCCATAGTCTGTGTAACAAGCTCCTGAACTAGTGGCCTTGATGGAAGAGAGAAGCCTGGATATTGTGGCAGTCACTGAAATATGGTATACAGAGAACCATGACTGGGATGTCAACATACCAGGATATACAACCTACAGGAGGTACAGGGAGGGTAAAAGAGGAGGAGCTCTCTCACGTAAGTGAAGCGATTAAGCAACAGAACTAGAGTAACCATGAAGTAGATGAGTCACTATGGGTTACCCTGGAGACAGGAATGGCACCACAATCCACATGGGAGTTGTGTATAGACCCCATCTCGGGAGGGAATGGACAAGGAGATGATAGAAGGTATCCTAAAATGGCAGAAAAAGGGAGATATTGTTGATGGGGACCTGAATATGCTAGATGTTAACTGGAGTACCTGTGCTGCAGGGTCATTCTTGATGCCTTACAAGGGTCATGCCTCAGACAGCTAGTGTTTGAACCCACTCGGGAGGGAGCAGTCTTAGACCTGGTATTCTGAAATGGGGACGGAGAAAGGATCTCAGATTTAGAAGTGGTAGCCATCTGGTAACAAGCGTACCACCAAACAGTGTGGTTCATAATAAACACAGCCACAGAGTCAAGCCATACAAAAGCAAGAGTATTGGACTTTAGGAGGGCTGACTTTGGGAAATGAGAGTGCCTCAGAAAAGCACTAGCAAATGGGCAAGAAGGAGGGTGGAGGAACAATGGGGAATAATCAAAACAGCCATCATAGAGGCAATGAGCCTTTGTGTGAAGTGAATCAATAAACAAAAGCGAAGGAAAAACACTATGGTTCTCAAAAGAGGTGGCAGGGAAGGTTAAGGAGAAAAGGATAGCATTCAGGAAATATAAGGAAACACAGAAGGAGCAGGACAGAGAACTTTATCAGTTAAAGCAGAAGGAGGCAGGAAGGCAGTCCGAATAGCAAAGGCCCAAACCGAGGAAAAGATGGCCAAATCTGTTACGAAGGGGATAAAACCTTTATAGGTACATTAGGGAGGAAGAAAGACCAAGGGAGGATAATGGAGACTTAATAAAGGGCAGGAAATGTGGACAGAGGGCTATAGTGAAAAAGCAGGATACTGAACTAATATTTCTGCTCAGTATTCGCAACAGAGGAGGATGGAGAAGTACCTAAACCAAACAAGAGAAACACTCTGGATAGGGGTCGATACCAGTCCATTCACAGAAGAAAGGGTTTTGAAAGAACTCTTGAAACTGAGGGTGGACAAAGCAATGGAGCTCGATGGGATTCACCCCAGAATTCTAAAAGAACGAGGTAGAACCAGTGACACCACTGACTACTCTGTTTAGCAAATCATGGGAGGATGGGGTGGTACCTGAGAACTAGAGGAGGGCAAATGTGATTCCACTTCACAAAAGTGAGAGCAGGGCAGAGGCAGGAAACTACAGACCAGTTAGTTTGACCTCAGTGGTAGGGAAAATGATGGAATCACTCTGAAGGAAAGACTTGTTGAGTACCTAGAGGCCAGTGGGGCACAGGATCCAAGGCAGCATGGATTCACAGCTGGAAGGTCGGTCAGGCCAACCTGATAGATTTCTTTGACAGGGTGACCAGAGTAGTAGATCATGGAGGGGCTGTGGATATGGCCTACCTAGATTTTAGCAAGGCATTTGACACAGTCACACACAAAAGATTAATATACAAGTTAGCCAGCCTTAGAGTGGGTCTCAAGGTGGTAGCCTGGATAAAAAATTGGCTGGACAACAGGACGCAAAGGGTAATAGTAAACGGAGTCCACAGTGAAGAAAGGAGGGTAACTAGTGGGGTACTGCAGGGTTCAGTATTGGGATCGGTCCTCTTTAATGTCTTTTATATGACATTGGAGAGCACCTGGAAGGAAAACATATCTCTTTGCAGACGACACAAAGATCTGCAACAGGGTTGATACAGAAGGTGGGGTGAAGGATGAAAAGGGACTTGGCAAGGTTGGAGTAATGGTCAAATGTATGGCAGCTTGGATTCGCGCAAAGAAGTGCAAGGTAATGCACCTGGAAACAAAACCCAGGGAAGAGTACACAATAGGGGTGAGATACTAACAACAACAAAAATCGAAAGGGACCTGGGAATAATTATATCAGATGACCTAAAAGTGGGCATGCAATGTGAGATTGCGGTAAGGACGGCTGGGGGATACTGGAATGCATAGGGAGAGGCATCAACAGTAGAAAAAAGGAAGTTGTTATTCCTCTGTACAGACAGTTGGTGAGTCCCCATCTGGAGTACTGCAGGCAGTTCTGGGGACCCCATCTCTGCAAAGACATAGACAGAGTGGAGGCTGTTCAGAGGAGGGCAACCAAAATGGTGTAGGGTCTACACCAGAAGACACATGAAGGCAGACTATAGCAGCTTAATATGTACACCTCGAGGAAAGGAGGGCGAGGGGGACATGATAGAAACTTTCAAGCACCTCAGGGAATTAACAAAGTCCAAGAGGGTAGCATCTTTCAGAAAAGAGATGTGCAAGAACAAGGGGCACAATTTGAAGATGGGGGGTGGGGGACGGCTCAGAGATAATGTTAAAAAGTATTTTTCACGGAGAGAGTTGTGGATGCATGGAACAGCCTTCCTGAGGAGGTTGTGGAGTCAAGAACAGTGGGAGAATTCAAGAATGCATGGGACAGACATAAAGCAATTCTAGTTGGGGGTAGGAGGAAGTAAACTGTTGGTTAACTAGAATCTGCAGCTTATCCATCAGGTAGGGAAATGGGCAGACTAGGTGGGCCAAGCAGTCCTCATCTGCTGTCAAATTCTATGTTTCTATTTTGCATTGTATGTGTGATACTGCATAACCACATAATACATACTGTGTGTGTACAGTACGTATGTATTGTATGTGGTGTAAATACAGTAGGTGTATAGGATGTATGTATTGTATGTGTTTATATACAGTGTATTTGTGTATGTACAGTATGTGTATTGTATGTTTGTGTGCGTATAGTATTATTGCAAAAAATTTCATTAATGCACTAGTTAGGGTTGAAACAACAAAAGTAGAGATATGTGGTGTTAGGGTTCCTGCAGGCAGCAACAGGAAAACCATTATGGTTTAACCTTTCCTTTGTCTTCGAACTCAAGAGTTGGGTATGCCTTAGGGGCTTTACTGTGTTTCGCAGCTCAAGAGTGGGGTATGCCTTTTAGGGCTTTACTGTGTTTTCGCAACTCAAGAGTGGGTATGCCTTAGGGGTTGTCACAACCATAATGTTCACCCCATTCCATCAGTAAGTGAGCTGTGATATGTAGAGTATATGAGAGTGGGGTGAGCGTTAGTTGATAGCCCCAAGGCAGGTAGGTTTTGTGATCCTGCCACAAAGGGTATGCATGCCAAATTTCAGATGCCTAGGTCTCAGGATGGTCAGGTTGCTCAGTACCAACTACTGTATAGGGGTCTGCTGCATCACTTTATTAGAAACCTAGACATTGCTGGTAGAAAATGTCCATTGGTCCATCTAGGGTATTGAGGGGCTTGGGTGGTCCTGGATGCACCTGTGACAGTCCTACTTAAGGAAATGCTTATGAAGAATCTGGCCATGTCTGGGTGTAATGCATGGCACAATTAGCTGTTTCAAAAAAGTAACTTTTTTTTTTTTTCACTTTATAAATCATGAAATATCACCTTTGTAACTGTGGTTGATCCTGCTCCCTCCTGCCAACATTTCACGATTGCGTGGCGCTTCCCAGCCACCCACGGCTGTCTCAAAATGATGTTTCATGTGAAACCACTAGAGGAGGCGCCATATATTGTCTATGGAAAGAAAGACAGCTCCAGTTTAAAATCCATGATGCCTCAGTGGCCGAGACCAGGTATAGACTGGAGTGCCAGCTATACCTGGTCTCAGTATTCCGCTGGAGCATGTAGTTTTAAAACCGAGCTTTTAATGGCAGCTTCCATAGACAGTATATTGTCCCCCGGCTTTTTCCCCGTATAAAAGTCATACTGAGACAGCCGGAGGTGGTTGTGGGCGCACTGCGCAATCGTGAAATGCTGGCGGAGGGAGGCAGAATCAAACCAGTTACGAGGGTGATATTTCATGATTTATAAGATAAAAAAAACTTTAGTTTTCTGAAACAGCTAATCGGCCATGCATTATAACCTGGCATGGCCCGATTCTTCATGGACGCTTCCTTTAACAGCTTGTTGGAAACAAGAGGACTGGAGGAAGGCAGATGTATTCCACTTCACAAAAGTGGTAGCAGGGAAGAGGCTGGCAGTTTATGCTAGTCAGCCTGACTTGGTGGTGGGAAAGTTAATGGAGTCACTGCTGAAGAAAGCATTGTGGAATATTTTTAATCAGTGGGTTACAAGACGAGGCAGTATGGATCCCACGGGGGGCATGGTCATGTCAAATGAATCTGCTAGATTTCTTTGTCTGGGTAACCAAGGAATTGCATCAGAGTGGAGCAGTGGACGTGGCCTACCTAGATTTCAGTAAGGCTTTCAACACCGTATCCTCATGGGATGCTAGCAAGAAGGCTGGGCAGCCTAGGGTGGGTCCAAGGTGGTAAGCAGGGTAAGAAACTGGTTGGGGATAGTTGACAGAGGGGTGGTAAATGGAGTTTACTCAGAGGAAGGAGGAGGGTGACCAGTGGGGTGCATCAGGGATTAGTACTGGGACTGATCCTCTTTAATGTCTTTAAGTGACATTGCAAAGGAGCTGGAAGGAAGGTCTGCCTCTTGTGGATGACACTAAAATCTGCAGTTGGGTTGACACTTTCGGGTGGTGGGGATGGAAAGGATGAGCAGAGACCCGAGGAGAAGACTCGAGGTGGTCAAGGTATCGCAGTTTGCTTCAGTGCAAAAAGTGTAAAATCATGCACTTGGGGCACAGGAACTCGGGCAGAGTACAGTGGGAAGAGTGGTACTGATGACCACCATGCAAGAAAAGAGACCTGGGGGTAATCAGTCGGATGACCTAAAGGTAGCCAAGCAGTGCGACAAGGCATTTGGGAGGCTAGTGGGATACTGGGATACTTAGGGAGGTGTCACCAGCAAAGAAAGAGGAAGGTGGTGTTGCCTCTGTATAGATCGCTAGCAAGACTCCACCTAGCATACTGTGTCCAGAGAACACATCTCTGGAAGGACATAGATGGGGTGGAGGTGGTCAGGAAGGGCAACTAAAATGGTGCAGGGTCTGCATCTGAGCCCTGTGAGAAAGGACTTAAGGAGCTAAATATGTACATCCTGGAAGAGAGAAGGGGGAGGGGATACAACAGAGACCTTTTAAATACTCACAGGGTAAATAAGGTACAGGAGGGAAGTATTTTTCAGAGAAAGGTGCTCAGGAACAAGGGGCATGATAAGAAGCTGAGGGAGGTAGATTCAGGAGAGATGTGTGAAGTATTTCTTCACAGAAGAGTGGTGGATTCCTGGAACAGTCTTTGGCTTAAGGAATCTTGGAGAAAGGGAATGGGTGGGAGGGTGGGTGAATGTGCCAGAGATAAGTAGGATCTGCAGTGATACTATCAGCGGGAAAATGGGCAGACTAGGAGGGCCAAGTGGTCCTTATCTACCAACAAATTCTGTTTTCTATGTCTACCCTGTTTTGTTACCCTATCGTGCCCCGGACCTAATATCTAGATGGGGCTTACATCCTTGCCCCCATTCACCTCCATACTGTTACCCTGTGTAACTTTCCAGCCTTACTCTGTCCCAGCCATGCTTGAACCCATTTCTTTTCCCATATAGCTTCTTATTCCCCGTGGGTAGCATGTCTATGGGATATACTCTATTCACAGGAAACACCCTGATGAGGCCAAACCCAGTCCTCATTTAGACGGCTACCAGTTTTTCTCCCTCTGTACTCTACCCTCCTTTGTGGAGGTGATGTCTCTGTCGGCCTCGCAAAACCACAGTCCACCCTGCAGCAGGAGCATGTACCCGGCCCAGCCACAAGAGTCACTGTGGTGGCAGAACCAGCTGTCAGTCCTCCTTGGCACAGGCGTACTGCGGCGGCAGCTGTCACGGCATTGGCGGACTCAAGTGTGACTTCCTGGGCTCGCTTCCAAACCTGGGTCATTGGCATGGTAGTGTGACGCTACTGCTAGGCCGACAGAGCAGCCCGCACTTGAATCCATTAATGGTTTTTGCGCTACCACCTTGGTTCCACCACTCCTACGTAAGTAAACCAATGTTTCGATTTTCAAGAACAATAACACTTATTTTTTTCCCCTTTTTCTTATGTACCTCTGACGGCAGACCATGAATGAAAATGTTTTCTGTATTTAATGATCTTACTTCAAGAGGGCTCTTGCAGTAGGTAATTACATATAGGACTGATGCCAGCGGCATCAGGACCCATGGAAATATTTCTAGCTAGCAGTCTCTGGTGGGAGACTGCCTCCACGTCAGGTGACCGTCATGTGGCGTCAGTATAAAGGGTAGTCCCCACGCCCGCCTTCCAGTTCTTTCCGCGTTAGCTCATGTCGCCGCCTCGCGTGAGTTCAACGACTCATCAGCTCTGTGGCGGTGGTATTTACCGTCATTTTGAATTATTCGACTTAATCGTTAGCCTTTCATTGGTGTATGTCGTCTCCTACACCCTCCGAGCACAACAATAAGTGCGACTGAATGCGGCCTAACTCCCGCAGACAAGGACGGCCATTCCCAGTGCCTCTTCTGTCTGGGCCCAGACCATCAGGTGGAGAAGTGCCAGCACTGCCTTAAATTTAACTCCGCCACCTGCAGACAGAGGCAGCAGTGCCTGGAGGCCCATATCCTCAAGAAGATGATGTCCTCCATGGAGAAGGAGTTGAAAAGCTCCAGCAGGTGTCCACTTCCCCGAGGCCATCATAAGAAGGACAAGGAGGCTTCAGAACAGGGCTCCTCTTCCACGCGACTCGGCTGGAGTCACCGTGCTCAGATAACGTCCCTTTTGGGGACGCTCCCACAATAGCCGTCTTGGAAGTTTCCAAGTAGGCGTCGGCCTGCCGTCTGGCTTCGCTTGGGCCCTTCAGGTGCCTCCCGGCTGTTGGAGGTCTCCACCCTGGTAAAGCAGTCACTTTCGGCCTACTGGTTCAGCGGCCCGGTAAGGCGGACATCAGCTCCTCTGGCGCCCGACGGAGGCGGTCGATAAGTCGCTTGACCCTTCGGGCGGCGCGACGGCCACTTTCCGCCCTGACCAGGCCGCCCTCCTTCATGACCTGCCTCAGGCGATGGGTCCGCTAAGTCGGACACTGGCTCCTCCGATGTCCACCCAGACCCGCTGATAAGTTGGCGTCGCGCAGCGGCGGCAGACGTCCGGACCCTCTTACGTCCGCCATTCCCAGCTGCCCGCGGCCCCGCTGCCCTCTGGGGACTCTGGGTCTCCTTAGCCTGATCCCAGGGATTTTCTCTACCATCCCGGGCAATGCCAAAGGTTCCTGCTGCGCCCCGTCAGGCCTCCCTCCCGCTGGGCCGGACGACTTAGCGTCGGTTCCCGGACGCCCGGCTCAGGCGCGGTCATACTGATGCCGGGCGACATCCCTGTCCCGGATGCTGCTCCAACACCAGGCCCTCCGCCTGCCGAGCCTTCTACTCCAGGCCTGCCCGCTGGGCTTCCGGCCGAGCCATCTGCTCCATCAGCCCCCGGGTATCCGACTCAGTCTTATCCGTCGCCGTCTTACCGGCTCCGCTGTATCTGATGCCCCAGTACCCGGCCCAGCCTACCGCGCTGCAGTGACTTGGTGCCTCACTACCCGGCGCGGTTACCCAGCAGTCAGGTTGAGGATCGCACCCTATGGTACACTCAGCATCCATATCCTCCTCCACTGCCCCTCAGTCACGGTGGACTTGAAGGATACTCTGGCCTCCTGGTGGGCTGAGGCCAAAACTCAGCGCACCAGAGAGGTGGAAGTGGTTTCTGGCGGTTCCGACTACTATCGCCCCAGAGGACATCCTCCCTCCACCTCCAGATGCCAGGCGAGCCTTCTGGTTCAGGGCGGGGCAGGACCACGCTTCCCGAGGGCTTCCCTAAGGGTCCGTTCCTCCCCACGCCCGGAGAGAGTCTTCTTCTTCCTCTTCCTCTTCAGACACCTCGGATGACTCCGATGGTTGTTACGACCGGATGACAAGACCGCTCTTGACCAAATCCAGGCCTAGGACTCCTCCGACATCTCCAGAGGATCCTTCTTTCTTGGAGTTGCTCGCCAAAATCCAGGAAGTTCATAAGTGGCACTCTTTGGAGTTGGACCCACAATGTAAGAAACTTCGCTGAGCACCTGGATCTGCCTGAGACCGCTCCGACCTTGGTGCCACCCTGGGTTTAGGCCTCATGCAGGCCTTGTTTCCACCATTTGGAAGCAACCGTCGGCATTAGCTCTCTTCCTCGAAGTGTAATAGGCTATACCAGGCTCCCGAGCATGTTGACTTTCTTGATTCTCACCCTTGAGCTGACTCTGTTGTGATTAGCGGCGCTCAGCCGGTCAGCTAATCAAGCATTTGAGCTCATCTTCACCTGACAAAGAATCCCGTCTTCTGGACCAGTACGGCAAGAAGATCTATGCTTGGGTATTAGGGCACTGAACTATGTCGGTCACATGGGGGATTACCAGAAGGCGATTCTTAGTGAGGTGGAATCCAGGTGGACTCCTTCCTGACTCTCAGGTTAAACAGGAAGTGGCTGACCTTGTTGTTCTGCTCGTTCAGCGGTCGGCACATGCTTCATGCCACGTCGCGATGCAGTGGACACTGCTGGTAGGAGCTCGGCTTTGCCATAGGCTTACGGCGTCATGCCTGGCTCTGTGTGTCAGGTTTGGTCCCGAAGTGCAGTCCGCTATTCAGGAAGCACTCGTCCGGGTTCGGTGCTGTTCGGTGGTGATGTCAAGGACATTATCACCGATCTGCAGGAAGAGGGGACTGCAGTAAAGTCTGTGGACTCCATGTACAATCCCCCTCAGCGCAGCATCGTCGCTTTCACAGGCGGAATCGGCTGATGCGAAACCACAGGGAAAGCAGGCCAGTAGCGTCGGCCCCTCCGGCTGCCAAGTTCCTACCGCCTGAAAAGCAGCGGGAGTTTCAGCCAGACGCTGCCCCACACCACCTGACTCCTTTCCTCTCCCACAGCCTCTGGCGTTTCCAGAGGAACCCGATAGGAGTGAGGTTTTCCTCCACCTCCGGGTTGGGAGAGGATAGCGTCCGATTCCTGGGTGCTCAACTCGCCATGCAGAGGACACTCAATAGAGTTTCTTCAGAAACCCACTCGTCACCCTCCCCAAGGTTGTCGTACTCAGGAGCATCTTCTTCTGGTCCAGGAAGAAATTTCCTCCCTTCTCTTGAAGGAGGCGATGGAACCCATCCCATTCCTCTTCAGGAACAGGGTACTATTCGATTTCTTCCTGGTCCGAAGAAAGCAGGATGTGAGGCTGACTCTCACTCGGCTCCCTGAACTTGTTAAGTGAGTACAAGAGGTTCAGGATGCTCTTGCTGCAGAGCCTCCTGCCCCTTCTCCAGCTGGGACAGTGGCTGTGTGCTTTGGATATGCTGGATGCCTACCTGCATATCCCTATCCGCCCTTCCCACCGCAAATACCTCGTTTTGCGTTCCAGAGGACCACTGTCAGTTCAAGGCCCTCCATTTGGTCTTTCTCGGCACCCCGGTGTTCACAAATGCCTTTCGGTGGTAGCGGCCTACCTGTGCACCCAAGGGGTGCAGGTTTTCCGATACCTGGACGATTGGCTTCTGGCGGCCCGTCCGGGAGGAACTCCTGCGCTTCCTTTCCCTCACCCAGCAGGTCTTTGCCTGCCTGGTATTACCATCAACCACGCCAAGTCCCATCTGATCCCGTCCAGAGGCTGCAGTTTATCGGGCGATCCTGGACACAACCTCTGGCATGGCCTTCCTGCCACCGGACAGGGCAGCCACTCTCAGGCCAGGTCAGCCTGTTGTCCAGCCTAGGCGAGTCAGCACCAGGTCAGTCGTTCGCCTCCTTGTGCTAATGCGGCTGCGATTACGACAGTCCCTCGCGCTCAGCTCCACATGAGAATCTCTCAGTGGGCGCTTCAGTCAGCAGGATCAGCTAGTGACGACCTAGATCAACTTGTCCTGGTCTCACTCCCATGGCTCGGGATTTGCAGTGGTTGATGGTTCAGGAGAACCTGCCGGGAGTTCCTTCAGTCTCCCTCCCCCTCACAGACATTGACTATGGGCGCCTCCGGCGAGGGTTGGGAGCCATGTCGGTCCTCACAGGACCCAGGGCTCCTGTTCCAAGCTCAAGAAGTCCCTTCACATCAAGCGTGCTCGAACTAAGGGCAGTACTGTATGCTCTTCAGACTCTGCATCTCTATCTGTCTCCTGGTCACCTAGCTGTACAGACGGACAATATGTGTGTGGTCTGGTACATCAACAAAGAGGAGGAACTCGTTTCCTACCCCCTTTGCAGAAGCGTCGAGTCTGGGATTGGGCAGTGCAGGCGCAACCTTCACCTCATGGCATCTCACGTCCCGGGGTCGAGAACACGCTGGCAGACAGGTTCAGCGGTCATCTGCTCTAGCTCACGAATGGGAACTGGATCAGGGGTCGTGAGCGACATCTTCCTGCGCTCGGAACTCCACAGGTAGACCTGTTTGCATCCCTCAAAACACAAAACTTCCCTTCTTCTGCTGGCTCGCTCCAGGCGTGGCATTTTTGAGAGCGCTCTGTCTCTAGACTGGAAGGGCAGATTCGTCTATGCCTCCCCGATTCCACTGATTACGAGGGTCTTGCAGAAACTCTGTTCGGAAGGAGCTCAAATTATTCTGATTGCTCCTTTCTGGCCCAGGCAAGTTTGGTTCTCTCTTTTGCAACAGTGTTCAGAGGAACCTCCTCTTCCTCTTCCTCTGTCGCTATTTTGCTGACCCAGAATCAGGGACCGTGGTCCATCCAGGCCTCAAGTCCCTTCAGTTGCACGCATGGCTCCTGCAGGCGTAGCTCAAGCCCGATTCGAGTCAACCCCGAGTAGCTGAGATTCTGGTGGAGGCCAGGAAACCCTCAACCAGATCTACTTATGCCATGAAATGGAAGCAGTTCTCTATTTGGGCCGCCTCCAGTGATGTCGAGCCCTTCTCATGCTCTGTCTGCCGACTTCTGGATTACCTGTGACACCTCTTGATCTGGGTCTCAGCCATTGATCCTTAAAGAGTCACATGGTGGCCATTTGACTATCGTGTCCCCTTTGCAGACAGAACATTTGCTCAGCTGGAGGTCTGCAAGACCTTTTGAAGAGTCCTTCACTTACGACCCCTATCCGGGTTCCTGCCCCTCCTGGGATCTGAATTTCATTTTAGAAGCTTACTCTGCCTCCTTTCGAGCCGGCAGCCTCAAGCGGACCTAAAGTTCCTTTCTTGGAAGACTCTCTTCCCAGTGGCCATACTTCTGCTTCGTGGTTCCGAGCTCCAGGCCCTGATGTGCAAAATCCGTATTTGATTTTTCACAAAGGAGCGTCGTAGCTCTGTGTACCAACCTAAGTTTCTCCCTAAGGTGGTAGCGAATCGATGCTGAATCAATCCATAGAGTTGCCTGCCTTTTACGCAGCACTCTAATCATGGAGAGTACCTCCTGCATACTTTGGATGTTCACGAATACTACACCAACAGAGACGAAGGATCTCAGAAAAGACTGATCAACTGTTCGTCTCTTTTGCTCATAAAAGAAGGCAATGGTGTTTTCTAAGCAATGCCTATCGAAATGGTTGGCTCATTGTATCACTTTCTGTTATGACAAAGTACAACAAGACCCTGCTGGGTCAAGTTAGAAACCACTCCACCAGAGGGTCACTGCCTCTGCAGCTTGTTTCAAGAATGTGTCAGCGGCCTGACATTTTGTGCAGCCGCCATTTGGACTTCTGTCCATACCTTTCTGAAACATTGCAGTTTGGACATTGCCTCTCGCATAGAGAGCAGGCTTCAGGCTGGCTGTTTTGTAAGGCCTCCTTTCCTGAGGCCTTCACAATCAGAGGTCTATTTCTGAGTAGCTTTCTCCTCCCGTTTTCTTCTCCTTGTTCCAGACTGCTTGGGACTCAGTCCTATATATAATTATCTACTGCAATAGCCCTCTCGAGTAAGATAATGCAGTTCGTGAAACTTACCATAACAGTAGATCTTCAAGAGGCTCTTGCAGTAGGTAGTACCTTCCGCCCTCCATCCCCTAAGCTTTTTCAGCTCCTTTTCCAGGAGGAAATATCAGCTTCTCTCTCGTCTTGCCTTTTGGCCTTTGGAGGAAAGAACTGGAAGGCGGGTGTGAGGACCGCCCCTTTATACTGGCCATTGGCGTCAGTCACCTGGCGTGGGGCGGTCCCCTGCCAGAACTGCTAGCTAGAAATTTTTCCGTTGAGTCCTGGCCTGGCGGCATCAATCCTATATGTCATTACCTACTGCAGAGCCTCTCGAAGATCTAGTGATACGGTAAGTTCTTACGTAACTGTACTTTCGAATGACTAGAACTGCACCCAAAAGTAATGTTTGGGACTCTAGAATTGTCTGAGCCATACAAGTTTTGGAGTGTCTAGAAAATGATTGTGGTACTGCCTCCAGCACTTTTACGGTGTTTTAACTTGGCTAGAGTCATTATCATGACTCCATACCAAAGAAAATATTTCAGTGTTTAAATGAGGAGTGTATTTGGTTGTTGCTGTCTGCCAATATGTCCTCTCACCAGGTAATTGAAACAAGGTGATCCAGCTCAGGCTGGCTTTGCTAGTCGAATACTGTAAATAAATAAATCTGGGGGTGTGCTTTATGTTCCAACAGCCAGAACCTGTAACTTTTTTTTTACTCCATATGCGCCTCCCAAAAAAAAAACCACTGGTCCCTCATACCCATATTCTTGCTGGACTGTATTATCCTGTTGACTGCTTCTGTCCTCCTAGGACCCTCATGAAAAAGAGATGCTGTATCTCATGGGGGTATCCAAGTTGTAAGTAATTTCAAATAAGTAAATAAATACCTGCAGCCTCACAGTTCTGTTTTTCTTGCTGTTGCAGCTAGCAGGTGTGTCTGTCTGACACCCTGGATCAGATCAGGAACAGGCTAGAGGAGGTGTCTCCAGACACAGTGCGCTACAATGATGTTGAAGAGGGCCAACTACTTCAAACAAACAAGCGAACTTGCAGCGGTCAGTCTGCTGTTGCTATTACATTCAGTTACAGCTTACATCACATATACATTAACCCTTTGGAAGAAATTATTGTGTTTTTTTGTTTGTTTGTTTTTGTTTAATACTAATCTTCATGACTGACTGTTCATCCCTTTCAACTCCCGGTTCACAGTCTAGGAAAAATTACGAAAATCAA
This sequence comes from Neoceratodus forsteri, assembly GCA_016271365.2. Taxonomy (NCBI): domain Eukaryota; kingdom Metazoa; phylum Chordata; order Ceratodontiformes; family Ceratodontidae; genus Neoceratodus; species Neoceratodus forsteri. Next base: position 46,229,659 of record CM028132.1, on the reverse strand, counting down.
GAGACACCATGCCAAAATGGTACTATAAAGGAAAACTGTACCTCACATCTTGTCAATCTTATTTGTTTCCATATCAACAGACAACTCTCTTCATGTAGCTGTTGGGTATATCGTGTGTTCTTTAGTGTGTTTTCACTGTTCATGGTAGTCCCCTGTAACTATCTTTTTTATGGTTGTTGAAATCTCATTGTCCATGAAAGCTATATTAGCATATGAGACTATGTCGCACCACCCATTCATACCATGTTTCTCTATGCTGAAAGTACAACTATCCTGAAAAAACTTTTGAAAACAGACACATTGAATGCATTTAAAGGAAAACCCCTGCATTGTAACTCGGTTTGCAAAGCTTATTGGAGTTAAATGTGATATTTCATACCTTGTTGCAACCTATTTTAAGCAGACAGGCATACTGTGAAGTCTAATGGGTGCTGACACATCATGTTCTGATATGCTAATGCAGCTCTCAAGGACAGCATTTCAACAGCCATAAAATAGAGTTCCCCAGGATGGTTAGAGGACTAGTATGAACTGAGAAAATAAACTAAAGCAACCTCAAATGTCCCCGACAGCTACACAAAAATTGTATGTTGACAAGGATACAAATAAATTTGCAAAGATATAGGAAGGTGTAGTTTTCCTTCAACCCAGGAACCTGTTGCTGAACTGATACTTGAGACTTTTCGATTTCACAGATCCGAACCGAACTTGAACCCAGACCAAAGCGTGAACCCAGACCATGTGAGATGAACCCACATGGAGGCAGTAGAGTGAATTCATTAGAACTCAAACTGATAAATTACACACACTAAAAAATCTAACAAACTGACCTCAAACCCAAACTTCTACATATCAAATCAAACTGAACCAAACTGAAACTATACCCTGCCACCCCAAACTGAAATGGAACCTAAAATCGTCTAACCCTTGCTTTACCTGTAGGAATAACTGAAGCAGTGAACGGACTGTGAGTTTAGAAAGGTACCTAAACCACATAAAATGGTTGTTTCCCATTTCAGAATGGCTCTCAGCATGTAGTAGCATAGAAAGCCCTATTAAACAGTGCAGCAGTTTATATTAAAGGACACACTCAGCCTTTTTTGCATCATGTTATTTCTAGGTAAAGGCCACATTTTATAATTACTCATGTTCTCTAAAACTCATTGATGTTGCTGGTTGTTTTATCTGCTGCTTTTCTTAGTAGAGGTGAAATGCGTGCTAATGGTGTCATTTATTTATTTTTATTTAGTTTTTGTTTACGGTAAGTGCACTAGCCAGGAGACTATTTTCAGGCACAACCGGGAGAGTACAGAGACAAAATTTTCATGGGAACACTAATGAATACAAAACACAAGTTACAGGTAGATATTAAAGCATAACAGTGGTAATTTTGACAAGGAATTTTAGGTAGCAAAACAAAATACACAGGGATACAATATTTAGGTAACATAAGGCAATACAATCGGGCAAAATTAAGGCATCCAGACACCATATTAAAGTGGGATAAAGTGCTATGAGAGCGATACCAGTTTGGCAGAAATAGGTGAAGGAGGCGAGAGAGGTGAGAGGAGTAGGGAGGTAGCAGTGCTAAAGGTATAAGCGATGAGAGATGAAGAGTTTGAGTGAAGGAGTAGCTATGTTTATGCTAGAAAGGGAAAAGAAGATGAGAAAGTAAAAGATAAGGGAGTGAAACTGGAGGAAGTGCATCAAATGTGGGGTAGACCCCAATATCCATGACAACAGCTGAGAGGGGTGGCGTGAGAGAGAGTAAGAGCTAGGGTGGTTTAAAGCAGGAGCATATATGGGAGGAGATGAGAGTGCCTACGTTCTCTCTTAAAAGACCTTTGTTTTGTTTCAAATCCTTAATCTACTGTTATTACATACTTCCAGAACATGAGGAAAACCCGAAACAGTGTAGTCACTGATGGTTTAAATAGGGTGCTCTTCTCCACTGCATCATGGTGGCTATATTGTGTTGTGGGTGTTCCCAAATCCAGGAAAGATGCAGTAGGAGTTGATCAAGGGAATGTAAACAAAGTGTTTTTGTGTGGTAACACCAGTATGGTAGGTAGTCTGTTTTCACTTTTTAAAGAAAACAGCATCAGAATCAAATTACACTTTGTATAAATGATCTGTAAAGAATGTAGCCATGTACAGAATGTGACCCATTGGCTGGGAGTGATCACGCCACAGTCTGGTTCTTCCTGGACCTGGGGGTGGGGAGCCGAACAAGGACGGTAGTAACCGACTTTAGGGTGCAGACTTCAGGAGATGGGAAGGATCCTTAAAGATCGTCTGGACAGGATAGGGCTGGATATGGATGCTGACAGCAGGTGGGGATCATTAGGAGGGAATACAGGAGGTTACAGATCCTGCATGAGGAAAGGCGTAAGTTCAGTAAGGCCAGAAAACCCTGCTGGTGGACCCGGGAGGTACAGGAGGTGGTGAGGGAAAAGAGGCAGCCTATAGGTACTTCAAGTGCTCAAGGAGTGAAAGGGATCAGGAGGAATATGAGCTGACAGGCAAGAGAGTCACAAGGGTGGTGAGAGCAGCTAAGGCAAAAAGGAGCAGTCCTTGGCCAGTGGGATCCGGAGGGGACAAGGGGTTCTTTAGATACATTGGGGAAAAAGGAAAGGTAAAGGGGCAGATCAGCAAGATAAAGGTAGGGATGGTTGGGCACAGGAGGCGGGGAACAGACAGAAGTCCTAAATGAGTACTTGCCCCAGTTTATACCGGGGATGGAGGGGCTGTGTCTTGCGAGGGAGCAGGGGCAAACCAGAGCAGGGTGAGACTGGTAGAGACCAAGGGCCTGATGGGTCTGGGGAAAGGGAGTTGCCACCACAGACAGGTGGGGGCCCAGCAGTGCATGGTGAAAAGGGGGAGGCGAGGCTGAAATCCCAGTAGAGAGAAGGGAAGCCTTCAGGTCCCTTGACAGAGAAAACACCTGGGCCAGATGAGCTACATCCCAGGGTGCTGAGGGAACTGGCAGATGTCCTGGCAGTCACTCTAGCGGAGCTTTCAGCATCTCTGAGGACTGGGTGGGTGCCCCAAGACTGGAAGGTGGCTCATGTTGTGCCAATCCACAAGGTTGGATCAGGAGAGGAGGCAGGAAATTACGGGCCCGTTAGCCTGACATTGGTGGTCGGCAAGGTGATGGAGGGTATTGTCAAGGAAAGGCTAGAGGGGTTACTGGAGCAAACTGGGTACTTGAATGCTAGGCAGCATAGCTTTGTCTCGGAAGATTGTGCCAGACAAATCTTTAGTTCTGTGACTGGGTGACTAGGGCCCTGGACCAGGGTAGGTCAGTGGATGTCCTCTTTCTGGATTTTAGCAAGGTGTTTGATTCGGTACCCACAGTGTCCTGCTGGCTAAGCTGAAGGAAATAGGGGTAGGGAGACAGTTGCTAACATGGATAGAAATTGGCTCTCTGAGCTTACTCAGAAGATGATGGTTGGAGGGTTAGCTTCATCCCAAGGTGGGTTACTAGTGGGGTTCCCCAGCGGTCAGTGCTGGGGCCACTCCTGTTCAATGCCTATATCTCAGACATCAGGAGGGATCAGGAGTGAGATGAGTCTCTTTGCAGATGACTCAAAGCTAGGTGCAGTGGTGGATGGGGAGGAGGGAGGTGGCCTTGCAAGAGGACCTATAGGCTCTGGAGAGGTGGTTGGGAAAATGGAAACTAAAATCCAATGTGGGGATTGCAAGGTTCTGCACCTGGGAGTCAGAAATCCAGGCCAGGGGTATACCCTGAGAGGAGACATGATTCAAGTCACGGAGGGTGAGAGGGACCTGGGGGTAGTGATAGATGTCAAATGAACAATTTGAGACCTGTAGGAGGGCGCGCAGCAAGGGCAAATAGGATGATGGGATGCATCGCTGGGGTGATTACCTCCAGAAAGGAGGAAGTGATCCTTCCACTGTACAACTGCTTGGTTAGACCACACCTCAAGTATTGTGTACAATTTACATGCTGCACACATACAGATCTCTAAACCACAGGGTAAGCTAAATAATTCATTTAAAATTATTCGCTTTCTCATTTGGATCTGTAAGTTATGATATGATTTTGAATCTGTTTACTCTGGAATACGAGTGCTGCAGGCTTCTTGGCACGAGACTGTAAAATCGGGTTGATACGACTTTTTTCGTATCAACCTGTGGGTTGATGCAATTTTTACAGTACTAAAGCGGGTTGATAACAAGGATCACCAGTTATTATAACCATAAGAAATTCAAAGACAGACCAAGTATGCTCTAAAAGAGTTTTACTAAAATAGATAAAAATATGTAAACACAAAATACAGAACTGTTATATCAAAAGACATACAAATCTTTTAAAAGAACAAGGTTTAAACAGTGCAAATTCCTACAATAATATTTAGATTTATCTCTTTCTAAATACCTGTTTAAAGTGCTCACAGATGTTTCTTTGTCAGAGTCTAGATAAAAGTGTCTCTGAAGGAAAACAGAATAATCTTTAAAACTGTTTTCCCACCTACTTTGCATGAGGTCACCTAGCTCCTCCCTGTCAGAATATATATAAAATATATATATCTGTATAAAACAGGATATCTTTTCAAGTATTAAATTCTGCAATCCCAGCATACTCATGTTCTTCAAATGACATTTCTTTGATCTTAATCAGTATCCTCTCTCACACAGGCATCAGAGGAACATTTACAACTTCGCACGTTTCGAAACCTGGTTTTCCCTCTAACATCATAAACTGTTTTATGATTTCCTGTTAACAACTACAGCTTATTATTAACTTAGAAAAGTCTGTAATTAGCTTCTGGCCTGCCATGTAACACCTGGTATCTAAAACCCGATATATGTGTGTGTGTGTGTGTGTGTGTGTGTGTGTGTGTGTGATCTCACATGCTGTTTCAGCATTTTCTCATGACTTTCAGCTGTAACCTGGGGGCAAGGTCATTCCAAGAGCACCAGATTTTTCAGCATCTCTCATAACAGACAGTCCATAACCCATTTTGATATTACAAAAATGATACTACAGCACTCAGAGCTGGCTGTCCATGTCACATTAGTATCTGTTTTTAAACTTGAGACATTTTGAGGCCGGGAGGTGGGGTGACAGTGTCCCTTTTAAAATCTGGTGTTTTATATGGATTTGTTACTGTTGAAAAACTTTTAAAACTCACCTCTTGATCAACTCGGAAATGGCACTGAAAATCCTATGCAGTGACCTCAATGGAGTGTGATCTCCAGATTTATTACTGTCTGCGCACAGTACCATGTTGTATTTTAGGACCGCTGCACTGTTCATGTAATTGATCACTGGGAAAATGTCCTAAAATTTAAACACAGTACTAAAAGGCGGGCAGTAATGGAACTGGAGCTCGCTCTCTCTAAGCTGACATAATCGTGGTATGACAGTCACCACCTTTAGGAGAGCAGGTCGGGAGCGAGTTCTTAACTAAGGCAGGGTTGCCTCCTGTGACGTTGTGCTAAGGGCTGGGAGGGTGGCTGAGCATCCCAGAGGGCACTTTCCTTCCGGGGTGCCTGTTGCCTCCCTCGCCGTGATCACAGGTGACAGAGCAGCCGAGCAAACCAGGTGCAGGTTGGGAGGGAGGACGTTCATTTACTGTGCAGGGCACGCTCATTGAAGTCCACGTTGCAGGTGTTCAGCGGGACTGGTGGAAACACCACTGTCTAGCGGGATGAAAGCAGGTACACTCTGGGAGAAGGGGCTGCAGCCTGCATGCCCTCAGTTCACCTCAGCTTTCAAGGGAGATGTGCCACACCACTCCCTGAGAGACATTTTGGAAATGGGCCTCTACCATTTTCGTAGTTTGGGTGTCCTTTAAAGTTGGACATTTTTTGCGCCTCTTAATCCCAACACTACAGAGCTAGAGGAACTTTTTTTCTTTGTTAAAGCAAATTACCAACCTCAGCCCCTGCACCTGCTATATAGGTGCCTTACCTCCACAGCATGCAGGTATTGTTAGCAGTGTCAGTAGCTCAGTAGGTAGCTCACTTGCCTCTGAGGCCGGAGATCAGAGGGCTGTGGGTTCAGTTCCACATCTGGCACTTGGGTTAATATCCAGTACTGACACTGTAGTGCAACATGAGAGGGTGCTGCACATCTGAGGTGGCATCTTTCGGATGAGACGTTAAACCGAGGTCCCATCTGCCTGGAGTGGTAGTTCAGGTGGATGTTAAAGATCCCATGGCACTTATCGAAAAAAGAGTAGGGAATTTCCCCAGTGTCCTAGCCAAATTTCCCTCATTCACTAAAAAATACCACCAACAGCTTAATCTGGTTCAAGGTCAGTTGGCATTCATCTGTATCCCCTCCCCGGTCGTGCCTGAAAATAGGCAGGATTTGTCTAGTGCACTTACCTGGTCAACAAAAACTAAATAAATAAAATAATAAAAATAAAATAAATTGTTAAAATGCCAGCAAATAATCCACAGGATAAAAAGTGGTAACGCTTGTAAAATTCAACACACTGGGTCCCAAGAACTTCCCAGTTCTAAGTGCCGCCCGCCCCTCACTAACGTGATGATGAGGTGCTAGGAGAGCACGGGCGTGCTCCATTATAGTCGGCGGTGACATTTCTGATCGGTTTTAATATTATAATGGCCGCTGGTAATTAAACGTGACACCAGTCAACTAACAAGGCTGGCGAGAGAGGGCTGTCCTCCCACCCCAGAGACACGTATCCGGATGTCCGGCAGGGTCCCAAGTGGGTAAGTAGGCAGGAATGGGACTTCATATGCCTGATCCCTATTTCCTGCCCCCTCCTCAACTGGCAGCGTGCAGTTATGTCAGTCATGCGTGCATATGGAGGCGCACATACTACGACGTCTGCTGCCTTGCCACCACGCCCATGTGGTGCCACTGTAGGAGCTGCGTGTAGCTGTCTTGCATAATGAGCTGATCTTTTCCATGGAATGTTCCCCTTTCAGTGTTGTCAGAGAAAATTGCACCAGATGCACCTGAATCCACTGTGACAGTCGCCTGTTTGGATGCAGGGTGTATACTTTCTAAGCTGTGCCCGCTTGTTTAGGATGCATCTGTTATTCTGGGACAAAGTCAGGCTAGATCATTACCCGTGCTGTGGACCCCTGCAGCACATTCTTTATCTACTACAGCTCAGTGGTTGAAAATGGTTTTGCCAACATCATCTTTGGCCTGCATCCACAGAGGGACAGCACACGGACATGTCCTGTGGCCCTCTGCACCCTCCCTGATGGAACTTGCACCTATGCACATTCAGGCCAGTGTAGCCTTTGGAAAACACCATGGTATAGCTAGTTACACAAAGATTCCAGAAACCCCATACAGGTAATAGTGCATTCAAGTGTGGGGCTCAGAAACCGCTAGTTAAATTCTGACCAAAACTTCTGTGCCTCAGCCTGAAGCACGGGTCCACAGCACGGCCTGACAGAAAAGCAGCTGGCTGGGGCTTAACTCTTGCAGCTAAGGGATTTTAATTCTAGGTGCAAATTTGTACAACATACTTAATCAGGAGAAGCTTATCACAGATTGTCGATTTGATCTAGCTAGCCTTTCATATGATGCATCTAAAGAGCAAGTCAAGCCCAAATATAACATTTAAATAGTCTTACTATGTAGGCGCTACTTGGCGTTTTGGTAAAATTAAACTCATGCTTTTCTGCTTTACCTCATTCATTTTCAGATGGCTAAACAAGACCTCCTTTCTGATCCTCTTGTTCCACCTCAGCTAACTGTTAAGGAGTTCTACATGACAGGTATGTGCCTGCATTTTTTAATTTACCTTTATTAGCTAACTGTACAGGTAAAATAAACAAACAGGAACTGTGTCCAGCAGTCCTCCTTACATCCAGGGAATTAAATGCATGCTGTCAAATCCATCAAGCTTCACATTCATATTTAAACAGCTGAATGACTGTACCCTTCAGTATGTGTTGAGATAAGCACAGTAGTGCTTCCAAGTACTTTGCGTCGAGCCCCAGGTTATCATCCGGGATCCCTATGGGCCCGTAGTATCCCTGTTTCTTAAGTCTCCCACCATATCTATGGAGTATGGAAATCTTATGATCACTATTATATACAAGAGGCCATTTGTGTAAAGCATCACCGTCTAGTGGTGAAAGCTCTGAATAACAGTCAAAGCTGTGCTGCACAGACAGGCTCTGCTTGGGGTAATTGAGATCCACCCACAGCTGACCCAGTGGCATGGAGGGCTGAGGTATCCGTGCCTTACCTCCTGCCATGCCGACGACCCAGGCTGCCGGGATCGGCTGGAGGAGGGAGAGGATCAAGCATCCAAAAGACTGCTATCCTCTCCTGGGAGGGAGAATGGCGCTCCGCGAATGACTGCCCAAGTGGAGGCCTGGGCAGTCTTGGTCTGTAGGCGCCAGGAAGGCGGGTGCCGCGGGACTTCTACGGACATGCGCATGCCTCCATGTATGCACATCTGGCGTGGCACCCAGCAACAGGGGAAGGGAGAAAGCAGAGAAAGCCCTGGCTGCGGATGATAACCAACCTTCCACAGGCTCCGCACCTCAGGCTTCTACCCAGCAACCAGACAAGAACTCTGGGTAAGTCCCAGAGATACTGGGGTGACGGCTGGGGGTCGGTCAGAAGGGGCAGCAAGGGATGGAAGGTGATAAACACCTATGAGGGGAAAAAGGATCTGCCACACACACACACACACCCCGAGCTCCTGAAAATGGGACATCGCCTGTGTGGGACCTGGGATTAATGGGCTTGAACAAAGTATATCCCTGGTGGAGCACAGCCAGCAGAAAAATAACAAAAAAAAAAAACACATTGACACTTGCACTAGACACCTGCAGTGTTGGAAAATACCTTTAGCTGTAGGAATAAGGGGTTTGACTGGCCTGCAGTACTTTAGCAAATGCTAGAATTGTGGCTGTTCAAAACAGACATGGGGGTTGCTCATCTCAGCAAAAACGAATAGCACTATGCCTCTGGAAAGGGGTTGCCTCCTTTGCTATTAGCAGTATCCATGCTTCTGTCCTGTGAATAGACAGATGTTTTTCAGTATGTTTACCCTGCTCCTGCACAGTTTACAGCTGGGAGGAGTAAAACACGGGATGGTAAAAGTAACTTGCTGTGATGGTCACACAGTGAGATGGAGGCTGCAGTGGGACTCAAACCTATAAAGCAGCGGTCTGCTGGTTCACAGGTCAGTGGTGCAACTACTAGACCACACTGCTTCCCAGCATATAGTTGGGTTTTCAGTATAGGCAGGCTGTGCGCTGTAATGTTGTGTTATCTGTTTTTATTTTGTTATGTTGGCATGTAAAATTAATAAAGTGCATTAAATTAAAAAAAAATTCACAAAAAGAAGAAATCACATTGATTGCAGCATTGTGGGCCAAGCTGGCCAGCACAGAGGTAAAGTTACTGCTTGCCATCCAGACACCCGGGTTCGCACCCCTAGTCCAGGATATCTGGTGCCAACCGTAAAGCAGGGTTCGGGCAGCCATTGGACACCTCCTGCCTCAGGAAGGAAGGCACGCCCTTCTGTAGCACTCACCACCACCACCACCCCTGGTGACCCTGGAGGAGGCTGTCATGCAGGAAGGAATAATTGGTCCCTCTGGGGTAATCTCACATTGGCACATACCCACTCACCTGGCAGGTGACAGGGGACATCACCCACCTAGAATAGGGGACAGCAGAGGATACTGAAGGTAGGGTTGGGCTTGCCCACCCAGCGGCCTTGATAGGCGATTTGCAGGCAACCTCTCAGGACCATGCCCTGGGATGGGATAAGGAATGAAAAAACACCCCAGCAAGCACGGGTAGATGAAACTGCCCTGGCCCCCACGCCACAGCAGGGTCTCTTTGACTCTCCCGAGCCTTGCAGGCTTCTCCTCATGGGCCCCTGACGGTCGAATAAAGAATCATCCTCCAGCCTTGGGAACTTGGGGGCACCTACAGTGGATAAAGCTGTGGGTTACTGTTGGGATACCCTGGGAGGTTGTCGAGCAAAGGCTGGTGGTGGGCTGGACCACCAGTGGATTCCTGCAGCAGGTAGAAGGGATTGGGTAGGTGGAGGGAGGTCCCAGTAGCTGGTAAGCCTAAAATGAGGAACACAAATAGAAAGATAACAAAAAACAAAAAAACTTGCAGCATTCCAGCACTGTATTTTATAAAGATGGTGGGGTGCGTGCCTGATTGTTTTGTGTCATTAGAGAGAGAGAGAGAGAGAGAGAGAGAGTGAACAAATGGCCTGGTTAATCTGTGAGTAAGTCATGGTTAATACACGCACACCAAAATCACTCATTAAACTCCTGCTCAAACCTGACCTAATTAGAACATTTTATTTATTTTTGCAGATCCCATCAGTAGGGCTTCACAGACCATGGCAAAGTGTGTAAAAGCTGTTACAGAGGGAGCCAAGGCAATAGAAGACTCTTACTGCTGCTGAAGCATTTGGACCATTAAATTATAACTTTAAAAAAAAGTGACCTCAGACACTCTGCAGTGCAAATAGCTCCATTTAATTTTGAGTGCGGATTCTAGATTGCCTGAACACAACGTGAGCAAACCAGTGGATCTCTCAGTACCCTTATTCAAAGCAGTGACCACAGTGCTTGGGCATAACTAACGGGCATATTCATTGTGGGAGTAACATTGTTTTGTTCTGTAAAATAATTGTAATCTTACCAAAATAGTTTATTACAATCAGTGTGGTGTACTTTCATGTGTTTTCATCCCTTAATGTTCGGGTTGACACCCACAGTCCCTACCCAACACCATGTGGGTGCAAGCAGTGCATGGTGTAGTGGAAATCTCTTGGAGAAGCATCCAAAAGTACAAACATTTTACAACATCAGTACCGATTCAACAGAATTTTCCACTTCCAGATTGGTCCGGGAGCAGATTTCTATAATTGGAGGGTGTGTAACTTATTATTAGGAGCATACCCTTAAGGTTGTGTTTCATCTTCAGAGCTCACCTTAGGTTCACCAGTCTTTTAGGAATCAGACTTCACCATTCATTCACACTAATGGGTCTAAGCCAGAGGCACTTGGACCCCACAGGAGCAAAGTCTTTTGCAGTTTGGAGGGACCCACATAAGTTGGTGACCCTGCCCATGAGACTAACTTACTGACCTTGTACACAGGAGCCAGCCAGTAATTGACACTGGCAGCCCTGTTCCTCAGTTCTGTTTTTCCCACCATAGGGTGCGCACCATAAGAGCAGCTGAGTCTCTGACTGCGTGCTGCCATTGTTGCTCTTCTCGACGCTGAACTCCATCCACTTCAGCACAGAAATCAAGTCTGACTTTCAGATCCATTTTTTTTCTTCTTGTAGTTGGTGCCGATTTCAATGCTTTTCTTCTCGTTTTGTTATTTTGGCTATTGAGCTGATGAATTTGAAGGGGCAAAAGAAGAAAAGCTGTACCTTATGCATCAGTGCTCGGGGGACCTCTCACAGCATTGGACCGGCATCCAAAATGCTGCATTTGCCTTGGCCCCAACTATGACACGGACCAGTGCACCCCCCCATGGACAAACGCAGTTTAGAATTCCATGCATTGAAGTGTGGTAGTTTGCCTTGTACTTTCAGAGGCAGGTGTCGCACCCTTGATGCCAAATTCAAGCCTTTGGCCCTTCCCAGTGCCTCTGTTACTGAGAAGACCAGGATCCTCCTCGTGCTCTCCATGTCAACACGTTGGAGGTCCTAAGGGGTCTGTGGACAGTCTACTCTTTCCAAGGGGTCAGCTGAGCACCCTCTTCCTCAGTCAATCCATCCTGGACAGCGGACACCGGGGTAGTGAGGCCGAGCTGTACACCTGCTCTGCACTTGTGGGCATGGTGTCATGGCCTGGTGCTGCCTTGGCTCCTGGCACCAGCTGCAGTACTGTTGAGTGGGCGGTGCCAGTCATAAGCCTGGGTCCCGTCTGGCATAATTTGTGATGCCATAAGAGGGGTTGATTCCGAGCTGCCCTTGACCTTGAGTCCTAGGTGGTTGTCATTTCCTCCCTTGTGGCCTGGGGAGGGTGAGGACAGTGACATTTGGGATAGCAATGATGGTGCTGACCCTGAGCCTGGTTCTGAGTGTGGCGCCACTGACTGTGTCGCCCTGGTGTCATCCCTGGGGATGGTGCCAGGACTGGTTTAGGTGCTGCCCACAGTGCCGGTTCAGGTCTCGGTGCCAGGTTCAGACCCAGTACTGTTCACAGTGCCAGTCCAGACCCGGTACAGTTAGCAGTGCTTGGTTGGTTCTTGGGGATGAAGACCGTTCCGCGGGCGGTGCCAGCTCTGGTGAACTGCCCAGCTCGGGAGGCGGCGGCTGGCCTGGGTGAGGGGTTGGAACCCATCACTGTGCCTGTTGCTGACCATGTGATTGATGCAGGAGACATCACTGGCCAGGGCTCTGGCATGGTCCAGTGGCCAGTTTTCCTGGAACCAACCCGAGGAGGTCACTGGTGATGTCCAAAGCTGCCCTGTGGGACATATACAGCTCTGTTCTCCTGACCTGAGGGGTACCAGCTTGGTCACTCCACTGAGGTTGGTTGTCTCTGGCAGGTTTACCAGGCCCCCCAAAAAAGAGGCCCTCTGAGCACTCTTGCAGCCCTAGCAGAGACCCTGGAGACTCTGGCTTCTTTATCCTTCCTGGACCTCTGCCACTCCTCCTTGATTTGGTAGGTATTATGGGTCCTCTGATGTCCTCACCTGGCACCAATACGGCAAAACAGCTAGTACCCTTCAGAGATTGCACCTGCAGTCTGATCGGGTTCTGTTCAGACCTGTGGCCCCAGCTCCACCTCTTCCCAAGTCCAACTCCTCCTCTCCTACTTCCTCCTCCAAGGATGATGACTTTTCCTTAACATGTCTCGTGGATGCTGAGTGCTCATGTACCAGCAATTCCACACACAGCTGCTGATGGAGCTGAATATAAGATCCTTCATAAGTCGCAATCATGCATCCATGTCGCTGAAATTCCTTGAGGATTTCTGTGATGAAACTTTTCTCATCCTTCCTTGGCCTCAGGCCTTTGAGGAGGCATCCAGAACTGTCTGACTCAATCCTTTTTTCCCCTGCTTCAGCCCCAAAAGATGTCCAGCACAAGTATTGCACTTCTACGGGGTCTGTAGGAACAGTACTTCACCCCTCCTCAGGTATTCTGATACTGCATCACCCCTCCTCAGGTATTCTGGTACTGCAAACCCCCACTTCACCTAATTGCCCTGTGCATTACTGACCTCCCGAGACTGATTCTACAGGCAGATATCTGGGGAGGAGAGTTTCCACAGTGGCACGCACCATCAAGTGCATTGCCACATCAAGTGGCTTACAGCAAGCATCTGTGGTTACAGTTAGGTGATCTGCTGCTGTTCCTGACCGTGAATTAAACTGGCAAGCTATTCACCTTTCTGCCCAGGGCCTAGAGCTGGTGAAGACAGTCAAGGGCATTGTACAATGCCAGTGAGGTAGCTTCCAGGTTGGTAGGAACAGCAGTGTGCATTTGCTAGACAGCGGGCTTCATCTTTCCAGGTTGGCACCTTTGACCTGGCATAAGGTGCTTAATTTATACTTCAGGGGACTCACTTTTTCTCCATAGGGTCAGGTGTGAGCTGTTGGGGCACCCTTTTGTTCCCAGGCTGTGGAAGCCTCCACCTGCCTCTCACTAGTCTCTGCTTCCACCAGACCTGTGAGGAGTCCCTGCCCTCAGGTGGTTCTCCCCCCACACAGAGGGCTGAGGACATTTTCCCTTAGGGTGAGACAACTTCTCCCTTTTTGGGAAAACTTTGTACTCTGACCCATTCGTGTGAATGAATGAAGATGGATTCCTGAAAGATGTGAAAAATAATGTACTCACTGTAACTGTTGATTTTCCAGAACATCTTTGCCAGTCAGTCACATGCCCGCCCACCCTAATTTACTCTGGTAAGATCCAGGACCTCTGACAGCTCACCCTGTTGTCCTGCTCATACTAACAGTAGTAGTACTAGTAGTTTTTATTTATTTATTTATGGTACCCTTCCCTGGAGGCCCAGGGCACCAATTCAAAGAGGAAATAGCAAATAAATGAATGCTCCAACACGTAACTGACAACAGTATATATAAAATTAAAACCTCTAGACCCAAAATACAAGCCAGAAGCAAGATTGCACACAAATAAACAAGCAACTCATAAACAATTCATAAACCGAAAGCTTGAGCAAACAGAAAGGTTTTAAGATCCATTTTAAAGACTTCCACCAAGGGGCCTCCCTCAGGGTCCTCAATGCTGAATTCCATAGTAGAGGACGAGCTCCTTTGAAGGCTGCGTCACGAATGTTTTAAGTCTGGTCCTGGGGACAACCAGGAAGCCCTCCTCGGCAGACCAGAGGATTGAGCGGGAAGATAAGGATGCAGGTGCTCTCAGGTAGCTCAGACCCCGACTGTGTAGGGCCTTTTAAGTTAGCAAAGCAACCTTGTAGGAGGTACGACACTTAACCAGCAGCCAGTGCAGTTCCCACAGTGCTGGGGTAATGTGACTCATTCTTGGGAGGCTGGTCAGCAACCTTGCAGCCGTGTTCTGCACTAACCACAGCGCACCTCCACTGACCCCAAGGTAGAGGACAATTGAGCGGAGATGTCACAAAAGCATGGTCTTACTTCAAGATACAGCCCTTGCAGCAGGTTACACCATCATAAGAACTGAAGCCAGCAGGCAGCAGGACCCCCATGGAAAACTTCTAGCTAGCTATACCCCAACGTCGGCCCCAACCCGATGTCAGATACACCGCAAAGGGCAGTCCCCAGCATACCTCAGTTCTTTTCCTGCTTGTCGACTTGCAGCGCATCGGCTCCATGGATGCCTTCAGCAGACTAATGACGCCAGAAAGAATTTCTTCTGTTTTCTTCTAGTTTCACCAAAAATCCGACAAGTACATGTCTCCTTCCTGACTTCTTCCACAGAAGGACACCCCTTCAAAGTGCACTTGCAGCAAACAGATCCCCTTCTAAGATAGGCTCTCTGCCTGTGTGCGGTGCCTAGGCCCGGACCATGATATCCAGGCCTGCTCCATCTGCCAGCACTTCAACAGTAGAACCAGGATCCGCCACCAGAAAGCACTCCAAAATTTTCTCCTGGAAGAAAACTTAAAAGCCATGGAAAAACATCCATCCTCTCGGGGAACCTTCGCACAAATCAGGAAGCACAAGGATAAGGACCAGGACAAGGATAGGGATAGATCCCAGTCGGGCCTCAGACTCCTAGCAAGCTCCAGCTCCACCCGGTCCGACTGCTCTCCATCCTGGGTTAGGTCTCTGCCCCCAGTTAAGGTTAGGGCTTCAGGGGCTGTTGCTCCGTGTCTTTACAACCACTGAAAACCAAGTCTAAGAACAGCCGCCTCTTCCAGGGGTCGCCGCCAGGTTGGAGGCTTCTGACCACCACAAGCATCAGTCCAAGTCGGCGACTAGGCCTAGGACTGACGCTGGGACACCGAACTCAGTCTCCCAACCTCTGAGGGGCTCAGGCGTCCCTCCAGAAAGATTTCGAACTCACGTCTCTCTAGCGAAGTCAGAGGTTGCGGACGCCCAGAGCCATCATCAGCCAAACGCCCCAGGGACCAGACGCCACACCCACCTCCACCACCTGTCACCGGTCGCTGGAGGACGTCTGAGCTCATGCCACTGACAACCAGATGGGAGACATTGAGGATGTTGACCTGCCTGATGTCGGTCTACCTAGTGACCTGACACCAGACCCGACGACTCTGCCACCGTGCCCCACCTAGCAATGGGCAGATACCGATGCCAGGCCCTTCGTCTGGTCTTAATATCCAGGAGGTCAAGGAACTCTTCACTTTTGGTGGGACACCATTAAAAGACATGGTTCCCACCAAACCCCGGAGGGTCCCACCTCCCACGGCACCTCCCAGGGCAGTAACACCTGAGCCTAAGGATCCTACACCACCACCTAGGGGTAGGTCCAAGGGCAGAAGGCCAAGAGACCTTCACGCTCCAGGACCCCTCAAGGTCCCCTAGTGACCACAGACGCAAGAGACCCCAACAAAGGTCCCGCTCTTCGTTGGACAACGACTCATGTCCTGATACCTCAGGTACCTCTCGGTCACCCTCTCCTTTTGGTACTCCGTCTCCAGATCCTCATGACCTCCCTAGGTCGCCATCCAATGACCCATCATTCTCAGATATTATGAGACACATTCAGAGAGAACATGGATGG
The DNA here is from genome assembly GCA_016271365.2 of Neoceratodus forsteri. Taxonomy (NCBI): domain Eukaryota; kingdom Metazoa; phylum Chordata; order Ceratodontiformes; family Ceratodontidae; genus Neoceratodus; species Neoceratodus forsteri. The sequence goes on along the minus strand of CM028132.1, from coordinate 46,213,491 downwards.
GAGACAGAAGAGTTAGACCCCGAATGGCAATGCCTGGCACGTTACTTGAGGCAAAAGAACCCAAGCCTGTGGTGGTTCCACCCTGGTGGATGCTTTCCAGGGCGCTACCAAGGCTGCATGGAAGCATCCTCATTCCACCCCATCGGTCCCTAAGAAGACCAACAGACTTTACAGGGCCCCGCTGGATGCTCCTTATTTAACTCAGCAACCTGTGACTGACTCAGTAGTCATAACAGCCTTGCATGATCACTCACAAGGCCCCAGCACCTCAGCACCCAGCCAGCGGACCAGGAATCCTAACAGTTGGACTCTCTGGGTCGTCGCATGTACTTGGCCTCTACATGCTTTCTTAGGTCCCCAACTACTTAACGCACATGGCACAATTTCAAATGCACTGTGGTACCAGAGGCAAGACCTGCTAAAGTTTTCCAGATGGTGAGAGAGGAGGAGCTCTTAAACCTCCTTGCACAGGCTCTGATGTCTGGTACCAGTCCTCCGAGGCTGCGTCGACTCGGTGAACTGAGCAGTAAGAGGTGCCTCAACAGGCGTTTGCCTCCAGAGACACTCCTGGTTGAGGGTCTCTGGATTTATCTCAGAGCTCAGAGGGAGTCATGGACATCCCCTGTAATGGTTCAGTGTTGTTTGGTGAAGACTCCTAGAGGTCATCACCAAGCTTCAAGATGCTGGGAGGCGGTCAGAACTGTACAGGCAATGTATAAGTCAAAGCCTGGTTCCTTTCGCAGAACACAGAACGTTTTTGTGGCCGACCGAGTAAGCAACAACCTCTGTCAGGCTAACAGCAACACAGGCAATTTCGCCAAGAACCAACAAAGATTCTCCGGAGGTCAGGGTCAGAGACACACTAAGCCTACCCAACCTGCCAGAGCCAGCACCACCACAGCATGGCCCCTGCCCTGTCCCACCTCTGGATCAAAGGGAAGAGGGTCGGGATCGAATCACTTACCACCTGTCAGGGTGGCAGAGGATCACCTCCGACCGTGGGTTCTTCAGCTTATAAGTCTGGGACACTCTAGAGTTCCTCGACTGCCCACTGTCAAGACCTCCTTTGCATTCCCGTTACTCAGGATAGCATGCTGTGCTCATCCAGCAGGAGATCTCAGCACTCCTCACCAAGGACACCATCGAGGTCATACCAAGGAGCCATAGAGGAGGAGGAGGATACTATTCCCACTTCTTCCTGGTTCCAAAGTAAACCGGAGACTTACGCCCGATCCTAGACCTCAGCTACCTAAACATCTTCGTGATGTACAAACGCATTCGCATAATCACCTTACCAGGTCTCATCCCCATGCTCAAGCAAGGCACATGGCTAGCATCTGTGGACATGCAGGATGCATATCTTCATCTTCCCATCACTCGATCTGACAGGAAATTCCTGCGCTTCGAGTTTCTGGTGCGCCATTATCGGTTCCGAGCACTCGCTCGCCTGTCTTCGACAACTTGCATCTTTAACAAGTGCATGGCAGTCATAGCAGCAGCCCTCAGGAGACAAGGCCATTATGTCTTCCCTTATCTGAGCGACTGGCTTTTGATGGCCTCCTCCCCAGAAGCACTGGTGAAGGCCGTTCACGCGACACCTGCTCCTATTTCAGTCTCTAGGGATCACCATCAACCAAGAGGAGTCACCTCTCATTCCCTCAGAGACTACAGTTCATTGGCGTGGTTCTGGATACCAGTCAAGGAGAGCTTTCCTGCCCAAGGACAGGGTGAACACATTAGGTCACTGATAGGGACTATCATGGCACGAAATCTAGTTCCTGCTTGGACCATACTTTGCCTGCTCAGACATAATGGCGGCTTGCCATCGCCACGGTCCCCTTGCTCGCCTCCACATGAGTTACCTAAGTGGATGCTGAGAGCCCAATGGGACCAGAGGCAAGATCACTTAGACCAGCTAGTCGGAATCACAAGGCCAGTCATTCAGGACTTGCAGTGGTGGCTTGTCCCGAACATCTTTCGTGGGAGTCCCCTTTGTAGTGCCCGCCCATCCCTGACTCTCACCACCAACATTTCAGGGTCCGGTTGGGAGCCCACCTGGAAGGAACCAGGACCCAGGGAACTTGGTCACCCCTGGAGACTCGCCTCCATATCAATGTTCTGGAAATGAGGGTGGTCCTATCGCCTTACAGGCCTTACTGTCAGAGATCCCACTGGGTCACGTGTTAGTCCAAACAGACAACACCTCGTGGTGTATTACATCAACGAACAAGGAGGCACTCACTCCTACCCCTTTGCAGAGAGGAAAGCGGTGTGGGACTGGGTACTACAACGCGCCATGCTTACCGCAGTAGATGTTTGTTCTGGTGTGACAACACTGTCACGGATCTCCTGGGCCAGTCAAAGGCCAGAGCTCATGAATGGAATTGCTGCAAGAGGTCATCAAGGAACTCTTCCTACGATAGAGACCAGCGTAGACTTATTCGAATCCCCATACAACTCAAACTGCCCAATTTCTGCTCGCTAGATCCAGGGCCTGGTGTTTTCTGGCGAGACACATTGTCCCTCTCTTGGTCAGGGAGGTTTTCACGCTTTCCGCCTTTCCCTTCCTTTGATCCAGAAGGTTCTTCTCAAGCTCCAATCAGAGCAGTGTCAATGATCTTGGTGGCGCCCTTTTGGCCCAGCCAGATTTGGTTTCCGCTGCTTCACCAGCTGGCTCTGGAGCCTCCCTTAGCCTTACCGGTCAGCTCACATTTGCTGTCTCAGGAAGCCGCCACCTGGTCCATCCGAACCTCAAATCCCTGAACCTTCACGCCTGACTTCTAAAGACGTAGCCATTCTTAGGGCATGGAATCTCACAAGGGTTGCTGATATCCTGGTGGCAGCTAGGAAACCATCTACTCACACCAGTTACGCTCTGAAATGACGGAGGTTTTGTCTATGAACTCAAGCTCATGACCTCAATCCACTTCAATGCCCTGAGAAGTCTGTTTGGACTACCTCCTATCTTTTTTCCATTCAGGATTGGCGTATTCCTCTCTGAAAATACATCTCTGTGCCAGTTCGGCATACCACACACGGTTGATCAGCATTCACTAGCCCAGTTAGAGGCCTGTTGTGCATTTCTGCATGGTGTCTCACATCTGAGACCTCCTATAAAGGACCCAATTCCTCCTTGGGACCTTCTTTTTGTCTTAGAGCAGCTACGCTTCCTCCTTTTGAACCAGCCGCGGATAGCAAGCTTCACCTTCTCTCATGGAAGGCATTATTTTTTAGTTGCTGTAACCCGCAAGGAGAATTTCCGAACTCTAAGCGCTCATGTGTAAGAGCCTTATTTGATTTTCCATAAGGACAGGGTGTTGTTAGGACCAATCCTAAGTTTCTTCCCAAGGTGGTTTCAGCATTAACCTTAAACCAGGACATTGACCTTCGGTGTGCTTCCAACCATACTAATGGGGAAACCCTTTTACCTCTCTCTGCACAGGATTTTGAGGTTTTGCCTGGCCAGAACCCATTCACACAGACAGTTCAACCAACTGTTTTATCTTTCGCTCAAAGAATGATGGGTGCACCCGTCTCAAAACAAACTCTTAAGTGGCTTGTAAATTGCATTGTTTTCTGTTACAGAGCATAACAAACCCTTACGGGGAGTGGTTCAGGGCCATTCTACGAGGGGTGGCTACCTCCTTCGCTGCAGTGAAAGAATGTGGCAACATCTGCCATTTGCGTGGCTGCTACTTGGAGTTCAGTGCACACTTTCATTAGACACTACAGTTTGGACATCGCTTCCAGGCATACAGCGGGCTTTGGCTTGGCAGTCCTCCAGGGACTCTTGTCCTGAGAGGTTCTTTTCTCCGATCCTCCTCCGACTGGGTTAACAAAACACCCTTATTGCTTGGAAATCAGTCCTTATGGTGTAACCTGCTGCAAGAGCTGTATCTTGAAGTAAGATAGTACAGTTATGTAGGAGCGTAACAGTAGATCTTCGAGAACAGCTCTTGCAGCAAGTAGTTTCCTCCCACCTTCCCCTCAGGAGGTTTGGTTCTTCTTTATGGCGTCTCAGATGCAATTAGATTATTAGTCTTCCTCTGGAGCGGATCCTCAGTCTCCCTTTAGAATCGCATCGGTTTGCCGGGAGTCTCTGGCGGGAGAACTGAGGTATGCTGGGACCCGCCCTTTATGATGCATCTGATGTCAGGGGTGGGGCCGACATCGGGTGGGCATACCCACTGGGTATAGCTAGCTAGAAGTTTTCCGTGGGTCCTTCTGCCTGCCAGCTTTGGTCCTTATGATGTAACCTGCTGCAAGAGCTGTTCTTGAAGATCTACTGATACAGTAAGTTCTTGCGTAACTGTACTTTCTAGAGAGGCAAGTCCTCAGGAGGGATAAAGGAATGAATCCAGCTAATATTCCTCAGATGGTAGAAGCCATTCAGGACAACTGCTGACAATGGAGTCTCAAATGTCAGCCATTCGTCTCAGGATGACACCCAGATTCTTCACCTTTTGGCAGAGTCAAGCCTGGAGGTGCCAAGGCAGAGCCCGTTTCCCTCCCAGCTTTGCCACCCCACTACCACCTGGCTTAATCACCAGTACTTCAGTTTTGTCCAGGTTGAGTCTCGTACAAGTTTGATGACATCCCTTCATCACATCCACCACTCCATGATCCTGAGGTGCAAAGGACAGATAGAGCTGGGTATCATCAGCATAGCAGTGAAACCCAGCGCCATGCTGCCTGATGATCACGCCCAGGGACAGTAGGTACACTGAAAACAACACTGGTGAAAGAATGACCCTTGAGTACACCACAGTACAAGTCCATTGGGGTGATGAGAAATTACGATCACAGCCCTCTGAGACCTAACCCTGAAGTAGGACTCAAACCAGCTAATAACTTTGTCAGTGAGTCCCAGTCCCAAGTCAGTTCAATAAGCGTCCACGATCAGCGGTGTCGAATGCTGAGAAGAGATCCAGGAGAACAAGAATTGACCTCTCTTCTCTCCCTCGCTCTGAGTAAGTCATTGTGCACCCTGACCAGAGTAGTCTCAGTGCTATCACGACTGGAGAGGCGTGTGTGTGTGTGTATGTATGTATATATATATATATATATAATGTATATATGTGTGTATATAAAAAAAATACAAAGTCACACATGACCCCACAATGCAAAGCATCATGGGATGCATATGCAAATCACCACAGAATATTATGCTGGTTCAACTTTAAGCAGAAATGCATGGTGCCAAAAGGCCTCTCACACAGTTTGCAAAGGGTGCCAACAGAAGACATAGACATGTGTTTCGTCTTTGTTTTAATTGGGTTCACCACAACATAACCCAGATAGACTATCTTAGGGTAGTTGGTTCATTCCACTGGGGTGTTGGACAGACAAGGCATACTGATGAGTCCTGGTAGGACGAAACATGTGTCTATGTCTAGTCGACTGCCATTCATCGCGCTAAGCTGCATCTTATTTTCTCCAAAACCAATGATTTCTTCAGCAATTTTCTTGCATCTTTTCTCCATCCTCCTCAATCAAGAGGCTACAGTTGAAGTGTGTGTGCAGCAAGCAGATTCCTCTCCTCACAAAGATGGCCATTCGGCCCATCTCTTCTACTTAGGCCCAGACCACAATATTGAGGCCTGCCATCTTTGCCAAGATTTTAATCAACGCACCGGCTTTGCCGCCAGAAGGCCTCGAAGCCTTCCTGCTTTCCAGAAACTATCTGAGATGGACAAGCAGCTTCTCCGTAAGGGTTCATCCTGTTCTCTGGCCTCTGGGGCCTCCACCTTATCGTCTTCTCATAAAGAGAAAAATCAGTGGCAAACACAAGCACTGGGAAAAGCACAAGGAGAAAACCCAACGGAAAGTTGGCCCGGTGGCACAGAGGGTTGAGTACTGGACGCCACACTCGTGCCATGCCGCGACCTGGGTTCGGGAATGAGCTCGGGTCAGCAGGGAGGGAGAGGACAGTGATTAGCTGCCGACTGGAGGGTTCAGGAGGGCTTCTTGGTGCTTGGCTGCCCCTAGTGGAGGCTGGGTGGCAATGCCGCATCCAAGTAGCCCTGGCGCTAGGCCAGGAGGGAGGAAGGGCTACCTACTGGAGCTGCGGTATGCCTCCCAGCATGCATCACCGCTGCGGGGCCCTGGGTAACTAAGGGGAGAAGCGGTGGGAAAGTGGGGGGGTCATCATAAGATGAAGCCTTTGGGCTGGCTCTGGAGTTCCTCCGAGCTGCGCATAGCCCAAGGAAGATCCTAAATGACCCCAAGTCTAGATAAGAGTGGCAGATGGTAGCAGTAGTCTGCCACGGTGGATGAAGAAAATGTAAAAAAAAAAAAAAGTCCCGATGAAGTAGGCGACTGGCTCTAGATCATTCCCACCCCACAGGGGTTGTCCTCTACCACTGCGACTGCCCCTTAATCCTTCCGGCTCCCAGTGACCAAACTTCCTCCCCTTATCCACAGTTACGGTAGAAGGTTCTTAGGGCACGGGACGTCCCTCGCCTTTTAAGCTTAAGCCCATTATACCCACAGGCTTTTAGCCAAGTGGCTCAGCCGGTGGTTCTTTTCAGGGCGTAGGCCTTTGCCTGTCGCCTCCTGGCCACGGGTGTCTTATGAATCCGCCCAGAATGTCAGGGGCCGATGCTACCAGGTGACACGGGACTGTCTCTCTCCAGGAAAGGAGGGCATCTGTCCTGCTTGGGGCTAGCTCCTCTTTAAGTGACTCCACCCAGGTGGCAGGCTGAGTTTCCAGCCCGGCCTCGCCGGTTCCGTCGATGCCAGCTTCCCGACACCTCCTCAGGTGACCCGTTGACTCAAGTCCTCCGCGTTGCCAGCTGAGCCTGGCAGCCACCCTCAGCCCACGCCGATAATCTGACACTGAGTCCAATTTGTCCGGCCAGATGGTGCTACCCCTCAGGGTCTGACTCCAGGTACCTCGGATCAGCCTACCCCGATGCCTAAGTTATCCCAACCAGCTCTGAGGAAGGTGCAAAGCTAAAACATCCATGCGTTGTGTGTGACCCTCAGGGATGCATGCTAATTGCAGGCTGCCTAGTTGCTCTGCTCGGGAATGCCATTATGGCATCAGCAGTAATTTGTTTTGTTGTCCACCTAAGTTTTTATTTGCACTGAACTTTAGCTACAGGAATTTCATTTGTCCAACACCGACTTTTGCACAAATAAAGAATCTGCACTAAGGTAAGCAGCCTTGGCTTTTCATTAAATAGTACTTTGAAGGGGTATATTGTTGCAGTGTGCAACAGATTTTGAGACATGCTTCCAGCAGTCTCACAACTCCTGTTCTGTAGCTCATTTCTCTGCTTGTGAGCACCCACCAGTTATTAAAGTTATTTAGACTTTAGAGCTCTCTCATCTCCAGAGCTTGTGTTTGTTGAGGCACCTTAGCATTAAACAGGCTGTCACAGAGTGAATAAATCTTCCCACCTTCACACAAACAACAAAATTACATCCAGGAAGTTATTAGAAGAAGTGTTTTTACTAATACTTAAATAAGTATCATATAAGACTTACAAAGAAAAGATTCCGAAATTTGGTTTGCAAGATAAAAAGTTGGAAAGAAAATACATAAAAAAAAGCACTGTAAAATTTAACTGATTTCTATCTTGTCTGTGGCAAATCAAAAGTCCAGAAAATAAATGAAGTCTGCAGAGTCACAGTTCTTCTTGCAACCATTGGTCCTCAGTGTATGTTTGGTTGTCTGGCTCTGTGTGTCAGGAAAAGTGTTTTCAGCAAAATGCATTGAGTTTCTGTTCTGAGGGGCCTTAAATACCCCAGTCCTGCAGTCTGTAAAACTGTCCTTGAATTAGCTAGTGGCCTTATCTTTAGGCCAGCAGGGTCTCTCTTGCTCTTTCCCAAAATGTTATTTAGATTTCTCACCACACCAACTTCTGGCTGGCCTGATCCAGTATCTCTGGACCTTTTAAATGGAGATGAATTATGACACTTGGTGTATTCACAATAGACTTCCATATCCTTTTCTCAAAGTATTTTTTCCTTGAAGTGTAAATGTCTGTAACAGCGAGATAGTTTCTCCCATCTCCTTGCCTTCTGGACTTGTCTCCTTTTATCAGTTTATGAGGAAATACCAAGTCCCATTTTGAAATGTAAAGGTTATTGGTGGAGAGATGGCTCCCAGAAATGTTCAAGTCCTCATTGAAAGTCAACCCATTTATCTTTAGCAGGCCTTGTCTCAGACAAAGAGAAATGTCAGACAGTATACATTCTCTCTTCTCAGATACGCTTTTAAAATAAAAACATGGGCATCCTTCCGGAAACCTGATAGCCTGGACTTTTTGGGAATTTAAACATTAAACTTCAGAGAAATATGACACCATATGTCTGCAATATGACTGAAATGGCCAAATCACCACATTAGACACCTTTGAAAAGGGCATTTTAGCTTAAAGGTTTTCTGATATAAAGGAAATTGAAATTTAAGCTGGAGGGGTTGGTTCAGGACAAAGTGAGAAAATACTTCTTCACAGAAAGGTGGTGAATGCCTGGAACACAGTCTTCCAGTGGAGGTAGTGGGGCAAAAACTGGTGGGATTAAAAAGCCTGGGACTAGGCACAAGGGAATTATAAGGGATTGGAAAGTGGTGGAAGAGAAGTGCTGTAGGTCTGAAAGAGGTGTGCAGCAAAAGCAGCACAACAAAAAGGGCTGACTGGATGGGCTAAGCGTCCGTTATCTGCCATCAGTTTCTATGATGCAGTCTTCCACCCAGAGCAGCTGATGGTGGTGCAGCTCCTCACCACAGTCAATGGCTAAACACCTGCTCTAGACAGCCTTGGACATGGGTGAGTTTTGCCCTGCAGCGGCAATGGCTGTCTATACATCACAGGGCTTGGCTGTGTTTGTCTACCTTAACGGTGGACATCCAACAGAAGTTGACCAATGTCCTTTTCTGAGCACCAACCTCTTCAGCCGGGATGGAAGGACATCTCACTAGGACTGAAAATCTAATGCCACCCTTGACACTGTGACTTCATCCTAGAAGGACCAGAATAAGAAGCTGAAGAAACAGGCTTCCAGTTCAGGTCCTTTCAGTCACAGCCTCTCCAGCAGCAGCCCCAGCAGGGTAGTTTCAGGCCTGGCACCCCAAGCAGACGCTCGTGTCCCAGGGTACTAAATGGGGAGGGGTAGTGGTGCACCTCCAGCTGTGGCTGCTGGTGCCCCTGCAAACTGCCCAGTGACAAGTTATGGGATGTCATCCTCCACTTGTCCTGCCCTGTCCCCAACTGCTATCCCTGTCTGAGGCTGACTACATCACTTCTTGCCACATTGTTCTGCCATCACAATGGACAAGTGGGTTTTTAGATGTAGTGGGCAAAGGGCTGTCTCTAGATTTTGAGGCTCTCCTGTCCTACCACCTCCATGCACCTCTACAGTCCAGGAGTCTCGGGACATGCTGTTGGCCCACAGGAGGACACTGATCAGCTCCTTGCAAAGGGCAATAGCCCATGTTCTGAACACCCCAGTTAGTCAGGTTTATGTGTCCAAGTACTTTCTGATCCCGAAATGGACGGGGACTGGTGCCCCATACTTGAGCTACACAATATCAGCCAGTACATGCAGAAGCACAAGTTACAGATGTCACTCTGAACCAGATTATACCATCCCTGGAGTAGAACATGTGGTTCTAGTGGCGTGGATATGTTGTTCAATCCACACTATCTAGCGAGTACCTTGCCGCTTTAAGATGTGCCAGAAGGTCTTCAAGCTGGCTTCTGCCACCCACCCAGGTGGTATAACCCTCGGCTCCACCTCATGGCCCTAGATCTTCCTTACCGCTTGGAAGCTGTGGTTCCCTCCTTAGTACTCTTATGCTTTGCAGGCCCTGGATCTTAAATCTTGGATTTTTTCCCAAAACTTACCCTTAAACTCATCCGAATTGGTCTTCTCCACCTTCTCTCACGGCTGCGATGGAAGACAAGTCCGTTCCGGGTTCACGTCGGTGCCCTTGTGGGCAGAAGATGTCTCGCACCGACCCCCACAACATGTGCATTTACTGCCTTGGAATGACCATGATCTGCAGGCTTGTGATCTGTGTCTGTCCATTTCTCCATCGGTGCTCGAAGACCACGCTGCCCAACTCCATCTGGGGCAACCGGAGAAACAGTACCGCCCGGTCAAAATCAAGGAGGCCCTTTGGGTGGTGTCTGTGATGGGCGGGCTCTGGGAACAACTGGAACAGCTTAAACAGCTCATGGCCTCGAGGAGGAGATGGCCCAGGCAGCGGCGAGCTCCTCTTGGCTTCAGCCTTTATTCCATTCAACTGGGCTCTTCTTACATGGCTTCTGGGAGCTGTGCCAGTCCCTCTCGACTAAGGGAGGGTCCTTCTGGGTCTCTCACCCCTCGGTCCCGGAAGAAGGATCCGAAAGAGGTAAGACCCACCATCGATGCTTTTGGGAGCAGGAAAGATCTAGTTCTCCGGACCGTCGGCTTCGACTTGATCGATGTTGCGGCCGGGCCACTGGTTTCATGGTGTCCCGACAGAGTCTCGCCAACTGGTCTGACAACGCGCTGAGATTTTCTCGAGCCCACCAACATGTCAACCAAGGAGGCCAACAACTCTTTGTCTCAGACACCAGTGCTCTCGGTGCCTTCTGGGGACTCGGCTCAGTCTTCTGAGCGAAGTCTCCTGCCAACCCGAACCGGAGGGCAGCAGGTCTCCCCGCTCCTTCCTCGGTCCACCGTCGGCATTGCCAACAGTGAAGATCTCTGTCTTGGTCCCGACATCACAGAAAGCGGCGCCACCACTCTTCTTCCTGTTCGGATGAGGAGGCTCTGGCGCAAGTTGTGTCGGCGCTATGAGGTTTAATGTGGCAGCAGCTCATTCTGATTGGCTCTAAGCCGGACGCTGGCTTCTAGGCTGGCTATTAAGTGACTGTCGCCCGAATGGCGACAACGACTCCCACCACAGTTTCTTGATTGAGGATCTGGTTCGCCACTGCCGACCACGGCCGAATGGCTCCCCTACCCACTGTGGTAGAACCACCGCCTCCTCAGCCGAAAAATGGGGTGCCATCCAAGACTTCTTGGTCGACTTGGTCTGCCCCATCGGCTTCGTTCATTCACCCCGATCGGCCTCGGCAAGTGGAGAGTGGCTCGGGTGGACACCTGCTGTGTGCAGACTCTTCAGAGTCCGAAGACTCCTTGTTGCACTCCCATCCAGTGGACCTGTAGTCCTCGGGGGCTCTCCGTAGATGAGAGCCCGTCCTTGTTCCTTGGTATTCTTTGGATCATCTCGAGTCCACCAGGATGCCGCTCGAACCCATGCAGAAGCGGGCCAGATATCCCTGACGGAGATCCTGGATAAAGGGATTCCCCACGAGGCCTTTCCTGTTGCCAAGGCCATTGTCAGTCTGGCAATAGAGTTATGGCAGCGTCCAGCCTCTTGCCCAGTGCTGTCTGCCCAGATGGCCCGAATGTATATGGTCCCCACAGGTTCCCTCTCGGATTTCACGGAGTACCCCTCGGCTGAGGGTTGGTGTCAGACTCTGTATTTTGATGCTCTGGCAACACCGGGCGTGGACAAGCCCCGGATAGAGTCCAAGAAACTGGACCACTCGTGCAAAAGTTTATGCTGCCGCCTCATTGGGCCTCGCCAGGCCAGCGGCTGTTATGATGGCACACTTCTCATGCGTCTTGTTGGACTTCCTGGATGAGTTGCTTCTTCATCTCCCAGCTGACCTCAAACCACGGTTAAGCAGGTCCGGGATCAGGGTAGAGGCGGTGGCTAAGCAGCAGCTCCAGACTGCTCAGGATATCAGCGATTCATGTGCCCGTTACACAGCCACAGTGGCCATGCACCGGAGGGCTTGGCTGCGGATCTCAACTTTCATGGCGGATACCCAGCACAAGCTAGCAGATGTCTCTCTTCTGAGGCACCAACCTGTTCGGGCCCAGTGTGGAGGGTCACTTCCAGCCCATTGAGAAATCCAATGCCACCTTGGATTCTGTCACATCTGCTCAGAAGGACAAGGGTCCCGCTACCAGAAGCATAATCCCTTTCGTCCCTCCGCTCCTGCGGCTAGAGCCAACCAGCAGCAGGCTCAGACTTGGCACCCTAGGCCAGGTCCATGGCTTCCTCGATTAGGAAGCCCAGGGGAAGGGTCGGTGGCTCCTCAGCGGACCCTCCTCCTCAAGCCTGCCCAGTGATGGGTTGCAGGTGCCTCCCAACCCTGTCTCACCTCCCTGGGTCCCCCATGGGGGCCGGCTCAACCACTTCCTTCTGCTATCACCATGGACGCTGGGTGCCAGAAGTGGTTGGCAAGGCTTGCCTCTGGAATTCAAGCAGGTCCCTCCCTTTCAAGCATGTGTCCCACAGAAGGCCTTCCGGATCCGCAGCCTCTCAGTCAGCTCTCCAAGATGACATCGATCAGCTCCTCCGCGAGGAATCCTCCTCCCAACCCAGGGTTCAGTTCAGGTACTTCCTGGTCCCTAAACAGATGGGGGCTGACACCCTATTCTAGAGCTGCATGATCTAAACAAGTTCCTAAGGCCACGCACCTTCGGATGGTAACTCTGGCACAGATAATACCATCTCTGGAGCAAGGAATGTGGTTCTGCTCCCTGGATCTTCAGGATGCATTCTTCCATGTCCCAATCCGTCCGTCCACGCAGTTCCTCAGCTGGGCAGAGGAACCTTTCTGAGTTCGAGCCATTCCCTTGGTCTTTATTCAACCCCCAGGGTCTTCACCAAATGCATGGCAGTGGTGGCGGTGTTCTGAGGCACCGAGGGGTCCTGGTGTACACTTACCTGGATGACTGGCTGTGATAGCAGGTCCCTCCAGGCTGGAGGTGGAGCAGTCCAGGGATCTGGCCTCTGGGCTTGCCTAGACCTTGGCCTCCTGATCAAGCCAAGTCAGAACTTGTGCCTGCGCGGGTGATCCAGTTCATCGGGCAGAGCTCGACTCCTGCTGAGCCAGAGCTTGGCTCGCCCGGACAAGGGTGGAGGTTCTCTACTCTTTTGCCCAGTCATTTCTGGTTGGGCAATTGTGCCCTGCCGGGACTTCCTGCATCTTTTGGGCTACATGGCGGCCTGCATCAGTGTGGTCCGATGGGCCCGCTGGCATATCGTTCTCTCCAATGGGAACTGGCCAGCCAGTGGTCTCAGTGCTCAGGTCATCTCGACCAACTGGTCCCTGTGACCCAGAGGATGTGGGACGGCCTCCAGTGGTGGATCATCCCATCCCACCTGCAAGAAGGGATCCCATTTGTTCGCCCTGAGCCGACAGCCATCCTGACGACCGACGCCTCTCTGATGGGTTGGGTGCCCATCTGGGGAGCACAGAGCCACGGACTCTGGTCCCCTCAGGAGTCCCGATGCCACAACAACCTGCTGGAGCTCCAAGCAGTCCAACTGGCCCTGACCACCTTCGCTCCACTTGTTCAGGGTCAAGTGTTCCAAGTCAGACAGACAACACCATGACCATGTACTATCTCAACAGATGGCAGGACACCCTCCTTGCCCTGTGCAAGAAGCTCTTCGCATTTGATCCCTCGTGATCAGCCTGGAGGTGGATCTCCTGGCCATTCATTTGGCAAGAGCCTCGAACAGTCTGGCCCATGCCCTCAGCCAGATAGGCGATGCATCTCACAAGTGATCTCTCCTGCCGGAGGTAGTGCAGGATCTGTTCTCCCACTGAGACATCCCTCAGGTGGACCTGTTCACCTCAGGAGAATGCCAAACTGAGGCTGTACCATGCCGCCCCCCTCAGCAGGGTTCACTGCAGGGGATGCCTTCTCGAGGCCGTGGACCCCAGGCCTCTTCTACGCCTTCCCTCCTCTGCCCTTGATCCACAGGTGCTCCTCAAGATCAGGAGGGACAAGGCACAGGTGATCCTGGTAGCACGGACTGGCCCTGCCAGTTCTGGTCTCCAGATCGCCTCCGCCTCAACTCCAGGCTCCCGAGGCGGCTTTCAGCCCACCTGGACCTGCTCTCCTTCAAGCGGGAAGGTGCTCTACCAAACCTTCAATCCCTGCACCTGACGGCCTGGTTCCTGAGCGACTATAGTTCCAGGCCTTGGGTCTTTCTGTCGAGGTCCTCAACATCATTGAGGCATCCTGCAAGGAGTCGATCAGAAAATGCTATGCCTTCAAATGGAAGAGATTTTCCATTTCTGTTGAGAGCAAGGGTTGGACCCTCATCCTGTCCACTGGTAGCATTTTGGACTGCCTCTGGTCCCTCTCCCAGCAGGGGCTTGGTCGGCGACCCTCAAGTTGCACCTGGCAGCCATCTCTGCTTACGGGCACAGGCCAGTAAGCAGTCAGTGGGCGAGGAGAAGGTGGTCTCGTGCTTTTTCAAGGGCCTAGATCACATATCCCCTCCGGTGCGTGATCCACCACCTTGTGGGATTTACTGCTGGTATTGGCTAAATTCATGGGCAAGCCATTTGAACCGATGCACAGGTGCGACATCTCACCTGTCGTGGAAGACCACCTTCTTGGTGGCTACCATGTCAGCCAGAAGGATTGGGTGCTTCTGGCACTTACCATGGAAGCTCCCTACCTGGTCCTCCACAGGGACAAGGTTGTCCTGTGCCCCACCGAAATTTCTTCCGAAGGTGGTGTTGGAGTTTCAACTGAATCAGGTGTTGACTCTGCCGATGTTCTACCCCAGTCACACCTAGGAGACCGAGTACAGGCTCCATACCTTGGATCTGAGACAAGCGCGCCTACTATAAAGAGCATATAGCGGAAGTTCAGGAGAGGTTCACCAGCTGTTTGTCACCTACGCTGAAGCCGCACCTGACAGACCTGCAGCAAAGCAGATGATTGGCAGGTGGATCATTTCCTGCATTGACCTCTGCTATAGGTTGGTGGGTGGGAGCCTCTCATAGGGCTTAGGGCTCATTCCACCTGTTATAGCGCTTCATTGGTGGCTGCTTCTGGGATGTCCCTATCCAGGAAATCTGCAGGGCTGCTACCTGGAAGTCAGAACACACCCTACATTTCCCATTACCACATGGACCTTGAGTCACACTGGGGAGCTGGTTTGGGGCCTCAGTTCTGCAGTCCCTGTTCCCTAAGTAGGGGTGTGCCTTGCCTCCCTCCTCCTGGAGGACTGCTAGGAGTCTGCCAGATAGTGTGGACTGAACAACATATCACGTCCCGAGAAAAACAGGTTACTCACCTGTAATAGTAGTTCTAGGAGTGGTATATGTTGTTCATCCTACGGATACCTATTTCCAGCGGGCTAGAACTGGTATCATGGGGCAGAGCCAAGAGTTAAATCACCTGGGTGGGTGGGAGGAGCCAGCTTGAAGACCTTCTGGCACATCTTAAAGCGGCAAGGTACCTGCCAGATAGTGTGGATGAACATGTCCACTCCTAGAACTACTGTTACAGGTGAGTAACCTGTTTTTTGCTCCTGGACCCCAGGATGCATTCTTCCACATTCCGTCCACAGGTCCCACCATTTACAGGAGGAGGGTCCTGTAGTTCAGTTCATGCAATTCAGTCTCTCTCAGCTCTAAGAGTCTTCACGAATGCATGACAGTGGTGGTGGCCAGCGTGTAGCCTAGGGGTCAGGATGTACCCCTACCTGGATAACTGACTGGTAGCCATTCCATCCAGAGAGGCCATGGCAAGATCTACAGACCTGGCTTTCAGAATTGAAACTTGGGCCTGTTGGTCATCCTAGACTAGTGCCGAACTAGTATTGAAGCAGGAAAGAACAAGACTCCCTGCGGGGTGAAGACCCACCTCCCAGCACACCAGACACAGGATCTCACCTCCTTTGCCTGATCATTTTAGGTTGGGCTCTTGCACCATGCCTGGGATTTCCTTTGGCTGCTGGGATACATGGCAACCTGCACACCCGTGATCTGCTGAGCCCACTGGTGCATGCACCACCTTCAGTGAAAGCTGGGCCATCAGTGGTCCCAGTGCCTGAGGCCACTTGGACCAACCAGTCACAGTGACCCCTGCTGATGTGGGACACCATCCAGTGGTGGCTGGTCTTGGAACATGTGGAGGAAGGAATACCATTTGTCCACCCAGAGCCAACCATCTTGCTAATGACGGATGTGTCTGGTAGGGTGGGAGTACCTGGGAGACCACATGGCCCATGGGATTTGGTCATCCAGGGATTCCCTTCACTGCATAAACCTGCTGGAGCTCCGTGCAGTGTGCTTGGCTATGATGGAATTTGCTCTGCTAGTCAGGGGTCAAGTCATTCAGATCCAGAAGGACAACACCATGACCATGTTTTACCTGAACAGACAGGGCAGCACACACCCCTTCCTTTGTGTCGGGAGGCACTCCACACCTAGACCCTTGTGCACAGCCTGGGCGATGACCTCCTGGCAATTCATGTCATGGGGAGAACAGTCAGCTGGCAGATGCTCTTAGCTGGGTAGGAGAGATGTCACATAAGGGGCCTTAGAATCAGGAAGTGGTGAACTCCTGATCTCACTTGAGGGAGGTCTTGCAGCAGGCTACACCATAAGAACAGAAGTCGGTAGGTGCCAGGATCCCACAGAAAAGTTCTAGCTAGCAGTCTATAGCAGGGACTGCCCCTGATGTCAGCCCGCCCCGGCGTTGGCCATTGGTATGAAAGGGATGGTCCTCCAGCCCAACCTCAGTTCTGTTCCTTCCGTCAACCCATGCACATCGACTCACGTCGCCTTCTGCTTTAGTCTACCACCATTTTTCGCGATCACCAGCACTTTGTGGGGAGAGGTATTAATGATGACAAAATGGAAAGGGACCTGGGGGTAGTCATATCAGATGACCTAAAGGTAGGCAAGCAATGTGAGAAGGCAGTAAGGAGGGCTGGGAGGATACTGGGATGCATAGGGAGGCATCACCAGTAGAAAACAGGAAGTTATCCTCGGTACAGACAGTTGGTGAGACCCAGCTGGAGTACTGCTTGCAGTTCTAGAGACTCCATCTCCACAAGGACATAGACAGGTTAGAGGCAGTCCAGAGAGGACAACTAAAATTGTGCAGGGTCTGCACATGAAGAGAGACTGAAAGAGCTTAATATGTATACCTTGAGGAAAGGAGGATATGATAGAAACTTTCAAGTACCTTGAGGGAATCAAAAGTTCAAGAGGGTGGCATCTTTCAGAAAAGATGTGCAAGAACAAGGGGCACAATTTTAAGGTAGAGAGGGATGATTCGGGGCAATGTGAAGAAGTATTTTTCATGGAGAGGGTGGTGGATGCATGGAACAGCCTTCCTGAGGATCGTGGGGTCAAAACTGTGTGGAATTTAAGAATGCATGGCACAGACATAAGGCAATTCTAGTGGGAGGTAGGAGGAAGTTGGTAAAACTAGGATCTGCAGCTTATCCAATAGGTAGGGAATGGGCAGACTGGGTGGGCCAAGCGGTCCTTATTTGCTTTCAAAGTTTTATGTTTCTATATTTATTATTTTACCAAAAGCAATGATTTCTTCAGGTTTTTCTCTGTAAGTCTTGATGTCATCTGTAGGCGGCAGTGGTCCAAGTCCGCCTGTAGCAAGCAGCTTCCTCGAAGGATGTCCACGCTCTTGCCTCTTCTGCCTAGCCCCGACCATGACACAGAGGTCTGCCAGTTCTGCTTGAGTTTTAACCAGAGGACCAGAATCTGCCACCAGAAGACCCTCAGAAGCTTCTTGCTCGAGAAAAAATTAGCTGCTGTGGAGAAGGAGATCAAGGGAAAAGTATCTCCTCCTCCCGATTTCTGGGGCCTCAACTTCTTGAGCTTCTCACAAAGAGAAAAGTCCAATGGAAGCACAGACACTGGGACAAGCACAAGGACAAACCCAGTCTTCTCATTCCGAGTCCCTCACCAGACAGCAACTCGCAGTACTTCCTCCAGCGGGATGTCAGACTCTGCTTCCACGGGAGTCCTCCTCCTCAGGCTCCCAATGGTCAAACCACCTGCCCTCATCCAGGCGTTGGGCATTGGTTCTTCAGGGCTGGGGACTTTGTCCTCAGCCCTGATGCCAAGCTCTTTCACCAGCCAGTGGGTCCTCAGCCAGGTGACTCATCCGGTTCTTGAACGGCGGGTCTTTGCATGTCCAACCATGGCATCTGCTAAGTTGGCTCTGGGGCCGGCCGCCACCCAGCGCATCCAGGGCATGCTCTCGCTTCCTCCAAGAGAGTGACTCTCTGCCCCATTCAGGAGCTAGCTCCCTCAGCAAGGTCCTTCTAAGATGATGCCAGCTGCTTCCCCAGACCGGAGTCAGTCTCTGTCTGTCCAGACAATGGCTACCCTAACAACCCCCGACGATGACCCTCCCATCATCGCCTGAACACTCAATGCCACTGGCTGATCCTAACACTACTCAGTCGACTGGGGATCTAACATCTGGTCTAACAACACCTACCAGACCAACACTAGATGTCTTCTGGGCCACCTCTGGTCAACCCAAACCCTCAAGACCCGATGCCTGGGTTGCTCTACAAAGGGACCATTGCCAGGGCTGTCTGGCGTTCCCCCTCTGATGCGGATAGTCCCTCTACGCCCCAGAACCCATTGCCAGTTCTCACTGCCCTCTTCAGGAGCTGGTGGAATGTTGTCAAGGGCGATCTGATTCGAAGAGGCCTTCACGCCCCACCTAAGGACCCGGGTTGGGGGCTAAGCCCCAGGCTCCTCCTCGGCAGCCAACGTCACCTCCAAAAGAGCCTGCCCTGCACCCAGATGACACTGGAAGGCCCTCAAAACATCATCACAGTCAAAGCACCATTGCTCATCCTCCAGGTCCTGGGACAGGCACCGAAGCAGGTCCTCTGACTGTAGGCACTGTCGTTCGACCTCACAATCTTCCTCTTCAGGAAAGTCAGACGGTGTTCCTCTTCCTCATCCTTGGCATCATCCAACTCGAGTGTCTCCTCCCTTCAGACCCCTAGGATACCCCCAATTCATCTACCAATGACCTGACCTTCATGGAGGTCAAGCGCACATCCAGTCTAGCATGGGTGGGGACACCAAGACTTGGACCCTGAGAGGCACAGGTTTGGCCATCTCCCTCCATCAAAAGGATCCAAAACCTGTGTGGTTCCTCCTCTGGTGGATTCATTTAAGGATGTCACCAGATCTGCTGGAAACTTTCATCTGCTATCTGCCATCTCCAAGAAGGTTGATCACCTCTATAATGCTCCCTGAGATGAGCCTTCCTTTGGGGAGCAACCTATTGCAGACTCAAGGTTATTGCAGCAGCCATGTTCGATCCAAGAGGCCCCGACATCTTAGCATTCAGCCTTCAGACAAAGACTTGAAACAGGTGGACCAGTTCGGCAGGAAAGTCTATGCCTCAGCAACCTATGCCATTTGCACCCTGAATCTTTTAGCCCCATATGGTCCAGTATCCAAACGCCCTGTGGGAGAAGGCCATGGAACTGGTTCACAATCAGCAGGTTAGTCCTCATAAAGCTGAACTACTGCATATTTTGAAATCTGGTTCAGACATGGGTACTCATGTCCTCCGTTCCTCCTATGACACCGCAGATTTGGCCACCAGGGCAGGGACCACTGTATCTGCCTTCGCCGTTACACCTGGCTCCACGTCTCAGGTTTTACCGGACATCCAGGCAGGCATTATGGATGCCCCTTTAGGGTTCAGTCCCTTTGGCGAGGAATCGGAAAAGATTATAACTTCGCCTTCAGGAATCCAGCAAGGCTGTCCAATCTGTCCAGACCATGTACAGTTCTGACCAAAAGCAGAATGCCACCAGCCATTTCATTGGTCCTCAGGGTAGCAGCCCAGAGGCCAACAGACCAGAGGTACCTTCAAATGTAAGGCCATTTCTTAGGCCTAGAAAGTTGCTGGCCCAGTGGCACTGAGGCACTGGGCGCCAGGGCTCAGCAGGGAGGAGAAGGATCAGTGTCCGAGGGACTGCTCTCCTTCTCTGGAGAGGGGGCCACCAGCAGTCGGTGCTTGACTGGCCCTAACAGTGGCTGGGGACAGCACACTGATGCTCAGAAAGGGAGGAGAGCTGGCTTGGTATCACTGAGGGTTGAGGTGCTGAGCATGCACACCGCACCACACCAGCGACCTGGGTTGAGAACGAGCCGGGCCACGAGGTCAGCAGGGAGAGAGGATCAAGTGTCCAGGGAACAGCTCTCCTCTCGGGCGCGGGGATCCAGGGTTCTGCCCAGCTCCGCAGTGGCCCCGGTGGAGACTGGAGGTACTGTAATGCCTAGGGCACTAGTAGAGGCAGCTGAGCCGTGGAAGACTTCCCTGGCATCTTTGCATGTCCGGACTTGGCATGGGGATGGGAGGGAAGTGGGCGTAACAAGGGAAAAAACTGCCTCCTGATAGATGAAGGAGGGTCCAGGGTGTCTGGTCCACTACACCCAATGTCGGGTTCCACCTAGCACTTCCTGTGCTCTCCACCTCCTCGCAGCCTGACTAGATTATAGATAGAGCACCAGGAGGCGTGATCTGGCAGTCCCACCTCGAGGGACTCAGAGGCAGAGGATCAGGTGGCTAGCAGGAGGCAGCAGAGAGGCCCTGCCGGAGGGAGTGAGAGGAGGGCTTCAGGCGGGTGGGATCAGGACAGACACCAGAGGCCACTCCGGAAGGGGTTCAGGCAGGTATGGGTGACAAAGTTGTAAAGAAAGAAAGAGAAGAGGCAGACATTTGGTGGAGCCGAGTGCGGATGCGTGCACGCTCTCTCCCTGGGGTGTCATTACGTCTCCTCTCCTAAGGGAAAGATGGAGGAAAAAAAGAGTCTGGGGGCATAGCAAGATGAAAGCCGACTCCACGCCCATGAATAGCAGTAACTTCCACACTGGATCCATTTTGGCGGGTTGAGGGATCCCTGCTGCCCTCATCACGGGGACAAGCCATGGAGGAAGCAGAAGGTAAGCTGTGAGCGGGGGACAGGGCTGGGTGGGGATCAGGCATGATGGGGTACCGTCCGGGAGGATAAAGAATGAACTGAAAAAAAAAGAAATTGATGGCAGATAAGAACCACTAGGCCCATCTAGTCTGCCCGCACTCCCCAATACTTGTTTTTGTCCTCTGACCCTATCTGGTCAGTAGGTATCCTCTCTCACCCTATCTCCAAGATTCCCTTGTGCCTGGCCCAGGCATTCTTAAATCCCCAGTGCTTGCTCCCCACCTCCTGTGGCAGACTATTCCATGTGTCCACCACCCTCTCTGTGAAGAAAAACTCTCACATTCCCTCTTAGCCTACCACCTTCCAATTTCATAGCGCGCCTCCTTGTTCCTGGTACTCCTCCCTTCTACCTGTGGGGCTTACCCTTGGTGCACCTGTGTGCCTCCTGGGAAAATGCCAAACTGAGGCTGTTTTGTGCCCACCCTCCACAATCTGGGACACTGAAGAGGATGCCTTTGTGAGGCCCTGGACCCTGGGTTTCTGTATACTTTTCCTCCTTCCTTTGACCCACAGAGTACTTGGTCAAGGTCAGAAAGGATAAGGCACAGATGGTCATGATAGCTCCAGACTGGCCAGAGCACTTGGTACCTGGATCTCCTCAGCCTCAGCAGTGACTGCCTGTATGCCCAGACCCACTGACCAGACTTTGGGGACAGTACTGCACCTGGACCTTCAGTCTCTGCCCCTCTCCGCCTGTTTTTGAGCAGCTAGAGTTCCAGGCCTTGGTCTCTCTGAGGATGTCCTCCATGTTGTGGAGGCCTCCAGGAAGGAGTCAACTCATAGATACTATGCCTTTAAATGAAGAGATTTCCATTTGGTGCCAGGCCAAGGAACTTGATCCTTGCCTGCCCTGTGAGTAGTGTCCTGGTCCTGGACTACCTCTGGTCCCTTTCCCAGCTAAGACTGCAAGCAACTACCTATGAGGTACACTTGGCAGCTGTGTCTGCTTACTGGGCACAGGACGGTGGCCCAGGAGAAGGAGAAGGTGATAGTTTGTTTTTCAGGGGCCTTGGCCACTTGTCCCTTGTGATGCGTGATCCACCTCCACAGTGGGACTTTCTGCTGGTCTTGGCTACACTCATGGACAAGCCTTTTGAGCTGATGCACAGGTGTAAATTGTCACACCTGTCATGGAAGACAGCCTTTCTGGTGGCGATTACATCTGCCAGAAGGACTGGGAGCTCCAGGCACTCTCAGTGGACTCTCCCTACCTGGTCTTCCACAGGGATAAAGTCATCCTTCACCCCAACCTGAAGTTCTTCTCAAAGGTGGAATCAGTTTCATCTTAACCAGATAATTAACAGTATATTTTACCAACTCTACTTCAGAGGCCGACTGCAGGCTCCACACCCTGGACCTGTGAGGCACTCTCCTTTATGTAGAGTGCACAGACTGAGTTCAGGAACAGGTTTTTCTTTTTGCAGAGCTGGCAGGTGGCTCCCTATGGAGGGGCTTGTCTCTCTGTTCCCAGCGTGGAGGCAGCCAGGCCGTCATGGAGCCTGCCAACTCCATGTTTTCCCCAGGCCCACAATTGTGCAGTGGGCGGAGTAACTAGGCAGCCTTATGCCCTGAATGTGGAGCCCTCCCTATTTTGACAGCATGCCTGTGCTGACACCCAGCCACCTCTGGGTGTCAGGCAACAGTCACGCTGCTCTAACCTCCCTCCCGGGAAGGAGGCTGTCTGCGGCGCTTGATCCGTCCCACCCCTACTGACCCCTGAGCAACCGAGTCCATTCCCAAACTCGAGTTGCCGGTGTGGCGTCCAGCACCTCAACCTCAGCACCACCGGGCTGGCAGGAACAGGCTTGATGGTTCTTTTGTCACCTACGCTGAAGCCACTCCTGGTAGATCGGCAGCGAAGCAGATGATTGCAAAGTGGATCACGTCTTGCATCGACCTCTGCTATAGGTTTGCTGGTTGAGAGCCTTCCCTTGGGATCAGGGCTCATCCCACCAGACATACTGCTGCCTCAGTGTCTGCTCCCAGGGACATACCCATACAGGAGATCTGGAGGTCTGCATGCACCTTTATTTCCCACTACTGCATCAACCGAGGTCACACGGGATGCACGTTTTGGGACCTCGGTTCTTTGGTCTGTATTCACAAAGTAGGGGTGTGCACTTGCCCTCCTTCTCCTGGAGAATTGCTAGGAGTCTGCTGGAGTGTGGATAAGTGAACCATATTCACGCCCCTAGAAAAATAGATTATTTACCTGTAACCATAGTTCTAGGTGTAGTATATGGCTCCCATCCACAACCCACCCAGCCTTCCTGGCAAGTGACACCTGATCCCACTTCCAGCATGTGAGATCTGATGTCATGGGGTGGAATCGGGATATATCTGCCCAGATTGTGGGAGTAGCTAGCTTAAAGACATTCAGGCCAATCATCACATTCCAGTGGAACTGTCAGAATGTGGATGTGACCATATACCGCTCCAAGAATTATGGTTACTGGTGAGTAACTTATTCTTTCAAATAGAGTGCACAGGCCTGGAAAAGCTAAATCCAGGCCTGTTGTGTAAAACTCAGCCATTCATTTTCAAACCATGGTGTTTCCTAGACAAAGCTCATTCTTTATACTGCCTGAGAACTCAATGACATCCAGGTAGCAGGAACTAAGATGTCATTCTACCAGACTAC
The DNA here is from genome assembly GCA_016271365.2 of Neoceratodus forsteri. NCBI lineage: Eukaryota > Metazoa > Chordata > Ceratodontiformes > Ceratodontidae > Neoceratodus > Neoceratodus forsteri. The sequence goes on along the minus strand of CM028132.1, from coordinate 46,190,029 downwards.
TCTAAGAGAATACGCGATAGATGCCAGGCCTCTGATACGGTAAAATCGGGCTAAGAAACTGAGGATCCCATACTCACTCCTGTATCAAGCAGTCCTTGCGTCATGTATCAGGTGAAGCAGCATCACTTCCATAACCCTGAGGAGGCTGCCCTTAGGTCAGCCAGATCTCCGAGGCAAGCTGCAGCCAAGCCAGACCCTAGTCCAGGAGACATGGACATAGAGCAGCAACCACGACCACTGACAAATGGTTGTGAGTTACCCTTTCTTTGGGATGTGGAGTGGAGTGGAGAGAGGACTCGGGCATGGAATTTGCCTGTTAAACTGGAAGAGGAACTGCCTCTTGGATGTATTGACCGTGGCCTTCCTCAGCACATTTTGCTGTCCTTGGAGCCTATTAAGACCGAAGTGCTTTGAGCCGGCCGGTGGCACTGAGGTTGAGGTGCTGGACGCCACACACCTGCACTCGCCGCACCCAAGTTCGGGAGTGAGCTCGGGTTCAGGGGTCAGCAGGGATGGGGAAAGATTGAGCACCTGCAGAGCTGCTCTCCTCCCCAGGGAGGCGGGGATGGCCCTGTATACAGCAGCTCCCGGTGGAGATCGGGGTGCTGCAGTGCATGGGCTGCAGGTTGAACAGCATGGCTGATGCAGGCAGGGTTGCCATGCGCCATTGCATCAGGGTGCCCACACAGGGGAGGGCTGCAGAACAAGGAAAAATCCAGCTCCATGGGGTGGCAATGGCACCTGACCCCATGCCCTCCGCAGGGTTCGCCTCGCCTGGCCTTCCAGTTCCTTCACCTGGGTCCTCACCCACAGCCAGAGACTGACTAGTAAGTGCACCCAAAGAGGAGAGGAGGCCCCACCCTGGAGGGTTAAGCCGGGGTGCTGGCTGTGGGAGGAGGAGAAGCACAGGTCAAGGGGCCTCAGGCAGGCAGACAGGATGCCTGAGAGAGTCTCCGCAGGGGCCGTGACTGGGTGAAACAGAACTGGAAAAAAAAAGACAAGTGCTTTAACTCACTGGATAATAGCCCGCAATGGTGTGCCTGCCCTGATGTCCCTCTACCCCCTATTGCTAGCCAAGCTCTTAACCACCTCAGAGATGACAATTGTGCACAGCTTTATGAGATGCTACATCCCTTTTGGCAGATTGGACTGCTGTATATAAACTCTTGAAATGGAACTTACACTTACTGCTCCTTTGTATTTAGAGCTTCAGGGGACATAGAAGTGAATGAACACGAACCAAACCATTAAGTTCATTACTGTATTTCCTAAATGATGTTTAAATTTAACTAACCCCAGGCTGAATTCCTACTGACTTATTGTATCCTGGACTTTGGATGACTATGTAAAGCCTATATTCTCGTATGATAACCTTCTCTGAATATTTCTGCAGTGCTGGCTGAGTAAAATTAGTGAAGTTTCCTGGTGACTTTAATAAAAGGCGGCATGCCACCCATTACATGGAAGCACTCAGACCATGCTGTCTGCCACACAATCTGAGAGGTGGGGAGTCACGGAGGCTTGGGTAGCAAACTGCCTTTAACCCAGTGCTGGGCCATAGGGCAAATCCTTTATGTCTAATGTAACATCTTCTTCTCTGACCACGGTAGCACTGGAATATGTATCAAGATGAAATATCTTTGACCGACACCTATTGCCCCAAAGAACAGTTACATACTTACCATAACAGTAGAGACTACGCTTCTCTTAGGCCACAGCTTTGGAAGTATACCTGTTTCAGTGCTAGGACCACATGAAACTTTTGCTAGCCAGTAGCTGCCCATAATATTGTCACATGTCAATGTCTACATAAGCGTGAGTGGCCCATCTCTTCAGTTCCCACGGAGAATGTGCTCAGTGGACTCTCTTCTTGGGGAACCATAAGATTATACCAGTGCCTCTGATGTTAGCGGAGATGCAGGCACCGGAGAAGGCAACCTTGCAAATTCCCAAGTCAGAACTGCATGCCTTAGCGGCCGGTGGTGTAGAGAGACTGAGGTGTTGGCGCCACCTCTTACCACACCGACAGCCGGGGTCAGGCGTGACCTCGGGTGTCAGAGGTCAGCTGGGGAGGAGCTTGGCGTCCCATGGACTGTTCTCCTCCTCTGGGGAGGGTGGGTGGGGATGACCACTGAGGTACTGGTTCCTGGTGGTGGCAGGGCTGGTGCAAGCTTGGGGTCACAGTGTGGGTCGGTGTGGGCAGATGTTGGGCGTGCAGTGCTCGGAAGCATGCACAGCAGTGTCCCTGATGTCACTGCACACCCATGCAGTGGGGGGTGCAATCACAAAAAAATCCTCCGGCACGCAAGAAGACTGGTCGATGATGCCACACCGCTTGCGCTCAGGTTGCTCCGCCCGAATCCTGACCCTGGGCTTTCCGCGGTGGTGGGGTTGACAACTGCCATGAAGTGGCTTGTGAGAGGAACAAAGGAGGGATCAAGTGGTGGTGTGGTGGAGCCAGTCGAATAAGGGGAACAATGGTAACACCCACTGAGAAAGGAATAAAATCAGGGGGGAACTGTATGCCTTATTGCCCTACAGCTGATAAAAGAGGAAGGGCTCGCATGGCCTAATGGAAGAGAGTCTCTCGAAGATCTCCTGTTACACTAATTACGTAACTGTTCTGCCTTCTTCGAGGATCTCTTCCCCTTAAGCCACATCTTTGGAATGAGTCCCAAAAAGCTAACTGGGAGGTTGGTAAAGCCTGTTCATACGAACATACGAACAAGCCAGCAGAAGAAGCCCATTTGGTTTATCAAGTCTGCTCTTATTGCAGGGTCTGCAGCAAGGCGAAGCCTGCACATCTGCAAAAACAATGTCCAGATTGTAATGCTTAGTAAAGGTGTGAACAGTACTCCAGGTGGCTGTAGCACAGATGTCAGTCAGCAGAGATATTTCTAGAAAGCAACAGATGTGGCCATGCCCTTGTGGAGTGACCACGAACTACACCATGAAGTTCCTTATTGTATTTCCTGTAACAGAACATGACACAGAGTGCTAGCCATTTAGACAAGCACTGTTTTGAAACAGGCACACCTCTTTCACAAGGGTGAATGAAACAAAAAGCTATGAGGACTTTCTGCAGTCCTTGGCACATACCAAATAGTATCTCAGGATTCTATGTACATTCAAATTATGGAGCAATGCTTCACCTTGATTGGCATGCTGTGGATAATAAACTGGAAGGTGGATAGTTTGGTTTAATATGAACTCTGACACCACCTTTGACAAAAGTTAGGATTAGTACGTAAGGACATTCTGCCTTTATGAAAAGTCAAATAAGGAGGCTCACTCAGAGCCTGTAACTCTGAAATCCTTCCAGCCAAAGTGACAGCAACCAAAATACAGCTTTCCATGAAAGGAGCGCAGACTGCAACTCGCAGCTGGCTCAAAAGAAGCCAATATAAGTTTCTCAAGCACATGATTTGGGTCCCACAGAACAGATTACAAATGGGAGGTTTCATATGCAGAATGCATCTCAAGAAAAGTATGGGAGACCTCCAGTTGGGCCACCGTATGCCCATCAGTAGGTGCACGGAAAGCTGATATAGCTGCCAAATGCACCTTCAATGAAGAATACTGCAGACCACAGTCTGACAGTGACAACAAATATTCAAGTGGATGCTTGGAACAGCTTCCCTCTTGGATGTGGTGAGGCAAAACAGTAGAAATTCAAGAATGCATGGGATAGACATAACAGTACTCTTGCAATAGGGGAGAGAGGGTAAGCCACAGATCAACTAGGGTCTGCGGTATTGCATTAGGTAGGGAAAAGGGCCGACTAGGTGGGCCACACGGTCCTTATCTGCCATCACCTTCTATGTTTCTGTGTAACACTGCACTGACTGGACAGGTAAATGGGTCTATATTCATAGAAGTGGCCCACAAGTGAAATGCTTCCACTGCAGTGAGTACATATTTTTGGTGGAGGGCTCCTGGCCACAACCAGCACATCAGCAACATTTGGTGATATCCCAAGTCGTGCTGTGGCTATGTCTTCAGGAGCCATGCATGCAGATGCAGGAACTTTTTTTTGTCTTTTTTCAATTCTCTTTCCCTCCGGTCACGCTGGCTGGGGCTTCTTCAGTCAACCTACCTGTTCCCCTTCTGCCGAAATCCTCCCATCTGCACCGGTCTCAACACACCGTGACACACTTGTGGAGCTATCCCTCCAGAATCCACCCCAGGTGGGTCCGCCTTCTGCTCCTCGTGCTTTCTTCGGTGCTCCACAGGCAGAGGTGACATCAGACAAGGTCCCCAGTGGGCAGGATCCAGCGATGGAGGTGGGGCAGGCAACATCTACCCCAACTAATGGGTGATCTTGCTTCGAGTGGGAGCTCTTGCAGCAGGCTATAACAGTAGGACTATGCACGAGGGCACTAGGACCCAGGCTCTTTTCAGCCAGCAGTATACAGCAGGACAGCCCTCGTCGGCCCTGGTACAAAGGCGGACAGTTCCACCTTAGTTCTTTTCCGCTGCGTCCCATGTGAGAAAGACTTCATTCCAGCTTGCCAGGAACAGCTAAACTTCTTTACTCGAAAACCGCTTTTGCTACCGTTTTCTATGTTTTTCAAGTTATCGTCATCAGGCCGTTTTCTGATGTTTTTACAGTTATTCAACGGATGTCTTCACCGTCGTCAGCCTCTCCAGAACCCCATCAGAATAAGTGCGATTGTGGTAGGCAGATCCTTGCCAAAGATGGGGACAAAAGTTGTGTCTTCTGCCTCGGGCGGACCAGGATATCGCGGCCTGCTCAGCCTGCAAGGCGTTTACCAGCCGGACGGGATCCGAGGTCTGAAGGCCCTGAAGGCTTTCTACTGGAGAAGAAGATGGATCTGCACTCCTCCGAGGAAGCGTAAGGAAAAATCCAAGCACCACGGGAAAGACCGTAGTCGGTCCCGGCACCGGTCAGTCGCGGTCCACTCTCGTTTGCGGCCCTCTACCAAGAAGACCCATCTTCCCGGGCTCAGGAGAGTGTCCCAAGTCATCTCAGGCAAAGGCTGGCCCTTGAGGAGAAGCCGGCCAAGCCGTAACCCCGCAGGGGTTACCATGAGCCTTGGAGGTGGCTGCAGCCCCACCTGCCAGGCACGGCGCCCGCCTGCTAAAGCACGTCTCAGAGCCCAAGGACTCTCGGCGCTCCCCAGTGGCACCCATCGTTGGTCCCACTACTGACACCGGGTGAAGGAGTGGCCATGGAAGAAACCGGCGTCCCGTCACCCAAATCCTCCTCCCCAGAACTCTCCTTCACGGGCCAATGTCCCAGAGACTCCCTTTCCAGGCCGAGCTGCCAAACTCTTCTCGAAGGACGAGCTGCAGGAGTTGTTCTCCTTTGCTGGGGCTGGTCCAAAGTGGACCCCCGTGCGTATGGCCCAGACATCGGTACCAGACCCAGTTGGCAAACCACAGCCGGAGGTGAGCCTTCCCGTGAAGTCCCGGAGCAACCGCCTACACCTCCTTCCAGGGCTTGTTCCCACACCGGTCCAAAGACCACCGCCAATGCTCCAAAGACTCCAGAGACCATAGCCAGTCCAGGTCTCATACACGAGCCCTTCTCGTTCTCCTAGATGAGAACGCTACCTGCTGTCGTCCTCTGGCGGACGTCGGTCTTCAGCTCTGTCGCGGTCTCGGGACTGGAGCCGGTCTTGGACCAACGTCGGTCCCCAGCTACGGTGACAGAGGGAGTCTGGTCATAAGGAGAGCAGACTATTCCAGATCTTATAGTCGATCTCCCTCTTCTTCATCCGCACCTTCTTCCTCTCTCAGCTTGGGTGGTCACTGAGAGAGAAGGACCAGCCTCGCTCGCCTCCCGGCGATCCAACCTTCATGGACATCATGAGGCACATCCAGGCCTCCAATGAGTGGGAAACGGAGGACCTGGATCCGAACGCGGAGATTGGCGAAATACCTAAGGCAAAGAGCCGAAACCTTTGGTGGTCCCTCCTTTAGTGGACACCTTCAGGATCTGACTCGGACTACCAGGAGGCATCTGGCTTCCATCCGGCTATTCCCAAGAAATTGGATAGGCTGTATAAGGCCCTGAAGGCAGAAGCTTTTCATGCAGAGAACCCTCAGGGGACTCTTCGGTCATCACGGCTGCTTATGACAAGTCCAAGCAGTCGAAGCACCTTAGCTTGCAGCCTCCCGATCGAGTCTCGGTATTTGGACCAGGTGGGCAAGAAAGTCTACTCTGCCTCCACCTGCTCCATCTGGTCCCTTAACTTCCTGATGCATATGGTCCAGTATCAAAATGCTCTATGGGAGGGGCAGGGGCTACTCAAAGCCATGCCAAATTCCGATCAAAAACTGAACTTCTGGATATCATGAAATTGGGCTCGGACATAGGTTCTCATGTTTTGAGGGGCTCGTATGCGATACTGAAGATACAGCAGCCAGGGCAGTTGCTTCCAGGGTGTGCCTTGGCACCACGCCTGGTTGAGAGTTTGGGTTTCCACCAGGATCTGCAGTCCGGTATCAAGGATTTGCCCTTCAAGGTACCGTGTTGTTTGGGCAGGAGGCGGAAGCTTTGAATTCTCGTCTACAGAAGTCGGCAAGTCCATCTGGTCGGTTCGCCAAGTGTACCACAGCGACCAGTGATGGCAGCGGAAGCGGCCTTTTCACAAGCCCTCAGGTGGTCAAGGACACGCCCGTGGTAATCAGCAGGGGCAGAGAGGTGGCTTTCATAGAAGAGCCAGTAACCAGCAGTCTGGAGGCGCTCCTACCCGTGGGCCCAAGTCCTCCCAGACCTCTCTGCCTATGCCTGGCTCAGCCCAATGACTCCCTTCTGCCCCCTTCCAGAGGAAGACTCAGGAGAGATGGTGGGGCGCTTCTCCCTTCATCTCGAAGGGTGGAAGTCGATCACTGTGGACCAATGGGTCCTAGACATCATCGAGAGGTCACCGCTAGAGTTCACGGAGTTTCCTCAAATACTCCACCAAAGTACTCCCGATATCCTCCTCCTCACATCCCACTGATAGAAGGAGAAATTCAGACCCTCTTGCAGAAAAAGGCAATAGAGGTAGTCCCTTGCATCAGTGGGGAAAGGGGTTTATTCCCACTTTTCCTGGTCCCAAAAGACACAGGACCTTGACCCATTCTGGACCTCAGCTCTCTCAATCTCTTTATAGAGTACAAAAGGTTCAGGATGGTGACCCTTCAGGTCTGCTTCCCATGCTGCATCAAGGAGACTGGCTCTGCTTCCTGGACATGCAAGATGCATATATGCATATCGGGATCTTCCCTCCTCACAGGAAGTTTCTGAGGTTCCACTTCCAGGGGAGCACTACCAATTCAAGTTCTTCCGTTCAGCCTCTCCTCCGCTCTGAGAGTCTTTATAAAATGCTTGGCAGTGGTGGCGCAGCTCTAAGGTACATGGGGCACTACGTTTTCCCATACCTTGACGATTGGCTGCTTACAGCCCGTCAGGTCATGCCTCAAGTCACCCGGAGACACCTATACTCTATTCTGAGAGCTGGGGATCACCCTGAACATTCGAAATCATCCCGAGCCCAGTCAGACTCGTCTTCATTGGAGCGGTCCTGGATTCTATCCAGGGCATGGCTTTTCTACCCCGGACAGGGGCAATCACCTGCAAGAGATTGCGAATGGTTTCAGTAACTCCTCAAGTTCCAGCGTGGAACTTCCTCAAGCTACTGGGGCACATGGTGGCGGCCATTCCAGTCACTCCTCTGGCCCACCTCCACATTCGAGTCCCACAGTGGTTGCTCAGGGTGCAGTGGGACCAGGGCTATGATGATCTAGACTTTATGGTCAGGATCACCAACCCACTCAGGAGAACCTTACTTTGGTGGATGGACCCGAATTTAGAGAAAGGGGTCAAGTTTCATCCGAGCCACCAGGTCAGACTCTTACTAAATGCATTGGATCGGGGATGGGGGCGTACCTGGGTGCTTATCAAACACAAGGGGTTTGGACACCGAGAGCAATCTCTCCATATCCACGTTTTGGAGATGTGAGCAGTTCTCTATGCCTTACAGGCCTTTCAAGAGAACCTCGTGCCAGGCTCTCTTCTAATTCAGACAGACAATATGGCGGTAGTCTTCTACATCAGCGAGCAAGGGGTACTCACTCGTATCCCTTTGCAGGGAGGTGATGAGAGTCTGGCACTGGGTGCTGAAAAGCACATCCAGTTGTCCCAGTGCACGTTCAGGTGTCCTGAACAATCTGGCCGACAGCCTAAGCAGGTCTCGTTCCAGAGCACATGAGTGGGAACTGCTACAGTCCGTAGCAGATCAGCTCTTCGACAAGTGGGGTCATCAGAGCTGGACCTCTTTGCATCACCACGCAATGCCAAACTGCCAATTTTTGCTAGCGGAGCACACGCCTGGAGTTTTCTGGCCAGAGCATTATCCTTTGCTGGGCAGGGAGGTTTCTCTATGCCTTCCTACCCTTCCCTCTCATTCAGAGAGTCCAGTTGAAGTTACAGGCAGAAGGGGCTCGAATGATTCTAGTAGCCCCAAATGGCCTCGGCAAATTTGGTTCCCACTCCTGCAGCGGTTATCCATAGAACCTCCAACCCCGCTGCCATATGCTACGCCAGTTGCTGTCCCAGGAACAGGGGTCACTGGGCCATCAGACCTAGTTTCTTACATCTGCATGCTTGGCTCCTTCAGACATAGCTCAAAGAGATACTGGGTTTCCTGGAAGTGGCGGCAGTCCTAGTGTCAGCGAGGAAGCCCTCCACCGCTCCGCCTATGCTATGAAATGGAAGCAGTTTTGTTTGTGGGCCTCATCACAGCATTTGGACCCGTCACCTGTCCAGTGAACTCAGCGTTACAGTACCTCCTCCTTGTACCAACATGGCCTGAGTTACTCCTCTATTAAGGTGCATCGTGGGCTGTCTCCAGCCTATCACGCTCTGATTGGAGACAAAGGCGTTAGCACAACTGGATGTAGCCCGCACTTTTGAGGAATTTTCACATGAGCCCTCCCATTTGGAACCCTATCCACCCTGGGATTTCCTTTTAGTGTTGGAAGCTCACCCTCCCTCCTTTGAGCTGGCAGAAGATTGTAAACTGCGTTATCTTTCTTGGAAGGTTTGTTTTTGGTTGCTATTACCTCAGCTCGAAGGGTTTCCGAGCTTCAGGCTCTGATGTGTAAAGAGCCATATTTGATTTTCCACAGGAAAGGGTTTCCTTAGAACAAATCCTAAGTTTCTTCGAAAGTGGTCTCGGAGTTGACCCTCAACCAGTCGGTTGACCTTCCAGTCTATTTTCCTTCCCCACCTAATAGAGGGCTCTCCTTCACCACTTGATGTCACAGGACTTTGAGATATTACCTCAAGCGAATGACTACGCACGTCAGTCAGAGCAACTCTTTGTGACGCTGCGCCACAATGCTTGGAAAACCGGTGACCAAGCAGACAGTTTTGAAGTGGATCATCCACTGCGTATCCTTCTGCTATGAAAAACACAATAAGCCCCTACGGTCCGGTCAGGGTCACTCCACCAGGAGTGTCTGCTTCCTTGCCGCCCTGAAAAATGTCTCTATCAGGGACATATGCGGCCGCTACCTGGAATTTGGTGCATACCTTTGTCAAATATTACAGCCTGGATATCATCTCCAGGCGCCATGCCAGTTTCGGCCTGGCTGTTTTACAGGGACTTTTGTCCTAAGGCCTCTGAAGTCAGTATATTCCACCTCCCAGAGTCATCTATCTCTTTGGCAAGGACTGCTTGGTATTCAGTCCTAATGTGCATAGCCTGCTGCAAGAGCTCCCACCGAGTAAGATAGTGCAGTTAATGCAGAACTTATCGTAACAGTAGATCTTCGAGAGGAGCTCTGCAGCAGACATTACTTTCCTGACTCCCCTCGGGTGTGCAGATCCATCTTCATCTACATCTCCGAGTGCTTCATCTCCTTCTCTTGTCAGGGCTTGTTTGTGGACCTTGGCGGGGAACCAAGGTGGAGCTGGGTCCGCCTCTCTTTTGTACCAGGGCCGGCGTCGGGCGGGGCCAAGCGTCAGGGCGGTCCTGCTGTATACTGCTGGCTGAAAAGGTGTCTGAAGGTCCTAGTGCCTGCGGCATAGTCCTAATTGTTATAGCCTGCTGCAAGAGCTCCTCTCGAAGATCTACTGTTACAGTAAGTTCTTACATGACTGTACTTTTCCCTGTTTGTGAGAGCTCTCCCAGGAACCCGGAAATGCAATGATGTCCAGTGCGATTGGGTGCGCTCCGCACCCTTTCTGTGGATGTCTGTCAAGGCTCCTCTCCATGCACCAGCGTGGTACCCAGGCTGCAGCGCCCCAGCCTCTGCTGGGAGCCGCTCGCTCGGAGTCATCCACCACCCTCCCAGGAGAGGAGAGGAGAGCAGTCCTCCAGATGCTCAATCCTCTCCTGCCCCGATGACCCGAACTCGCCTCCCTGAACCCAGGCCGCCGCGTGGGCGCGAGGTGTGGCGTCCAGTGCCTCAACCCTCAGTGCCATCTGGTTGGCTAGATGCAGGAACTTGAGTTCCAGATGGATCAGAGCCTCCTTTTCCTGTGACAACAGACCTCTGCACAAAGGTAAGGGTACTGGGCGCTCCACTGCTAGTTGCTGGAGCAGCGGATACCATATTTGTCAAGGCCACAGAGGTGTGCAATGAGGATGAGGTCACACCCTCCAGCTGTAGTTTTAGTTACATTCTCTGTATTGATGACATGAGAAGGAATCATACAGAAACCTCCCTTTCTGCAGTCCTTGGTGCATGCCAAATAGTATCTCAGGATTCTATGTACATCCAAAGTATGGAGCAATGCTTCACCTTGATTGGCATGCTGTGGATAATAAACTGGAAGGTGGAAGGTTTGGTTTAATGTGAACTCAGACACCACCTTTGACAAAACTTGGATTAGTTTTAGTACATAAAGACATCCTGTCTTTATGAAAACTCAAATGAGGCTCACTCATTAGAGCCTGTAGCTCTGAAATCCTTTGGGCGGAAGTGATGGCAACTAAAAATAATGTCTTCCATTAAAGGAAGTGTAGACTGCAACTCACAGCTGGAGCAGAAGAAACCAACGTAAGTTTCTGAAGCACATAATTTAGTCCCACGGGGACTGGATTGCTAATGGGAGGTTTCATATGCAGAATGCCACTCAGAAAGGTATGGGAACCTCCAGTTGGCCACCATAGCCCATCAGCAGGGGCATGGAAAGCTGATCCAGCTGCCAGATGCACCTTCAATGAAGAATACTGTAGACCAGAGTCTGACAGTGACAGCAAGTATTCAACACCACATTGACCAGACAGGTAAATGGGTCCATATTCTTGAAGTGGCCCACAAAGTGAAACTCTTCCACTTCAGTGAGCATATATGTCTAGTGGAGGGCTTTCTAGCCGCAACCAGCTCATCAACAACTTTTGGTGGCCCCTCCCAAATTGTGCTATGGCTATGTCTTCAGGAGCCATGCATGGAGGTACAGGGACTTGAAGTCTGGATGGATCAAGCACCTTCTCCTGTCACAACAGACCTCTGCACTGAGGTAAGGGTACTGGATGTATCACTTCTAGTTGTTGCAGCAGCAGACACCATATTTGTCACGGTCACAGAGGTGCAGTGAAGATGAGGATTACACCCTCCATCTGTGGTTTCAGTCACACTCTGAATTAATGGAATGGGAAGAAATGTGTACAGAAACCTCCCTTTCAAGAAAGAGACAATGCATCTCACCAGAAAACTCCAGGCCCTGGGTGAGTGTGTAGAAATGCGGCAGTTTTGCGTTGTGTGGGAACACAAAATGTCCAGCTCTGGACAACCTCACCTTGCAAAGGTCATCTACAACAGAGGTCAGCAGTTCCCATTCCTGTATCCTGGACTGTGACCTGCTTAGCTGATCTGCTAAGATGTTTTGGACTCCTGGGAGATGCACGGCTAACTCTGCAGGCTGTGTTCTAGTGCCCAGTACACACTATCATTGCTTCCCAACACAGGGGACAGGAATGAGTCCCTCCTTTTGTTTATGTAATGCATAACACTGATGTCCATCTGGACCAGTAGATGACCCAGGATCAGATGCTCCTGGAAAGCCTGGAGAATGTACAGAATCATTCTTATCTCTGGGATATTTATGTGCAATTTGGCTTCCACCTGGGTCTAAAACCCTTGGGTCTGATAAGGACACAGATGCCCCTCCTCCGATCCTGATATATCTGAGGTGAGAATCTAGGTAGGAGCTGGGATTAAGAATGAAATGCCTCTCAAGAGGGTTGTTGTGGTCCACCCACCACATCAGTGTTTTAGTGGGACATGAGGAGAACCTGATGGTCCATGTCATCCATCAACTGGTTCTATTGCACTCTCACGGTCCATTGTGGTACAGTATCCACATTTGAAAGTGTGCCAGTGGCAGCATCACAATGGCTGCGCCATGAGTCCCAGCAGGCACAGGGCCATTCTGGCTGAGACATACTGGCTGCTGTTCACCAGCTGTGCTTGAACCATGATCTGTTCTGCCCGATCCCCAGAGGCAGAGCTCATCCCTTTCTGTGTCCAGGACTCCCCTATATACTTCAGCCTATGGAAGGGGTCAGTACCAACTTTGGCACATTCACTGTTACCCCAGGTCTTTGAACAACTGCCTTGTGTGAGGCAGGGTATGTTCAAGCTCACTCCTGGATCTGGTTTCAGCAGCCAATTGTCCAGGTAGGGAAGACATAGAGGCCTTTCCTGTGAAGAGCTACTGCCACCACAGCTAAGCATTTGATAAAGACTCAAGGCACAGAAGACAAGCCAAGGGCAATAATCTGAACTGAAGTGCTCCCTTCCAGGACAGATCTCAAGTACTCTGTGATATTGTCCAATTTTGATATGAAGATATGCATCCTTCATGTCCAAGGAGCAATTTAGTCCCCGTTTGCAAGGGAATCAGATTCTGCAGGAGGCCATGCAAAATGTCTTGTATCCTATGTAGAAGTTTAGGTCTCGTGAGGTCTAGCAAAAGCCTGAGATCTCCTGTCCATTTGGGGACCAGGAAGTACAGTATCTAGAGTAGAACTCTTTGCCTTTCTGGCATGAAGGCACAGGTGCTATGGCATGTTTGGTCAGTAAGGCTTGTACCTCTTCTTTCAACAGGGACAGATGTCCCAGGGATAAGTTGAAAGAGATGGAGGATACTCTGGAGGGGTGTCTAGTAACTCCAGAGCATGTCTCTTTACAATTATCTCCAGGACCCATTTGTCTGTAGTATTCTCCTCCATTGTTTTAAATAAGGGAGAAGCAACTCTACCATCTCCTCCTGGCCTTAAACTGGTTTGGGGAGTCGTGCCTGAGTCTTGCTGAGCCAGAGGCCCCAGTGCCACCATGTTTGGTGGATTCAGAATGGGCTCCTGGGGGAGGGGATGGGGCAGGCTCACCACTCTTCCCTCAGCCCTTCTGACAATAAACAGTGACCACCTTTGGCAGCAGGCTCGCAAAGGACCCTCTACCTCTATCAGGTGTAGGGGTACAGGGACTTCACTGACCTCAACGTCATTCTGGAGGTCTGTGGGTCTCTAAAACATCTTCTGTGTGGTAGCCACACACTTCTGTGAGGGGTTTCCTGTGGTCAGGATCGTGTTCCCATCAGACTAACCTAGTAATGAAGGAGAGAAATGCAGACAATGTATAAAACCAATATGCTCAACAGTGTCTTAAATATAAGAGGAAAACACACTTTAAGAATGGGGAGATGTGACTTGCTCAGGGTCACACACTGAATAGAAGATGCTGTGAGTTCAAACCTGGGTCTTCAGGTTCATAGCTCACCTCCAACCATCTGGACAGACTGCCATTTGATCATTTAAGGGAATGTAAACACAAATGTTCACGTTTGTTAATATAACTGTAACTTTATGCATGTGTGAAGTCTGTTTAATCACCCCAGTGTATTGTTTTGTGCATTTGTTTGAAATAGTCCTGCAGTCCTATTTTTCCCTTTGTAGGCCCATATTAATACAGTCTTTTGCCCAAATTCACAATTATATTTAAAAATGCAAATAAAGGGTTTATAGAATGGTGCTGAAATATTGTATTCTGATTTGTCAAAACAGGTCACCCGACCATGGAGTAATCCTTGTAAACCCACAGTTGCCTTGCCACACTACAAAATTCTGAGTGACAGCAATGTAAAGTGACCTTTTCAGATCATTCCACCAGAGAAGCATGTAAAAACTACAACTACGGCATCCTCATTAGGACAACTCCACCTAGTGGAGAACAACTCTGACATTCTCAGAAGGACAACAGACCCATTAGGCGGAAGAACTATTTCATTACAAATGCATATAAGCCGTGTTTTTTTATAAATATTTATTTAGATACATTTTAAAAATAAAGTTGCCCTTTTTATAAGAGGATTAACCCACTCCAGAGTATGGGTTTACTGAGCATTAATCACACCTATGTGGTTGAAGTCACTCTGCCTGCGGCCTTGTGTCTCACAACCCCACCCCACCCTCAGGAGTGGATTAATGCTCTGTAAACCCATACTCTGTTGTGGGTTAATCCTCCTTCTGATAAGCATTTTGTCCAGTAAACAAGGACTGATCCTCAAACAAAAGTAAAGATCTCCAGCATTTCATCCTTTGAGTACTTAAAAAATTTATCAGAGCCATGCCTTCTGTATGCGCAGCTATATTCTTAGTGAATGTATTTTTAAATTATTGAATCCTAAATACTTTTATTCACTTTATTGTTTTTTTATTTCAAACACTGTGATTTATTTACTGTTATGTGCTGTTTTCATGGTGTTATATATTTAGTTTTGTTATTTAAAGTATTCATGTTTCTTGCAAACGTGAATGTATGTTTTACTTTATATATTTATTTTACAATAAAACTTTTATTGAAAAAATAGTTTTAAATTATGGTTTTACTCACTTACATATTAACAGCTTCCTATTATGTATCATAGGGTTGCCTTTTATGTGTCTCTTGGTTCTGCATATTGTAACTTAAGTAGTTTGGGAGGAACTGGTGTGACAGTGTGACCTTGTCATAATTACCTCATCCTGCACAACAGTTTCCCAGGCAGTTGGGCTGTACTGGGGATCTCCTCACTGGATGGACTGACCATATGCCAGAGTCTCAGAGGAGCACTCTGCTGCAGGCAGCCCTCAGAGTCACAGGGTCACCAGATGGGAGGTGGGGGTGGAGCCAGAGACTCGGACTTCATCCCAGATAGAGAATGTTCTATTTTCTGCACCTCTGAGCATCTGTGAAATGGTGTGGGGGTAAAATTGCTAAAACAAAAAACACTTCTACAACAGCATTTATGGTCCTGCCCTGTACTTGGTCTCAGGAGGGCAGTGGGACCAGCGACTGGAGCTATAAATAGCTCCAATACTGTATTGCCCTAATGGAATCTTCTATACCTGACCCCAGTTACTATTGTCAGCTGCTGGGTAATTCTGGGGTGCTACGCAAGCAACAACAACCGGAAATATTGGATTTGGGGGGGACAGTAGGATCAGCCAGATAAATCTATTTTCCACAAAAGCAAAGTACAAAGTTTAATTTTGTACACAAAGTGCAAATCAGGGACAGTCCTACCCTTTTGGAAGATGAACATTCCCTTTTGGGATAAAGCTGGCAGTATAGCCTAGAGGTTAGAGTAATGAGATGGGAATGAGTTTGGTACACCCAAGCAGACCTGGGTACAATCTCCACTTGAATACTGTGTGACTCTGAGCAAGTCACTTAACCTCCCTAGTGCTCCAGGTCACCCCTGAAAGCAGGTACTTATGTCTAGCAGGTCTTACCTGGTTGCAAATAATAAAAATCCTATTTTGAGATTCAGTGGGATTTTTATCTGTATATGGTTTAGAAACACACAAAAAACAATCACATAACTGTTTTTTTAGACCCTATTTCTACTGAATGTGTGGTACAATACACAATGCTACATGGTAGATGGGGTGTACAGCACTTGGAAAGTGTGTGTATAATGAAACGGAACAGTTCTGTCCACACTCCTAGCCATGCACCTCCTGCTCCTTCATTGATCCCTAAGGGCTGAAACTGATGTATGACGCATTGTCTCCTAGTGCCGGAAGAGATGCCTTTCAATGTTCCTGATGTTGGCTAGAAATCCTAAAACTTAAAAAAACCTCACTTCTTTGCTCTGCTGTGTGCCCTGTCTGGAACTGTGCCCCATACTGATATGGTGGGTCAAAGAACTTTATAAAATGTCAAAAAAAAAATTGAAAATCTTTATTGGCTGAGACACATCATCTATGTGCATTGAAATATACTGATGCAGTCAAGTGTCAGATCTTCTTTCTGTTTTTTTTTTCCATACGTATTTTTTTTTGCTTTTCCTTTTTAGTCCACTCCCATGCATCCCGCACATGATGCATGCATGTGGCGACATGCGTATGCATGCCTTGTGGGATACCCCCACCATACCAGTTGCACCGTTGCACCTCGCCTATCACCAGATCTCCATCCGGTGACAGCGGACTATGGTGGGCAACCCCTTCCCAGGAGAGGGACCCTGCTCAATCCTGCTCCCACCCCTTACCCCCCACGCTGGCACCGGCGACCGATCATTCCCAAAACCCACAGATTGGCGAGCTTTTAAACATCGTGGGCATCCAACACCTCAGCCCTCGGTGCCACTGAGCCAGCATCAGATCTTCTTCTATAGCCACAAAACTCAGTACAAAATAGAATACCGCACCTTAAAATAAAATAAAATTCCCCTTCTCCACCCTCATTAGTTTTGTCCTAATATACAAACATAAGTACTTCCACCGAGCAGCCTGTATAGTCTGAATGAGACTAAATGATGGCTGCAGCTGGTATGCTGGGACCCACCCATGATGCCTATCACCTGTCCTGGACCCTGAGTATGTCACTGGAGAGGCTGGGCAGCCCTCCCCAGCCGAAAGACCTTGCCATGGAGGGAAGAACCACGGGAGCTGGCAGAAGTGGTGCAGTTAGTAGAGGATGGGGCTCGGTGGTCATGAGAAGGACTGGAGTAGGGTGACAATGCCTGGTCAGAGAGATAAAGCATGACTGAGAAAAAAAAAACAACTTTGGAGCAGTTTTAAAAAATCATAAATACTATGGATCCAAGGATTTTAAAAAATCTTATGCTCGAGCCCCTAAGCCTCCCTGCCGGCTGCCGATGCTACACCAATTACCACAGATGTCTGAAAATTATGTCTATGCATCAAGAACACTGCATTTTTGTTTTGTTATAGAGCCTTTTTGCTCCAAAGTCGCTGGTTCCACCTTATTTTTGCCTGTTGCGGCAACCTCCAGCCCATATGTCACTCCTCCCACAATCGGGCCAGTGGGGATCCATACAGTATGGGACCAAGAATACCAGTGACCTCCCAGCCCCATCAGTCACTCCTCTCACAATCGTAGCCAGTGGGGATCCACACAGTATGGGACCAAGAGTACCAGTGACCTCCCAGCCCCATCTGCTGCTCCCCCATTGTCAGAGTCGGTAGAATCCACACAGTGTGGGGTGTGAGTACTGTTGATCTACCAGACCCATCTGCCATTCCTTATCACTGTTGGAGTCAGTGAGGATCCACACAGTGAGAGTCCAAGAATACCGGCAACCTCCCAGCCCTATCTGCCCCTCCCCCACTGTTGGAGTCAGTGAGGATCCACACGGTGTGGGGCCCCAAAGATATCGGTGACTTCCAGCTTTATCTGCTGCTCCCTCCACTATCATAGCCAGTGGTGAACCACATGGTGTGGGGGTCCAAGTACTGAAGACCTCCCAGCCCTTTCTGCCCTTCCCCACCACTGTCAGAGCCAGTGGAATCCACACACTGTGGGACCCAAGAGTACTGGCAGCCATCATATAGGCAGCCCGGGAGGCAGGAGATTTTCTGCTTTTCCTTCCATTGTCCCCAGACCTTCCACATGGCAACATAGAACTTGTTGGCAGAAAATGAGTGGAAGGCCAATCCAGTCTGCCCTTTTTCCTTCCTGTTCTGACACCTCAGACCCTATTTGGTCACCAGCCTCGCTCACCCCCTTCCTCAACTTATTATGCCTGTTGCCAATTCCACGCATCTTTCAAGCCCCCCACTATTTTCACCCCTACCGCCTCTCCAGGCAGGCTGTTCCAAGCTTCTGCCACCTTTTCTGTGAAAGTATTTCCTCCATCTCTCCTAATCCCCCCACCCCAGATTCACAGTATGCCACCATCTTCTGGTGCTTTTCCTCCTCTGAAAGAGACTCCCCACCTGCACCTTGTTCACCCCTGTGAATCACTTATAGGTCTCAGTCATGTGCCATCTCACCCTCCTCTCCTCTAAGGAGTACTGACACTGAGTGGTACCCAGTCAGACCTCACATGCATGCAGCAAACCCCTGCAGAGAAGGCAAGCTCCCCATCCCACCACAGGGGTCGCTGTAGCAGATCCACAGCAAGGACCCTGGCTGCCCAACCTGCTACTGACCCCAGGTAGTTGCACAATGCACTACCCGCTGGGCCACTGGCAACCCTGAGCATTGACATTTTAATGAACTCCAGCTGCAAACGCTCCAGACCATCAAGCCTCCCTGTCAGTTGTGATACAGCAGTTGAGTGTTTAGTGACCACTGCAGTCATCCCACTAAGCTTAGCTTCCAGCCCAGCATAGAAACATAGAAGCTGATGGCAGATAAGGACCGTAAAGGCCCATCCAGTCTGCCCATTTCTTTTTCTAGCTTATAAATGTGGCATTGGCCTTTGCTCTGTCAGTGGCCTATCTATTCATACTCATCTGTATTGCTCCTTATTCCTATCCCAGGCCTGTTTGAAGCCCTGCACTGTATTCATAGCCACCACTTCCTGAGCGCCCGTTCCATGCATCCACCACCCTTTTTGTGAAAAAGAACTTCTCACATTACCCCTTAATCGGCCTCCTCTAATCTCATGCTGTGTCCCTTGCCCTGCTATTTTTATATTGAAGCATGTTAGCTCTTTCACCTTGTTAATGCCCTTAAGGTGTTTGAATGTTTTGATCATATCACCTCTCTCCTCCTTTGCTCCAGGGTATATATATATTAAGCTCCGTTAATCTGTCCTCATATGTCTTCTGATGCAATCCCTGCACCATTTGGGTTGCCCTTCTCTGGACTGCCTCAATTTTGTTAATGTCCTTGTGAAGGTGTGGCCTCCAGTGCTGCCGCCGAGTACTCCAGATGGAGCCTAACCAGCGTCTTGTAAAGAGGAATATCTTCCCTCTTATGACTTGTAATACCCCTACTAATACACCCTAGCATCCCCCTAGCTCACTCTACTGCTTTAGAGGTCTGCTTGGATGATTTCAGGTCATCGGTGATGATGATGCCCAAGCTCTCTCTCTTCCTTTGTGACTGCCAGCAACTCCCTCCCAGCCTAGAGGGTGGCTTCAGGGTTTCTCTTCCCTATGTGCATGATCTTGCACTTCTTTGCATTAAACCCCAGTTGCCACTTTTCAACCATTTTGCTATTTTATCTAGATCTCTTCTCATTCTGCCACCCCATCTAGATCATCTACTCTGTTGCATATCTTGGTGTCATCTGCAAACAGACAAGCCTTACCCTCTAGTCCATCTGCAATGTCACTAATGAAGATACTGAAGAGGACTGGCCCCAGGACTGATCCTCGAGGTACCCCTTGTGACTTGCATCTCTTCTGACTGTATACCATTTACCACCACTCTCTATTTTCTGCCAGTCAACCAGTTTGCCACCCAGCTGACCAACTTGACCCACCCGAGCCTACCAGCTTATCTATCAATCTTCTATGTGGAACAGTGTCGAAAGCTTTGCTGAAGTCAAGGTAGGCGACATCAACTGCTCCCACTTGGTCCATCACTCTGGTTACCCAGTCAAAGAAATCTGAGATTAGTTTGACAGG
Organism: Neoceratodus forsteri; assembly: GCA_016271365.2. Lineage (NCBI taxonomy): Eukaryota > Metazoa > Chordata > Ceratodontiformes > Ceratodontidae > Neoceratodus > Neoceratodus forsteri. The sequence goes on along the minus strand of CM028132.1, from coordinate 46,170,197 downwards.
ACTTTCCTTTTGTTTAATCTAGCTTCTGCTCTATCAAACAAAACAAGGCCATGAATGCTGCCAAATCACCATAAGAATCGGAATGGCTGGACACCTGTTGTGTTGTGGATTTGGGAGTAAAAGCGAAACAAAAAGAAAAACATTCCACATCGATTTTTGCTGCTGCATTTTTTAAGGCTACTCATGTTACTGGATTGTTTTTGTATCATTTGAAAGTAGCAGCTCATTTGAAATAAACTAGGCCAGTCTGGTGGCACTGAGAGTTGAGGCCCTGGATGCCACCGGCAACCCGAGTTCTGGAGCGAGCTCAGGCGCTGGGGTTCGGCTGGGGAGGAGAGGTTCGAGTGTCTGATGGACTGCTCTCCTCTCCTTGGGGAGGGATCCAGGGTTCTCTGGTGCAGTGAGAGACCTCCAGTGCAGACTGGAGATGCTGCGGCACCAGGAGCAGCGAGGGGGAGGAGTCGGCCAGGCGCCATGGGCTCATCCGTGCAGGTGTCATTGCACTACCGCATTCCTGGGGGAACCGCACTCAAGGAAAAAATCCCCAGCCTTGAGGATGGCGAAGGTGCCTCTAGTGTCACAGTCCACCTCCACACTTGGGCTTGCTATCCAGGGGCCTCCTTCTGACTCCAGCCTAAGCGCATTAGATTCTAGATTGGCGCCCAGGAGCATAAGGCAGCCACCTTGGGGGTTCAGGCAGGGATTCGCCTGTGGGGTTAGCCCTAGTATTGCGGGCTTCAGACAGGAGGTAGAGTTGTAGACAAGTGGGGTAGATGGAGAGAGTTCCTCAAGGACTGGTGCAGAAATAAAGTCCACCCAAAAATAAAAATTGAAATAAATGCTTATACTCACTCTGCATGCCTTTTCAACTCCCCAGATGGTCCTTGCTGTTCATTTTGTATGCAGTTCTATATACTGTGTAGGGTGCACTTTTGTTGTAATTACGAGAACAGATGACTTTCTCATATCTTGCTGCCTTGGTACAAATAACTTTCTTTGAAAGATTTTCATCCCAATGGATGGACCCAGGAGCATAGCCCCATAGGGAATTATGTATTACTGAGTCACTGGAGCACAGGTATATATAAAAGGAATAATTTATTTATTTGAATTTTGATGACCAGGTAGGTCCACTGAGACAGGAATGTCCCTTTTCACAGCAACCGGAATTAGTTACATACATTAAGTGAGAAGCAAATATACAACCTTTACAGAGTAGAAAATAAATATGAGAAATCCTCATACATACAAATTCCGACATTTAGTTACAATCAGGAACATCAAGAAATACACATACGTAAATAGGTCTGAGGATAGAACAGACAACATTGAGATGTCCAGGACCCACCAGGAAGGTGGTGAACATCAGGCATGGTCCAGAGAGGAAGAAGTAAGAACATTGGTGTGACTAGGGACAGGATCCCTGGTGGTAAATCACTTCACCCCACACTGGAATGTTTTCATGTATTCTCAGTGTTTTGCTCCCATTTTCATTATACCTCTGTACATCAACATGAAAACAGGATCCCGTCTAATTAGACTGCATCAGCTTTGCGTGCTTCTCTGCACCAGATTCTCTCCTTAGCAGCGCAGCTCCCACATTTAAGGCACATGACATAATCCCTACGTATCTTCGCCGACATGGCAAAGGCCTTTGGTACAGTGACCCACCCATTCCTACTGGACAAGTTAGGGTGGGGTGGGGCTGTCTGACTGGCAGCTGGCTGGTTGGTTTCTACCTTTCAGACGGCACCAGCTGGTTCAGGTTAGTAATGCCCTCTTCTGCCCTCTGCCCATCCAGTCTGGAGTTCACCCTGGGTGCCATTATTGGCTATACCAGTTAGTTAGTTAGTTAAAATTGGTAACTGGGAGAGGCACACAGAGCCAAGGCTCGTTTCAGGTGCAACCCAGGAGGGAAGGTGGAAAAGTAGCAGACGATACAAAGGATCAAAACATAGTGCACAATATGATACACAGATTATAATATATAACTAAACTGCATGTACAGATAAAGTGCAGAGAACATCTAGCAGTGCATGCAGAACATGGCAACAATAAATAATATTAAGAACAATAACCCAGATGGACTAAGGTTCAGCCATGGAGGTATGGGAGGAAAGGTAACTGATACAGGTGGGAGGAGTTGAAGTTTCAACTGGTGCCTAAGGGAGCCAGGGGATGGGGAGTACTGGAGGGAGGAGAGGAGTTTGTTCCAGAGTGAGGGAAGGCGATAAGAGAAGCAGATTGCCCAGCAGAGGAAGCGAGGGATGAGGAGTGGCAAAAGTGCAATGGTCCCTGGAATGGAGGAGGCAAGTAGCAGAGGAGATTTGGGATAGGAGAGAGAAGAGGTAAGAGGGAAGGAACCAAGCCAGTGTTTGGAAATGAAGGAGGTACAGTGAGCCTGCAGCGAGAGGGCAGGGAAGGATGGACAGGAACAAGTACAGCAAACAATGGTGGTGGAGGAGGAGTTTATTATAAAACAGCTGAAGGAGTTGCAGAGGGTGTCCAGTCTGGTGAAGGGCGTGGAAGGGCAGTCCCACAGACCCACATCCTTACAGTCGGAGACAGGAGTACCATTTTGCTAACAAGCTCCTCACTCTAGTCTCTTATTTTCCCCAAAGACCTCCCTCCATTTGGCGTGGTCTCGCCTCATATCTATCTGAGGTGGCAGAGTTCTTTTACCACTGAGGCCTTGGTCCCTGAGCTGGAATCATCACTTCAGCAGGAGTCTGACAATGTCCTGTTCTGTTTCTGCTCAAGTCAGTTATTGCTCAATGTCAAAAGACTGACTCCATGATTTTATATTAAACAGACACTAGCGAGGCTCCAACATATCCTTGTCTCCCAGACTCCTGATGACGACCATCGTGAAGTAGTACACTATTTCAAGTATCTTGGTGTGTTTGGATCAAAACCTGTTTCTCTGTCCATATCCATGTATAAAACTCCACCCTAAGCTGGGAGCACTGCAGTGCAACAAACTGCCTTCAGTCTTGGTCTGCCACAAGATTATCCTGAGATCCTGCCACTGCTCGAGTATGCAGATGTAGTTCAAACAGCTGTCCTGAAGACCACCCTTACCAGACTGAACCTTCTTCCACTCCTTCGTTGTTGTGCATTGAATGCTACACCCTTACCCATCATTGCTCTCTTTATGCTAACCTCTCTTCCATCTGTTACAACTCTTCTTTCATGGCTAAATACTGGCTTCCTCCCCCTTCAACATCTCATCCCTTCTACCCCTTCCGGTTTTCCTACCCCTCTATTCCTCAGATGCTTGCTCATTCTGGGTTCCTCACCGATCAATTTGCCTTACTGCTCTAAGGACCAACCTCCTCTCATGGTCTGACTCTCATCTTCATTCAATGTTTTATTTTTTTTTAACTTTTGCTAACTGTGTTTTTGTGTAACATGTTAAAAAAATGTTCCCCAGGAAAGACTCGTAGTCTAACATATTATATAAGAAATCAATAAAGAACATGAGAATCACTCTTTTCTTTGATACTACATATTTATTTAGTTATATTTTTTGACCAGGAAGCGCACAATAATCTGTAGCATCTTGTCTGCAGGTGGAGAAGGTTGAGGAACTGGCAGCCATGTTCCTTCCCTTCCTGATACTTTTCATACTGCTCCACCCCATGCCACTGCCCTGAGTCTTGTTAGTTGAGCAGTGGCATTGCTTCTAAAACAGGTGAGCTGGCGGCCCAGTAGCAGAAGGCTGAGGCGCTGGCACCTTACCTCCACCTTCTTCAGTGACCCAGGTTTGGGAATGACCTGGGTTGCTGGAGTACCCGACTTGGTGGGGGTGGGTAGGAGTGGGGATTGATCCACGGCTCTCCCTCAAAGGGGTGGATGCCCTCCGTAATCCTGCTCCACTGGGTGGAGGTCCGGTGGGCGTAAGTAACACAGTCCGGCGACAAAAGTCAGGAGGGGCAGAAGGGGTGGGGCCACCAGATCCTGCCGTGTGCGTGTGCATACATGTATGTAGCCTCAGGGAGCAGGAGAAAACTGAAAAATAAAGTGTATATGAAACGAAAAAAGGTGAGCTTTAAAACATATAAAAATTAAATTCAAAGTCTACCCCAATGAAATCAATGGAGTGTGCCTGCATTCCATGAACTTATATATCACAAAATGTATGAGTGAGGCGGCGCCGCATGTTCAAAATACCAGGAAGGAGAAGGGTCTGGCTGCACTCCTCAATGTGAGGATCTATTATTCCCTTCCTACAAAACCCATTAAAGTAAAAATTCTGAGACAAGGACTGAGTGCTTTGGTAGGTTACCTAACAATGGGGGGCTTATGAACTGCACAGATGGAGCTCTGTAATATTGCTCAGTCCTGGCTTTGATTGGTATTCCCTGTTGTTTCTGAACACCTACTGTTAAAACATCACTTTTCTTGTGTCTGTTCTGAACAAGCATACGTGCAGAAGAAAGTGCTGTCTGACCTTGTGGGACAATAGGTCTACAAATTCAACACAGAATACTGATGTAAACCTGGCATAGCTCATACTGAAGATGTTCCCTAGGGTTTCAAAATCCCATTTTCTGATGCACCTGAAAAAAGTTCTCAAGACACTTTGCTGTCACAAATACACTCTTAAATATACGGAATCATTATTAGTATAATGATATATTCTATTATGCTGAGGAACTTGACTCCACAGTTGTAGCCATTGGGATAATTCAAGGCGTTTTACATATATATCTGTTTGTCTTTGATTACTTTGTTTCTTTTGTATTAATGTCCTTGTCATTCTGCATGCACTTTTGAATTGCTTGAATAGCTGTCTGGCACTTTCTTTGACCACCTCTGAAACTGCAACTTTAAGCATGATTATAACTGAAAAAGCAAAAGCAACCCTATATTTTTCCTTTTGCTATATTCACAACCATATTCTACATTTATCAAGGAAAGTTTTCTTTTTGAAAATGACATGGGATTGAAATGGTTTATGCATAAACACATATACATATTCCCCATGTTTTAAGAATGTTAGTTCAAGAGGGTGTCATAGTATTGGTATTTCACTCTTCATTTTTCTATTTGTAGAAAAAAGCGAAGCAAACATCATGAAAATGATGGGTCCTTATTCTACTTTTTTTTCTTTCACTCTCATGTCAGGTAAAACATTGATATTGTAAGTACATACAACAATCTGCCCCTTACAGATTTTTTCTGTAAGGAGGGATTAAAGTCTCACCATGTAACTTAAAAACAAGAATGGCAACCCATGTTTTTGCTGTGAATTTTAAATGATTAGATGACCATCATGTGCTGGGCAACAAAATTCTGAATTTCACAAGGGTTGCTGAAACACTGAGGAAAGTCCTTAAAGGAGTGCTCCTTAATTTAAATGTTAAAATAAAGTGCTAAAGCAGACTCTACAATCTGGAGGAAAGGTATCATACAAGACAGGAGACAAGGGCAATTGAAAATGGAATAAAAGAATAGGTCAAAAATGTTCACCGTGAGATGCACTGCTGCTTTTATTTTTATTTGATTTAGGTTTTGTATTACCTATTACTGGAGAGAGCAAAAGCAGATTTAGCTATGGGGGTAGAAATTATAATGACTGTTACAACTGTCTTTGTTTTCCTAGAAAGGGCAGGCACTAACTCTAAGAATGATGTAGTTATCTCTAACCCCTCCTCCCAGATGCTCTTTACTGGACACCTGCTGCAGAAGGTCTGAGAGGGGGGGGTGTTATTAAAAAAAACAAAAACAGAAGGCTGAACCCCTCAATAATTTTTTAAAGCACTAAATGAAGGCTTTGCACATACCATCATAAAATATTTTTGAAAAAATATATTTCAACATAATTCTATTCTGCTTTTATTTCACATATTTCCTTTTCTATTTTTTTAATTTATTAACAAGACAGCTGCTCCAAAACAGGATCCTTTCCCTCAGACTTCATCTACTCCTGCTGCCTGTCTAAATGTGATGTCACAATCATCTGTTTAAGAATCATAATTGATTTCCATGAAAATGAGAGGAGATTATGACATCACACACAGACAAGAAAGAAGGAACAGGTGACATCCAGAGGATCCTGTTTCCATACAAATGTTCTTAGCAATGAATATGGTGAAGATAAAACCAGGAAATATAAACTACAAGTATATATCATTTCAACGTTTTCTCAGAGGAGTCAAAGACTCTTTAAAGAGCACCTTTTTGGAGTGGCACACAAATAAGAGGGCGCTCCCTTACCTCCATAGGAACTCCTCAGGGATAGTAACATATATTTTTTTATACCCTCGAGAGGAAGGGGGATCATAAATTGCCCACTGAGGGCTAGCCGTGCCATCCTTTTCCACTTCCTGGTTACTGGCCATGCCCCGTGCTCCAGTGTTTTATGACATATGTATAGGCAGAGCATGGGGTGTGCTTCATTTAGTTGTATGAAGTGGGACTTGCAAACACAGTTTTGCGTCCATTTTAGTGGCCATTTGGTAAAACTGGAGTCAGGGTTCAACTAACAAGAGCCTTGCAAGTTGAACCCTGGCACCAGTTTTACCAAATGGCCACTTAAATCACTGAAAACTGTGTTTGCAAATCCTGTTCCATACACTTGAATGAAGCATGCTGCTGCGCTCTCCAGACATATGTCCTAAAATGGGTGTGGCCAGGAAACAGGAAGTGGAAAGGGACCAAGCTGCTAGCCTCTCAGGGGAACTAATCACTTTCTCTCCTTCAGGGGTATGACAAAAAATGCTACTACCACAGAGGCACTCCCATGGAGATAAGGAGCTCCTTCCTCTTGTTTTCCCTTTTTAAAATAGCAGAAAAGGTTATTTTTAGCTGCACTGTCAAACACTGTGAAGTTTCCTCTCCCACACACACTGGTGAAATTATTTCTAGTTTATAGCTTTTTATATTCTTCCTGTGTTCAAAATAATATTTATACCCCTAAATTATCCATATGTAACTGCATTTGAATAAAAATAGACATTGAAAAACTGTATTTTGAATTGTTTTGCTTTCATGGGCTGTGTTCTGTTACAGTTCTCTTCATGGAACCAGAGATCTGGAGTTTTAACTATGTCATGGTTTGTATACACAACTGTAAAGCATGGTTTTGATAGGTTAACAGTTTATGCTTAGCATTCTGTAGACAAGTCTTGACATAGTAAAAATAAATTAAAAAATCTTACTGATTTTGCTTAAAGATTGTAGTAATGAGCTGTGAGTGAGCTTGGTACATCCAACAGACCTGGGTTTGATTCCTGCAACATCCACCTACATACTGTGTGACTCTGAACAAGTCACTTAACCTCCCTAATGTTCTCAGGTCACCCCTGAAAACAGGCATTCTGTGCTTAGTGGGGTTTACCCAGTTACCAACAATAACAAAACAAAACAAAACAAAAAACAACCCTGCAGGATGTTATTCATAAAAAGTAATCATTTGAAAACACGGTTTTACACATCAGTGTTTATTCAGATACAGAACGTTAACTATAGATCATTTGAGGTATGAATTTAATTTCTTTAAACAGGTATATTACTAACTCCTGCCAATTAGCATATATTTCCTGTCCCCTTTAAATAACAGTGCCCAGTCAGAGTGCTGAGCTACTATGAATGATGGTTTAAATTCCAGCACCCCAAGGTCTCTGTTTAGATTATAAACAATAGTATTTATTTATTTCACAATCCACTGTACATTTAACACATAAGAGAGTAATGCAAAATACACTTGTCCCACTCATACAGTTAAAAATGCATTTTCTTACAAGTTCTTCAGCTTGCATTATATTTTAAAGTCATACCTGTGATGTCTCACTCTTTCTGCAAGCATGACAGCTGTTGGTCCAGTTTCACTAACATCTTGCTGCAAGCTAAGCAAGTCAGAAAATCTAACTCTTCCCTGTGGTAAATCTCTCTGTGGAGCTGCGCTGACTTGACAGCCCTGAAAAGTTTCAATTTAGATAACACAATACCCCTGCTGCCTGCAAGAATAAAAAAAAAGCTAGGCAGGACCACTCTTCTTTGTTTGACTACAAAGACACATTTTCATTAAATGGCATGCACCGTTTAGAAATCACAGTATTTTCACGGTAACAAAAAAAACATGCTGCTAACAGAACAGTTAAAAAAAAAAAATGCCATGTCCCTAGAAGTTATAAATCTTGCCCCAAATTTTCACCTCCCCAGTCAGTTCAGCTTTTTACCCCTACATAGTACTATTTGCACCCTGGTGCAGTTTTGCCACTAAAGTATTTATTCTGACACGCAGCTGGAGCTAGTTGGTTAACACACTAAGTTCTTTTATTGGGATTGTTATTATTATTAAATTGTGCCGGGTCTGTCTCCAATATGGTAGGAGAGTTGTTGTTTTTCAGTGGAGGCAGCGCTGCCTGTTGTTATGTCCTCTCAGTGCCTGTAGTGGTGCTGTAGGAGGCTGCTTGTATTCTTGTAAAACCCCCAGCAGCCCTGCCTTTTTGCGGGAGAATATTATTCAGGGATCCCCGGCCGTTTGAGTGCCGAGACCAAAAATAATAAAAAACCATGAACTGATCTCCGGCCGGGCGCACTGAGCACAGACACCGCGGCTCCCGCACGCCCTTTCAGTAAGGTTTGTAGTCCTCCGGCCCGTTTTTGCCGTGCGAGGAGCTCGCCGAGCTGTCGGACACCGACTGAAACCAGCAGCAGCTCAAGGTAAGCGGAAGCAGTCCTGGGCCGGCCCGCGTCCCGGAGCTGCAGCTGAACGACGAGCCGACGAAATTGCGGGGCGGGGCCGCCGAAGCTCACCACTTCAGACCGGGGGTGGAAGGGCGGTGCAGGCCAGGGGCCGGGGAGGTTATTGGAGAATTTTTCAACTCTGTTCAACAGCTTTTACACTCTTGTTCATTGTGCATATATTGTTTTCGCCTGTTTGTCGAGATTATGCCAGTTTTATATATTTGTTTCTACACGTTTATCTCTTTTCTTGGGATGTTCTTTACAAGTAGTTTGGGTTTCTGGCCTCCTGGGGCCTAAAATTAGCTGTTTTTAATAACCAAGACGGACTGAAAACATTTAAAAATAAAGGAGAAAAACGTTGACTTTTTGCAATTAGACAACTTCTTAAAAGTGTTGGGTTTCCTTCCGTTCCTCTCCAGATCGAGAGACTCCAAGCCGGCCTTGCGTGGATTTCTTTTTAAACTTTTGAAACATTTGCCATTTAAATGCTTTTAAGCACTGGGATTTTCCATTTTAATTTTTGAAATTGCATTTGAAGCTTGCCTTGTGGTATATTTTAGCAGTGCATTTTTTTTCTGTTGTGTTTCCATTTTGCTTGTGATAGTTTGTTTTTATAGTTTGTACCTGCAGAATTTTTTTTGCAAACGTATATTTTATTTTGAAGCCTGTGTTATGCTTGGTGCACAGTATATTGGACAGTTTTGAGTTGTTTGTGAACCTGCAGTCTCCCTGATCGTGCAGAACTTTCTGAGACCACTGTGTTTATGTAATGTTTCATGTGCTGTCCTCTCAGATTTACTACATTGAGAGTAAAAATGTAGGTAGCATATAGTGCACTGGCAGAGCTGGACTAGGAGGGACTTTCTCTGGAACGAAAATTGCAGAATAGTGCCAGAAGAGTTTCTTGGAAAGTGGTGTGCATGTGTGTGTATGGGAGCCAGGCACAGTATTTATTTAAAAGTGCAACATACTGATCAATTCAGTAAAACAAACAAAAATGAGTTTTCTGTTAATTTATTTTACAATTTGTTAGCCCGTCTGAGATGCCGCTTCCTGTTTCTAGTGGGTGATGTGGTCCTGTTGCTACCCATTTTGCACAGCTAGGTGAGCTGGAACAGTAGGAGGTAGGTTCAGTGACTTGCCCAAGGTCACACAGTGACTTGGCTGTGCTGAGTTTTGAACCTGTGGTTTCCCAGTTGCCATGCTGGTGCTGTAATCACTAGACGGCAACTGATTTACAAAATGAACTGGTTCAGCAAGATGTTCCCACAGTCCTGTAACTTGGAGCAGCTACCTTGCATTGGGGTGACTAGAGAATATAAGGACTGGGTAGCTTGCATTCTTCTAACAAACCAGTTCCACATCTAGGATGACAGTCTGCCCTGGTTTCCCTCTCCATAACATTTTTATTACCTGGCAGTCCACAGGCTCATCTTTGGTGCCTACTCTCTGCTCTGACATTGGCCTGGTTGTCTTTCAGAAGCCACCCTCCGTCCTCCGAACATCCCTGTGGTTTCATGGACGTTAACTGTTGGCAGCATAGTGCAGAGGTTTAAGGCTCTGAGCTGCAAACCTGGAGACCTTGGTTTGAATCCACAGCCCCCTTGCAGACTGTGTGACCCTGGGCAAATCCTTAACTTCCTTGTGCTCCCCAGGCGCACCTGTAAACAAGCTTCAGCTTAATGTGTTTCTCTTAGGTTACAAAAAAAAAACTCTCCCAGGATCCAGCTTGGGTGTGGGAAGGTCTGAGATCATCATTGGGCAGTTGAAAATATATTTATATATTGGTAAATTGCCTGGATCCAAGTGGACCCATTTTCAGTTATGCTTGCTGAGAGTGGGGGGCCGGAGTCTCTCCTGCTTGGTCCAGTAACTTCTTCGACCACCCTGATGAGTCGTTGCCCGCGCTGTGCTTGAGGGGTGCTGATTGACATGTAGACAACCATGAAACCTGCTCTGCTCTCCATCAAAGGAATGGGAGGCAGGAGAAATGTGCACAAGTGAGTTTCGATGAAGACTACGGCTGAGGCGCCAGGGCTAGCAGCAGCTGTAGGAGCTTCCTTACCTCTTGCACACGTTGTTGTGATACCACAGTAAATTTTTTGTGAGTAGCAGTTCTTGCCTCATGTGGATTTCTTGTCAGCTTAACAGCTAGCCTTCTCTCCGAGTGCCTGGTTTCCGTGGTGTCTGCTGTCTCCAGCAGGAGGTGCTTGCTAGTGAGGTGATCAGTACCTTCCCTTGCAGACAGCGAGTCTAAACTCTGCCAGCCCAGTGTGGGACTTGGGTTCAGGATACGAACGAAACGGGCCTCTCGCTGGTTACACAACTTCGCTGCCCTCAGTGTCACCAAGCCGGGCCCAGTCCATCTCTGAAAAGCACTGTGGAATTTGATCTGGCGTACTGTACCTTTATTTAAAGCACTGAAGGGTAGCCTCTGCAAACCACTTTAATGCCATAATGCAATTTAATATTATAGCCAAACCAGTTACCAGTTAAATGAAATAAAACTCATAACTCAGGAATTTTATTAATAAAGCCATGTGATTCGTCCCATACTGTGAACATGGGCTTATGTTGTATGGTGACACTGCACTGCTGTCTTTATTGTGTTTTTTTTTTTTTTTTTAATAAAACTGTCCACGAGCTGCCTCCATCTGCCTGCTTTCAGGTCTGAACGACAACCTCCTAGCCTTGTCAGCCACTCGCACCTACAGTTTGAGCGGGTGGTGGTCAACGAGTGGGGCCCGGCATGCTGGAGATCAGCATACCGCGGCTCGAGGACGTGGATTATTTTTTTACGTTTTCCCTAGTCCCACAAGCCATCCATTACCCACCAGGTGCTGAGCCATGCCCACAGAGGCCTCATGAGTACACAATGTCCTGTGACGCAGTCAAGTTCCTTTGGCCTGACACATGGGTTGCTGCTGTGCCTGATGCCTTCCTTCCTCACCTAGGAGTGCTACGATGTGACAGGATCACTCCACCTGCCTGATTCAGATGCTGTGTCCGCTTCCGAGCCCAGGTCGCTGGCATGGGAATGCAGCACGTTAAGCACCAGGCCATCGTGTCTTCTGTTGAGAAGGTACCATTTTAATAAGTACACTAGTTGGACAAGTGAAATATATGTGGGGCCAGAGGATTTTCACAGCTATTAAAACTGGATTTGACTCCGTGTTCCCCATTCATTGTATATGTATATTTATATTAACCACAACCCAATATTTTTTTTTGTGTGTGTGTGTGATACTGGCTAGCATCACTCGGTCCACTTCCTGCCACCTCATCCCTAGGACTTGCCTTCCCCTCCCTCGGGGTGGACTCTGACTGTTGGGGAGGGGTCACATCTCGCTGAACAGAGACTAGGCTGATCAGGGGACAGAGGCCTTGGTCCACTGCGTGGCGCTCAGTGGGGCAGGCGTCCTTCCTGCTCAGTCTGGTATTCCCCCATAGTGTTCCCAGGAGGTGTGGCATGCAGTGACATTGAGGCGCACGACCGAATGTCTGACTACGCCTCCTGAATGTGTGAGCTCTGGCTGTCAGACCTCTAACCTCTGCTAGGGGCTGATTGAGCACCAGGTGCTTCTCTGCCGCCGCCCCCGTGGAGGAGAGCAGTGCTCATGGGACGCCTAATCCTCTGATTCTTTGGACTCGCTTGAACCCAGGTCATCAGCTGCCAAAATGGTAGCTCTGCTGCTGGCTCACCCTGTTTTTGTTTAATCACTGCCCTATATTTGTAGCCATCAGCCTAATTTGTTTCTATAAAATCTTCCAGAATTACCTTTTACCACCATCCTTTGTTGTATTACTACCCTTGTTGATACCAGTGCTCTAGGACCTTACTTAAACCCTAATTTACATATGAACATACGAGAATTTGCCAGCAGATAAAGGCCTAGAGGTCTATCAAGTCTGCTCGAATGTGCAGCTAGCTTCCTCATTCTGCAGCTGCCCTCCCTTCCACCCTTCCCTTCATTAACCCTCCTCCATGTCCTGTCCCATCCCTTTTGAGCAGTCCACTGTTCTACTGGATACCACTTCTGCAGGTTTATTTTATTTTATTTAAACAGCAGTTTGGAAAACCTTTGAGCCATAGGCTCATTTACAAAAGTACCTTGTCACAGTAAGACAAATGAAAATACACAGTATAACAGTACAACACATAAGTATAACAGTAACTTAAGACATAGATACAAACAAGCTGGTACAGGTAGGATTGATCGAACAATACCAGAGTTATGTTGTCCTTAGCAGCTTAGTAATAAGCTTTGTCATAAGTATTGAGTACGGCTTGACTAGTGGCAATTACAGCATCGGGTGTTAATAAGGTGGTTACGTAATGAAGTTTTGAAGCACGATATAGTTGGAGCTGGAGATGGAGGGGGCAGTGTGTTGAACCAGGAGGGGCCCTAAAGCTGAAGGCTCTTTGGCCGTGAGAGGTCCTAGCTCTAGGGATAACAAGAGAGTTTTTCCCAGAGGTCCGCGTAGAACTAGTGGGACAGAGCGGTATGGTGGTGGTCAGTCCTGGTGGGGATAGCCCAAGGAGGGTCTTTTTGTAAGAGTACAGGTCAGATATTTGAGGCGCCTGCCAAGATCAAGTACCAGCGCTTTTAGCGTACAGTAGACAGGTGTGTGTGTCAGCCTAGGTGCTCCAGTAATTAACCTGCAGGCCTTATTCAGAGTAGTGCGACTTTATGGAGTGCGGTCTGATCAGCAGCACCATACACCCGGCAGTCCATAGTCCACTAGGGACAGGATAGGGAGGTGATCATAGTCGAAGAGCCTCCGGGAGAGGCAACGCATTCCACCCAGCCACCACCCTCTCTGTAAAAACTGTCTCCTCATCTCCCTCCTGAACCTTCCTCCTCCAGTCTCATATCATGGCCCCTGGTGTCCCTCCCTCCCTTACTTTGAACAGCCCCTCTGTACCTGTCTTGTTTATTCCTTTCATGTACTTAAGGTTTCCAATCATGTCCCCCGTCCCCTCCTCTCCAGTGAGAGTACATGTTCAACTCCCTCAGCCTCCTCCTCGTATGATAAGTCCCCATCTTTGTTGCCCTGCACTGCACCCTCCAGTAACTTAATGTCCCTCTTCAGATACGGGCGCCAGTACTGCACGCAGTACTCCAGGTCTTGATCTAACTAATGACCTATACAGTGGCAGAATCACCTCCTCCTCCTCGAGGATATACCCCTTGCAATACAAGTGTTTATGGGAGGCCCAGGAATAATACACATTTGGCCCCAATCACCACCTTATATTTGCAGGCTGTGGGGAACACTGTGACCCTTCTTTAGATAGGTGCTCTTCCCAGCTGGAGGTGGTGTCCTTGAATGTTACACCAGTGTCCCTTCTGTTAACCGTGAGTGGTTTTCTGGGTAACTTAAGAGCTCAGGACGCTGTTTGCAAATGTGAGGGTTACCTCCCTGTGTCTTGGCTCACATTCCCACTAGCCATCGTGTCTTGTGTGTGGATGTCCGACATATAATGGGTGGCAGTGATCGCATTTAGCCACTGCACTACCAGTATCTAATGCAGTGTTTTATAATGCACTTTGAGTTGCACTGTATATAAAGGTGCCAGAAAAACCCAACACAAAACACATCACGTGGGGAAATTAGCCTAACCCTTTCGAGGGCATCATAGCTGGGAACTTGTGCAGTACCAATGGATTTTCCTGAGCTTCCAACTTTTATTTCCAGCAGTGCTACATGTTAAATGTAAAATGAAATGTCACATTGGGAAAAGGAACTCGGGGTGCAATGCGAAATAGGGGTGGGGGTGCTGGGTAGTACTACAGAAGAAAAGATTTAGGGTGATATTGGAGACCTTAAAATATCTGCACACTTCAATAGGGTGGTGAGCAAAACAAACACAATACTGGGAATGCATAGGGAGGGATGAGCAGTACAAGTCATACTAACATACTAAAATGCCAGCAGAATAGGCCTAACGGTCTCTCTCGTGTCTGCTCGTTTGGTCAGCCCCACCCTGGGAGCTGACCCTTGCTGCCCTCGCCCTCTCTGGCTTCTCCCTTCCCAGTCCCAGATATTCCCGCTGCACAGGACTTTGCTTCCAGAACCCTTCCCTGTACCTGTCCCACCCTCTTGAACCTCTTCCCCGTCTCTGCCAGCCCCTGGGCAGCGCATTCCATAGCTCCACCACCCTCTCAGTGAAGTAGCACCTCCTCCTTTCTCCCTGATCTCCCCCTCCAGCTTCCACCCATGCCCTCTAGTTGCCCCTTCCCTCGGAGCACCCCTGACTGCTCCTCCCTATTTAACCCTTTCATGTACTTGAAGACCTCTATCATGTCCCCCTGGTCCCTTTTCTCTTCCTATGTGTGTGCATATTTAGCTCTTGAGCCTCTCCCCATAGGTCCTGTCCCCAAGCCCCAGATCATTTTGGTTGCCCTCTCTGGACCCTCTCCAGGAGTTCAGTGTCCCTCTTTAAATGTGGCCTCCAAAACTGCCGCATTACTCGAGGTGCGACCTCACCAAGCAGTTATACAGGGAGTATCACTTCCCTCCTTCTGGAGGTGATCCCCCTAGCAATGCATCCCAGCATCCTGTTGGCCTTGGCGCTGCCCTCCTACAAGTCTCCGAGTTGTTCATCTGACATCCACCACCACCCCAGGTCCTCTCAGCCATTGAGACGTGTAGCATTCTCTCTCCCCTTCCCGGGTGTACTCTTGGCCCAGGTTTCTGGCTCCCAGATGCAGTACCTTGCATTTCCTGCATTAAACCTCAGCTTCCACTTTCTAGACCACCCTTCCAGGGCCTCCGGGTCCACCTGTAGGGCCACCCTCCCATCCACCATCGCCCCCAGTTTTGAGTCATCTGCAAAGAGACTCATCTCACTCCTGATACCTTTCCTTATGTCAGAGCATCGCGATTGAACAGGAGGGGTCCAAGAACCGATCCCTGAGGACTCCACTAATGACCCTCGTTGGGGGTGAGACTATCCGCCAACCACGACCTCTGGGTCTGGTCCTGAGCCATTGCTATCCATATGATCTTCTGGTTCTCCACCCCATTTCTCCCAGCTTATTCAACAGGCCTCTGTGGAAACAGAGTCAAACACCTTGCTGAAGTCAAGATAGAGGATGTCCACCAGTCTACCCAGGTCCAAGGCTCTCGTTACCCAGTCATAGAACTCCACAAGGTTTGTCTGACACGATTTCCCGGACAAATCCATGATGTCTATTGTCCAGGCACCCCGACTTTCCAGGTCCCCCAGCCTCTCCTTGACAATGTCCTCCATCACCTTGCCACCACCGATGTCAGTCTGCCACCTCCCTTGATCCCCCTTGTGGATGGGCACTATATGTGCCACCTTCCAGTCCTGGGGCACCCACCCTGTCCTCAGAGAGATGCTGAAAAGCTCCGATGGGGTTTCGTCAGGACTTCACGAAGTTCCTTTAGCACTCTGGGATGTAATTTATCCGGCCCGGTGCTTTCTCCGTCTTAAGGGACCTGAGGGCTTCCTCCTCTCTCTGCCGTGATTTCTACCTCTGCTACCTCACCCCTGCTTTGCCTTCTCCCTCCTGCCAGTGACGCTCATCCTCTTCCCAGACCCGACAATCGGCAAGGGTCCTCCCCTCAGTTTCACCATCCTCCCATGTATGATGCAGTCCCCCATCTTCCTTGGTGAAAACTGAGGCTAAGCACTCATTTATACCTCAGCCTGATCCCCGGATCTTGTGCCCATCCCTCCTGTTTTAATCCTGCTAATCTGCCCCTTCACCCTTCGTTTTTCCACAATGTATCTAAAGAACCCCTTGTTCCTCTCCTAATTTCCCTGACCAGGTTCTGCTCCTTCCTTGCCTTAGCCGCCCTCACCACCCTTAGTGGCCCTTCTGGCCATCAGCTCGTGCTCCCTCTATCACTTTCCTCCTTGAGCACTTGAAATGCCTATAAGCCGCCTTCTTTCCCCTCACCACCTCCTGAACCTCCTGGTCCACCAGCAGGGTTTACGGGCCCTACCAGCATTTTCATTTTACTCTTGTACAGGTGCTGGTAACATCCTATACCCCCTCCTGATGATTTCTCACCTACTGTTAGCGCCCATGCCTGGCCCAATCCCATCCAAATGCTTCTTAAAGATCCTTCCCATTTCCTTAAAATCCACCCCCCTGAAGTCAGTTACCTCCGTCTTTGTGCAGCCTTCTCCCTCCTAGGTCCAGGCAGAAACAGACCCGAGGCATGGTCGCTCCCGCCAATGGGTCCCTTACCTCCAGGCCCCCAATCTGGTCACTGTCTGCCAGGACCACATCCAGTATCTGCGCCTCCCTGGTCTGTTTCCCCCACCTACTGAGTTAGGAGCATCCTGAAAGACCTCCAACAACCTCTGTTCCCTGGCCACTGAGGGCGTCATAGTCTCCCAGTCCGTTAGGTGGCATGTTTAGAGTCCCCAACACCACCACCCTTCCCTGCCCAATTTGCAGTGTCTCCCAACATCTGCCACCAGACTCTCCTCCAGCTCCTCCGCCAGCGCAGGGGTCTATACACCACTCCTATTTTTACTCTCTTGCCCCATTTGTTATCAGGGTGACCCCAAATTGCCTCCTCCACTCCTCCTATGCCAATGCAGTTTTGACTATTATTGCTACCCTCCTCCTCTTCTTCCCTCCCTTCTGTCCTTCCTGAACATGGTGTAACCTCCAGGTTCAGGTCCCAATCGTGCCCTGCGGTGGCCCAGGTTTCAGTGACGCTGCGCATTCACCCTCCTCGTTCAGTTAGCATCATCTGGAGCTCAGGCATTTTATTGCCCAAGCTCCTGGCATTTGAGGACTGCCTTCCACCCTTTCCATATACTTCCATTTCCCTGCTCGCATTCCCATGGGGATTCCGTCTTCCCGGTCAGCACCTTACCAGTCGGCCTTTCCGCATTCCTCCAGCTCCCCAAGGGTGGAGACCAAGTCCCTCCTTTATTGGACCCCTTCGACAGCCTTTTCTCCCATCCCTCCCCCTTCACAAGTTTAAACCCCACCTTTCACCAATGAACCCCTCTATTTTCAACAAGGTTTCCCTCCACTCCAAATTGAGATGGAGCCTATCTCTAGCATACAGCTCCTTATCCTCCCAGGTCTCCCCCAATCCCCATCAACCCCATGCCCTCTGGCCTCACACCACTCCCTGAGCCACTGGTTTATCTCCCTAATCTTCCTCTTGTGTTCCCCACTAGCCCTTGGCATCGGCAGGGTTTCCAAGAAGGAAATTGTGCATTCTATGTCATGACAGACCCTGGCAAGCTCCCTGAACTTTGCCTGTATCTCTAGCTCACTATTTCCCTCAATGTCATTGGTACCCAGGTGGACCAGTATATATGGGGAACCTCCACAATCCTTTACCAGCTGATATACCTCATGCTTGGCCCTGTGCACCGTTTGTCCAGGGAAGCATTTTGTTCTAACCGGGCAGGCTTCCCCTCCTAGCCCATTTGATACCCTTGATCATGGAACCACCCAGCAGGATCACTCTGACCAACCCTTTCCTCCATTCTCCCCTCCCTCCATCGTGGGTGATCCTCCCAGTACAGGAGTCACTGTGCGGCTGCACCTGGAATACTGCGCAAGGTACTAGAGCCCACACCTGAGGAAAGACTGCAGCAAGGTGAAGGCAGCACAGCGCAGGGCAACTAAGATGATTCAAGGCCATGGGAAAATGTTGTACCAAGAGGAGAGGCTGTGAAATTTTAAACATGTACATCCTTGAGAGGAGGGAAAGGGTTGACATGATTGAAGACGGACAAGTACCTGCGCGGGATAAATAGAGTGGCTGTCATAGAACTCTTCTCCATGCGTTCGAGCACAGGGGCGAGAGGAATTCTCTAAAGCTGGAAGGGGATATTTGAGAGGGATGTGCGTAAGCACTTCTTCACAGAAAGGGTGGTGAACAAATGGAATATGCTGCGGAGAAAGTGGTAGAGGCCAAATCAGTCAGCAGCTTCAGGTAGGGGATAGGACAGTAACAAAGGGAAGGATTTGGACACTAGGGCAAGGCAGACTAGTTGGGTAGAGTGGGTAGACTGGATGGGCCAAGAGCCATTTTTGCTGTTCATTTCTATGTGTCTTTGCATTTGCTTTCCTGAGTGTTCCTTGTTCTGTGTAATATGCAGTATTTTCTTTATTTTATCCTTGCTTTCTCCCACATCCCCTTTGGCATAAAATGCTGCTGGGACATTTGAATATCCCTGCTGTGATGTGGGCATCGTTTCGGAGACCAGTGCTTAACTAACTGTGGGTGCAGTGGGTTGAAGAAACACAAAGCGGGGAGCAATGGTAATGGTTTTCTTGGGGGGGACATAAAGCAGTGAAAAAATGCATAGCGCTGGTGGAGTTGGAGGCCCCTTCAAGTAAATAGGGGGTCTATGTTTGCGTTCAGGGCTTTATCTTCATGATTGGTCAGTGACCTCTTGACCTTCAAGAGTGATGAAGCCACGAGTGAAGTCAAAAGTATCTCATGAATGCATATCACGTGTGCGGATTACACATTAGCTTTCACAGTGGAGGCGCTACTGTAGAAGGCATTTCTACCCCTGAGCCTGGAGTCTGAATACAGTTTATCCACAGAACATACCCAGATACCCTGCATCTAGCTCACACTGTGCTGCCACCACGATGCTGTAATCTTTTTGGTAAGGTCAAAATAGTCTTGTCTTTTGGTTTGAGGTTGCCTCGCTGTTACTGGCATAAAAAATTGGTGTAAGGACTACACTTAACAAAGCGAAGCCAGCTGCTGATATTTATGAATTGCTGCTAAGTGAACAAAATGTTGCTGAACCCTTTTGGATCCAGTCCGAATTATTGTAGATCTATGAAGAATCCTTGGTCCCAGTTCACGCCTTGCCGCTGATGTGCCCGTCACATCAGATGTCTGAAATGACATCTGTTGTGATTGGTGTAGCGGCAGCAGCGGACACAAGACCAGGAAGAGGTCAGTTTTCTTCGGATCTACACAATTCAGATTGCATAATTAATAAAAAAAAAAAAAAAAAAAAAGGGGGGGTTCAGTAAGTTTTCTTTCTCCCCTTTTTCTTAAATGAATGTCATGATTCATAAGTTTTAAGTCGCCTGCTTTGTCTTGGGGGTGCTGTTTATTATGCAGAAATGTTTTCCTCGTGATGAACTGCTTACATCACCTGGAGGTGCAGTCATCACACCTTGTCATGTCTTGCTATGCCTGAGTTTATGGTAAAAAAAAAAGGTACACAGATTACAGAAAAAACTGATATTGCTTTATTTAAGCGTTTTGTTAATTTTAAGGAAGACATGGTCCCAGATTGCGAAAGTGAAAATATAAATGCACCGATTTGCCCACTAATATGTCAGTATTGGGTAGGCTGGCACAGATGCTTTTTCCCACTATGAGTTAAACTGAGGCAGAAGTACAGGTGGCAGCCTGTCGGCCAGTGAATATTCTTTGTACCTGTTTTATTTATATAATTTTGCACTTTTTATTTTTAAAGTTTCACCGTAAAGTACAGTTATAGGAAATTACAAGGTTCTGAATGTTTCCGTAAACATTTTCTTCTGGTTTCTCCCCAGTCCCGATCCTGCGGCGTCCTGATGTGGCCTTGCGCGTGGAGAGCACGCACATTTTGCGCCCTATAGGACACCACACACCCTGCCGGTTGCTCCAATACTACCTCGCCTGCCACTGAACCTCCATCCGTAATGGCGGGACTATAGCAGGCGACCCACCCACCGGGAGAGGAGAACCAATGCTCAATCCTGCTCCATCCCCATGCTGGCACCAGAGGACCTGAACCCAGGTCACCGGTGTGGCATGAGTGTGGTGTGCAGTGCCTTAACCCTCTGTGCCAGCGGGCGCCCACGAGTGTAACATACTAACATGCCAGCAGAATAGGCCTAGCGGTCTTTTGCGTCTGCTCATTTGGTCAGCCCCCACCCTGGGGCTGACCTTGCCCCTCGCCTTCTCTGGCTTCCCCTTCCCAGTTCGGATATTCTGCCGCATTGGATTTTGCTTCCAGAACCCTTCCCTGCATCTCTCCCACCCCTCTTGAACCTCTCCACCGTCTCTGCCTCCACCAGCCCCTGGGCAGCACATTCCATGGCTCCACCACCCTCTCAGTGAAGTAGCACCTCCTCCTTTCTCCCCGAATCTCCCCCTCCAGCTTCCACCCATGCCCTCTAGTTGCCCCTCCTCCTTGTGCTCCTGAAATCCCTATCATACATCCCCAGCCCCTGGGCCAGGCCATCATCTGCTTTCTGTGTCTGTCCCACCTTCTGTTGAAGCCCTCCACTGTGGATCTCTGAACCAGCCTCGCCAGGCAGCGCGCTCCAAGGATCCACCAACCTCTCAGTGAACAACCTCCTCTCTTTTCCCACCTCACCCTTCCACCTTCCAACTTCAAACCATGCCCTCTGGTGATACATCCCTGCTTTATTCTAAAGATCCCTCTGTGTTTACCCTATTTATTCCTTGAGGTACTTGAGATCTCAGTCATGTCCCCGCTCTCCTCTCCTCCAGTGAAAACAGGCAGAGCTCCTCAAGTCTGTCCTCATACGTCAAATCCCCTAGTTCTTGTATCATCTTAGTTGCTCTCCTCTGTACCCTCTCCAGGAGCTGTATATCCTCTTCAAGTGTGGTCTCCAGTACAGTACACAGTACTCGGGTAGGTCTAACCAGTCCATTGTACAGTGGCAGAATCACTTCCCTGCTCCTAGAGGTGATCCCCTTCACGATGCATCCCAACATCCTGTTTGCTTTGCTAGCCGCTCTCCTGCACTGCTCAGAGTTATTCATACATGCATCCACCATGACCCCTAGGTCTTTTTCCCCTGTTGAGGCCTCCAGCGCCTCCCCTCCCAGGAGTGTACCTGTGTTTGGGGTTTCCCCACCCAAGATGTAACACCTTGCACTTGGTGATATTGAAATTTAATTTCCATGTGTGAGCCCACCTTTCCAGGGTGTTCAGGTCCCTTGCAGGGCCAACCTCCCTCTTCCCCTCAACTACTGCTCCCATCTTGGAGTCATCAGCGAAGAGACTCATTTCACGCCCTATACCCTCCCTGATGTCTGATATATGCATTAAACAGAGGTGGACCCAGGACCGGGCCCTCACGGCACCCCACTGCTGACCTCTCTAAGGTTGAGAGCTCCCCACGACCACTGCTCTCTTGAGTGTGTCCAGCTAGCCAGTTTCAATCCATCTGACCATCAAAGGGCCTACTCCCAACCCGTCAGTTTCTCCACCAGACCATTCTGGGGACAGAGTCAACGCCTTGCTGAAGTCCAAGAATAATACATCCGCGAGCTTTCCCGTCCAGTTCTGATGTTACCCATTCATAGACGCATACAAGATTGGTTTGACACGATCTACCTGGCACAAACCCATGTTGCCGACTATCCAGAACTCCCACCTCCTCCAAGTACACCCCAATCGTTCCTTTAGTATACTGTCCATTAATTTTCCCACCACGAGTCAAACTGATGGGTCTATAGTTACCTGGTACTTCCCACGACCCCCTTTGCGGATTGGCACCACATGTGCCTCTCGCCAATCCCTAGAGTACCCTCCCTGTCTCAAGCGACCTGTTGAAGAGCTCCGCCAGAAGTGCAGCCAATATGTCCGTCAATTCCCATAGTACTCTAGGATGAATGCAGTCCGGCCCAGGAGATTTTCTTTAGGGCCTTAAGAGCTAACCACACCCTTTTGGTGGAGATAGCATCATCTGTTCCCTCCACCTTACTGGCCTTTTTATCCTTATCCTGATCGACATCCCTGGTGTGCCTCTCCCTCCCTTTTGCTCCATTTCTGTTGCTCCCTGATCCCACTCACTACTGCTTCTATCCCCATCGTGCTTTGCTTTATAGATATCCATCCCCTCCTAGTGAACACAGAGGAAGTACTCATTTAATACCTCTGTCTGGTCCTTGCCTCTTCCACCCTCTCCTTCTGAGTCTCAATCTGCGAGATGGCCCTTAGTTTTTCTCCGCTCCCCAGTGTACGGAAGAACCCTTTTCCCTCCCCGTATCCCCTGTGCCAGCCGCTGTTCTTTACTGGACTTTGCCTCCGCACCATCCGGGTGGCTTTTCTAGATGCAAGATAGTACATTTCCTTTTCCTATTCCCTCTCATTGTTTTATGTTTTTGTAGGCAGCCTTCTTTTCTCTGACCCTACCTGAATCTCACTGGACCACCAGCATGGTTTATGTGACCTTGCTCCTTCGCTTCACCTTAGGCGCGGGTCCTGACTGCCTCATGAAGTCCCCGTTTTATGACCTCCCATCTCTTTTCTTCCAGATCTTTCCCCAGGTTGCAGTGGTACAGAGTTTAAACCTGCAACCTTAGCAGAAACGCTCCTGGAACTGAGGTCAAGAACTCCTGCAGAGTAAATGCAGTGGAAAAGGTTCCCATACCACACTGGGAAAGGGTTTCTCCGGACACTTTCTCACCCAGAAGAAAAATGGGGAATGGTGACCTATTCTGGGTCTTGACCCCTAAACAGGTACCCTGACAAGCCGAAATTCAAGATGGTCACTTTGGCCATAGTCATCCCTTCCCTTCAGCAAGGAAACTGGTTGGCCTCTCTGGACCTGAAGGGCGCATATTTCTACATCCCAATTGGGCCCAGTCACAGAAAGTACCTGAGGTTCAGGTTACCTCAGATCATTGTCAGTTCTCAGCCCGTCCCTTCGGTCTCTCCTTGGCACCAAGGGCATTCACAAAGTGCCTGGCAGTGGTAGTGGCACATCTTGGGAGATTAGGGGTCACAGTGTTCCCTTACCTGGACATCTTGCTAGTTGTTGGAGAGTCAGGACTCCTCAGCTTGACACAGTACCCCTAGAATCCTTGGTTTTCTTATAAACCCCCAACCATCTCAGACAGAACCTGTACAGGTCCTGGAGTTTATAGGAGCAGAGTTAAATGCCCTGCAGAAGAACTTTTCTGCCACAGGACAGGGTAAGGTATACTGGCCTGGCCAATCTCATTTGTCTAGAGCAACCCAGACCAGTAAGACACTTCTTGCAGCTCTTGGCCACATGGCTGCCACCATGGCAGTGGTCCCAGGTGCCAGATGGGGGCGTACAGTTCCATCTGAGATCCTTTTGCTCTCAGAGAAGGGACTCCCTCTCCAAGCTGGTTCCAGTGACAAAGTCCTTTCTTCAGTCTCTCAGGTGGTGGAAGGACGAGACAATCTCAGGGAGGATTGCTCTTCAGCAGCAGGCTCCCACTGTCATTCTCACAACAGGCGCCTCCCTCTTGGGGAGGGGGCACATCTGGATGACCTTACGGTAAGTGATACCTGGACTGTTCAGAGTCAAGCTTGCACATCAACCTGCTGGAAGTCGGAGCAGTTTTTTGCTGAACTCCACCCCGATCCAGGAAAATTTGTGCAGGTCAGGATGACACGCCACCACAATTTACTACAAGCAGGGTGGAACTAGATCCACCAAGCTGTGCACAGAGGTATGAAAATCTGAGCCTGTCCTACTCCAGTCAGATCGCCCTGTCTGCAATCCACCTTCTGGAAAGGGCAATGTCCTGGCAGGCTCTTTCAGCAGAATTAGAACCACCACTAGTGGTCCCTGAACAAACAAGTCCTGGACACTGTCTTCAGGAGGTAGGGTACCCAGAAATAGATCTGTTCGCTTCAGGAGAATCACCAGCTCCTCAATTTTGCTGCAGGGCCCCAGAAGGGCACAGTACCCTGGATACCGTGGCTTCTGGATTGGACGGGAGGTTCCTCTATGCTTCCCTCTGTTGCTGAGAGTTCTCTTTAAACTGAGGAACAGTCAGCAACCATGATTGTGGTGGCCCCAGACTGGGCCACACAGCCATGGTACTCCCTCCTGCTAGCCCTGTCAGTCCACAGCCTATTCATCTTCCCTCAGAGGCACAATCTTCTTACCACATCCCAGGGCAGGATTCTGTACCCCAGTCTCGGTCACTTCACCTCAAGGCTTGGCTCTTGAGGACCTAGAGTTTTCTAACCTCAGTTCTCTAGAAAGTCCTGGAGGTCCTCAAGGTATCAGAAAGCCGCAACCAGGAAAACCTATGCTTCCAAATGGAAGAGATTCTCCTTCAGTGTAGACCTAAGCGCATCACTCCTGCAAGCAGACCTGCCTGTGCTCCTCGATTATCTGGTCCACCTGCAGAGCCTGGGCCTCAGGCCTTCCACTCTTAAGGTCCACCTAGCAGCAATTTCTGCTTATCTCTCAGTGAGTAAGGAGAGTCAGTGGCCTCTCACCCCATTTCAAAAGATGTTCAAAGGGCTCCTGCCTGTCCCCACCTCTTGGGGAGCTGGTTCCTCTTGGGATATGAACCTGTGTATAGCCAAGCTCATGGAGCCCCCATTTGAGCCATTGGCTACTGAGACTGAAGGTATGTTACCTGGAAGACAGTCTTCCTGGTAAGCATCACTTTAGCTAGGAGGGTCTGTGAACCTACAAGCCCTTTGACAGACTCCTAACCTTGTTGCATTCCATAGGGACAAGGTGGTCCTCAGGACCAATAGGAAATTCCTCCCTAAGGTGGTTTCTAATTTCACCTGAATCAGTCCATCACCATCCCTGTGTTTTTCACAGCCAAGTCCAGCTCAGGTGAGCTAAAGTTACATAGCCTGGATGTCAGAGGGCACTTAGCCATTACCTTGATCATACCAAATCTCAGGTCAGGCTACTCGCAACTGTTTCTGACTTATGGTAAAGTGGGAATGGGTAGGCAAGCATCAAAGAGGACAACTGCACAGCTGGATAGTCTCTTGCATACAGTTCTGCTACAGCAAAGCTGGCAAAGCAGCCCCTCAAGCCTCAGGCTCTCTCCACTCATAGAACAGCTGCATCGGTGGCAGCAGCTAGG
Organism: Neoceratodus forsteri; assembly: GCA_016271365.2. Lineage (NCBI taxonomy): Eukaryota > Metazoa > Chordata > Ceratodontiformes > Ceratodontidae > Neoceratodus > Neoceratodus forsteri. The sequence goes on along the minus strand of CM028132.1, from coordinate 46,144,676 downwards.
GATGTTCCCTTGTTGGAAATCTGTAGAGCAGCTACCTGGAAAACTGTACACACCTTCACAAAGCACTGCTGTCTGGACATACAGTCCAAAAGTGATGCCAGGTTTGGCACTGCAGTACTGAAAGAACCTTTTCCTAAGTAGGTTCTGTACCTGACCTCCCAATATACTGCTTGGTAGTCTGCATCAGTTAAGCATACTGAGGATTCCTGGGGTTTGAAAAAATTACTATAGTAATGTTGTTTCTTCCAGAGGATCCTCAGTATGCTTAACTCTCCTCCCAACCTCCCTTTCCAGAACCAGAAAGGTTCATCCTCCAAGTGTTACCTCTGTTTAGCCATGTAGGGCAACATTTTGGGGTACTTAAAATGTTGATAGGTTCCACGAAAACAGTCTGGTTGTGTTTCTCCTCAAAGCAGGGGTGTCTTTTTTCCTACCTTTAGAATATTTTTTCTGTATGATAGTTTTAGATAGGAGGGTTAGACCCCATCAGGCTATTCCAAAATTAATTTTAACAGTTTAGAAAGCAGCAGCACATAGGGGCAGCAGTTAGAATCATTGGCATCTGCCAGTAATTCAGTCATTTACATATGTTCCAGTTTCTTTGGCGCAGTTCAGCATAGGAGCCTAACTGCATCAGTAAGCATGCTGAGGGATCCCTTGGAACTTGGAATGATGGGGAAGGCAAGAGGAATAGAAGGGGGTTGTGTGTGCAGGAGGAGTCATTGCAGGAGAGGACCAGGGACAGACGGTGGAATGTATGCAGGAGGAGGAGACGGAGGAGAGGTATGATGGTAGGTATGATGGTAGGGACAGGAGGGAAATATGTGCTGGAGGAGGAGGCAGGCTGGTGGAGGAAGAGTTGGACAGGAGAGGAAACGGAGGGAAGCGGGGAATACTAGTACTGGGGATTCAATACTTAGGGGGTGGTGGGGTAGCAAGAGGAAAGGCATAGTCGTGATATGGTGGAGGCCATGCCAGGGATGACAGCTGAAAGTGGGTCAAGTCAGTCCTGAAATATACTAGAAGGAGAAGGAAGAGACCTCGTTTGTCTCCAGATATAGAATTAGACCTGGCTGATAGCATATTAGAGATAGTACAAAGAGGTTTGAGGAGCTGGAAACTTTATGTGAGGGAGGGTAGATCAGATCTTTTTCTGAGGTATTAACCAGTACCCAAGGTGAGCACGGCTAGACAAAAGGATCAAGGAATGGTAAGGCAAATGGTGTCGCACCAAAGGGTATGAGTTAGTGGGAGGATGAGGACAGACCTGGAAGGACAGTAGTCTGTACGTAAGGATAGATGTCACCTAAATGAAGAGGGCAAGAAGGTGCTAAACGAAGCTTGGGGAGTATATTGAGGCAGCTGGACATTTAAACTAGGAGACGGGGTGGCAGGTGGAGGAGGGCATTCAGTTGCCATGAGATGGGAAGCAGAGTAGGCTCACCCCACCCGAACAAGGGCAGTGTACTAGGTAGAGCGATAGAGGAATGCTGGAAGAGGAGGGAAGAGGGATGGGAAGGAAAGGTGAAGGGATGGAAGGTGGTCACCATGTCTGCTAGGAGCCTGGAGGATAAAACCAATGATCTACAGGCGCTTATGGTGGCAGAGGAGGTGTGCCTGCAGGAGGCAGGGAGGTGAGAAGGGCAGTAAGAAGAGCAAAAAGGTACGAGAGCTTAGGCTGGCACGGCATAAGGGAGGAGAAGTGCTTTTCAGGTACATCAAGGAGAAAAGGAGCTGTAAAGAACAGATAGTAATAAAGATTAAGAAAGGGGAGGTAGAAGCACTTAATACTAACATACTAACGAGAAGCACTTAATGACTACTTCTGCCATTATTTACTGAAGGGAGAGGGGCGCCTGAGGGGTGGGGGCAGTTAAGGCTGGGGAGGAATTATCACATGGGAGATCATGGAAAAGAGTCCTGGAGGGATTGAGAGTGCTGAGGATGGACAAGGCACCAGGGCCAGACATCCCCAGGGTATTGGAGCCACCAGAGATCCTGGTGGGGCCCTTGGCAGGCCTGTTCAATGGCTGAATGAATTCAGGATGCGACCCACGGACTGGAGGTTGGCTCACATGGTTCCCCTGGCATAACAGCGACCCAAGACAAACCAGGGAACTATAGACCAGCGAGCCTCACGTCCATCATGGGGAAGGTGATGGAAACGATCCTGAAGAGAGGCTGGTGTCCTACTATGAGTCCAGTGGGCTGCAGGACAGCAGGCAGCATGGCTTGGTCACAGGCAGATCCTGCCAAACCAACCTGGTAGATTACTATGATTGGGTGACAAAGCAGATGGACAAGGGCCATGCAGTGGATGTCCTGTACCTGGACTTCAGCAAGGCATTCGATTTGGTGCCGCGTGGGAGACTTGAAATAAAACTTGAAGGCACAGGGCGGGACCTAAAATGGTGGGATGGGTGACAAACTGGCTGCAGGGAGGGCAGCAGAGGTGGTGGTGGAAGGGGAACTCTCATCCTCGAGAGGCAGTAACGAGTGGGGTTCCACAGGGCTTGGTGCTGGGACTGGTATTATTTGGGGTATTATTGCAGACATTTCCATGGGCATCGAGAGCAGGATCAGCCTGTTTGCCTACGACACCAAGATGGGGGGTGGTGGTGGATGACATAGAGGATTGGCGGGTTTGCAGGAAGATCTGAATAAGCTGGAGACTTGTTCGACACGTGGCAGCTAGGGTTCCAGTATAAAAAATGTAAGAGCGATGCATTTGGAGCAATAAATCAAGAATAAGCTACCAACGGGGGTGTGTGTGTGTGTGTGTGTGCAACTGGTGGAGACTGAGGAGGAGAAGGATCTGGGGTGGTCATCACGGGATCAGTGAACAACTCGGCACAGTGTAGGAAAGGCAGCAGCAATGGCCAACAAAATGCTTGGTTGCACAGCAAGGAATAACATGGCGGAGGTGATTCTGCTGCTGTATAGATCACTGGTTAGACACTCATCTCGAATACTGCGTGCAGTACTGGCACCAGTACCGAAAGGACATTAAATTACTGGAAGGGTGCAGCGCGGAGCAACTGAGATGATTCAGGGCTGGGGACTCACTGTGATGAGAGTAGGCTAAAGGAGTTGGACACGGGTGTCACTGGAGGAGAGAGGATGGGGGGGATATGAGTGAGACATTTACGACATGATGGGATAAACAAGACTGGTAATGCGGGCTATTCCAGGCAAGGTGGGGAGGGACACTCATGACATGACATGAGATTGGGGGTGGGGAGGTTCAGAGGAAATGAGGAGACACTTTTACGGAGAGGGTGGTGGCAGGGCGGAACACGCTACCAGTGGAGTAGTAGCTTGTAAAATGGTGGCTGCTTCAAACGGGTCTGGGACAGGGTAAAGGAGGATAAAGGTTGGGGAGTGAGGAGGAGAGGCAGCTGCGAATAGGGCTGCTAGCTGCATAATCGAGCAGACTCTATAGATTAAATGGCCTTTTCTGCTGACAAATTTTATATGTTTGTATGGAAGAAACAACATTACTATGATAAGTAATTTTTCTTCATTGCCTCAGCAGGTCGAGTAAGTAAGTGTGTTTCCGGCATAAATAACTTTTAGTCTGGCGGATAACGAGCATGTGTGACTCCCAGCTCTCTACGCAGGCTTGGGCGGATTGGATCAAAACCTTTTTCTCCACTGTTTTGTCATGAAGCTGAGTTGTCAGGGAAGGAAAGATTGTCGAGCCATCGGGAGTAGTAGGGAACCTTTTCGGCCAGTGCTAGTTCATCCCGATATTAACCCTGCTGATGACAATAAGGATAGTCCTGGGTAATTCAGCATTTGTGAGGCGTTGCTAAGGAGTGTCTGATACAGTTTAGGATTTTCGAGTGATGTCTAGCTGCAAAGTGGTTTGTGTTGTGTCCAAAACTAATTGCACCAAGTCCAACCCTCTGCTCCCCACCCCCATCTTAAATTATTAGAGTGGGCATCGTTCATTGAATGTGCCAGTCTTAAACTGCTGATTTTGTTCTCTTGTTACCAGTCCAGATGTGACAACTGTAGATTTACCCACAAGGCGTCAGTAGCAGATTTTATATCTGCTTGGTAGGGTGTCCATACGGTCTCAACCGTGAGTACCGTGAGTAGAAAGCATCTGTTTTTTTATTTAAAGTAGCAGTGCAACTAAATTGGGCAAAAAAATTAGACCACCTTTTTCCAGTAGAAAATGTTCTGGGCATCTTCCAGTTTTATTTGGTGGTAACATTTTCTAGTTCCACCAAAATCTTAGTATTTTATGAAGATTTTAATGTAATTTTTCTTGAGGGGAAAGATGGTCACAACATTTCAATTCAATTTTATTTTTACCGGAAATTCACCATTGAGATACTGATTTACAAGGTGGTCTTGGAGGGACAATACAAAGTACAATAAGGAACATAACTACAGTTTGTACGCTACAGAGTAGGTAAAATGGGAACAATGCAGACATATTCACAAGGAAAGGGATCCTCTATAGATCCCTTCTCCTTACTAGAGCCGTAACCCTCAGTAATGCACTCTACCATCCTTAACCCTCACCTCCGCCTCCTGCTCACAGCTCTGCTGCTGTAGGATGGGACATTCAACCAGACCCAGGACCAGGTACTCCTAATGTATCAATTTCCTCCCCCAAGACCGGACCTGGTACGCAGCTAAGGGTCTGAGGCTGGAGAATATGAATATTTGCAGTCTTAGGCCTAAGAGCCAAGTTCAAGCATGGCTTGCACTGTATAAACCTGATATCCTAGCAGTCTCAGAGACTTGGCTAAAGCCCCATATCCTGGATCATGAGGTTGCTACCTCTGGATATGTCTGCTACAGAGAGGATTGGTCATCAAAAGGGGAGGGGTTCTTATATCATGGAGAGACACACTGGTCTCCTCCTTGTTATGACGTCCACAGCAGGTCCCCTGAAATAGAATCAATTTTATATCAAGTTTACACTAGGCGGAGCCAAGCCCTTACAGTAGGTTGTGCATATTGCTCCCTACCAATGCTCTTCACTCTCTGGAGACGGTCTTAGGACCCAATTGTTGAAGTTGCATCTGAGCTTATCATATTGGGTGATTTCAATCTAAACTGGAGCCCAAGAGGCAAGTCCGCCATAAACGGCTTATTACATGATACAAACTTTGCCCAAGTTATCTCACAACCGACCAGAATGAATCACAAATCGGAAGGCACTCAACCATCGACTGGGTCCTGGCGTCTATCCCAAAGAAGCGTAAAATAGCAGGCACCATGGCAGTTGCCTTGAGTGACCACTCGCCTATTTTGGTATTTGGAAGAATAACGCGGACAAAGTCCAGCCTAGAGTGATCACCACCAGGGATTACTCCAAATTCTCTCGGAGCAATTCAGTTGCTATCTGAGCGGCATTGACTGGAGTCCACTAAGATGCCTACCTACCCTGGAGGAGGCTGTCAGTTTTTCCTGACAACTCTCACGGGGACCACAGATCTCTTAGCACGGATGAAAACCCATTGAGTAAAGAGAAGCTGCTATAAGTGGATCACGCCCTCTTTAAAAGCCTTGATGATCACCGGGATAAGGCCTGGAGAGTCTAGGAGATCTACGCTACCTGCTGATCTTGCCCTGCTACAGAGCCTTAGAAACCAATGCAGGCAAGCCATAAAGCTAGCAAAAAGGCTTACATCACCCATCTCCAGAAATCTAACCTAAGCAAACCAAGGTTTTTCTGGTCACACATCAACGAGCTGATCAAAGGCAATAAAAGCTGCCCCTGGCCCTCATCGAGGCCAACGGGCAGTTACTGGAAGATGGGACACCTACTCGCTGAGGCCCTAAACAGCTACTTCACGAACCTGGATGAATATAAGGCTAGGCTCCCAGATAACTGCAATGAGCCTCACGTACAGGTACCCCTAACCCCGACCGCCCATTGTTTCACTTGAGGCTGGTTAGGGTAAAGGAGGTCCACATCCCAAACCCTGAAATCAAGAGGATCAGGGGCCCTGACGCATTCAGACTAGAATCCTCAAGGATGGAGCCTCAGCACTAGCTAAGCCCCTTACCTGGCTGATGAACAGGTCCCTACTTGATGGGTCTGTCCCTGAGCCATGGAAGCAGGCTCACGTGGTCCCCATTCACAAGGGCGGGCCAACCGAACCTATAGGGAACTACAGGCCTATCTCTTGCTGTGTGCCATTGCAAAACTACAGGAGAAGCTAGTATACACCCAGCTCAGAGAATATCTAGAAGCCCACCGGCTAATCTCTCCGACCCAGCATGGCTTTAGAGCCAAATATGGACTGATACTGCCTTACCAAATTCTTGGCTGAGTACGGCAAAAATCGACACAGGGTCCTACACACAGGTGCAGTCGTCATAGACCTTTCCAAGGCGTTTGACCTGGTAAACCACAGGCTCCTATCATAAAAAATGTCTAGCTAGGGTTTGGCACTCACGCCTGGGATGTCTCAAGAGCTGCCTCAGGACGCATACACAGAGGGTCAAGTGGAAGAAAAATCTCCACCATAGCCACCAAAGAAGGGTACCACAAGGGTCGATACTCGCCCCTACTTTTCTCATATTTATAAATGAGCTGCATATAACCACTGTGGGAGCAGCAATGTCATCCAGTATGCTGATGATGCGTCATTTACAGAACCTACATAACCTAAATCGACCTGGGACTGCCCTCCAACGGGACATCCTAGAGATGGAGGACTGGCTCACCATGAACAAAATGGTCCTAAATACTAATAAAAGGAAGGTGATGCTGTTTGGACCTAGATCCCTGGGCCATGAGAGGTCACAGCTCCTCCAACTCAAGTCCAGGGTGGGCAAAAACTTGAAGTGGTTGCCTCCACGAAATACTTGGACTTACCCTGGACCAAGACTTCACCTTAAAACAACATGTGGACCAAGTCACTAAGGTCATCCATGGTAAACTCGGAACCCTCTACAGACTTAAGGACCAGCTGATCCCAGAAGCTGGGGCAGCCATTCGTCCCAGGTGTACTACTCCCTACACTCACCTATGCATTGGCCCGTGCACTCCAGGGTGTGGCCAAGCTGGAGCTCAGCAAGCTACAGACCTTGTATAATAAGATAGTCCACTTTGCCTCACTGTCCCACCCTAGGAGTCACCACTGTGAGTCACTAACTAGACTCAGGTGGCCGTCTTTCAAAGCTTGCCTCAGGTACCCAACTCTCTGCCTGACTTTTAAGCTAATTGGGCCTACACCACCCCTAGCCTTAGCGGACTTATAACGGTGAAATGATGCCTACGGAATCTACGGACCACAGGCCAAACTCTCCTCATGGTCCCGAATGCAGGACAAAAGCTGGGTCTATGTCCTTTGCTCATGCTGCCCTCCCACTGGAACAACCTTCCACTGGAGGTTCAGGAAGCAGAGTCGATCACCTGCTTCCGAACCAGACTGAAGTTTCACTTGCTAGACAGGAGCAAATGCCTATGCTACAGCACCTGATCTACATAGCACTATTCCGGTAGCTTAAGCACCCACCTTAAGGACATAATATGCCAGATGTGGAGCACTTACGCTGCTAGCTTGTCTCCTCCCCTTTGTCCATAGGCGAGGAGCCACAGGACCCAGCCAAACTCTACCCTCCCCCAACACTGTGCACACTGCTAACACAACATGAACTCACTAAGCAAGATGTCTCTCCATTTGTAACTAATGTGATATTCCTGTATTTGTCTGTCTACCTACCACAATTTCCTATCATATGCCCATGTGGACTGTTTTGCCTACAACAAGAACTGCATCTGTATGCTGCCTCTTTTACCTGTAATAATTGTCACTCCCGGTGCGCCCCTGAAAAGGGACCTCCAGGGCCCAGTGGCCTACCCGGTCATCAAAATTCAATAAATAAATAAATATCAGATACACAGAACACTATTAACATACTAAAATACCAGCAGATTAGGCCTAACGGTCTTCATTGTCTGCTCGTTTAGTCAGCCCTCCCTAGGAGCTGACCTTGCTATCCCAAGAATGTCCTCTAGGATTCTCCATTTCCAGTCCAGAGTATTCCACTTGCATTGACTTTGCCTGCACAACCCTTCCCTGCACGTGTCCCAACCCTCTTGAACCCTTCCACAGTTTCTGCCTCCACGAGTCCCCCTGGCAGTGCATTCCATGGTTCTACCACCCTCTCAGTGAAGTGGCACCTCCTCCTTTCCCCCCTGAGCCCCCCTCTCCAGCTTCCATCCATGCCTCTAGTTGCCCCCTTCCTTTGGAGCACCCCTGACTGAGCCTCCCTATTTACCCCTTCATGTACTTGAAGATCTCTGTCATGTCCCCGTCCCTTTTCTTCCAATGTGTGCATATTTAGCTCTTTGAGCCTCCTCCTAGATCCTGTCCCCAAGCCCCAAATCCCCAAAGAACTGGAAGGGGCAGGATCAGTTGTGTTCCAGGACAGTAGCTGCTGCTGTTTTCACAGGGTTCTTGTGGATTTTACTTGGTAGGTTAGTTCTTTTCTTTCTTGCTTCAAAGGGCTAGCAGGGTATTGTTCTGGGGATCCTGGATGTTTGTAAACTGATTTAGTGGCTGTAAGTGGGCTCTTTTTGTGGATGTTTCACTTTGTAACAGGCTCGCTTGGTAGAGGCCTATTTCTTCTGATTTAAAACCTGTTTGGTGGGATTTGCTTGGGCCTGGTTCTTTAGCTGCAGGGCTTGGAGGGAGCACAGGGCTGTATACTCTCTCTTGTCAGGTGTCTGCTCAAGACCCACCCTCCCTCCCCAGAAGTCTGCAAATTATAGGGAAGACCTGCCCTGCAATTGAGGAAAAGGCTGCTGGTGCAGCTCCTGTAGTTCTAGCCACTGGGGTTTGAATTTAAAGGCCGAGAGAGAGGAGCTTGGGAGTTGTTTATTTTCCATACATGTTTAATGTGTTGTACTGCACCTAGTAACAGAGTTACTGGTGTGCAGTGGGACTGTCTCAGGATTAGTGGGTGACCTGATTAGGGCAGTAGGGGTATCTTGGAAAGAACCTGGTGGCTCACCCAAGGAAACCTATTTGAAAGGGATGGAACCACACATCATTAGGGCCGGCATCTTTGGGAGGATGGTGGGTGCACAGGGTGTGGAGCAGCCATGATACTGGACTGGGCTTGGAAGTTTGGTGGTTGCCCAGTGTGCTACAGCTAGCACAGCTGGGAGGAGTTGCGGGGATGAGGAGAAAGCTGGGGAAGGGGGGTGGTATGGTTGGGGAAGGGGCTGGAAATCTCCCACAGGTTGCACCAAGCACTGGGGGCGGGGGTATAGGAAAGGTGCAGGAGAATACTCGGGGTCACATAGGGACCCTGGCAGAGGGGCCCAAAAGGACACTACCAAGGAAGCAGGCAGGTAACTGGGGACCCTCACAAGGGGAGACGGAGGGACAACATTCTCAGGGAAGTAGGCGGATAGCCAGTGCTGGACAGAAGGAAGCAAGGCAGGGAGGTGGATCAGACTCATACTTAGTAACCGCTTCAATTCTCTTCTTCTGCTCAAGGATTGGGATGTATGCAGCCATGACAGAGGTGGTTAGAGAGCGGAAAGGTGTGGGAGTGGGGGGCAGGAGGCAGGGGCCAGATAGCAGGAAGAACAGGGGGGACCTGGAATGCAGGAGAATGGGGAGCAGGAATCGGAGCAGAGGGGCAGGGGAAGAGGGAGGAAAGCGCAAGGAGAAGGACCAGTTGGGAGGAAAGGTAAAGAAGGACCAGAAGTACAAGGAGGATTCAGTAAAGAGAGCTGAGGGGTAGGCTGGGGAGCATGACGAGCAAGGAGGAACTAAATGGAGACAGGAAGGAAGGGAGGATGAGCCAGGCTAGTTTAGCAGATGGGGAGAAGGACCAGTTGTGAGCAGTGAGGGGAATTAGCAAGGTACAGAAGGATACTCAGGAGGAGGAGAGTAGAGATTGGAGGGAGGGTGGCCATGGTAAATAAGGAGCGGTGGCATGTGGCACACAGATAGGGGAGGAACAAGGAGCCAGCTGGGTGGAAGGGCCGATAGAAAGGATGAGGGACATGGAAGGGGGAATGGAGGAAAAGGAGTGGTCAGAGTGCTCCTGCTGGGGATTCTATGATCAGGGGTATCAAATGGGATAGGGAGGGAGAAGCCTGGCCAGTTAGAACAAGATGCTTCCCTGGACTAACGGTGCACAGGGCTAGGCACGAGGTATATCAGCTGGCAAGGACTGTGGGGGTTCCCAGACATACTGGTCCACCTGGGCACAAATGACATTGAGGAAATAGCGAGCTAGAGATACAGGCAAGATTCAGGGAGTCGCCAGGGTCTGTCATGACATAGGATGCACAGTTTCCTTCTCAGAAATCCTGCCAGTGCCAAGGGCTAGTGGGGAACACAAAAGAAAAAATTAGGGAGATAAACCAGTGGCTCAGGGAGTGGTGTGAGGCCAGAGGGTATGGGTTGATGGGGATTGGGGAGACCTGGGAGGATAAGGAGCTGTATGCTAGAGATAGACTACATCTCAATTTGGAGGGAGGGAATCCTTAGTTGAAAATAGAGGAGTTCATTGGTGAAAAGTGGGGTTTAAACTTGTGAAGGGGTGGGATGGGAGAAAAAGGCAGTCAAGGGGATGCCGACAAAGGAGGGACTCTGTCTCCACCCCTGGGGACCAGGAGGATTGCAGGAAAAGACCAACTGGCAAAGTGCAGACCAGGAGAAACAGAATCCCCAAGGGAACACGAGCAGAGGAAATGGAACTATAGGAAAGGGTGGGAAGGTAGTCCATAAATGCCAGGAGCTTGGGCAACAAATGCCTGAGCTCCAGGCGATGTTAACTGAGGGAGCAGTGGATGGGCAGCTGTCACTGAGACTTGGGCCACTACAAGACATGACTGGGACCTGAACCTGAGGGATACACTATGTTCAGGAAGGACAGGGGGAGGAAGGGGAGGAGGGGTAGCAATGATAGTCAAAACTGCATTGGCATAGGGGAGTAGAGGAGGCGGAGGGAACCGTGGAGGCGACGGTCACCTTGATAACAAGGGGGCAGAGAGTAAAAATAGGAGTGGTGTATAGACCCCCTGCCCTGGCGGAGGAGCTGGAGGACAGTCTGGTGGCAGATGTTAGGAGACACTGCAGACTGGGCAGAGGAAAGGTGGTGGTGTTAGGGACTTAAACATGCCAGGAACAGACTGGGAGACTATGACATCCTCTGTGACCAGGGAACAGAGGTTGTTGGATGTCTTTCAAGACGCTTCCTAACTCAGCAGGTGAGGGAACCGACCAGGAGGCACGGTACTGGATGTGGTCCTGGCAGACAGTGACCAGATTGGGAGCCTGGATGTAAGGGACCCATTGGCGGGAGTGATCATGCCAGGTCTGGTTCTGCCTGGACCTAGGAGGGGTAGAAGGCTGCACAAAGACGGAAGTAACCGACTTCAGGGGTGGATTTTAAGGAAATGGAAGGATCCTTAAGGAGCATTTGGATGGGATTGGTCAGACATGGACACTGATAGTAGGTGGGAAATCATCAGGAGAGGGTGCAGGATGCTACCAGCACCTGTGCAAGAGTAAGACGAAAATGCGGTGAGGGCCCAAAAACCCTGTTGGTGGACCAGGGAGGTCCAGGAGGTGGTGCGGGAAAGAAAGCAGCCTATAAGAAATTCAAGTGCTCAAGGAGTGAAAGGGATCGAGGGAGTATGAGCTGATGGCTAGAAGGCCACTAGAGTGGTGAGGGTGGCTAAGGCAAGGAAGGGCAGAACCTGGCCAGGGAAATTAGGAGAGAGGAAAAGGGTTCTTAGATACATTGGGGAAAGACGAAGGGTGAAGGGGCAGATTAGCAGGATTAAATCAGGGAAGAGATGGGCACAAGACCCAGAGGAGCAGGCTGAGGTACTAAATGAGTACTTCACCTCAGTTTTCACCAGGAAAATGGGATGCTGCATCATACATGGGAGGAGACAGAGATAATGAGGAGGGGGCCCCTTACCAATCGGCAGGTCTGGGGAGAGGGGGCATCACTGGCAGGTGGGGGAGGGCTAAGCAGGAGAAGAGATACTGGAAGTGAAATCACAGCAGAGAGAGTGAGGGAAGCCCTCAGCCCCTTAAGACGGAGAAAGCACCTGGGCCGGATAAATTACATCCTAGAGTGCTGAAGGAACTTGCAGATGTCCCATGGAACCCCCTGGCAGAGCTTTCACCATCTCTCTGAGGACAGGGTGGGTGCCCCAAGACTGGAAGGTGGCGCATGTAGTGCCTATCCACAAGGGGGATCAAGGAGGTGGCAGGGAACTACAGGCCTGTCAGCCTGACATCAGTGGTGGCAAGGTGATGGAGGGCATGTCAAGGAGAGGAGGGGGACCTGATAAGTCAGGGTGCCTGGACGATAGACAGCATGGATTCATCCCGGGAAATCGTGTCAGACAAACCTGGTGGAGTTCTATGACTGGGTGACAAGTGCCTTGGACCTGGGTAGACCAGTGGATGTCTCCTTTCTAGACTTCAGCAAGGCATTTGACTCTGTTCTCACGTGGGCCTGTTGGATAAACTAGAGAAATGGGGTGGAAACCAGATGATCCGATGGATAGGCATTGGCTCCAGGACCGGACCCAAAGGGTACGTAGTTGGTGGATAGTCTCTTCCCCAAGGAGGGTCATTAGTGGGGTCCCACAGGGATCAGTCCTTGGGCCCCTTCTGTTCAACGCCTACGTGATCTGACATAAGAACAGGAATCAGAGGAGATGAGTCTCTTTGCAGATGACTCAAACTGGGGCGGTGGTGGATGGGGAGGAGGGAGGGTGGCTCTGCAGGGGACCTGGAGGCTCTGGAAAGATGGTCTAGAAAGTGGAAGCTGAGGTTTAATGCAGGAAATGCAAGGTACTCCACCTGGGCCAGAAACCCAGGCCAAGTGTACACCCTGGGGAATACTACAAGTCTCAATGGCTGAGAGGGACCTGGGGGTGGTGGTGGATGTCAAGATGAACAACTCTGAGACTTGTAGGAGGGCAGCAGCCAAGGCCAACAGGATGCTGGGATGCATCGCTAGGGGATCACCCCAGAAGGAGGGAAGTGATACTCCCTCTGTATAACTACTTGGTGAGGCCAAGACTGGAGTACTGCGCAGTTTTGGAGGCAGACTTAAAGAGGGACATTAACCTCCTGGAGAGGGTCCAGAGGAGGGCAGCCAAAATGATTTGGGGCTTGGGGACAGGACCTATGAGGAGAGGCTCAAGAGCTAAATATGTACACTTTGGAAGAGAGAAGGGACCAGGGGACATGATAGAAGTCTTCAGGTGACGTGAAGAGGGTAAATGGGGAGGAACAGTGAGGGTGCTTGCAAGGAAGGAGGAGGGGCCACTAGAGGCAAGGGTGGAAGCTGGAGGGGAAGATTCAGGGAGAAAGGAGGAGGTGCTACTTACTGAGAGGGTGGTAGAGCCATGGAATGCACTACCTAGGGGCTGGTGGAGGCAGAGACAGTGGAGGGTTCAAGAGGGTGGGACAGGTACAGGGAAGGGTTCAGGAAGCAAAATCCAATGCAGCAAGAATATCCGGAACTGGGAAGGGAGAAGCCAGAGAAGGCGAGGGGACAGCAAGGTCAGCACCCAGGGTGGGGGCTGGCCAAACGAAAGCAGACACGAAGACCATTAGGCCTATTCTGCTGGCATTTTAGTATGTTAGTAAATCATTTTGGTTGCCCTCTTCTGGAACCTCTCCAGGAGTTTAATGTCCCTCTTAAGTGTGGCCTCCAAAACTGCACGCAGTACTCAAGGTGTGGCCTCACCAAGTAGTTATTACAGAGGGAGTATCACTTCCCTCCTTCTGGAGGTGATCCCCTAGCGATGCATCCCAGCATCCTGTTGGCCTTGGCTGCTGTCCTCCTACAAGTCTCTGAGTTGTTCATCTTGACATCCACCACAACCCCTGGTCCCTCTCAGCCCTCTGGGATGTAATTTATCTGGCCCAGTGCTTTCTCCGTCTTAAGGGACCTGAGGGCTTCCCACCTCTCTCTGCCGTGATTTCCACCTCTGCTACCTCATCCCCTGCCTTGCCCCCCTCCTGCCAGTAGTGGCCCATCCCTCCCCAGACCCGACGAGTGCAAGGGTCCCCCTCAGTTTCACCATCTCCTCCCATGTGTGATGCAGCCCCCCATTTTCCTTGGGGAAAACTGAGGCGAAGTACTCATTTAGTACCTCAGCCTGCTCCCTCGGATCTTGTGCCCATCCCTCCCTGTTTTAATCCTGTTAATCTGCCCCTTCACCTTTGTTTTTCCCCAGTGTATCTAAAGAACCCTTATTCCACCTCCTAATTTACCTGGCCCAGGTTCCTGCTCCCTTCCCTTTAGCCGCCCTACCACCCCATGCCCTTCACACAAAGCTTGTACTCTCTCATCTCTTTCACCCTTGAGCTCTTGAAATGCCTATAGCGCCTTCTTTCCCTCACCACCTCCTGAACCTCCTGGTCCATCTCGCCACGATTCTGATATTACCATTACATCTGGTCTTTGCGCAAGTAACACCCAGGCCTGTACCAGGTGTAGTTTTTTCAATAGACTGCTTGTGCTGATGTGTAGAAGCTAATTCCTTTTATAACTGGGTTAGATCAGCAAGGGGCAGCGATGGGAGCAAGGCCCAGGGTTTAACTCCACATTACCAGTGCAGAGGAGCAGCTTTATAAGTCTATGCGTTAACACTTTGAGTAGGAATTGTCTCGTTTGCTTGCTGGAGGTCGGATTGGAATCCTTTGCTGGCAGCAGAATGGTAGCGATGTAGGGATATGGCATAAATGCAGCCTGTGCCTGTATATTTAGAGATGTGGAGCTAATGGAGTTGTGGTCTCGGATTTCTAGCAAGGTCCATGTCAACCACATAGTTCCAGCATAGAGGTGTTGAAGAATTGGGGTGTCTTTTTAGACACAGATGTGGGTAAGGTGCATTGTGGTAGTTATTGTTGAAGGCATTAGTTTTAGGATGCGGGTTGTTTGGGGAGAGTGAGCACTAAGTAGGGTCAGGTAATAGAATAAACTGAATTGCAGGTTAGGGGAAATGTGTTTGAGGTGTAGCGTCCCATGTTGGAAATGTAGAAAGAGGCAGTAGATTTGGAGCACTTGCCCTTTAAAGGAAAGCTGTCCAAAACAGTGGAGCAATCACCAGGGCTGCAAAACGCCCGATTAAAACAACCTATATAGTTTAAAAATGAATGCAGCTAACCTTCGTGAGTTATTTACTGTTGTAATGTTGCTCTG
The DNA here is from genome assembly GCA_016271365.2 of Neoceratodus forsteri. Taxonomy (NCBI): domain Eukaryota; kingdom Metazoa; phylum Chordata; order Ceratodontiformes; family Ceratodontidae; genus Neoceratodus; species Neoceratodus forsteri. Next base: position 46,129,496 of record CM028132.1, on the reverse strand, counting down.
GATGTGCCATGTCAAAATGCCGCCAGACCGGAAGACGGAGTGTGACCCTGACGCTCGGTCCCAGCCGTGAATGCTCAGTAAAATGAGGAGCGTAGGCACATTTACACGAGATAAAAGAAACATTGTGCCATGTAAAGGTCTGTTAACTGAACCTCTAGGAAGCAATTAGAAGTCCTAAATGAGTACTTTGCCTCAGTTTATACGGGGATGGAGGGGCTAGGTCTTGCAAGGGAGCGGGGCAAACCAGAGCAAGGGTGAGACCGGAGAGACCAAGGGCCCTGATGGGTCTGGGGAAGGGAGGCCAGCACAGACAGGTGGGGGCTCAGCAGTGCATGGTGAAACGGGGAGAACGAGGCTGAAAATCCCAGTAGAGAGTAAGGAAGCCCTCAGGTCCCTTCGGATGGAGAAAGCACCTGGGCCAGATGAGATTCATCCCAGAGTGCTGAGGGAACTGGCAGATGTCCTGGCAGTCCCTGCGAGCTTTCAACATCTGAGGACTGGGTGAGTGCCCCAAGACTGGAGGGTGGCCCATGTTGTGCCGATCCACAAGAGGGATCAAGAGGAGGTGGGAAGTCACGGGCCCATGGTCTGACAGTCGGTGGTTGGCAAGGTGATGGAGGTATTGTCAAGGAAAGGCTAAGGGGTTACTGGAGCAAACTGGGGGCTTGGACAATAGGCAGCATGGCTTGCCACGGAAAGATCGTGCCAGACAAATCTTGTTGAGTTCTGTGACTGGGTGGACGAGGCGCTGGACCAGGGTAGGCCAGTGGATGTCCTCTTTCTGGATTTTGCAAGGAGTTTGATCTGCTCCACAGTGGCCTGCTGGCTAAGCTGAAGGAAATGGGGGTAGGGGAGACAGTTGCTAAGATGGATAGAAATTGGCTCTCTGAGCGCACTCCGAAGGTGGTGGTTGGAGGGTTAGCCTCATCCCCAAGGTGGGTTACTAGTGGGTTCCCCAGGGTCAGTGCTGGGGCCACTCCTGTTCAACGCCTATATCTCAGACATCAGGAGGGGATCAGGAGTGAGATGAGTCTCTTTGCAGATGACTCAAAGCTAGGTGCAGTGGTGGATGGGAAGGAGGGTAGGGTAGCCTTGCAGGACCTGGAGGCTCTGGAAAGGTGATCGGGAAAATGGAAACTAAAATTCAGTGCAGGGAAGTGCAAGGTTCTGCACCTGGGAGTCAGAAATCCAGGCCAGGGGTATGCCCTGGGAGGAGACATGATTCAAGTTACGGAGGGTGAGAGGGACCTGGGGGTAGTGGTAGATGTCAAAATGAACAACTTGGAGACCTGTAGGAGGGCAGTGGCAAGGGCAAATAGAATGCTGGGATGCATCGCCAGGGGATTACCTCCAGAAAGGCAGAAGTGATCCTTCCACCAGACAACTGCTTGGTTAGGCCACACTTCTATATTGTGTACAGTTTGGAGACCACATTTAAAGAGGGACATTACACTCCTAGAGAGGGTCCAAAGGAGGGCAACCAAAATGATCTTGGGCCTGGGGAGAGGACCTTATGGAGAGGCTCAAGGAGCTCGACATGTACACCCTGGAGGAGAGGAAGGACAGGGGCGACATACTAACATACTAAAATGCCAGCAGAATAGGCCCTAATGGTCTTTCACATCTGCTCGTTGGTCAGCCCTCACACTGGGAGTTGACCTTGCTGCCCCCTCGCCTTCCTCTGGCTTCTCCCTGGTATGGTAGAGGTCTTCAAGTACATGAAAGGGATTAATAAAGGAAGCCCAGTCAGGGTGCTCCAAAGGAAGGAGGGTGGGGCAACAAGAGGTCACGGTGTAAGCTGGAAGGGGCAGGCTCAGAAGGGAGAGTAGGAGATGTTATTTCACTGAAAGGGTGGTAGAGCCGTGGAATGCACTGCCCAGGAGCTGGTAGAGATGGAGACTGTGGACGGTTTAAGAGGGATGGGACAGGTACAGGGGAGGGTAAATCTGACCAGGCACTATACAGGTGGAACATCTGGGACTGGGGACAGTATAACCCAAGGGGAGGGACACCAAAATCGGCCCCTCAGTGCGGGTGCTGAAAATCGAGCAGACTCGAGAGACCGTTAGGCCCATTCTGCTGCCGTTTAGTATGTTAGTAATTCTTGGTGAAGACAGAGCAGTGTAAGGTACTTAAAATCGTTATTAAAGTTGCAGCTCAAGTTCGGTCATGTAGTAGCACCTAGTGCTCCGACTTGAGCATCGCCCAGTAGCACTAAGTGCCTCGCATGACAGAATTCAAGGCTGCAACTTAATAACAATTTTAAGCACCTTACACTGTCTGCTTTCACCAAGAATTGCTTCTAGAGGTTCAGTTAACAGACCTCTACATGGCACAATGTTTCTTTTATCCGTGTAAATGTCCTCGAGCATTCCGGCATAGGACGCGATGCCAGGGTCACCTCAGTCTTCAGTGCGGCACTTTTGACATAGTGCATCCAGGAGCAACATTACAACAATAAATAATGCACAAAGGTTAGCTTCATTCATTTTAAACTATATAGGTCGTTTTAATTTGGCATTTTTGCAGCCCTGGTGATTGCCCCACTGTTTTGGACAGTTTTCCTTTAAGAAATTAGGGTGTAGTCTGAATGGAGAAGGAGCGGAGCGTAAGTGTATTTAATAGAGGACGGGCGTGGGCGGGAGAAAATTCAAGCAAGGATGCTAAACAAGGAAGCTATGCATTGCAGGAGCTAAGCTCCGATTAAGTCGATTAAGTGTCAGTGGCTCAGTAGGCACACTCCGCCTCTGAGGCGTGGAGATCAGAGGGCTGTGGGTTCAGTTCCCACATCTGGCACCTGGGTAATATCCCAGTACTGACACTGTAGTGCAGCATTAGAGGGTGCTGCACTTCTGAGGTGCCGCCTTTTGGAAGAGACGTTAAACCGAGGTCCCATCTGCCTGGATTGGTGGTAGTTCAGGTGGATGTTAAAGATCCCATGGCACTTATCGAAAAGTGTGGGGAAATTCCCGGTGTCCTGGCCAAATTTCTCTCAAAAATACCACCAACAGCTTAATCTGGTTCAAGGTCAGTTGGCATTCATCTGTATCCCCTCCCGGTCGTGCCTGAAAATAGGCAGGATTTGTCTAGTGCACTTACCCAGTCAACAAAAGCTAAATAAAATAAATAAATAAAGTCCTTATCACTGCTGACCGAAAAAGCAAGAATGCCGGCAGCTTCTGTACCACGTTGAGCGAGTCTGGAGAGACTGGCACCAAAATTCAAACAGCTAAAGTCTCTCCTGCACCTGGCAGCTTGGGGATCGGGTCTGGTGGCTGCCTGCCCAAACACAGTTCGCACTGCGAATTGCAGTTCGATGAGGAAATTGGGAGCTTGGTCAGGCCCCATATTTGGTTTAGAAATAGCATTGTAGACCTGGCAAAGGCTAGGACTGAGACAATAAAGACTCATGGTGCACAGCATAAGGAGGTACCTAGAAAAGTAGATTTAATAAGTATGTTAATTTACATATGTATTAATTCTAGCTAAAGCTAGCGTGAAACATAGAAACATAGACAGTGATGGCAGAGAAAAGACCATTGGTCCATCCAGTCTGCCTGAGTTGTCTGTTAAGGCTGGAACCTACTGTTCCTCCATGGTTGTAGCCCTCCCCATTCTCCTTCCTGATTCTGTCATCCCAGGTGACTACTATACCCTTCGTTCTGTCCCAGCCGTGCTTGAAGCTACTAACAGTTTTCACACCCACCACCTCAGTTGGCAGACTGCTCATGATTCCACTGTTCTTTCTGGAAAGCAGTACTTCCGAACCTCTCTCTTGAACCTCCCTCCTGTCAGTTTCCACTCATGTCCACGTGACCTTGAGTTAGTAGGCAAGCTAAATAGTTCCCAGCAGTTCACGTTGTTAATTCCTTTTAAGAACTGGAAGGTCTCTATCATATCTCCTTCCTCCATTCTGGTCTCCAGTGGAGTGCGTGTTCGGTGCCTTGAGGCATTCCTCATAGGACCTGTCTTACTGACCCTGAATCATTTTGTTACTCTGTGCTTTACCGTTTCCAGCCTATACTTCCTGAGGTGAGGACTCCAGAACTGGGCGCAGTACTCAGGTGTGGCCTCACCAAGGATCTATATAGGATTACCTTCCCATTCTGCTATCAAAACCCCTCCCAATAAGCCAGCCCGCTGGTGCAGCGATAGTGCTACTGCCTGCATCGGCTGGCAGGCCAGGTTCGGGATTGAGCCTGAAGTGTCAGCGGTCTGGTCGGGAGGGGGTGGTAGGTAGGATGAGTGTCCCACTGGACAGCTCTTCTCTTCTGGGAGGTGGGTTTGGATTCCTAGTGCTCAAGTAACACCCAGTGGAGATTGGGCATACATTGGCCAGGATCACACACTGAGGGGCAGAGGTGACGGCAGACATCTGCGGGCGTGTGTGGGAGTGCGTTCATCCACGCTAACGTAATTGCGTCTGTGTCTCCAGGGAAACCAGGAAGAATAATAAAAAAAATAACCTCTTGGGACAGTTTCGGGATGATGCCTCTGGCCTGCACTTGACTGGGGCCTCGGGTGGATCTTGGCCTCTCCCTTTGAGGGCCCCACTGCAGGGGCAAGCTGTGGGCCTCACAGTCTGGGCAACCTGGGGGCATGTCAGGTGGGTGGTCCAGGTGCTGAACGAGGGTATATCCCTGCCTCTCACCTGAGTCACAGAGTTGTTAAACAAAACAAAAAAAAAAATACAATTTTAATAACAGTTTCAATACTGAGCACTATGTTGCTCTTCAAAATGTCGAAAATTTCAATTTTTCTTTCTCCCCCCAAAAAAAACATTTCATCAGGACAAAACATGTCCTTACTTCCAGGATATACTTTTAAGTAACTCACCACATAAATTAGCCCGATTTCTTCTTTGTAGTTTTCAGTCCCTGGCAGCAGACACAGCTCTGTGTGTTGAGCAGACCGCTGCCAATCAAGTGCTAAGTGGCTGCAATTCTGCTATACCTGACTTGTCTGACTTGCAAGAGGCATGGGTCGTCACTAGCCTGAACAGGCACGTGATGCAAGGATGCCCACAGCAGCAGCAGACTCAAATAGTCCGGCACAATAGAGCGGCAGTCAACTGCTCTTGAATGGCAGTGTCCTGCTGAGCAACATACAGAGCTGCACGTGCTGCCAGGGACTGAAAACTGCAGAAGGAAACCTGAATTAATTTACGTGGCGAGTTACTTAAAGTATATACTGACGCAAGGACGCTGCTTTTGTCCTAATGAAATGCTTGGGGAGAAAAGTTATTGACATTTCGCATTTTGTTTCAAGTGCAAATATAATTCTTAGCACTGAAGCTTTTGTTGTAATTGCATATTTCTAGGCCCACCTCCTTGATAAAGCTGGAAGAAATGGCCAGTGAAATGCTGGGGCATCTGAAAGTTGGTGGGCAACAAAAAGGAAAATGAAATACTAAAACTGCAACATATATTCCTGGCTCACTGGTCGATTCACGTTTTGCTTTTTGTCCGTTTAAACTGTCTTTGGAACAAATCTCAGGTGGACCATAATTCGACTAGCAGCTGAGCAGGAGGCTGTCGCGAGATCATAGTTAGTTGAAATTCAGTGCGGAAAGTGTAAGGTAATGCACTTGGGGAACAAGAACCCCACAATGGAGTACTGGATGGGAGGAGGTGAGACTTCATGACTATGGCTAAGAAGGACCTGGAGTTACCGTCAGCAACTCCTAAAAGAATCGAGTCAGCACAAGGCTTACAGCAAGACAAGTAGGATGCTGGGATGTATCAGGAGGGGGATTTATTTATTTCTAGGACTGCTCCCTTGATAAAAGCTGGCAGGTGAAACATTGGGGCGTTTTTAAAGTTGGTGGCTAAGTGGAAAAAAGGAAAATAAACTACTAAAACTGCAACATATATTTCTGGTTCACTGCAATTTAATTTGCTCATTTGTTTTCAAATTTTAACTGCCAAACCCTTGACCACCTCTCTAACTTTTGTAAGTATCCATGTGCCTTAAATATCCTTTTTAGTGGCATCTCATCCCGAGTTAAGAGATGCAATAGGGCTTGTTCACCCCTCTCGGTGGGTATTTGATATTATCTGTGAAGTCAGTATTGAATAAGTTATACACTGCTTGATGGTAAATGCTGCATTTAGAAAACATTCTCCACACACACACGTCCCTTAGGGGTAGGAAGAATTATCTTAAAAGACAGTACAATTTAACTGAAGAGTGACTTGTTATGACGACTCGGACCACTGAATGTAATCATTTACAGCTTTATAGTGTATGATGGAATGCTGTTATTATTAAAAATCCATCACTTCGAAATGTTGTATGCTGTAGTAGGCTACATAGCTACTACAGCATAACATCGAATGATAAGCGCATACTGCGTTATAAGACCAGGGAAGTGGCCGCGGCAGTGAAAACAACAATGAAACGAAAGGCAAAGTGGAGAAAATAAAACAAAGTAAGTCGCGCTTACGTAGCAGTTGGCATCCTACACTATAAAAGCAATGTATACCCAGCTATCAGTAATAAGCTGGGTTAGTTCATCTCGAGGTCCCCAATGGCGACTGAACCCTCTAGCTACGCCTCGAGGTTCAAATGGTCGCCATGGCAACCTCTCATGAACTAGCCAGCTTGTTACCCAGCTGGGTATACATTATTCTATATTTTGTACACTGAAAGATGCAGACTTGGAGGAGGAGGGGCAAGTAGAGGGCATGGGTGGAAGCTGGAAGGTGGGACGATTCAGTGGAGAAAGGAGGAGGTGCTACTTCACTGAGAGGGTGGTGGAGCCATGGAATGTGCTGCCCAGGGGGCTGGTGGAGGCAGAGACAGTGGAGAGGTTCAAGAGGGGTGGGATAGATACAGGGAAGGGTTCTGGAAGCAGAATCCAGTGCAGTGAGAATATCGAACTGGGAAGGGAGAAGCCAGAGGAAAGGCGGGGGGGCAGCAAGGTCGGCTCTCAGGGGTGGGAGCTGACCAAGCGAGCAGACACGAAGACCGTTAGGCCTATTCTGCTGGCATTTTAGTATGTTAGTATGAAAAGTTTTTTTTTTTTTTTAAAAAAAGTAGTGTGTGTCTATGTATGTATATATACAGGGGACCTGGAGGCTCTGGAAAGATGGTCTAGAAAGTGGAAGCTGAGGTTCAATGGGGAAATGCAAGGTACTGCACCTAGTCAGAAACCCAGGCCAAGTGTACACCCTGGGTGGGGGGAATGCTACAAGTCCTCGGATGGCTGAGAGGGACCTGGGGGTGGTGGTGGATGTCAAGGTGAGCAACTCGGAGACTTGTAGGAGGGCAGCAGCCAAGGCCAGCAGGATGCTGGGATGCATCGCTAGGGGATCACCTCCAGAAGGAGGAAGTGATACTCCCTCTGTATAACTGCTTGGTGAGGCCACACCTCGAGTACTCCGTGCAGTTTTGGAGGCCACACTTAAAGAGGGACATTAAACTCCTGGAGAGGGTCCAGAGGAGGCAACCAAAATGATTTGGGGCTTGGGGGACAGGACCTACTAGGAGAGGCTCAAGTGCTAAATATGTACACATCGGAAGAGAGAAGGGACCAGGGGACATGATAGGAGGTCTTCAGGGTACATGAAGGGGTAAATAGGGGAGGAACAGTCAGGGTGCTTCAAGGAAGGGGAGGGGGCCACTAGAGGGCATGGGTGGAACCTGGAGGGGAAGATTCAGGGAGAAAGGAGGAGGTGCTACTTTACTGAGAGGGTGGTGGAGCCATGGAATCGCTGCCTAGGGGGCTGGTGGAGGCAGAGGCAGTGGAGATTTAGAGGGGTGGGACAGGTGGAGGGAAGGGTTCTGGAAGCAAAATCCAATGCAGCAAGAATATCTGGAATTGGGAAGGAGAAGCCATAGAAGGCGAGGGTCAGCAAGGTCAGCTCCCAGGGTGGGGGCTGACCAAACGAGCAGACACAAAAGACCGTTAGCCTATTCTGCTGGCATTTTAGTATGTTAGTATGTTAGCATATGTATATGCATGTATGCGACGGCTCGTTCGGCTACCCCTCCAGCCTCCGACTGAGTCGCTCATTGGCGTTGGCTACTCCACCCTCCCGGGAAGAAGAGAGCAGTCATCCAGATGTCAATCTCTGTCTCCCCGGCCACCCAGGTCCGCCCCGAACCCGGGTCGCCGCGTGATTTAGGATGTGGCGCCCAGCATCAAACCCCTACGCCACTGGGCCGCCTGTGTGTGTGTATATATATATATATATATATATATATATGTGTGTATATATAATATATGTGTGTGTGTGTGTGTGTGTGTATGTGTGTGTGTTTTATGTGTATATGTATGCATGTGTGTAATAAATTCATATATATATATATATATATATATATATATATATATATCTCGTGGAAGGGGGTCCAGTCTGGCAAGGAGAACTTGGAGCAGCACTGCAGGCAGTGTCACCATAGGGAGGGATTATCTTCAAGACTAATTGTCTGCAGCGAGGATGCTTGCCTTGTTTCTGTGCAGGGCACAGTTTGGGATCCAGCTTGTGATGGTTAGCAGCAGCATTGTGCTCTGAGAAGTTGGGGTGCCAGTCCAACGGACTACAGGTACTTAAATGAGGGAACATCAGCAAGCATGGTACCCTCAAGGTTGTGGAAGGAGCGGGAGGATACAGTCCGTAAGCCTCTGTTGGGAGCCAAGTGTCATGGAGAGCATTTTCTTGGCATTGAGGACAGAAGGTATTTTTCATTCTTTGTAGACTTTATTTATCGCCCTATCCCGTAGACTCTCTCCAGTGCGGTGCGATGCGACACCGGCTGATCCTGTCCTCCTGAGCCCCAGTGCTCTCCCTGGTACTGTCTGCATCTCGCCACATCTCGAAACCTCCCGGATCCGAGTCTCCTGGGAGCAAGGACCGTCAACTCCAGCCGGCGCACTATCTAAGTGTCTGGTGGGGACTGATGAGGGAGAACCAGGAGGACATCTTTGGCCGGAATTGGACGTGATGCCAGCACCACTAGACCCGCCTTGCCTGCCAATGGGAAGTTTTTTTTTTTTTTTTGTCATGTTACTGTCCCCCATAGACCTGGTGGTGCAATGCGGCTCCAGCGCAGTGCATGAATATCCCAATCACGCCTGCAGAAGTGCCACCATGGCCAATCCCCTACAAGCTGGTTCCCGACTGCTGCAAGGTCCCTAGTCAGCACTAGGAGCCGCTAGACGGTGAGAACCTCGACCCACCTGCCTCCCAGGAAAGGAGGGCTGCCCTCCAGATGCTCGATCCTTTTCTCCCTGCCAACCCCGAAGATCTGGATCTGCTCCCGAACCGGGTCGCCGTGGGCGCGAGGTGTGGTGTCCAGCGCCTCAACCCTCCGTGCCACTGGGCTGGCCTACAGAAGGTTTTTTATGGAGCCAGTGCTGCACACTGTCAAAGACCCGTTGAAGATTTATTTATTTTAGTTTTTGTTAACCGGTAGGTATACTAGACAGAAACTGTCCGTTTCAGATACGACCAGGAGAGTACAACAATTAGATACATAACGCTGCATATTACACTGTAATAATTCTAGATAAACATATACAGGGTTTAACACTGAAAAGTGAAAGCGAATGTATGCCTCAAGGATAGATATGAGGACATATATGTGAAGAGTAGTAAATACAGTAACAGAGATTGATACAGGTGCATTAAACACAACAATTTAACATTCAGATAGATCTGAAGATGTACACAGTATATTCAGCACTCAAGTGGGAGAGCATTTACATGTTGTAGTTTTAGAAGGTGTTTACAGAAGGTTTGTTTGAAACCCTTATATGTAGTGATGGCACGAATATCAGGTGGGATGTTATTCCAGTGCCTAGGGCGAAGTTTTGAAATGCAGCCATCCCCATGTTGGTCCTCACATTGGGTATACTAAATAATCCTGGGTCAGAGGACTTCAGGGATATGGATTTGAGTGTGGTTTCAGACACCCAGTAAGTTGTTGGGGTTGTTGAAAGTTATGAACTTTGACCGGCCTGGTGGCGCTAAGGGCTGAGGCAGCCATGCCTTACCTTGCACTCGCCAGTGACCGGGTTAGGAATGACCTTGGGTTGCCGGCATGGGGGTGGGAGCAGGATTGAGCATTGGCTCTCCTTTCCCAGGAGGGAGGGTTGCCCGTCCGAATCTCGCTGTCACGGATACAGGTCGGTGGCAGGCGGTATTAACGGCGACTGGTGGGGTGGGGCATCCAGTAGTGCATGACGACTGCGTGCCTCCTCACGTGCTGCACTCTGCGGGACGTGAGGATTGGGAGAAAACAGAAAAATACCTAAAAATACTTATTGGAAAAGAAAGAAAAAAGACAGGTAAGAACTTTGTAAATGGTACCTCTAGCAGTAGGTCACGGAAGACAATTGGGGAACCATTCTTAAATCTGAATATAGTTTACAGTGATGAGTAAGCCTGTTTGAGGAAAGTGCAAAGCATAAATGTTATTATAAGTGATAGCCCACTTTCTAAGTGCAGTCTTGGATGCTTAGGATGTGTACACTCGGTTGTCATACATGAATTTAGGGAGTAGGATGCTTTGTGCAGTGGACAGGCAGGCACGATGGACAAGATTGTGCCCAATTCTATAGGTCAGACCAAGCGTGGCATTTCTGCTTTACAAGTTTAAGATGTGTGTAAGAGAAAGTCAAGTGAAGGGTCTAGCGTAATGCCGAGGTAGTTGAATTTCTGAGCATGTTCCAGCAGGGCACCATCAAGGCACGTGACCTTTAGTGGAATTTGGCAGTTTTTTTAGTTTAGGGTAAGCCAAAAGCATAGCTTGTGTCTTTGTTACATTTAAGAGGAGCTTATTATTCTGTAACCAAGTTTGTACAGCTTGTACATCATGGGAAAGTGTGATTGATATTGGAGAGATGTTTGGAACTAGCAATAAGTACTAGGTTATCTGCATAAAGTGTGGGTATGCTATGTTTTAGACAGTCTTGCAGGTTGTTTTACGTGTATGGTGAATAGGAGTGACTGAGTATAGACCCTTGTGGGACTCCGACATTGGATAGGGGGTGTTCAAAAGGGGGACAACCAGGGGACACAGGTGGAAGCTAGAGGGTGGCAGACTCTGGGGAGAAAGAAGGAGTTACTTCACTGAGAGGTGGAACATGGAATGCACTGCCCAAGGGGCTGGTGGAGGCAGATACTGTGGAGGAGTTCAAGAGGGATGGGACAGGTATAGGGAGGATGAAGCTGAGTAAGTTCAATACATGGGGAATATCTTGGATAGGGGTAGAAACCCAAGAGGGATGGGGGACAGCAAATCGGTGCCCATTATGGGTGCTGACTGTTGAGCAGACACAAAAGACCATAAGGCCTACTCTGCTGGCATTTTAGTATATTAGTGGTTTGAGAGTGTAGTGCCTAGTTTTGCAGTTGTGGTTTATGTTATAGATAGTTGTTGAACCAAACTAGTGCATGGGATGACAGGCCAAGTTCTTTAAGTCTGTTATGTAGTAAGTAGTGATTGACCTGATCAAAGACCTTGTGGGAGGGTGAGGGCTTAACGGTTCCCTGGGAAGGTACTGATCCTCGAGCAGACTCGATAGACCATAGGGTCTAATCTGCTGGCTTTTAGTACGTTAGTATGTCAGACTGTGCCTGTCTATTGTTCTGTGTCCATTTCATTGGCTATGTGATTAGTTAATGTAAGCAAGGCAGTAGAGGTACTGTGATTACTCCTAAAGCCATGCTGGTGGAGGCACAGTGTTATGGTTGTTCAAGTATTCTGTTAGCTGGGTGGCTACTAGTTTTTCTAATAATTTATTCCGCACAGGCAGAATGCATATTGGCCTATAGTTGTTTGGATTTTTATGGCCCCTGTTTTGAAGACCAGGACAATATTGACATTTTCCATTCAGATGGTACAACACTGTTTGTGAGGATAGGTTGAACAGTCTGGTGACAGCAGGGCTATCTCAAATGCAGCAGGTTAATAATTTAGATTCGAGAGTGTCAGAGCCTGCAGATTTGGATATAGAACTATGCTTTAGAAGTTTGTGCTCAGCTAACTGATGACAGCCCTCAAGTGGAAGGGAGGGTTTAGTCTGTTTACTATCTTGGGGTTTGTCACTCTCTCGGGAGGGTTTGTATGACAGAAGATATCCGTATACATTGACAGATTACTGTTTATTTATTTTTCATTTATCAATCACTAGGATTACAAATACCTTTGAGCAGGAACTGCTCATTTACAAAGTTCCACGTCAAAGGATGTAGAAACATACATACAAAGGTAAACAGTTACATTCTTAACACAATAGATGACTAAACACTATATGTACAGTCAATAGTGGAAGAGGCAACATAAGCAAGCTAGAAACAGTTTTCAGGGTGAACTTTATAAGGATAGGAGGGAGTCGTCAGGCAAAGGCCATTGTCGGAGGTAGAGGTGGATGGCAAAAGTGTGGTGCGCGGGTGAGCTGGAGGCCTCATGAAGGAAAGTGCAAGCTGAGAGGGGAGGGTGGTTGGGGGAGTAATGGGTTAGAGGAGGCTGGTGCAAAATTGAGGTGGGGCAGTACGGCGGTTACAGATCACTAACGACTAGGGTAAAGGAGATGACCTTTGCTAAGGAGAGGCAGTCACATTGTGTGGTAGAGGCGAGGATAGTCATAGCTGCCTTTTAAAGGGATCTAGCGTCACAGCTGCAAGTGTTTCTTTGTTAAGGGTATTGTACCACTGAGGAGCCCTGTGCTTGAGACGACCTCTGACATATAGTGGTCCGGCATCTGGGGACCTGGAAGGTCTGTTGTTGAGCTCCATTATGAGCTTGAGTGCTGCTGTAGGCAGTAGGAGTTTTGCCACTCCTGATGGCATGAGCCCAAGGAGAACTTTTTGGTGAGCAGACCGTCTGGTATTGTATTCTACTAAGAGTGGTAGCCATCTGGCCTGGGCATATAGGTCACATGTGTGCATTAGGTGGGCGGCACCCGTTAGGAGCCTACAGGCCTTGTTGAGTATCACAGATATCCTCTGGAGAGCAGTAGGGGAGGCAGAGCCATAGATGACTAGACCGTAGCCGATAATGGAGGTGACAGATCTATAGATGGCCAGCCTAAGGGCTTCAGCGGTCAGGCAGTGTTTGTGCTTGTGGAGGCAGGCCAAGCCACATGGTGGCGGACTTAGCTGCATTACCAGTGTGCTGCGAGTAAGAGAGTGTGCTGCAGTAGTAAGAGTAGAGCTGTCCAGGGTGATGCGAGATATTTAAACTCAGGAACATGTTCAAGTGAAGCCCTGCATGATTCTTGATGGTGAGGACAGAGGTTTGTACTTGCTCCTTGGGTTGTAGGTGTCATGACCTTGGTTTTGCTATAGTTCAGTGTGCAAGTTTGTGTGAGCTAAACCAATCTTCACGTGCCTGAAGTCACATTGTAGTTGACCCTCAAGTTGACTAGTATCTGGTTACTAGTAAACAGTACTACATCATCCGCATAAAGTAATATTCTCTGTTGGCAGATGCTAGGGAGACCATTAAGAAAGAGAAAAGAGTAATGGCCCCAGTATTGACCCCTGAGGAACACCTGAGAGGATCGGTTTTTCATCAGAGGTGACTCAGCAATCCTGACACGTTGGACCCTTTCCCTAGGTAGCTGGCAAACCAGGGCAGTGCATCATTGGAGAGCCCGACAGCGGTCAGTTGATCAAGTAGGGTGGGTGGTTAACAGTGTCAAAGGCCTTCGTTGGATCAATGAGTATTGCCCCCTCCATTAAACTGAGCATTTAAATTGTCGGCAATAGTGGTGGGATTATTGCAGTTTTTACCATTAATGCTCATATCAGGGTGAGGAGGTATTATTTTGTCCTAGGACATGTTTTATGTGCTTCCAATATTGTTGTGGGGATCCTATGGTGGTCGAGAGAAGGTTTTATACTTAGTTTAATGGAATGTTTGAATTGTGTGTGAAGCTGCCCATATTTTTCCCAGTCTAGTGCACTAGCAGTGGCCTTGTATACCCTCCATTGTTTGTCCCTATTGTTTAACAGTGCTAGGAGGTTATGGTTAATCCATTTGTTGGGAAACCCTGATCCTTCTTGTTGTAAAGGGTACATATTTATCCTGGAGTTTCTTGAATGTAGTATTGAAGTATGTGGACAGCATTGACCTTGTCAGTGACCGGACCAGTTAGTATGTGCAGTTTCCGTTTTAAAGGCCAAGGGATAAATTTAGAGTAGTCACGGAAGGTTATTAATTGGGGGAGTTTGGCCTTCCAAACACAATACATACTAACATACTAAAATGCCAGCAGAATAGGCCTAATAGTCTTTTGTGTTCAGCTCGTTTGGTCAGCCCCCATCCTGGGAGCTGACCTTGCTCCCATCCCTCTCTGGCGTCTCCTTCCCAGTCCCGGATATTCTCGCTGCACTGGTTTTGCTTCTAGAACCCTTCCTATACCTGTCCCAACCCCTCCACCGTTTCTTCCTCCACCAGCCCCTGGGCAGCGCATTCCATGGCTCCACCACCCTCTCAGTGAAGTAGCACCTCCTCCTTTCTCCCTGAATCTCCCCTCCAGCTTCCACCCATGCCTCTAGTTTCCCCCTTCCTTCTGGAGCACCCTGACTGCTCCTCTCCTGTTTACCCCTTCATGTACCTGAAGACCTCTATCATTACACAGCTAATTAAAGACCCAACCAGGGTTAACCTAAAAAATTTTAGCAACAGCTCACTCCTGGATATTATGTTGGTAAACAAGCCTCACTTATATACGCATGCAGGAGTACTACCGAATGATGTAAGTGACCATTGTCCCATAGCTGGCATAAGATCTTCACTCAAACCACCCAACCCTGCTGAATTTGTCCTCAAAATGTCAAAAGAAGTTCAACATACCAGGATACCTCCATGACCTGAGTAACACAAATATATTGGCAAGATTTCTACCTTACAACCTCAGTGGAAACAGCTCTCCAGATCCTAAAGGACATTATCACTAATGCTCTCAATATTCATGCACCATTCACCAATATCAGAACTAAAGCAAGGTCCTGCCCTGGCTCACCACTGATCTTAAAACAGCCTTGCTAGCCAGAGACAAACTGTGGAAAAAGGCAAGAAAAACTAAGGATTCCAGAGACTGGCTAAATTTCAGAAAAGCAAAAACTCATGTACAACACAAATAAGATCTGCCAAAGCTGCCTATTATAGAGCTGAATTGGATGCCTCCTATAATAACCCAACCAGGCTCTGGGGAACTATAAAGGGTATCTTGGGCCAAAACTCTACTCCTGCCTTAACCTGCAAACTGCTACTAAATAACACAGAAATTACGGACAAACAAAATCCTAAATACCTTCAATGACCACTTCACCACAGCTGGACTAGCATTTGACTCTTCACCTGCAAATCTCCTGAGATCTTCCTTGAACCTTCAATCCACCGTGGGTCAAAAGGCTACATCAGCCTTCTCCTTCAACCCAATATCCTTGAAAGAAGTGGAAGATCTCCTCTCCAATTTAGATACTCAAAAAGTGCAGGTACAGACTCCTTGGACCCCTACTTCCTCAAGATTGCATCTCAAGTCTTATCTGCCCCCTCACTCATCTCTTCAATCTTTCCCTCACCACTGGATCCATTCCTCCACTTAGAAAACAGCTCAAGTAGTTCCTTTACTCAAATCTGGTGATCCTATGGACCTCAATAATTACAGGCCCATTTCCATCCTATCAGTTCTATCCAAGATGCTCGAAAAATTAGTAAACTTACAATTAAGGGACTACCTGGATAACAATAACCTCTAAATACAGCACAATCAGGATTTAGATCAAGGCATAGCACCATTTGCCCTAGCCAAAGTAACAACGACTACAGATTGCTATGGATAAGAAGAACAATACCTGTGCTGTGTTCCTGGATTTGAGCAAAGCATTTGACACAGTGGATCATGAATCATTAATCGCCTCCCTTGGCTCACTAGGGTTGGATTCCCTTCACTCAATTGGTTCAAGTGCTATCTATCAGATAGATCACAACTGGTAAAAATGGAATCTACCTATCCACCTTAAAACCACTGTTAAGAGGTGTACATGAGAAGGCTCTATTCTTGGCCCCATCCTCTTTGCCATCTATATTAATAATATTGATGCTAACCTCCTCAATCCAACATCCATCTGTTTGCTGATGATACTGAATTATATGTTAGCAATCCTTCATTATCTAAAGCCTGTGAACTGCTACAATCTGAATTTTCCATCCTACAACACAACCTACTGGATAAAAACTACTTCTAAATGCCAAAAAACAAAAGCTATGTTCTTTACCTCAAAGAGTTGCTCTGCCACTACCCCACCATCCACCACCCTACAACTAACCACCTTACTTGGAGAGAAGCTGGAATTGTGATAACTTCAAATACCTTGGAGTCTGGATTGATAACAAGCTTGACTATTCTGTCCATATTGAGGAGCTACTAAAGAAACTGAGACAAAGGCTTGGTTTATTTTTTAGAATAAAGCACTACCTCAACAGAGACTCCAAAAAGATTAATCCAGGCTTCATTCCTATCCCTCATTGACTGTGCTGACTTTCTGTATGGACATTGTTCACTCCACTCTTAAATAAACTGGACACCCTATACCACAGGTCCATCAGATTCATTACTGACCTTCCCTTCAGCACCCATCATTGCTCCCTTTATAAGGCAGTTAACTGGACATCATTACAACACAGAAGAAATAGGAATGCTGCAATTTGGATATTCAAAGCTTTATCAGGCAAGCTACCTACCTATATCTCAGACTGTTTTACTCCAAATTACTTCTAGGCCATACAACCTAAGGATCAGCAAAATTATCATTCTTAAGGTCCCCAATGTCTGCACCCAGTTTGGGAGGGCTGCTATCAGCTACTCACTAGCAATTGTTTGGAATTCACTCCAAAAACCATGAAGCTAAATAACCTCCTACCCTTAATATCCTTCAAAGATTATTCACCACCCTATTCCCAGAACTCTGCAACTGCTTCCACAAGGCCTAAACCCAGCCCTACCTACCCCGTGTTCCTATATGCTGATATAACTCCCGTTTCAGTCCCAAGATTCACCCTCAAAATGCCTGCTAGGTCCTATAATCTACATATTACTCCTGATGTGCCATTACCTTCTGTCTCACAGATTAAAAGTTTTAATGTGCCTTGTACATATGTATATTGTTATATATTAGCACTTATGTCATTGTATTACTGTTTGTTACCCTTGTCATTGTATTACTGTTTATGCTACCCTTGTCAATGTAATAACACTTGCACTTCTTGACCACTCAGGTCCATCTTGTAAATGAGCTATGCTCAATGATGTTCGCCTGATTAAATAAAGATTTTGATTGATTGATTGATGTCCCCACCCGGTCCCTTCTCTCTTCCAATGTGTACATATTTAGCTCTTGAGCCTCTCTCCATAGGTCCTATACCCCAAGCCCCAGATCATTTTGGTTGCCCTCCTCTGGACCCTCTCCAGGAGTTCAATGTCCCTCTTTAAATGTGGCCTCCAAAACTGCATGAGTACTCGGTATGGCCTCACCAAGCAGTTATACAGGAGAGTATCACTTCCCTCCTTCTGGTGGTGAGTCCCTAGCAATGCATCCAAGTATTCTGTTGGCCTTTGCCGCTGCCCTCCTACAAGTCTCCGAGTTGGTGGGGAAGGGAGTAGATGAGAGTGGGTTCCTTGATAATTTGGGTAGCATGTAATTTGCTGAGGTGTTGCTCTATAGGTACCCTATTTTTACTATGCCACTCTATATTAAACATACTAACATACTAAAGGCAGCAGAATAAGCCAAATGGTCTGTCTTGTCTGCTCGAAAGCCAGCAACCTAAAGTCGCCAGTTATAATAAATTCTCTGTTCTTGACTTGTGCATGAATTATATTAGTCAAATTTTCAATGATGATGGGCAGTTTGGTCAGCAGCAGAGGAGCCAAGCAGACAGCACAGTGTTATCTGCATACATATGGATGGGCGCAGAGAGGAGGTCATTTAGGAAATTATTGTCTGTAAGAGGCCCAGGACAGACCCTTAGGGACACCAGAGCAGATAGAGAGTGGAGGAGAGGGAGGCTCCAACATGGGCAGCTTGCTGCCTGCCCTCAAGGTAGGAGCCAGCTGATTGAGGGGTCAGAGAGCCTTACTGTCATAAGCTTGGCCAGGAGAGGGGTGTGACACAGTGTTGAATACTTTGGTCAACTCGACAAAGATAGTGGAGGTAATTTGGCCCTGGTCTGTATTGGACATGATGGAATTAGTAAGCGCGAGGGAGGTGGATGTAGAGTGTGAATTCCTGATACCAGACTGGAATGGCATGAAAAGCAGGAGCATAGTGCAGATACTTTCTTTCTGTACACACCCTTTCATAAAGCCTTGTTGATGATACAAGGAGGGACAGAGGGACATGAGAGGCTTTCAGATATGTAAAGGGGATAAATAAAGGTGGAGCCAGGGAAGTGTTCAAGCTGAAGAAGGGGGAACTACCAGGGGCACAGTGGAAGCTGGAAGGGGAAGTACAGGGGGCGCAGGAGACACTTCTTCACTGAGAGGGTGGTGGAACCATAGAACGCACTGCCCAGGAGTCTGGTGGAAGAGACTGCAATGGGCGATTCAAGAAGGGTTGGGCCAGGAAGACCACCTATGGGGCTGGGGGGTGGAGGCGAGCTCCCAGTAGAGGTTAACTTCTGAGCAGACCACGATAGACCATGGGGCCCTATTGTGCTGGCTTTTAATATGATACCTATTGATGACATATAGGAGAGCCTTCTCAGTTTTAGTGGCCAATGCTTTGTAAGTATTGCAGATGTCAGCATTTATCAGACAGTAGTTCCCAAGAGGTCGGGGTGTTTGCTTGGGATGAACTGAAGTTAAGGCCTCTCTGATCGTGGGGGCAGTCATTTATCGATGGCTTTCAAAAGGTACTTAGCAACTTAAGAGTTACGTACTTGTAATTGTTCTTAATTTTGTAAACTTTTGTATCATTGTTGTTCTGTAATATTTTATCATACTAACATACTAAAATGCCAGCAGAATAGGCCTAACGGTCTTTCATGTTTGCCCGTTTGGTCAGCCCCACCATGGGAGCTGACCTTGCTGCCCCTCGCCTTCTCCTTCCCAGTTCCGGATATTCTCGCTGCACTGGATTGTGCTTCCAGAACCCTTCCTGTACCTGTCCCACCCCTCTTGAACCCTCCACCGCTCTCTGCCTCTACCAGCCCCTGGGCAGCGCATTCCATGGCTCCACCACCCTCTCAGTGAAGTAGCACCTCCTCCTTTCTCCCCTGAATCCCCCCCAGCTTCCACCCATGCCCATCTATCATCAGTTGGGCACCAGAAATTACTCAAATTTGGCTTTGCTGATATAGTTGAGGCCTCTTATTAGAGAGGTAGAAGAAGGGGAGTGGTAATCCTGATCCCCAGACAGTCCCAACTCCAAGTACTTGCCGGTATACAGATAGAAAGGGCAGGCTGGCGTTAGCTGTTGTCAGACTAGACCAACAAATCCTGACACTTTTCAGTAGTTGTATCCCCAGGTTCTGATGCCTCCACCATAACAACAGTTAATGGACATTATTTTGAGTAGACAGCAGGGGATATTGATAATGGGAGGAGATCTTAACTGCCACCTTAATCCCTCTCTTATCTCATCCTCTGCACACCCTTCCCTGCAGTCCTCGGGTCAAAACATCTCCGTGGCTGCTCTGGGATGTTGGACTAGTCGATATATGAGACAACTCCACCCCTTACAGCGGAAATTTACCTACTACTCTAATGCATTTAAACATTATTCCAGACTAGATTATTTTTGCATAGGTAGGGACGCTTAGATCAAGTTTGGTCGGCACAAATCCTTAATATCTGCCTATCTGATCAAGCACCTGTCGTTTTAGAACTTAATATCCGAAAAGAGAAGAAAATGTGCAGTGGAGATTTAACCTCCCTTTTGCAGGATAAGGAATTTAAAGACCTCCTGGAAACACGAATCCGGAAATCATTAGAGATAACACCTCTACACAGATATCCCCACAGACCCTATGGGACACGATAAAAGTTGTGCTCAGAGGCTATATTATAGCTTATGCTACACATAAGAAAAAAAGCGAGCTGAGGCGTAGCTGCGGCGCTATCAGGAGAAGCTGGGTTTTCTCCAGGAGGCCCACATGCAGGAGATTCAGATCTTCTTCCGCTGATATCTCAGACACAGGCTGAGATACAGCGACTGCTGACAGCCAAAATGGAACAGGCTTTGCATGGCTACAACTACATATTATGAGGGTAGTGCTCGGCCTCCAGACTCTGACCTACTGCCTCAGAAACCAAATTCAACAACACCTATATCCAAAATTAAAGATCCTATTTCAGGGACAGATGTGGCACTCTACACAACACATCTTAGATGCATTTAAAAAATATTACCAAACCCTTTATTCTTCTCCTCGCGAAGCCTGCTTCACATTTAATTCAGATTTTCTCTCTCAGATCGTCTCCCAGCCCTCCCTCTCTCTCCAGACCCAGATAGCAGCTCCGATCTCTGAATTGGAACTCCAAAACTCTATTAGAGGACTCAAAATGGTAAACTCTTGTATCTGGACAGTTGTGCTGCCAGTCTAATTAATCATTGTTCCTCGCATTGTTAGTCTATTGTTCTGAATTTGTTTGTACTTTTGTTCATTTTGTATTGCTTGAGTGTTTTGCAGTTGCATTGTGAATTGTATTCTCTCACTACCCTTCCCTAGGTACACCTGAAATAAGCCATGGCTCAGTGTACAGTACCTTCCCTGGTTACAGACTTGTGAATAAATACAAAATTCACCTACTATTATCCTCTTTCAGTTTGCCTTATCCCTTCACACAAAATCTATAAAGTTCAAAATTTAAATGCAGTACTTTTCCAAGACTTACTTGAGCCTTCCCTGGACCAGGATGGGGCCTCCCCAGGAGACTGGCCTCACCATTTGAGAACCCTGCCATAGCTCAATTCCTTAGACAGATCCCCAACCTGCATGGGTACAGGGTGTCAGAATTCTGCTACCATAAACTAGCATACTATGCAGCGCATCTCCTTACATCACCGCCCTGAAGAATCCCTACAGGTCCTAACCACACTCCTAAAGACATGGAGATCATCACGGATATACCATTAACCCTGATAAATCTGAGGCCTTACTGGTACAGCCCCTTGCCCCTGGGTTGGTTGGGTTGTATCCTTACAAATGGGATAGACCTTACATAACCTACTTGGGCATTAAAATACCTAAGAATTGCTCTGAGCTTTATTGATTAAATTACGCCTTCACTCTTTCTAAAATAAAATCGGTTTGCCTAGATGGACCCCTCCCTCGCCCTTAATGGCTAGGGTTCAGTCAGTAAGATGAACCTGCCGAAGATACTGTATCTAATGCAAAACATTCCTCCCTCTTACCTCAAGAGATGTCCAGGACTGGGACAGAATGATCAGTAAATTCCTGTGGGCGGATCAACGTCCCAGAATAGCATAGTAGCTTCAATGTGCTAAGGAGAGGGAGGTCTGGCTCTTCCTGCATTGTTAACTATGGATTGGCAGCTCTACCATCGCACATATCAGGTTGTTTTTACTCCCCAATCGGACTCCGGTCTGGATTTCGGTCAAGTGGCTAATGTCAGGCAGCCCCCTGACTCACTCTCATGTATTTCAACCCTGTAATATCTCCAGGTTAAGGCAGGCTTCTAGGTTTACAGGGCCCTACTCCTTGCTTGGAGAGGGTTCCTCTCCCGTCCAACCAATAAATTCCTATCCATATGGATGGGAATCCCTGCAGGAGATCCTTCATGGACCCCGGCACAGCTGGATACCACCTTCCGAGTTTGGGCCTGTAAGGGGTTGAGACACCATACCAATTCTATGACAAGAACATTTTTGAAGTCATTCGACCAGATTAAACAGGAATTCTCTGACCAATTTGGATTTTTTTTAGATATTTGCAGATTCGACACCTTTTGAGTGTCAAAATTGGCCTAGATGTCACGGCTCAGGTGGTCCCTCC
The DNA here is from genome assembly GCA_016271365.2 of Neoceratodus forsteri. Classification (NCBI taxonomy): domain Eukaryota; kingdom Metazoa; phylum Chordata; order Ceratodontiformes; family Ceratodontidae; genus Neoceratodus; species Neoceratodus forsteri. The sequence continues at coordinate 46,107,521 of CM028132.1, read as the reverse complement.
CATTTGTTCCTTGCTGGTTCAACTTGCTGAGGAGGCAATCGAACCCATTTGATCTCTCGAATATATAAAGCCCTTCAGGGGCTCCCTCTTGATTATGGATCTGGTACAGTTTCATTGGGAGGCTGAACTCCAGGAGGAGCTGTCCTGCGAGGACTGGCTTGCGATATGCGGAGGCAACATAAAACTTCAAACTCATATATTTAGAAAGAATTTTCCTGGAAGATAGTCTCCAGATTCTTTCGCACCCCTCAAAATATCTGCTAAATTTTTGGCTGATGGGGACCCTTCCTGCTGGAGAAATTGTGGTTGTGAGCTAGCCACACATGCACACATTCTATGGTTCTGCCCAGTACTTTCATCGTACTGGTCTTTGGTACTCTGATATTAGACCTACTGCCTTCTTTAGGTAATTTCACCCCATCCGTGGGATTCTCCTTCACTACCCACACCATTTCAAGAACCCACATCACATTTATTTACTCAATATACTACTGAGCACGGCCAAAAAGTGTATTACCGTTTGTGGCTCCGTCAGGGAACCCCCCACTATAACAGCCTGGGAAGACACAGTGTACGAGCGTCTATACATTTGAACATATGACAGCCAGGTTACAAAATAAAATTCCAGAATTAATGAATCAGTGGAACATCTGGTTTCTTTATATGTCTCAGATTAGGCCAGCTCAAGTAACATAATGCTGTTTCGTCTGGGTTGATGTCCCCCGGACCTTGGTGGTGCCGGCCAGCCTCAAATATTCTTTTACCCTTTATGAGCCCTCCTCACTATATAGGAGATTGTATACTTAATATTTACCTAATGATTAAAGACATCATCTCTCTGAACCTCCCAGTGGATCTCCAGGCCCCCTATGAGGCAACCGTAGATTTATATTACATGGTTTAGTTACTGTCTGTTTAAGGATAGTCATGCATTCTCTCAGACTAATAATAATTGGAACTCTTATATCTATGGAAAATGACACCTGACTTTTATATATAATGATGTAACTAACAGATATCAGTTGTATAATCCATTATCTACACTGATTTATTCTGTACCTATGCCTTGTGGTCTATATGGAAAAAAACATTGAAATAAAAATTTAAAAAAAAAAAAAAAAAAGGTGCCAGCGCCTCAGCCCTCTGCGCCACCGGGCGACAACGACTTTAAGCTCTTTATGAAAGAAGATTGCAGCTCCACCTCCGCTGTGCAGAGCCAGCTGTGGATCATTCTCCTACCCACCGAGCCGTTCTTTCGAGACTTGCTGGTTTCTGAAGTAACATTATGTGTTTCTTGTGTAAAGGCCACCTCACATTTGGTTTGCCTGAGGTCCTTGAGGATGGTTTTCTGTTTGATAGGATGAATAACCCTTGTTCATTAAATGGACATAATTGTAGCACATCTGGAACCATATTAAAGCAGTAGTATCAGTTAGTTGGCAAAGAATGTGTTTATTAGCAAAAGTGTTTTTCTGACACTCTTCTTGGGTTTATCATTACTGTATTTTAATTCAGATAACTAACATACTAAAATGCCAGCAGAATAGGCCTATCTGTCTTTTCGCATCTACTCGTTTGGTCAGCCCCCACCCTGAGAACTAACCTTGCTGCCCCCTCTCCGGGCTTCTCTCTTCCTAATGCTGGATATTCTCGCTGCACTGGACTTTGCTTCCAGAACTCTTCCCCTGTCCCACCCCTCTTAAACCCCTCCACCGTCTCTGCTTCCACCAGCTCCCTGGGCAGCGCATTCCATGGCTCCACCACCCTCTCAGTGAGTGCACCTCCTCCTTTCTCCCTAGATCCCCCAGCCTCCACCCATGCCCTCTAGTTGCCCCCCTTGGAGCACCTGACTTTGCTTCCCTATTTACCCCCCATGTACCTAAAGACCTCCTATCATGTCCCCCCGCCCCGGTCTCTTCTCTCTTTCAATGTGTCATATTTAGCTCTCTCCCATAGGTCCTGTCCCCAAGCCCCAGATCATTTTGTTTGCCCTCCTCTGGACCCTCTCCAGGAGTTCGATGTTCCTCTTTAAGTGTGGCCTCCAGAACTGCACGCAGTACTCAAGGTGCGGCCTCACCAAGCAGTTGTACAGAGGTAGTATCGCTTCCCTCCTCCTGGGTGATCCCCTAGCGATGCATCCCAGCATCCTGTTGGCCTTGGCTGCTGCCCTCCTACAAGCGTCCAAGTTGTTCATCATGACATTCACCACCACCCCAGGTTCCTCTCAGCCATCGAGACTTGTAGCATTCCCCCGGTGTACACTTGGCCTTATGTCAGAGGCGTGGCGTTGAACAGGAGGGGCCCAAGAACTGATCCCGAGGGACCCACTAATGACCCTCCTTGGGGATGAGACTTATCCTGCCAACCCGACCCTCTGGGTCCGGTCCTGGAGCCAATTCCCTATCCATCTGATCATCTTGTTTCCTACCCCCATTTCCCCGGCTTATCCAACAAGCTCCATGGGGAACAGAGTCAAGCAGCTTTGCTGAAGTCAAGAAGAGGGCGTCCACCGGCATACCCAGGCCCAGGCACTCGTCACCCAATCATAGAACTCCACAAGGTTTGTCTGACATGATTCCCCAGGATAAAGCCATGCTGTCTATCGTCCAGGCACCCGACTTTTCCAGATACGTTTAAACAGTTTTATTACTAATGTTGTAACTGGTACAGTAACTCCGAGATGGTTGCCATGGTCTGTTTTTAACAGTTTCTTCCCTCGGGTTACTTTTTAACTGGACATAGTAGAGTCATACTTGTACATGAGTTAAGAGGTTGAAAAGCCAATACTATCACTGTAGTGCAGCATGATAGAGATGCTGTACTCTTGAGGTGTCTTCTTTTCAGATGAGATGTTAAAGTGAGGTCCCATAGTGCGTGTTCTGACTGTTGTTCAGGTGGACGTTAAAAGATCCCATGGCATTTCTTGGAAAAGTAGGGAATTTCCCCACATGTCCTGGCGAATTCCCCTGTTTACTAAAAGATACCACCAACAGCTTAATCTAGTTCAGTTTCACTCGGTTTCCAACTGTAGCTCTTCTTCCCACCCCACACTCTCCAACCCCTGGGTGAGGCTGAAACTAGGCAAGTTGCCTGGCCCTCCTTTCTCGGTCAACAAAAATAAATAAATAAAATAAGAGGGTGCTCGCGCACATTTCTGATGGCAAACTACGCAGCACTTCCCAAGATATTTGATTTAGTCACGGTGAGTGTGCAAGCATGCACTTCAAGGCATAAATTAGTGTCAGAGATTTGATTAGCGGCCTTCGCTAATCAAAGGAAAAAATGATTAGCAATTGCGCGAAGTTGATTAACAGTTGCCAAAATTGATATTTTTGCTCAAAACCCCCTAAAATGTATTTATCTTGCTCTGTATTAATAAAATACACATTTACCAAATGTTTGAGACTGATCTCTATTTTATTTAGCCATTTCCAGAGAAATACAGCAATTGTGCAGCAGCATTACATTTTAAGAGCCGAGATAGGATGTCTGCCAAAGCAGACTGAATTAAATGAGTAGTCGTGACAAAGGAACCCCTGCCCCAGCATAAAAACTCCACCTGGGACCGTGATTGACCACACAGTAACCAACAAGGATTGGGTGCAATCTGTTTGCTACTGTTCTCTGCCAGGCATGTAGCCAGTAATTCTATCCTGTTTTAGGGGAGGGACCAGGGGTGGTCCACCATCCGCAGCTGCCAAGTCACCAGCATGCCTTGGTTTAGCCCTAAAAAATATGTCTACAGCCCTGTCTGGGTTGAATTCAGCTGAGGGGGGCCCTGTTTTTTTTTTTTCTAAGCCTTGTATTTATACACCGGATCTGCCTCCTCCTCCACTCTCTCTGGCGTCCTCTGCAGACCCCATTGTGATCTGCCCTTAGGCGCCTCATCACACACACTCCCTGAGGCCCCAGGTATACCCCTGGGTAGGGGTGGAGAAGTACCCTTGGCGCGTACCTCTCCAAACCAGCACTCTATGTGTGTGCGTAGATCCGGCACAGTGGAGTCTGTCCGACAAGCCCTGGAGATGTCCAATGGAGGCTTCTTAGGCCTAGGAGGAAGTGAGATGTTTTCCCTGATTCCTTCTCCCCTGACATGCGTGCAGTGAGGGCTATGAGCTAGGAGGCACGCTGAGGGCGTAACTCCCTGCTCCGCCCTCTACCAGCCATCACCCAATCTACTTGCTGCTTCTCCACCTACTGCGCCATCCACCGGGCTCCCCTAGGTGGCGGCATTACCAGGAGGGGCCTGCAGTAACCCCCCTTCCCGAGAAGGAGAGCTGGCGTTAGGCTCCTATCCTTCCGTCGGCCGACCCCCAATGACCCATGGGGGCCCTGCTTTTAATGTGAATCAATGTTTCTACAGTATCCTCTGCCAGACTTGCTCTCCAGTCAGTTTTACCTTGTTCATAGTTGAAAAACACCTTTCTACTATTGCATTAGACACAGGAAGTACTCTCAACACATTGACAGGCTTCTACAGATTTGGATAAGAATTTTGGAAATCACATGCCAGCTTTGACCAGATAGCAGAGGCAGAAAGATTGATGAAATTGGTTTGAGCAAAAATCTTAAACTCTTGCCATTCTACAAGTAGCAGAGTGCTGTCACAGTCAGGCTGCAAACGTGCTGAAAAGTGGTCAGCTACTGCAGTAATGTCACTGTTACGGACAGCTCCAGTTCCTTTCTGCATGCAGCTGGCCAAAGTCTGGTATCTAACACTTTTGCACAGTTATAGATATTACTTTCATCAGTCAAACCAAACCTTTGTTCACAACAGTTTTCAATGTTTGTAATGTATTTCTTATTTTGCTGTTCAAAGGTTTTAACAGCTTAGCCACTAAAATGTGTTAATTTTACACCCTTGTGTGTGGCTCGAGCACATGCTCCTGAAAGAACGTCAGGCCCATTTTTTAAGAGAATGTCAAGTTCACTGCCTCCTATGGGACCACTCTGCTTAGCATGGTCAGGAGTGTTTCTCAAAGTTTCAACAGAGCTAAGTAGCTCTGGCATTTCAACTACTTCTTTTGAAGTGCTAGTGAGAACCTGGCAGGTAGCTGAAGGCAGCTGTTCAGAATACAAAGGCGTGCCACCATTTGGAATTTAGTCATAATTTGCAACACTCCCTTGGCTCTGGCCTGGTCATGAGTTGGGTCTCGTGCCATAGATTCTAAATGGGCACAAATTACAGGGAATGATTTGGTAACAGCACGGGTGGCAGGAAGTTTATGCTGCACTCCAGCGTGGTGCTATGGGTCGTCTTGCTTTTTTCAACTGACATCTCCATGGCCTGGCAAAGGACCGAACTCTGAGTCACTTAGGACCTTTCTGATAGAGATAAGACAGTTGGGTCCGAAGTCTGAAACATCATAGCCAGTTTTTTTCTGGATCATATTTTTGGTGCCATCTCTCTGCAGTTGCTAATTTAACTCCAGCTATGTCGGACTGTAATTATTAAAAGTTTGAAGTTAGCAAAACGAGGTGTCGTGCTTACTTAAATTAACCCATGATGAGGGCTTTTCCTGAAAAAGAAAATGGCACAGCGAGCAGATGTGTGACCCCCAGCCCCTCCCGGCTCAGTCGCTGGCACTTCTCAGACCAAACCCTGTTACCTAAGTGGGGCAGTCCCTCCCATTGTGACTGTGTTGCAGGCAGCCGGTCACTACATAGCAGGGCACATTACTTGAGTTTTTGTGGGCTTGCTGCCACAATAAGAAAAGTAGTGTGTCCAAATCAGAGTGCAAGGGCACAGGTAGTTCCTTCCTCTAATGGGGCAACACAGTGCAGTTCAAGTTAAACTCTCTGCAGTTGCAGGGCACAACAATTAATTTTTCATATTCTGCCCAGAAAAAGGACAGACAATGAGTAGCGGGGAATAGTTTTTTTTCTTGCCAAAGCAGGGCACAAGTTTTTAGTTCTCTCATGGATCTCTGCAAAGGGCAGGCACATAGTCTATTCTGCAGTTCCCAAGTTCACTGCAAAGGGCTGGGCACAACAGTTAGCAGGGCACATTTTCTAGTCCTTGGATTCTCTGCAAAGCATAACTTAGTCTTTTTCTGTTCCCAAATTGTTCACTGCAAGTGACAGGGCACATGTCATTGACAACATAAGCACTGGGTACATAATTCTTAAGTGCCTGGTTCCCTCATCTCTGGGGCAGAGTACAAATCTTTGCAAAGCAGAACACATTAACTTGGTCTTTTCTGTTCCTAAATGTTCTCTACAGATGCAGGGCACACAACATAAGCAGGGCACGTTAAATATTAGGCAGAGTACAGATCTCTGCAAAGCAGAACACATTAACTTGGTCTTTTCTGTTTCTAAATGTTTCTCTCTGAGATGCAGGGCACACAACATAAGCAGGTCACGTTAAATATTAGAAAGAGTACAGATCTCTGCAAGCGAGACACATTAACTTAGTCTTATTCTGTTCCCAAATGTTCACTGCAGACAAAGGCACACAGGTCAGGGCGCATAAATAAGTTCTGGTTCCCCAATCTCTGCACATTACTTAGTCTCTTTTCTGTTCCCAAATTAACTGCAAAGTCAAGAGCAGGCACACAACTAGCATGACACATCACTTCTTGGTTACCAGAGCTCTCAAAGCAGGCAGGGCTGCTTACTTATTCTTTATCTGTTCCCAGATGTTCACTGCAAAGGCATGAGCACACAACATAGTAGCAGGGTATATTAAGTTCTGGTTCCCCATAATCTCTGCAAAGCAGGGCACATAGTCTTTATTTTGTTCCCAAATGTTCACTGCAGTTATGTTCACTGTTTGTTCTCAAATTCACTGCAAGCAGGGCACAAGCTTAAATTTCAAGGCAGGGCACCCATTTATGCCCTTGTTCTCCACCATCCACAGTCCAGCTCTAGGCCCTGCCCATTTGTTGCCACTCACGTCGTGTCCCCCAATCTGTGCCCTGAAGTCCATGTGCCCTCTTCCCTCCTCCAGGCTCCCCGACCAAATGAAAATGTTTCTTCTTTTTTGCTGCTTCCAGTTCTCTGCGCTCCTGCTCTCCTCTGTGATCGCTGAAACTTCCCATCCGACCATGCCTCGCCCCTTGATGCAGCGCCTCGCTTCCACTCCATCCAGGTCACCCCGCTCCTAACACGGCCTTGGCAGAGCCCTTTCTCTCTGGCTCCTCCTTAGTGTGGGCCACCACTTTTCCTGGCTCTGGCTTGTCTCCAACCACCTGCAAAACAAAAGACACAATTTAAGTTAACCGGACAACGGTGCAACAATGATTAAAAAAATTTGAAATAAAAATAAACTCACCTTTGGACTCCTGCTTGACCTCCCATTGCCTGCTTCCTTTTCTAGGTACACTGCAAAGAGACTCTTGTCATGTTTCTCCTGCACGGAGACTGGGGGGGCAGAGCATCACTGGACCAATCTGGGAACAGCTCGGGGTTCATGGGGTGGGGCATGGAGGAGGAGGACGGCAAAAAATGGATACCAGGACAAAAAATTTAAAGTGACCATGCCCAGTAGGCGCTTTTACAGGATCCAGGACCAATTGGCAATGATTAGCAATGACTGCTAATCACTGCTGCCAGATGACTTTGCTTTTACCGATCTTGTGTCCTGGGTGCGATGCGAACCCGCTTATTTTATGCCTATGCACTGAAAGAGCTTGTATACTGCTTGGGATTAACATTTTCAGATGCAGTCAGCTGTCACTTCTTACATCTTAAGTATTTTTTTTTATTTTCTGTTTGCTAATTAGAAGATTTTCCACCTGGCAGTACTGGGGTGGCGTGTGGAGCAGCACTCTGTCTGGAGGAGAAAGTCAGTTCTGTTCCTCCCGCTGCTTCATCAGAAATGAGACCAAACACCTTGAGGCACCACAATTCTTGCAGCCTGAGCAGTGACTTTCACAAGCTACCAATCAAAATGAAGGAAATTGTGACATCACTAGTAACCAGGAGAGCCAGCCCCTGCTGCTTCCTGTGAAAGTGAAACCTGGCAGTGAGAAATGGTTTTCATTGGTTACTAGTGATGATGTCATAGTCAGTGTAATCTCAGTGTTGATGTAGTGGGAGGAACAGAATCGACTTTTTGTTTCTCCTCCAGGCGGACTGTCTCCACACATCACTCCAGTACTGCCAGGTGAAAACTCTAATTAGCAAACAGAAAAGAAAAATACTTGAGACAGAAGAAGTGACAGCTGACTAGATCTGAAAGTTACAGTTAATTGCAGGCAGTTTCAGGCAAGTACACTAGCTCTTTAAAACCCATTATCAGAGCCGCCTGGTGGCGCTGAGGGTTGAGGCACCGACGCCACACCTTGCTCCACGCTGACTAGGAGCAACCTTGGGTGTCGGAGGGTCTGCTCGGGAGGATGGAGCGTCCCAGGGACTGCTCTCCTCCGGGGAGGGTGAGGTGGGATTACCGTGGCAGTGCTGGCTCCTGGTGGTGACTGGGAGTCAGGGCTAACAAGCGGCTCGCTGTGGGAATGGCACGGACGTCATTGGGCCAGCAGTGTGTGGAAGCGACAGCAGCATCATTGATACCCTGCGTCCGTGCCGTGGGGTGGCAAAACACAAGATCATCCGGCATACTCGAGCGCGTCTGGTCCTCGGCGCGCACCGCCCGACTCAAGTTCGTCTTCTTCTGACTCGGCCTCGGCTTTCCACGGTGGTGGGTAAGTACCCGCCATGATGTGGCCGGAGAGAGAAAGCAGGAGGGGTTTGAGCTCAGGCATTGATTGGTCGCGGGGCTGTGGACCTAGGCTGAAAAGAGGGAACCATAGGCAACACCCCCAGCCGAGAAGGGAACTGAAAGAAATCATAAAAGAAAAGAAAAAACATTATTAGTTTGAGGTTTTGCCAGACATATGTTCGCTCTTAGACTGCCAGTAGATTAAGAACATATAGAAATTCAAGACGTGTATACAAAACAGTATAGTGACATTTTTGCCACTAACAGATACTGATGCTTGGAGATAACTGTGCTGATCATTAGAGCGGATTATCTTGGTAGACACCAAAATGAATAACACTGAAAACTGATCTGCGGCAAAGCTAACAGGATTCTGGGCTGCATAGCCCGGGGAATTACGTCCAGGAGGAGGAGGTGATCCTCCTCTATATAATGCCTTGGTCAGGCAGCATCTTGAGTACATGGCAGTGCTGGAGACCTCACCTCAAGAAGGACATAGCACTGCTGGAGAGGGTCCAGAGAAGGGCAACCAGGATGATTCAGGGCACGAGAGAAAGGACCTGTGAGGAAAGGCTTGAAGAACTTGGGCTGTACTCCTGGAGGAGAGGAGAGACAGGGGAACATGATAGGGGTCTTCAAATATGTGAAAAAGATAAGCGGCAGAGCCAAAAATGTTCAGGCTAAAGAAGGGGACACAAGCAGGGGCATGAGTGGAAGCTGGAGGGAAATTACAGGAGAACGTAGAATACATTACTTCACTGAGAGGGTGGAGGGGCCATGGAATGCACTGCCTGGGAGTCTGGTGGAGGAGGGCGCAGTGGAAGGCTTCAGGAGGGGTGGGATAGGTGCATGGGTAAACTGAAACCGAAGATGACCCTCTCAGGGCCAGGGGTGTGGAGAACAGCGCCCAGCAGCTGGCTACTAAACAGACAATGTAAAGACCATCAGGCCTATTCTGCTGGCTTTTCGCATGTTAGTATGTTGGTATAACCAATATAATTTGTGCCTTCATGAAGAATATAGCAGGAAGCACATTATTGTGCGCGAATACTTGGACCCTGTCCATATTGCACATGGTTTTTCTGTAACGTTTTTAAAAATATTATAGCTCTTACCATGCTTCTCCATCCACACTGCAAGCGGATGTAAAAACATGCTTAAACACGGTTTACAAGTGGATCCGCACCGAGGATCATTCGCTGAGAAGTAAACGCTAATTTGAAATCGTGGTGCACTGCATGGCATCAGTTGTCCCACAATGCATTAAGAGACATGCTGACGCCACAGTCAATATCCCAAGATCCATTTTGGTTTGCCATGCAACCAGTGTTTAAAACATGGCTGCATCCACTGTGTATGTGATGCTACTGGCAGCAAGATACAGCCGAGATAGAAGGATTCTTGCCGTAAAATTAAAAAAACGGAAAGCAGCTCAAGAGAGGAGAGCCCAAAGGATGTGGCTATTAAAAAGTGGGACTCTGAGGCTCTCACTATGCTGTAGGACATAATGGTGTGTGCCTGTGTGACACGCCAGTTCAGAGAACTGTATGGCCCTTTGAACAGCTTCGGTACTTGGTGGATTAACACTGTTCTTGGAAGCTGGAGTATCGAGCAGTGGTTGGCAAATTTTAGAATGGGAAAAGACATTTTATTTTCTCTGCACTAAACTGTTACCATTACCAGAAGGAGAAGTGATACTCCCCTCTGTATAACTGCTTGTGTGAGGCCACCTCGAGTACTGCGTGCATTTTAGAGGCCACACTAAAGACGGACATTAAACTCCTGGAGAGGGTCCAGAGGAGGGCAACCAAAATTATTTGGGGCTTGGGGACAGGACCTATGGGGAGAGGCTCTAAGAGCTAAATATGTACACATTGGAAGAGAAGGGCCAGGGGACATGATAGAGGTCTTCAGGCACATGAAGGGGTAAATAGGGAGGAGCAGTCGGGAGCTTGAAGGAAGGAGGAGGGGAACTAGAGGGCATGGGTGGAAGCTGGAGGGGAAGATTCAGGGGAGAAAGGAGGGGTGCTACTTCACAGAGAAGGTGGTGGAGCCATGGAATCGCGCTGCCCAGGGGCTGGTGGAGGCAGAGACGGTGGAGGGGTTCGGGGGTGGGACAGGTACAGGGAAGGGTTCTGGGAGCAAATCCAGTGCAGTGAGAATAACCGGAACTGGGAAGGGTGAAGCCAGAGAAGGCTAGGGCAGCAAGGTCAGCTCCCAGGGTGGGGCTGACCAAACAGCAGACATGAAAGACCGCTGGGCCTATTCTGCTGGCATTTTAGTATGTTAGTATTAAGGAAATGGATACACAGCTCAGCAAGGCAGTGGCCATTGATAAACATGTGGTCATCGCATTGTGGCAACTTGCCACAAACAGAGTGTCGGACTCCTGGTCACCTGTTTGGAGTGGGGGCACTCTGCAGTTGATAAACTGAGGTGTGTAGGGTTATTGTACTTACAGTATGTTATTGCCAAAGGTGATATAAATGCAAACTGTTCTAAATCGCTGCAGGGATTGAAAAAGGCTGAGTGTTTCCAAGCTGCGGTGGCACAGTAGACTGCACACACTTCCCCATCATAGCCCCACCTGGTAATGCTACTGACTAATCGTGAAATCATACTGTTCTGTAGTCACGCAGGCACTTGTTGACCATAAGTATCGCTTCATCTATATAAATGTTGGGTGGCTCTGGAAAGTGCACGACGTATGTGCTGAAAAATAGCGCTTTATATAGATAAGGCCAAAGTAAACTATTCCATGCACATAATTGTGACATAGGTGGTGTCAATGTCTCTGCTGTGATACTAGGAGACCCAGCCTACTCCCCTTTGCCATGGTTGATGAAACCTTATCCAGATTATGGTGATTCCCCAAAAGGAATTCTAAAGTACACGCTGAGTAAAAAGCAAGGAAGGTGGTTGAATGCGCTTTGAACAGCTGAAGGAGAGAGGGAGGTGTCTGCTGAAAAGAAATGAATTCAGCATTGACAACATAATGTCATTGAGTATACTGTGCACTTTGCAGTGTTTGAAATCAAGTTCAAGAATTTCTGTTTACCTGGATGAGTGACCCAGAAGACGAAGTGTTATCTTTCTTTTCTATATCATTTCTTTGTGCTCCCGCCTGGACCCCATCAGTCCGGATCCCAGCCCCATTACCCGTCACCCACTGGACTCCCTCACACACTAGCAGGTGTTAGCTAGCTGGTTGCGGAGCGCAAGGGAACGCCTTCATCCTGTCAGTTGACGTTCTCTCCTCTTGTCCGTCTGCGTGCCGCCCGCGAGTGCGGTAATGCCAATGGCCAATCCACGCACGCCTCCGAGACACGGGTATACTGGGTGTCTGCCCCGCAACCACCCCCTACGTGTGGGTCTGCTGTGCCAGCCCCCAGTCACTGCTAGGGGTCAGGCAGGCAGCGGACTCTGTCCCCACCCTCCCAGGAGAGGAGAGCTGTCCTTCAGATGTTCAGATCCTCCCTCCCCAGCCGACCTGCTCGCACTACGAACACAGGTCACCGGCATAGCAGGAGGTAAGTCATGATGCCTCAGTCCTCCTGCCACTGGACCGGCTAAATGCGTTGTTTTCAGCAGCCAGACAATGACTGTGTTCCTGCTGAGGACCTATTTGTAGCTGCCGTGGAGTCAACAGGCAGCATCTACAAGGGCTGCCTTTGCTCAGTCGTTTCGGGACAGTAATTTATGTAGTGTGACAGGTCTGACACAGTAATAAGGAAAGTTGAAAGTACTGTGTGCAAATTTTATTTGAAAGCAAATGCCCGTGGTACAGCATTTCAAGACACATCAGTGTCACGCAGTATAACGTCAATAGCTTTTCACAGTAGCACAAACAGTATTATGTACTTGAGTATTAAATAGTAAAAATCTTATTAACTAAGTTGCTGTTTGACAGTATTATCAAAACATTGATTTTCACCGTAGTCAGTTTTTAAACTGTGAGTAATGCAACATGGATCTATAGTAAAAAATGTTTTGTCTAACTTTTAAAAGGCTTACACAAGAAGACATAAATGTTTTTGTAGGGAAAGGTTTGGAATTTTACTGTAAAGAACAGGTTTGGAAAAATGTCATCAAGTTGTACGATCACAGAGTGTATGGCTTAACTAAAATCCCTTGCCATCTGACATGGACTCTTTAATGACACTATTACAACTGTTAACTTTTGCCATTTTTATGTCTCATTCTTAAACTTTATTTAATAACCAACTAGTAATCACTTTGTAGTTTTGAAAACTAACATTACAATTGAAACAACGACAAATAACGTGTTTTACACAGATTCTCACCCCCACCCATTCAGTGACAGCATTACTGTTGGCATATTTCCCATAGTTACCTTATTGTTCAGAATCTAATTACAGGGAAGTCCATGTGAAGTCTTCATTGAGATGATCTTGGTGAAAGACCCAGTCATATGTTGTCCAGCATAAATATTGCCACAGGTGCCTTGCATGGCACTTGTCGGAGATAACACTGCCCGCAGTATCGTGTATGGGGTTGATGGCGAAAATGCTGCTGACTGGGGTTTATGAGAGGGAAGTGGCACCTGCAGCGGAGCACTTGCTGCTGGTATTATTAGTGGGTGCATTCAGTGATGCTGAGGCCATGCTTACAGCAACATTGAATTATTGGTGATTAATGGATGCTGCATTACATGTATACTGAGTATGTGTATACCGGGTGGGAGGGCATTGGTGTGGGCGGCTAGGTAGTAAACAGTCTTAAAGGGACAGTAAACATTACAGGGTCACTCAAATTGTGAAAGCCAATAAAAGGTCTTTCAAATGAGATATTGGGCTTACATGCATGAGGTGTCAGGAGTCCTGAGTTGTGAATACCTAAATCATCTGTAAATCAAAACAAGGCAGCATCCATTTCATTTAATCATGAGACCAACAGTGATGTCACTGAGGGCAAGCTGTAATTAACATGCAGCTTGCCCTCGTGATATCACTTCCTGTTCTAAAATGACTGCTACCGTGTTGTGATTTACAGATTAATTAAGTAGCCATATCTCAGGACTCCGACACCACAAGGAAGTCCAGTGCCTCATTTGAAATATCTTTCCATGAGCTTTCAGTTTGAGTGACCCTGCAGTGTTTACTGTCCCTTTAACAGATTTTGAAAAACAAATTGTCCTGCTCAGCTTCCTCACTGACTTAACACTGGCCTTCATTTTCGTTCTTCCCTTGCGCGCCCTCTACAGTTCAATCATTTTTATTGCGCTGTTGAGGAGCATGATGTGAGTGGGCTCAGTACAGACTCCATGGTTTCTTGCATCGTGTAACTGTTTTTTTACGGAGGTTGAACAATGGATCTGGGCTGGGTTCCTCTTCCTGCCATTTCCACTGCTGGATGATGAGTGCTCGGTGGTAGGGGATGTGTACTCATTAGTTAGTACAGCCATACTTTCGGAGTGTCATCTGCTTCATGACTGGGTGATGTGTTTTGATGCTCTTCATATTTAATGCCATCCCGAGGACAGTGCACCTACCTCAAGGATGGGGAGCACTTACTGGCCTGCATGTCCCTTCCCTTATGCCCATAAGGAAGGAACCACATGACCCCTAGCCAATTTCCTTGCCCTAACCTTGTGCACACTTAATCAAAACTTGTAACTACTAAGCAAAATGTTTCTCGAGGTGTAACTACCATGTTCCTACTGCCTGTATGTCTTCCACAACTTACTGTTTTAAACCTATGAGGTCTTTCTAGCATATAATGATAATCATCTGAGTGTATGATCTGTTACCTGTAATAATTGTTACTCCCGGGTCGCCCCTGAAAAGGGACCTCGGTGGCCCATGAGCCTACCAGTCATCAAAATTCAATAATATATATATATATATATATATATATATATATATATATATATATATATATATATATATATATGCAGATGAAAATATAACATTTAAAAACAATAGCAATGATAAACACACACCCCCAAAAAAAAAAAAAAGTATGAGACTATGGACCTCGTAGAAATACCTAACATACTAACATACTAAAAGCCAGCAGAATAGGCCTAATGGTCTGCCATGTCTGCTTGGTAGCCAGCCACCCAGTGGTGCTTCACTATCCTCCCCCAGAGACCCAAGAGAGTCTTCTTCGCTTCAGTTTCACCTTGTAATGTGTCCCACCTCTTTTTGAAGCCCTCCACTGTGCCTCCTCCCTCCACCAGACCTCCTGGGCAACACATTCCAAGGCCCACCAACCTCTCAGTGAAGTAATGTCTCTCGTTCCTCCCTGTAATTTCCCTCTTCCAGCTTCCTGGTGCCCCTGGTTGTCTCCCCTTCTTTAACCTGGACATCTACTTTGTTTTCACCTATGATTATTCCTTTTACATATTTGAAGACTGCTGTCATGGCGCCCCCCAAGTCTCTCCTCTCCTCCAGTGTGTATAGCCCGAGCTCTTCCAGTCTCTCCTCATAGGGCCTGCCCACCATGCCCTGAATCATCCTGGTCACCTTCCTCTGGACCCTCTCCAGCAGTGCTATGTCTTTCTTGAGATGAGGTCTCCAGAACTGCACACAGTACTCGAGATGCGGCTGGAACAAGGCATTATACAGAGGGAGGATCACCTCCTCCTCCTGGACGTAATCCCGGCTATGCAGCCCAATATCCTGTTTGCTTTTACTGCAGTTCTTATGCAGTTTTCAGTGTTATTCATTCTGATGTCTACCACCACCCCTAGATCCTTCTTGCCCGATGTGGCTTGCAGTGTAACCCCCGGGTGTATACATGGCCGGGTTTCTGACTCAGATGCAGCACCTCACTTCCTGCATTAAACTTCAATCACCACCTCTCCAGGGTATCCAGGTCCCCTGGACTGTCTCTCACTCCATTCCCTTCCTCAGTGCTCCCAGTTTTGAGTCTTCCGCAAAGAGACTCTGCCTACTCCTAACCCCCTTCCCTATATATGAGACATAGGCATTGAACAGGAGTGGCCCAAATATCAACCTTGGGGAACCCCACTGAAGACTCTTCCTGGGGAGGAGACTATCCCACCAACCACTACCCTCTGTGTTTGCCCCTGCTAGCCAATCTACCCACCTAAGCAACTGCCCTCCCACCCCATCACCCCAGCTTTAGCAGACCATTGTGGGGTACTAACATACTAAAATGCCAGCAGAATAGGCCTAATGGTCTTTCAGTTCAGCTCGAATTGGTCAGCCCCCACCCTGGGTGCTGACCTTGCTGCCTCGCCTTCTCTGGCTTCTCCCTTCCCAGTTCGGATATTCTGCTGCATTGGATTTTGCTTCCAGAACCCTTCCCTGTACCTGTCCCAGCCCCTCTTGAACCCTCTCCACCGTCTCTGCCTCCACCAGCCCCTCTAGCAGGTGCATTCCATGGCTCCACCACCCTCTCAGTGAAGTAGCACCTCCTCCTTTCTCCCTGAATCTTCCCCCTCAGCTTCCATCCATTCCTCTAGTGGCCCCTCCTCCTTCCTTGACACCCTGACTGTTTCCTCCCTGTTTACCCTCTTCATGTACCTGAAGACCTCTATCATGTCCCCCGGTCCTCTTTCTTCTTCCAATGTTACATATTTAGCTCTTCGAGCCTCTCCTCATAGGTCCTGTCCCCAAGCCCCAAATCATTTTGGTTGCCTCCTCTGGACCTCTCCAGGAGTTTAATGTCCCTCTTTAAGTGTGGCTCCAAAACTGCACGCAGTACTGAGGTGTGCCTCACCAAACAGTTATACAGAGGGAGTATACTTCCTCTTCTGGAGGTGATCCCTAGCGATGCATCCCAGCATCCTGTTGGCCTTGGCTGCTGCCCTCTACAAGTCTCCGAGTTGTTCATCTTGACATCCACCACCACCCCCAGGTCCCTCTCACCCATCGAGACTTGTAGCATTTCCCCAGGGTGTACACTTGGCCGGGTTTCTGGCCCCAGGTGGAGTACCTTGCATTTCCCTGCATTGAACCTGAGCTTCCACTTTCTAGACCATCTTTCCAGAGCCTCCAGGTCCCCTGTAGGGCCACCCTCCCCATCCACCACCTTCCCAGTTTTGAGTCATCCATAAAGAGACTCATCTCACTCCTGATTCCTGTCCTTATGTCAGAGCGTGGCGTTGAACAGGAGGTGTCCAGGGACTGATCCCTGTGGGACCCCACTAATGACCCTCTTTGGGGATGAAACTATCCCGCCAACTACAATCCTCTGGGTCCAGTCCTGAGCCAATTGCCTATCCATCTGATCATCTGGTTCCCACCCCATTTCTCCCAGCTTATCCAACAGGCCAACGTGAGGAACAGAGTCAAATGCCTTGCTGAAGTCTAGAAAGAGGACGCCCACTGGTCTACCCAGGTCCAAGGTACTCGTCACCCAGTCATAGAACTCCACAAGGTTTGTCTGACACGATTTCCGGGCGAATCCATGCTGTTCATCGTCCAGGACCCTGACTTTCCAAGTTCCCCCTACCTCTCCTTGACAATGCCCTCCATCACCTTGCCCACCACCGATGTCAGGCTGACAGGCCTGTAGTTCCCTGCCACCTCCCTTGATCCCCCTTGTGGATAGGCACTACATGCGCCACCTTCCAGTCCTGGGGCACCCACCCTGTCCTCAGAGAGATGGTGAAAGCTCCGCCAGGGGTTTCACAGGACATCCACAAGTTCCTTCAGCACTCTGGGATGTAATTTATCCGGCCCCAGTGCTTTCTCCGTCTTAAGGAGCTGAGGGCTTCCTCACTCTCTCTGTGATTTCCACTTCCAGTATCTCTTCTCCTGCTTAGCCCTCCCACTCCTGCCAGTGATACCTCCCGCTCTCCCCAGACCCACCGATTGGTGAGGTCCCCTCCTCAGTATCTCTGTCTCCTCCCATGTAAGATGCAGCACCCCATTTTCCTTGGTGAAAACTGAGGTGAAGTACTCATTTAGTACCTCAGCCTGCTCCCGGTCTTGTGCCCATCTCTCACCCGATTTAATCCTGCTAATCTGCCCTTCACCCTTCGTTTCCCCAGTGTATCTAAGAACCCTTGTTCCTCTCCTAATTTCCCTGGCCAGGTTCTGCTTCTTCCTTGCCTTGTCGCCCTCACCACCCTAGTGGCCCTTCTGCCATCAGCTCATACTCCCTCGATCCTTTCCTCCTTGAGCATTGGTTGCCTATAGGCTGCCTTCTTTCCCGCACCACCTCCTGGACCTCCCTGGTCCACCAGCAGGGTTTTCGGCCCCAAGATTGCCTTTACTCTTGCACAGGTGCTGGTAGCATCTGCACCCCTCTCCTGATGATTTCCCACCTACTGTCAGCGCCCATGTCTGACCCAATCACATCCAAATGCTCCTTGAGGATCCTTCCATTTCCTTAAAATTGCTCCCTGAAGTCAGTTACCTCCGTCTTTGTGCAGCCTTCTAGCCCTCCTAGGTCCAGGCAGAACAAGACCGTAGCATAGTCCTCCCTTAACGGGTCCCTTACCTCAGGCCCTAATCTGGTCACTGTCTGCCAGGACCACATCCAGTACCAGCGACTCCTGGTCGGTTCCCCCACCTGCTGAGTTAGGAACCGCACTTGAAAGACATCCAACAACCTCTGTTCCTGGTCACAGAAGATGTCATAGTCTCCCAGTCTGTTCCTGGCATGTTTAAGTCCCCCAACACCACCACCGCTCCTCTGCCCAGTCTGCAAAAGGAACTGAATCAAACTATCAGCTGCATCGACTGTTTCTACAGAATGTGAGCAATCATAGCTGTGTTTTTAATCTAAGGACAATTTGAGGCCTAAGAGTTTTTTTTTTCCCTCAATTCTTTTCTCACCCATCCAGCAGAACTCTCTCGGGCTACCCGCTCGCCAGACATCGCCCACTGTGTCCCCTCATCTTCAAGGGCGTCCACGACTCCCGAGGGCGGGAGGTACACCTGGGGAGATCAAAGGGGCAGTGATGGGGAGACCAGCGTTGGGCATGTCCGGTGGATGGGGCTTTTCCCCTGTTACGATCCCTCGACCCTCCATTCCCTGTGCTCCCGACTTCATGCCGCACGCAACCCTGCCAGCTGCCGGGCCATGCTGTGGACGTGCTGCCCAACGCTCTGCACGCCCTCTGGTCTCCAGAGGGTGCCGGAACGCCGGACTACCCCCAACCGCCCCGGGAGAGGAGAGCAGCCCAGCGGGCGCTCGATCGATCCCGCCCAGCCGACCCCAGGCGCCAGAGTCCGCACCGCAACCCTCAACGCCACTAGGCCCAAAGGCCCAAGAGTGTTCACAGTGTCCCTTTACAAACTATGCTGTTTTCAGTACAGCAGCAGTTTTGGTATATAAATAGTTGACTTTAACACATGCAGATCAATTCCAGGAGCTGTCAAAATTTGGGCCATTCTGCTTGAACACTGCTCTTGATGCCTGCACTGATGTTGCAGGCGGCAAGCAGGCACGATGGGAATGAGGAGTACTGCATTCTGGCTCCTTGGAAGACAGACAACGATGGCAGGATGGTGAATATGGTATGAACTTGCATCTACGCATAGTAAGGTAGCTGTGTTCACAAGTTTTGTAAAACATGTTTTGTGGGTTTTGATCCCCAAACTCATTTTCCGGACACAGAAGGAATCTCTGTGAATATGGAAAAGGTGCTGACCTAAGTTTCACCTTGTTGCACAGGTGATGGTGTCATTGCAACAGCCAGAAGGAGTTATGGCAGACACCACATCAGGTACATGGAAGCCAGGTTTTGTCTAGAGGCAGCTCAGCCGAATGAGGTACCGTGTGACACTGGAGAAGAGGTGACTGAGGGAAAGGTAAGTGCGAGAAGGAGAAGAGGAAGATTGGGGGTGTATGAGACCATTATGTAGAACAGCGGACTGTGGAGCAGGGCCGTCAACTGAGAGTCTTTTCGAGAATACCAGAGAAGGCCAAGCACCATGTTTGCCAATCCAGACAGTACCAGGAGGTTCTCGGTCTCCATCCCTGAACTGTATGGGCTTCCACACTCACCAGGAAACTGAGTAAGGAAGGCTTCCCAGAGTAGCGCCAGATATCACAGCCTGTTGTCACAATAACTGTTTGTGTCTTTTTTTAACTTTCAATCTTTATTTTTATAATAAGGAACATACTCTTAAAAACAACAGGGTGGCTAAACAACAAAAAGGTTTCCTTTAACTTACCATAAAAAGCTAAAAAACAGAACATAAATATATTAAATAAGAATAAACATACAGTGCACATGTAGATTATATTTCATCCTCTCCCATTTTGTTGTCATAAGTATTACTTAAAGGGAACACAAAGTAAATCAGTTGATTATGGATCAGAGGGCTCAAATTAGGGTACAAACTCTGGTCGAATAGGTATAATATATATTACCCACCTTCTCCAAACCTTTTCAAAGCTAGTCTGGGACTTATTTAATGTGGCTGTAATTTTTCCATCCTATAAATATCATTAACTGGTGCCATTGAGCCAGAGTGGGAGAGGGACAACCAATTCTTAGTAATAGCTTTTTAGCGGCAAGAGAAGCCAGGTTGATAAAGTTCCTTGTTTGATATCTATGTAGCCCAGAGGGAACCTCCAAAAAGAAAAAACAGGGTGTCTCGAGTTATATCTGAGGCTATTATTTTCTGAATGGCCTCATGGAACTTACAAGAAAAGGTTGTAAAACCTGGCAGGACCAAAAATGTGACCCAAGTTGGCTTGGGGTACATCCACATCAGCTCAAGCAATCTGCACTCAAGTGGCACAGTACTCTGAACCACCACTGGAGCTCTAAAGTACCTTACTGTTAGTTTCAGGCAACCCTTCCATCGTCCGGAACCAGTGCCCTCTGCATTGTCCTTATGTGCCTCTCCCAAAGGGGAACGGGTACACCGACCTCAAGTCCTTTCCCATGCTGGTCTGTTTTGTTTAAGGATTTCTTTTAAGGAATGTAAACCCCTATACAAAATTGAAATTATATGAGGAGGGACCAGTCTCCCATCTATCACTCTCAGAAGGGTCTCCAGGAGTTCAGGGAGAGGCTATCTTTCCACAAGATCTCCTTTAATGAACTAAGGTAATTCCTGGTTTGAAAGTATCTAAACCTGTCGAGTAAGGGATAGCGTATTTTTGGACTAAGTGTGTAAATGCTATGATTATTCCCATAGGCATAAAATGGTATACCAGATGCAGGCCCTTTTCTGCCATTTAAGGTATCCCTTGTCCAACTTGGCCGGAGCAAAGGCGCCTGTGTAGGGTAAGGAGAACATACAGGTCTCCATTTTGTAAATTCCTGAGAGGATAGCACCTTGCCAGGACCTTGGTGCGGATCAGGTAAATGGGTTCCTTATATTAACCGCTTGTGTCTTAATAGTGACTTGGGGCATTAGTGTGGGAGAATATGTTATGTCTGTTACGGTGGCAGCCTTGGATGTTAAAGAGCAACAATTGTGCTCATTCTTCAAGCCTCGCTCCCACTGTTGTCTTACCTCACTAGGACTCAAATGGTCCTTCTCCAGTAATTTTTTTTTTGGTAGCAGTTTTTGAAGAGGAAGGGCTCCTAATTCCAAGCGGTTGCCAGATTCCCCTCCCCTTCCTGGTACTAAGAGGAGCAAGCTCCGCCCCGTACACTGACTGTTAAGAAATTGTTTGTAGAGCTGGGGCACCATTACTGACATGAATGGGGTGATTGTAAATTGTTTTTATATTTTAGAGGTCCCCTGGGGTCAAATCAAAGCCACCATCAAGTAACGAGGCTCTACCTGTTAAAAATAAATATATTCACTACTACTGTATTCTCTCCACCCCACCCTCCCACCCACTTTTGTTATTTAGAGTGACATTTTATTTGGATTTTGGGATATTTTGAGCCGAAAGAGAAGTACAGTAGTTAAAGGAGTACTACAGTCAAAATTTGAAAAACAACACGTTGTGTAGAGTGTTTTGATTTGATTCGTGTGTCATTCCCTTTGTTTGCTATTAGTTTTTTCTCTTAGTTTGCTTACTAGTTTTATGGTCTCTCCTATTAGTTTTTACAGCCTCTGGGGATCTCCATGTTATCATAGTTTATTGCTTGATCAGCAGGACTATAGATTCAGCAAGTACTGTTTTACAGTCCGTTTACAGCAGACAGCTGTGAGTTTATTTATTTATTTAGTGAAATGTTTCACCAGGAAGGCACACTGAGCAACAGGTTGCTGTCTCCTGGTGCAACCTGGGGAAGGGTACAATAGGGATGAGACATTTTACATTCAAGTTACAAAGATCAACATAGCATACAATTAAGGCAGTTGTTACAAACAGTGTTGCATACATATGTCATTTGTGAGAACAATTAATAAGTACAGTGGTAATAAGTGAACAAGTGCTGTCGTGAAATAAGGGGTGAGGGAGGGAGAGAGGATGAGATGAAAGTGCAGAGTCATGTTCGGAGAGACCCCTTCAGGATCCAGGAACCCGCCAGGGACTGGAGTAGGGATGAGAGAGAGAGAGAGAGAGACAGAGAGAGACATAGAGAGAGAGAGAGAGAGAGACATAGAGAGAGAGAGAGAGAGAGAGAGAGAGAGAGAGACATAGAGAGAGAGAGAGAGAGACATAGAAGGAGGATTAAGGCCTGACCTAAAAGGAGAACCCTTCACTTAGGGATGAGGCCTGATCCAAGGAACCTCCAGGGTGCGGGACCCTGCAAGGGGACCTGAGCCAAGGATAGGTAGATGGTGGAAGAAAAGGTGGCAAGCCTAGGCACTATAGGACCCCCTCAGGATGCTGAGAACCCTGCAAGGGGAGTTGAAGGCTAGGGAAAATGGGGAGAGAGTAGGGAAGGGAGAAAGCTACGAGAACTAGCACCTAGGAGGGGCTAGGTCATGTAGAATCGATAGAGGCATTGGGTAAATCCCTAAGGGACAGACTGTAAGGAGCAAGATGAAGGAAATTACATGGTCATAGCAGGAACAGTTAGGTAGATAGTTGGAGGGTAGTGTTGATGGAATAGAGGAGGAGGAGTGTCAGATTTGGGAAGGTAGAGTTCCATATTTTAGGAAACAGTGAGAGTACCTAGACTGGCGGAGAGGGTGGAACAATGGGGGACAGTTGGTATGAGTGTCGGTGAGATCTGAGGGAGTACGAAGGAGGAGGGGGTGTTATAAATGAGGGGAACAGGTAGGAAGGGAGTTCACCCAGCCAGTATTTAGTGGTGAATTTAGCGCAGTGTGAGAGGCGTCTGTTTGTAAGGGAGGGAAGGAAAGGGCTCGATAGAGGTCACAGTGGTGGGTGCGAGAGGGAGCATCAAGGGCAGAGCGGCAGAAGGCATTGACGAGTGTCCAATCTGGTCAGGGAGAACCTAGGAGCAGCACCATAGACTACATTGCAGTAGTCAAGAATGGGGAGGATCATTTTCCAGATTATATTATATTTTTGCCTCTACTGAATTTTTGGATAAAATACAGGATATCACAATAGGCGTGAGGGTATTATGAGACCACGACCTCTTGTTGAAAGTTTGCCTGGGGACATCCAAGAAGTCTACTTATGGAGGCTCAACCTTTCCCACCTGCAGGAGTCTGAGTTTATTCAACAGATGCAAACCTGTAGCCCCAAATAATTTCTGACAACCTAACTCCTGACATTTCCCATAGTAGTATGGGATACACTAAAGCAGTAATCAGGGAGAAATTATTGCCTATTCAGCTCTTAAGGCTAAACAAAGGGAGGCAAGATATAAACATTATTAGCTCTCCTTTCAGAGCTACAGGAAGGGTGGCAAGGTGAGAGGGTCCCTCCTGAAGAACTTAGACAGGTGCAGTGTGAAATATAGGGATTCTGGACCATAAAGTTCAGGCAGCGCTTATACACTAAGAGGTTTTATTATGAGGGCTCCCATGGGGCAGGAAACATAGCTAAAAGAGTTCAGGCCCTTTAAACATTCGATGACTGTCACCAGAATCTGGGATTTAAATAGCGGGCGGTGCAGTATTGCAGTGTAGATATAATGAACGTATTCCAAATCTTTACAAAAGATTGTATGCTGAGTGGACCCCACTTCTCCTGAAGATATCTGAGCATTCCTGTCCTTTTGACTTTTCCAAAGCTGACAGACTCCCAGTGAGCCCTCTTGCTGAGTCTCCTCACAGCTGCGAAATTCAGTCTGCAATAGGCAGAGCTAAGATCTAAAATCTCCAGGACCCAATGGGTTTGCTGCCGATTGATACAAAGCTCTTGCCCCACATTACTGCCTCCGCTTCATCAAGCTTTTCTAGAAATTCAGCAGGGTGGCCCCCACCTCCTGGCATATGCAGTCATAACTGCCATATTGAAACCTGGTAAATACCCCTTATTAACAGATTCATATTGACCCATTTCAAATCTTAATTGTGATTACAAACTTTACATGTCTATATTGGCTTGCAGACTGGAGGACATTTTGTCAGGCCTGATTCATTCGGACCAGGCTGGTTTTCTAAGGGCAAGGCAAACAGCAGACAATGTTCAGTGAATCATACATTTAATGGAACACATGTCCCAGAGACCCTCCCTTCCATGTTGATCAGCCTACACAGCCTTTGACAGGGTCTTCTGGGGATTTCTCTGGGAGGCCCTGTCAGCTTTGGTTTCCCTGAGGAGCTGATTAAGTGGTTAAAGGGATGTATACCTCTCAAGCCTATATTAGACTTAATCGGGAGATTTCCACCCAGATACCCCTTGAGAGAGGCACTCGACAAAGATGCCCTCTCTCTCCACTTCTTTCACAGTTTACATTGAGCCCCTGGTGATGACAATCTGAGACTCTCGGGCCCTTTTAGGAGTTGAAGCTGGACAGAGGGACTGGAGACTGGCTCTCTATGCCGATGACATCCTCCTTTCTTTGCTTGACCCTGACAAATCTCTTCCAGCTCTCTGGGGCATTCTGGAAAATTGTGCACAGGTGTCAGGCTATAGAATAAACTCCTCAAAACAGAAGTTATTTCTTTTCATTCTACCCCCAAATAATATAAAGGCCGGTTTCCTTTAGATGGTGGAGCACAAAATTAAGTATTTAGGGTGACTCTTCCCAAGATGTCCAAATATACTCCTTTTAAACTACGAGCCACTTTCTCTCTGAACAGAAGGTGACATTCATGAATGGTCCCAACTCCATCTCCCATTTTATCTAAAGATTGACCTCATCCGTATGAATATATTGCCCAGACTGTTGTACCTATATCAGACTATGCCCATATTCCCTACCCTCCTACTTTACCTCCTGGAATCATACCCTGGCCAAGGTTTGTTTGAGGAGGTCAAAGACCCAGATTTGATGGACCATTTACAACTTCCCAAGGTTGGGAGAGGAGGCCCCCAACTTGTTTAAATATGCTCAGGTCACTGTCCTAGTTCGTATCATGCAGCGGAGTAACCTGGCATACACTCTTCCTGGAAAATTTGAGACCAAACACTTAACCAAATTCAGGACTTACGTCCCAGTTGTCTGTTCTCCAAACTCACTTTCAGCTGGGCCAACTACCTATTTACAGGGCATGCTCCAATTTAGAGACCTGGTATAGACTATGGGCCTTGGGGATTTTGAGACAGTTTTCTATTTCGGAAGCTTATCAAGTCAGAGATGTTTCTCTTTTCCCCAGGCACTGCCGACGTTGGAGCAGTGGAGTGGGAGGGGCTTAAAATTCTGTTTCAAGTAATGGAGCTGGATGGGCCTCTTCCTTTCACAGGATTCAGGAAATATATGGGATCCAGCAAGCTGACCTTCCGATATATGTCTCATTAAGGGACCTTTAACTCAGAGGGGTCCTCATAGGAATGCCCTGCCAAAACCACTCCCTATGCTATTACACTTTTATTGCAGCCCTGAAGGGGCAGCAGTTGCCACACACCTTGTTGGAGTGACGTATGGGAGACTACAGGAGCTCTCAGGAATCTACGGTCTCAATCCTGGAGGCTGGCACGGAAATTAGAGATCCCGGTCTCAGAGGAGGATTGGAGTAAATACACGAGGCTTTCTCTGAGGGTCCCTCTTGCCCCTATTGGAGGGAATTTTCTTGGAAAACAAGGAACAGATTTTTTAATACTCCAGCTAAGATAGCCAAAATAACAAGTGATCCTCATGGGAAATGTTGGAGAAATTGTGGAAAGTGAAGGCAGGCCACTTCCATGTCTTCTGGTCCTGCCCTGCTATTAGGGGGTTCTGCGGGATATAGCAACAGCTCTGGCTGAATTAGTTGGAGAAGAGGCAGTTCTAACCCCTGAATTGGTCCTTCTGACTGTCCCCCTGAGGAAATTCATGTCCAAAGAGGTCTCTCCTGGTGACTTATATCTTGGCTGCCAAGAAGTGATTACTTGCCTATGGGGTAGAAGTGCCCTCCCATGCCCCATTATTGGTTTAAGATTATGAGAGACCTTTAAGTGCTAGAGAGACACCTCCAGGGGACTAAAACTAGATACTTCATTTGAACTTAGATAGTGAAAATGGGTAATATATGCAACTCAGCGTGATCCCTTTTCATACCATGATGTATAGGTATAAAGAATATATTAATTGTTATCCAGAAGACGTTGCCATAGTATCATAGTAAAGGCCAGCAGAATAGGCCCCATGGTCTATCGTGTCTGCTCAGAAGCTAGCCCCTACTGGAGCTCGCCTCCACCCCCCCACCCAGAGGTGGCCCTCCTGGCCTCAAGCGTCCCCTGTACCTGTCCCAACCTTCTTGAATCCTTCCACTGTGGTCTCTTCCACCAGACTCCTGGGCAGTCGTTCCATGGTTCCACCACCTCTCTGTGAAGAAGTGTCTCCTCGCTCCCCTCTGTACTTCCCCTTCCAGCTTCCACTGTGCCCCTGGTAGTTTCCTCCTTCTTAAGCCTGCATACTTCCCTGGCTTTGCCCTTATATATCCCTTTACATACTTGAAAGTCTCTTATCATGTCCCTCTGTCCCTCCTCTCCTCCAATGCATACAGATTGAGTTCATCCAGTCTCTCCTCATAGGTCCTACCTCCATGCCTGAATCATCCTGGTCGCCCTCCTCTGGACCCTCTCCAGCAGCCTATGTCCCTCTTAAAATGGGGTCTCCAGAACTGCACACAGTACTCAAGATGCGGCCTAACTAGGGCATTATACAGAGGAGGATCACCTCCCTCCTCCTCCTGGAGGTAATCCCCTGGTTATGCAGCCCAGTATCCTGTTTGCTTTTGCTGCAGCTCTTCGACAGTTCTCTGTGTTATTCGTTTTGCTGTCAACCACTGTCCCTAAATCCCTCTTGCCCGGTGTGACTTGCAGTGTGGTCCCCCAGGGTGTATGCATGTCCTAGGTTTCTGACCCCAGATGCAGCACCCTACATTTCCTGCACTGAACTTCAACTCCCACTTCCTTGCCCACTCCCCCAGGGTATCCAGATCCCCTGCAGGGCCTCTCTCCCCTCTTGCCCGTCTGCCAGTGCTCCCAGTTTTGAGTCATCCGCAAAGAGAGCAACCTACTGCTAACACCCCACCCTATGTCTGAGACATAGTAATTGAAAGGAGTGGCCCCAGGACCCGAACCCTGGGGATCCCACTGATGACTGTCCTGGGGAGAGACTGTCCCTCCAACCACCACTTGCTATATTTGCCCGTAAGCCAGTTTTCCACTCACCTGAGCAACTGCCCCCATCCACCTAGCTTTGTTAGTAGGCTGTTGTGGGTGCAGATCAAATGCCTTACTGAAATCCAGATAGAGGACGCCCACCGCCTATGTCAGTCAAGGGCATCCGTCACCCAGTCATAAAATTCCACCAGGTTACCTGGCACCACTCCCTGGAACAAAACCATACTGACAGTCATCCAGGTGCCCCAACCTTCCAGCTGCCCCCAGCCTCTCCTTGATAATGCCCTCCATAACCTTGCCTACCACAGGCGTTGGGCTAATGGGCCTATAATTAGTCATCTCCTCTCATTACAGGTAGCTTGATTGTTTCTTAGATGGTCCACCTGCTCAACTTAAGATTAGACACCTTTAACCTTATATTGTATGCTTCTATATGGTATTTGTGTCATCTCATTTGCTTACATCTATGGACTTTTAACTACCAGACTATATCAGTATTATTAGTTCTATACCTATTGTCCCTCTGTATGATTGACTCTGTTCTGAATCAGTTGTGTCTTACCTGTACTGTTGTATGGATATTTATGAGAAAAAAATCAATAAAAGCGAAAGTTAAAAAAATAAATGTGGAGGATCATCTTCTGGACAAGATCACGCTAGCTGTAGGAGGGATGCAGCTGTGGTTCCTGAACAGGGCTCCGAGCTTGGGACACAATTTTTTTCTGGATGACGTCCATGTGTCCAGAAGAGTTGAGGTGTTGGTCTAGCCAAACCCAGGTATCTGAAGGGCTGGTGTCCTCAAGTAAAGTCCCATCAAGTGCGGGGAAAGTGGGCGGGGGGAGCCTAGAGAGTCTCTGCCTTGTTTCAAAGGCCATGGAGACTGTCTTCTTGGTGTTGAGGAATAATTGATGGTTTGCAAACCAAAGCTGGACCCTGAGGGATGCCAGTGCAGATTGGAAGGGTGGCAAAATGGCATCTGTGATCTTAACTGATTGGGTTCTACTAGCAAGGTAGGCCTTAAACCATTTTATGTCACTTTCCTTATCCGATGAGCATTGAAGGCTACATTTACTAACATACTAAAATGCCAGCAGAATAGGCCTAACGGTCTTTCATGTCTGCTCGTTTGGTCAGCACCCACCCTGGGAGCTGACCTTACTCCCCTGCCCTCTCTTGGCTTCTCCCTTCCCAGTTCCGGATATTCCCGCTGCACAGGACTTGCTTCCAGAACCCTTCCCTGTACCTGTCCCACCCCTCTTGAACCTCCACCAGCCCCCTGGGCAGCACATTCCAGGGCTCCACCACCCTCTCAGTGAATTAGCACCTCCTCCTTTCTTCCCTGAATCCTCCCCTCCAGCTCTCCACCCATGCCCTCTAGTTGCCCCCTTCCTTGAGCACCTGATCGCTCCTCCCCTATTTAACTCTTTCATATACCTGAAGACCTCTATCATGTCCCCTGGTCCCTTCTCTCTTCCAACTGTACATATTTAGCTCTTCGAGCCTCTCCCATAGGGCCTGTCCCCAGGCCCCAGATCATTTGGTTGCCCTCCTCTGTACCCCTCCAGGAGTTCAGTGTCCCTCTTTAAGTGTGGCCTCCAAAACTGCACGCAGTACTGGAGGTGCAGCCTTCCAAGCAGTTATACAGAGGAGTATCACTTCCTCCTTCTGGAGGTGATCCCCTAGTGATGCATCCAAGCATCCTGTTGGCTTTGGCGCTGCCCTCCCTGCAAGTCTCAGAGTTGTTCATCTTGACATCCACCACGACCCCTAGGTCCCTCTCAGCCATTGAGACTTGTAGCATTTCCACCCCAAGGGTGTACACTTGGCCGGGTTTCTGGCTCCCAGATGCAGTACCTTGAATTTCCCTGCATTGAACCTCAGCTTTCACTTTCTAGACCACCTTTCCAGAGCCTCCAGGTCCCCTGTGGGCCTCCCTCCCCTCCATCCACCACCACCCCAGTTTTGAGTCATCTGCAAAGAGACTCATCTCACTCCTGATACCCTTCCTTCCTTGTGTCGGAGACGTAGGCGTTGAACAGGAGGGGCCCAGGACTGATCCTGAGGGACCCCACTAATGACCCTCCTTGGGGATGAGGACTGTCCCACCAACCACACCCTTTGGGTCTGGTCCTGGAGCCAATTGCCTATCCATCTGATCAGCTGGTTCCCACCCCATTTCTCCCAGCTTATTCAACAGGCCCCCATGAGGAACAGTTAACGCCTTGCTGAAGTCAAGATAGAGGGCGTCCACGGTCTGCCCAGGTCCAAGGCACTCATCACCCAGTCATAGAACTCACAAGGTTTGTCTGACACGATTTCCCTGGGACAAATCCATGCTGTCTATCATCCAGGCACCCTGACTTTTCCAGGTCACCCCCCAGCCTCTCCTTGACAGTGCTTCCATCACCTTGCCCACCACGATGTCAGGCTGACGGACCTGTAGTTTCCTGCCACCTCCCTTGGACCCCCCCTGTGGATAGGCACTATATTCACCACCTTCCAGTCCTGGGGCACCCACCCTGTCCTCAGAGAGATGCTGAAAAGCTCCACCAGGGTTTCGCCAGGACATCCGCCAGTTTCTTCAGCACTCTGGGATGTAATTTATCTGGCCCTGGTGCTTTCTCTGTCTTAGGGACCTGAGGGCTTCCCTCACTCTCTCTGCCGTGATTTCTGCCTCCACTACCTTGCCCCCTGCTTTACCTCCCCCACCACCAGTGATGGCTCCCCAGACCTGCCCGATCGGCAAGGCCCCCCAGTTCCTCCATCTCCTCCCATGTATGATGCAGCCCTCCCCTTTTCCTTGGTGAAAACTGAGGCAACGTGCACTGCAGTGGCTCCAGCCTGCGCCTCGGTCTTGTGCCCATCCTCCCTGTTTTAATCCTGCTAATCTGCCCCTTCACCTTCGCTTTTCCCCAGTGTATCTAAAGAACCCTTGTTCCCTCTCTAATTTCCTGGCCAGGTTCTGCTCCTTCCTTGCCTTAGCCGCCTCACCACCCTAGTGGCCTTCTGGCCATCAGCTCGTAGTCCCTCGATCCCTTTCACTCCATGAGCACTTGAAATGCCTATAAGCCGCCTTCTTTCCCTCACCACCTCCTGAACCTCTCTGGTCCACTGGCAGGGTTCCCAGCCTACCGCATTTTCGTCTTACTCTTGCACAGGTGCTGGTAGCATCCTGCACCCCTCCTGACGATTTCCCCTACTATCAGCGTCCATGTCTGGCCCAATCCATCCAAATGCTTCTTGAGGATCCTTCCCATTTCCTTGAAGTCCGCCCCCTGAAGTCAGTTACCTCCGTCTTTGTGCAGCGTTCTACCGTCCTGGGTCCAGGCAGAACCAGACTGTGGCATAGTCGCTCCCCCAGCGGGTTCCTTACCTCAGGCCCCAATCTGGTCACTGTCTGCCAGGACCACATCCAGTATCCACACTCCCTGGTCAGTTCCCCCATGTGTTGAGTTAGGAACGCATCCTGAAAGACATCCAACAACCTCTGTTCCTGGCCACCGAGGATGTCATAGTCTCCCAGTCCGTTCCTGGCATGTTTAAGTCCCCAAACACCACCACCCTTCCCTGCCCAATTTGCAGTGTCTCCCAACATCTGCCACCAGACTCTCCTCCAGCTTCTTCACCAGCGCGGGGGTCTATACACCACTCCTATTTTTACTCTCTTGCCCCCGTTATCAGGGTGTCCCAAATCGCCTCCACAGTTCCCTCCGCCTCCTCCAGTCCTCCTATGCCAATGCAGTTTTTGACTGTTTTACCCCTCCCTTCCCTCCCGTCCTTCCTGAACATGGTGTAACCCTCCAGGTTCAGGTCCCAGTCGTGCCCTGCAGTGGCCCAGGTCTCAGTGACTGCTGCCACATCCACCTGTCCTCAGTTAGCATGCCTGGAGCTCAGGCATTTTATTGCCCTAGCTCCTGGCATTTAGAGGACTCTTCCACCCTTTCTGTGTGCTTCCATTTCCCCTGCTCGCATTCCCATGGGGATTCCATCTTCCCGGTCAGCACCTTACCAGTTGGCCTTTTCCTGCATTACTCCAGCTCCCCAGGGGTGGAGACAGAGTCCCTCCTTTATAGGAACCCGCTCGACAGCCTTTTCTCCCATCCCTCCCCCTTCACAAGTTTAAACCCCACCTTTCACCAACGAACCCCTCTATTTTCAACTTAAGGATTTCTCGCCTCAAATTGAGATGGAGCCTATCTCTAGCATACAGCCCTTATCCTCCCAGGTCTCCCACTAATCCCCCATCAACCCATACCCTCTGGCCCCACACCGCCTCCTGAGCCACTGATTATCTCCTAGTCTTCCTCTCATGTTCCCCACTAGCCCTTGGTACCGCAGGATTTCGAGAAGGAAATCGCGCATCCTGTGTCATGACAGACCCTGGCGAGCTCCCTGAACCTTGCCTGTATCTCTAGCTCACTATTTCCCTCAATGTCATTGGTACTCAGGTGGACCAGTATGTCCGGGTGAACCTCCACAATCCTTTGCCAGCTGATATACCTCATGCTTGGCCCTGTGCACCGTTAGTCCAGGGAAGCATTTTGTTCTAACAGGGCAGGCTCCCCCATCCCATCTGATACCCTGATCATGGAATCACCCAACAGAAGCACTCTGACCACCCCTTTTCCTCCATTCCCCCCTTCCATGTCCCTCATCCTTTCTACTGGCCCCTGCCACCAGTCGGCTCCTTGCTCCTCCCCATCTGGGTGCCCCTAGCCGCCTCCCTATTTAACCTGGCCACCCTCTCCTCCGATCCTGTCCTCCTCCTCTAGTATCCTTTTGTACCCTGCATCCCTCCCCCCATCACTGCTCGCAGCTGGTCCTTCCTTCCCATCTGCTAAACTCAGCCTGGCTGTCCTCCCTTCCTTCCCTGCCTCCATTCAGCCCTCCTTGCCTGTCATGCCCCTGGCATAAACCTTCAACTACCTTTACTGTATCCTCATTGTACTTCTCTCCTTGCCTTTTACTCCCAACTGGTCCTTCTCCTTACGCTTTCCTCCCTCTACCCCCTTCTGCTCCTGCTCTGATCCACTGCTCCCCATTTTCCGCTCCAAGTTCCCCCTGTTCTTCCTGCTATCTGGCCCCTGTCCCCACTCCCTTTCCATCTCTAACTGCCCTGTTGTGGCTACATCACCACCCTCATCCTCAAGCAGAAGAAGGAATAGGCGGTTACTGAGCTAGGTCCGATCCACCTCTCCCGTTGCTTCCTTCTGTCCAGCCCCAGCCATCTGCCTACTTCCCTGAGAATGTCCTCCCTTGGCCCCTCTGTGAGGGTCCCCAGGTACCTGCCTGCTTCCTTGGTAGTGTCCTCCTTTGGGCCCTCT
This sequence comes from Neoceratodus forsteri, assembly GCA_016271365.2. Taxonomy (NCBI): domain Eukaryota; kingdom Metazoa; phylum Chordata; order Ceratodontiformes; family Ceratodontidae; genus Neoceratodus; species Neoceratodus forsteri. Next base: position 46,075,040 of record CM028132.1, on the reverse strand, counting down.
ATCAGGGACCTCTGCGACCCCAGAGTACTCTCTTGCACTCTATTCCTGTGCCCCACCCTAGTGCTTGGTGCAACCCTGTGGGAGCCCCTGCCATATTCCCAACCATACTCCCCCAAGCTGTCTCTAATCCCTCAACCTCCTCCCTAAGCTGTGCCAGCTGGTAGCACACTGGGCAACCACTGAACTTCCAAATCCAGTCCAGTATCATGGCGCACCACACCCCTGCACCCCACCACCCTCCCAAAGATGCTGCCCTAATGATGAGTGGTTCCATCCCTCCAGTAGGATTCCTTGGGTGAACCACCAGGTTCCCTAGCCCAAGATACACCTCTACCCACTAATCCTAGATACAGTCCCACAGTAAATAGGTACCCCTGTTACTAGGTGTAGTACTACACAGTAAACTTATAGGGGAAGTGTACAACTTCCTAAGCTCCTCTCCCTGCCCTAAACCCAACCCCAGTAGCTAGAACTACATGACTTCCACCTGAAGCCTTTTCCTCCAGTTGCAGGGCAGGTGTTCTCCTATAAAGGAGCGAGCTCTGGGGTGGGAATAGGGCCTACACCCGACTCTCTCACGAGAGTGTCTGCACCTCAAGCACTACTAACTAAGAAAATCTTTCAAGTCTCCTTACTCTCACAGCATCCAGCTAGAAGTTTCTTTCCCTTCCCTGTAACTGAAGACTGACTGAGTTGGGAGCCCCACCCTACATTCATACAGCACTATTTATTTATTTTATTTAGCTTTTGTTAACGGGTGAGTGCACTAGCCATAAAATGACTATTTTAGGCACAACCCAGGAGAGTACAGACATGCAGAAACTTAACAGGATAACAAATTATAAGTGCTTTACATGCAGTGAGTTAAAGAGGATACAATGTATCAGAACATACAATGTAAAAGCGCTTTACATACAGTGAGTTAAAGTGGATACAATATATCGGAGACATACAGAGTAGACCATTCATAAGTTCATAGGTGCCTACCTATGCAATGAATAGAGAGGACCTTGGACAATAAATTTTCAGGTGAAATATCCCATCTGAGCAGGTCATTTTGTGAGCAGCCCCAAATAAGGGAGCCCCATAGGTTAGGGTGGGGAGCAGAATCCCTCTTGCAATGGCCATTTTAGCATGGCATGAGCATATAACTAGTCTTATTTGCAACACTCGTTTGGAGTTGACAGCTCTGCAAACAGACTGTACATGAAGATTAAGATCAAGAGATTGATGGTGCAGGATGCCCAGGTACTTGAAAGAGGTCACATATTCCAGTAATTGACCTTCTAAGTCCTGCACCGTCAGTGCTGTTGTGCAGTCCCGGAGCTTTGGGGCCTGATCCAAGCAGCATGGCTTTAGTTTTGCTAGTATTGACAGCCAGTTTGTATCATATAGCCAGTTTTGGATATGGGTTGTGTTGATAGTGTCTATATTAGTAGAACTTGTATAGATGACAAGATCATCAGCATATAGAATAGCAGAGCAGGATTTTAGAGCAGCTCAATGTTATTTATATACAGTAAAGAGAGAATAGGAGCGGCCCTAGGATGGAGCCCTGAGGTACACCAATGTTAATGGTGGTACTGTTCGATAGAGAGGAATTAAGTTTCACCACTTGAGTTAATCCCTGTAATATGATGCCTGCACTTACAGGCCAGATAACAGCTTTCAAACACCCACAAACACCAAATAGTCTGCTAGAAACACACAGAAAACCAGCTCAGAAAATCTTTCGAGTCTACTTACGCTCCCAGCCTCCAGCTTTTAAACAATCACAAACACCAAACTGTTTGCTGGAAACGGAAAACCAGCTAAGAAATCTTTCAAGTCTCCTTACTCTCCCAGCATCCAGCTAGAAGCTTCTTCCCTCTAACTGAAGACATTTATAGCTCAGCAATCACTTGAGGTCTAGTTGACTGGGTATTCTGTAAGAAAACAGCTAGATTCTTTACTAACTATAGCATTGATGACCTAGGGTGATTTTGTATGCTTTTATAACTAGGTGTAGTTGCTGAAATTAAAAAGCTTTTAAAGCAAAACATTAGCCGGCCTGGTGGCACTGAGGGTTGAGGCACAGGACACCACACCTCGTGCCATGCCGCGACCTGGGTTCGGAGCAGACTGGTGGCGGGGAGGAGAGGATCGAGCATCCGGAGGACTGCTGTCCTCTTCTGGGGTGGGTTCCAGGATGCACTGCTTTGCAGGAGCCCCGTGGAGACCAGGGGCACCAGGACAGCATGCTGTTTACAGGGGGCTAGTGGATCATGGATGTCAGCAGAAGTTCCGCCCTTAGCTTAGACGCCAGCATGTCCGCATCACTGGGACTTAACCAAGTTGGAAAACCCTGGTGACCTGGGAGGCGTATGGTGGTGCTCGAGTGGCTGCAGCCCGCATGCCCAATGCTGGCCCGATCCCGACTTCACTCCCCATGGTCCTGCCTCTCCCGTGCGGGGGAGGAGGCCCAGCATGATTCCTCAGTTGGAAGAAGGGCATGAGAGGGTGGTAGAGGTGACGATGAGTGATCCTCCTTGGACAGATAATCAGGACACTGGAGACCGGAGTAAAATAAAGTTAAAGTGCAAAACATTTACTCCTGCTGGCTAGGTTTCAGTAGTAGTAGTAGGTTTCATTTGTCTTAAAGTAGCATACCTCTTGTTCACATGCCCCTACCTCCTGACCCTGGGCACTCACCTTACCTTCTGCCTCTCTCTCTCCCTATCTGGAATATGTCCTTACCCATGGCCCTGGTATCTCTATTTGCTGCTATGATACTTGGGTTCCCCTGCCTACCCTCACCCTTCTTCTTTAACCTTCACAACTCCTTCCTTTTCTTATCAGCTTCTCTAACTTCCCTTGTTGCCCTTCTCACTCGTGTTTGTTCTCCTGCCTTCACCACACCATAGTGTCCAATCTTGACTATAACCTGTATTTAGCTGCTCATGTGTGTGTGTGTATAGTACTATGCACTACCACTGTCATTACCCTGTGTATTATATTTAGCCCGGACTATGTTAGTTATTTAAATATTGTGTGATTTTATTGTGTTCAATGTGCTGTGTATTTTCTTGTATCCTGTCCAGGGCCATCTCGAAAATAAGCTTTGCTCAGTGATATTCACCTGGTTAAATAAAGATTTTGACTGATTGATTGATAGACCTAGATAAACATATAGAAAACAAAAATAATGAATTATTAGTTGAGGCCCAACATCAGGCTTGTATCTTCAGATTACTGCTGCAGTACTTTCACAGAATCAGTGGTCCGCACGCATCACTGTCACATGAGACGGAAGGCATTGTAGGACAAAGAAGAGCAACAGACCATGCTAACAGGAGGCAGCATAGCGTAGTGGTTAAGAGCACTGAGCTGCAAACTTGGAGACCTGGGTTTGAATCACATCAGCTCCCACTTGCATACTGTGTGACCCTGAGCAAGTCACTTAACTTCCTGTGCTCCCAGGTTGCACCTGGAAACAAGCTCCAGCTTAGTGTGCCTTTCCTGGTTAAACTATTTCCCTTTCCTTTCCCTAACATGGAGATCCCCCGAGGCCATAAAACTAGCAGGTAAATTTAGAGGAGTGCTACAGTCAGAAATCGAGAGAACTTATGTTGTGCAGAGTGTTTTAATTTGTGTGTATAGCCCTTGGTGTGTCCTTCCCTCTATCTGCTTTTAGGACTTTTTCTAAATTAACATACTAGTTTTACAGTTGTTTTTGGCTCTGAGGATCTCCATCTAACATACTAGACGCCAGCAGAGTAGGCCTGTTGGTCTGTCAAGTCTGTTTCGTGCTTCAGCACCCTGATTGGGCACTGTAGCTCTCTATCTGTCTCCACACACTGTTACTCCATCCCCAGTCCTGCCTCCCCGCCCTCACGGCAAACCAGCCTCTGTTTCACCCTTGCCTATACCTGTCCCACCCCTCTGAATCCCTCCACCAGCTCCCCAGGCAGCACATTCCACAGTTCACCACTCTCTCATTGAAGTACCTCCTCCTCCTCCTTCCCCTAATCCTACCACCTCAATCTTCCAACTGTGTCCTCTGGTGATTCCAGCCTCCTTCAGTCGAAAGACCCTATCTCGCTTACCTTATTTACTCCCCGAGGTACTTGAAGACCTCAATTATGTCTCTCCTTTCTTCCAGCGAGAACAACAAGCAAGATTTATTCAGCCAGGTTTTATCACCTTGTTCCTACAATGCCTCCGGACCCATGTGACAGTGACATATCTGGGACTATGGATTCAGCAAGCACTGGTTTTAGAGTTAATTTACTACAGCAGAACTGTGATATTAAGTAACTCTTATCCAGTGAGCACTAATTGCTACATTTACAGTTTGGCAAATACTTAAGGGCTAATTGAGTGGGTTATTCTGTAAGAAAACCACTAGAATCTTTACTGATTCCATCATTGATGATCTGGGGTGATTAGTGTGCTTTTTATAGCTGTGTGTAATTTATGAAAGTTTTAAAAGCAAGACACTTACTCCTGCTGGCTAGTGACACACACACAGAAAACAAAATATTGAATTAGAGCTATTCATTTGGAAGACAGAACATCAGGCTCCTATCTCTAGTACTTGCAGAATCAGTGGTCGTCGTCCACATCACTGGCACGTAGGACAGGAGGGATTGTTGGAAAAAGCAGAGCAATAAGGCTTGCTGAGATGAAGATCCCAGGGGCCATAAAACTACCATATAGCTAACTATCAGGCTAATTTAGAAAAAATCTTAATAGCAGACAAAGGGAAGGACACACCAGGACTAAGCATAGAAATCAAAACACTGCACAACATGTTTTTGCAAATGTTGACTGTACTACTCCTTTAAAAAAAAACTCCTACTAGCAGACAAAGGGAGGACACACCAGGACTAAACACACAAATCAGAACTCACTTCACATCTGTTTTTGCAAATTTTGACTTTTGTACTCCTTTAAAGGAAAACCTGATAAAATCAGGCCCCACCTCAGTGTGAGACAGGGCCGATATAGCATTTTCGCAAGTACTTTAATTTTTTTTTTTTTTCACTTACAGAGTCTTCAATTTTAGAATTTATCTGGTTTATCCTTCCAACCCTCCCACCAGCATTTTGATTCAAGCCCCTAGTGGCGAATCCATTACCTCCTGCAGCTCTCCTGAGAATGACTTATGATGCGGGAGCAGCCGTGGGAGTATGCATAGGGTTATTGTATAGTTAGAGCTATTAATAACTCTGGTTTGATTGTGCATGTCTGGTTTTATACCGAGACCAGTTACAGTCTGCCAGTCACTACCACGCACAGCCTGCCAGTGTCCACCACGCCTACCTGTTCTAGTGGTCCCAGGCTGCTGATCTCCTGGCCTCCGCTGGAAGTCAGCTTGATGCCAGGTACCATCACCCATCCACCCCTGAGGAGGAGAGCAGTCTAGCGGACGCTCACCCTGCCTCCCCGCCAGCCTTCTGATTCTCAGGGCTCTTTCCTGAACCTGGGCTGCCTGTTGCAGGTGGTAGCGCTATCGCTGTGCGGCAGGTCGGCTGTTTAACCCTTAGGCTGCCAGCAGAATTAGAGCGGTATAGGAATTTTTGGACTGATGATGTCAGTCTGTGGCACGTCCAGGGTTGGGTATTATTGACCAGTTTTGATCAATAATATATTAGTACTGCCGCTGAGACCATATAGTTGTAAGAGTGGTCTCAATGCACCACTTAGATATTAGAGTCGCCACCTTCGGTTCGCGGTTCTCTTACCCTAAGAATGTAAAACCACTCTAGAACCGTAAGAATGGTCTCTGCAGAGGTATTAACATACATGAAAGTAACAAGGACAGATTTTGCCTAAGGGAAGACTGCACACGATCTGCTAGAGACTGGGACACATTTATTTCTCTAATGTCCCGATATAGATTTTTTTTTTTTTGAAACTGTTGTCTCAGGAGTGGAAGGAACCCTTGTTCTTAAATATCTCTTATAAATACCTAATCTTGGACTAGATCTCCAGAATTGGGCAAGATTTCAAACAAGAGTATGCATTACTGGTAATCATTGCTGTGCTAACTTTTCAAATCTAAATAGGTGTCCTTCCCTTCTGCAGGAAAAACATACCCCTGAGGAAGAACTAGTAAAGAGAGTCACAGCCTCTCTTCAGTTGCTTTATAGAAAATAAAGTATTTTTTTTTTTGGACACATTTTATTTTTATAAAGTAAGTGTACAATCATACAATCATCATAAAACTCAGGAGAAGACAGACATACGAGTCCAATAATACTGCAGCATGACAATCCTGATGCCTGCACAGAGGTTACAATACATTGTGAGAAAGATAAAGTAGTGATTTCATACATTAACAACTGAGACAGATTAATCAAGAATTGATTTTCCTAAATTGTCTTGGTCTAATATAGATCCAGATTGCATTCCTATTCCAGTCTAGAGGCACTCTCTGTCCTAACCTCCCTTCCCTATGCAGATCCAGTGGCACGGCAGCCTCGTTAGCTTCTTGTCTATATAGAGTCCAATCATGGGACAAAGTCTGGGCAATGCTCTGATTGATAGGAAACCCATTTCCCCATCTAGTATTGAAACTGTTTGGTCGGTTCTTCAGTTTTGCCAAGGAACGCTCCAAATTATATGTTTCATAAGTTAAGTTTCTCCAATGTTCTTTCTTTTGAATTTTATCTGTAAGCTAGGATCTAGTAATTATTTTTTTGGTTATTAAAATTAAAAGTACTACCACTTTATAATACATACTGTTCATTTATACACCCCTTCAGGGGTGTTGCCGCAGGACAAAAGTGGGTGTCAACCAGTCAGACACATCAAAGGTTTCGTGATCTCCCCAGTATCCTGAAAGGAGGACATGACCAGAATATATGCTCATTACCTGCGGAGCATGTCCACAATTCCTCCAACAGTATCTTCTTTCCTGCCCTCCTATTTTTGCAGTCACATCTGGGCATACCTCTCAACTGTCCCTGATTTTGTCTCAAAATTTTACTCTGTCACTCCTAAATATTGTGTTTCCTTGACCAAACAGCAGCGGTTATAAGCACAAAATAATGTCAAACATTAAAGTTACAGACTTGTTCTTCCTTAGAAATGCATTTTACACTAAGCCCTTTATTCTACCAGCTTCCTGAGTGGATATCTCCAATTTTGAAGAAGTGTCCTGATTTTGGTCCTTTGTCCCTGATTATTTTAAGCCTTGTCCCTGATTTATGAGGCAGGAGGTTGAGAGGTATGCATCTGGGGTCCTGAAAAACGAATCCTGGACTTTCAGGCAAACTCCTCCAGTAAGTTGCAGGAGTAATTTCAGAATAGGGCAGGGTTACTTTTGCTGAGTAGCTTCTTCTATTGGAATAGCTAATTCTCTTTCCCACCGTTGCCTTATCAAGTCCAAGTTGTCCTTCTTATAATTTAGAAATAAAGTACTTTGACAAGCTAGCCTGCGGCACAGAGAGCTGAGGTGTTAGCCCACACCAGCAACCTGGGTTCAGAAACAGGCCAGGGTTGCTCAGGGGCCAGCTGGGGAAGGAGGATTGAGTGTCCCATGGACTGCCCTCCTCAGGGAGGAGGGTTGAGGCATCTTAGCAAAGCGCCACCAGTGGGGCCATGGTGCAAGAGGCAAGCTCTGGAGGTAGAGGACCCACACAGACACCTTTAATATGTGCATGCCTCATTGCATGTGACTTGGCCCTGGGGTAGACTGCAGGAGGAAGAGGAGAGATCTATGGACCTCCCAACGCCAGGTATGATGGTGCCGGGTGGTGGTGGTGGTGGTGGGGGAGTGGAGGAAGAGACTGGTGCACGTTAGCTAGATGCAGAGAAATGTATTGTGGAAGAATTGCACATGGGTGATGCGCTAATTTTGTTCATAAACTCAATAGGAAGGATGCTCTGCCTTGCCTTTTGTTATTGGTACTATTTATTTCTGTTCCTTTTTGAAGTGGAGGGTTAAAATGATATTTTGAAGTTTGTGACATAGGAATATTTTGCTAAATCCTGTTTTAATTTTAATTAAAAGAAATCTCCTTCCCTGGCTAATGTATTATAGTGTGCTATTCTATGCTCCAACGATACCATTAATTTTCTTATTTCTGGTTATCTTGTGCACTGCTTGGAATCATTACCACAACAACCGATAGTAATAGCATAAATAAAGTCGGAGCAGCTTATATTTTTTCCTAAAACACAAAATATGGTGGAAAAGTAGGAGCGACAAGAAGTAAAATGAAATGGATTGATGTATGGAATCTTTTAATGTAATAAGCAGTGTTACAGAGTTTATAATTACCATCCTTGGCACAATATAACGATGGCCCGACCTTTGACCCTGCCGTGTCAAGCCCGGCTGTTAGGAGCATGCATGAGTAGGCTAATAGCGGTGGAGGAAGTTAATTTAAATCTTACATTTGACTTCTGTTGTACCAACATGTCTCTTAACAAAAAAAGTGCCTTTCAGCAGATCGCAACGTGATCAACCAGGGTGGGGGGAGACACAGGTAGGAGGGTGGTCTCACTGAATGCAGAAGCTTTGGGTAACAAATCAGCCGAACTACAGGCCTCTTGGCTGTGGGGAGGGAGAACATGCGCCATCATGGAGACATGGGCCACCCAGAACCAGGACTGGGACTATGATGATCCCAGGGTACAGGATATTCAGAAAGGACAGGAATGGGGGGGGGCGGATCTACATGAGGGAGGGATAAGGTGTATAGGAGGGAGGAGGGGTGGAGGCAGGACAGAGGCCCATGGATGCAGTTTCAAGACTCTAAAAGAAAGACATGGATGATGGGGTAGTGCAGGCCACCAGCTCAGGGGGATGACCTGGCTAGGAGGTTGGCTGAGCAGATTAGAAGAGTCTATAGGAAGGGGACACCGTGAGTGGTGGGGAACTCAGCCTCCCGGGTGGACTGGAACACGCCAACCACCATGTGGGCAAAGGAGCAGAGATTACTAGATGCGCCTCAGGACTGCATCCTGGTGCAATTGGTCCGTGAGCCGACTAGGGAGGGTAGGACTCTGGACCTGGTATTAACAAGCGGGGAGGCTGTAGGATCTGGAAGTGGAGGGACCCCTGTCTGGGAGCGACTATCATATGGTGTGGTTCACACTCATATGGGAAGGTAACAGGAGGAACAGGCACCAGGTGACGTTTAAGGAGCGGACTTTAAAAGGATGGGGAAATTTTGGTTGAGCATCTGGTGGGAATTCAGACATGCATGGGTGCCAGCCAAAATGTAATATCATTAAAAAGGACTGGCAGCTGGCCCGGTGGCGCTGAGGTTGAGGCGCTGGACGCCACCTCGCGCCATGCTGGTGTCCTGGGTTCGGGAGCGGACTCCTGGCTGCCGGGGGTCGGCAGGGAGGGAGATCAAGCGTCCAGAGGACTGTTCTCTCTTCCCAGGGAGGGCTCTGGGGGTGTCCATAGGGCGGCCTCTGGGCGGTGGTGGGAGGATGGCCAGGATTGCGATGCCACGGCAAAGGGCGGAGCTGAGCTGGACGCTGGCACCTGTGCCCTGACGCCATGGCACATCTGAGTCTGCGGAAACAGTGATGGAACCCCTTCCCCGAGGATAGGCAAAGGCACTGCCTCCTGTCCCACACTCTCAACGTATGGGCACTCTGCTCTCTCTCTCCGGGCCCCCTGCCACTCTGGCTGGCACTCTACACTCCAGATAGAGCAGCTGGGAGCATAGGGCGCCTTTCCCATGAGGGTTCAGATCCAGGGCTCTTCTGTCAGGATGAGGAGAGTAGTCGAGCGCCGCAGCGAGGTAAGAGCAGGTGGGTGGATGCTGAGAGAGTTTTCTGGGAGGGGTGAAGAAATAGTCAATAAAAAAAAAAAAAAAAAGAAAGGGCTGGCAGAGGCTACTGAGACCTGCACCAAGACACAGAGCAAGAAGGGAGAGCAAAGAAGCCAAGCTGGCTGACTCGGGAGGTGATGGAAGGAGTGAGGTCAAGAGAAAAGCATTCCGAGGCTTAGGAAATCGGAGGGCAGGGGACAAAGACAAGTACATGAAGAAGTCCAGGAGGTTACAGGCTAGTCAGAGCAGCCAAGGCTCCAGAGAGCTGAGACTGGCAAAGGGAATCAAGGATGGAGAAAAGGACTTAGATACATTGGCGAGAGAAGAAGAAACAAAGACCAGATTGTGAGGGTTAAGAAAATGGAGGTGGGTAGAGAAGGGGAGGACGAGGCAGAGGCACTGAATGAGTACTCTGCTCTGTGTTCATGAAGGAAAGAGGGGGCAGATACCCCATGGGAAGGGTGGAGTGGGCAGGGAGGTGGGGGCGACTGATACCAGAGGGCAGGGTGCTGAAGGGACTAAGGGCACTGAGGGTGGGACAGGGCACTGGGGCGGATGGCATTCACCCTAGAGTACTTGGGGAGCTAGCGGAGATCCTGGCGGGACCTCTGGCAGGCCTGTTCAGTACATCACTGGACACAGGATGTGTGTCAGGACTGGAGGATGGCCCATGTGGTTCCCATTCATAAAAGTGGCCTGAAGGATGATCCAGGCAACTACAGACCAGTGAGTCTTACTTCAGTTGTGGGGAAACTCATAGAGTCAATCCTAAAAGAGAGGCTGGCGACTTTTCTGGAGGACAGTGGGCTCCAAGACGGCCAACAACATGCTCTTGTATCTGGCAGATCCTGCCAGACTAACCTAGTTCGAGTACTACGACAGGGTTACCAGGGAACTGACAGGGGCCATGCAGTGGACATTTTATATTTGGACTTCAGCAAGGCGTTTGACTCAGTGCCGCATGGGAGGCTGGGGAGGAACTGGAATACATTGGGGTAAAGAAGTGGTCAGCTGGATCACCATCTGGCTGAGGGGTAGGCAGCAATGGTGGTGGTGGTGGTGGTGGGCGGGACTCTCATACCAAGGGAAGTGACGAAGGGGTGCCCCATGGTTCAGTACTGGGACTGGTACTGTTTGGGACATTCATAGCTGATATCTCAAATGGGATCCAGAGCAGAATCAGTCTGTTTGCAGATGACACTAAGATCGGTGCAGTGGTAGATAACATAGAGGGGTGGAGGGGCTGCAGAAAGACCTGATCAAACTACAGGAGGGGTCGGAGACATGGCAGTTGGGGTTCAACTCCAAGAAGTGCAAGGTACTGCACTCGACAAGGAACCAGGGAGGAACATCAGTTGGGAGGGTACAGTTGGAAAGCACAGTGGAGGAAAAGGATCTAGGGGTACTAATAACGGGAGTATGAACCACTCGGCTCAGTGCAGGAAGGCGGCTGCAAAGGCAGACACGATGCTGGGGTGCTTTAGCGAGGGAATCTCCCTCAAGGCACAGAGAAGTGATCCTACCCCTGTACTGGTCACTGGTCAGGCTGCACCTGGAGTACTGGCGTCCATTCCTGAAGAGGACATCCAGATTGCTGGAGGGGTGCAGCGTGGGGCAACAAAGATGATATAGGGACTTGAGGGAAAATCCTATGGAGAGGCTGGGAGAGATGCAAATGTATTTCCTATAAGAAAGGAGGGATGGGGGATATGATCAAACCTTTAAGTATCTAAAGGTATTAACAGGATTGATACAGAAGGATTCTTCAGATCAGAATGGGGAGGACACGAGAGGGCATTGGCTGAGATTGAAGGGGAAGATTAGGGAAATTGAAGACACTTTTTCACAGAAAGGGTGGTAGATAAGTGTAACACTCTGCCCGAGGAGGTGGAATTGTGTAGAAACGGTAGGAGGATTTAAGAGAGGTGGGACAGAGTGGGGGGTGGTGGTTAGGAGGAGGGAGGGTGGGCAGCTGCGTGTTGAGGGGCTAGCTGCACAATCGAGCAGACCCTGGAGAGGCCATGAGACCTGTTTCTGCTGGCATTTCGTATGTTTGTATGATCCTAACTGATCCTCATCCTTTGTGCTGCTGCTTCACCTCCTGAGTGTTCCTTTAGCCCTGCACACTTGGTGCGCACGCCCTATGGTTGCAGCTAACTTTTCCTATAAAACCAGTTTCTTACTTTCTTTTACTGAAACATCAGTATCATAACATTCCTGTTCTAAATTCAGTGATACCAGGAAACCCCAACACAGCACAACACACAACACACTATTGTTCATAATTCACTTGTCATCATGTGTTTGGACAACAGCCCCAATTACTCTGCTCCATTTACATACTAAGAAGCAGCAGATTAGACCCTATGATTTATCGAGTCTGCTCGATGATCAGTGCCTTCCCAGGGCATTGTTTTTAGCCCCTCCTTCCTCCTCCCTCCAAGGTCCCCCATCCCCACCCACGTCACGCAGCAGGCTATGGGATGTACCTTCCCGGATACCTATCCCAGCCCTTCTTGAACCCTCCACAGTTGTAGCAGCCACCAATTCCCTGAGCAACACATTTCAGGGCTCCACCACTCTCTGTGAAGTAGCGCTTCTTGTTTCCCCCAGTCTCTCTCTCTCACCCCCCGCCCAGCCCTCAATGAGTGTCCTCTGTGGCCCCTACTTTCCTCAGCTGAAGCACCTCCTCAAGGCTTACCCTATTCATTCCTTTGAGATATTTGAAGACCTCTGTCATATCCCCCTGTTCCTTCTCTCCTCCAGCGAGTACAGGTTGAGCTCCTCAGTCTCTCCTCATAGGGCCTTTCCCCTAGTCCCAGTATCATCCTGGTTGCCCTCCTCTGGACCCGCTCCAGAAGAACAGTATCCCTCTTTAAATAGGGGCCAGAACTGCATGCAGTGTTTGAGGTGTGGTAACCAGGCAGTTGCACAGCGGAAGGAGCACCTCTCAACTCTTTGAGGTTATCCCCTGGCTATGCAGCCTCAGCATTTTATTTGCTGAGCTGCAGCCTCCCACACTGCTCTGAGTTATTAATTTTACCTGTTCTACCCACTTACCCCTGAGCCTGCAAGGTTGACCCACAAAGCCTCCACCTGATCCCCCCCGCCTCAACCTTGCTTATCCCTATGCCATCCCTAATGATAAAAGCTACCCCACTCCCCTTCCTGCAACCCTGTCCCTTCTGCACGTGGTGTATCCTAGTAGATTTAGGTCCCAATCCTGTCTGGAAGTGGCCCAAGTCTCTGACAGCCACATCCACCCCACCTCACTAACAGTGCCTGAGCTCTGGCATCTTGTTTCCCATGCTCCTGGCGTTAATCAAGACCATCCTCCAATGTGCCCCCTTGCCCCCACCTGCCCTGAGTTCTCACTGTGTCTCTGTCTGCAAGGACCCCTTGTGTACTATCTGGTGCTCCTGCCCTGTGGCCTCCCCTCCCCACTTGTGGGATAAGGCCAGGGCCAGCCTGGCCTGGCCTGCCAGGGAGCTCCCTCCCTTCTCCGCCCCCTCACAAGTTTAAACCCCACCTGAGTGAATGAATTCTGCCAGTCAAAGCTGCAGGACCTCTTTCCTCTGAGCTAAGGTGGAGCCTGTCTCTTGCGTACAGTTCCTTGTCTTCTTAGGTTGCACCCCAGTCCCCCACCCACCCACACCCCCTGACCTCTCACCATTCCCCGAGCCATACATTTACTTCCTTATTTTTTGCTTATTTTCCACACTGGCCCTAGTAACAGGTATTATTCCTCGAGAAGGGAGACTGAGCACTCTGTGTCCTGACAGACTCTAGCCAGCTCACAGAACCTAGCCTGAATCTCCATCACACTGTTCCCCTATATCATTAGTACCCATGTGGACTAATATGTCAGGGTCCCCCCACACTCTCGTGCAGAGCATAGACAGGTGCTTGGCCTTGGCACGTCATACCTGATTACTCCTGTTCACTACCACCACTGGACGTCAGGACTCTGGGGTGGAAAAGTAGGGGAGACTCTAGGGAGCAACGAGCAGCGGGTCCTTCCGGCCGCAAGAAGCGGGCCAGAGTCAACGGGAATGGCATAGAGGAGCCAGAAGGGAGCGAGAGCAGCGGGTCCTTCCTGGCCACTAGGGAAGCGGACCCCTTTTAAAGCCTGAGCACTGTTGTCTCCCAGTCGGTTTCCCCATCCCTAATCCTGTACATGATCATCCAGACTTATTTTTGCTAATGTTTTCGCTCTGATGGAGAACTAGTTTAAATATCAGTTCCTCATTTTTTGCAATTATTTGGCATTCTCTCAACAATATGACCTTGGTTCATTTCAGGTGTTGTGGAGTCCCACACTGCCTATGTGGCTTAAGTCTACACTGCTTTGTGGATTTTACTTCTATTTATTTATTTTTTTGTGGTACTTTTGTCAGGTGGCCAGACATGTTTTCTTGAATGGATGTTAAATTCACTGTTCATTTATTAGCTGTACAGTTACATATGCTTTTAGTAAATCTTAGAAAACAGTCCTGGTCTCTGATTGGATCAGAATCAATCACATGATATACATGTTTTTCAACTATTGCTCGGTTCAAAACAAAGAACTAGGCAATAGTTAACATAGAAACATAGACTGTGTCGAGCAGAAAAGACCATTGGTCCATCCAGTCTGCCCAGTTTTACCCTACTCTACCCCATGACCTATAGTCAGACGAGATTTTCGCCTCCAGTCCCTCCCTTGTTGCCTGCCTTATTGCTGTCCTCCGAGTAACTGTAAAGCCCCTTATTTTGTCCCAGCCATTCTTAAACTCATTAATGATTTTGTGCCCACCGCCTCTGCTGGAAAGTATTCCACAGCTCAGCCACTCACAGTAAAGTTAAACTTTCTTACATCCCGCCTCAAATCTCGCCACCACCAGATTCGTATCCTTGTTTTTGACCCACTATTCCTGCTAAAGAGTTCCTCGAGTTTACATTGTTTATTCCTCTCCTGAAGTTGAAATTTCTGTCTTGTCCCTCTGTTCCTTTTGGCTTCCAGCGAGTGCATGTTCTCTGCTCTAAGCTGATCCAGATCGGATCTGCCCTGCTGGCCCTGAATCATTTTACTTACTCCGTGCTGCACTGTCTAGCACTCTAGATGAGGTCTCACCAGTGATGTATACAAAGATACTGTTTGCTATCGAAATAGCTTCCAACACACCCCAGCATTCTGGTTGCCTTGTTGTAGGCCTTTTTACACTGGCTGGTTTGTTTTAGGATTCGCTTTGATGACCCCTCTGTCTCTTTCGCTTGAAGTAGTGGCCAACTTGACCCATTTCATCCATTATTCCTTTCTGGGGTTTTTGTTCCGTGTGCATCACTTGCACCATTATTTGTTGTTAAATTTCAACAGCCAAAGCTTGAACCATCTCTATAACCTAGGCAGGTCCCTCTGCAACTCCCTTAAACTCCTCATTGTCTGCTGTGCCAGAGAACTTAGTGTTATCTGTAAGAGACGATCTTTGTCCCTTATTCCTTTCCCTATATCGCTGATGAACATATTGAAAAGGACTGGTCCCAGGACTGACCTTGCGTACCTCACCGTGACCTCCGGTCCCCGATTTACCTCTGCTTACTGCCGCTTCTCTCCCTCCTAACCAACTTCCCACTATTTAAGTAGGTCCTTTGCTGCTCCCAGATCCTCTGATTTCTTCAGCAGCGTGGTGTCACCAGTCATATCCCTTGCAGAAGTTGAAATAGAGTAAATCTGCTGGTTGTCCCTTACCCACCGCATTTGTTACCCAGTCAAAGAATACCATCAGGTTGGTCTGACAAGACGACCTTACCATGAATACATGCTGCTTACTGTTATAGAACCCATTTTTCCAGGTTGTCCATTAGGTACTGTTCAAGCAGTGTCTCTGTCAGTTTACCTACAATGGAGATAAGACAGACGGGCAGTAATTTCTAGGTTCCTCCTGTCCCTCCTTTGTGGAGTGGCACCACATCTGCTATCCTCCAGTCTCTTGGAACCTCCGCTGGCTGTAGTGAACTGTTGAACAGCTCCTGCCAGGGGTTCAGCCAACTCTGATGCCAATTCCACGCGCACCCTTTGTGCATCCCACCTGACCTGCTTGAAGTCATGCCTGTTGTCAGAGCTGCAAGCCCTTTCTTGCCCTTTCTCCCATAATTACCACCTGTCCTTTCTGGGATCCCCTTGCTGCAGCCCCGATGCCACTTTCTGACAGAAGTCCACTGTCCTCCACTGTGAATACTCAACAGAAGCAGTATTAAGAATGACTGCCTCCTGCTCATCCTCCTCGACTACTCTCCCCGTCAGTCTAACAATTCCCATGGTTGTCTTTCTTTTTCTCTGATGTACCTAAAGAAAAAATTACTCCCTGTGAGTAATATTTCTTCTTAGGGATCCCCTCACTATGTCCATACCCCCATGCATCTAGCTCCATGTGACTGATGCTTCAGAGACAGAACCCCACCCCAGCGATGGAACCCAGAATCCGGCCCCAAACCCTGCATCCATGCTGTACTCCAGCAGCTGGTCGGACCCACCTCTGTAGCTAGAGTGATCAGTGGCTAGTAACTAGCTAACGGCTGTCAAAAAATTTTAACCAAAGATTTTGAAAACAGCAATCAAGTTGAAGCAGACATGTAAATGTAAGAGTAATTGAAATGTTTAAAGAAAAACTTAACTTAGTTTAGTTCATTAGAAACAGGCAGTACATCATTAGAACTGTCCTCAGGGGCTGGTGGAGGCAGAGACGGTGGAGGGGTTCAAGAGGGTGTGGGACAGGCACAGGAAGGGTTCTGGGCGCGGGGAGTCCTGTGCAGTGGGAATATCCGGGAGTGGGAGGGAGAAGCCAGAGGACGAGGGGACAGCAAGGTCATCTCCCAGGGTGGGGCTGACCAAACGAGCAGACACGAAAGACCCATGGCCTATTCTGATGGCATTTTAGTATGTTAGTAACTGAATAACTGTTTTATCAATGATTGTGTGTTCTAATCCTCCTAATTAGGTGAAGGTTTAATAAACCGATATTGACTGTCAACCCAGTGGCATGGAGGGCTGAGACACTGGGTGCTTTACCTGCCACAGTGCTGATGACCCAGATTTGGAAATGGACCAGAGTTTCTCGGGAGGCGGCAAGGGAAGGAGGTTTGAATGTCCATTGATGGCACTTATCGTGGGGATGGGGGACAGTGCTAGTCACTGCCCGGCCACCACTTAGTGGAAGCTGGGTGAGCAGCAGTATTGGCCTCTTGATTGGCTAGGGTAGGTGCTGTGTGCGTGTGGCATTTCAGTGGGGCATGCTTGACAGCCTGTAAAATGAGGAAACGGGGGCAGGGAGCAGTGTACTCAGTCGCCATACATAACAGTAGTTCAGAATTTCTCGGACCCCTCCCTGTGTTGATCCCTCCTGGCATGACGGAGGGGATTGGGGTTGTGAGCACAGGGGATTTCTCCGAGGCCAACAAGCTAGATGGAGGGGGGAGGGAAAACAGATATTGCCTGGAGTTGTGTGAGGATATAGTGGGAACTGCAGACTCTTCAGGATGAATGATTGCTTTCAGTAGTCCTATTGCCCTCTGGCTTTGGGCAGTATAACTTTTCAGGCAGTAGTTCATCCCTTGTGGTCAACATTTTCCACTGTTTCCACACCTCTGGTCAGTATCTGTATATTAGAACATTGCTTTCTAGAAAGACAGCCCATTGGTGCATCAGTGCCACTTGCAACGCCAGGGAGAGCAGGATGGATTGTCCCTGAGGTTGCTCTCCTCCTGCAGGGAGGGTAGATACCTGGCTTCTCTGCAGCACTGCCACCTGGCTGACAGTTAATGGCGATGCAGCTAGAAGCCCAGTAGTTGGCTGTAGGTGACACAGCGCCATGATTTGCTTGAGCGTGCCTGCACCCAACCTTCAGTGACCTGAAAGGGGGGAACAAAACCCTAAAACTCCAGTACATTGGATGACATCAGAGCATTTGGGGCCTGCTGCATCTCCAGCAGTCCGCCCCACCAGTTGGATCCCCAAGTGGAATGTTGACCCAGAAGCCCCATAATGGGCTTAAAATATAGAGACGGACAGGTGGCAGAGATGGCATTGCTGGGACTGTGAGACCGCTCCACACAGCAGAAGGAAGCAATGCCAGAGATGGGGGTAATAAAAGTGAATTCTATAATTGAAAGAAGACACATTTCTTTCTAATAACCAGTCAGTTTTGCTAGCGTAGTACCTTCTGTTTGGGGACCTGCTCTTTCTTTATTGATGCTACATATAACATAAAGTGCAACTAGCCTTTCTGGTTTAGAACATTTTGTGTTAGGCCTAGGGGTGTGGATTTGCTTGTTAGCTATCTGGAAACAGATTTTGAGCATAGACCCTTCAAATATAGTTTACACAGTCAGGCTCTAGATCTGAACATACTAACAGCCAGCAGAATAGGCCTCTGGTCTGTCATGTCTGCTCGGTTGCCAGCCCCTACTGGTGCTTACTTCCATCCCCACCCCCAGATAGGGTCTTCCCAGCCTCAGTTTCCTCCTGTGCCTGTCCCACCCCTTTTGAATGCTTTCCACTGTGCCCTTCTCCACCAGATTCCAGGGAGGCATTCCAAGGCTCCACCACCTCTCCACAAAGTAGTGTCTCCTACACTCCCCCTGTATTTCCTCCAGTTTCCATTCATGCCTCTGGTTGTCCCCTCCCCACCTGTTTAGCCTGAACACCTCCTTGGCTCCGCCTTATTTATTTCTTTCACATACTTGAAGACCTCTGTCATGTCCCCTTGTCTCTCCTCTCCTCTCCTCCTATATGTACAGCCCGAGTTCTTCCAGCCTCTCCTCATAGGGCCTCCCCCCATGCTGCCCTGAATCATCCTGGTCGCCTCCTCTGGACCCTCTCCAGCCACGCTATGTCCCTCTTAAGGTGGGGCCTCCCAGAACTGCACACAGTACTGTGATGTGGTCTCACCAGAGCATTATACAGAGGAGGATCACCTCCCTCCCTCCTCCTGAGGTAATTCCCTGGCTATGCAGCCCAGTTTCCTGTTTACTTTGCTGCAGTTCTTCGACAGTTTTCAGTGTTGCTCATTTTGATGTACACCGCCAGTCCTAGATCCCTCTCACCCAGTGTGGCTTGCAGTATGACCCCCCCCACCCGGTGTATACATGGCCCGGTTTCTGACCCCAGATGCAGCACCCTACATTTCCCTGCATTAAATTTCAAACCCCATCTCCTTTGCCTCTTCCTTCCTTCCTCCCATCCACCAGAGCCCCAGTTTTGAATTGTCCACAAAGAGACTCCACCTATTCCTAACTCCCATGTCCAAGGCATAAGCATTGAACAGGAGTGGCCCCAGTACCCAACCCTGGGGACCCTGTTGATGACCCTTCTGGGGAGGATACTATCCCACCAACCACCACCCTCTGTATTCGCGCCCATAGTCAATTTCTCCACCCACCTGAGCAACTACCCCCCACCCCCATCCCCCTCAACTTTGTTAGCAGGCTATTGTGGGGTTCCAAGTCGAACACCTTACTATAATCCAGATATAGATGCCCACCGGCCTGTGTCGGGTCCAGGCCCTGTTACCCAGTCAGAAACTCCACCAGGCTGGTCTGGCACAGTCCCTGAGACAAACCGTACTGCTTGTCATCCAGGTGCCCTAACCTTTCCAACTGCCTCAAAGCCTTTCCTTGATAATGCCCTTCATTACTTTGCACACCACAGATGTTAGGCTGGTAGGTCTATAATTACCCATCTCTTCTCTAGACCCCCTGTAGATGGGCACCACGGGCCACCTTCCAGTCTTGAGGCACCCATCCTGTCTGCAGAGAGATGTTAGGCGCAGCCAGTGGAGCTGCCAGCACATCTGCCAGTTCCTTCCATAACCCTCGAGGTGTAGCCAATCCCGCCCCGTGCCTTGTCAGTCTTTAGCGCCTGAAGGGCCTTCTCACCCTATCCACTGACTTCCTCCCGCCCCCACCCTCCTTGCAGCCCCTCCCCTCTAGGTTTGGCCCAGCCTGTGCCCTAGTCTCTACCAGTCCTCCAGACTCCATCTGACCATCCGATTTTGTGGGCCCTTCCCTCCTGTTGGGATGGAAGGATCCCCTGCCTCCCATAGTAAAGATTGAGGCAAAGTACCATTTAGCACATCTGCTTGCTTTCCTGCCTCCTGAACCCATCCCTCCCCAGTCCTGATTCTGCTGATCTGGGCCTCTCTTCCTCTTTCTTCTTTTCCCTATGTATCTATAGAACTCTTTCCACCCCTCTGGATATCTCTAGCCAGGTTTTGCTCCATCCTTGCCTTGGCTCCCCTCGCCACTCTGGTGGCCCTCCTAGCCATCAACTCTGCACTCTTCTGTTCCTTGCCCCTTGAGCGCTAGAAGCACATGTAGGCAGCTTTTTTCCTCACCGCCTCCTGCACCTCCCCTGGTCCACCAACACTGCTTACTGACCCTACAATGCTTATGCCTTACTTTTGCACAGGACCTAGTAGCTCCTGCACCCCTTCTTAATGGTCTCCCACAAGCTTTCAGCATCCATGTCCGGCCTTGTCCAAGCATCCCATAGATTCTTTCCCATGCCCTCTGAGTCCCCCAAAGAAGTCTGCTACTGCTGTACTAGTGTGGTTTCATCCCCCCGCCCAGGTACAGCAGAAACCAGACCATGGCGTGGTCCCCACCTGCCAGCAGGCTGCACACCTCCAGGCCTCTTATCTGGTCACTATCTGCCAGGACAACATCCAGTATCCTGCCCTCCTTGTTGGTTCCCCCACCTGCTGGACTAGGGCGGCATCCTGAAAGACATCCATCAGTCTCTGCCCCTGGCCACAGAGGATGTCGGTGTCCCAGTCTGCCCCTGGCATATTAAGGTCACCAGTGACCACCACCCTACCCTTTCCAAGGTCACAGTGACCCTTGATGTTCTCAACCAGTTTATCCTCCAGAGCCTCCTCTATTGTGGGGGCCTGTACACCACCTCTATATTTAATCTTTGCCCTCCATTTGCAGGGTTAACCAAATTGCCTTCACTCCCCACAGCCTCCTCCACTTCGCTAATTACTATGTCATTTCTGACTATCAGCGCCACCCTCCCTCCACTCTCTATCTTTCCTGAATATTTTGTAGCTCTCAAGTTTAGGTCCCACTCATTTCTTTGGGTGGCCCATGTCTCAATAATTGCTGCCACATCTGCTGCTCCTTCAACTAGCATAGCCTGAGCTCAGGCATTTTATTGCCCATGCTCCTGGCACTGATCAGGACCGTCCGCCACCCCAACCCCTTCTTCCCTCCCAGTCGTGACCTGCGATGTCCTCGTCACCCATTCCTGCACGGTGCCCCTGGATTTGCAGTGCCATCCTTAGTCTTTGTTTCGTGCCCAGTTCTGTACCCTCTAGCAGCCCTCCTGGAGCTGTCTTTGGTTTTAACCCTCCCCTTTAAAGGTTTAAACCCCACCTTCTCGGCCCATGAATCCAGAACGCTTGTTTCAGTACCTTCCTCCTCCAGGTTGAGGTGTATCCTGTCCCTGGCATAAAGCCCCTTATCCTCCATGTATCGCCTCAGTCCCCCACCAGCCCATACCCTCTGCCTTGCACCAAGCCCTGAGCCACTGGTTTACCACTCTGCTTGGCCTTGTGAATGGATAGGCCTGGATACATTTTGCTTGACTTGGCTGCTTTTTCCCTCCCAATCCCCCATTGATCCCCTGGTCATGGAGTCACCCAGCTGAATCACCTTCACTCACCTCCCATTACCAGCCCATTTGTTTCCTTCCTGGCTCCTCCTTCTGTCTTCAGCCTCACCTTGATCCTCCCTCCCTCCTCCCAGCCTGGGCATCGCAAGCCTGTGCGTGTCTCACGAGGCTCTGTCTTCTGTCTGCAACTGCCAGCTTGCTTCTCTTGCCCCTCCCCCAATCTCCTGGTTGTCACCAGTTGCCCCCCGATCTTCCCTGTTCTCCTCTTGAACTGGTACCCCAAGATCCCCATCTTGGCCTCCTTTGTTGCTTCACTTCTGACTCTTCCCCTTAGGTCCTGCACTATCCACCCCTTCTGCCCTATTCCTCCCTGCACCCCCCACGCCCCTCTCTGACAGTTTTTCCCGCCTTGAAATTGGCCTATCTAGAGTACTGCCAACTGCACAACCCCCTTGGTTGACTCCCCAGCCTCGATGGTGGCCTGACCAGAATCCTGATGTCTTCCACTCTGACATCGCTCTGTGCCTCCTCGCCTACCATACCTCTCTCCCACCCATGCCCACCTCCCTTTGAGTCTAGCTCTCCTCCTGTCCTCTGCTCCTCTCTGCTTGCTGACCAAATCCTCCCCAGCCACCTGCTCCCCCCCATCTTCTTCCTCTGCCTCATCGCCCAGATACAGTAGGGTGAATCGATTGTAAGTGTGATGCCTGCCCCAGTTTGCTGTCTCCTGTCCCTTCTTCTCTCATTGGCTCGCTCTGGCAGCCCCTCCCTCGGAGTGATTGGCGTACATTGCTTGTTACGTGTCCCACCCTCCCAGGTGACCATATGGTCCTAGTCCACCTGCCCCTATCCCTGGGGTATGTCCTTTGACCTCGCCTAACATCAAATGGTTCCTGCCCCACCTTTCCTCCCCAGCCCTCCCACATTTCAGCTGCCTTCTGATCCCTCGATCTCCTTCCTAAGACTGGCCAGCTGGAAGCACACTGGGCATCCTCCGAACCCCATAGCCCAACTAGTATTATAGCCGCCTGACCCAGTACACCCAATCACCCTACCAAAGATGCCTGCTGTTGTGACCCCAATCCTACCCTTATTTTGGCTGTGAGCAGTTTGGTCCTCTGCCAGCCCTATACCACAATCAGTGTTACACAATCCCTCTTCCAGCAATATTGCACAGCAATACCCAAGAAGTTTTACTGACGGAATCCTACAGGTTCCTTGCTGATCAGCATTCCAGTGCCCTTGCCCTGTACTGCATCCAACATGCACCAAGTCAGGCCTGAACAGAGCTGCAGTAGACAAGAAGCACCTTTCGAATCAGGCCACTCCTATCCATGGCTCCTCCCCAGCGCCCATTTAATAGAGTGCGGCGCGAGGTAGGTGGTGTGGGACAAACAATTACAGCTCCTCTATGTCCTTATGCTCAGCCTATCTTTATAGCCTGGTTGTAGTTTGAAAAATTGGCGCCTGGCTCCTGTTTGGCTGCAGCTCCTCAGTATCAGCCCAGGCCTGCTGCTGACTGCAGCCACCGGAAAAGCCTGCTCCGGTGCCTCTCTCGCCAATGCAGCTCTGGCGCCCCACCTCTGATGCTCTGCCTCCAATCAGCCTTTCCCACTGCTGACTGCAGCCGCGGATATGTGCTGCCGTGCCTCCTCCAACTGCTGGCGCGGCTCTCCGAGTACAGCTCCTCAGCATATAGTACACTTCTATTACAGAGTAGTGGCAGTGAAAGTGCCCCCGCCCCCAACACATGCACATTGTTTTCTTGTACAATGGCAGTGGCTGAATTTAACATTGCTTGCTTGTTCTCTGTGCAAGTAGGAACATGCTAGTGCAAGTAGCTCTGTTCCTTGCATGACTATAGTATGTTGTTCTGCTGAGCCACGGTTGAGGACTTGGGGATGGATCTTGGGGCTGTTGTCTGTAAGTCATGTGAGTCCATCTGTGAGCTGACATGTGGCCCCCATGTGAGGCTTGAAAGAATGCCCTCGCATTTAGCAGACACATCAGTGATTGGTTTGTCAGTGTGAGTTGGGCTAGAGCCGCGCAGTCGAGCAGAGAGCTGGTGCTATGGCTTGGGAGGTTTAAGTAGCTGCAAAGTGCACACACATGGTAGCTGAAATTAGTCTAGGAACTGGAGCGTAATTGATTTTGTAAATTTTTATAGCGGGGATGATCCAAGGATATACAATGTCCATTTTCAAGGGGACCTGGGTAACTGCAAAAACACAAAGCATACATGCATCGTAAAATAGTAATGTCAGGTAAACCATGGGCTATGGTAATTAATAGTAACATCTGTACTGCAGCTTAAGTTAAAGGAAACAGTGGAAAACTTACAATTTCTGCAATACACGTTTGTGTGCTGGACTTTAGTTCTCCACCCATTAACTCTGTGCCAATGCTTACAGTAAACTGTTACTTTATTTGGTTTCTGTTTTGAACTGTGCCACGCCATTCACCAATACACAGCCGCTTCGCGCTCCTCATATGCAATTAGCAGTCGGCTGTGAGAGGTTTTCTGCACCTTATTCTGAGATACTGTTTTATATTCCTCTCTCACAGCGCCCATGCAGCACTGTGTACCGATGCTTGGTGTCTGCTTTGTTCCAACTGGTGTCTGCTTTCCTCTTTGTCTGGCGTTTGCTGCCATGCTTCGTGGCTACCTGTCTGCTTTGCCTCGAGACCGCTTGAGTTACACGGTGCGAGAGGCCGTTGAACTTAATCTCTACCAGCTGGAGGAGTGAGTAAGGGGAGCGAGGCTGATGTTGAGGGGGGGAGAATTCGTAGATAATTAAGTGCCTACATGGAAGGAAGAGTTGTGAGTGGCTAGAGCCACTGGTGCTGGAATTTTTGTTTTGGGATGAGAGGAGGAAGCAGGTTAGTTTACTGAAGGTTTTAATTGTGTTAAATAAGACTGTCCATGATAGGAATGTTTTAATTGTTTTGGGTTTTTGTATTAATGATTTAGTCGTTTGTTAGTTTAATTTGGAAATATGTAGGGGTCTGGAAGGACTTGTGGGGCTAGGATCATCTATAGGAACTCACAGCTACACGCTTTCGTCCTTTGTCCCTCTCCCGGTATCTGATACTATTATTAGATGCTGTAGGGAAGTGGGATTGCAAGGGTCGTGCTGCTTGTTGGCAGTGGATGACCAGGAGCTGGTTGATGGAAGGATAGAGGTGGTTAGGTCCAGGAGACGCCTGGATTATTTAGGGCATCTAGGAGGCCAAACGTGGTTGGTGCCCATTTCAGGAGACCACCAAACCGAGTGGTCAGATAACCCTAGGGCTGTACCACCCTCTTATGTCTCTGATAGCAGTGCTGTGCAATGCCAGGTCGATCAGAAACAAGATTGGCAATTATTGCCGCTTGGTTTCATCGGTCGACCTGGCTTGCATCACGGAGACCTGGGTGGAGATGATGCTGGCCCTGTTTTGATACTGCAGTCCCAGGGTATACTGCGTGGTGCACCACTTCCCAGAGAAAATCGCAGGGGTGACGGTGTAGCCATTTGTTTTAGATCTAG
Source organism: Neoceratodus forsteri (assembly GCA_016271365.2). NCBI lineage: Eukaryota > Metazoa > Chordata > Ceratodontiformes > Ceratodontidae > Neoceratodus > Neoceratodus forsteri. Next base: position 46,050,081 of record CM028132.1, on the reverse strand, counting down.
CTCTGACCTTCACTGCAGTACCCGGTGGGAACCCCAAGTTCATTTGAGTGTGTGGCCATTCGTGGAGGACTCGGGGGGCTGCAGGATCCTCCTCATCTATCGCCCTCCTGGCCCGATGGGGGTTTCCTGCAGGAATTTGCGAGTTTGTTGCTGGTGAAACATTGGGTTCCCCAGATGTCTCTTTCTGGGGATTTCAATGTCTGGGCCGATGATAAAGTTCAAAGGTGCACCGGTAATTTCTGCAGAGTATGTCCTTGTTGGGCTGGACGTAGGTCATTGATGCACCAACTCATCGGGATGGCCACACACTGGACTGGGTGTTCTCACTGGGGCTCGAGATTGCAGATCTTGGGATTGATTAGGTATTCAGGACCATTTGTAATCCTAGACTTGATAAATAAATAAATAAATTCTGGTCTGATCATTTGCGGTGAAGTTCACGCTTGGGGCTCCATGCCTAGGTTCTTCCCTGCTGAGATGATTCGCTACCCGCCCTTCACGTGATCTTACCCCGAGGGTTTTAAGGCGGCAGTTGATTTATCTAGTATGGGTGGTGCATGCGTCGGAGGTGTTGATGTCTGGGTGGACACCTATAATAAGGTGTTATCTGACACCATCAACTCCTTGCACCTATCCGTGTATCGACCCAGAACTTTGTACCTGAGGTCTCCATGGTATGATGGAGATCTTAGGGAAATGAAGAAGATGGGTCGGAGATTAGGCGCTGTTGGAGGAAGATCCGTCTGGAGACGGACAAACTGGTCCCATGTAGCATTATTACATATCAGGAGCAGTCAACCGTAGAAGGCAGTGTTTCTGTCCAGGAGATTGCTGCCGGAGAAACCGACCAGCCTCACTCTTCTGGACTGTTGATAGGCTTCTCCATCCTGTCTGTCTGCAGCCGGGAGGGTTTCCTTAAATGAGGATTGTGAGAATTTTGCTAGTTTTTCTCGGACAGGGTGTCTTTGATCCGTGGGAGGTTTCTTCAGCCAGCAATACTGCCTACACAGTGGTCACCAGTTGTGTTCTGAGCGACTCCTACCAGTTGGGAGAGTTTAGCCAGTGGAGGTTCGTGGAGGTTATTCAGGTGGCAGCCAATTTGAAGCATACCTTTTGTGAGCTGGACCCAGTGCCAGTGCTGCTTTAATGAGATGCATTGACTCTGTTGGCCCGGTGTTTGCCTCGATTGTTCGGTGTTCCTTGTGTCAGGGTGTCTTTCCAGATGCCTTGAAGGAGGCGCTGGTGAGACCCCTTTTAAAGAAATCTTCTTTGGACCTGGAGATCAAGGCAAATTACTGTCCCATCTCCAATCTCAATTCTTTTGGGAAGATTGTTGAGAAGGTGGTATCGCTCAGCTGGAGGAACACCTCATGACTCACGAGTTGTACGATCCCTTCCAGTCGGCTTTTCGGGCCAGACATAGCACTAAAACTGCGTTAGTTCGGTGCAGAATGACCTCCTCAGAGCTAGAGACCGAGGGACAGGGACGATTCTTGTTCTCCTCGATCTCTTCAGCATTTGATACTGCTCTACTTATTGTGTGTTGCTTCTCTGCCTGAGGGAGCCATGTGGACTCACGCTACTGTCATCAACTGGTTTGAGTCCTTTCTTACCAATAGGAGCAACGGGTTGTGATGGGAAATTTGTCATCTACACCTGCCTCCTTTTCTATGGAGTCCCTCAGGGTTCGGTATTGGCCCCAATGTTGTTCGCAGTATATATGCTGCCCTTGGGGGATCATTAGGAAGTATGGTCTGAGTTTTCATTGCTATGCTGATGATACTCAGCTATACTTGTCCTTTGCCCCAGGGAACATCCAACGAGTGGATGCATTGAATATCTGTCTGGTTGAGATTAACGACTGGATGGCCTCCAGCTGGCTACGACTGAACCCTGACAAGACTGAGGTATTGGTAGTGGAGTCGAACAGAGTTCGTGAGGGGATGGCCTCTGACTCTCAGAACTGGACTTGTGCTAGGAGCTGCGTCATTGATGGCCTCCTCTTGGGTGCGAAATCTTGGTGTACTTCTTCACAGGAACCTGTCCATGGAGGTTCAGATATCTTCCGTGGTTCATTCCTGTTTTTCCATCTTAGAAACATTGCCAGGATTAAGCCCCTTGTTCCGTCTCTTGACCTCTCTACCTCGATACATGCCTTAGTCACTTCTAGGCTTGACTACTGTAATGCCCTCTATCTCGGGTCTCTGGGGTTCTCTTCGTAGACTGCAGCTGGTGCAAAGCGCTGCTGCCCGACTTTGACCGGGCAAAACAAATTTGTCATATTACACCTGTATTGTGCATTTGCACTGGCTGCCTGTCAGGTGGAGAATACTCTTCAAGGTGGGTTTTCTCACCTATAAGGCTCCTACACGGGCAGGGCCCTGGTTACCTGTCAGTACTCCTGGTACCTTCTTCCTCTACCTGTAATCTCCGCTCTTCTAGTGGTGGCTTCCTGACTGTTCCAAGAGCGAGGTTAAAATCTGCAGGCGACCGAGCTTTTAGTGTTGCTGCTCCGCTCTTTGGAACTCTTACGTACTGCAGTCAGGGCCCCCACTATAACTGCCTTTAAAGCCAGTCTGAAGACTTTCCTATTTCTGCAAGCGTTTGGAGTTTAATGCTGATTATTTGTATGTATTATCTTTAACTTAAACATTTATGTGGTATGTAATGCTGTAAAATTTGTCGGCTAGAGCCTCTAGGATTAGGCGTCTTTTAAATAAATTTGCCTTTGCCTTTCTGCAATCGCTAACTAAAATCTACAGTTAGACTTACTTTATGTGTCGAGGGCAAAGAAGTCCAAATGGCTTGTTTTTCTCCGATTCACCACAGGACGCCATGCTTTCCACTTTGTTTACATTTCCTTCCCTCTCCTGCAGTGGCGGGTGCCAAAATGTTCTGCCCCCACTGAGAAGCCATAGCAGCCAAGGGTTGCTAAGCATATCCTTAAGCTACAGGCAATAATAAGTATTTGAATCTGGTGCAGCTTCTAAAGGTAATACATACCCCGTGACCGCACTGGCTGGCAACAACCCACCAAGTGAGTCCTCTCGTCTGCCTATTTTTCCAGAGACTTCCAGCCCCGTTCTGCGATCTGCCTATGCTTTGTTTATAGTTTAAAAAATGCCCTTTTCCAGTTCTTAGAAGTTAAGGACAGACTGGTGGGGCAGACTGGCAGACAGATGGAGCAGTGACGAATGAACATGGCAAACCCAGTGACTGTCAGGGCGTCATGCTGTAGACCGTCTACCTCGCTGGCAGCTGTGAACTGGTGTGCGGTGGTAACTGCAGGTGTGAGGGAGGCTGAGTGGAGTGTTTGAGGCAGCATTACTAACAGAACTCTAACGGATCCGCCTGGAGACTCCGAGCGTCCTCCACAAGAGCTGTCCTTGTCTCCGACCCATACTGGTCTTTATTTCTTCCCAGAGCAGTCTGCTGTGCTGCCCAGTACGTTCATATGTGGCTTGTTGCCCCAAACGGTCCTCCAGTGTTGCTGGTGAGATTACCCTCCTTGGTGGTCTCCAATGGTGTCCGCATTCAGCCCGATGCTACTGCTGGTGGGTGGAAAAATCAAAAGGCAACTCTGGCAAGGAGCACGAGAGTGTAAAATACATCGAGGGACAGAAGTGAGCGAGGATGCACCATGATTTGTGAGTAGGAAGGGTGATGTCATCGGATATGATGCAGAACCCACACGGTACTGCACATAGAAGGAGACAGGCAGAAACAAAGCGGGAATCACAATGGACATATAGACGGGAGGAATGGAGATGCGATGGAAGAAACGTACTTGGGAGCCAGCAAATAAATAGTAATAGCACTGGGTGTGGAAAATTAAGAAGGGAAAAGACAGACACAGACAGAAAAAAAGGAGGTGGCGGCACATGAGTGCATATGATACACGGAGCGCGGCTAGGTATGCACAATGAGGTGCACGCAGGTCCCAGAATACCCACACAAAGCACAGAGCAGCATGGGAGCAGGAAGATGGCGACCCCAGTTTGACCACGCGGAGTTCTAAAAGCATCAAAATCCACCATGGTGAGTACAGAACGCGGAAATAATGGCTTGGGGATTCTACATTTAATGTGGCAGTCAAAACTAAATTGCTACTGGGGACATATCACAGTTTTCCTTTAAACAGAATTTCTGGCATCCAACAAGTGTCCAGAAGGTGTTGACTGGTGAGAACAAGCGTGCTGTTAGAAGATTCCTTTGCAGAATGATATCACGTGATGGCTTAGTCTGGTCTAGGAGCTGAGCACAGTTGATGGGGAGGTGAGCGTGCTGACTGGGGCTACAGCTGCAGAGTTGCGGAGGCACAGCAGGGACTTCAATGGCTGTTGGTCTCCGTTATGAGACATTGTCCACATACTCACCTGCTAATGCAGTTGCTAGTGGTGGTCAGAAGGAATGAGAACTAAGATGTCCCAAACAACACCAGAAGGCTGGTGGGATAGTAATGATAAGGAAATGGTAGTAGTGAGCTGCATAATTTTGTATTTCTCTTGGTTTCCTTTCATTTTATTATTTTTGTTCTGTGACCTATGCGGTAATAGGGAAGCTTGGCATTGGCCAATTCCGATCCTGTTAAATTGTTTAGGAGTTTAGAAATTTAATTTCCTAACATGATTTGATTCGATTTTAAATCCTAATAGGACCTCAAAACTGAAATTGAATGCAGATGTGTGCGAGATGCTTAAAGCAGCAGTGCATGATAGTGGTGAAAATTTTGACCTATACTTTTTGATTCTGTTTTAGATGGTGTTGGAGTCGCCCAGATTGATGGTGCTGGGTGACTTCAATGCCTGGGTCGATGATGAACTCCTCGCAGTTTGGTCAAGACTTTCTCCAACTAATGATGTTGTTGGGCTTCACACAGGCAGTTGCCTCTGTAACTCATAGTTCTGGTCATTCTCTGACCTGCTCTTCCTCCTGGGTATAGAGACCTCCGACTTGGTGGTGGAGCCTGTCGGTTGGTCTGACCATTACACTATCGGGTTCACTTTCCTGGCCCCCCACCCAATAGGCCTGCCCCTGAAGATGATCCGGTACCATCTTTGCAAGAATAACCCACATGGCCTGATGGTAGTACTGGATCTATCGGGATTTCTGACTGCTAGCAGGGGTCCAGACAACCTGCTGCAAGCCTCTAACTACGGCTGTGGCGGTGGCTCTGGACTCCATTGCTCCTGTTCATGTTCACCCTCACCCTCGGTCCCTCGGTTGATGGGACCTTGAGAAAGATGAGGAGAGGGCAAAAGGATGGAAGCGATGCTGGCGGAAATCTGGTCTTGATGCCGACAGGCTTAGATTGATAGTCCATTATTCAGACTTATCAATCGGTGATCTCCGTAAAGAAGGCAGAGTTCCTGTCGAGGAGATCACAGCTGCGAGAACTGACCTGCTCAGCTCTTCCAGACTGCGGAAAGACCGTGCAGTCCAGTCTGTCTGCAAGTTTGGAGAGTGTTGTCACAGGATAAATATGATGAGTTTGCTTGCTTCTTTGCGGATAAGGTTTCCGACATGAGATCAGAGATCTGCTTAGCCCACTCCAGTGGGCAGGGCAGTGATTGGTCGGAGGTTGCAGAACCACAGTTTGGTTGATCAGCTTTTAGCCATCCAGGCGATCGTGGATGTCATATGGATCATGGATGTCATATGGATCACCCAGAGTGTGCAGTCAACCTGCTGTAGTTTGAACCTGGGCCCAGCTCGCCCCTTGTTGATGTCATCGGCCCAGTCCTGGCAGAGATAGTTCGGAGTTCGCTGAGACGGGTGAGTTTCCTGATTCCCTGAAGGAGGTGGTGGTGACACCTCCTTAAGAAATCGTCTCTCAGCCCGGACTGTCTTGCCAACTACAGACCCGTCTGTAAACTGCTGTTTGTGGGCAAGGTTATTGAGAAGGTGGTTGCGCTGCAGCTCGACCACCTTACCATCCATGACATCTACGATCCTCTCCAGTCAGGATTTAGGAAGAGGCATAGTACCGAGACTGCCCTGGTCCGGTGCTCCGTGATCTCCTGATAGCAGAGATCGGAGGATTCCTTCCATCTTAGTCCTCCTTGAGCTCTCTGCAGCATTTGACACTGTGGATCATTGCGTGTTGCTGGATCGCCTGGGGTTATCTGTGGACTGTCAGGGACAGTCCTGAGATGGCTCCACCTTCCTCACTGGTAGATCTCAGAGAGTTGCGCCGGGAATTTATTCCTCTGATGCATTCTCTTTACCATGTGGAGTACCCAGGGCTCTCTGCTTTCGCCTATGTTATTCGTGGTGTATATGCTGCCGTTACATAGATGCATAGATACATAGACTGTGTTCGCAGATAAGGCCTATGGCCCACCCAGTCTGCCCATTTGAGCTTGTAAGTTGTTTATTTTCCTAGTCTGTTGCCCTCACCCCTGACCTCCAGAAATCCTTTATGTCTATCCCATGCATTCTTAAATCCCTGTGATTGTTTCCAGCCCCACCACTTCCTCTGGCAGGGTGTTCCACTAGTCCACCACCTGCTGGGAGACATTGTAAGGCGGTGGAGTGCCAGCTGGCTGAAGTTGAACCCTGACAAACTGAGGTTTTGTGGTGGACCCATGTCGCCGGGTGAGGGGTCTCGACAGGGCAGGCCTCTGGGCTTTGCTTGGTGGTCACCAGCTGATGTCCTCTGAATGAGTCGCGGAGTCTAGGCATTGTTTTTGACGAGGGTTGACACTGAAGTCTCAGGTGTCATCTGTTGTCAAGACCTCATTCTACCATCTGAGAAATATCGTCCAGATTAAACACCTGGTTCCGCCGGTGATCTTCCGACATTGGTCCATACCTTCATGACCTCCCGCTTGATTACTGCAATGCCTGTACTAGGGCTTCGAGGGCTTGATATCCGCCCAGCGTGCAGCTAGTGCAGAAACGCTGCAGCCAGGTTGTTGACTGGGCTTTCTCCATCTGGCCGTGTCATACCTGTGCTCTTGCGGACTGCATTGGCTGCCCGTTCGGTGGTAGATCACCTTCAGGGTTTGGCTTGCTAGCTTATAAGGCCCCTCGTGGACAGGGACCGAGTTATCTGCAAGAGCTCCTTTGTCCCTCCCACCACTCCACTTTGCCAAGAGGATTTCTGGAGATTCCCAGGTCCGTTTGAAGACTTCTGGAGCCTGTGCATTTCTTTCTGCTCTGACCCTGTAGAATTCTCTACCTCTTCAGACAAGGAGGTGCCTGACTGTGGAGAGCTTTAAATCTGCTCTTAAAATGTTTTTATTTCTCTTGCCTATCCTGATTATTAATTTGTGGAATCCTGTTATTTTAATTTATAATTATTTGTTGTTCTCTATGTGTTTTCAAAAGCACTTTGGTATTTTTGAATTGCGCTTGAAACAAATAAAGTTTATTATTAGATTGCCCCTATCTCCTGACTTGTATGATGCCCTTGTTTCCTAGTTTGAGTCTGCTTTAGCATTTTTTTTTTTTTACAGTTGAAACAATAAAGGAGCACTCCTTATATGGCTCTCACCGGAGGAGAGGAGACAGCGGGGACATGATTGAAACTTTCAAGTACCTCAAGGGCATAAACAAGGTGCATGCGGGGACCGCTTTCCAATGTAGAAAAAGTTGTAGAACAAGGGGCACAATATGAAATTGGAAGGGGTTGATTAAGAGGTAATGAGGAAGTTTTCTCACAGAAAGGGTAGTTGACACTTGGAATAGTCTGCCACAGGAGGTAGTGGGGACAAGCACAGTGGAGGGTTTGCATGCTTGTGACAGGTACAAGGGAAGTCTGAGAAGGAGGAGGGAGTGATGAAAAGCTGACTCACATAGGGTCAGTGGCACATACAATGCATAGGGCCTACGGGCAGACCTGATGGGCCTAGCGTCCTTATCTGCCGACAGTTTTATGTTTCTATCAGGTTTTCATGGTTATTCTCTTGTTTTAGGATTGTGATATGTTGTTCATCCACACTTATTGGCATGTCCCTTTCCCTTTAAATCTTGCCGGAAGTCTTTTAAGCTGGCTCCCCACCCACCTGGGTAGTATATACTTGACTCCGCCCCATGGCGTAGAATCTTCCTTTCCGGCTGGAAGATGTGAGTTGCCACCCTCGTGCTCACGCATTTCGTAGAGGCCCTGGCTTTCAAAACTTTGGTTTTAATGAAAAGAAAACTCGCTCGTTAGCGATCGCGCTTTTGCGTCCTTGATCACGGAAGAGAAATCTTCTCGAATTTCACCGTGTCCTTGCAGCCAGAAGATGTCGCGTACCAATCCCCATCCTCATGTGTGTCTACTGCCCAGGTGTCCGCCATGACTCTGCCTGCAGCTATTGCTTGGCCTTCCATCCCAATGTCCTGGACAACCGCCTGGCACGTTTGAAGTTGGGGAGACGGAGAAAAGAATCCTCCGGTGAAGTCCAAGGAAGCTAGGTGGGCAGCTTCCGTGCCTTGGTTCACTGAGCAGCTGGAAGCGCATGAGGCGTTCAAAGAAGAAGCCGCCCGCCTGGCTAATTGGAGCTTTTTCGCTCCACTCAACCTGGGCTCCACCTTCACAGGTTCCTTTAAGGAGTTGTGCCAGTCTCTCCCAGACGGAGTGAGGCGCCCGCCAGCACTCCCTCCCGATCTCGTAAGAGAGACAAGGAACCTGGCAAGTGTTCTTCTCGGCGGAGGCGCTCTTGGGACCGAGAGAGGTGTCAGTCCCAGGAGCATGCAGTCTCTACCTCGGTCAGGATCATTTCCTCAGCCACAGGCTTCACGGACCTTCCGTCTGGCCAGGCGACCGAGGATGTGGCCGATGAGGTCGAGATTGTTCTCGATCCAATTGACCCTCTGTCACCGGCCGTGGGCGGCGACTCTTTGGAAGGACTCTAGTCCTTGTGTTCCCCGATGAGGAGACCTAGCGGCTGGTGTCCCCATCGAGGTCCCGGTTCCGGACCTGGGTTTCACCGATCCTCCGGTGTCTCTGAATGACCGAATCGGCCTGCCTGATCTCGGTCGAGGTCCATAACCCCTCCGGTCGATCGCACTGCTGAAGAGCCACAAGTGCTCAAAAGAGGCGACGCCACAGGTCGCCCTTGTCCTTCTTGGATGAGGAGAGGTCTGATGGAAACTCAGGCGCTATGGAGGACCTTATGTGGCAACAGATGATTTTGTCGGGCAGAAGCCAGTTCTGCCGCCTACCCGGCCATTACTTGACTCTCGCCTCCTCGGCGAAGCCGACCCCTCAGAACCGAAGCCTGCGGTTCCCCCGCCCGTGAGGGCCGACCCGTCCTCTGGTTCGGCCCTATTCCAGTCTCTCTCCACCGTTAGTGGTGGAGCCGCCGCCATACCCCGATTCTTCGGACTTGGATATCACGGGCTTCACTCTCATCCTGGAGATGATGAGTCATCCGTTAGCATAGGGATGGAGGAAGGCCTTCTTCCTTCCAAGGGATCCTTCCTCTCATCTCTGATTCTACAGGAATGGCCCTGGAACCCATCCAGAAAAGGGTGGAGTACCTCTCATGGACATCCTCAAGAGAGGATACCCTGACAGAGGCCTTCCCGTGGCCGAGGCCATAGTTGGTCCGGCACTCGAACTTTGGCAGCGCTCTGTCTCATGTCCAGCACCATCTGCCCGCATGGCTCGCAAGCATGCGGTGCCCATGAGGTCCCTTGTGGGGTTCACAGAGCACCCTTCGGTCGAGAGCCTGGTGACCGCCTCTGTGTTCAGGGGCATACTGGCAGTTCTGCTGACACTGACCGACCTCCCAACAAGGAGTCCAAGTATTTGGACCACTCGGGACGAAAGGTCTATGCAGCGCCTCCTTGGGCCTTCATCAGGCAAGTTCGGCCATCATGGCATACTCCCATGCACTTCTCGGGCCATTGGATGAAATCCTTCCCACATCCTCCGCTGACATGCAGACCACAGTCAAGCAGGTCCGAGATCAGGGCCATGCTGTCGCCAAACAGCAGCTCCAGACAGCCCTGGACATCAGGGACTCTTGTGCCGCTTGATGGCCGCTGCAGTTGCCTCTCGCCACAAGGCTTGGCTGAGGCTCTCCTCCTTCCCGTGGATACTCAGCACAAGTTAGCTGATGTGCCTTTCCTTGGGACAAACTTGTTCGGCCCAGGAGTGGCAGTCACCTACAGCACATAGAGCAGTCCAGTGCCACCTGGACGCTACTTCTGCTAAGAGTTCTTTGGGCAAGAACCAGCAGAAGAAGAAGCCTTTTTCGCACTCTTCCTCTGTGGTTCAGCAGTCCTCCTTCCAGGGAGGACAGCAGCATCAGCATCAGGCTCAAGCTTGGCGCTTTGGCCCAAGCCTGAACCCCAACAGGCATGCAGAGGAGGCCGAGGCTCAGGTCCTGAGCTTTCTCCTCCTCCTCCAAGCCTGCTCAGTGACGGGTGGGGATGCCACCCCGCTCCGGCCACGCCAGCTCTGGTTCTTCCTGGGGGCCATCTCCGCCACTTTCTTTCTGCTCGTCCGCTCATCACTTCGGACAGGTGGGTTCTCAAGTGGGATGCGCTTGATGCTGTTGTAACGGTGTTTGCCTTAATTGTCCAGTGTTCCTTGTTGGAGGGGGTGTCCCAGATGCTTGAAGGAGGCGCCTGGTGAGACCCTCCTGAAGAAGTCATCACTGGACCCTGACATCAAGGCTAATTATCGACTGGTCTTCAACCTTCCATTTTTAGGAAAGGTTATGGAGAAGATTGTATGCTGAGTTGGGTGATCACCTCATGGCATTTGATATCTATGAGCTGCTCCAGTCAGGTTTTCGTGTAGGAGATTCAACAGAAACTGCATTAATTCGGCACACAATGATCTTCTCAGGCAGAGATATCGAGGGAGGGGACAATTCTGATTCTACTTGATCTGTCCTCAGCTTTTGACATGATGGACCATCGAGTGCTGCTGAACCACCTGAGGGACTTCTGTGGACTCACCGCACTGTCATTCGCTGGTTCGAGTCCTTTTGACAAACGGAAGACAGAGGGTGGTGATGGGGATTTTTCTCATTCTTTAGCCTTCTGTCTTGTGCGGTACCACAGGGTTCGTGTTGTCACCGATGTTGTTCGCCATGTGTATGCTACCGGGAGAGATCATTAGAAGTACAGCTTGGGGTTTCATTGTTATGCCGATGGTACCCAGCTATACTTATCCTTTGCCCCGAGACATCCAATGCGGTGGAAGTATTAAACAGCTGTCTGGCAGAGATCAATGACTGGATGGCCTTTAGCTGGTTGCGACTGAACCCTGATAAGATGGAGGTACTGGTGGTGGAGTCAAACAGGAGGTGTGTGGGGTTGCCCCTGGGGCAAACTCTGGACTTGTTCTAGGTCTGTCCCATTGATGGCTTTCCCCAAGGTGTAATCTTGGCATGATATTTGACAGTGGTTTGATGATGGAACATCAGGTGTCTGCTGTTGTCAAGGAAAGTTTGTTTCATCTGAGAAACATCACCAGGATTAGGCACCTGATTCCACCCTGGACCTCCCACCTTGAGTACGTGCATTTTGTCACATCTAGGTTAGACTACTGTAATGCGCTCACCTCGGTCTCTGGAGGCACCTCCGCCGACTGCAGCTAGTGCAGAATGCAGCTGCCAGGCTGTTGACAGGTTGGTTGAAATACTGCCATGTCACCCGATTGCTGCGGGAACTACACTGGCTGCCAGTTCGATGGGTGCTCTTCAAGGTGGGCTTGCTTACCTATAAGGCCCTACATGACCTGGGCACTAGTTACGTGGCTGACCTTCTTGCACCTGCTGCCTCGGTTCGCCCCTCCAGTCCTCATCGAGGCTCTCCTGACGATTCCCAGGACAAGATTAAAACTGCCGGTGATCGAGCTTTCAGTGTCGCTGGTCCTGTCTTTGTTGAATTTGCTCCCACTTTTTGGTGAGGAGGCCCCATCAGTGGAGGTTTTAAGACCGCTGAAGTCTTATTTGTTTAATCAGGCCTTCTCAGATTTTGTTTGGCACTAATGGGATCAGTCTTTTTAAAATTAAGAGGGTTTATATAGTATGTGATTTGTTATAAGGATATATTTAGTATTTTTGTATGTGTAAATTACATTTTTGTGTTTTTTTTTTTTTTTTTTTTTGTACAGCCCAGAGCCTCTGGGATTGGGTGCCAGAAAAGTAAAATTTGCCTTGCCTCCCAGCCAAGCCCGTCCTCGGAAGAACGGATTTCCACCATACACCCAGTCGGCTCTTCGAGATGACATCGCCGCCCTCCTCAAGGAGGCAGTAGTTCTCATGGCGGATCCGCTCTGCAGACCCAGGCTTTGTCTCCAGGCACTTCTGGTGCCTAAGAGACGGGGCTGGCGCCCATTCTAGATCTCCACGACCTGAATCAATATCTCCGGCTCATGCACCTTTCGGATGGTCACTCTGTCCCAGATCATACCATCCTTGGAGCTAAACATGTGGTTCTTTTTTTTTGAACTTGTTCAAGTTTATTTGGGATAACATCATCCAGTTTATACACCTTTGACATTTGCCACAATTTATATAAAATAACATATAAGAATGGTCTCTACTGAATTCCATACTGAAAACATTCTCTGTTTCTACTTGATTTTGTCTTCCTACTCTAGACTTATTACAACAGACCACTCTGTAGAGCCCTCATCCTTTTCTTGTGGAATTTATCTTGTATCCCATTATTTTCGCTTTTTTTCTTATATAACCCCTAACTTAATAACCGCCTGTCTGCTTTATAAGTTGTATACTTAAAAGAAAACAAATATTTACTGTAAGTTAGTGCACTGAGAATTCTCCCCAACCAAATCCTCTACCTCAAACCTGTAACTGTTGCTCAAATACAGGAATTCCTTCCGCTCTTCCAAATAATTGAAGATTGATGCCAGTTGGTGTAGAATCTCGACCTGGATTCTAAGCCTAGCCAGAACAGCCTCTATTCGTTGAATATTATTAATATTGTTCCACCACTGAGTAATTGTGGGTTGTTTCTGTGTTAGCCAATTTTGTGTTAAGACCTTGACCGCTGCCACCAAAGAGTTAAAATAGATACCTCTTGCCTTCGCTCTAATTTCAGAATGTTGCCCCCAAAATCATGTGCTCAAAATCCAGGTCCCTATCCAGCCCCAATATTCCCTTTATCTCACTATTCACTTGGTCCCAGAAATTTCTAATCTCGGGCACGCCTAAAACATGTGGAAGTGCGAACCCCTCTCACCACATTTTCTCCAGCATCTGTCCGATGGGTGTCTGGCATAGTGCTGGGAGACTACCGGGTATTAAAAATCTTACCACTACCTTCCATTAAAACTCTCTCCATATCATAGAGCTTGTAGTGTTTTGAATGTTGACCCATACCTTTTCCCAATGTTCCCCGGAATTTCCTCCCTAATTCCTCCTCCCATTTTCTTTGGATCTTTTGGGTAACCAGGAGGTGGTCCTGTCCTCTAACAGTTTATAAAATTGTGACGTTAAATGGGCTGTATCACCCAAATCTGCCTTATGTTTAATCAGAGCTACACCCTCTTCTAACTGCCCAGCCAAGTTAATGCTCCCCACCCTCGAGAAGATGTAGTGCCGGATCTGAGGGTACTTATAAAATCAGAATTAGGAAGACCAAATTCCCTTTGTAACGTATAAATTCCTTACAGTATCGCCTCCATAAATTGTTCTAGTGTGACTAAACCCCGTTCAGACCAGTTCTTAATAATTTTATCCTCTCATACTAGGTAACTCTGGAAGGTACTGTAGGGGAATTAACCGCATACCCAATCAGGCTTCTCCCATATTGCTCTGATCTTTAACCATATTGTCGTGGTGTGCCTAGTCCGCCTATTTTCCATTTGTGAAGAACCTTTGAAAGACAACCATGGCAACACCCAGACTGGCACCCCTGGATAGGCATTTCGCTCCATCTTGCACCAATCTACTGGTTGAGTTTTATTTAACAATTTCACTACTGGAATATCCTGAGCTGCCCAGTAATATCTAATTAGATTCGTAGGCCCCAACCACCCTGTCTTTTGCCCTCTTGTAATTTTATTAGTCGAATTCTGGGTTTACGTCCCTCCATATAAAGTTAGTAATTTTTTTGTAGGTTTTGAAGATCTTTTACGGGTATCCACACTGGGAGAGTGAGAACAAGAACAACATTCTTGGCAAGATGTTCATTTTAATCGTGTCAATCCTCATTGACAAAGTGAGGGTCAGTACCTTCCATCTATCCAAGTCCTTGCTAATTTGGTCCATCAATCGTTTATAATTGAAGTTGTATAGGTTATTAATCTGTTTCGAATCCAAACACCCAGATACCTAACCTTCTCCTTAACCCATCTAAATGGAATTTTCTCCATAATCTCAGTCCACCTCCCCTCAGCACCAGGGCCTCCGATTTTTCAATATTAATTTTAAATCCTGATAGTGCTCCATATTTGCCCAATAGTTGTAGCAAATTTGGAATCGTATACGTGGGTTGTCCACAAAATCAACGTGTCATCTGCATACATAGATACCTTGCAGCACTGCCCACCCACCATAATACCTCTAATATCCTTTGATTCTCGAATAGCCACTGCCAATGGCTCCAAGCTGAGTGCGAATAGAAGGGGCTAAAGGGACACCCTGCCTGGATCCTCTCTAACTTAATATTTGAGGATGTAGTTCCATTAACTCTCACCTTGGCCGGGGGCTTCATAACAGAGTGAGACCCATTTTATAAAGGCTTCCTAAACCCATCCTTCCATAACCACCCACAAATATTCCCAACTTAGGGTATTGAATGCCTTTTCCATCCAAAAAAGGGCTAATTGAGCAGATGTTGTCTGAGTATTAGATGTCATAACATTCAAAAGCTTTCAATGTTATCTGCTAATGTCTATTTGAATGAAGCCTGTTTGATCTGAATGAATCAGTATTTCTATATATTTCTGTAATCTGGATGACAGAATTTTAGTAAGTATCTTCAGATCCTGATTCAGCAAGGATATTGGTCTATAAGCCTCACATCTATCTTTTGGTTTATCTGGTTTATGAATGACACTAATAAAGCTTCCCTCCATGAGTCAGGAATCCGCCTCCTCCAAACAAGAGTTAAATACGGTAGTCAGGATAGGGCCAATACCTCTTTAAACTTTTTGTAAAATTCTGGGCCATAGCCATCCGGTCCTGGAGCTTTATTCACGGCAATTTTTCTATTGTATCTATAACTTCCTCAATGTAATTTTATTGTTCAATTTAATTTAGCCAGGTCCGTAGTTTAGGAATTGGTAAATCTTTCAAAAGTTTTCAGTACTTATTACAATATCCATTCCCGCTCCTCCCTCCTATAAAGGTTTTGATAAAACTGCTGAAATTGCTGCGCTATTTCCTGAGGTTTAGTCCAAGCATGAGGGTCGGCCACATTTCTCAACTTCAGTATTGTCCTATCTGCTTGGGCCTCACGTAGTCGAATTGCTAAGAGCCTGGAGGCCTCCCTCCCGAGTCATGATATCTCTGGTTCAGGTATCTTGATTGTCCATCTATCACCCTGTCATCCAGTTTTCTTAATTCCTCCCGTCCCTCCCTAATGCTTTCATAATTCTAGTGTTTGTGGATTTCTCTATGTTCCTCCTCCAAGGATCTAATCTTATCTAAGATTCTAGTTCGAGATAACTGAGTTAACTTTATTTGCTGAAGCTGCGCTAATAAGCTCTCCCTCCCTCACCACTGCTTTCAAGGCCTCCCAGGTACTAATTGGGGAGCAATGCTGATGTATGTTAATATCGTATATTTCTTTTATCAAACTGGCCAATTTCTTAACTAACACCTTGTCATTTAGTATCGAGACATTTAATCGCCATTGGGAACTTCTATGCCTCTTGATAGAGCCCATGTTATACCTACTGAGGCATGATCCGAGAAAGTAATACTGTGTATTTTCGACGAGATCACTCTATGTAACTGCGCCTTAGGGACCACCACTAGGTCTATTCTAGAGTACGATGATTAGCTGCTGAAAAAAGAATAATCCTTTTCCCCTTATGTTGGGTCCCTAAACATCACTTAGCCCCAGTTCTTCTAATAAAGCTGCCAGAGTTCTAGTCACACCCTGTTATAATTCAAGGACCTGAGGATCTGTCAAGGCATGGTGAAATCACAGCGTTGAAATCTTCCGCTATTATCACCTGACCTTCTGTCAGTAAGGCCACCTTATGTAGCATAAGTTTTAGAAAAACATGTGTTTGGCTATTGGGTGCATATAAATTCACCAAGTGCAGCAATTGACCCTGTAAAATACCCGATATTCATAAAAGCATCCCTCTTTCCCTCTCTCGATATCAATTATTTGAAATGGGCACCCTCTTAAACAAAATAGCGACCCCTGCTTGCCTACCATTGGTGAAGGAAGCTCCACTCTGTCTACCCACAATCTCCTTAGTTTAAGGTGTTCATCCTTTCTCAAGTGGGTTTCCTGCAAAAGGCTGTGTTACATTCAAGCTTTTCAGTTCATTTAAGATCCTAGAGCGCTTTACAGAGAATGGACCCTTCACATTGTGTTATCACATTGAGATTAGCCATCCTAACTCGATTATCAATAGGTCTTATCCTTTCCCTTCATCCACAGCCAACAATTGGAGTATCAATATGCACCCATCCAAAACCTGCAAATATAATCTGTTCTCTATAGCAGACAGATGGTAACTATAATTACTAACTACAATAATAAACAGTTTCCCCTTCAACATGTCAGTAACCCATAAAGCTAAATAAAAATAAACTGCCAAAGCTGAGTTACTGTTCTCAAACATAATTGTTGCTCACCATAGCAACTATTGCCTCTGATTTTAAAGATCATACAACGACTTCCTAGGTGAGGGATTTTAGGTTTATGCAGCCTCACCGATGTAACCCTGGAGGTGACCTTAGTGACCTTCTGGTGTAGCATGTTAGACTCCCTCTCCCATAAACCGAGGAACATGAGTAGCATGCAAAAATTCCCTTGCATCATTGCTCACCTGCTTTTGTGGCTGCCCGCCCACACAACTCCCCTTCAAGTAACTTTTGGGAAGGCTTTGACACTGCTCACACATCCTACCCTTTCCTTCCCTCTCATTTCCCTTCATAAGCCCTCCTAATTCTAAACAGGTGGAAATATACTAAATAGAAAAGAAGACATAAACCTGGGCATCATATTGACCAGATCCCTTCACTGTGGTGTTGAAATAGCCAAGGATAAGTTCCCAATGTACAAAATAATTGAGGTGCAGGAGGTTTCTCAGCGCCATAGAAATGTTCACCCTGCTGTAAAAAGGCTAACCTCTCCTCTTTCCTTCAGCCTGAAATGACACCACAGATGGCCGAATACAGCCTACAGTACATGAATACAGTTACCAAACTTTAGCAGCCCTCAAGTCGCTCTGATTTCCTTCTCCTCCCCTTTCGAACGGTATCCAGGTCTGCCCTCTTTAATAACTTCGCCATATCAGTTACAGCCCGAGAAGGAAAAAAGCCACGTCGAAGACCTCTTGCGCCTCCTCGATTGAATTCCCCAGGCCGACAGCAGTTTATGCTCTCAACATCTCAAGTTCCCTATTAGGGAGCGTGATTTTCTGTTCCGCCAAAAAGGAGCTGCCTCTGCCAGGAGTTGAAGACTCTCGTTCCGCCTCTAGGTAAACTTTTAGCCTTGCTGGAAAATTAAGTTGAGCTTTTATATTCTTTTTTCTTTTAGTTCTTTAATTATTTGCTTACTCTGAGACGCTCCTGTAGCTCCGCTTGAGAAGACATGGTCAAAGTATATATTCTGTTATTAAACTGTGGTTCTTTATGCCGCCAGGCTTCCTGTAGGATCATTTCTTTAGCTTGATAATGCAGCATACGAACAATCCAAGATCTTGGTTTAGATTTCAGGTCCGTTGGCGAGGGCCGAGTGACCGTGTGCTCGCCGATCGTGAGAGGCAGGTCCGATGGGAGAGATAAGGTGGTTTTCAATAAATGGATTATAAAGTCTGCTGTTAGTCGTAGTCCTCCTCTGCCCTTTCTGCACACCGTGAATCTTAAAGTTGTTTCTCCTCGCTCTGTTTTCGCATCCTCAAGCCTGGCATGAACTGAACGGTCCCGCTGCAACAAGTAAGCTAGTATTCTATCATTACTCTCCTGGGATTCGCTCAACTCTGTGATCTTGGTTTCGCCTGCTTGGACCTTAGCATTAATGTTTCTGATGTCCATCCTCAGATCTGCAATCGAAGATTCAATTTTATTCACCGCTTTTAGGATTTTTGCCAGGGCTTTCTGTTTTGTTCAGCGGTCTTCTTCCTCCACATCAGGGTCCCAAGAGGATTCGGAAAGTGTTCTGGTCCTCGGACAGGCCGCAAACTCCTCAATACCCGCTCATCGGTAACTGCTTCAAATTTGATTTTCTAGCCATTTTTTCTGATCTTTCGCCGTGGTTTCCCAGACATTGGGCTGAACGTAGGCTGACTTCCTGAGAATAAATGATCGCTTTTTTAAGTGGGATTACGATGGATTAGCGAGTTGGTTTAGGAGCTCATGGATTAGGCAGCCACCATTGCAATGATGTCACCGAAACGAAACATGTGGTTCTGTTCACTGGATCTGCGGGCACGTCTTTCACGTCCCAATCCGCCTGTCCCATCAGCGGTTCCTCCACTTCAGGGTTGAGGGACCCTGTACGAGTTCCAAGCCATGCTGTTCGCCTGTCATCAGCCCCACGGATCTTACCAAATGCATTGCAGTTGTGGTGGCCCATCTCTGCGCCGGGGAGGGGGAGGAGCAGAATTTACCCCACCGACGATTGGCTCCTTGCAGGTTCCACCCAACAGGAGGTGGAGAGGTCCAGGATTTGGCCATCCAAACGTGCTCCCAACTCTGCCTCCTGATCAACAAAGCTAAGTCGGAACTCGTGCCTTCTCAGGTGATGGGCTTCATCTGGGCAGAGCTCGACTCTTGTCAAGCCAGGAGCTCGGCTTCCGGCGGACCGGGCGGAGGTTCTCTCCTCCTTTGCCGAATCATTTCTGGTTGGGCACTTGCGCCTCTACCGGGACTTTCTGCTGCCTGGGTTACATGGCGCGGCACCTCAGTGGTCCATTGGGCCCGGTTGGACATGCGCCCTCCAGTGGGAGCTGGCTGCCCAGTGGACTCAGTGCCACGGTCATTTTGACCAGCTGATCACTATAACCCAGAACATGTGGGACGCCTCAGTGGTGGACTGCCCCAAACCGTTGCAGGAAGGGATCTCGTTTGTCCGCCCAAGCCGACAGTCATCTTCATGACCGATTGCCTATCTCATGGGCTGGGGAGCCCACATGGGGACAACAGGGCCCATGGACTGTGGACCCCGAGGAGTCCTGATGCCACATCAACCTGTTGGAGCTCAGAGCGGCCAGACTAGCACTGTCAGCTTTCCTCCTCAGCTCCGGGGTCAAGTGGTTCAAGTCCAGACGGACAATACCACGACCATGTACTCACCTCAACAAACAGGGCGGCACACACTCCCGCCTGCTGTGCAAGGAGGTGCTCCTGATCTGGACCCTTGTGAACCGTTGGAGGCGGATCTACCAGCCATCCATGTGGCAGGAGTCTCGAACCAGCTGGCGGATGTTCTCTGCCACTTAGGCCAGACATCCACTGAGTGGTCTCTCCATCCAAAGGTAGCTTACAGCCTGTTGTCTCATTGGGGAAAACCCGCTTGCCTCCAGGGAAAACACCAAGCTGAGGCTGTTTCATGCCCACCTCCTCAGCAGGGCTCGCTGCAGGGGGTTCCTTCTCGAGGAGGTGACCACAGGCCTCCTATGCCTTCCTCCATTTCCATTGATCCACAAGGTGTTGCTCAAGGTGAGGAGGGACAAGGCTAAGGTGATTCTGGTAGCCCCAGACTGGCCACGCCAGTTCTGGTATCCAGATCTCTCAGCCTCAGCTGCAGGCCCCGGAGTGGCTTTGTACACCCGGACCTGATATCTCTGAACCAGGGAAGGTCTTCCATCTGGACCTTCAAACCCTGCACCTCACAGCCTGGTACCTGAGCTGCTAGAGTTCCAGGCTTTGGGTCTTCCAAGATGTCTACACCGTGGTGGAGGCATCTAGAAAGGAATCGACCAGCAAATGTTGCACCTTCAAATGGAAAAGATTTTCCATTTGGTGTCAGGAAGGAGGTTTGGACCCCTTATCCTGTTCTGTGGCTAACATTCTCGATTACCTTTGGTCTCTCCAAAGGGGTCTGTGGTCATCGACCCTTAGGGTGCACCTGGCAGCCATTTCTGCTTACCAGAGCACGGCGGTTAGCGACATTGGCGCAGGAGACAGTAGTCAGGCGCTTTTAAAGGCCTATATCACATATCCCCTCCGGTGCGTGAACCTCCACCTCCGTGGGATCTACTGCTAATATTGGCAAAGCTCATGGGCAAGCTATTCAACAATGCACAAGTGTGAGCTGTCACACTAATCATGGAAGTCGGCCTCCTGGTGGCTATCACGCCTGCCAGAAGGACAGGGAACTCCAGGCACTTTCGTGGACTTCCCTATCTGGTCTGCCACAGGGACAAAGTTGTCCTGTGCCCCCACCCAAAATTCCTTCCGAAGGTGGTGTCAGAGTTTCACCTTAACCAGTTGTTGACTCTGCCGGTATGCTACCCTCATTACACTCGTGGGCCAAGTACAGGCTCCGTACTTTGGACCTGAGACATGCTCTCACCTATTACAAGGAGAGGACTATGAAATTGTGGAGAGGTTCGCCAGCTGTTTGTCACCTACATTGAAGCCGCCTGTAGACCTGTCAACTGACCATAGCAAGATGGATTACATCATGCATAGGTTCATGCTACGAGTTGGTGGGCATGGAGCCTCCCCAGAGGATAGAGCTCATTCTACCCGGCCATACTGTTGCATCGGTGGCTGCTTCCAGGGACATCTCATACAGGAAATCTGTTGGGCTGCTACCTGGAAGTCAGCAAACACCTTCATTACCCACTACCACATCGACCTTGAGTCACACCGGGATGCTGGTTTTGGGACCTCAGTTCTCCAAGCTCTGTTCCCTAAGTAGGGGTGTGCGCCTTGCCTCCCCTTCCCAGAGAACTGCTAGAGTATGCGAATAAGTGTGGATGAACAACATATCCATGATTCTAGAAAAACAGGTTACTCACCTGTAACAGTAGTTCTAGGAGTGGTATATGTTGTTCGTCACCGGACCCACCGACCTCCCGGCCGCGGACGCACACAGCCTGGGTTTCAGCGGGCTAAGATCTGGCATCATGGGATGGAGCCATATATACCACTCGGTGGGTGGGAGGAGCCAGACCAAGACTTCCCGCAAGATTTAAAGGGAAAGGACATGCCAAGAAGTGTGGACGAAAACATATACCACTCCTAGAACTACTGCTACAGGTGAGTAACTTGTTTTTTTGACCCCATTGTTTAAGATCACTTTTCCCTGTGACTGTGGTGTACAGCAGTAGTGGACAATACTGATGAAAATGTGGTTTACACCATAGTAAAAGGAACACTCCTTGTATTATTTCAAATGAGGAAAAAGAGCAAAGCAGACTCGAAATAAAGCAAGAAGAGTATTGTACAAGTCAGGCGATAAGGGCAGTCTAAAATAGAATAAAAAAGTATAAGTCAAAATAGGATTTTGGACTGCAATTCCAAAATCCTAAATCCAAAATGGGATCGAATGTGACGAAACCGATTCTGTTCATCGGATTCCGAGCAACCCTAGCAGGTAAACTGACTGGAGCAAGTTAACTTGACTCAGTGTGTTGTATCTTCATGCTCCACCTTCAGAGTTGTCCAGAAATTGCCACCCAGTGGTGTGGAGGGCTGAGGCATCTGTGCCAGATCTCCTGCCACGCTAGCCACCCATGTTCATGAAAGCGAGCGGGCCACCGGAGGTCGGCCAGGGAGAGAGAGAGAGAGAATCAAGCGTCCGGAGGACAGCTGTCCCTCCTGGGGAGGGGTGGGATGGAGTCCACTGCTTGCCTGTGCCCTAGTGGGGATGGCACAGTGGACCCAGACATAGGGGTGGATGGGGTAGACGCCCGGCATGCCGCATGTGGAAGTGTATGAGCTCGCCATTGGCATCATTGCATGCCTCCGTGCCACACTGGGGACTGGGAGAAAGCAAGGAAAAACAGCCCGACTGGTGAGATGATGTTGGCCCTTGCAGGCGCCACACCCGGCTACCTGGCACCTCACTAAGAAGATCCGGAGGTGAGTCAAGTGGGTGATGGGACTGGGGGGCCAGTCGGGAGGAGCAGAAATAGATTAAAAAATTGTTCATGTATTAACAAATGCTGGGGATTGGGAGTTGTACATTATGAGTTTTTTTTTTTTTTTACACACCTGAGGTGTGTAATACCACATAAACCAGGAGTGCTAAACATGAGTCGTTGGTGACTGTATAAAAAACAAACAAAAACAATAATTTAACACCCCATTCTGTATTTTATATAATTGTTGGTTGGTTTAGTGCTGTGTGGTAAACAAAAAAAACATGGGCTTTCCTTTTCTGTGGCATTTGTTCCTTTGAGCGAGACGGCAGTGGCTTTCACTTACAGTTTGACTGGCTGACACCCACGCCGTAATAACACTGTTTGATTCTGTAATAACTGTCCGGTTACTACGACATTAGAAAGTGACGTCAGTCCACTCAGTAAATGGGCTCACCAGTAATTATAAAGGTTTACTCTTATCTTCTGAAAACCTGTTGCTATTTCCACAGTAGCTTGAATATACCAGGGTGTAGAGCCACCTCTACTGGTAACAGTAAGGTTCTGTTATTTGTAGCTGAGATAAGTATTTGCTTTCCATTGTTCTAAGAGCATTGTTCACATCTGCTTTGCACTTTAACAGATAGCCAGCATGTGTGCTCTGCCTCAGAATATTAAGGAAGAGTTTAACGTAAACGTCACTGAGAGGTGGTGGAGCCATAGAATGTGCTGTCTGGGAGGCTGGTGGAGGAGGACACAGTGGAGGGCTTCAAGAATGGGTGGGACAGGTACAAAGGAAACTGAAGCCAAAGAAGACCCTCTTGGGGGCTGGGGTGGTGGAAAGCAAGCACCCTCTAGGGGCTGGCTACTGAGCAGACATGACAGATCATTTGGCCTATTCTGCTGGCTTTTAGTATGTTAGTAAACTCCGCACTCTGCAGTGCCCTCATGCCGTCTGTTGCCTCCAACTTAACTGTCAGAGCTTTTCAGCTGCAGGAAGGTTCACGACTCTGACTTGAATTTCAAATTTGGTTGGGGTTTGTAAATAAATTGCAAACATTGGTTAAAAACATTTTAGTTTATTAGTTTGTATCATATTCTGTGCACTATGTGTTAGAGTTTCACAGTTAGTGTTTTTTTTTTTATCAGTTCCTTGAACTGCAGTTGGTACCTACCAGTAATTTTTTTCTGTTTCCATTTTCTATAGGAACCATGTACTGTGTTTGAAAGGTTTATGTTGTCGTGAGCCTTGTGTAAGTGTATGCTTGTATATTGCTTTGTAGGAACCGTGTAGTTAAATGGTTCATAATTATATTTATATTTTTCCTCAATCACAATTGAGGCATTTCTGTAGATTTGCAGTTTCTATTGAACAGTTTAGACCCATTAAATTATTGCAGAGTGTTTTTGAGTACTCTTCCTCTTTAAAGGGCTCAAGACTTTACGACTTTTACAAACATAAGAAATTGCCAGCAGATACAGGCCATATGGTGTGTCTAATCTGCTTGAGTGTGCAGCACTTCAGCCCATTAGACTGCAGCTGCCCCTCCCATTAACTCTTCCCTCCCCACTGCCCCCTGTATGTATTTTCCACTTGAATTTGTCCCACCCCTCTTGAGGTACCCCACAGTCTGCACTGATACGAGTTGCTCAGGCAGTGCATTCCACCCTATTACCACTCTTTCAGTGAAGTAGTGCCTCCTCCTTTCCCTCCTGAATCTGCCCCTTTAACTTCAGGGAGTGCCCTCCGTATCTTTTGTCGCAACCTTTTGACAGGTACCCACAGAACAGCACAGCAGTTCCAGAAACTTCTGGTTATGTCATCGACTACAGCTTGTGGTTTGTCTTGCAGTTTTACACATGAGAAAAATTTGGTGGCACCTGAAAGAAATCTGTCACAGATGTCTGCACCCCTAACTCTGTTAGTTCCAGTACGCTCAGGTTGGTACAGGCATTGATGTGGCCGCAGGACCTACTCTTTCATCAGGTGAGGTATGCCTTTGCCCTACCAGAAACTCTTCTGACCCTTAGATGCATCCCAGTTAGGATTGGAAGATGATGCCTAGAGGTAAAACAGTCAACGGTGATTGGTCACCAGAGGAGACTGACCACATCACCTTGCTGTTTAAAAAAAAAAAAAAAAACAAATGATGGTGCTGATGGGTTAGTCCCTTATTTATGAAAATTGAGTATTATCAACTTATGACACTTGTAATACACCTCTTTAACTTATCATTTGCCAGCAGAGAACTCCGTTATTTGGATAAATGCCCATATTATCCCTGTCTTCAAGCCGTGACCCATGTAACCTAAATAATTATAGACCCATTTCGATACTTCCTATTTTAGCCAGACTGCTAAAAAAAAAAAATTATTAGTCAACTAAGGAACTACTTGGAGACTACTAACAGCATAAACCCTGTGCAGTCAGGATTCAGACCAAGCATAGTCGAATTACAGCACTTGCTAAGGTAACTAATGATTGGCTAACGTCCCTAGATTGTAAACATCCAGTGGGAGCTGTGTTCTTGATCTGAAGAAAGCGTTTGACGTAGTAGACCTCGATATGCTGTTGCATAAGCTAAAAGTAACTGGTTTCAGCACTGTGGCACTCTCATGGCTTGCAAACTACCGTATGGATAGACATCACAGCAACTCAAAGCAGAAGGAGGGTACTCTTCTTTATCACAGCTAATGAGGACTACCACAAAACGCTGTCCTGGGTCCCCTTGTTTACAATTTATGTAAATGACCTCTGCAGGAATATTAGAAAAGCCAAACTACATTTTTTATTGCTGATGATACAGTCCTATATTTATCCAGGCCATCCCTTGACTGTGTATATTCTGACCTCAGACAGAATTTAACCTTTAAAAATGAATCTTCTTCACTATAAATTGCTCTTAAATGCAAAAAAAAGACAAAAATAATGTTCTTCCACTTTTCAAATATGGCAGTCTTCTAAAGTCGACCGCACCATTTCCATGCTCCTGGGGATACACTTGATATAGTGGCCAGTTACAAATACCTTGACGTATCGCTGGACCAAAATGCTTGTCCTATATTAATCATGTAGATAATATCTGTAAAAACTTAAGAATGAGGTTGGGATTTTTCTATAGAAATAAGAATTGTTTTTCCACTTGATGTTAGAAAAGACTGGCACAAGCCACATTCCTTCCACTTCTGAATTACACAGATTTTGGATTTATAGTCGCTACTGTGTTATATTTCTAAGTAAACTAGATGTATTGTACTATGGGGTCTTCGATTGTCATAAACTCTCCACTCAGAACTCACCATTGCTCCCTATATTGTGCAACAAGGTGGAAGTCATTGGACAGAAGGAGACTTACAAATCTCTACATATGGGCCTATAGACTCTTAACTGATAAACTACTGAGTATATCACAGAACTCTTTTCTTACTCATAGTAGTTACTCATTGAGGAGGAGTTCGATGTGTTACTAGAAACTCAAAGGTTCATCACTCTTTTGTTTTATTATTATTTTACTTCCTTCCGTGGCTCCATGGGGGCTGTGACCCCCCAAGAGGAGTGATTGGACCATCATGGGTGTCATGGAGCTCCTGCATTTTCCATTTTCTCCTCCCTTCCAACATAAGTACGTTGGTTTTCAAGCCTCCTGACCCATACTGCCCTCCAGCCATCGCCAGAGGGCAGTCAGCGAGTGGACGACTAGTCCCTTCCCTGAAGAGAGGAGAGCAGTCCTCTGGACGCTCAATCCTCTCGTAGCCCAGGCTCATTCCCCAACCCAGGTCACCGTGTGGCATCCAGCGCCAACCCTCAGCGCCACCAGACTGGCAGGTTCATCACTCTTTATGGAAAGTCAGCCATCAATAGCATCATCCCCTAGGGCTTGGAATAAACTTCAAAATACACTCAAGCTTGCCAACTTGGTAAGCCTAGATGTTCTTAAATCACTGCTGGAAACTGAATGTAAATGAGATGTTCCTGTAATTACAATAATGCGTAAACATGGACGTATCTGTTGATGAATCTCTATTTCGCTCTCCTAGGCTGAAAATCTTTTTTTTTATTTTGTTTCTTCAGTTCTGTACTAAACTTGTACTCTTGTTAATTTTGTATTTATTATAATCTGGTAATACCGACATTGTACATATTGTTCATCAACTATGGTACTGCAATTGTATCTCTTTGCTCTTCAACTCTATTGTATTTTTCAGTTGTATGTAACTATTCTGTATGCTATCCTACCCAGGACCTCCTTGAAAATGAGCTTGCTCAGTGGAGTCTTTTCCTGGTAAAATGAACTTGAATTTCATGCTTTCCTCCCTATACTGATATGATAACAGCTCCTTTCCAGATGCATCTGCTGACAAATTTCTACGATCGGAGGGTCAGTGGGGGACGGACGGACGCAGAGACAACAATATGCAATAAAATAAGATGTCTAATAATAAATCTATAAATAATATGATACTGTTGACAGATGAGTCGAACATAAAAATACATTGGGTATAATCAAATTGACAGAAGTATTTAGAGCCAGTGATTTTGCATTTTCAAAAGCGGCCAATTAGGTGACAAAATCTTAACTGTTTTCCATTTTACCCCAAATTAAGGGTATGTTAGCATGTTTTGTTCAAACATTTGGCTTAAAATAGAGGTTTTACCTTAAAAGCTGACACAAAGTGGGGTTTTTCATGAAAACTTGACTTCCCAAATGTTGGTTTAAAATGGCAAATTCCATTTCTTTACTTGTGTGTTCCATTGAAAACAGAAAATGATTGTTCCTAGTACCGAAAGATTTGGCACAGACCAAGCATACAAAAATCCAAGCTAGAAATTGATTGCAGATAAGGGGTCATTAGGCCCATCTAATCTGCCTGTCAGAAAAGCCGCAGACACTGCTTGATCTTAGGTGAGATGGTACTTGGCAGGGAGAGTGTAGGAGGTGGGGATGCCAGGTCACAGTGCATTCTGATGTCTAGAACTGAGAGCGTGTACCTCTTCCTCAGATCCTTTTAATGTATGGTTTAGAACAAGGTGGTGCCAGTCAGGAAAGAAAATGTGGCCACTGTGTATTACATGAGCAAACAAGGGGGGCCTAGATCCTGAAAATTATGGCAAGAAAGTTTAAAGATCTTGACCTTAACATTTGCTTTACAGATTCCAGTATCTGCAGTGTACCAAGCAGGGAAAAACAATGTCATAACGGATGCAGAGATCAGAATAGTTCACACTACACATGTGGTCTCTGAATCAAGAACTTGCTCACTGGGTGTTCATTGGGGAGTTCCAGAAATAGATCTCTTTGCCTCATGGCAGAACGAGAACCTCTGGCAGTTCTGTTGCAGACCCCCATTGCTGTACACCATTCCACTGGAAGCACTGGCAGTGTGCTGGAAAGGACTTTTAAATAGTTCTTTCCTCATT
Source organism: Neoceratodus forsteri (assembly GCA_016271365.2). Taxonomy (NCBI): domain Eukaryota; kingdom Metazoa; phylum Chordata; order Ceratodontiformes; family Ceratodontidae; genus Neoceratodus; species Neoceratodus forsteri. The sequence continues at coordinate 46,022,524 of CM028132.1, read as the reverse complement.
TTCAGTTGAACCACAGCAGAAGTCAACAATTAATTCCCATTGCACCAGACTGGCGAGCCATCCCTAGTATCCCTGTTTATTGAGTATGTTCTAGCAAACCTCAGTACCTGCCTCTGAGACAGGAGCTTCTTTCATTCCCAGGAAGACAGAGCTGGACCAGTGGCATGGAGGGCTGAGACATTGGGCCTTGCCTCCTGCTACACCAGCAACCCATGTTTGGTGGCGAGCACGAGTTGTCTGGGGTCGGCTGAGGGGAGAGAGAGGATCGAGCGTCTGTACGACAGCCTCCTCTCCTGAGGAGGGTGGCTTGCTGTCCCACTGAATGACTGCCCCCAGGTGGAGGCCTGAGGGTGGACGGGTGGGACACCAATGAAGGAGGGTGCTGGGACTCCGAAGCGTGTACGCCCATGTGCATGTGCTTGACGTGTCGCGCCAGCAATGGGGTGTAAATGGTGGAAAACCACCCTATGTAGCAGAATGATGACCCCTTGCAGGCTCCACACTGGTGGCAGGACACAACCACAGTCTTGTGGCACAGGACAAGGTCAAGGTGCATCTCAGAAGAGCTGGGTGACTGGGCTGGGGGTTGATTAGATGGGGGCCGAAGGAGAACTGGGAGATAAACAGAAATAGAAAATGGGGGTTGCATCATGCATGGCAGGAGACGGTTAAACTGAGGAGGGGGGCCCCACCGATCGCAGGTCTGGGGAGGGGAGGAGGCATCACTGGCAGGTGGGGGGAGGCAGCAGGGGACGAGGTAGCGGAGGTGGAAATCATGGCAGAGAGAGTGAGGGAAGCCCCAGGTCCCTAAGACGGAGAAAGCACTGGGCCAGATAAATCACATCCCAGAGTGCTGGAAGGAACTGGCGGATGTCCTGGCGAAACCCTAGGGAGCTCTTCAGCATCTCTCTGAGGACAGGATGGGTGCCCCAGGACTGGAAGGTGATGATATAGTGTCTATCCACAAGGGGGATCAAGGGAGGTGGCAGGGAGCTACAGGTCCGGCCAGCCTGACATTGGTGGTGGGCAGGGTGATGAGGGCATTGTCAAGGAGCGACGGGGGGAACGCTAGAAAAGTCGGGTGCCTGCCTGATGATAGACAGCATGGATTCGCCCCGGGAAATCGTGGTCAGACAAACCTTGTGGAGTTCTATGACTGGGTGACGAGTTCCTTGGACCTGGGTAGACCAGTGGACATCCTCTTCTTGACTTCAGCAAGGCGCTCGACTCTGTTCCTCATGGGGCCTGTTGGATAATCTGGGAGAAATGGGGTGGGGAACCAGATGATCAGATGGATAGGAAATTGGCTCCAGAACCGACCCAGAGGGTCGTGGTTGGCGGGATAGTCTCATCCCCAAGGAGGGTCATTAGTGGGTCCCCAGGATCGGTCCCAGGCCCCTCCTGTTCAACGCCACGCCTCTGACATAAGGAAGGGTATCAGGAGTAAGATGAGTCTCTTTGTGGGTGACTCAAAACTGGGGGTGGAGGTGGATGGGGAGGGTGGCCTTACAGGGGGACCTGGAGGCTCTGGAAAGGTGGTCTAGCAAGCAGAAGCTGAGGTTCAATGCAGGGAAATGCAAGGTACTGCACCTGGGAGCCAGAAACCCAGGCCAAGGTACACCCGATGGGGGATGCTACAAGCTCATGGCTGAGAAGGACCTGGGATGGCGGTGGTGGATGTCAAGATGAACAGCTCGGAGACTTGTAGGAGGGCAGCAGCAAAGGCCAACAGGATGCTTGGATGCATTGCTAGGGCTCACCTCAGAAGGAGGAGTGATACTCCCACTGTATAACTGCTTGGCGAGGCCGCACTTGAGTACTGCGTGCAGTTTTGGAGGCCACATTTAAAGAGGGACATTGAACTCCTGGAGAGGGTCCAGAGGAGGGCAGCCAAAATGATTTGGGGCTTGGGGGATAGGACTCACGGGAGAGGCTCTAAGAGCTAAATATGTATACATTGGAAGAGAGAAGGGACCGGGGACATGATAGAAGTCTTCAGGTACATGAAGGGGGTAAATAGGGAGGAGCAGTCAGGGTGTCTCAAGGAAGGCGGGGGCCAACTAGAGGCATGGGTGGAAGCTGGAGGGGAGATTTAGGGAGAAAGGAGGAGGTGCTACTCACTGAGAGGATGGTGGAGCCATGGAATGTGCTGCCCAGGGGCTGGTGGAGGGTTCAAGAGGGGTGGGACAGGTACAGGGCAAGGGTTCTGGAAACAAAAACCAGTGCAGCGAGAATATCTGGGACTGGGAAGGAGAGGGCAGCGGTCAGCTCCCAGGTGTGGGGCTGACTAAACGAGCAGACACGAAAGACCGTTAGCCTATTCTGCTGGCATTTTAGTATGTTATAAAAAGAATTCATTACCCAGACTTAAGAGGTTAGGTTAATGAGCTGTGAATGAGCTTGGTACATTCAGCAGACATGGGTTTGATTCCCACACCATCCACTTACAATACTGTATGACTCTGAGCAAGTCACTTTTCCACCCTAGTGCTCTCGGGTGGCCCCTGGAAACAGGCACTTGGGTCTAGTGGGCCTTACCTGGATACCAAAGAATTAAAAAGACCGCCTGGCCGGCACAGTGGTTGATTTTCGCCAGTGACGCCGGGCAACTGGGTTCGGCACGGACCTTGGTCTACAAGAGCCGCTGGGGAGAAAGGTCGAGCATCTCACGGACTGCTTTCCTTCTCTGGGAGTAGGTGTGTGGTGTGTGACCAGTGCTTGAGGGACCCGTGGAGACCGGGCACCACAGCCACTGGCACCAACAAGGATCTGAGGGTGGGACGGACGCTGGCATCACTGCATCGCCCCGCCCCTGCTTACAGGGAGGAAAAAGCCCGCCACCCACCGCCTTGATGATGCTCACCCCCCCAGCTGCAGTCTGCTCCCAGGCCGAGACTTGCCCCATCCCGCCGATCACGGCACCTTTCAGAGGGGTTGGGTGCTGTGACCTCACCGGGGTGCTAGGGGTACCAGGAGGGCGGCCATATGGGAGGCCGCAGCCGAGGGTTCTGTGATGGGCAGATGGTGCCAGTGTGGAGGCACCAAAAGTAGTAGTAAATAAATAAAAAAAATTTAAAAAGTCTGGTCCCTGAGGAACTACACATTGCCAAGCTCAGTCTCTCCTCACATGCATTTCAGGTTTTTAAAGTGTACGGAAAACCAGCTGCTTAGAAAATTGATTCTTTTAAGTAGAATTTAATTTCTGTCTGGTGTGGTAATAGAGGAATTCAGGTCAATGAAACTGGTGTTGCCATATTCTAGAATATCAGTTTGACTTAAAAGATAACGTGTATGCCCATCTTCTCTTAAAGTACACTGAGCAGCATTTTCTGCCTGATCAAACATAGAGGAGAATCTCTGGCTAACAGTGTAGTTTTTAGGAGATTTTTCAAAGGTAAATTTATACCCCTGTGGTAGCCAGCTGGTTCTCTCACAGCTGATGAAGGAACTTCATGAACCTCTAAACTTGTGGAGGTAAAATTGGTTTGGGAGGCTGCCTTCAGATCTGCCAGGAGGATCAGTCAGCTTCAAACCTCAGCATCCTGCTAGATTTTTGGCGTTTCACAAAGAAAAGTTGGTGTTGCATACTTGGATTAAATGTTTACCTGTGGTAACAAAATTCCCACATGAACCAGTCTGTATCATTACCTGTTTGTTTTCTTTTGTAGGTCTCACATGTGCCATGGAGAAGCTAATTTTCACAGGTTCGACGTGAAGAAAGTCTCAGTTACATCAAGAACAGAACAGAGTCCTTCAGAGGTGAGAATAAACAGTTTTTATGAAATTGGTAGGGGAAGATTCTATGTTCTGATTCACTAGGACTGTACAGTGAAGGAGCTCAGTGCTTTGTAAAACGAACAAAACAGAATGTCCAGCCAGGACAAGTACCATAGACAAATTAGTATGCCACCATTAAGAATGTTCATTTTAGCTGGCCGATGGCGCTGAGGTTGAAGTGCTGGGCCTGCCGACCATGTCCGGAAGCAAGTCGGGCAGCTGGGAGTGGCAGGGAGGAAGGATCAAGTGGCCCAGGGACTGCTCTCCTTCTCGGGTAGGAGGGACTCCAGTGGTCGGCGATCGCCTGGCCCCAGCAGAGGCTGAGGGTGGCATGCCGACGCTGCCATGTGGGTAGAGCTGGGGCAGACACCTGGCGGAGTGCATGGGAGCGTGCGTGCTGCCATCGCTGGCATCATTGCATGCTCCGCCTCTAGGGAAAATACTGTAGATAGAAAATAGTTGCTCGGCAGGGCGCCTGCAGTTCCTGCCTCCGACTAGCTCACCGGCGCTGGCCACACTAGGAGTCCGGTCTTCAGTGGGTGTTGAGGAGCACCGGGCGGGCCCTGGGGTAATAGTCAGGCGCCGGCTGGTGGTCATCGGGGACGGACTGGGGCTCCCTCCTGAGAGATGGCATACAACAAGGTGGAAAAAATGATAGAAAAAAAGAATGTTTATTTTACTAATTACTGTAATTTTTCCTTTCTATAGCCAGTACACCAAACCAGCGCACACAAAACACAATTGTAGTATGCAGTTACACTACTGCCTTCTCTCATTATCTATGTAGTTTCTAGTTTACAGCTTATCTAACATACTAACATACTAAAATGCCAGCAGAATAGGCCTAATGGTCTTTCGTGTCTGCTTCGTTTGGTCAGCCCCCACCCTGGGTGCTGACCTTGCTGTCCCCGCCTTCTCTGGCTTCTCCCTTCCCAGTTCCGGATATTCTTGCTGCATTGGATTTTGCTTCCTGAACCCTTCCCCAGTACCTGTCCCACCCCTCTTGAATCCCTCCACTGTCTCTGCCTCCACCAGCCCCTAGGTAGTGCATTCCATGGCTCTACCACCCTCTCAGTGAAGTAGCACCTCCTCCTTCTCCCTGAATCTTCCCCTCCAGCTTCCACCCATGCCTCTAGTAGCCCCCTCCTCCTCTTTGAAGCACCCTCACTGTTCCTCCCCTATTTACCCTCTTCATGTACCTGAAGACCTCTATCATGTCCCCCCGGTCCCTTCTCTCTTCCAAGTGTACATATTTAGCTCTTGAGCCTCCTCATAGGTCCTGTCCCCAAGCCCCAAATCATTTTGGTTGCCCTCCTCTGGACCCTCTCCAGGAGGTTAATGTCCCTCTTTAAGTGCGGCCCAAAACTGCACGTGAGTACTCAGGTGCGGCCTCACCAAGCAGTTATATCACTTCCCCTCCTTCTGAGGTGATCCCCAGCGATGCATCCCAGCATCCTGTTGGCCTTGGCTGCTGCCCTCCTACAAGTCTCAAAGTTGTTCATCTTGACATCCACCACCACCCCCAGGTCCCTCTCAGCCATTGAGACTTGTAGTATTCCCTCTAGGGTGTACACTTGGCCTGGGTTTCTTGCCCCCAGGTGGAGTACCTGTATTTCCTCAGCATTAAACCCTCAGCTTCCACTTCTAGACCATCTTTCCAGAGCTCCAGGTCCTCTGCAGGCCACCCTCCCTCCTCCCCCATCCACCACCGCCCCCAGTTTCGAGTCATCTTCAAAGAGACTCATCTCACTTTGATTCCTGTTCTGTGTCGATACGTGAGGCGGAACAGAAGGGGCGCAAGGACTGATCCCTGTGGGACCCCACCAATGACCCTCCTTGGGAAGAGACTATCCTGATCAACTACGACCCTCTGGGTCCGGTCCTGAGCCATTGCCCATCCATCGGATCATCTGGTTTCCACCCCATTTCTCCTAGTTTATCCAACAGGCCCACATGAGGAACAGAGTCAAATGCCTTGCTGAAGTCTAGAAAGAGGACATCCACTGGTCTACCCAGGTCCAAGGCACTTGTCACCCAGTCATAGAACTCCACCAGGTTTGTCTGACATGATTTCCGGGATGAATCCATGCTGTCATCGTCCAGGCACCCTGACTTATCCAGGTCCCCCCAGCCTTCCTTGACAATGCCTCCATCACCTGCCCACCACTGATGTCAGGCTGACAGGCCTGTAGTTCCTTGCCACCTCCTTGATCCCCCTTGTGGATAGGCACTACATGCGCCACCTTCCAGTCTTGGGGCACCCACCCTGTCCTCAGAGAGATGGTGAAAGCTCTGCCAGGGTTTCGCCAGGACATCTGCAAGTTCCTTCAGCACCTAGGATGTAATTTATCCGCCCCGGTGCTTTCTCCGTCTTAAGGGAGCTGAGGGCTTCCTCACTCTCTGCTGTGATTTCCACTCCAGTACCTCTTCTCCCTGATAGCCCTCCCACCTGCCAGTGATGCCCCTCCCCAGACCTGCCGATTGGTAAGGGCCCTCCTCATTATCTCTGTCTCCTCCCATGTATGATGCAGCATCCCCATTTTCCTGGTGAAAACTGAGGTGAAGTACTCATTTAGTACCTCAGCCTGCTCCTCTGGGTCTTGTGCCCATCTCTTCCTGATCTAACTCTGCTAATCTGCCCTTCACCCTTCGTCTTTCCCCAATGTATCTAAAGAACCCTTTTTCCTCTCCTAATTTCCCTGGCCAGGTTCTGCTCCTTCCTTGCCTTAGCCACCTCACCACTCTAGTGGCCCTTCTAGCCATCAGCCCATACTCCCTCGATCCCTTTCACCCTTGAGCACTTGAATTTTAAAGGCTGCTTTCTTTCCCACACCACCCTCCTGGACCTCCCTGGTCCACCAACAGGGTTTTTGGGCCCCACCGATTGGTCTTACTCTTGCACAGGTGCTGGTAGCATCCTGCACCCCTCTCCTGATGATTTCCCACCTACTATCAGCGCCTCCATGTCTGACCCAATCCCATCCAAATGCTCTTAAGGATCCTTCCCATTTCCTTAAAATCCACCCCCTGAAGTCGGTTACTTCCGCCTTTGTGCAGCCTTCTACCCTCCTAGGTCCAGGTAGGACCAGACCTGCAGGTATGTACTCCCCGCATGGGTCCCTTACCTCCAGGCTCCCAATCTGGTCACTGTCTGCCAGGACCACATCCAGTACCTGTCTCTCCTGGTCGGTTCCCTCACTCTGCTGAGTTAGGAACGCGCCTTGAAAGACATCCAACAACCTCTGTTCCCTGGTCACAGAGGATGTCATAGTCTCCCAGTCTGTTCCTGGCATGTTTAAGTCCCCTAACACCACCACCTTCCTCTGCCCAGTCTGCAGTGTTCCTAACATCTGCCACCAGACTGTCCTCCAGCTCCTCCGCCAGGGCAGGGGGTCTATACACCACCTTATTTTACTCTCTTGCCCCCCTTGTTATCAAGGTGACCCAAATCGCTTCCACGGTTCCCTCCGCCCCTCTACTCCCTATGCCAATGCAGTTTTTACTATCATTGCTACCCTCCTCCCTTCCCTCCCCGCTGTCCTTCCTGAACATAGTGTAACCTCCAGGTTCAGGTCCCAGTCATGTCTTGCAGTGGCCCAAGTCTCAGTGACCGCTGCCACATCCATATCTGCCAGAGTGCAGTGCCCAGAGACCTCAGCTGACCACGAAACTCTTTACACAACTTCTAGGACTCCCTGTACGCCTCCTCCTCTCACCACAGTATTTTAAACTCACATCTCTAATTGGCTTTCTGTTTGTAAAATTACCAAGTATTTTACCCACTGTTATCGAGAGTTGACGTCCGGAAAGAGCATCACTCCCTTGTAACCCTTGACTTCGCCCCATTCCACTTGGTTAGCTGGACTCGGCTTGACTGTTTACACAGGGGTTATTTTCTGAGTCGTATACCACACATGTAGCATGCTGCCAGCTAGACTATCATACATACACGGTCTTGCTCCGCCTCAAGTACCGCAACACATCACTTCCTAGCATTGTTTGACGGCTCTATTTTGTACCTTGAGATGTCCAAGAGCCATGCCATGTCTAGATGCCAGCAGGTTATTTAAAACAAAAAAAACTAGATTTACTCTAAGCCGGAAAGTCGCATCGTAACAGCTCATGATTTCTGTCCACCTACCTCCCTCTTTTGCCTCTGCATTAACTGTCTCTGGTCACCACAACAGAATGTAACCCCTACAAAATTTTAAGAGTATGGCCCAACAAATGACACCTGACGCTTTACTTGGGGGAATGAGAGACAGCTCACATTAGACCAGAGAAATACCACATAAGCCTGTGCCCCTGTTGGCACCAGTTGGCAGATTAACTATTTTATGTTGGTTTTTTTTTTTCCACATGCTTTTCTTCAATTTTTATGTAATTCTGTGATAAATTTCCCTTTAAAAAAATTTCCTAGATATTCATTTTATAAGAATAAGACACTTTGGATGTGTGTACAGTGCAGTAAGATAACAGCACTTCCAGGGCTGAAGCCAGTCGACCTATGGCCTTGTGCTTAACTGTACCCCTGGGTGTACAGTTATCTCAGCCTAGCACACTCCCCATTGTGTCTGATTGCTTACATAACATGTGGTGAGCTTGCAAAGGCCAGCCAGTTGCCAAGGAATACAGTCTGTCACTGGGCGGTCTCATGTATTTCCAGTTATACCTAAGCTGGCAGAGAACACCTGCAGGACTCAAAACTCACTCTGCCAGAATCACAGCAACCTGTGTGGCAAAACCCCTTTTTCCAAGAGCTTCCAAAGTTGCTATGTGGGCATCAGCCCACACGCCATCCCATTGCTGCATGATGCACAGTCTAGAAGAAATGTTAGGTTTGGCGATCAGTTCTTCAGAACCTGTTTCAGAAGTAGACCCTAAAAGCTCCTCCAAGGGTACTTCTAGGGATCTGTTAAAGTGTGAAACAGATGTAAACGTTAATGTTGTAAGAAGGAAAAGTTTCCTACCATGTAACCATAGTCCTTTTAATAAATATTTACATCTGATTCACACTAGCCTCCTGCCTGCCTTCCTAGGATAGAAGTTAGGTATTTTAATTTCCATGGAGTACTTTACCGTGTGTCAGCTTCAGCATGTTACAGATGCATGCTTGTGTGTTGTTACAAATATCTAAATGTATTATATTTTAATATGTAAATTCTTAATTAAAGATTTCATCTTGACCTGATTGCCCTTCCTAAAGACCCTGGCAGGGTGGTGCACTTTCAGGGCACACTGCAGAGTTGGAGTTCAAATCTGTAAACATTCTGGGGCATAGCTCTTGTGCAGGCTTGTCTGCTAAAGTGTAAACCAGACGTAAACATCAGTTAGAAGAACTGTAGTTAGAAAGTAACTTTTCTTCTATGGCACTAGTAGTCAAATAACATCGATACTGAGGAGAGGGCTGCCTCTCCAGTAGGTGGTTTTTCTTTTATCCTGATTTATTTGTACCAAAATTAAGCTACAAGGCTCATTTTGTAGGCCCCAGTGTAATCCAGTAGCACACAGTGTTTCCTGATTCCCAGGGCATGTCTGCCATCTTGTGGTTGCCAGCGATGTCTGGGTTGCCTCACAATTCACATGAGATGCTGGTGCATTAGGTAGACAGTACCCTTCCTTCTGGAGCATTAGCATTCTGCTTCACAGCGTGTCCGGCACTCCACCAGTTCAGGGCTTGGAATTTGGTTGCACTGCAAACCCACATCTACTGCATGATAGCACAGTGTGCGCCTTGTGTGCCTCCGGTGGGTCATTTATCAGTTTTACTGGCAGCATGTTCAGAGGCAGCAGCTTGACTGAATTCCTGAAAGCTGTGTATCAAAGGTAATTCCTCCCCAATCTCCCCTTCCCCTTCCCTCCTTTCTTTGGTTTTCTTCAAGCTGATGTCCACAAGGAGACGAGGCACGTGATGTATGAAGGTAAACACATACACTTCTCTGAGGTGGATAACAAGCCCTTGTGCTCATACAGCCCCAAGCTCTGCAAGCAGCGGGCGACTAACGGCTACGCTCTGCATCACGCCACGCTCTGAGGACAGGACCGCACTCTTCAAGCAATGTGAATATGTGGCAAAGTATAACAGCCAACGTGCACCAACCCCATTCCCAAATCTGAGGACCGAGGTGAGACATGCCGAGGGGTGCTTTATGAAGCTTAAACTATCTTTAACCTGCAAGCATGTATCTTCTGTAGAATCTGTGTTACTGGTTCATCTTCTGTTACTGTTCGCTTTGAGACATACAGAATTAGTTTAGTTGCCATATTGGCCCTTGTAAGAACAGACCCAGAAGCAAATGGTTCGATACCTTTTATTGACCAACATAGACGCATAAAATGAAAATGGTGCCTAAGTCTGGCCAACCAAGTCCTTCCTCAGAAGTGTATGCCAGTTGTTTAGAGAATCACATTCTATTAACACCCAGATCATACATAAAAAAAAAAACAGAAAGAATTCTCATTGGTTTAAAATCCCTTTAAAAAAACAACAAACTAAAAAAACATTGAAATGAAGAAACTGGATTCTACCAGTCTGCTACTACTGAGAAACCATTCAAGGTCAAATGTCAGCAGAAGCAGATAACATACATACTCAAGTATAAAGTCCCACTATCTTAAATAATGAATGAATGAGTGTGTTATGTGAATACATTCTAATTAAAAGCAAGACCTTTAGATTTAATACCCACATAAGTGTATGTTAATATTAGATTGGATTGTATGCTAAAAACTATAAACCAGAAATTGTCTGTGTATGGAAATAGAAAACTCCCTAGTATGAACAGCTGTTTCACATTTTACACAATACTAAACGATCTGGAGACATTTTCTAAACTGTATTCTCAACTAGTTAACGAATTCCATGAACATTAAGACCTTCAGTGCTGTAACAATAGTTTTTACAAGATTATAGGAATTAGTGCCAAATAAAAAAAAAAAAATTCAAGGACCTCCTAGAAAATATTTTCATGCATCCTAAAATGTTCAGAGTTCAATAATGTGTTAAAATATAATCAGATTACTATATGTACAGTTACAGTCTTTGGAATATGAATAAAACACAATGGAATTACCCCCCCAAAGGAAAAGAGCTGCATCTAGGCGGGGCCTGTAAGATGGCAGGGTTCATGCTGCATCTAGGCCAGGGCCTGTGGGGTGGCGGGGTCATGCTGCATCTAGGCCAGGGCCAGTGAAATGGCAGGGGTCATGCTGCATCTAGGCCATGGCCTGTGAGATGGCATGGTTCATGCTGCATCTAGGCCAGGGCCTGTGAGATGGCGGGGTCATGCTGCATCTAGCCAGGGCCTGTGAGATGGCGGGGTCATGCTGGATCTAGGCCAGGGCCTGTGGAGATGGCGGGGCCATGTCGCATCTAGACCAGGGTTATGCTGCATCCAGGCCAGGGCCTGTGAGATGGCAGGGGTTATGCTGCATCTAGGCCAGGGCCTGTGAGATGACTGGGGGGGTCATTGCATCTAGGCCATGGCCTGTGAGATGATGGGGTCATGCTGCATCTAGGCCATGGCCTGTGAGATGGCTTAGTTCATGCTGTGCCTAGGCCAGGGCCTGTGAGATGGCGGGTCATGCTGGATCTAGGCTAGGCCTGTGAGATGGCAGGGGTCATGCCGTATCTAGACCAGGGTTATGCTGCATCTAGGCCAGGGCCTGTGGGATGGCGGGGTCATGCTGCATCTAGGCCAGGGCTTGTGGGATGGCAGGGTCCATGCTGCATCTAGGCCAGGGCTTCTGGGATGGTGGGGTCATGCTGCATCTAGCCCAGGGCCTGTGGGATTGCAGGGTTCATGCTGCATCTAGGCCAGGGCCTGTGGGATGGTGGGGTCTTGCTGCATCTAGGCCAGGGCCTGTGAGATGGCGGATCATGCCGCATCTAGACCAAGGTTATGCTGCATCTAGGCCAGGGCCTGTGGGATGGCGGGGTCATGCTGCATCTAGGCCAGGGCCTGTGAGATGGCAGGGTTATGCTGCATCTAGGCCAGGGCCTGTGAGATGGCTGGGTTCATGCTGCATCTAGGCCAGGGGCCTGTGAGATGGCAGGGTTCATGCTGCATCTAGGCCAGGGCCTGTGGGATGGCAGGGTTCATGCTGCATCTAGGCCAGGGCCTGTGGGATGGTGGGGTCATGCTGCATCTAGGCCAGGGCCTGTGGGATGGCGGGGTCATGCATCTAGGCCAGGGCCTGTGAGATGGCAGGTTCATGCCGCATCTAGACCAGGGCCTGTGGGATGGCAGGGGTCATGCTGCATCTAGGCCAGGGTCTGTGGGATGGTGGGGGTCATGCTACATCTAGGCCAGGGCATGTGGGATGGTGGAGGTCATGCTACATCTAGGCCAGGGCCCGTGAGATGGCGGGGTCATGCTGCATCTAGGCCAGGGCCTGTGGGATGTTATTTATTGAAATGCTTCACCAGGAAGGCACGCTTGAGTAACAAGTTGCTCGCCTCCGGTGCAACCTGGGGGTAGAGAACAATGGGATAGAATACAGAGAAATGTTACAATGTTGGAATACAGTTTTCTTACTTGCATACAAAGGAGCAGGAGGGATTACAGGTGGATCACGTTGGCTAACAATGCAACAGTTAACTGTAGTAGATATGAAGAGTCATATAGCAATTTGGCAACAGTTGGTGACACTGGAACACATATAATAACGTGGCAACATTATGTAGCACTAGATGGTAAGGTGACACAATAGTAATTGGTAGCCATTAGTGTAACATAGATATTTAAGATATACAGTGATTGGGGTAAAGAGAGGAAGAATGGAAGGAGGGAATGAAAAATTGCAGAGGGCAAAATGGAAGAAGGGAAGGAAATTTATGGAGAGACACAGGCAGAACCACGATTTTGAGGCAAACGGAGACAACAGGTGGACTAAAGTGCATATAAGAGGGTGTAGGGGTAGATTATACGTGCTTAATTGAGTGTAGGGGGTTGGCCAGTGTTAGGCTATGTTAACTGGAAGGGGTAGGAAGGAGAGAGAGGTAGAGTGGCAGGGGAGGAGAGAGAGAGAGAGGTATGTAGGTGGGGAGTATCCAACGGGGAAGTTGAAATTAACAGTGTCCTGTTATCCCTATCTGGGCAGGGGCGGTGGACAGCCCTACTGGTAGGGACACAGGTATAGGCGATGAGAGTTATTTATATATAGTGATGCAAGAGAGGGGGTGTTGGGGAGGGATGTTGTGTGGGCATAGAAGTTGACTGGCAGATAAGGACCGCAAGGCCCATCCAGTCTGCCCATTTCTTTTCTACCTTGTAAATGTGCCATCGGCCTTTGCTCTGTCAGTGACCTATCTATTCATAGTCATTTGTATTGCTCCCTTATGCCTATCCCATGCCTGTTTGAAGCCTTGCACTGTATTCATAGCCACCACTTTGTGGTAAGCCATTCCATGCATCTACACCCAATTTTCTGTGAAAAAGAATTTCTCACATTCCCCTTAATTGGCCTCCCTCTAATCTCATGCTGTGTCCTCTTGTCCTGCTATTTTCTTATATTTAAACATGTTAGACTCTTTCACCTTGTTTATGCCCATAAGGTGTTTAAATGTCTCGATCATATCACCTCTCTCCCTCCTTTGCTCAAGGGTATACATATTGAGCTCGCTAATCTGTCCTCATAGTAGTGGATATCAACTATAGTGGTGGGGGTAGTACCCCACCAGTGTACTGAGTGACCCTGCCTGCACAAGGCAATGATCTAGAAGTGATTGAGGGTGGTAAAGAAAGGAGAAATGGGGTAAAGTTGTTGCCCACCGTGGCCTATGGATCCTCGTGCACAAGGCAGTGATTGAGCTCACAGGAGGAGATAGATTAAGGGTAGAGAAAGAAGGGGAGGAACACTTTGGAGGAGGGAGAGTAGGGGACTAGGAGGAGCACGATCAGAGTGAAGTAGAAGTGGTGGGGAGTAGGCATATGGTAATATGGGCTTAGGGAGGTGGGGATTAGAGGGTCATGGCAGGCACAGGAAGGTGCAAGGAAGTTCTTGAAGGCAGAGTTAATGGAGTAGCAAGAGGATGAGTGGCGAATTTGAGGGGAAGTGAATTGCAGATTTTGGGAGGCAATAAGAATAACCAGATTGGCCAGTAAGGGTGGGCTGGCATGGGACCACCAGGATTTGTGAGTTGGTAGATCTTAGGAGGGGAAGGAGGGGTGGTTGTAAAGGCAAGGGAGAGATAGGACGGAAGTTCACCCAGCCAGTACTTGGAGATTAATTTTATGCAGTGAGAGACACGCCGGTTTGTCAGGGAAGGAAGGATAGGGCATGGTAGAGATCACAATGATGAGTGCGGAGGGGCCTCGAGGGCAAAGTGGCAAAAGGAGCTAAAGAGGGTATCTAGTCTGGCCAGGAAGGACTTGGGGGCAGCACCATAGACTACATCACAGTAATCAAGATAGGTACATGCATCATCTTCCGACAATATCACACCCAGCCGTGGGTGGGATGCAGCAACGATCCTGAATAAGGTGCCAATCTTGGGATGCAATTTTTCTGAATGGCGCCAGTATGACCAGAGAAGTTCAGGTGTTGGTCCAGCTAGACTCCTAAATACCTAAAGGTGGATGTGTCCTCATTCCTGAGTAAAGTCCCATCAAGTGTGGAAGGAGGGTGAGAGGGAAACCTGGGAAGTCTCTGCCTGGTGCAGAAGGTCATGGAGACTGTTTTTTGACATTGAGAGATAGTTGGTGGTTTGCAAACCAATGCTGAACTTTGTCGAAGTCGTGCTGCAAGTGGTTGCAGCCTTGGTGGGGCAGGAGCCTGATGCATATAAGACTGTGTCATCAGCTTTATGTGAATGGAGGAGAAGGGAGAACAGGTGGACGGAGATTGTTTAGAAAAATAGAAATGGAGATAGTATAGGGCCCAACATTGATCTCTGGGGATGCCAGTTCTTATCTGGAGGGTGGGAAATTGCATCAGAGATCTTGACTGATTGGGTTCTGCCAGTGAGGTATGCCTTGAGGTGGTTGGAGAAAGAGAGGTTTAGGATAATAGGAGTGGTAGGCAATGGCTGGGGCTGAGAAGGTAGTAGTTTAGGTGAAGGCCATCTGGGGAGGAGCCTTTTGAAGGGTTGATAGCTAGCAGGGCATTTAGGGTGTCATTTGGGAGATAGTAGAGATGGAGAAGGGGAATCAGAGGAGGTCATTTGTAGGCAGTAGGAAGGGGGAAAGGTAGGCGTGGTTGGGAGGGATTGGACTGGCTCATTCTTGCGTGGTGTAATGGAGTTACACCACTTGTGCTAGGAGCTGCATGCAGTTCTGGAGACCCAGTCTCGCAAAGACATAAACAGGATGGAGGCACTCAGAGGAGGGCACTAAATGGTGCAGGGTCTGCACCAGAAGACCTATGAAGAGAGACTTGAGCTGAATATATATAGCCTCGAGGAAAAGAGGGAGAGGGGGACATGATAGAAACTTTCAAGTACCTCAAGGGAATCAACAAAGTCCAAGAGGGTAACATCTTTCAGAAAAGAGGTGTGCAAGAACAAGGGGGACAATTTGAAGATAGAGGAGGGGCAGCTCAGAGGTAATGTAAGGATTTTTTCACAGAGAGGTTGTGGATGCATGGAATGGCCTCGAGGAGGTTGTGGAGCCAAAACAGTGGTGGAATTCAAGAATGCATGGGACAGTCATAAGGCAATTCTAGGGGTGGGGTAGGAAGAAGTAGGCTGTTGGTTGACTAGGATCTGCAGCTTATCCATTAGGTAGGAAATGGGCAGACTGGGTGGGCCAAGTGGTCCTATCTGCTGTCAAATTCTATGTTTCTATGAATGGCGAGATGGCAAGGGTCACGCTGCATCTAGACCAGGTCCTGTGGGATGCGGGGTCATCCTGCATGCAGACCCTGCTGTATTCACTCCTGTACTGTTTTCCCTGAGGATGTCTCGAGTTGGTGCCACAACAGGCTTCCATGTTGATGTCCGAGACATCCCTCCCTGATCTTGTCTGACCTTGGTGCCCCTGAAGTTGAGTCATAAGTGATGGCGCTACCGCTGCACGGATGGAACATCCCGATGGGGGCTGTTGAGGTAAGCCCTGTACTGCACTCCTTGAGTGCTGATGTTATTTTCTCTAGCACTTCTGTAACTGGAATCTCCATGTAACCTTGTCTGTAATTTCTGGTTTTTGTTTGCCGCTTAATAACTGTAACAAATGTATTGTCTTGTATTTTGACCTTGAACCTTTGTAAAGGAGCCTTCGGCTGAAAGGTATTTATCCGGCTAAAATAAATAAAATGGGTGGGGACAGGGGCTTGGAGGAGCATGCAGGGGCTTAGACAGTTTAGGTAGCCACAAGTAGTAGAAAAGCTAACAATAAAAAAAGCATAGTTTATAGGACAGGTGGATGTCACTCACTCATGGCTCTAAGAGTCTGTCTGCTTGCATTGTCTGGGTGCCAGAGGCATTCTTTTGGGTACCAGAACTGTTTACCCTCAAATTGCAATTTTCTTGCCCTAAGAATTTGCATTAAAGAGCAGTAGTAGCCAAAACAACAGGCAGAATCTATTGTTAATTTTATTAATAGGCAAGTGTTAACTTTATATTTCTGAAGTATTTTTCTTTTCCATTTTCTCACTGGAAGGTTTTCTACCTGTCTGTATTAGGTGTGCTGTATGGAACAGCAGTTCTCCTGAAGCTGACGATCTAGTGCTGTGCCCTGTCATACCTCATCAGCATTGGGACAAAGCTCATTATAACATCCCAGGTGACCAGTCTGGCAGCAGGTGAGTGGCTCTGAGCAGCTGTGATGTCACGGTCATGAGCCACAGTGCTGATGAAGTATGAAGGGTACAGAAGTCAGTGTCATCCTTCAGGTAAAATGCTGTCCCTACACATCGTTCCTAGTATTGTCAGGTAAAATATCTAATTTTTATATTTTTTTTTTACCTTATTTTAGCCGCTTCTTCTGTGGAACGGATCCTCGCCACCGACACCTGCACCCCAGACCAGGTTGTGCTTACGCATCTCGGCTCACAGATGCAGGGCTGACTGCACTCTGGTTATGTGCCTCTCTCGTCCTGGGGTGCAGGGCAACTCATGAGCTGCCGAGATTGCCTGCTATTTTCTGCCATTTGTGTTGTCCCTGGAGCGGACATGCAATGGCGTGCCGGCTATATATGTGATGATGCCCTGGCCATGCTCCCCTGGTATGGCATGCAACTGTAGTGCAGCTGGTCGCTGCTACAGTGTGGTGCAGTACGGTACCCCTGCCCACCCAGAGGAAGGAGAGCAGTCATCAGGCGCCTGATCCTTCCTCTCCCCTGTCAGCCCCGGTGGCCGAGTCTATTCCGAACCTAGGTTGCCGCGTGGCGCGAGGTGTGGCATCCAGCATCTCAATCCTCTGCGCCACCAGCCGAGGTAAAATATCTTTTAATTAACGAACGAAACGGTCAGGTAAAATATCTTTTAATTAACAAAAGGAAAAGCATTCGTCATTCAGATACAAAAGTAATAATTGAGCACTTTTAAAAGTTAATATTAAAACAGCAGTGTATGTTACCATGGAAATTTTGAATGATACCTGTTCAGTTCCAATTTAGAGTACCTTGTTCTCCTGTCTCGTAAGATGCCCCATCCCCTCTTTTTGAATGTGTTTTAGCATTTTTTTAATTAGGAATTATTAGATTTATAATCGTAAAAGGGGCACTCTTTCAATCTAGTCATCCTCAGGTTATCAGAATTTCGTTGTTTTTAAACACCACTCTGCCAGGAGATGGGGAGTAGTGCCTGTTGTATATCTGGTTCACCTTAGTCATAAGACAAGTGATATCAAACAATGGGTGTTCAAAACTGCTGAGAATACTGATAAACTCCTGGGGACTGCCAGAATAAAAGGAGTGCTCCTTTTAATGTATTTAAATCTAACAAAAATGCTTATGCATAGAGGACAAAAGGGCATTCTTACAAAACAGTAGAAAAAGGACCTTCTGAAGTGTTATAAAATATATACAATAAGAAGCAGGCCTGTGCCTCTGCAATAGCGCTACTTGTGCCATGCCAGTGACCCAGGTTCGGGAGCGGACTCTGGTCGCTGGGGATAGACTAGGCTGAGGGAGACAATCTGGCATTCCAAGGTGGAGATAATTACATCCCAAGGACTGCCCTTCTCTATCCGGGAGGGTGAGTCAAGCCATCTCTGTCTCTGACTGTCACCGGGTGGAGGCTTAGTGGAAGTGCAGGTGCGAGCAACTCTTAGGAGGGGCCACGGTTCCAGAATGTGTGTGCCCCCATCCGGCTGGCTGTACATGCCACTATGACAGAAGAGAAAATAGAAAATTGGAGCCAGGCAGGCTTCATGTAGCACTGTTTGCACTGTTGATAGGTGATAGGTGTCCTGGGCAACTCTAGATGTGTGTACACCGGGAGGGGAGATTGCCTTCGCCTCTCCGCCACTCCACGGGGAATCTGTGTGGACTACACTCTAGTGGGACCTGGAGAGGTGGATGTTGGTTAAGAGGAGGGGGGACTGGGGTAAAAAGCCTGCACGCCTGGCACCAAGTAAGGCAAAAGGAAAAGCTCTATTGAATTAAAAACATTTGTACAGTAGGTTTACAATTTCGCTGTAATAGTGCACTGCAGCTAAAGTGCATATCGAAACTTTTACACTAACATGAACTGCTGCTATAACATTTAAAAATAAAATTGGTAGTGTTGTAACATGCTTATTCTTTTGTTTTCCAAGATACTGTAACAGTCATCTGCAGGTCCTTGGCTTTATACCTAAGAAGGAGAGGAAGAAAAGAATGATCAGCTAGAGGATGCGGGCTAGACATCAGATGGATTCTATGGCGCCAGCCTGACGTGTGCCGACACTGGCCCTGAAATGCCCAATGGATCGGACGGGTCAGCACTGTCCTCCTGGGGCCAGGGCTGCCCATTCACTACTTGAGATGGAACTTGATGACCCCTTTGCTTTCAATGAGGAAGAAGACGACTTGAGGAAAGGGTGACGGTTAAAAAGAGACTGCAGAGCAAACTTGTCCAGAACCGCAGCGCCAGAAAGAGACACAGATTTTAAAAATCAATCTTGAGCACTTTAGGCACCCTTCTGCACCTTTGCAACAGCAGCAGCCACGCCGCAGCCACCACTGCTTTCACCACAACAGCCACAGCCGCCACCACCACAGCAGCCGCCTCCCGCCTCCCTGTCTGAGTACTCCTTCCAAACCCACGGGCTGCCCCAGGTCACAGATTCCAAGCCATCACAACCCCAGAACACCAGCCAACCAACGCAGGGATCAGGCCACGCACACAAACTATAGCACAAGTCAGCCAGTCACCAAGCAAAAAACACCTCTTCCTCCTCATCCTCCTTAGCGCTCTTGCTGCGTCCACATGCTACAGTTCCGGACTCCCCAGTCAGACAGAGTGGTCATCAAGGCCAAGCTACACATCGGCACTCAACCCGCGAAGCAGGCTACAGAAACTTTTGAACTCTGCATACAGAGGCAACAACTAGATGGCTACCTTTTTCCTCACTTAGGTTGGTGGAACATAAAGTGATGTTTTAGTTACATGAAACTGTTTTAATGAGGTCTGTGATTGCCTTTAGAAATTATGTGGATACTGAAAGTTCAGGGATTGTGAGTTAGTTTTGTTTCTATAAATAAATAAATATATATATGTGTGTGTATATATATATATATATATATATATATATATATATGTATATATATATATATGGAATATTGTATGGTCAGCCATGCACAAGGCTGTTTTCATCGAGAGGGTGAGATAACATCAGACTGAGAGCGAAGCTCGAGGGTCTTTATGATGTCGCCTCATCTCATCCTTGAGATGGGTACTGGCCTTGTTGTTCATGGTTGCCCATGCATTATTTGTATAGTATATGTTTTATTTACCTCCTTTCTGAGTTGGTTTTGAACTGTACAGATAAATGGAAAATAGCAAACAAGATAAGATTAAATATATTTCTTGTGATTTAAGTAATAGCTTTGAGCTGGCAACATTTCTAGTCTTTTAAAGAACGGTTCCGTTGGATTGTTTTCAGGTCTTACTAATGACTTAGTTTTGAGGAGTCTGCATTGTAAGGAAGCTTGCTACGTAATTACTGTGGTACAAGAGCATTCAGTTATTGCTTGCTGCAGAGGTTGAAATTGACACTGGCCCACTAGCCAAATGTAAATAGATTTTGTATCAGGTTAGTAAGATCTTCCATTAATAGCCCTGTGGACTTTACTGGAGAAGGTAACATTTCAGTAAGTGCACAGCTGGGCCAGTGGTAGAGTCTGTAGCGCTAGTGGATTTTTACCAGTCACTACCCCTGCTGGCTAGTGGCTGCAAACTTAATTTCAACCCCTGTATTGCAGCAGTATTCTGAAATAGCTACTGTGGTACAACAGCAGTTTGAAATCGCCACTGTGGTGCAACAGCAGTTTGACATCACTACTGTGGTACAACAGCATTTGGAAATATGGAGATTTCCATCACGTAACACTGAACCATATAGTGTACTGTAAATTCATTTGCAGTGAATATTGGGTGGAGAGGCGTTGATACAGTCAGTTCCCCTGAGTTGTTTTCCCCTGTTTTGGTTCCTCTGCCCTTCAGCAGCATTGGCGGGGAGGGGCGGGCAGCGAGCATCTACTTTCTGACGACTCGCACAGTTACTCGTGGAGGGGAGATATGCCAATGTGCTGCTGGTGCCACAGTGCAGAAGAGACACTGCCTGAAACCAAGAAACGCGAAGAACTGTGCACCCAGTGCAGAGAAATTATTTTGCCTTTTTTTTTTTTTTTATTTTAACATGAATCGCCACTTACATTAACTCAGTAGCACTGTGTTGGCTTCCTCTGTTCGATTACTTTGCAATAACACTTCATTAGGGGCAGTATGGTACGTGAGGGGTGTCGCTTAGGCTGTGTTCTCTAGTTCGTGTACCTGTACCCTACCACCATTTCCTTAGCGTTTTCATTTACAGTCTGTGCCCTAGGGATATCACATTATTACATTTTGACACCATGACAACTATGACACGCAATACCACGGTTATCATGAATACCTCAGTATTATGGTAGTAGTAATTTTATAAAAAAAAAAAAAACTCTCTTTAATCTCTTGCATTGGGAGAGTTGATGCAGAAAGGACCGATGTTCTTAAAAATACCTCGTAAGCATTAATCCCCAACAGAGGAGGTCTACTAGGGACTAATGCCTGGTTTTGGGGGTGCTTCCAACCAGGCATAAATCCGTAGTAGAGCCCGACTCTGGAGGGATTAATGCTTTGTAACATGGGCAATGTGGATATTACTTATGTGCCATTATTAAGTATTATATATTACACATATGCATAGGTGTATTGTTTCACAAAATATGAGTTGGGATGCAAAGATACAGTGCTTTTCATTTTATGAGAACCATATTTACTTATATTGTGGTGTTTTCCTACTTACACATTACCAGGTTTGTCATTGAAAGCCCACATTGTCATTTGTGTAACGCTATGTTTTTTTTTAATAACTACATGTACAAAACTTTTTATTTGACTCGCTTATCTGCTTTGATGCCTGTCTGTTTCTTTTCGTTACATACTGTCCTATCTCATGTGCATATTTCAGCAATGTACGCAATCTGGTATTGTCCGTTACCTTCTCCGGTTCCCTCACTCCTGCTGTTCTACTGCTTGGCACATTTTACAGTCTTGCGACCTATTACAGCTGCCTACTTGATCGATTTCTTTAGTTCAGCACACTCGTCCTGGTATCTGCGTTCACAACACAGTGTCCATGGGTGGGTGGGTGGGATATCATACTTACTGCGATAACACACTGGATTCCCTAACTGGCTAGTGTCAGTACTGCAACTGCAGGCATTATTGTCTGCGACATGGATGTTTGTGGCCTTTACAGGATAACAGCAGCGGGCATTACTGCGGGATTAATACCTGCTGCACATTGATCAGCTGCTCCATTTCAGCGAATCGTTGTGCTTGCACTTTGGTAGGGTTAATAGCCATGTTACAATAAAAGTTAGTTCAGAGCCCTGAAAACTAAACCCATAGTATACCGTGAACTATGGATCTTACTTTGAGAGGGCTCTTGCAGTAGGTATTCACAAGTAGGACTAAGCCACAATCGCGTCAGGACCCCACGGAAAAATCTGGCTAGCGGTCTCTGGCGAGGACCTTCACGTCAGGTGACCTCGTCAGCCGACATCAGTATAAAGGGCGGTCCCCTCGCCACCCTCCAGTTCTTTCCCGCTGTTGGCTTGTGAAAGTACCTCGTGGAAGAACAGCACTCACTTGTCTTGCCATTTTGGATGAGTGTTAATCTGTTTTGACATTTATTAATTTTTTTCTCAAAAAGTGTTTTATTACCTCACTGTGCATGTCGTCCCCGATGCCATCAAAATCTCATAAAAGCAAGTGTGACTCGTGTGGATCTCGGCTTCCTCAAAGGACAGCCATTCTCTCTGTCTTTATTGCTTAGGCCGGACCACCGGCGTGGAGGAGTGCGAGCAGCCGAAAAATTCAGTTCTGCTACCCGAAATGGAGACAGCAGTCCCTGGAGACCCATTTGTTAAAAAAGAAATGGCATCCATGAAAAGAACTGAAGAAATTGAACGGTATCAGCTTCTCCCAAGGGCCATCAGAAAAGAAGAGGGACAAGTAGAAACACTGGGATTGGGACCCATTGTCCACAGCAGCGCGTCTTCAGCTGGAGTCACGGCCTTCAGGTAACTTCCTCTCCGGATCGTCCTTCAATGGCACGCCTTGGTGGTATCCAAGCCGGTGTCAAACCCGGCCCCCGGACGGGCTTGCTCGGGTCCGCCAGGAACCTCCGGGGAAAAGGAGGCTCCAGTCCCGCCAGGCCCCAAACTTCTGCTCTACCGTAAGAGTGGGTCCAATAAGTCTGGCGCCGGGTCCATCGACGCCCACCTGGACACAGCTGATAAGTCGTCCGTCGGACCCTCCGACGACTGCCCAGCCCGCAACCTCACGCCAGGCTCTGATGCCATACCTGAAGTCCAGGAGTCGCTGCAGCACACTCCGGTTGCATTGCCCTCCGAGGTCCCTCGTCTTCTGACTCTCTCCGAGAGTCTACGCCTCCTCCCGGCTGGGGTCGAGGACTCTGGAGCGCTGCAGTCGGGGTGCCCCAAGGCGGACCAACGCCAGATAACCCAGCGTCGCCCTCCGGTATTCCGCCTCCCGATGGCAGACCCGCTCCGCTGTCAGGGCCAGCTGGGCTCCAGGGACCCTCCTGTAGGTCCGCCTTGCTCTGGGCCGAGCCCTGACCCGCCTAATCTGCCTGTAGGGCCGACTCCAGGACTTTAGACTCGCCGGAGCCCCTGGCACCTGGATACCCAACGCCGCAGTACCCAGCACCTCAATACCCGATGCCGGGCCTCTACGCCATCGGGTTATGGGTACCTTACTACGGGTTTCCAGGCTACCGTGATCTGAGTCCCCTCCTCCTCCACCTCTCCGCAGCTTCAGCTGGACCTGAGAGAGGTTTTGGCCTGCTAGTGGGCTGAGGCCAAGTCCCAACTCACCAGGGAGGTTGAAAACTGCCTGCCGACGCCTGGACCCTTACATCTGCGAGAAGAGACTCCTTCACCTCTGCCTGATGCCAGGGCTGAACCATCTGGATCTCGGGCTAGGGAGGATACGCTCCCTAGGGAATCCCCAGAGGGGACGATCCACCCCTCCTAAGGAGGACTCTTCTTCTCTATCAGAGCCATCAGATTCGGATTCTGGCCACTCTGATCCTGAGGAAGAGCCTTATACTCCAGAAAACCCCAGGCCGCAGGGGTCTCTGAATTCCTCCAGAGGACCCTTCCTTTCTGGAGCTGCTGAAGAAGATCCAGGCTACTTGTGAGTGGCAATCAGTGGAGCCAGCTCCACAGCGTAAAAGATTGCTGCTTATCTGGATCTCCCAGAGACATCTCCTCCTGATTCCACCCTGGATAGAGCCTCATGTGGATCTTGTTTCCACTGTTTGAAATAACTTTCCTCGTTAGCCCTCTCCTAGGAAGGCAGATAGACTATACCAGGCTCTGGAGGGTAAGAACTTTCAGCCTTCACCCCAAGGTGGATTTGGTGGTGATTAGCGCAGCACACGACCGATCCACCAACCCAAAACACCTCAGCTCGTCCCTCCTGACAAGGAATCATGACTTCTGGACCAGTATGGGAAGAAGATGTACACTTCTTCAACTCTGGGTATGAGGGCTCTTAATTATGTTGGTCATATGGGGACTACCAGAAGTCTGTCCTCAGTCAGCTGGAAACAAACTGGATTCCTCCCAGATTCCCAGACTAGACAGGAACTGGGAGACCTGGCCCATTCAGCGCGTTCGCTGTAGAAACATGCTTCTTGCTACCTACGACACAGTTTACATCAGGTAGAAGCTCGCTTTGCCCCTAGGCTTCTGGCACCATGCCACCAGTAGTCAGGTTTGGTCCCCAGCGCAGATCGCCATTCGCGATGCTCCTTCAGGGGATGTATGCTTGGGGTGATGTCAGGACATCATCACCGAGCTGCAGGAGAAGGGTTTATTGAAAATCTGTCAGACAATGTACAAATCCTCCCAAGGGCAGAACGTCCAATTTGCCCAAAACCGCCAAAAACAAATGCAAGTGAGATGCCCGAATAAACGAAGCTTGTCAGCAGCAAAAGCCCTCCCAGCACAAAGCTCGAGTCTCGGACGCCACTCTGCCGCCTGCCTCCTGACTCCCTGCCTCCCACCGCCTCTGTCAGTGCCAGAGGAAGCTGGTAGGGGGTGGGGGAGATTTTCCTCCCATCTGCCGGATTGGGAGAGATAACGCAGGTGCTTGGGTGCTTTTAGATATCAGCAGGGCACTCCATAGAATTTATCCAAAAAACTCAGAGCCCCCCAGGTAATTTTACTCTCCTCTGCACTAGAGGAAATCTGCTCGCTTTCTGAAGGAGGCAGTGGAACTCGTCCCCCCCTCCCAATTCCAGGGTCGGGTTACTATTCCCATTTCTTTCTAGTACCAAAGAAGACCGGAGATCTAAGACCCATTGTGGACCTCAGCTCCCTCAATCAGTTTGTGGAGTACAAACGGTTTTGAATGCTCGTTACTGAACCTTCTTCCCATGTCGCTGGGACTGTGGCTATGTGCCTTGGATATGCAGGACGCATACCTCCATATCCCCATATGCCATTCCCACCGCAGGTACCTCCGTTGTTTTCAGGGTCACACTACCAGTAAGGGCCTCCCATTTGGTCATTCTTCGCTGTCCGAGTATTGACCAAATGCCTCATGGTGGTGGCGGCCTGTGTACCCAGGGGGTTCAAGTCTTCCCATACCATGACGACTGACTTCTAGTAGCTCTGTGCCGGAGGACCTCTTGGGCGCTCTTTCTCTCACCCACAAGTCTTCTCCAGCCTGGGTGTCACAGTCAACCAAGTCAAGTCCCATCTGGTCCCTTGCCAGCGGCTGCAGTTCATAGGGGCAGTGTTGGACACGACCTTAGGAAAAGCCTTTTGCCTCCGGACAGAGTCTAGATACTGTCAAATCAAGCTCGACTCTTGTCGGGTCTCAGAAGGCTCGGAGCCAGGAAAGTCCTTCACCTTCTCGGCTAATGGCAGCCGCCATTCCCACTGTTCCTCTGGCGCTGCTCACAAGAGAATCTCCCAGTGGACCCTCAGGGCCCAGTGGAATCAATCTCAAGATGACCTGGACCGCGAGGTCCTAGTGTCGGACCCGATGATCAGGGACTTGCAGTGGTGGACGGTTCAGGATCACCTCAGTCAAGGAATTCTGTTTTGTGCCACCCCCACCACCCATACTCTGATGACAGACACATCAGGGGCAGGATGGGTGCCATCTAGGGCCCCACAGGACTCAGGGCAGCTGGTCTCAGTCCAAGCAGAAGCTTCACATAACGTCCTCGAACTGAGGGCAGTCCTTATGCCTTCGGCTCTCCTTCCCGGTCATCTACTAATCCAGTCAGACAACATGTGCGTAGCCTGGTACCTCAACAACAGGGAGGAACTGCTCCTATCACCTCTGACAGGAAGCAGTGAGAGTCTGGTGCTTGGTGCCTCAGCATAGCCTGCACCTGATGGCTGTCCATGTGCCAGGAGTGGAGAACACTCTGGCAGACGCCCTCAGTGCTTCAGTCAGGTCTCACGAATGGGAACTTCGATTAAGTTGTCATAAACGACATCTTCCAGCAGTGGGGACTCCTCAAGTGGACCTCTTTGCCTCTCCCGACAATGCCAAGTTTCCCGCTCATTGCACGCCCAGGGTGAGACTTTTGCCGGACGCACTGTCTCTGTGTTGAAGGCAGATTGCCACGCCTCCTCCCATTCCTTTGATTCCAAGAGTGCTCAACAAACCTGGGTGGAAGGGGCGGATGATTCTCATTGATCCCTCTGGCCGAGGCAAGTTTGTTCTCTCTTCTGCAACAGTTTTCCGAGGAACCTCCTCTTCCTGTGTCGCAGCACTTGCTGACCCAGGATCAAGGGACCCTGGTCCATCCAGGCCTCAAATCACTTCACCTTCATGCGTGGCTCCTTCCAGACGAGCCAAGGCATGCTTTGGTGTTTCCCTTAGTAGCAGATAATCCTGGTAGGGCAGAAAGCCTTCCATCAGGTATATACGCCAGGAAGTGGAAACACTTCACTATTTGGGCTGGCTTCAGGATTTGGAACCTTTCTCCTGGCCAGCAAATAAAGTCCTGGATTACCTGAGGCATCTGTATGACCTGGGCCTTAGCTACTCCTCTGTGAAGGTTCACATGGCAGCCATCTCAGCTACCACATCCCCTTGAGACAGGCTCTTGCCCAACTGGAAGTCTCTAAGACTTTCTTGAGAGGGGCTCCATTTAAGGCCCCCTCGACCAATCCTGCTCCTCCTTGGGACTTAAACTTTATCCTAGAGAGCTCACACTGCCTCCTTCTCGAACTGGCAGCTGAGGCAGATTTAGAGTCTTCCAAGAAAGAAACTTTGTTTCTAGTGGCCATTACCTCCACTTGGAGGATTTACGAGCTGCAAGCCCTAATGTGCAAAATCCCATACCTGATTTTTTTCAAGGAAAGGGTGGCAAGTGCTAGTCCCAAGTTTCTTACAAAGTGGTAGCTGAGTCTACACTGAATCAGTTCATTGAGCTCCTGATCTTTTCACAGAGCACTCCAGTCATGGAGAATACCTTCTGCATACACTGGATGTACACAGGATTTTGAGATCTACACTAACAGGACTAAGGTTCTTGAAAACAGATCAACTGTTTGTTTCTTTTGCTCACAAAAGAGAAGGCAGTGCTGTTTCAAACAATGCCTCTCAAGTGGTTAGCGAACTGTATCACCTTCTGTTATGACAAATATCACAAAACCCAGCTGGGTCAGGTCAGAGGTCACGCCACCAGAGTGGCGGCCTCTGCTGCTTGTTTCAGGAATGTCGGTGGCAGAAGTCTGTGCAGTCCGCAACTTGGACTTCCGTCCATACCTTCTGAAACATTACAGTTTTGGACATTGCCTCTGCATGAGCAGGCTTGGGTTTCGCTTCTCACGGGGACTCCTTTTGAACCCTGATCAGAATTTCAGTCATTTGGTGGATGATGATTCCTCCTCCCGCTTTGCTCATTGTTCCAGACTGCTTGGGACTCAGTCCTATTTGTGAATACCTAATGCAAGAGCCCTCTTGAAGTAAGATAGAACAGATTCGTAAGAACTTACGTAACAGTAGATCTTGAGAGGCTCTTGCAGTAGGTATTACCTTCCCGCCTCCATCCCCTCAATTTCTTCCTTTTGTCTATGAGGGCATATCCTTCTCTCCTGTCACGCCTTTTGGCTTCTTGGTGGAAAGAACTGGAGGGCGGGCGGGGGACCGCTCTTATACTGACGTCAGCTGGCGCGAGGGTCACCTGACGGGGGGGTGGTCCCCTGCCAAAGACTACTAGCTAGAGATTTTTCCGTGGGGTCCTGACGCCTGGTGGCTTAGTCACATTTGTGAATACCTACTGTAAGAGCTCTCTCTTAAGATCTACTTGTTACGTAAGTCTTACGTAACTGTACTTATCATGCTATCGATACTGTGGTACACTGTGAAACCATGATTCCATGACATTCTTTCTATGCCTTTTCTCTGGCGCTATTCTTGTTTCAAGCGCTGCCACCCAGCCCTGTACCCAACCTTTCCCAGTGTTTAACCTCTTTCATTTCCCACCCACCACCCGAGGGCTTGGGCTTACCCCTGGGGACCCCATCAGGCTACATGTTGGCCCCTACTGTATGAGGCTCTCCATGGTAGGGGTGGCTGATTGGTCAGGCCAGTGCCTGAGTATGCCTTGTCATCCTGCAAGCGCTGTGATCTTTTCTGTGTTCTTTTACCTGGCTTCTGGAAAACGCTTGGAATGCTAGGGGATCTGCTTGTACTCAGATGCATGAAGCGAGATGTCGTTCCCTTCGGGTGTCATCCCTCCCACTGCAGTATCTTCTGTTGCACTGCCACCTGTGGTCCCACAGGTGGTATTGTGGTGGAAGCACTGACCTCCCTCTCCAGAGGAGGAGAGAGTGTTGTCTGTGATGCTTGCTCTTCCCCACCTCCACCCACATGTCGCTGGTGCAGCAAGTGGTAATGCTGCCACTGCACAGACGAGCCAGCTTAACGCTGTATATATTGTTTTCATTTAATAAATGAATAAAATGTAATTTTTCTTCCATCAAGATTGTTCCCACTGCTTCTGTCTGCCTGCTGCTTGGGCCTGGGATGTACTCCTTTGTAGGCACCCCAGTCCCTTCGGCCATTAATGCTGTCAGTTTTGCTAGGGTCCCTGATGCATACCAGGGTTTAAATAATTGATTAGCAGTTTTTTCTTGGGACAATGCTAACTGTACAGAAAATATTTATATAGGTTTTCTAGAAGTGTTATGTTTGTTAAACACAGTAAGACAAGTGAAATGCATTTTCAGAATGTTTTAGCACTTTATGAGCAAACGCTAATCAATTTTTGAGTTAAATAAAACCCTGCAGACCCAGGATTGCTGCCAGCTGTCATCCTGATGGCATGGTGATGTTTCCTCTCCAGCCACTTGACTCTGGGACCGACTCAGTGTCCCATCATGAGGGGTTGCATTGGCAGAGCCTGACATCACCCTCCCATGGGCTGGCTCACACTGCGCTCAGCAGCACTTCCTCTCTAGCCACTCTGATTTCAGCTCCCTGTGTCCGCTTCCAAATGCTGGTCGCCAGCACACTGCCATTGGTGGCACCAGTGAATTATATCCTCACAGCTGGAGTGCTTTGTTCTTTGGGTTTCCTGGCTTTGCTGCAGATACTAATATTGCACAGAGGTCCACCAGCAGGCGATGTGAGAATACTGGGTACACCCACTTCCACTCACCCTGGGAGTTGAGCATCTCACCTTCACAATGTGCCCTACCCTTGCTCGGATCAGCCTGGTATTCTGTTTCTTAAGTGGGGAGCATAACCCACTGCTGCCAGGCCCTGTCTGTGCCATCCTTGCCATTGTTGGTGGCAGCGTAGCATGTATCATCCTACCTTTTTCTTTTTTGCTGCCACACCCACTGCCTGCCGCATAGGGATGGCGGGGACTGTGCCCGCAGAGTATGAAGACACATGGGAAGCTATCTGACAGAATGTTATCGCTACCTTATGCTATGTAAGCCTCAGTGCCATACCTTGAAATCTGTCTGCGTTGGGTCTGGAAAGCCTGAACAGTGCTAGTTGTCACAGTCTCATTGAGTAAGCCATTCCAGACATATAGGCACATAGACATTAATGGCAGAAAAGGCTCTCGGCCCGTCCAATCTGCCCACCCTACTTAACTGTTCTGCCTTGCTCTACTGGCAGTCCGTCCCCCACCTTTTTTTTTTTAAACTGTTTTCCTTTTCTAACTAAACCTACCTGCCTGTCTCGTCCTTGTTAACCACCCTCCATGTTAAGTAATGCTTTCTAATGTTTCATGGTTCCTGCCCACCCCGTTCAGTGCATGTCCTTTAGCTTGGCTTGCACAGCTAAAACATCTGTGGATCCCCTTTTGTCATAGTGACAGGCTAGGATACCACTGCAGAGGTTGCTGAAGAGGTGCCTTTCAGAGCAAACTAGGGCCTTGGTGGTCTCTTTTTTTTTAATCTTTATTTCTTCAGTTTGCAGGGCCGGGCATCCTTCCAGAGTACCCGCTCGGCTAAGTCTCTACTCCCAGCCTGAACCCTGCTTGCCAGTGTCCTCCTCCGACTAACCAGGCAGGTCCAGCCCCGGATCACCCCTGGGCGGCCTGCCCTCCTCAGCGGCCTTTCTGAAGTTAGAGGGGCCTACCTGTGGTCGGGTCGGGCTGTGGAATCCACTGGTACACTGGGTCGGCAGTGGGATGTGGACTTTGCCCTTGGGTCACCATCTCTCGTCATGAGGCTTTTCTATTTTCTCCCCGAGGGCTTGGGCGTGCAATGGCGGCTGGGCACGGTGTGCCGCTGCCTGCTGAGCTCCTCCCCTACAGCATGCGCCACCAGACTGTGTTGCACCCGACCACTGCCAGGTGCCGCTACAGAGTGGCGCATCCCTGAACCCTCCGCGGGGAAGGTAGAGCTGTCACGGACGTCAATCCCTTCCCTTCCCTGCGCTGACCTCGGCAGCCCGACTTGTTCCCAAATCGGGTCGCCCGGCGTAGCGCGGTGTGGCGTCAGCACCTCAACCCTCAGTGCCACCGGGCCGGCTACCTTGGTGGTCTTTAACTGTACTTACGTTCTCTGGCACATGGGCACCCTAGGTCCTGTTAATTAATTTATTTAGAATGTGTTAACACATTTGTGGCACATCACTTTCAAGATAGGCTTGCTAACTTCCAAGGCCTTGCAGTTTGGTACCAGACTACTTGAAAGAGCTCCTGTTCCATATTACCAGTTTGCCCCTCCGCCTACCGTTGTAGGCCTGCTTGTTGCAGCGTCCCCAGGCTTTCAGAGGACAGTGCATTTGGAATGGCTGCTACAGTTTTGTGGAACTCACTGGCTGCCTATATTCATCACGGCCAACACGTGGGGTCCTTAAAGCCTCCCTTAAGACCTTTTACTTGAACAGGCGTTTCTTGGTCAATTACCTGTGCCTTTTATTGTTGCATTTTATTTATTTATTTAAAACCATTTCTTTTGCCCCTGCAGCGCCATGATCAGTCCCTCTCTCCAGGCATCCAATGCACCCACAGTGCCATGAGGGCTGGGAAGAAGCTCCTATAGGTGCCCCTCCTGTACACGCCTAGAGTCCGTTGACCCACTGGGTGTGGGCGGAGGATACCCCCAACTCTCTGAATCTTCAGAGGAGTGCAACAAGCCTCTTCTGGTTCCTCCATGAGTCGCCATGGTGCGGGAGCCCTTCACCTGGATTGATCACGGGTCTTTCCTTTTTCTGGTCCACCCCTCCGATGTTGGCACGGGGAGAACCAGTGAGGCAGGGGCACGCTGAGATGTGCTTCGCTCCGGTCCCCAGCGGCCGGCCCCTCCCTGCTCCTTTGCTTTCCTGTCCACACCAACACCACCTGTGGTAACTCGGGTGGTGGCGGTATAGAAGGCAGGGCGAGCAACCCACCCCTCCTGGAGAAGGAGAGCAAGCAATTGGCACTGATCCTTCTCCCTGCCAACCCCCGTGTCTGGAATCCATCACCGATCCTGGTCGCCCGGTATGGTGCAAGGTATATTGCTTTGTATTAAATGTATCTCACAGCATTGTTTTGACTTAGTTCTTTTTGATATTTTACTGGTGAACTATGTACAGCCGAGCTTCGGGATTGGGACTTTATAAATAAAGATTGCCTTGCCTTAACCAACTGAGGCTCTTTGAATAATTAATTTTCATGTAGAAGAATGGCTGAAAATAAAACACGATACACCATCAGTTTAAAAAAAAAAGATTAAAATAAGATGACAAAATAAAAAATTATTTTATGTTAATTTGTTTATGCCCCTGTTCTCTGTCTGCCCTCATCAGTTTATCCGCACCCATCCTGTCCCCAGGACTTGCCTTTGCTTCCTATGTCTCCAGAGCTCCCCTTCTGGTGGGGTGGGTACCCCAGTTTCTGCCACAGAACAGTTCTGGTCCTGGGATGTACCTGGGTAGCCAGTTGCAGGGCCTGTGAGCGTCCGTGTCATCTAGCTGGTTGGGGTTATCCTGCTGTCCTGCTTTCTTCCATTGCCCTCAGGACACGGGCAGCAAAGGAGCATAAGCATGCATGTACGCATGTCATGCGGAACCAGCTAATATCCTCCACCCACAAGCCGCTCCCAACTGCACTGCCACCTGTGTACAGCAGAGGTGCTGGCTGCCCTTCCTCCTCTAGGAGAGCATCATCGGTGACAGTCAGTCCTCCTCCCACAGCTGGCCACCGATGGCGCAAGCTCGTTGCCGAACTCATATAGTTGGCATTCTGAGTGGTATTCCTTCCACTGTACCGACAGGCTGGCTATAAAAATTAAATTTGAATGAAACCTATATCATGATAAGCATAGTGTGAATTTGACAGTGACCATTCTTTCACCTAATTTTAAACATTTTGTATATCCTTAAACACTACATCTGGACCAAGGTCCCTCAGCCATTGCACCATTGAGACATGGTGTCTGGCCCCCCCCACACACACACACACACACGTGTTATTATGTTGCTTCTGGCCTGCTGTATTGATTTTAGGAACAGGATTTAATGAAAATCAGGGCATTTTAGATTCCGCTAATTTTAAATTGGGAGTCCTAGATTTAAGATAAGCAGAAGATGCCAAGATCTTTTGCTGTCAAGAAAACTGCCTTTTTGTATGAGAGGGCTTCTTCTGGTGGCTGAAAGCCGGGGCGAAGAGTAATGATTAACATCGTCAAGCATTAAAATAATCTTTTTTTTTTTTTTTAATTAAAATTTGTTTCATCATGGCTCAGCTAACTGTTCATTGCCACCCATTCTGATTTCCACAAATCCTGCTCTGTGGAATCAAAAGAATGATACAGAATATTATGTCTAATTAAATATTCATGAGCCTGGCGAGACTTCGATTAGCTACTGGGTCAGTCATTAACGTCTTAGAATGACCAATCCAGCTGCCAACCTATGCTGTGTGTACGCATGGCTCGGCCATTCTTACAAAATGTAAATAAGTGAAAAATGGGAAAATGAAAGCCGTTACTGTGATTAAACTTACAGTCACAATAGCGACCTTGAAGCGATCATTTCCTTGGATTAACTGACCGGCTGGAGGAGGTCCTCGGCTGCTCCTCAGGCCACCCATCCCCCAGCTGGTCTTTAAACTCTCAGAAATAACTGGCTTCTCTGTCATTATTGCTTAAGTTTTATTGGACAAGTGGGACACTTTGACCCTACCCATTAAAATAACTAGGGCGGCAGAGTCATTCTGTGGCTTGGATTGCATGTATTGCCCACACTAATAGCAGTGGTCTCTTTGGCTGTGTTCATGTGCATTTGCAGCTCAGACGTTTTCAGACCAACTGCTGCTGAGCAGCTGAGGTTCTCTTCCACAGCAGCATAGAGTTGCTCCGGCAGTATTGCAGTGGGACCCCAGTTCATGGGATTCCCCATTCTTTTTTTTTTTTTTTTGAATTCTGTTTATGCTCTGCTCACCTCTGAACTCTCTCCGGCTGCCTCCTGATTACAGTCTCTACCTCCCCACGTGCTCTGGAATCACAGGCTTTTCTCCGGCTCCGGCCATCCCCGGGTCTATCCTCCGGGACGGGCGCCTCCACCAGGGCGCCTTTCTCATAGTGTTGAGACACCGGGCCGGAGAGGAGGGGGCTAGCCTGAGGACCGAGCCCGTGATTGGGAGTGTGGTCTGTGAGGGAGGTGTGCCTATCAGAGGCTAGTTTTTTTCCTTTTTGTACCATGTCTGCATTCCCTGTGGAGCCTGGCTACCCTAGGCAATGCATGCCGTGGCTTCACCCTGGTATCGCCAGTGGCGCTCGTTCGGCATCCCCCCAGCCTCTTCCGTAGGCGCTCATTGAAGCGAAACACTTACCATATCCCTCCTGGGAAGAGAGAGCGGTCCTCTGGATGCTCAGTCTCTTCCTCTGCCGACTCCTCGCCACTGGTTGTTCTTTAACCCGGTTCGCCAGCGTGACGCGAGGTGTGGCCTCCAGCTCACACTCTTAGCGCCACTGGCCAGGATTCCCCATTCTCAGTATTAGTTTTCAGCCATCTAAGAAAATGCAGCTTTAGTCTACCCCAGAGCAACTGTTTAGATCCATTTTAGTGAGTTTTAATCCTAACTGAAAAGCAGCCCGTTACTGAACTTGTGTGGGAGTATTCATCCTAAAGTCATCAAAACTATCTGCCTGTGCCTGCTCGTACTTGTGTAGACTTGTTTAATTCATAGAGGTCGAATTGAAAGGATGTCAGAAGAACTAGAAGTTCTGTCTCTGACCAAACTAAGTTAGCAATCAGAACATCTACGTAATCCTCATCTTCAAACCAAGAAGGACTGAAGGATGACATTCCTGGTATTTAGGGCTTACAAACACAGTTACAAGTTAAGTTTTTTTTCTGTCCGCAGTTAGGAAAATTGTCTTCACAGCTACAGTTAGGCTAAATACAATAGGTAAATTACATCAAACACTGTCGTTCTTTCTTTCTTTTCGTGTAGCAATGATGTATTGCATTTGATCCGCCTTCAGGGTGAGCACTGTGTTTTTATGTCTGAATTGAGTAAATGTTTATAGGGTGTGAGTTCCGTCTTAATTTTCAGTAGCCACAAAATGTGTTAAATAAGGGAAAATTAAATAAGTGATAACACGTGAAAAGGTGTATGGGTTATGTAGCCAATAATACACAACAGGGTGTGTGGTTACCATGTATTATTGCATGTCCCCCCAGGTTGGGCATGAGACGCTACTAAGTGCCTTCTACGGGGTGGGGGGTGCGGAATTACATGGTAACTGCATGTCCCGAGTATATTATTACGCTTTATAATAACTGGCAAGGAATTTTTCTATGGGCAGAAAAGGTAAACACGCTCAATTAAACAGAGTGCAGCGCTGAGCCCCACAGCTGCTCTTCTCTCACCGACGAACAACCGCCACCGCTGAGAAGAAAACACTTCCCATGATCTCCTGACCTAAATCTGCTTACCTCAAACCACTCCTGAGCAGGCAACCCCATCACACTTCCATCACACTTCCTCTTGTCAAAAAAAAAATGTTCCAACCTAAAAGAAAAAAAAAGACACCTGAACTCTGGTGGGAAAAAATTCCTTGCCAGTTTATTATACAAAATAAAAGATTGGGAGTATGTATGAGAATTTAATCCACACCTTCAGGGTGGGATGCTTTCATAAACCCTTGCCTTGTCAGGGTTTACGAGCATCCCACCCTCCAGTGTGTATTAAATTCTCATATCACCTACTCCCCCATCCATTGTCTATATAAATGGGCATCAAACTAGTTAAAAGTTTTAAGATTTGCAACATTTTACACATAATACTACTGTTCAGTGCTGTGGAGTTCAAATGATGCAGCACGCAATCTCTTCGCATTACTTGCGGTCTCTGCTCTCGGTGCAGGCAGGCTATGAGTAGGAAGGCAGAGGAAAGGAATGTTTCAGCATGTGATCTTGAGCAGAGGGGGTTCAGACAAAGTGGAAAGATCAGCTGAACTTCACATTTTAGAATCTAGTGCTGTTCAGAATTACCTGCATGAGTTTGCTTTTGGTTGGGACAGGTAAGCTTCGAGTAGGAAGGCAGAGGAGTGGAGTTACTGCTTTGAGAAACTGTCGCAGTCTCCGCGCCCTGAAGTTGCGGCCACTGCTACTAATTTCTCCAATCCTCACTGCATGCAAGCAGCCCACCCAACAAACACCACAGAAAAAAAAATAATACACTAGTGTTTCACTTGTGTGCAGTTGACTATAGATCTCTGTGCGAGGATGTTATAAACCCGCATGCGGTTATCAGTCAGTTGACGACAGGTCTAGACAGCGATTGACCAATTAGGACATAGGATTCTCCTGACCACTTTATAAAAGGGAATAATGCACGCTTAGGGTTTTAGGCATGAGGTAAAATCTGCGCACATCCACCCAAGAAGTGCATTATTCCCTTATGACTGCATATCCTGGAGTGTGTTATCCAATTTATTAAATGGTTTTATTGGTCGGCCCGTGGCGCTGAGGGTTGAGGCGCTGGTCGCCACACCGCGCCAGGCGTACATTCGTGTTCGGGAACGGCATGGTTGCCGTGGGTCGGCAGGGAGGAGATGGATTGAGCGCCTGGGACTGCTCTCCATCTCCGGGAAGGGGGATTTGGGCGGCGGCTTGCTCTGACTCCTGCTTTTGAGCTGGGAGTCGACAGCACGAGCTGCAAGCTTGGGGGCGGTCGTGGCAGACGCTGATTAGTCGCTGGCGCCATTGCACGCCATGACCACGCGGGAGGAAAAAGCGAGCCCGGCAGGCAGAGTTGTTCCCCAGCGGCTCCATTCCTGGAAGGCGCCTCCCTGGCATGGATCCGTTTGGGTGGGTTGAGTGGCTCCCCACCACCCCTGCTGCGAAGGGTAAGTCGCAGGGTACACAAGGGAGGGTCTGATGTCCGGGGATGGCGCTTGGGGAACAACGGAGGGCGGGGTCGAGCCGGAGCTCTGGAGTGAGAGAAAATACGGCCTCAAAAAAAAAGGCTTTTTATTTATTAAAATATATGTAGTTCATGGAGGTGTGCGGTTTTCAGAAATGATCAACAGTCATGTGATATGTGTTTCAGTCAATGATGTTGAGGGTTTTCTTGTCCCATTTTATAAGTGATATTAAAGGTCAACAGTAGTGCCCAGCCACCATCTCCCCTCCCTTAAAATCTCGGAGGCCCTGCATCCGGGTCCGCACTAGAAGCATAATCCTGATTTTTAGTTGATGAGTAAAAGGAAGGGAAGGAATCCCATAATGATCCATGGTGCTGGCAACATGCTGCCGCCTTCTTCCAGCCACACCTACGCTCGGATGTTTTGTGACAGTTGGGTTTTGAGAGTGCTTTAGAAGTGAATGGGATTGTCTTTTAACTTATAGACATTTTAGAAGCCTTTTATTGAAAATCAGAGTCATCGCTTCCCTAAGGAGCAGTAGACACCTTTCAAGGGGTTGCCTGTACCAGTGTTTTACACCACAAACCTTAAGTTAGAAGCCTTCCAATGTCAGAAGGAAAATTTTGGAAATTATTTTTTTTACCCTAACTCTATTTATTGCCATGTTTACTGACCACAGTCTCCTTCAGCCACTGTCAGCACCACCATCCTGTCCATTGAGGCTTCCTTCCTGAATCCGAAACTTCAGACCACCCATGACACAACACAGACCCCCGCCAAAGCTTTCCCGTCCGGGGCAGGGTTGGCACTTCCCACTCCGTCCAGTCTGCTTATGGAGGAGTTGTGAAGTAGAAGCCATTCTCAGGACCAGCTGGCAGGGGCCTCTGTGTTGGCATTGAGGGACAGGGAGAAGCTTCATCTGTCTGGTTGGTAGCCATTTTCCCTTTTCTCCCTGGTGCTGCCTGTGCAGTGAGGCCCCAGGCACTTCTGTGGTGCTCCTGCAAGCAGTGTGCTGTCATCTAGTAGCTTCTCCTCACTCTATGAAGACACGGTGTGCTACTGTCTAGCCCTCCTTCAGATGGTAGTCATGCACCAAGACCTCACCCCAACTCCTAGGAGGAGGAGAGTGATCCTGGAGTGCTGAGTTCTTTTTCCCCAGCCGCCCTTTGACAACTCTGGCTTGTTCCCATTCGACACGCAAGTGGCAACAGTGCTGCTGTGCGCAATGGGCCAGCCCTAAAAAAATTAAAAACACAATTTTTATTAATAATTCAGCTTGCATGTCATTAATGCTCTGTAACAGCGTCCTATTTCTCTTTATAACTCGGCACATTGACATGAAAACAGTATCCCTGCCCTAGACTTCATCTGCTTCAGCAGCTTTTCTTCATCTGATATCATCACAGTCCTCGGCGTGTAACGTCATAATCTGTTGGCTGTGGTTACATTTACGATGTCATAAGTGGAGGATCTTGATATCTGGTGTAGACAGGCAGAGCAGATGACAGCCAGTGGACAGTGATCAGCTTTCATGTTAATTTGCAGAGTTATTATGAAAAAGGTGATGCTGCTAAATACAGAAAATATATTTAAAAAAGAAGCATTTGTCAATGCCGGAGTTCATCATTGGGATTGCTGTTGATATGCACCGATTGGCAGGACTACAGTTCCCAGCAGAAAGAACAAGTTATGCCACCAAGTTCACATTCCTGTTGAAATACAGTGAAGTGCTTACCTGTTTCCTCAATTCGATCTGGCTTTGAAGAGGGACGATGTGTCTATGGTTCAGAGAAGATAGGGCACTGGAGCCCCAGCATGGATTTGGGGAACGGACGTTATGGTTAGAAACCCTAACGCCCAGGCGTTTGTTGGTATTGCACTACAGATTTTCAACATGGCTTTTGTGACCTCCACCTCATGAACAATGGCACTGTGATTTTGTTAATCTGTCCTGAACATTGATTTCTCCAGCAACCACGCCATTCTGTACCAGATGTGCGAAAACACAGTTGGGCAGAATGTGAAAATTAACAGCTGTACCATTCATAGGGAGTGTGAAGAGAAGGCA
The DNA here is from genome assembly GCA_016271365.2 of Neoceratodus forsteri. Lineage (NCBI taxonomy): Eukaryota > Metazoa > Chordata > Ceratodontiformes > Ceratodontidae > Neoceratodus > Neoceratodus forsteri. Next base: position 45,984,168 of record CM028132.1, on the reverse strand, counting down.
GTGTTGAACATCTGGAGTGAAAATATAGAAAATGTCATACAGACGCGGAAACCGGGCGCAATACACCTCGTTAACAGTCATTTAGTGGAATAATTTCACCAAAATTTCAACATAGGCATTTTGTGACCTCTATTCATGAACACTGTCACTGTGATGTTCTTACACTGTCCTGAACATTGATTTCCCACAGCGACCATGCCATTGTGCACAGATGTGCAAAACATTTTGGGCAGGATGTGAACAAATAACAGCTGTTCTGTTCACAAGGAGGTGTGCAAAACTGACAGTGTTGAAACTCGAGTGAAAATATTACAAATCTTCATGTTATGAGTGTGTGTAGAAACTATGCACGCTCATAAAATAGTAATTTATGGACTTTTTTTTTTTTTTTTTGAACTCTCTTTTTATCTCCTCCTGGTTGCCCTCGCCAATCCTCTCCTTTGGGCTAGCTCAGTGCCCTCAGTCCCCTCACTGAGTCTGCCCCTGAGAGTGCCTCTCTGGTGACTCCTACCTGCCTCTTCCCTCCACGGAGCACCTTGCACAGCGGGTCTGCCCGTGATTAAAGACTAAGGTGGCTGGAGCGCCATCATCGGAATGCCGCTGTTTTTCTGTTCCATCCCACTGAGGACTCCGGCTCGGGTGGAGCGTGCTTCCTACACCTGCCAGGTGGCATCCTCCCGGCTCCCCTGATGGGAGCGCCATTCCCCGAGTCGGTGCTTCCACCGGCTCTCCCAGGCGTCGGGTGCATTAAACACCTCTGGTCTCCTCTCCGAAGGAGGAGGCATCCGTGGGGACGCTCGATCCTCCTTCCCCTGCTGACCTCGTAACCCGAGTCCGTTCTCAACCCGGGTCACCAGCGTGGTGCGAGGGTGGAGCCCCAGCGCCTCAACCCTCAGCCACCGGCCGGCCTCATTTTATGGACTTTGTCACCAAATTTTCAACATAGGCATTTTGGGACCTCCACTCATGAACAGTGTCACTGTGATTTTCTTAATCTGTCCTGAACACTGCTTTCCCACAGCGACTGCGCTATTCTGTGCCAAGTGCAAAATCACATTTCGGCCAGGATGTGAAAAATGACAGCTGTACTGCTCATAAGGAGGTGTAGAAAAAATGCCAATGTTGAAAACCTGGAATGAAAATATTACATATTAGCGACATTACAAGTGTGTGTTGAACTGCGTAATGCACACTAAGTAACAGTCATTTTTTGAATGTTGTCACCAAATTTTCACGTAGGCTTTTTGGGGAGCCCAACTCATGAACAGTGACACTGTTGTTTCATTATCGGTCCCGAAAGGTGATTCCATGCAGTGACCACAAAATCACCTTTGGGACCAATAACCACATGACAGTGACTGAATTTATGAGGTGGGGTCCCAAGAACCATGTTGAAAGTCTGGTGAAATGTCACAAAATGGCTGAGATATCACACCAGAGTTGGAAAAAAAAAAAACCTATTTATACCATTATACTGGCTTTACCAGCATTTCTTCAGTTAGCAGTCGGCTTTGAAGAGCCCAGGCGTGGTCTCTGTCCACCGAAGATCATCGCCAGGCTCGGAGGTAAGTATGGGGTGGGAGGGTGGGGAGGTGGGTGGGCACAGGTTGGGAGGATACCAGACACAACGAGGGACCGTTTTTAGTTTACAGGTTTAAAGAAAGATTTAAAAACCTCGCGAGAAGGTTTTCTTTACAGGGACATTTGGCATGCTGGTGTGGGCCCCAGCGTGCCACCTGAAGTTATTTGGGAGGCGTGGCTGACAGGAGTTCAGCACCCCATCGGCACATCCAAGTGTTGGGGAGGGATGGACAAGGTCGAGAGGGATCGGGCACCCCTCCTCTGCACACAACACAAATTGGGGGCATTATGCAGAGCAGTGGGATTGGGCACCGTCGGTTGATTTTTTTACTGCTGAGGGCATGCAGAGATGCCTGGGCTCAGTCGTTCACACTGCTGTAAGCTACAGCAGTGTGAATGCTACAGAATCACCTTCAATGGACTGAGCCTAGCCCCTCTTGGCGCGCTCCGTCCTTTGCAGAGTTATCCAACCCAGCCTGAACAGCTGAAAGTGAGTCATCGCCAGGCTGCCGTCTGATTCGCCTGCCGCTGACCTGCCCTAGAAATGGGGTGCTCCATTGGGCACACTCCTATAGAGCACCTTATAGCAATGAGTTTGCGCTATGCCGCCACGCTAACTCAGTAAGCTGAAGTATGTGCAGTTATTATATAAACCAAAACATATTGGTTAGCTGGTGCAGGAAATTGCTAACAGGTGATGGCTGCAGAAACCATTACTGGGTTCAGGCATAGCTTGGACAGAGTATAGGGCTCAATAGTTACTTGGGAAGCAGTGAGGCAGAGGTGCGAGGGAGGAGGCGAAAACCTCATCTGGACAGTAGGTCACGGGATAGAGTAGGGTAAAACTGGGCAGACTGGGTGGACCAGCGATCTTTTCTGCCAGCGTTGTCTGTTTCTGTGTTTAATCAACTGTGAAAATGCAAAGCACTTTGCACAGATTGAGCAAAATAAAAGTGCTATTTAATTTTATTCATGTAGTCTCCTGTGCCATGGACTTGCTCAAAAATGGCTAGCAGTCTTTTGGAGCAACAGATTTCTGAAATGGCTACATTACTCCCTGTTTTGTGAAGCATTTTGCTACACTACACTAGCTGTTAAACATCCTGAATTATTTTCTTTTAAAGTTTATCTGGTAACGTCAGGAGCCCTTGTGAATGTGTACCAAAGTGCAGCTGTGTAGAAAAGATGCTTCTGTCCTTGAACCTGCTCATCCCGTCTCCTTTTGTGACTGGGAAACATCCTTCAGTGCAAACAAAAAAGCCACCCCAATGACAGGCATGCTCAGAGTACAATTAACATAGGAGGGAACAGAAACTCAGGCACTGCCTGCTGCAATGAAACAGGCCAAATCGTATGTCATCAACTCAGTGTTCTTTAGTGAAGCATGTACACAAAGTAAAATAAAACATACCAGGACACATAATGACCCCCCCAACCAGGAACAGCAGTGGGACCCACCAACCTCCTACGGTTTGGTAAAAGCATCATCAGAATGTTCTCTTGTATGGTAATGCACCCAATTTAAAGCCCCATCTTAAAGTGACATACACCAAAACTTCATCATAATATATTTGGGTGTGAGTTACAAACACATGAATAAATAATAGAACAACAACTGCACTGATAAAGTGACGCTGATGAAATCATAATACGTAAAGCCTGTCCATGATGCCCTAAATCATGGATAAATATATAATTCAGTTTTATTTACAAAACCGTGATGTTAAACCCAGTGGTACTTGTTAGACACAACAAATATTATTCTGTTATCATATATCTTAACTTGTCATGAAGGACATATGTGCAGATATGACTGCATGTAAAACATGTTTCTCTGTGAAATCAGGAACCAGTAAGCCAATAATAAAATCTCCAACGCCCCAAACCAGTTTCCAGATTCAATGCAAGCCATCACAGGGATCCGAATTCCATGCAAATTGTAATTTGTGGAGTCAAAGATTCAAAGCAACACATGATGGCAGAAAACTGATAGATTCAATTATACATATAGATACAGAGTATAAATCTCTTCTCTCTGTGGGGTACAATTTCATAGGGCCCCACAGACCTCTGAACTGAAATCAAAACAGGAAACCCCTGTCATGTGTTGTTAATGGCTTACAAAGCAGTATCCAAACAGGACCCCATACAAATAAGACAGCCTACAAAGAAAAAAGGCCTATATTATTGCACCTCTGATCTCTTGCTTCTAAGATACGGTGTTGGCTCAAAATAATCATTCAGTCCAGGTGGGGTTAGGGCCAAGCTTATAAATCCAAAAAGTTCTCTCTTGACAGGAGCAAATCCAGATCACCCCTTTGGTGCCCAGCCATACCCTCTCTACCCATAGAACATGAACTGAGGTTGTTTATCATCCCTCATTCTATCAGTATGGCAAACAAAGCATTACACTCATCTCCCAACCTGATGTCACTTAAATGTTCCCCACTCTTAAGTTTGAACACCTCGCTGTTTCCATTATAGAACGCGATATGCAGCATGTCGCCATATAGACCACACATTAGGTAGTACAGTTAATAAAACCCATTATGTCAAAGTCGCACTGCTTGTTCACTGAGGAAAACCTTTGGGTTTCTGAATCTGATTACAGTGGGTACCTAAGCCGCATATATAGTATCCTCGCTGACGCTGATGGTAGCTTGTTGTGTGGGTTTATTACGAATAGCCATGAACTAACATATCTGAGATTTCTCCTCGTCTCTGTTATCCTAAGTGTCCTGAAGCCAATGTGCTCAAAGCTGGCTCTGTCCCTAGAATGTGCCAATACTTCTGTAACACCTCCCTCACAGTGTGGCTTTTGGCACAGTACTTTGTAATAAAACGGACCTCCTGTGTAGTCATACTCAGTGTGCATTGTCTGTAGGTGAGTAGTGTCTCCCAGGGGATGTTCAGAACTAGTTATTTCTGTTCCATATGGGTAGGGCTATACCCTATCCACAAACCTAGGTCATAAGGCAAGGCAAATTTATTTTTCTGGCACCCAATCCCAGAGGCTAGGGCGCCGTACAATCACATACATATAATTTAAAAACTTCATACAATAACATTTAATAAATAATATATCAGTGCGGGTTGAATCAACATATACACAGCAACCCCCATTAAATTTAAAAGACTGATACTCTGTATTGCCATCCATCCTCTGTCTGGGAAATGTCTGGCTAAACAGATGACTTTTTAGGCTGGCTTTAAATGCCTCAACAGAAGGAGCCTCCCATAGATGGGGGAAGAATTCCACAGGATGGGGCCAGCGACACTAAAAAGCTCAGTCACCGGTTTTAACCTCATGCTGGGAATCGCCAGGAGGCGCCTGCGGAGAATCGAGGGAGCGGACTGGAGTAGCGGGTGTAAGAAGGTCCATCAGGTAGCCAGGGCCCAGTCCATATAGGGCCTTAAGGGTGAGCAAGTCCACTGCTGACTCTTGTTAGAGTATGTTTCTGCATCAGAACATATTTGTTTAACCCGTATAAATTGGCATTTTGAGATGTTGTCGATGGTGTGCATGGGTGTCAACTGCTGGCAAGCAATAAGTTTGTTTCTATTCTGTGGATTTCTACAGACCAAGTCTGTATAGTACCATCCTGTGTCCAGAGAATGTCTGTATCTAAGAAACTGACCCTGTCCATACTGTAATGAACCCTAAGCTTAAATTTGGGTTAGACATCTCAAGATATTGCACAAAGGATGCCAGCTCAGCAGTGCTCTGCCACGCACACCATCAACACATCGTCCATGTAAGTGTGCCACATATCCACATAATCAAAAATGGCTTTCTTTCTGGTCATAGATAGTCTCCATTCCCAGCAGCCAAGATATAAGTTAGCATAAGTGGAGGCAAACGTGGCCCCATAGCTGTACCCTTTGTTTGTAAAAAGCACCGCCCTGGAAGATGAAGATATTTCTTGTGAGAACAACTGGGCTAGTTGACATAAAAAGTCAGTAAAGGCAGCAATGTATGTAGTGGTCCTCCAACCAATACCATAAAATGCTAGGCCCCATCGTGGTGGCATCGATAAAACGCCTACATCCATAGTAACCAAAGCCCAGCCTGGTTCAAATTGTAGATACCCAGAATGCCAAGTATCTGTGTGGAATCCTGACATAAGATCGTAACTGAGGCACAAGATGGTTCATATGTTGATCTACAAATTTAGATAAAGGTTCTGTCAGGGAACCAATACCAAACACTGTAAGGTGTCCTGGGGATCCACCAGGGTTTGGGTATTTTGGGCAGGGCATAGGGTTTGGGGCACAGGGTGGGGACTTCATATAATCCGTGTCTCCTTATTCAAGTTTATGGATTTGGAAACATTTATTGATTAGTCCTTCTCAAATGCCTGCAAAGAAATGCATCAATCTCTTGTTTAAATGTTAAAGTAAGGTCTGCCTTCAGTCCTCTTAATAGATTTTACTTTATGATATTCTTTAATAAAGAACACTGCATTTGTGATACTGTTTGGCTTGTTTACTTGCAGCAGGCAATGCCTGAGTTTTCTGTTGCCAAACATCTTGCAGTGCCTTCTAATGGAGTAGCTTAGCTGTGCTTTTCTTCTGAAATGTACTTTGAAACTGCAGGGATGGTTGGTTTTATGTAGAGGAACCTGTATTTCCGTAAGTATATCCTGAAGGATGTAATCCAAATTTATAGCCTAGGTGTATTTCATGGTCAACAGTCACAAAGCTAAAATAGCAGGTGTCCGAAACTGATGCCTCAGTAGGGGTAAACACACATGGAACACCCCAGTCTTAGATGCTTCAGTAGAGGTAGACTTCCGTGTGCACCTAATCTTTGTTACTCTCAGTAAGGGTAAACACAGATGGAACACCCTAATCTTTGATGCTTCAGTAGGATATTGACATTCATGGAACACCCTAATCTTTGATGTCTCAGTAAGAGTAGACACATGTGGAACACCCTAATCTTTGATGTCTAAGTAAGGTAGACACATGTGGAACACCTAATCTTTGATGCCTCAGTGGGATATGGACATCATAGAACACCCTAATTTTGGATGCTTCAGTAGGGTATAGATATCCATGGAGCACCCTAATCTTAGATGCCTCAGTAGGGTAGAGGTACCCATGGAACACCCTAATCTTGGATTCTCAATCAGGTGTTGACATCCATTGAACACCCTAAACCTTGATTCTAATAGGGTATTGACATCAATGGAACACCTCAATATGCCTGAGTAGGGTATAGACATTCATGGAATGCTCTAATCTTTGATGCCCCAGTGAGGATAGTCATCCATGGAACGCCTAATCTGTGATGCTTCAGTAGGGGAAGACTTTCATGGAACATCCTAATTGAGGACAAAGGGAGTATAAATCAGGATAGCAAGAAGAGAGGAATAAAGGAGACTGGTGGTAGAGAGGGTAACCAGGAAGATGGGGACCAGGGGAACTTCAGAACAGCACAGGCAGGAGGAGGGGGAGAAAGCAGGAAGGCAGGCGGGGGATGTGAGGTATGGAGAGCCATGTGAGTCTGGAAACAAAATTCTGGACTTGGAGGCCATCATGGAAGAGGTATAGCCTGGATTTGGTGACCAAAACAGTATCAGGGTGCACCGACGGGCATGACTGGGATGTGGCCATACCAGGCTACTCTCGTTTAGGAAAGACAGGGAAGGGAGGATGGGTTGTACCATATTTGAGGGAAGGAAATCAAGGCTATGGAAGTGCAGTGGTACGGGAGGAAAAGAGAGGACTGGAGGTGCTTTAGGTCATCCTGAGACAGGTACTGGGGCCGCTATCCATATGGGGGTAGTATACAGACTCCAGCACAAGGAGAGGAGTTGATAAGGCACTTGGAGAGTACTTAATCAGGATGGAAAATAAGGGAGAGGTGCTGCTAGTTGGTTACTTCAGTCTGCCAGTTGTGTATTGGAGCCTTCCAGCTGCAGCTTAGCAAGGAGCAGGCCATCCTTGACTGTTTACAAGGGCCTTTCTCAGGCAGCTAGTCGGGTGTGCCCTAGGGACGGGCCAGTGCTGGACCTGGATGCTTACAAATGGACAGCACTGCACACATTACAGTGAACAGTCCCCAGGTACCAGTAACCACTGTACAGTGGTTTAACATTGAGGCAAGCAGAGGCAGACCACACAAGCATGAGAGTCCTGGACTTTAGGTTGGCGGATTTTAAGGAAATGGAGGCTGTCTCAGAAACTGTCTACTAGAAAAGAAATGCCAGGGAGGGGTGGAGGAACAGTGGGGAAAATAACGGAGGGCATAATTAAGGTAGTCAGCCTCTGCATGAAGGAAAGGAGTAAAAGCAAAAGGAAAATATTGTTATGGTACTCGTAAAGTGGTGGAGTGAAAAGGATGGCACTCAGGAGGTACAAGGAAATGCAAAGGAGAAGACAGGAGGTGTACCAAGTAAACAGCAGGGAGCAGGTAAGGCAGTGAGTGGAGCAAAGGTGCGAACAGTGGAAAGGTTAGCCAAAGAGGGAGCAAATGGGGATGAGACTTTGTCGGGTACATAAGACATAAGTGAGAAGAGGAAAGTAAGGGGCAGGAATAGTGAGGATAAGGAGAGCGGAGAGGGTGACTGCACAGAAGGGGACCAATCTGCTTCAGTCTTCACAGTGGGGGGAATGAATCACCAGTGATCTGTAGGAACAAAGGGGAGGTGGACTCAATTCCATTTTCAGAAGAAAAGGTCCAGATGGGACTTGCATGCAATCCCATGAAATGGCCATACATCATTGATTACAGTAATATCTCAGTAATGTAACTTAGGAAAAAGAAGTGTTGCACATCTCACACAGTTACTGTGAGAGGAAGAACTCCATAAGTCAAACACACATAGTATAAAAGCACAACGGAAGCCAGAATGCAGTCAGTGCATTAGCTCAGTCCCATGGTCAATATATATCCACCTGCCTATAGCATCCAACCTGCAATGGTTTGATGATCTGTAGCTGCAAGCATAGTAAAATTACACTCAATGTATGCTGCTTTGTTAGACTTCTAGGACTAGATACAGCAAACATGGCAACATTTGAACACATTTTAATTTTGATTTAAATTGATAATTATTAGAACATAGCTGATACCAGTCGCTTTGTATTATGTGAATGGCTTCCCAGAACGGGCAAGCCCTGCAGGGCTGTGAGCCGCCAGCGATTCTGTAACATTAGAGCAGTGCAGTGGCACAGATGCAAGGCTGGCTATAATAGAACCAACCATACATATACATGAGATGCTCCCACAGCCACTAAGCAACCTTAAACCAGAGTGAAGCACGTGGCTTTTAGCATCTTAAGACTTGACTCATCAGCCCACTGCTGCCATCTTAACCACTACATTCGTAACGTTAAACACTGTTATAACAAGCTTTGTTTTGTTTTTAAACTCCATAACAAGTTTTCACTATTAACATAAAACATATGAATTGATAAAATAAACACAATTACCTTCCAATCATGGCTTAACTGTTTATATATCTCCCATCAGACCTTCAATGTTAGTATTGACTATATTTACCCAAATGCGACTGCTGAACAGTAAACTCGGCATCTACAAAAAATAATTGTATTTGATGAGTCAAGAGTCAACGGCACAGTGAGAGGGCAAAGTGAACAGTACTTAACAACCCCTACTGAAACTGAAAATGGCCTAAACGCTCATGAGACCTTGGCAGCCAGATTTTTTTCACCATCTCCAGTCTGCTGCATGGTTATCAAGTGTTTGTCCACCAGGACCCCAGCCACCTTAGGGTCAGTGAATGAGTACTGCTTGTTGAAAAGTGAAATTGCAGACGTCCTCCTGCATGGTAAAGGAGTAGTCTAGAAAAATAATATATGGCTGTTGTCCACCATAATAGGCGATTGGTTCTTCGCACGCAGAATCTGATCCCTTACACTAGTCGAGCAGTGGTGATCATCAGTACAGTCTGAGGCCCTTCTCCTTCTGGTGCTGCATGGCATAGATCAGCACAGTAAGCTCTCTCAATAGGCATGGCATGACTGATTCAGATAGCCTCAGATAACCATCTCCAGGTATGTCACTAGATTGTCCCTTCCACACCTTCGGAGAGACCGAGGAGTTTAACATTGGCTGAACAGACAGTGTTCTCTAGCTGTTCAGTCCGGTTTTCAGTAGAGATTGCTCCTTCACTGCTGTAGCCGCCATCACCAGTGCTTTGGTTGCAGCTTTCTCTGAGTCAACCGCCTTATCTACTGGTCTGGCAATTTGCCTTCCACCACTGCCAAACGTCCCACATACTGATCTGTTTTCTGATCCAGTGTGTTAATGGATTTGTTAGTGCAGCACTGGCCGTTATAGTGAGTCTAGCGTGGCGGACTCTGTCAGCTTGTCCTGGTGCCATTTTCGGGTGGCCTGCAGTGTGTGATGGCCCCGCTGCTATAGGATCGTGTTTTGCAGCATTCGGGTCAATTAGTCTTAAAATTGGTATTGTTCTGTTCTGTAGTAATGTTCTGTTTAAAATTTTCAGTTGTTTGCAATTTAGCCCAAGAAAAATCTTTAAATTTTCAAGAAATCATTTGATATGATCAGGAGCTCTCCGGAAGCATGTTTCCTGCTAAACTGCTGACTCTGCTCCCTCCTCCTCCCCGATGGCCTTATTTAACTGTTCACTGAAATTAGGTGTGGCTCTAGAGGACTGGAGGAGAGCAAATGTCCCTCTGCATAAGGGCAGCAACAGGGAAGAGGCTAGTAACTATAGGTTGGCGAGCCTCACTTCAGTGGTGGAGAAATTAATGGAACAACATCAAACGAAAGACACCTGCACTCTAAGGTGTTTCTTACAGTGATTTTTACCCTACGAAAAATGACACAAAGTATCTGGTGGTGAAAGTTGATGTGCTTTATTAGCAAGTAATCCAAAGTTCCAACACTGAAGAACAGCAGTAGTCACTCCTGTGCTTCGCTCCTTTGAGCTTCCTTAGGAAAGGAAAGGTTGGCAGAGTATCTTGAATCCAGTGGTGGAGAGGTGGAGGTAGGAGGGAGCAGGTGTGCATATTTATGGAACACATTCAAACAGAGAGAAAGAAGTAAGTGCCTCAGCTGGGACTTGAACCCAGGCCAGAATCCTCTTGTTTTATGTATTCCATAAATATGCACCTACTCCATGTGATTGAAAATGTAGTAATTATTTGTGCAGCACCAAGTTGTGCATTGAGAAAGAGAAATATGTGCTCTGGGACAGCCCAGGTTCCAGCTCTTGGTGGTGCAGCTGGTTAGCATGACTGGAGCGGTATTCTGGGTGGCCTGGGTTCAGTCCCAGCTGAGGCACTTACTTCTTTCTCGCCTCGCTTGTATGTGTTCCATAAATGTGCACACTGCACCCAAGTGATTGAAATGAAGTAATTATTTGTACATTACCAAGTTGTGCATTGGAGAAAGAGTAATGTGCGCTCCTGGATGGCCCAGGTTCCAGTTGCCTTGATGGCGCGACTGGAACTTATTCTGGGCAGCCTGGGTTCAAGTCCCATGACACTTGCTTCTTTTCTCCTCTGTTTGTATGTGTTCCATAAAATGCACACTGCACCATGTGATTGAAAATGCTACAGAGGGTGTCTTGTCTGGCAAGAGAAATGGAGGAAGCAGTGCCATAGACCCCACCACGTAGTCAAAAACAGGAGCACCATTTTGGTAACAAGCTGCCTGCAGAGATAGAGTCTTTGTTTCGGTACAAGACACCAAGCTTGGGGTGGAGCTTTGCATGGATGGCATCCATGTGGGCTGAGAAGTCGGTCTTTTTTTTTTTTTTTTTGACTTTATCACCATTTGCCTGGAGAACTCCTTCCGCATCCTCGGGCTCCCAGCGCTACCCCCTGACTACTACTCCCCTTCCTCTCATGCGACTCCAGCACCACTTCTGGGTCAGAACCCTCGGAGGTAGGGGTTGCCCTGTCTGCCCAGGACACTCTATTCTGGGGCAAAGTGCTGGGCACACGAGTAGCCCGCATGGAGGGAGGCAGTCCGGGTTGGGAGTGTGGGCTTAGGAGGCCGAGGTGCCTTCATATATCCCGGGAGTGAGGTTTTCTCTTTTGGTGTGTAGGTCTTTCCCTTGGTCGGACGGCTGACAAGGCAACGATATGCCCACAACTCTGCCCCTTGCATCCGCTGTGTCAGCCACACTGCCTTCCGATCACCACCACAGGCCGCTCCAGGAGCGGCTCGCTTCCCCACAACCCTCCCGGGAAGAGAGAGCAGTCCTATGGATGCTCGATCTCCTTACCCCCCACCGACCCCCAGTGGCCTGGGGCATGTTCCCGAACCTGGGTCGCCGGGATGCATACAGCAGGGGCGTCCAGCACCTCTAACCTCAGCACCACCAGGCCAACTGAGAAGTCAGTCTTGGAGGCAGTATAGCGCAGTGGTTTAAGGCTTTGAGCTGCGAACCTGGTGACCTGGGTTTGAATTCCACAGCCCCACTTGCATACCGTGTGACCCTGAGGAACTCACTTAACTTCCTTGTGCTCCCAGGTCACACCTGGAAACAAGCTTCGGCTTAGTGTGCCTCTCCTGGTTAAACAATTTCCCTTTCCCTCTTTCCTTTCTTGCTGTCAAGCCACACACCAAGATAACTTGAAGGACTGCACTGCTTCAAGGGGGTGTGCTCCACTGTGGAGAAGGACAGGAGAATCGGAGTCTGGCCATTTCTTGGCTGGTACCAAAGGTCATAGATACTTTTTTTTGTATTTTTTTTTTTTTTGTGTTGACTCCCAAGTTGGTTGGATTGGAACCAACACAGGATGATGTGGAAGTCCTGCTGGAGCAGATTTTAAACAGCTGTGGTAGAGGGACTGGAGTAGAGGTGAAGTTGACTGTGACATCTGCATACATGTGAATGTCGCGAGTTGGCACAGGCGGAGGCGCGTTGCAGGAAAATGGAGAAGAGGATGGGACCCAGGGTGGAGCCCTGAGTGACCGTTAATGATACCGAGAACACTGGTGAAGAATTGTGCAGCCTAGGGGTAGGATCCAAAGTGGTGAATTGGGTTAGGAACTGGCTAATGGATAGGCGACAGAAGGGATGGTGGTTAATGGCACTCCACTCTGACAATGGGAGAGTGACCTGCAGGGTGCTGCAGGGCTCAGTACAGGGGACCCGTCCTCTTCAGTGTCTTCATAAGTGACATTGCAGATGAACTGGAAGGGAAGGTATGCCTTTTGGAGATGGTACCAAAATCTGTAATTGGGTGGATAATAAGGAAGGAGTGGTTAGAATGCATGGGATCTTGTGAAACTCGAGGAGTAGTCAAGAGCATGGCAGTTGGGGTTCAGTGCCAAAAGTGCATAATCATGCACCTAGGGCATAGCAACCCAAGAACTGAGTATTGGATGGGAGGTACTGTCAGTCATGGGACCAAGGGGTTATCATAACTGATGACCTCAAAGTGGAAGGGCAGCATAACAAAGCAGGGTAGGGCCAGTGGGATGCTGGGATGCATAGGGAGAGGTATCTCCAGCAGGAGAATGGAGGTGGTGTTGCCTCTGTATCGCCTCACTGGTGAGTCCCCACCCTGGATTATTATATCCAGTTCTGGAGGCTGCACATCAGAAAAGACATAGACTAGGTGGAGGCAGTCCAAAGGAGGGCAACTAAAATGGTGCAGGGTCTGCAACAAAAGCCTTACAAAGAGAGACTGAGAGATCTCAACACATACACCCTGGAAGAGAGAAAGCAGAGGGTACATGATAGAGACCCTTATACCCTCACCCCGGGGGTGAACAGGTGCAGGAGGGGAGTCTCTTTCAGATGAGGAGGAGCACCAAACCAGAGGGCATGCAGTGAAGCTAGAGGACGGGAAGTTTAAGAGGATATGAGAACACTACTTCACTGAAAGAGTGGTGGATGCCTAGAATAGACTGCCAGCGAAAACAGTAGGGGGCTTCAAGCATGCATGAGCTAGATATAGGGAATATTAGGAAATGGGCAGGAGGAATGAGGGTTGTCAGAGATCAATTAGGTCTGTGGAGACAGACTAGGTAGAGACCATCCGGGCAGGCTGGGTGGGCCAAGTGGTCCTTTTCTGATGACAGATTCTATGTTTCTGTAATTGTTGATGCCTTATTGGAGGTAGACATCCATGGAACTACCTAATTTTGATGCCTCAGCAGAGGTAGATGCACATGAAACACCCTGATCTTTAATGACTTCATATGAAAGACACACATGGAACACCATAATCTTTGATGTCTCATTAGGTAGACATCCATTGAACACCCTAATCTTTGATGCTTCAGTAGGGTAGGCATCCATGGAAGACCCTCATTCATTTTGTATCTTCAGTAGGGATTGTCATCCGTGGAACACCCTGATCTTTGATGCTTCAGTAGGGGTAGACAACAATGGAACACTCTAATCCCTGATGTCTCAGTAGGAGTAGACATCAGTGGAACACCTTAATCTTTGTAGCCTTAGCAGGAGTAAGCAGCCATGGAGCACACCAATCTTTGATACCTTAATGGGTAGGCAGCCCTGAAACACCCTCATCTTTGATGCCTCAGCAGGGTATAGACATCCATGGAGCACACCAATCTTGATGCCTTAATAGGGTAGGCAGCCTGAAACACCTTTATCTTTGATGCCTCAGTAGGGTATAGACATCCATGGAACACCCTAATCTTTGATGCCTCAATAGGGAACACAGGGCAGTCTTCCTATCAGAGCAAGGAGGCAGCTGACTGAGCTATCTAGGAACATTTCTGCTAGAACATTTCTAGCTTGGGGTAAGCAGACCGATACTTTTTGGAGCTGTAGGGTCTGTAAGATAAATTGGGACCTTCAGTCGGGTAAAACAAAACACAGTAGTTAGTGTGCTAGTCTGAGTTGGGGAAGGGAGCTGATAATCATCCTTGCAGTTAGCTGGGTCAGGAGGATAGCTGTGAATTGGGATGTGTGGCTTAGGCAGAAGTGAAGCAGTTGTCTGCATTTAGACTTCCCTAACCTTCTTACAAGAGCACTACAAAAGGACTCCTCCTATTGTTCCAGCACATTAATGTCCAGCGAGTGCTTAGAACAGTGAAGGAGTGGAACAGATGTAAGATTGCCATTTTAGGCATTGCTAGCGTCAGCAGAAGGAAGCAGAGAAGTGGGGACTCTGCTGGTCGACTGAGGTAAGGCACCTGTTCATTCCTGTTGTTGCATTCATTGCTGGAAAGGGCAGAAGCTAAAAAGTAGGCCTAAACCAGGAATAGGAGCAACACCCTTCTAGGGTAACTGCATAAGGGAAGTACACCAGGTACAGAGGAACACAAGTAGCCACACACAAAAAAGTGGATGCTAGGAAGACCGATCAGGTGTACGGTACATAAGTAGAAGCTGGGAATGCTAGAAGTGGTACAGTGCAGTGGCTGTGGGGTGGCAGTTTTCAGAGAGACTGTCTGGAGACTATTTTGCTGCCCTATGTGCATGCACTCTCTGGGTTGAGGGAGGAGGTCACTAGACTCCAGGCAGAGTTAGCTAGATTCGGGAATTGTCCCCACCCAGAGGCCACCGAGACTGACACCGCTACCCTGGAGGATGGCAGGGAGGAGGAACAGCTGGACTGTGATGGGCTCTGGAAAGGTGAGGGTGGTGAGTCAGAGGCACATACCAATTATTACCACTGTGAAATTTCTATGCTATTCTGGTGAAATGGGACTACCAGGAGGAGGACCCATGGTAGTGGTTGGGGAGGATTTAATGATTCTTGGGAGTGGAGACCCTAAGGAGGAATGAAGAGAACCCCAAAGGAGGAGGAAGCAACTTCTGGTGGGGGACTTGATTGTGTGGGGATAGATTTGGGAATAGGAAAGGGTATGGAGAGGGTAGTTGGATGCCTACATGGTGCCACAGCCGGAGGGATGGGAAATGGATCCTGAGGATCGCTAGGACAGCAGGATGGGAGGCAGAGCTGGGTGTCACTGTCCACTTGAGAACAAATGACCTGGCAAGGGATGGGGCTGGGATAGTGCAGGAGGAGTTTAAGGAGGTGGGAGGGCTCTTGGTTAACACACTCAGTTCTTCGCTGGTGCTACCTGTCTGTGATGGGGAGGAGGAGGCGGATCTCCGCACCAAAACTCATGGTTGAAGGAATGGCGCAGAGAGGAGGGGTTTGGCTACATTGGGGACTGGGGATCCACCTGGAGAGAAGGGCCTTACAAGGGTGATGGCCTGCAAGAACTGCAGTTCTCAGTGGATGGTTTAGATGTTACTTTGATGAACCTTTAAACTAGCGAGGGGTTGGCGAAATCAGGGAGCGTAACTCCCAAGTAGAAAGTAGAGAGATCCTGAGGGTAGAAATTGATAAAGGAAGCAGGGCAGTAGAAATGAAGGGGTGGTTGGGAATGGAAGCATTAAACAGGGGGAAGGAGAGTGCAAACGAAATGGGGGTAACAGTCAGACTGGTAACAGTATCCTCAAGGCCATGTGTGAATGCTAGAAGTGTGAAATAAGATTCTGGACCTAGAGGCCATAATGGCAAAGGCTGACCTAGATATTGTAGCCATTACTGAGTCATGATGCACTGAGAACCATGACAGTGACACATCCATACTAGGCTATACTCTGTTCAGGAGTGACCAGGTAGGAAGGAGAGTGGGTATGGTACTATGTGAGGAAAGGCACAAAAGCAACAGAGATCCAGGGAATACAGGGGGGGGAGCAGAGGTACTGTGGATCACCCTAGAGAGAGGGAATGAAGACTATTCACACTGGTGTGATCTACAGACCTCTACCACAGGGGAGAAGTTAAGTAGTGGTGGAAGTTATTGACAAGACGGCAGAACAGGGAGGTAGTGCTGATGGGGACTTCAGTCTTCTTGATGTAGATTGGAACTTCCCAGCTGCGGCTTCAGCTTGACAGTGTTGCAGATGTCCGGGTAGGAGGCCACCTGGGTAACAGTGATCACCATACAGTGTGGTGGTGTGTAAGGATGGCTGCAGAATTAAACTACACAAGGGTGGTGGTCCTGAACTTCAGGAGGAAGATTTAAAAAAGATGGGTGACTACCTCAGGGATGACTGGGAGGGAATGACCTGGGTGGGGTGGATGAACAGTGATCAAAGCTAAAAGGGCCATAGAAGGCAGCAAGCCTCTGTGTCAAGCAAGAGAACAAAAACGAGGAAAAAGACGCTGCTGTGGTTCATGAAAGAGGTGGCTGGAAAGGTAAAGGCTAAAAGGGTAGCATTCTGAAGGTATAAGGAGACAGAGTAGGAGGATATAGAGGTGTATCAGGAGAAACCGAGGGAAGCAGGAGAGCATTCCAGGAGCACAGAGGCAAACTGAAGGGAGAATAGCCCAGGCGGTGATGAAGGGGCAAGACATTTTTTAGGTGTGTGTTTAAAGGAGGCCAGAGGTGGATTGTAAGATTAAAAAGGGAAGGAAGGAACTTGTAGAGGGGACCAGGGAAAGATTGACATCCTGAACAAATACTTTTGTTCAGCGTTCATAGAGGAAAGAGAAGAGAAGGAGGCACTAAAAGTAACAGGAGCATTAGGCGGAGGGAGGTGAATACTAGTCCGTATTCAGAGCAAGGTGTCCTCAAGGGCTCATTGATGTGAAAGTGGACAAAGAAGTGCAGATGGCGTGCTTCCAGGGATATTATGAGCTCAGGGATATACTGGCTGCATCCTGACGGTCTTGTTTAACAGCTTATTGAGGCAAGAGTGGTCCGAGAGGACTGGAGGAGGCAGATGTAGTCCCACTTCATAAAAGTGGTAGCAGGGAAGAGGCTGGCAATTATAGGCCAGTGACCCTGACTTCAGTGGTAGGAAAGTTAATGGAATCACTGCTGAAGAAAAGGATTGTGGAATATCTTGAATCCAGTGGGTTACAAGACACGAGGCAGCATGGATTCACTGGGGAGATCATGTCAAACATGTCTGATAGATTTCTTTGACTGGGCGACCAAGAAATTATCAGGGTGGAGCATTGGACATGGCCTACCAAGATTTTAGTAAGGTTGTCAACACTGTTCCACAAGGAGGATAGTAAGCTGGTAGCTTAGGTGTGGATCCAAAAGTGGTAAACTGGGTAAGAAATTGGTTAGGGATATGCGACAGGGTGGTGGTAAACAGAGTTCACTCTGAGGAAAGGAGGGTGGATCAGCAGGGTGCCTCAGGGATCAGTGCTGGATCAATTCCCTCTTTAGTGTCTTGATAAGTGACGTTGCAAAGGAGCAGGAAAGGAAGGTCTGCCTCTTTGCAGATGACACTAAAATCTGCAATAGGAGTAGGTGGCCACTGGGGGGGGGCCTGTGTGTGGAAAGGACGGGCTGAGGCATGAGAAAACTCGAGAAGTGGGGTGTATGGCAGCCTGGTTTCAGTGTGAAAAAGTGCAAGTAGTGGACTTTGGGCACAGAAACCCTGGGGCAGAGTACATAATGGGAGGAGTGGTACTGACGACCACCAAGCAGGAAAGAGACCTGGGGGTGATTATATTGGATGACCTAAGGGTGACCAGGCAGTGCGACAAGGCAGCTGGGAGGGCTTAGAGGATACTGGGGTGCATAGGGAGATTAGCACCAGCGGAGAGAGGAGATGGTATTCCTCTGTTTAGATGGCTAGTAAGACCCCACCTAGAGTACTGTGTCCAGTTCTGGAAACCACATCTCCAGAAGGACATAGACAGTGTGGAGGCGGTCTAGAGGAGGGCAACTAAAATGGTGAAGTGTCTGCATCAGAAGCCCTACAAGGAAAGACTTAAGGACCTAAATATGTACACCTTGGAAGAGATGGGAGAGAGGGAGGAGGATATGATAGATCCTTAAATATCTCACGGGGTAAATAAGGTACAGGAGGGAAGTATTTTCAGAAAGAAAGGGAAGTTGTTTAACCAGGAGTAGCACACTAAGCCAAAGCTTGTTTCCAGATGCGACCTGGGAGCACAAGGAAGTTAAGTGACACTTCAGGATCACACAGTATGTGCCTACAACAGGGCATGATAAGAATCTGGAGGGGTGTAGATTTGGAAGAGATGTGGGAAAAGTACATCTTCACAGAAAGAGTGTTGGATTCCTGGAACAGCCTTGCAGCAGAAGTGGTGGGCGAAATCAGTGGTGGGGTTCAAAATGCATGGGGATAGGCATAAGGAAAATTTAGGAAAGGGAAGGGGGTGGATGAATAGGCTGGCGACGAGTAGGACCTGCAGTGATACTATAAGCAGGGGAAAACGGGCAGATTAGGTGGGCTACGTGGTCCTATGTGTCAGAAAATTCTGTAGGACACCCTAATCTTTGATGCCTTGGTTAGGGGTTGGCATCCATGGAACCACCCTAATCTTTGTGATGCTCTGACACCTCAGACTTTTTGAGGTTATCAGAGATGGTGTTCAGGTGGCCACAAGTAATCTGGCAGCTGAATTTTATACACCCTTCCATTCTATATTAATATTGACGGTCACAGAGTCTGTCCTGTGGGTGGGAGAACATACACAACTTATTGTCCTGTAATGATGCCATGCCATTTCAGTAAGGGAAAAGAAAGAAAATCCTATTAAAAATGTGTAATATATCACATGCATATCAGAACTGCTTTATCTTCTTAACAAGTACGTGTTTATGCAGGATTTGTGGTGTTTTTTCCTATGCTGGTGGATTATCAAGATTGTCTGCACGCCACTCTCATGTTCTATCTCTCCCCTCCCCATGTGGATAAGAAAGCAGCTGCAGCTGCACCTTTCCTTCCAGTTGCTAGCTCAGGTGAGCAGCCACCTTTTCAGTTTGTGCCAGTGGCACTCCATGGCTGGCCAGAGGATAGCATACCTCACGTGACACACTGGTACCCCTCTGGTCACAGTGCTAGGAAATCCTGGGTCTACAAATCTAAGCCTCCTAGCTGGCAGCATGTAACACGCCTGTCATGTCCCTAAGCCAGTACTGTCACAACTGTTCTTTTTGTGAATTATCTCCTGACCAGGAGGCTAATTAGACCGCCAACAAGAATAATAAAAAAAAATGCAATTTTAATGTTGTATGTTAATACTGCCACTGAGACCACTCTTATGGTTGTAAGAATGGTCTAGCATGCATTCTTAGGGTATGAGAACCGCGAACTGAAGGAGAGCAGTTCTGATACTCCTTAGAATACGAGACCCTCTCACAACCATAAGAGGGCTCAGCAGTATTAAGATACGACTAACTGAGATTGAGCAGTAAAGATATTCAGGTTTTAAAAACTTAACCTCAGACTTGCGTGTTCCCAGGGCAGCTGTCCGTGAGATGCACTGCACAGAGGAAAGGAGTGCTCCAGAGATTTCTTCTCTCCTCCTTCAACTTGCACTGTGGTTGTGGCTCATTTTCTCTCCACACCCTTTCCCCAGTGTGTATGCCCCTTCTGATGCAAAGATCACACTGCTCCAAATCAGCCTTGGGAGCGAAAGGTACTTTTTCTGCCACCTGCTTGGACGGTGGCTCTTCAGCCATGCCCTTATTACCTGCAGCCAGTTTCCACCACTCTCGGGTCCCAACTATGGTCTTCCAGATCCTCTCGCAGGTGGGGCTAGGTGGGGAGGGACATCATCCCCCCACCCTGGCAACATATCCAGATGCCTTGGTCCGCAACGTGGTGGAGCAGGCTACAGGGAGATGAGCAGGTTCATTTAGCCTATCCTCATTTTCCATTTTATCCTCCCGGACACTTGGGTGTACAAGTTTGGAGCATAATTGTGGAGCCATGTATGCCTCCGTGGAGACCTGCAGTACCCACCCAGATGTGTCGCTGGACGCCCTCCTTCAGGCCTCCACCTGGTGGCAGTCACATGGCAGAATCAGCAGCCAGCCTCCCCAGGAGAGGAGAGCAGTCCATCAGATTCAGTCCCCGACCCCTGGTGACCGGAGGCTATTCCTGAACCCGTCACCGTCGTGGTATAAGGGTAAGGTGTGCAGTGTGCCTCAGCCCTCATGGCACCTGGCAGGCTGGAGCAGGAATTACTTGACAGCAGGTGGTGGTCTTGACTTACCCACCTGCCCATGTTTGATCTCGGTATGTGATGGCCTGTCAGGGATTTTGACTTTGCTATAAATAGTTTTAAAAGAAGATGTGCAATGTTTAAACGAAAGGGTCCTCACTGGGTTTGTTCTTGTGATATAATCCATTTCCTCCTCTCCTTAGGCCTGGACTGGTCTGAAGACAGTGCGGAGCTAGATGACGTAGAACGAGTTCCACCATTCCAGAGTACCTGGCCATTACGGAGAGCATACTTGCACGACAGAAACGAGTAAGAATGCTTTTTGTTTGTATTACATTTTTTCTTAATTGCCACCCCTATTTGGGACAACAAAGATATTTCATGGGATGGGGACATCTTGGTTACAAAATATTTTTTCCCTCCAAAGCAACTGGCGTGCAATAATTTAAAATGTAGCGATTTTAAGTAATAGATAATCCACTACAGGGCGTGCAGTCATGCTGTGATATCCATGCGCTTGGGTGCATTGTGAGGCACGCACCACATGCCCTGTAGTAGATTATCTCTCTTATAAAATGGCCAAAATTCTGTGTTTTTTTTTGGGAGAGACAGAAAGAAGTGCAGGCATGTGATCATGCTCTGAGATATGCACAGTCATGTGGTGTGTTTCATCCAATCAAAGGACAGCATTTTCCTACCTGTTTTATAATAATAGTAGGGAAGGTAACTAGATTTTAATAAAATGTGTAGGGAAAACCCAGCTCTAATTTGCTGAGGCAGCTGGGCAACCATTATTTTATTTCAGTGTAACAAATAGAGAGAAAAAGTACCAGTGTCAGCCTGCATCTTTAGCAACCACATCAGTGTGCTTCTTAGAATGTTTAATTTGAAATTGATGCCAATTTTTCATACCACACAGCTGAAACAAATGCGTAAAGTCTATTAGCACTGCTGTTAAAAGCAACTATCCTGCTTTTTATCAAATTCCCAAGAAACATAAAGGAGCCTTACCTGCCCTCAAATCAACTGCCCCTATTTAGGAAGGGAAGGGATCATATCTTAGCACTGTGGAGCGCTCAATCCCTTCCATTTCTGGTACCTCTTCATGCTAATCTCGTCCCCACGCTACCACATTTTGTGGCGTCACTGTATGGAGAGTGTGAGGTCATCTCCATAGACATGAATGGGGACGTTTTGAAAGTTAAATTTTTTGCATTTTAGATGGTTATTTGAACAACTCATGGCCTACCACTTAACTAACAAGACCTTGTTAGTTAGCTGTGGCCATGATTTGTTCGGAATGGCTATCTAAAGTATGAACATTTTACATTCAAAACTGTCTCCATTCATGTCTATGGAGCGCGCTCCCCGCACTCTCTACATAGAGATTTCACAAAATGTGGTAGCATGGGGCTTAATCGTGGTATGCAGAGGTACCAGGAAATGGAAGGATCGGAGCTGCTCCACAGAGCTGAAAATATGATCCTTCCTTCCTTCCTTGCAAAAGCAAAATTAGTCATTCAATTTGGGGAAGGTAAGGCTTATTTATGCTTCTTGGGGACTGAGAAAGTTGCTCTTTAAAACTGTGGACTTCATATTTTTCAGCCTTTTCATTCTCACTTTTCTTTTGTAGCTCATTTTGTAATTGTTTCCTTGTTCCCCTCCCACCTGCCCACTCTGCCTTCTCCTTGCTTGCTCCTTCTGCCCAACTGCCGACTCACTAAAATACTTGCCTTTTTCAGCTTCAGTAATGTGTTTCTGCATGAAAACCACTGCTCTTTGTTTCATGACCCAGTGCCAGTCACTCCATATAGTCCATGTTGCAGGAAGTGCACATGCCTTTTTCTGTTTTAGATGATGCCAACCTCCATATATGTGACGTTGCACTTTTTGTATGCCAGTATTGCGATGCACTCCAAGCCGGTCGCCCATCTGCTCACGTCCTCAGCCAAACAGTCACTTTTTAGAAGCTCATCTAGGAGAATATAGTATGTCTATTAAATACTTAGATAGACAGTATGAGTTTTTATGTGTATTATGGAGTTTTTGATAGCTTTTATATAGATAACATTTCTCAGTGTGTAATTAAGAGTATTATCTTACTCAGTAATCTTTTTATATTTTTACTGTTTTGATCTGCACTTGAGCGCTTTATTAGCACTTATAGTACATTACCGTAAAATGTAATAATACAGTAAATACTGATTAGAACTGGGGGTTCTGTCATTGCTTAGAGGTACTGTTCCTTTAAATTTGTGGTTATATAAGATAAGGAATAGTCAAGTAGGGTGATGAATCCTTTGGGAAAGAGCCATAGGCAGTGGTGCGAAAGTCTTTGTGGGCATCCCATCGGCCTCCATTGTAGCTCCCTCATGGCATTAGAAAGCACTGTTGCCATTGTTTTAGCACTGTTTCGGCTGACATGTAAAGTAGAGGCATGTCCTTTGCAGCTTGTGCCTTTATTTATATGATTGCGGTCCGTGGTCAGTTTGTGGGTTCATTTAAGCCCTCTTTTAATATTAAACTCAAGAGGAAATTGACATGTAAATAAACATTGCTGCTAATAGTTTAAATTTTTGATATCCTCATTGCTAAACCTTGGGTACGCTTACCATGACTTCCTAGCTCTTTCTCTCATTATTCGCTCAATTGCCTACCTTTTCCTCTGTTTAAAGGAACTATGTCAGTTGACACTGCTTGGAGCTTGTGTCGCTAAAATTACAGCAATCCATAGGTTTAAAAAAACAAAACAAAAACACCTCTGCGATCATCGAGTGAGCCAGCAGTCTTTTTTTCTTAATAAAAGGAGAAAGAGAGAGAGGAGTGAGTGATAGAAGTGGTGGTGGAGGTAGGGGCACTGAACAAAACATTTCTGCTTCACCATGGACCAAAACAGCAGCTTTCTCTAGGGCATCCAGCTGTGGAGGATCATTTTATATAACTTTTACAAACATTGCATTTCACAGGCATTATAGTAGACTTTTTTTAATGTATAAGCATTGATATTCTTTTAAACCCTTTTTTCTGCTGGCCCATTAGCGTAGTGGTCCACGTACTGATTACGACCGTGGCTTTGGTTCTGGAATGAGCTCAGAATGTCTGGGACTGGATTTGGGGGGTAAGTATCCCAGAGTATGGCTATGGGCTACAAGATCCTGGATTAGAGTCCCACACCAGGACTAGGGCTCATGCCATAAACGTTGGCACCTGAGTGCAGTACTAGGGGATACTGTAATGTCAGGGTGTGCTGTCCTTTAGATATAATACTTTAAACTGAGAACCCCTGCCCATCTCTGATGCTGCCCTAGTGTGGGTGTCTGTCGGGTGATTTCGTCCTTCAGATGAGATCATTAAATAGAGGTCCCTTCTGCCCATCTCTGATGCTGTCCTAGCAAGGGTGTCCAGGTGGAAGTGACAAGAACAGAAGGCAATTTAGCAAGAGCAGAGGATTTCTCCCGGTGCCCTGGCCAGCATTTCACATCCAGTAAAACTGGTTCAGGCATTAGTAGAAAGCCATATGTGGATGTTGGTGCATGAAATGACTGCCACTACGCTTACAGTCACTTCACAAGCAGTCTCTCATTGCTTATAACTGTGAATGAGAAGTGCATTATAAATGCAAATTCTTCTTGTCCACCACGGTAGGGCTGACTCACTGCACCAGCTGGAGTTTTATTATAGTGCTGCCTGCTAGTGCATACTGGTGCATCTTGCATCTCATTCAGGATGGTAGCAGTCATCTGGGTTGGCTCATTGATCTTAAGTCAAATGGGGCAGCAAAAATAAACACATTTGGGCGTTTAGTGGTTGGGCATGGAGGCATGTACAGTGCCAGTTATAGTGCTGCTGCCAGCAATGTTGCATTCCATCTTTTAAAATTTGACATTTTCCTATTAATGGTCAAAATAAAGGCACACCTGTGTGGCGCAGGAAGGGAGTAACAGGTTGCACTACCACGCTGGAAACACGGTTTCATACCTGGAGTCTGACACAGGGCCAAAGGAGTCTAGAGAGCATTACGATGAAATGTACTCAGACTCTGAAGTGAGGAAAGTGACAGTCTTGCCATATTCAGTTGGGTTGGAAAGTGTTACTAAATGATATGGGTGACGGATATCCACCTCCTCATCCTGCATGAAGGTTTGATGCGGTGCAGATGTTCGGTGCTAGAGATGGGCAAAGTTGGGAAAATTCGCTTGTGAAATAATCCACAAATTTAGAGCAATTTGCAGAGCGCAAATAGATCTGCAAAGTACAAAGTTACACTGCCGAAGTGCAGACTTTTGCCACAAGTGTAAATTCACCGCATATGGCGGAACTTAGCCATTCGTGGGTGAAACTTTTCGTTGGGCAAAGTCAAAGGATTGCTGAGGGTCGGAAGAGCTGACGAAGCTCCGTGCATGCAATTTCGCCATTCACAGCAACTTCGCCACAAATGTAAACTTCGCTTCTATTCTATTCTGCGCTGTTGGGAGGGGTCTACAATGGGTAATAAAATAGAGAGATGCTGCCTCACGATGTCCTGACCATCCACATGTTATTGACCCGCCCTTCACATCTCCCTCCCGAGTACCCTCAACACTAGATTCTCAGATAACAGCAATACCTACTGTGGGGGTGCACGAGGAGGTATGCAGTACCAAAGAGATTCGTATGGTATCAGGATAGGGATTCAAACTTGACAGTTTAAATCTGTCCTACTAAGGTGAACAATTTAAATACAAGAGTTGTTAGTCAATTATTTTAAAAACAGCATATAATTATAAGACTGCACACTCAACATCTGAGTAATATCAACATTTTACGCAGTAATACATATATCACATTAAAGTGAATTTCCACATAATGGCATAAGGTATTGGGCTTCACAGACCAGTCAACACCTTATGCTGGCGTAACTCATTTTGTAAAATAATTTTTTTACTTACTGTGTAAAAGTACATAAAGGGATCACAGCTGGCTCTGTAGTCACTGCCAGCTGATCCTTCCAGTTTCGTGCTCTTCTCTGCTTCGCACTCAGTGTTTTTGTGACGTGTGAGCAGGAGAGACGGGCTAGCTTTATCAGTCTAGGGCATTTTGTTAAAGCCGTTGCTGAAGTTGTTAGCAATCAGAGTGGAATGAAAGCCACTGCTCTGTGTCCCATTAGTACAGCAGTGGCTTTCATTCACCTCTCAGATTGCTAACAGGTTCAGAAAATGGCTTTAAAAAAATGCCCCATAGATTTGTATAGGGCCTCCCTGCTCACACGCCACAAAAACACTGAGCGTAAGAGGGAGCAGAGCAAATAGGAAGCTGGAGAGGATCGGCTGGTGGTGGCTACGGAGCCAGCTGTGATACCTTTATTTACTTTACTCAGTGAGTAAAAAATTATTCTTTACAAAATGAGCTTATGCTAGCATAAGGTATTGTTCGTGAAGTCTAATACCTTATGCCGGAAACTTACTTTAAAAGGTACCGCATAATGACAACCTAAAAGAAAGTGACCTTGTCGGCTGCAAAGGCAAACAGGATGCTGGGGTGCATAATGAGGGAATCTCCTCACGGAACAGAGAGGTGATCCTTCCCTCGTATAGGTCACTGGTCAGGCCGCACCTGAAATATTAGATACAGTACTGGCGTCCATTCCTGAAGAAGGGCATCAGTTTGTTGGAGGGGTGCAGCATACAGCAACGAAGATGATACAGGGATTAGAGGGAAAATCCTATGACGCGAGGATGGAAGAGGTGAATATGTATTCCATGGAAGAGAGGTGAGATGGGATGGGGATATGATCGAAAACTTTAAATACATAAAGGGAATAAACAAGACTAGTACACTAGATTTTCAGATCAAAGGGGAAGGACATGAGGACATCAGCTGAGATTGGAGGGGAAGATTTAGGAGGAAATTAGGAGACACTTTCACAGAAAGGGTGGATGTCACAACATGTGGAATAAACTTCAGATGAGGCAAATTTATAGGTTTAGAATACACCTTGGTGAGATATTTATTTTCAAGTTCAAAAATAATAAATGAAAACAAAAAATTGCAAAGAAAATCACTACTTAACATCAGTAGTTTCTCCCATAATACAGTCCTGGATCTTAGAGCTCCTAAGACCCTTCTCATCTGTGTTCCACAGCTTGTCTACAGTAGCAGTAGAACCTCTCTCTCTCAGGGCTGAGCCCCAGTGGGCTGAACTGAAGTAAACTCTGTGCAAGGTTTTTATATCTTTTGGTAGGGTCACCTGACTGAACCATTACATGTCTGGACATGTTTCAAAACCAAGGGAGGGGATTGTGTCAGAGGATTTCCTGGTTCAGTTAAAGGTACAGTGTATAAATCCATACATATTGGCTTTCTATATCTTTGATCCACAGTGACTAAGCTCTTTTATACATGTAACTGGTCTATAGTGTGAATTTATGAAAATACCTTAAGGATTTCTTATAACTGTACTAATCTTGAAATTATTATTGTTTTATATGGCTTTTGAGTCCTTTTTTTCTTTAAAGAGGTTTTATTAACTGTATTCATTCCTGCTATCTCAAATAGCCTTCATGCTTTTGTACACAAAATGCACTTATGCACTTTACACAACACCTCTCGGGTGTTTGGCATCATTCAGGGACTGGATGGATGGAAATGGAAAATAATGAAAAGAGAGAACTAGTAGGAAATTTAGTAGGGATAGTACAGAGCTACGCTAGGTGGCCACCCTAGGGTAAGGGAGAAAAGAAGAAAAGCAAAGAGAAAGCGTTAATTGTTGCACAACAGATGTTTTGGAAGCTAGGAAATAAGGAGCTAGAAAAGTGGTCCATCAGTCACAGCTAAAGGTGTAGCTAACTCCGCCACAGTGGTAGACAAGTGGAATACTCTGCCGAGAAGTGGTATCCTGTAGAACTACGTGTGGATTTAAGAGGGGTGGGACAAGAGTGGTGGTGGGGTTGTTGTGGGGAGAGGGAGGGTGGGGCAACTGCAAACTGAGGCGCTAGCAGCACAATCGAGCAGACTTGATAGGCCGTGAGTCCTGTTTCTGCTGGCTTTTCCTCTGTTGTCCAGACAAGCAGTTAGTTATATTCAAGGCCTCTGATGTACAGGTGACCAAAATCTAGAATTTTACTGGGGTTTCCAGTAAAAAAACAAAACCAGTGACCTTCGTTATATTGCACGTATTGCACTGATACCCAGAATCAAACATTAAGTGCCTGAAACACTCAGACTCTTCACTGGAACGGGTGGAGATTCCACTTATCCCCACTATTATTTCTATTTATTCCAGGCACCAAGTAAAATCTGATCACAGCATTACTTATTACACAGGGTTTTAAATAAATGATTAGCAGTTTTTCTTGGGACAATACTAACTGTACAGAAAACATTTATATATCTTTTCTAGAAGTGGTATGTTTGTTAAACACAGTGAGGCAAGTGCTATGCATTTTACAATGTTTTAGAACTTTTATGAGCAAAGCGCTATTCAATTTTTAGAGTTAAATAAAACCCTGTTACAGCAGACTTATTTCTTTAAAAGAAGCATATTTTTGTTTCCATGTTCTGAAAAACTTTGCAGTATATTTTGAAAGCCATTTGTCTCTCAACTCCATTAGTTCTTTACATTCAGAAGGTGAATGAACTTAAGACCACATAACATCATTTGAACATTTACAGATCTGTCCTTTGATAATAAAATCATCCCAAGAGATGTTGGTGTATTTATAATTGTAATGAATATCAAATCTCATACGTGCCATGATTTTTCTATACAAATTATTTTCGCACACATTTAAATAATTTTGTCTTTCTTTGCGGTGTGAATTTTTATACATGGAAATATTGATGATGTAGTTATTTTTTTTCAAATTCTTGTTGTCTAGCTACATCTAATACCCTCTGAATGACTTCTTTATAATGATTTAAATGCTGTGAAGCTGAAGCAGAGAAGATAGAAACAAAACCCGGCTTTCTTAGTTTTATGTCCAAATCTGTAGACGGGGTAGAGAGACATTGTCATTTCAGGGTTATACCAAGATTATTTAGAACACAGTTTTAAGAATGTACTTTTGTATCTTTCATAATCTTGTACCAGTAAATTATTGTTCTGATTAATTCTTTCATCAATCTCAACCCTGATTCTAAGCATAGATGTTTATCTGATACAAACTGAGGAGGCCAAGGCCAACCTCAGAAACATATTAATGGATTGATTTATTTGGAGTTGTTAGTCAAGTATCAGGTAGTCTTGTCTTGAAAATCTGAAGAGTTTGTATAACACAAAACACCTTTGTTCCCCATGCAGTTCAGAAGATGAGGCCAGAAACTCCAGAGTGACTCGACTTTGCACTTACCTGCAACAGAAATACAAACACCTGTGCCATCTGGAGCGGGCAGAGTGTCGCCAGAAGAGATGCAGGCATGCCTTCCGAAGGCACTTCTCCAGGCAGCCAGCAGAGAACCGGAGTGCCGGAGAGCTCATCCAGAAACTCAAGATGGTGAAGGATGTTCATCCGAGGTTGGGGAACCTTTCATAACTGCAGAAGTCTGCTAATGCAGAAAGCTCAAAAGCAGCTGTGATGAACAGGTGGTAAACTTCAGTGTGGTAATAGTGCGATGCTGAATAATAGAGATGTCTGCAAATCAAATCCACCACTGTTACCAAACCGAAGTTCACTCTTCTGTCCACCACTGTTAACCAAACCAGAGTCTATTGCTCAGTCCACTGCTGTTTTCAGACCAAAGTTTGTTCCTCACTCCACCACTGGTACCAAACCAAGTCTATTCTGTATCCCACCACTGTTACCAAAACTAAGTCTAGTTCTCAGTACACAACTGTTTTCAAACAAAGTTTTGTACCAATCTAGTGTACTCCTCAGTCCACCAGTTACCAGACCAAGTCTACCTTCAGCCCACTACTGTTACTAAACCAAAGTCTACCCTATAGTCCACTGCTGTTACCAAAGGCAAGTCTACCCAACAGTCCATTGCTGTTACCAAACCAGAGTCTACCCAGCAGTCCACAACTGCACAGCCCACTGTCACCAAACCAGAGTTCACCTAGCTGTCCACCACTGTGACCAAACCAAAGTCTACCCAACAGTTAGGAAAGGGCATAAGACTTTCTTCAGGTACATAAGTGAGAAGAGGAGAGGGGTAGTTAGAATATGGAGGCGGCAGGGGAGGCGGTGTAGAAGAGATCAAGAAAAAGCAGACATCTCGAATAGGTGCTTCTGCTCAGTCTTCACCGGGGCGAGAACAGACCATCGACAGTAGGAATAAGGGGAGAGGAGGTGGACACAAGTCCCATTTTCAGAGCCGAAGAGTCCCAAAGGGACTTCTAGCTCTGAAAGTTGACAAGGCTATGGGACTGAACGGTAACACCCAAGGGTACTAAAGGAACTCGGGAGGTGTTCGCTGCCCCACTCACAGCCTTATTCAACAGCTCACTGGAAACAGACTTGGTTCTGGTGGACTGGAGGAAAATGGATGGGGTCCTTCTGCATAAGAGCAGCAGCAGGGAGGAGGCTAGCAACTATAAGCCAGTCAGCCTCACATTATTGGTGGGAAATTAATGAAAACCCTGTTAAAAGAAAGGTTAGAGTACCTTGAATCCAGTGGGCTACCCGACCAAAGGCAGCATGGATTCTGGTTGGGGCGCCAGACCAATCTGATTTATTTCTTCCACTGGGTGACCAGGAAAATAGATCAGAGGAGGGCAGTGGACATGGCTTGTCAGGACTTTAGCAAGGCCTTTGACACTGTGTCACACACAAGAAGAATATAGAAACCGAGCAGCCTGGGGTGGGACCGAAGTGGTGAATTGGATAAGGAACTGGTTAATTGCTAGGCAACAGAGCGTGGTGGTTAAAGGCACTCACTCTGAGGGAGAGTGAGCGAGGTGTCAGAGGACTCGCACTAGACCAGTCCTCTACTGTTTTCATAAGTGACACTGCAAAAGAACTGGAAGGGAAGGAAGCCTTTTGCAGATGACACCAAAATCTGTAATGGGTGGACACTCAGGAGGGTGGAGTGATGTGTAGGGACCTTGGGAAACTCAAGGAGTGGTCAGGAACATGCCAGTTGGGGTTCAGTGCCAAAATTGCAAAACCATGCATCTTGAGCACAAGAACCCAGCATGTGAGTATAGGATGGAGGGCACCGACAGTCACTAAGCAGGAAAGAGACCTTGGTGTTGTCATGTCTGATTACCTCAACGTGTCAGGGCAGTGTGACAAAGCAGTGGGTAGGGGCCAGTGGTGTGCTAGGATGCACAGAGTGAGAGGTATCTCCAGCAGGAGGAGGGGAGGGAGGGAGGTGGTGTTGCCACTGTATCACTCGCTTGTGAGATCCCCGCCCTGGAGTATTGTGTCCAGTTCTGGAGGCTGCATCTCAGAAAGGACAACGGATGGAGACAGTCCAAATAGAGCTACTAAAATGGTGCAGGGTTGCATCAAAGCCCCACAAAGAGAGACTGAGGTATCTGAACATGTACACCCTGAAAGAGAAGACGAGGGGACATGATAGAGACTACAAGTACTTCACAGGAGTGAACAGGGCCAAGGAGGGTCTCTTTCAAATGAGAAAGAGCACCAGGACCAAGAGTGTGCAGTGAAGCTGGGGGTGGGGGGGAGTATGAGGGGTGTGAGGAAGTACTAAATCACTGGCAAGAGTGGTTGATGCCTGGCACAAACTGCCAACGGAAGTGGTGGAGGTGAAAACAGTAGGGGGTTCAAGAATGCAAGGGATAGACATGGAATATTAGTAAATGGCAGGGGAGAGAGCGTCTGTGGAGACAGACTAGGCAGGGACCATCTGGGCAGACTTGATGGGTCAAGCAGGTATTTTGTGTTTTAATTATATTTTATCCATTTTAAGAAAAAAGCATCAAAATGCATATAACTCCATTCAAGAGCGGTGTACAGACAATATTTAGCACAGATTAAGTAATAATACCGACAGGGTGGGCGTTATTGGATATATCGGACCACCCAGGGCACAATGAGGCTCGACGCCGCAGGCGGAGGGCCTTATAGCCCCTGGAAGGTCCGTTATGTCCCATAACGCCACCCTGGAGGGTATTATTACACTTAGAATATGAGTTTACATTATTTTTTTTTTTATTATTTTATAGAAAAAGACAAATGTAAAAAATAAATAGAAATGTTGGGTTCTGTAAAATAGTCACTTTGGTGCCACTAGAGGTGCTGCTGTTTGTGATATTATTTTCTTTCATTAGGTTGGTGTGTGAGTTTTCAATACTGTTAGGCAGTGAAGTGTTAACTTTTACTTTTTGGCGTCGTTTGGTATGTTTTCGGATATGTGGGTTGATGTGGTTATGGTTGCGAGACTCTGATCATGGAGATAGACAGAAATCAACGCCAGAACAGCAACTTTGATATTGTGAAAGAAAAGTAAGTACCTCATTGTTTTGCTGCGAGAGCTCATTAGCAATTCAGTACCCCCAGACAGCGTGTTCTAGGAAACCAAATGATTTCAGTTTCATAGGTTTGAAATGGCGACAACTCCACTTCCCCCTCCTTACTGTAGCCCTGACCCGCTTACTTAGTAAATTAAAATTGAATGTTGTTGCAGTGATTTAACTGGCGTGGTACGGAGTTTGTTCGTGGAGCAACTGTGCGAATATGTATGCTGGCGTGAGATGAGGATAACGTGGGCATAGTGGCAACAGGTGGGTGCTTATGTTACTAGGTAGAATTTGTTTTGGAGCGGGCGTTGTTGAAAATAACGCCCGCTTGTGTACTGTTTCAGCCAATGGGGAGTGCTTGTTTTATTTAGCCCATATTCTAAAGCCTAATAAATATATAGGATAACATCTGTCCCCTGAATATAAACTTTTTTTAAACTTTCTTTTTATTTCATTTTTACATGTTAGGGATCACATTAGAGTCATACAGAAGTATTGTACTTTACATCACAAAGTTGCGAGTTTCACTAACATAGTATCTGGTCATGGATATGTGGGCTCTATAAATAACATGTAACTCAATGTTAAAATACATGAATAGGAGTTAATATTTAACATGTTATATAGTGTTAAAGATCATTTAAGTCTATTCTTAGATAAGAGTGAATTTTCATCAGCAGTTCTGGGTTTGGTTGTACTTTATAAAATATCTCCTGGGTTAGGTGATTAGGTAAGTACATCTTCAAACACTAAGCAAAAATTAGGAAAAAAGAGAAAAAGATTGGGCGCCCGACAAGGGAAGCCCAGTCAGGTGGTAGTAACAGGTTGAATCCATCGTCCATTATTGCTGAAGGGAATGTCTGTATCCATGGCTGGCTGAACCCCAGCAATCTGATCAAAGTTTAAGGTATTTGGTCTGATCTGAACTGATCAGTCGGGAGGAACCATGGATTCCATCTGTTCATCAGCTCAGAACTTTATTATGAATCCTTGCGGTCATGTGTTCAAGTTGTATATATCATATACAGTGTTTTCCCAGGCTGTAATGGTGGGAGGCTCTCGCTGGAGCCAGAGTCTGGTTATACATTTCTTGGCAGATCCTAACAGAATGTTGAGGAGGTATATCTGGTGTGGGTTTCTAAAGGAGCAGGGGTAGTGGAGTAGTAGACTCGCTGCGGAGAGAGTTCGGTCAGTGTCGGGAAGAGTTGTGTTATTCAGACGCTATGGTAGCCCAAAATGTGGCTAATACTGGGCACGACCATAGAATATGGGTGTGGGTGTGGCTACCTCGCATTTGCATTTCCTCCAACATGAGGAATCCCCCCAGCCGAGAATTAGCTGTAATCTGTGGTGTATGAAAATATCTGGAAACTATTTTCCATGAATATTCTCTCCATGTGTATGAGCTAGAGGTTTTATGCTGTCTTCTCCATATCAGAAGCCAGTCTTCCTTAGATCAATCTGAAGTTCAGCCTCCCAGTGAAATTGCACCAGGTCCATAACCTAAGATGGGGCTCTCTTTAGGGCTTTATAAAATTGAGAGATCAGGTGGTTTGGGGCTTCCCCTTCTAGTTGTGTCAAGAGATTGCAGAGGGTGGGATTGTTTGATCAGAGGCGTCCAGTCCAATCTTTGAATTCAGGAAGTGGCGGATTTGAAAGTATCTATAAAAGTCGCACCACTGTAGGAGAACTCTTGCTAAGTTGATCAAATGTTTTAAATATTGCACTGGTGTAGAATTGGTGAGTAAATTGGAGTCTTTTCTGGTCCAAAACGGAAAGTGGAATCTAGCCCTGCCGGTATAAAGGGTCCTCAGCTGGGATCCCTAACCTTGAGTAAAAAATTTATGTGATGGTGTGCCAAATATTGGGTCCAGGTATGAAGCATCTCTTTGGTAAATCGAGAGGCCTGTAGCATACGGGTACTGTTATTTGGTTGGAATACCCATGAAGAGGACAGGGATCTGAAGGCAGATTTTGCTCTATTGATACCCAGGTTGGGATCTGCATTCGAGGCAACATCCAGGTAGTTAGTTATGTGAGTTAGAAGTGAGGCCATCAGTAGAGGAAATATTGGGTAGGACAGTCCTCCTCTCTCCTTGGGGCTCTGCAACATAGCTAGAGCTATTCTAGGCTGCTGGTTCCCCATAAAAATTTGCTAGTGTTCTTGTTCCAAAATTGTATGTCTCTCTGTGAGAGGCAAAGGGATGTTTGTAATAAGTACAAGACCTTCGGGAGAGAGTTCATTTGTATGGATTGCACCCTGGCACGGGGACAGTGGGAGAGGGTTCACCTCTGAAGATCTAAATTTATTCGGGAGAGATGGAGGAGTAGTTCAAGTTGTAAAGATCTTTTAGTTTTGGGGGATTTTGATTCCCAAGTATATTAGGTATGTTTTTATCCCAATTAAATGGGAATCTCTGAGTAAAGTCTGGAGAGAGGGAAGACTGCACCATCATGGCCTCTGATTTACTAGTGTTTATAGTGTATCCAGTAAGAGTCTCTATTTCTTTTAACATGGTAAATAGGGTTGGTAATGATTCCTCTGGGCGAGTAATATAGATTAAAAGATCATCAGCATAGTATGCTAATTTATGATATGTGTGACCTGGAATTTCATATCTGTGTAGGTTGGGGATTGTCTAAGAAATTGGGCTATAGGTTCAACAAAGATGGCAAATAGGTAAGGGCAAAGGGAGAGCTCTGTCGAAGTGCCCTATGCAGGAAAAAGCGCTCTGAATGAGAACCATTTAATTTTACGACCGCTTCTGGTCCTGTGTATATTCCGCTAATTCGCTCTAAAAATAGTTGGGAAATTAAATTTCTGTAGAGCTGCTTGGAGAATTCCCATGAGACCATGTCAAAGCCTTTTGGGTGTCCAAACGTAATATTAGCAGAGGGGATTTATTAGTTTGGGCATGGTCCATAAGATATAATGTTCTTTTGATATTATCGGTGGTCTGTCTACCTTTAATGAATCCCGATTGATCTGGGTGTATCAATGTGGGGAGGATGTAATCTAGTCTGTGTGCTAGTATACTAGTATATATTTTATAATCTTGATTGAGTACAGATAAGGGTATGAATCACATAGATCTGGGGGTTTTGGGTTTCAGGATCACTGAGATTGTGGCTTGTCTCCAGGAGATAGGAAAAGAGGTGGTGGTGTCTTGCGGATAACGCTTGGAGGAGTGTTTTTAATAAACCCATGTATTTTGTAGAATTCTGCCCCGAATCCATCCGGGCCTGGGGACTTACCATTTTAAGGTTCCAAATTGTGTTTTGAAGCTCCAGTTCTGTAATTGGTGCTATTATTTGGTTTTGTTGATCCTCTGAAAGCACCGGAAGATGTAACTGATCTAAAACTTGGAAATGTTATGTGGTTCGGGGTGGAGGAGGAATATAATTTTTCTGGTAGTAATTTTTAAATGCCTCTAAAATCTGTGGTGTTGAATATTTGGTTAGGCCTGATATTGGGTCCTTTATTTTAGGAATAGTGCGTTGCTGCATTTGATGTCTGAGGCGGAAGGCTAGAAGTTTGGATGCTCTAGCTCCTCCTTCATAATAACGTTACCAAGCCCGCCAGAACCTGCTCAGTTTTGCCGTCAGTAATTGCTGGATTTTTACT
The DNA here is from genome assembly GCA_016271365.2 of Neoceratodus forsteri. NCBI lineage: Eukaryota > Metazoa > Chordata > Ceratodontiformes > Ceratodontidae > Neoceratodus > Neoceratodus forsteri. The sequence continues at coordinate 45,948,673 of CM028132.1, read as the reverse complement.
TGTGTTTGTGTTATCAGTGGAAGGAGATCAGTATCTCCCTGCATGTGGGCTTCTTGTAAGAAATTGTGAGTCTTGCAGGGTTAGTAAATTAGACTCTGCCTGTTTTTTTTTTTTGAGAGCGAGGCTATAATGTAGCCTCTGAGTACTACCTTAAGGGTATCCTAGAGGATTTGTGGAGTAGTTTGTGATGAGGTATTATCTCTAATTATTTCCGGTATCCATTTGTCTAATAGGTCTCTGAATTCTTTGTCCCAGAAAAGAGATGGATTGAATCTCCATTGGGTGTTTATTTTATCTTTTTAATATTAAGGGTCAAGAAAATGGGGCATCGTCAGATAGACATATATTATGTATTTCACGGTCGAAATTAGATCAAGGTGTTCCTTTCCTAGACAGAAATAGTCTAGAATAGTGTTTAAAGGCAACGTGGTCTTGGTGTAGCCCAGACACGCATAGAATCTGTATTGCCAAATCTTCAAATAGCTCCAGTTTAGAATCTATGCGCGTCCGGCTACACCGAGACCACGATCAACTGGCAGGGTACTGGTCATCCACTGCTTCTAAGAAAAATGCCCAAGAATGTCCAGGCTCCAAACCCGGAGCTATTTTAAAAAATGAGTCATAGTAAGTATATAGATGCCTCCAGCTGCTCCCATACAAGCGTCATCCGAGGACAGCGAGATAACAATGGGTGTTAATGACGGGGAGGGCTTACATCTAAAATGCGGGACAACGAGGCGCAGGATCAACCAGATATAATTTCAAATAAATGAGAAGCGAGTAAGTTTATTTTACTTTTTCTATTGCATCTGCTAATCGGGTCCCACTTCACATGGAGGTGGGGCCTGACCCATCGTCAGACATTTCCTTTAAGCGGCGGACATGCTGAGGGTCAGTTTTGATTGGACTCCAGGGGCATAAGGCCCAGTGGTGTCTTCTTAGCTGGGATGCAGGTCTGGTACTTTAGCCTGCCAGATAGCTGGAGCTAGTTACCTGCTTGCAAATGTCACGTGTGTGAGAAAGGCGGGCAGCTGAAATAAAGGAGTCTACATGCCTTATTAAGGGCTACAGCTATACCGGAGTGCATTATCTATGGTGCAGTCATCCTTACCAAATCTGTCAGCTGCCTAGTTAGTCAGTTTTGAGGATTCATGGAACAGCCTTCCTGAGGAGGTTGTGAGGTCTAAAACTGTGGGAGAATTCAAGAATGCATGGGACAGACATGAGGCAATTCTTGTGGGGGTAGGAAGAAATAGGCTGTTGGTTAACTAGGATCTGCAGCATATCCTGTGAGAGGAAATGAGCAGACCAGGTGGCCCAGCGGTCCTTATCTGCTGGCAAAGTCTTATGTTTCTATGTTATTGTCAATAGCAGATAACAGCGTACTACTATGTATAACTTTTTTAATTTAAACATTTGATAACGAGGAAAGGCACACTGAGCTGGGGCTTGTTACCAGGTGTGACCCGGGAAGAGTACAGCAAAATTACAATCATGTCTCAAAATTTTCATTAGAGATGAACAGGCAGTGGTGAAAAGCATTTGTACAGAAATGCAGAGGCACAGCGAGACGGTGTATACAATACAAAGTAATTCATACAATACATAAAGGTACAGATATGTGAAATATAAAATAGTACAGCACATAGACGTATTTACAAAAGTGGATGAGATGCATTCAGTGGTACACTAGTTGGACATACATAGTGAATTGTGAGTGCGAAAGCTTTAGTGAGGTGATTAGGTACCGGAGTGGCAGGAGCATGAAGAGGGCGATAGTGTGTAAAGTTGCTGTTTGATAGAGCTGGAAGAGGGAATTTCTTAGTGAAGGGCTGATTTATTCCAAAGGAAGGGAGCTTAAAGGGACACTGTCAAAGCTTAAAACCTCAAACTGCCTCTAGTTTAAAAAACACATTTTATGGTTATAGTTCACATTCTGTAGAATGTGCTGATGTAACTGGTAGTTTAAAAGTGAAAACCGACACAAAAACATGTTTACACGGCCCGGTGGCGTAGAGGGTTGAGGTGCTGGTGCCTTGCCTCAGCCACACCGGCAACCGGGTTCGGGAATGGACTCTGAGACGCTGGGGGCTGGCAGGGGAAGGAGAGGATCGTGTGTCCAAGGACTGCTCTCCTCTCCTGGGGTGGAGCTAGGAATAGCGTCGCTCAGCAGCGACCTCTGGTGGAGACAGGAGCACGCGGAGACGGCGCAAGGAAGGAGAACACCATAAAGCGGAAACCGCCTCACGTTGTACTGGATGATGGCTGTTCGGCTCACTGATACCACCAACACCCCAACGAGCTATACCTGCCTCAACAGCACCCGGGGCCAAGTAGCGGCACTGATCCCCGCCTAACGCGCTGCCCCCCTCAGAGGAGGGGACCCATCCGCAAAGGGTAACGCGGATTACCCTGGGCATGGCTGCTATGTGAGGTCGGGAGCTGGGGGAGTTGGGTGGGTTGGAGGGAGCCTTAACAGCCAGGAGGTGTGGCAGGACATGGTGGCAGTATTACTGTAGGAGTAAAAAGATAGTACAAAATCGTGTTTACATTCCTTAACTCCCGCTGCATCTGCCTTGAACTTGGGAACATGCCTAACACAGTCTAGCCACTCAAGGTGCAGTGGGAGGAGAGGAGATGATTACATCATGAGTGGTTGCGCTGTTTGGGGTGTTCTTAATGTTTAGGAAATATGCAGTAAAAGTATATCTTACTTAGAGGACCCTTGCAGTAGGTAATTACAAATGGGACTGGCCCGACAGGCGTCAGGACCTGAAACTTTCTAGCTAGTAGTCTCTGGCAGGGATGCCCCGTTGGTGACCGGCGTCCAGTATAAAGGCGTCCCCAGACCCCCTTCAGTTCTTTCCTGCCCGTTAGCTCGTGTGGCGCCTGTGATTAGTTCACTGCTTTGCAGTCACATTAGTAGTTTTACCGCCTATTTTCTTTCGATAATTACGTCAGCCTTGCCTACAGCTGCCATGTATGTCCGTCCGACTCCCTCTGAACACAAAAAGCAAGTGCGATTCTTGCGGCGCCTTAGCTTCCACATAAAGGACGGACATTCCAGTGCCTTTTTGTCTAGGCCCCGATCACCCCGTCGAGAAGTGCCGGCTTTGCCAGCACTTTAACGCTGCCACCGAAAGCAGAGGCAGCAGTCCTGGAGGCCCACGTTTAAACAAAAAATTACCTCCATGGAAAAGGAACTGAAAAACTCTGGCAAGCTTCAGCTTCTATGGAGGCCACCACAAGAAGCAGCTCATGACCGGGACTCCCTCATCGGTCGCCGTGGCCCTCAGCCCGGAGTAGGTGGTGCTGCAGGTATGACCTCCCCTAGGAGGCAGCTCCATGGCAGCTGTCTTGGAGGCTTCAAGGCAGCGTCAACCCCTCCGTCGGGCTCGCTCGGGCCCCTCAGAAGCTTCCGGTCCTGAGGCAGCCACTCCTAGTGAGTCGCCGCCATGCGGCCTTCTGGTTGAGCAGCCCGATAAGTCGGACGTCGGATCCTCCGGCGCCCGCCTGAAACGAGCCGTTAAAGCGCTCGACCCTCGGGGCAGCGCCACGGCCTCAAAGCGCTCCAAGGCGCTCCCTTAAGCCCGGCCGTCCGTCCGGCGCTGGGTCCGATAAGTCAGATGCTGGCTTCTCCAATGTCCACCCGATCCCGTCCATAAGGCGGACATCGCTCCTCCTACATCCGCTCGGCGTTAGAGCGACACGGACCCTTCAGGCCTATCTGTCGTCCTGGGTTTGCTGCATTGCCGTTGCACTCCAAGCGCGCAGCGTCTCCTCTGCTGGATCCCGGGGATGGTAATCCCTTCTTCCTGGGCGACACAGAGGAGGTGGAAATCGCTGCCGTCGGGTCTCCCTCCGCTGGGCTGGATGACCTGAGCCGGATCCTCAGGCGCCGGTGCCGACACTGGCCTACCCGACACCAGACAGTATTCCATTGCTGGAGACGCCGCCCCTCGCCGGGCCTGCGGGGCCTCCCATTCGGGCCCTCCCGCTGGGCGTTCAGGGGTCGTCTGCTCCTGCAACCACCCAGTCCCTGGGTACCCGACCCGTCCTGTCCGACTCCGTCGCCCAGGCCGCAGTATCCGGCACCCCAATACTCTCGCCCGGCCTACCCAGCGCGCGATGCCGGTGCCTCAGTACCCGGCGCTGGGCTTCCACCTGCGGTCATGGATCGCACCTTATGGATACCCTCAGTATCCATATCCTCCACCGCCCCTCAGCCGCCGGTGGATTTGAAGGAGACTGTGGCTTCCTGGTGGGCTGAGGCCAAGGCCTACTCTGGTGCCACCTGGATTGAGCCTCATGCCGACCTTGTTTCCATTATTTGGAAGCATCTGTTGGCATTAGCCCCCTTTCTAGGAAGTCGGACAGGCTTTATCAGGCTCCAGAGGGTGTTAACTCTTTAAATTCACACCCTTGAGCTGATTCGGTCGTGATTAGCGCCGCTCACGGCTGGACGGCTAACCCCAAGCACTTGAGCTCGTCACACCCAACAAGGAATCCCACCTTCTGGACCAGTACGGAAGAAGGTCTTCGCTTATTCCACTCTGGGTATTAGGGCCCTGAATTACATTGGTCATATGGGGATTACCAGAAGGTGATCCTTAGCGAGTGGAGGCTAAATTGGGCTCCCTTCCTGAGTCTCAGATGAAGCAGGAAGTGGCGGATCTAGTCCGGTCTGCACGTTCGATAAGTCTGCACATGCTTCGTGCCACGCATGACGCAGTGGGCGCTGCTGGTCAGAGCTCAGCTTTCATCATGGGTTTGCGGCGTCATGCCTGGCTCCAGGTGTCGGTTTGGTCCCGGAGGTGCAGTCTGCTATCCAGGATGCACACTTCCAGTGGTTCAGTGGCGATGTCAAAGACATCATCACCGATCTGCAGGAGAAGGGTACTGCACTGAAGTCGGTTGACTCCATGTACAGACCCCCTCAGGCTCAGTGTTGTCCCTTTCCCAGGCGTTCTCAGCAAAGGCGAAACCTCAGGGAGGCGGACCAGCAAACATCAGGCCCCTCCAGCTGCCAAGCCCCCACCCAAAAGGGGGCTTCAACCGCGACGCTGCCTCACACCTCCTGACTCCTTTCCTCTCCCACAGCCTGTGGGCCATCCAGAGGAACCCGTATTAGGAGATTCTTCCTCCCACCTACGGGGTTGGGAGAGGATCACTTCAGACACTTGGGTGCTCCAGCTGATCGCAGAAGGACACTCAATCGAGTTTCTTCGAAACCTCCTCAAACCCCAAGGTGGTCTTACTCCTCAGAACATCATCTTCTGGTTCAGGAAGAAATATCCTCTCTTCTTCTGAAGGAGACAATAGAGCCCGTCCTCCCATCTTGGGACGGGCTACTACTCCCATTTCTTCCTGGTCCCGAAGAAGTCAGGAGGTGTGAGGCCGATTCATTCCTCGGCTCCCTGAACTTGTTCGTAGAGTACAAAGGTTCAGAATGCTCTCTCTGCAGAGTCTTCTGCCCTTCTTTGGCTGGACAGTGGCTGTGCGCTCTGGACATGCAGGATGCTTACTTTCATATCCCTATTCGCCCTTCCCACCACAGATACCTGCGTTTTGCATTCCAGGGGACCACTACCAATTCAAGGCCCTTCCATCTGGTCTTTCCTCAGCACCCAGTGTTCACCAAATGCCTTTTGGTGGTAGCGGCCTACCTGCATACCCAGGGGTGCAGGTTTTCCGATACCTGGATGACTGGCTCCTGGTGGCCTCATCCAGGGAGGAACTCCTGCGCTTCCTTTCCCTTACCCTGCAGGTTTTACCTGCCTGGGGTTAACGTCAACCAGGCCAAGTCCCACCTGATCCTGTCCCAGAGGCTCCAGTTTATCGGGCGATGCTGGACCACGACCTCTGGCATGGCATTCCTGTGACTGGACAGGGCGGCCTCACTTCAGGCTCAGGTCAGCCTGTTGTCCAGCTGCAGGTGGGTCAGCACCAGGTGGGTCCTTCGCCTCCTGGGGCTCGTGGCTACTATTCCGACAGTCCTTACACGCGGCTCCACATGAGAATCTCTCAGTGGATGCTTCATCTCAGTGGGATCAGCTGGTGGACAACGAGATCAACTAGTTCTGGTCTCCAATCCTATGACTCTGGACTTGCAATGGTGGATGGTTCAGGAGAACCTTTGCCGGGAGTTCTCTTCTGTCTTTCTCTCCCCCCAGACTGGGACTACAGACACCTCGGGCGAGGGTTGGGGAGCCATCTCAGGCCTCACAGGACCCAGGGCTCCTGGTCCAAGCTACGAAAAATCTTCCACATCAGTGTGCTCAAGCTTCGGGCTGTGCTTTTGCTTTTCAGGCTGTGCATCTTTATCTGCTTCCCGGCATCTGGCTGTCCAGATGGACAACATGTGCGTAGTCTGGTACATCAACAAACAGGGAGGAGCGTTCCTACCCTCTCTGCAGGGAGGCGATGCAGGTTTGGGAATGGGCAGTGCAGCACAACCTTCACCTCATGGCTATTCACGTCCCAGGGGTAGGGAACACGTTGGCAGATCACCTCAGCTGGTCATCTCCACACTCCGCAGTGGGAACTAGATCAGGGGATAGCAGATGATATCTTCCCTCGTGGGAGCATACAGGTAGACCTGTTTCGTCTCCTCTCAGCATAAAACTTCCCGCCTTCTTCTCGTTCGCTGCAGGCGTGGCATTTTGAGGAGCTCTCTCTGACTGGAAGGGAAGATTTGTCTATGCCTTCCCTCGCTATCCCTTTGATTCGAGGGTCTTACAGAAACGCAGCTCGGAAGGAGCTCGCATGATCCTCATCACTGCTTTCTGGCCCAGGCAAGTTTGGTTCTCTCTTGCAGCAGAATTCAGAGGAACTTCCTCTTCCTCTGTTGCAACTTTTGCTGACCCAGGATCAGGGGACCCTGGTCCATCCAGGCCTCAAGTCCCTTCAGTTGCAGCGTGGTTCCTGCAGGCGTAGCTCAAGCTCGTTTCAGGGTTTCCCATCAGTCGCTGAGATTCTGGTGGAGGCCAGAAAGCCCTCCACTAGATGTACCTGTGCCATGAAGTGGAAGCGGTTCTCTATTTGGGCGCTTCAAAGATTTTGAGCCATTCTCTTGCTCTGTTGGGCAGCTGTTGGATTACTTGTGCCATCTCTTTGATCTGGGTCTCAGTCATTCCTCTCTGAAGGTTCACATGGTGGCCATCTCGGCTTACCATGTTCCTTTTAGGGGACAGGACTTTTACGAGTTGGAAGTCTTCAAGACTTTTCTTAGAGGGTCCTCCACTTGAGACCCCTTATTGGAGTTCCTGCCCTCCTTGGGATTTGAATTTTATCCTTGAGAAGCTTACTCTCCCTCCTTTCAAGCCGGCAGCCTCAGCAGACCTAAAGTTCCTTTCATGGAAGACTTTCTTTGTTGTGGCCATTACTTCTGCTCAGAAGGATTTCTGAGCTCCAGGCCCTATGTGCAAAATCCCGTATTTGATTTTCCACAAAGGCATTGTGGCTCTGCGTACAGTCCTAAGTTTTCCCAGGGTGGTAGCGGAATCTCGCTGAATCAATCCATGGAGTTGACCACTTTCTTTACGCAGCACCCAATCAAGGGGAGTACTTTTGGATGTTCACGAATCCTGAGATACTACACCTCAAGGATGAAGGATCTCAGAAACACTGATCAACTGTTTGTCTCTTTTGCTCATAAAGAGAAGGCAGTGCTGTTTCTAAGCAATGGCTATCTAAATGGTTGGCTCATTGTATCACTTTCTTTTATGATAAGTACAAGACCCTGCTGGTCAGGTCAGAGGGCACTCCACCAGAGAAGTCGCTGCCTCCGCTGTTTCAAGAATGTGTCTCGGCAGACATCTGTGCAACCGCTACTTGGACTTCTGTCCATACCTTCTGGAACATTGCAGTTTGGACATTGCCTCTCTCTGTAGCCGGCTTCAGGTTGGCTGTTCTGCGAGGGTCTTCTTTCCTAAGACCTCAGCAGCCAGAGGGTCTACTTTGGGTAGTTTTCCTCCTTCCGTTTGCTTCTGCTTGTTCCAGACTGCTTGGGACTCAGTCCTATTTGTAATTACCACCGGCTACAGAGCCCTCTCAAAGTAAGATAGTACAGTTGCGTAAGAACTTACCGTAACAGTAGATCTTTGAGAGGCTCTTTCAATCATGCATACCTTCCCACCTCCGCCCCCCAAGCTTTTTCAGCTCCTTTTCCAGTGAGAGAAACATCCGCTTCTCTCTCATCTCGCCTTTTTAGGCCATTGGCGGAAAGAACTGGAAAGTGGGCATGGGGAACCGCCTTATACTAGCGTCGGTCACCTGGCGTGGGGCGGTCCCCCGCACAGACTGCTAGCTGGAAATTTTTTCCGTGGGGTCCTGACGGCCGCCGCTTCAGTCCCATTTGTAATTACCTACTGCAAGAGCCTCTCTCAAAGATCTGCTGTTACGGTAAGTTCTTACGTGACTGTACTATCTTGGCTTTGAAACAAAACAAAGTTGAGTATCGCTACACTATTAGCATGAATTTCAGTTCTGCTAAGAAAGGGCGAGATTAAACAACCAACAACACCAATGCATTTTAAGAAGGAAAGCAATCGTAAAATGTGGATTTTCAACTGGAACTAGTGTAACTGCTTAACCCACAGAATGTTGCTGACTCTGGGATTATACCACCCTCAGGCGTTTAATTTTGTATCTATTCTGCTGTCTACTTCTGTATACATTGTCCTCCATATTTACCTCACTGTATATTAAAAAAAATAAATCATCTGTAAAACATCTGTAAATACTGTCTTACAAAGTGTAATTGCTGGACGTGGAGCCTTTGCAAATGAGTCTATGACTCTAAGGTTTGTAATTCTGATTACCTTAATAAATAAAATAATGCAAATAGGGTCGACAGTGTCCCTTTAAAAAAACTAGAAATGGACAGGAAGAGAATATCTTGGTCACAGACTTTCCTATGAGGTTCAAATGTTCTGCCAATTCTTTACTCATCTTTAGTAACTTTTAAAATAAAATTTGAAATTTTGCCACGTTTCTGAGAGGGAAAGAATTTTTGGCTATTTCAGCTTAAAACTGTGTAATGGGCAAGTTTCAATGGAAGAATTGAACTGGTCCTGTTTTATGACTTAGAAAAGGCGACTTGAAGCAAGCTACGGAGTCTGGCGCCGTGCGTCACCATGCAGCTGTTTCGTGAGTGGCCCACAGGACCACGCCCAGCAGCTACAGGTCTCAGCCTTGAGAAGGCTCCAGCTGGGAGTGGAATTTTTGAGGTTAGTTCCCTTTCTGCATGCATTGACAAATTGCCTTTTGTAACTGAGTAAAGGCTTATTGAGCCACTTGAAACAATTCTATAGACCTGAGTTTGTGCTGTGGTGAGTGCTAAAGTTCTGTTACTTTTTCATGTGTGTCTGTTGTATGCACATATTTCTTCTGGCACTAGGCCTCTGGAAGTGGCTTTTGCTGGGATTGAAGGTCTAACGCATTAAGTGTTATTAAGCAGCTGCTTACGTAAGTGCTCTGCAGGGCCACTCCCAAAGCAAGCTGTGGTCTGGTGTATTGTTTGCATTGCAGCATTCCTTATGGAGTGTAGAAAGATGAATGCTGAAACTGTCAGTTGTTACATATGTTTTCAAAAAGTAAAGAAATTATTTGCAAGAAACTACATTAGTGCATTTATGGACTAAAGCACAAGGCATAAGGAAGAGGAAATAAAAATTAGGGTCAAAAGTCCCAGGAACCCGGGGGGAGGTACTGTGGAGCCTGAGCAAGAGAGGTCAACTGGCATACGGGTCTTATACACTGACAATTTCAAACTGAAAAGTGCCATTTTCAATGAAAATTCTTAAAAATTGGACTTTGGTAAGAATAAATATTTTTGGACAGTATGATGAAGCCACAGCATGGACAGGTGTCCAGAGACATGAGAAATGAGACCGGAAGAGCAGGAGTGGCATGCTGGAGCACCAGAGGCGCGGTACATGGAGGCTCAACAGGTGAAGGATCCGAGAAGGTGCTCAGTCTCAGAACAGAAAATATGGCAGTTGCTGTCCTCAGTAACAGCCGTGAATTCTAAATTTGACTTCCTGACCACAAGAATGGTGATGGTGGAGACCTCCGGGAGGTCATCGAAACAGAGATGGAAGATATAAAGTGGCATACTGGAAAATATAGCAGCACAGTATGAAGGGGCTCATAGTTGATGTGGACCAGACTGGAGGTTCGAGAACCAAATACAAAGTGCTGACATCCCTGGACTCCAGGAGGCATCAGAGGCGATCACACAGCACAACAGTTGGGGATGAGGCATATTCAGAGGGATGCGGTGCTGGTAATCAAACCTGACTGTGTGAAGCCCGTGGGAGGCGAGATGGCAACACTCCTCAAGCGATCTTGGTTGTGCTAGGTAATATGGGCACAAGGGACAAACCAAGTGTGGCAAAAATAAGGGTCTGTCACTATTTGACAGCAATACTGTACCATACTTGTATTTCCAGATAATTTTTATGTGTGCAGGCAGAGGGAAATAAAGGTTGATGGGTCCTGGGCACCTGTGGATGCTGGCAAGTGGGCGGCTAAGTTGCTGAAGGAAAATAAGAGGAAGGAAGGTGTACGGGCCCTGTTGAGGAAGAAGAGTATATTGGAGCAGAAACATAGAAACATAGAATTTGACGGCAGATAAGGACCGCTTGGCCCACCAGTCTGCCCATTTCCTACCTACTGGATAAGCTGCAGATCCTAGTTAACCAGCAGCCTACTTCTTCCTACCCCACCCCCAGAATTGCGTTATGACTATCCCATGCATGCTTGAATTCCACCACTGATTTTGACTCCACAACCTCCTCGGAAGGCCATTCCATGCATCCACAACCCTCTCTGTGAAAAAATACTTCCTTAAATTACCTCTGAGGCCCCCTCTATCTTCAAATTGTGCCCTCTTGTTCTTGCACACCTCTTTTTTGAAAGATGCTACCCTCTTGGACTTGTTGATTCCTTGAGGTACTTGAAAGTTTCTATCATGTCCCCTCTCCTCCTTTCCTCGAGGCTATACATATTAAGCTCCTTAAGTCTCTCTTCATATGTGTTCGGTGCAGACCCTGCACCATTTTAGTTGCCCTCCTCTGGACAGCTTCCATCCTGTCTATGTCTTTCTGGAGATTGGGTCTCCAGAACTGCACACAGTACTCCAGATGGGGTCTCACCAGCTGTCTGTACAGAGGATAATAACTTCCTGTTTTCTACTGGTGATGCCTCTCCTATGCATCCCAGTATCCCCCAACCCTCCTTGCTGCCTTCTCACATTGCTTGCCCACCTTTAGGTCATCTGATATGACTACCCCCAGGTCCCTTTCCATTTTTGTTGTTGTTAGTATCTCACCCCATTGTGTACTCTTCCCTGGGTTTTGTTTCCCAGGTGCATTATCTTGCACTTGTTAGCATTGAATCTAAGCTGCCATACATTTGACCATTCCTCTAACCTTGCAAGTCCTTCTCATCCTTTCCACCCCACCCTGTGCATCAACTCTGTTGCAGATCTTAGTGTCATCTGCAAAGAGACATACTTTTCCTTCCAGTCCTTCTGCAATGTCGCTTATAAAGACATTGAAGAGGACTGTCCTAACTATTGAACCCTGGTACCCCGCTAGTAACCCTCCTTTCTTCTGGTGGACTCCATTTACTATTATTCTCTGTGTCCTGTTCTCCAGCCAATTCTTTACCCAGGCTGTCATCTTGGGACCCACTCCCAGGCTGGCTAACTTATATATTAATCTTTTGTGTGGGACTGTGTCAAATGCCTTGCTAAAGTCTAGGTAGGCCATGTCCACAGCCCCTCCCTGATCTACTACTTTGGTCACCCAGTCAAAGAAATCTATCAGATTCGTCTGGCATGACCTTCCGCTGTGAATCCATGCTGCCTAGGGTCCTGTGCCCTTCTGGCCTCTAGATACTCGACAATTCTTTTCCTTCAGAAGTGATTCCATCATTTTCCTACCACTGAGGTTAAACTAACAGGTCTGTAGTTTCCTGCTTCTGCCTTGCTCCCACTTTTGTGAAGGGAATCACATCAGCAGTAGGATGAAGAGTCAGCCTAACAGTCTCTGGGCCTAATCAGTAACTTTAAGTGCAGCACCCTAGTTTCACACTCTTTCGCTGTGACACACAATAAATTTCACTCATGTTGGATATTTTATTTTATAAAATCTGTTAGAGTGTTTATTAGTAGCCATCCTTAGGCACAGCAGTAGGGCTACTGCTTGTGATTCAAATGACCCAGGTTGGGAATGAGCCATGGCCTTCAGAGGTCCAGCCTGGATTGAGCATTCCAATGGGCGCTGTCCTCTGGGGAGGGGATCTGCTGATCTGCTGCTCTACCCCACCTGGGTGATCACAGGTGGTGGTGCAGGAATACCGTCGGGAAAGGGACAGTGAAACGAGAGCCACGTGGGAGCATCGATATGCCCACACCCAGTGACACAGCACACTTTGGGGAGAGTGTGGACAGAAAGGGAAAATGGGGACGGATTAGGCAGATTAAGCACCTGCTCACCCACGCACTCAATGCGGACTCCTCCATAGCCTGCCAGGGAACTCTCCAGGATCTTCATCTCTGCTGCGGGTGGCCAGATGGGCTGCGGGGAGGTAAAGCTGAAGTGGTTATAGGCATATGTGGCTTGGGGAGGGAGAAAGCCAGGGGAAGCAGAGCAGTAAGACCTCGGTAAGACCTTGAAGACCTGGCAGGTATGTGTGGAGCAGTTTCAGGTGAGTGGATGAGTGGCATTGGGGCTTGGCAAGGCTGTGGGAGGAGGTCCCAGTCGAGCACCCATGGGGATAAAATGTTAAATAAACAAAGGATGTTTATTAATCAAATCTAAGTTGAATTTCAGTTTAGTTTTCTTGTATAAACTACATTGGCCATGGTGAGGACTTTCTTCTATCACTTGGTTTAGTAATATCTGAAAATCAGATGGACAGAAAGACACTTTTACAAGTGTATGGAATTAAAATAAGAAAATAAAGTTTTGGGTCCCATGCTGGGTTTGAACATGTAATAACATCCTGATTGTTTACCTTTTGTTTAATCCCAACTGCTAGTTTTAGCGTTCTAAGAATATATATATATATATATATATATATATATATATATATATAAGGTATAACTGTGCCTTTTTCATTTCAGAAAGGGTTAGGATTACTTATAGAGGTTCTGACTGATATTTTCTGGAGGCTGTATATAACTTCACATTGCTTAGTTTGTAGCTTTATCGTGGATAGATGCGTTTGCCTATTTTATTTATTTATTTAGTTTTTGTTGACTGGGAAAGGAGGACTAGACAATTCTGCCTATTTCAGCCTTGTCCCGGGAGGGACACAGATGGATGCCAGCTGACCTTGAACCAGATTAAGCTGTTGGTGGCATTTTACTGAATTAAGTTATTTGGGTCAGCATTTTGGACTTTTAATGAATTACCATTATCTAGTTACTCTACCATGTGCTCTTGGGTTACAGGTCTATGGTACCACTTTTAGAATTATGTTTTATGTTTTTCTCTTTAATAAAGAACGTTGGAGTAGCCCTCAATAGATATATCACTAGAGGATACTGATGCAAACCTAGTTGACCATAGAAAATGTTTTCTGTATAGTTCTTCATTAGTATAGTGTTCCTTAGACATATGGAATTTGTATTTCATGTAATTGAAAAATGAATAAAATGTAAGTAAAAACAAACCCCAGGAACCTTGGCGAATTCAGTGGTATTGTGTTTCTTGAGTTTAAGGGGGTCATGCAATGCACTGTGGCTGTTACCACTTTACCCTAATACTGGCACTGTCTTGTTACATAAAGTAAATGACACAGCCACCAGTTCTCTATTTTGTGCACTTAGTGGTCCAGTCCTTAAAGATACATTAATATAGTTTTTTTTTTTTTTGCAAATATGTATGTTTATTTAAAGATAGGACAGTATGTGTAGGAAGATACTTAGGGACAGCATTGAAACTAATTCTGTGCCCGTTCTTTTTCCCCAGTGTAAGGCATTGGCCAAGGGAGGATTCCGCACTATGTACTGGAACTACTAAGGGTCAGCAGTGCACCAGCAACGCTCTTCCATTCACCAGGCACTGCTTTCAGCGTATCCTTTTTAATATGAGCAGAATAACGTTTCACAGCATACATCTGTGTGCCTTCTTCTGGTAATAGGTCAGCTTGTAGAGTTCAGAAAATGTGTTGCAGTTGAATCTGTGTTTACGATTTTCCTTCACTATAATCTGCTAAATGTTTAGCCCTAACCCTCCAGCAGCTGGTTTCCTTGACCATTGCAGCCAGGCTAGATCAGTGTTGTTTCAGTGCTCAGTTTTGTCTGTGCCGTGCTGAGTCACTGCCCGTGCTGTGCTTGGTCATTGTCTCGCTGTGCCCGATCATTGTCCATACCATGCCCAGTTGTTGTCTGTGCTCGCTCATTGTCTGCACCGTGCTTTCAGTCATTGTCCACGTTGTGCTTGGTTGTTGTCTGTGCCGCTTGGTTGTTGTCAGCGTTGTGCTCGTCATTGTTTGTTTGTTCATTTGTTATTGTGGAAATACTCTGGAATAACAATTCCTTTACAGGTTTGACCGAGGTAAAAAAAAATATTTCAAAATACAATACACACAGCATATTTACATAGTACCATCTAACATAGGAATATAATTCCGTCTAAAACAAATACAAAATTGTTCATATATAATATCTACAGTCACATTTGAACATTTCTATAAAAGCGTAATAATAGATTACTAGAAAAGTACTGTAACTTGATGAACATTGTATCTGCAGTGGTAAATTGTTCCAAATTTTGATGCTATAAAAGCAAAGGTCGTTACCCACTTGATCTGTGCATCAGGGGACTAGCAGGAGCGTATAATCCTTTGAGGATCATGTACCGTAATTTGAGCTATAACCTATCAGTTGGTTGCTCAGACTGTTAGATGTACCTGTATACCTGACCATATGTAAACCTGGACATCAGCAATGTAAAAGACAAAGGGATTGGGAGCCACTCTTAATTTTTAAGCACTTCACAGTGGTGCATTTTGTTGGGTGCAAGTAGTGCAAATTTACCTGCTTGTGCTCAGTCATTGTTTGTCCGTGCTGAGTCATTGTCCACGCTGCGCTAGGTGGTTGTCGTGCTGCCTTGTTTGTTGTCTGCATCGTGCTTGGCCATTGTCTGTGTGTGGTGCTCGGTTATTGTCTGTGTCCTCCATCGCGACTGGTATCCATGCAGTGCTTGGTCACTGCTGGCTCAAACTTACTTACTGCAGGCTCCAGGCACACTTAGTGCACTAGTGAATAGAGATAATTACAGTTGTATAGAGATATGGTTCTCCTGCAGATGTCCATGTGGAAGGTTTAGTTGTGTGTTTTGTCTTCCCTTGACTGGAGTTATTCAGACATTCTGTCAAGTCGGTCTCAGCAGTTGTTTTCGAGTTGCACAGCCAAGTTTGCAGATGGCCAACAGTGTTCTGTGCCAGTGTTTGATATCACCCATCAGACACCGCTGTGTGAGGAGCATGCAAAGAAAATGGTAAGGCATTATTTTTGTATGGTATTTAAAGGAACAAATTCTATGCTTCAAGCAGGACAGAACCCCGGACTGACAGGAGGTCACAGGACTTTATATGGGCAGACTAGATGGACCCTGGATCTCCTTCTGCTGGCACCATCTATGTTAAGCAAATCAGAGCTGACCCGATGTTACCTTTTTTTTTTAATCCGCTGATAACATGTTTCAGGTGAGCCGCGGTCTTGCTGTTCGCAACCCTAGCTGATTCTCGGTGCAGTGGAGAACGTACATAATTGCATTATTGTGTATGGTGAGGGTTTGTTCTGCATGGATATCCATGCCAGCTGAAACATTGTTGTACCACAGTTTAAGTAATGGAATGCGGTTGTAGCTTTTGTAGTACAACAATGTGTTCCAGCTGATCGGAAATCCTCGTGGCAGCTGGTGTTTTGCATAGTGCTGCCGCACACAACAGTGAGGTCAAACCACCAGCATGTTCGTTGCTGCGGGAGTGCTGTGAAAACACTTTTCGTTAAAAAACAAACAAAAAACAAAAAAAACCCCAACTAAAACTAAAAAAACTATGCACTGTAAACAAACAAAAAAAAAAAAAAAATACTGACTGGGCAACCACATGCCCAACAAGCCTGAGCTGCCACCTTGGGCTTCTCATGGCATGAGATCATCCGAGCTTTGCTGTTGAGTTCTGATGTAATCAGAACCTCTGTGGCACAGGCTGGCTGTGCATGGTTGTCCAACCAGTGTTTTCTGTGTGTGTGCTCATTAGAGTTGCAGAATAAAAGGACAGACTTATGTGACTGCTAAGGGTGTTGCAATATTAGCATTTTATTTGTAACTGAATATTTTATTAAAGTTTTCAGTCTTTATAAACAAGTATACAGAAAGAAATAAAATACCAAAGCAAGTAGTAATAGTAAGTTGTACAGCCAGGCATGTACCTAGTGAGATTGCAAGTTTTGAAAATAATTTAGCACCTTTTAACTAATGACTCTGTGCTTACAGACTGTACTGATAGGAGAGGCAAGGGTCCCTGTGTATGAAGGTCCACCTCTGTCTCAAGACTTTAGGAACAAGAGTTGAATCAATCTCCATATAATAAAACACCTGTCTGTGCCATAAGTCGTCAAGCGATTCTGGCGCACTAGTATATATTGCTGTTTGGCGTTGCATATTCTGTGGTTGTCATAGGAGGCATCCATATTCTCGTGAATAACCTTTTTGCCTAGTGTTACCAGTAGGAATAACAATTTTAGTGTTTTACTTTTAAATTTATGTTCAGCAGGTGGAATATTGGCAAGATCACAGAAGGTATATGTAACTAGTTCTGCAAGATAAACACAGTTTCTAAGGTCTGCTGAACATCACACAGTATTGATGCAGGACTGGACAGCTCCAAAATATGTGCACATGGTCTGTGTGTTGCACACCACAGTGTCTCAACAAAATCTCATTGTGTTGGGCTGAGATAGTGTTCCTATACCCTGGGGGTTCTAAAGTACGGAACTACACTTCATGAGAATTCCCTTAAATATGGAGGTGAAGCAATTTTATTTGCTGGGAGAGCATAGCGGAACCATATTTATTTATTAGCTTTGTTTACGGGTAAGCACACTAGACAAGGAATACCTATTTTCAGAGTACGACCGGGAGATTACAAGAGCATGGTTTACCAAACAGTGCGAGGGAATTACAACAATGTGAAATACAAGCTATGAGCAGGGTGATACAAATAAACAGGTACAGGATGAAAAGATAAGCATATACAACAAGGGTAGAACAAGCAAACAGTAGTCACATTTAGTGGAAATAAGACAAGTGCAGTTTGTCCCATTTTGAGGATAGTAAGTGTTGAGGTGAAGGACATACAGGGTAGATAGTTCCCTTACTAGAGCTCAAAGGGTAGGGAACCGGGAAGTGGATGGTGCACAACAGGGTCCAGTTAGGGGTAGGGGTTATCAGAAGCCTTGGAACAGTTACAGGCTGAGACAGACTTCAGGTGCAGCCAGAGGAGCTCTAAATATGGGATGGGTGGGGTACATCTGATGGTTGCAGGTAGGGTATTCCAGAATCTAGGGCACAAACAGCAAAGGCACAATCACCTGAGAGTGAGCAGTTTTTGGGGCGAGGGGTTGCAGGTCTGCTGACCTTAGCGGTATGATGGTAGAGCCGGCTGAAGGAGTTTGGACAGGGCGGGTGGGGTGGCATTGCAGATGATTTTGTCCGTGAAGCAGCCCAAGACAAATTAGCGATAATTATCCTGGGACCACCAGTGTAATTGACTGTATAAATCACAGTGATGGGTGAGTCAAAGGACAGCAAGGACAAAGTGACAAATATTATTATAGGCCACATCCCATTTAGCAAGGCTAGTGTTTCGGTGAGGGTAAAAGATTGTCAGCCCATAGCTGAGAGAGGGAAGGAATAAACCTTTAGCAAGGGTGTCGCAGCAGCAGTGGCAAATCTCATGAGCCCGTATGCAAGTCCAAGCTTGATATTTGTTGCCCTGCAGACGCTTTTGAATGTGTAGAGACCAGTCTAACTGGGGTCATGAGTAACTCCCAGGTATCTAAAGCAGCATGTGTGCAATTGGGACACCATGAAGACTTAAGACATTGAGTAGGACAGGACACTGTTTGAGTTTGGAAGAGAGCGAAGAGCATGAGTCGAGTTTTCTTTAAGTTCAGAATGAGCTTATTTGTCAGCGTCAATGTTGCAGTTTATTGAAGTCAGCTTGTAGGTTGTGATTTATGGCACGGACATCACCTGAGCTAGCTAGGAGGACCAGCTCATTGGCATATAGGGTTGTGGTGCTATGGGTAGGGACCATTGGGAAGTCATTGATGAAAAGAGAAATAGGATAGGCCCAGAATAGATCCCTGAGAGACACCGAGAGTTATGGGAACAGGTTCGATGAACTCTGTTGTACTTAACAAGCTGTAGTCTGCCAGTGAGATAGTTTGAAAACCAGTTTAGGGCTGGACCAGCAGCACCAAGGAGTGAAGCTTGGTACAGAGTAGGGAGTGATTCACTAGATCGAGAGCCTTGAGAGGTCCAAAAGATAGCCCTAGTCAGCATACCTGGTCCATGGCAATCCTTACATCAGATGTAACTTTAGCAAAGGGCTGTACCAGTGCTGTGTCCTTTACAAAATCCGTTGCTGTTTGGGTGACGGTAAGATGAGTTTAGACGGGTAGTCAAGTCAGCTGCACTTCCACCACCATGTCCAGTACTGTATCTTGTTAACAGTAGACAGGATGGCTGTGGGACAGTAGTTTCTATACATTTCCGTTCGCTTGAAAACAGGAAACGTGCTACTTTCCAGATTGCAGGAACAGTTCCAGTGGTGAGGAGAGGTTAAGAATATGGGATATTGGGAGAGCAAGCAAAGGGCCCCAGTCTTTAGGAGTTTTGGTTCAAGGTCATTGTGACCAGCACTCAAATGAGGAGAAAGGCCAGAGAGAAGCTTATAGGTTTCCCTCACTGAGATTGTTTTAAGATAGAACGGTGGGTGAGGGTGAGACAGAGATTCGAGGGGGGATGGTTAGAGGTAGATGACTGGCTCATTGTCAGTAGTAAACAGGGAGATGTATGCCAAGAGATCGAGAATTACTGTTAAAGGCACTGGTGATGGTAGTAGCATTATTACAATTTCTACCATTGACAGTCGTATCAAATAATATCACACCAGCTATAACCCCTGACTACGGTTTAATAGTGCGTCCAGAAGTATTGTGGGTCCCTACAGAGGATAAGAGGAAGCATTGCAGTATCACTCTTGGCGTATTATGGCTTTTTGCAGAATGTTATAACACAGGTTTCATGGTAGACAATTCCTTAGAGGCTTTAAATTTACCCCAGTGCTTATCGCAGGCTTTCATGAGGAGAGCAAGTCCCATGCAACCATTTAGTGATACTGCCTCTAACTCTCTTTCTGATCACGAGTGCATGCTTATCCTGCGAGAGAGGGAAGATGTTTAGAAGCTTGTCAAGAGCACCTGTGGCAGAGGGTACTGTGGCCCAGTCTGTGGCTGCAAGATCTTGAAGAAAGAGCAAAGTTAAAGTGAGAAGTCTCCCACTTGGATAATTTTATAGGGCACTTTGGGAGAGGAGACTCTAAACACAGTAGTTGGGGGATGGTCAGATATGGAGTCAGGGAAGGACTCCAGAGGCTGAGATCCTATCAGGCCTGTTTGTCAGAAACCAATCGAGTGTTCCTCGACTCCCATTAGGATGGTATGTGTGGGCTTACCGATGAGCTTAGTAAGGCTGAGGGCCACCAACAGTGGTTCATACTGCTTGACGCTTGTCACCAGACCATTTTAGATTGAAGTCACCACATAAGTACCTCATTTGAGGTGATTTTAAGGCTAATGCTATCAAGCAGCTAGGAGAGCCCCTTGATACCCTGCTTTGGAGGGTTGTATGCACAGATTATGTGAATTTTTGGCATTCCCTAGTAGGAGGAGCCCATGAAAGAATTCACAGGTGGCAGAGGGGAGCCAAGTCCTACTGGATTAGGGATATGTTAAGGTGACTTTGTAGTATATCAAAGACCACCCCATCTTTTTACCCAAGCACTCGCATCGCAGGAGGCTAAACTTGGGAGTGAGAACTAAGTCAGGGTAGTATTTTTCAACCATGTTTCTGTGGGAAACAGAATATCAGAGTTATAGTGGTCAACCCAGGCAGTCAGTTCAGCATGATTGTGGATGAGACTACAAACATTGAGATGTGCAATTTTAAGACCCTTAAGAGAGGACCAGGAGGGTTGTTAAAGGTCTGTTGTGAGGTAGGTCTGGGCTTCAGTTCAACATCTCCAGCAAAGAGGATAAGAAGAGCAGCGAACCAGCAGAGGTGTCTCAGCCAGGGTCCTCTGTAAGGTATTTTATGAGGATGGTATCATAAGCATTTGAGCAGTCTAAATGCAGTTCTCATAGAATTTGGTGGGAAACACCAAAGAGGGCATGTTTGCTTGCCAGGAGGCTATAAGATTGGAGTAAGAATAGTTATCAGTGTGATGCATCTCCAGAGGTCCTCACGTATGGTGGGAGATGGACAGTAGTGAAGTACAGGGACCACAGGGAACAGAATAGGCAGGCTAGAAAGAACTTTGCGACTTTTTGTAATAGCAGACACCTCAGGAAGGAAGGAGTATTCAGTAATGCCTAATTAAGTGACAGGTCTAGATAAGGTAGGTAAGAAGTCGTAAGTAGAACCTAGTTAGAGTGGAGCTTATGCTGTAAAATTGAAGAAGGCAAGGGCAGGACAATTTCTTATTGACAGCCTGTAAGATTTAAAGTCAGGTGATGTGTCAGAAAGAAAGTTTCTAGCCCTTTGAGTAGTGCTGGCTTGGAATACTGCCCTCAAGTGGTAGAGATGTATAACTTACAAATGGGAAAGTGGGGAGAAAGAAAAAAAAAAAGGAATCTTAGAAAACTTTTATGCCTTTTTTGTTTAAAAAAAAAAAAGTTTAAAACCTATTCAGTTAAAGAATTCTAATCAGTGAAGTTAAACAGCTGGGCAGTACCTAACTAACTGAGCAGAATAGACACTGTATCCAAGTTAAGAAATTCTTGTCCTGGGCAGAAAAGGCGCAGAGTTTAACAGGCAGACAGAGCTTTCCTGGCTGTAAGACCTTGGAGGGTCTCTGCTGTGTCTCAGCAGTACCTGCAGTTTCAGTCATAGGGGAGAGTGGCCGACTCTGGCACAGCTAGTGGTCTCTGAAGCCAGTTTAACTTGAAGTTGCAGTTTCGGTCAGAGGAAGAATGGACGACTCTGGCCTGCATATGTGCAATACCTAGTTCCGTGTTCCATTTTTTATACACCCCCTCCTTCTCTGGCCAGCCACTCCTTAGGGTCTCCTGGGTCCCCGTCTGCTCGCTGTCCCCAACACCAGCCTTCTACCTGTATCGGGACCCCCGGTAACCCGGCATATTCCTTCACCGGATGGGTCCCCTCCTCTGAGAGAGAAGGCACTGGTGGGGTTATCCAGCGCACTCTTCAGTTGGCGGTGCCACTGAGATGGGGTCAGTTGTTGGGGCCTGGCGGCAGCAGGGGCCAGAAACTGTCATACAAGCGGTCAAAGAGCAGTTTCCTGGTTTTCTCCTGGGAGTGACGTACAGACATCGGGCGCATAATCGCTCACCACCACTCTCCCAGTCGCCCAGACCCTGACTTCCTGCTATGCTCCCCGGTCACCAGGGCCAGTGCAGGGGCTGGCTGTCCCTGGAAAACTCAATCCTTCTCCTCTGTCTGGCCCTCCAGCGATCCGAGTCCGTTCCCGAACCGGGTTGCTGGCGTCATAGCCGAATCAACTACTGTGCCGACGGGCTGGCTCCGTGTTCCATTTTAGTGAGAATGACAAGGACTGATACCTGTACTGCTGTTGTCAGACCTTAATAGATATTTCCAGTAAGGTGCTGCCAGAGCTCATCCCTTCTTGAAAAGACCGCAAAGAGCTGGTGCCCCCTTCTGATGTGATGGGATCAGCAAGTGTTCTGTTAATTGTAAGATAGGGTTGGGAGAACATTAATACTCCTGTGAGATCTTCACCCATTCCTTGGGAAAGCCAAATGTCTCAAGGGTTTGCCAGAAAAAGAGCCAAGAGACCCTTTCAAAGCCTTCTCTGCATTGAGGCTGGCGAGGACTGGTGGAATTGATCCAGAATATGCATGTTCCAAAATTAACCGTGTTTATCACAGATTATCAGGCAGCTTGTCTGAGGCGGACGAACCTCTGGTCCCAGACCAGCAATGGCAGGAGAACATCCACTCTTGCCGCCCACACTGCCATAGAGACCTTATAGTCACAATTAAAAATTGAGATAAGGCAGTAGGAAGAGGGCTAGGTATAATCCTTTCCTGATTTGGGAATTGCAGAGATCGTGCATACTTCCCATGAGGTGAGGTACACCCCTTGTTAAAGTGAATTAAATGCCTGTGGAGGGGCAGAAGATGTTTCCGATATTCTTTAATACATTCCACAGGATATCCATCAGGCCCTGGGCATTTACTTGTTTCTGGTTCCACCTCCTCATTAGTTGACACATCAAATTTGTTGCCTGAGTTTTATTTATTTATAATTATTTGAGACAACTTAGGGAGCCCTAGGGAGGTTAAGTGCGTGAATGCGTTCCTGTGGAGGGAGGGTTAGTCTTATATAGCTACTGATAGAAATTCCTGAGGATAGCCTGATTGTCATGCAGTTTATTATTATTAATTCTTTGTTATCGGTAAGGCCTACCAGGCACAAGTGTCTGTTTTCAGGGGTGACCAGGAGCACTGAGGTGGTTAAGTGACTTGCTCAGAGTCGCACATTATGCAAGTGAGGGTTGTGGGAATCAAACTCAGGTTTGTCTGCTGGATGTACCAAGCTCATTCACAGCTCATTACTCAGACCTCGAAGCTATAAAGCAGGAAAAGGAGGTCATAATTCCACTATACAAGACACTAGTGAGGCCCCACCTGGAGTACACTGTGCAGTTCTGGAGACCTTACCTACGTGAGGACATAGACAGGAGAGAAGGTTCAGAGGAGGGCAACAAAGATGGTGCATGGATTGCATCACAAGTCCTATGAGGACAGGTTGAAGGAACTGAACATGTACTCCCTGGAGGAGAGGAGGAGAGAGGATATGATAGAGACATACAAGTATCTCACAGGGAGGAACAGGGTGCAGGAATACACTATTTTTAAGCGAAAAGATGTTCCAGGACTAGGGGCATGGGATGAAGTTGGAGGGAGGGCGATTCAGAGGAAGCGTGAGAAAGAATTTCTTCACAGAGCGGGTGGTGGACAAGTGGAACACCCTGCCAGAGGAAGTGGTGGGGCTGAAACAATCACAGGATTTAAGAATGCATGGGATAGACATAAAGGAATTCTGGAGGTCAGGGGTAGGGGCAGCAGACTTCTTGGAAAACATAAACTGAACTTACAAGCTCAAATGGGCAGACTGGGTGGGCCATAGGCCCTTATCTGCCGACACTGTCTATGTATCTGTGTATCTATACTGCCAGCCCAGTATATAATTCCAATGGGAACCAAACCTCAGACCCTGTGCTTGTAAGGCCAAGACACACCCAGTGCACCAGCACAGGCACAAAATGTGTTAACTGCTTGGCCTGAGGGTCTCTAAGTTGCCTTATATTTTGCCTGGGCTCTTTTGCAGGCCAAGGTTCGACTCCTCATGCCCCTCCTGCAAAATATTTATGGCAGAGATAAAAATGGGCCTGTTCAACATTAAAATATAGTATTTCTGTTTTAAGTTGAAGTATTTTGGGATGAAACCGAATGGTCACCTGCATGTAAAAAGCAACAAAGTCTGAAGGGAGGCTGGACTGGCGGCTGAGAGTTGGCGCTGAACACCATACCTCGAACACGCTGGCAACCGGGTTCGGGAACAAACCTGGGTGTCAGGGATCTTGGGGGGGCGGATCGAGCTGCCCATGGCGACTCTTTTCTCATAGGGAGGGATGTGGGTTTTTACAGCCCTTGACTGCACGCTGTGGAGAGCGGTTGGCAGTTTGGGCCATTGGAGCTCGGCGATTGCCAGGGAGGAGTGGAAGCGCCGAGTCGGCTTCATGGGTGTGTGTGTGCACCTTCTCCACTGACGGCCGTGTGCTGGAGCCCTGGGCAGCGGGGAGAAAAACGGGTAAAACCAACAAAATGTTAATTAAAAAGTCTGAAGGAGGCCTGTAAACGCTTTGAGTTTAGCGCTTTGTTTTTTCTGGGCTGATGCATATACAGCTAATTCTCCCTAAGGACTGCCTTTAAGGTGTCCTAGACTATGGAGGGATCAACATGTTGGGTAATATTATCATGAAGGATTTGGGAATCCAGGCTTCTACTTGTTTCTGAAGTGTTTCTTTCCTTTAGGTAGGCTAAATTAAATCTGTAATGGAGCGTTTAGTAGATTCCCCAGTTGTACCACAATCAGAAGTGGGGCATGATCAGATAAATGGATCAGGCTGTGTTGCACCGAGGAGACTGAATCAGTGTGCTTAGCTGGGACAGAACAGTAATCAAGCCTTGCTGAGGTGTGGTGGTGGGCAGAATGACAAGTCTATTCTGTTAAATGTGGTTGGTGGTGACTCCAGTTATCTAGAATACCCAAGTGTCCTTGAGTCATTTTCGGATGGATTTGAGTGCGAGAGGTATGATAAGGGCAGGGATTAGAGGCTTCCAGGTCTAGGGACAGAGTGGTATTAAGATCTCCCTGAACAGTAATTGTCCTTGAAGGGCAAGTAGCAACTTGTTAATAAAAGTTTGTGTAAATTGTTGGATCCTGGGGTATATAAACATCTGCTAAGGTTACTGGGCTCCCATACAGAGTATCAACAATTGTAACAACCTTCAGTATGCTGCATAACTGACTGGATTTGGAGGCCCTTATGAACCAGTGTCAGTATGCCCCTCCACTGCCCTGTTGTGTGGAGGAGGGCCCAACACTCACTACCCACATTTTTCAAATTTAAGATGTTCACATTGGGGTGATTGAGTCTCCTGTAGTAATACAAGATCTTCAAGGATATCTCTTCCATTAGGCCACACCTTTGGAACTATACCAGCGTCAACACTAGGACCACACGGAAACTCTTGCTAGCTGGGGGCCACCCACAACGGCATCATGCGTGAGCATCTACATTGACATGGGGCCCCATCTCTCCTCAGCTCTTTTCCACCGTGGATCATCCTTGCGGACCTGCTGTGGAAGCGTGGACCAAGTATCCATTGTCATTTTCCATAGCGTTCTATCATTGTGTCTGCATGCTGCTGAAACCCACGACTTTATTTCGGTACTGTGGTGAGGAGAGAAATTTTTAAAGACGACTCAGACAAAGTGTGTGTCTGCTGCCTGGCAGTTTCTCAAAACATTCAACCTGTGAGATCTGCCAGAGCTTTAATCATGCTGCTAAGCAACAGCAAAGGAAAGCGCTGGAAACATTTCTCCTAGAGAAACTTTGGCAGCCATGGAGAAAGCCCAAAGTCAGAAATATGCATCGCCTACCCTGTCGACTGAATACGCAGATGACAAAGCCCAAGGACTGGAAGAAGATCAATCGAGAGGTGTCGAGCCATAAGCAGAAGCACAGGGATAAGGTGAGATCCTCCTCCCTGGCAAAGTCTTGGTCGCCGCTGTGGCCTATAGGTACTAAACAAATTTCAACATCGACTGCTCCAGCAGCAGTGATGCCAGCCCCCTCAACTGTCGATGAGACACCACTGTTTGGCTTGGCTCAGGCAGTGCTGTACCTCCATGGATGATGCGCTGCCGTCAAGGGTCCTGGCCCATTGTCGACTAGAGTGGTCCTGGCCAGGGCATCATTGACACTCAAGCCGGTACAGGCATCGTTTTTAGAGATGATAGGATGTATTTTACTGGGCTTACAGGTGCAGCCTGTGTTATCGTCGACAGATGTTACTGGTTCTCAGGTCCCCGCTAACAAATCTTCCAGTACACGCAGATACCTCCTTCTCAACGCTGCCAGTGTCGCCAGCGTGGTCCTTGGTTCCTGTCGTTGACAGAGGCCTGACCTCATTATGCGGCGGAGGATTACAAGGAAGAAGAATAAGGTTATGAGGGAAAACAGTACGCACCCTTTCCAGTTCTACCTTCTTCTCTTTCTAGTGAGGATTCTGTGGTGTATATACACCCAGTCTCCTCCAGAGGATCCTGCATTGCAGTCTAATGCTGCAACAAATGCAAACTGCTATGGGATTTGCTGTGGAGGAGGAGTACTCCACAAACAAAAATTTGATGGAGTTTTGGAGGCCCCATGTAATATTACATCCATTATTATTCCTCCAGTTGAGCCTGCATTAGAAAATGCTACCTTTGCTGCATGGTACAGGCTTAATTCATTGCCTTCTGTACCTAGAAAGGCTGGCAAGCAATAACGTGCTCCTTCTGCCAAGCCTTATTCGCCAGTCATCCAGAAAGCGGACTCCGTGGTTATTATAGCTATCCGTGATAGATCAGGGCACCTAAAACACATGGTACTCTGCCTCCTGACAAATAATCCAGGAGGCTGGATGTCGATGAGCAGCGCACATCGCCTCTGCCTCACTAGGCCTCAGAATTGCAAGTTACCAGGCCCATGATCATATATTAGAATAGCCTGTGGAAGCTAAAGCTGCAGCCCAGGCTCTGCTGAGCGACTCTGCCAAGAATGAACTGATTAAAACCTTGACTTCTGCGGCTGAGGTTGGCAGACACCTGCTCTGCTCAGCATATGATGTGTCTGATGCTTCTGACAGGGCGGTTGCATCTGGCATTTACATGAGCTTTTATTCTTGGCTAAGGGTAGCTTTTTTTTTTTTTTTACAATGATGTACAGCAAGCAGTTTAAATGCCCTTTAGAGGGAGCAAACTGTTTAGCTATGATGTTGAAGATGCATTGAGAGACCTTCAGATATGTAAAATAACACTAAGGTCTGTACAGTCCTTTTTATTCCACACCTTGTAATGGTCGTGGCAGAGGATCCTTTGCCAGCCTGCTGCCAGAGGTGGTCGCCAAGCCTGCCGTCAGCAAGGCTGAAGTAAGGGTAGTGGGTCCTTGCCAGACCCCTCCCTAAGTGCCTGTTCCAAAACACCCAGGACCATACGAACATAGGAAGAAGCCAGCAGAAGAAGGCCATGTGGTCTGTCTAGTCTGCTTGTATTGCAGGGTACACAGCTTGAGCTACTGTCCCTTCCCTCCCTCCCCATACCTTCCATCCTCCCTACCAGTGATCCTTACCTTCCCTTATGCCTGTCCCAGCCTCTCTTAAGGTTGCCCACTGTCTTCCATGAGATCCTCCTCAGCAGCGCATTCAAGTGTCCACCACCCTCTCTGTGAAGAAGTGCTTCCTGACCTCCCTCCTAAACCTCCCGCCCTCCTGCTTAAGACTGTGCCCACTCGTGTTATGGTTGCCACACTCAGCTTAAAGAGACTCTCCTTATCCACGTTATTTATCCCTTTCAAGTACTTGAAGGTCTCAGTCATGTCTCCTCTCTCCTGTCTTCCAGGGAGTACTTGTTCAGTGCTCTCAACCTCTCCTCATATGCCTTACCCTGCTGACCTATCATCTTTGTAGCCCTCCTCTGGACCTTCTTCAGCAGGTTAATGTCCTTTTGAGGTGTGACCATTGGAACTGGTGGAGCTGCTCCCACACCATTGTTGCCTCAGGGTGGTTATGGAGGTGGCTCTCCTTACATCTTAAACAGTGGAGGAGGTCACAACATATGAATGGGTCCTGGAGATAATTGTAGGCGGCATGTTCTGGAGCTGTTAGAGGTTCCTCCAGAACATCCTCCGCCTCCTTCTAGTTATCCACTAGGACATTTGTCCCTTCTGAAATAAGTGCAGGCTTTGATAACGTATGTGTTATAGAACCTGTTCCCCTCATCAGAAGAACAAAGGGTCCTATTCTAGATCCTTCTTGTTTTCCAAATGGACAGGAGATTTGCAGCCTGTTTTGGATCTGAGAGGCCTCACCTTGTACACAGAATACAAGAAGTTTTGCATGGTCTCCCAGCAGAGGCTCGGATTCCTTGTTGCAAAAAAGACTGGTTTGCTCCTTTGATATGAAGGATGCATACATTCATAACAAGATCAGAGAGGCTCCGGACAGTATCTCCACTTTATGCTGAAGGGGAGCATTACCAGTTCAGAATACTGCCCTTTGGCTTGTCTTCTGTGCCACAGGTCTTTACTAAATACTTAGCAGTTGTGACAGCAGTCTCACAGGGAAGTCCTGTATGTCTTCCAGTATCTGGATGGCTGGCTCTTGCAGGCCATCTCCAGGGAACAGCTGCTTTGCGCCCTGTGACACGGCAGTGGTTCAAATGACTTTGGAGTGACAGTGGATGTGCCAAAGTCTGTCCTGGCTCCTTGCCAGAGACTGCAATACATAGGAGCAGTCTTAGACACAAAGAAAGGACTGTGCTTTCCTACTCTAGGACAGGGCGAACAACGTGATGGCTCAAGCCAGATGATTATACATCCATTAGGTCCCAGACAGAACTTTTCTCGTCTTCTAGGACCCATGGCTGCAGTCGTTGTCATTGTGCCACTGGCCCATTTACACATGAGAGATCCTCGGTGGACGTTGAGTCCAATGGGATCAACTGACAGATGAGCTGGACCAAATGGTACTCATTACAGCTATCAATTTTCATACAGCTGTAGCATCTCACCCATACAACTATAAAATAAAGGCGTTATTTTATGGTTGTATGGAATAAATAAAACTGTGTTACTTGAATATTCAAAGAGCTTGGTGGTCTTGTAAAGGAATGGGTGAGAGTGCTACAGTTGTTAAAACTGATGTTCACTATTTTACCGTCTGAGCACCTCGTTCCTTGCGCACTTGCGAGAAGAAACTACTCATTACAACTCCATTGTGCAGGGCACTGACATAGTGGATGGATCAAGACAGCCTATTAAAGCGTTCCATTCCTTATTCCAGCTCCAAAACAGATCCTCACCATGGATGCCTGCAGCTCTGGGTTCAGCAGATATTTCAGAAACAGAGTTATGAAAACAGCAGCCACTGGGGCTCGGAAATGTATAGTCTGTGGTCTTCAAGGTAGGGAGTGTAAAAACAACCGCCGCTAGGCAGAGCTTTATGGAAGCTCTGCATGGGAGTTCGCCAGGCTCACAGGCTTGGGCTCGGTTGCAGCCATTCATGCAAGTCCCGAATGTCATCCTGCAGGATAAGTTCAGTGGCAGACATAATTTGCTGAAACTTGTCTGCCCCTATTACTGATTTAGAAGAAAATGTCGTGGGGAGGGGGAAGCTGCAGTGTATAATGTTCCTACAAGGGGCCAAAGGCAGGCAGCAGGAAGTAAGGTAGCCCCCATGGACAACCAGGAGGATAGAGGGGTGATTAGACATACTGGAGCCCCACATGATCGCCAACACTTGCACATTCAGTGGCCACACTGGGAGGATGAGCTGGGCTCTGTAATCTCTGCAAAACACTGGCAGAAATCATGCCAGAATACTTCCAGGGTCACTAGCTTTCACCAGTGGAGAGAATATACATGGAAACAGCAAGTTAGGTACTTTCACCTGCAGTAATCACCGGACACTACCTAGTAACGATGGATATCTCCTATTGGAGGTGTTGGGAAATGAGGGCTCAAACACACACACACACACGCACATACTGTGGTCCTGTCTGGTCTTCGACCCTTCTTCCTGTCTCTACAAGCTGAGCTGGAGGAATTGTTCAGAAAGCCACCCTTGATTGCTGAATGTAACTCCTATTTCAGCCCCGGTATTGTGAGACTGTCGGTTATCTCCTGGGCATACTACTTATTGCGATTAAAAAAAAAAAAAAATTACTAGAGCTTGGCTGGTCCCTGAATCCCAACCCTGACTGCCTGGTGGGCCACAGTAAATCAAATCTACAGAATGGAGAAATTAACACATTAGCTTAATTACAGGACTGAACTCTGCTCTTCAATTTTTTTTTTTGTAAATATATTTTTATTGAACAGTTTTACATTTTCCAACAGTCACAGTTTCTTGTTTATACATTTCGATGTTGACAGGGTTTCAATTCATATGCAATGTCAGTAATACAAATAAGGCAGTCGAGCACTAGTTCCTTTGAACTCATCATTCCCTTATTGTGTTTAAGTACCTTCCTCTCCTCCTACCCTCCTCCTTCCCTCCTCTCTCCCCCGATCCCTCCTCTTCTTTGCACCCTGCTCGTCCGGCCTCTACCCCTCTGGTCGGTAGCACCTAATGTACCTTCATCACCTGGAGCAGAGGGCCCCATGCCCTGGTAGGGTGAGTGTCTCTGCTCAGCTTTGAGTATTAGGGGAGGTTGGAATGGTCTTGGTCACTGTGTGGTTGGAATATTGTGCTGTCCTAGGGCACAGTGTTTGGGTCCTTAGTTATGATGTGTATAATCCATCTGTTCCACTTTATGGAGCTGAGCTCTGAGCTGTCTTATCAGATTCTCTCTGACCTATATGTTCGGTTGACTTATCCCTCAGCCAGCTATCGTGGGGGTCGTTGAGAAAGCCAGCAGTTAGTGATGGCCTTCTTAGCGGCGAGAGAACTATCTCAACTAGGTAGCGACTATGGGGTTTCTTAGTTCCACGGATCACGTGTAGGATGAAGAATTCCCCAGTTAGAGTACCGTGTGCCTGAAGAGCTCTTCCAGCTCATCCTGTAAACCCTGAGGAATGGTTGTAACTTGGGACATGACCATAGCACATGGGAGTGATGGGCAGTGGTTTCACACATTGGCGCCAGCACGCTGCTGATCTGATGGTGTGGTAATGAGAGGTTATAGCTGGGTACTGAAGAATCTTATGAGCAGCTGCCAGGCATGAGAGCAGGTAATTCTAGAAGTTGTGAGGCAGATGGTGCCCCATTTCTGTGGAGTTAGTTGAGTACCCAGTTTAGCATTCCAGTTTTCTATTATCGACCTAGTACTATCACGATTGTCTCCATCAGGGATTTATAGAGGACTGAGACAGCATGAGGCAGCACACTGATGTGAAATAATTGTTGTAGCAGCTTTACCAGGTGAGGGTGTTCCTCAGGGCTACGTCACGGCTAGTGGGATGGTATCATAGTAGTGTCGCAACTATAGAGATCAAAAGAAATCTGAGTGTCACAGGCTGAACTCCCAGCGAACCTCACTAAATGTCTTGAAATGGTCCCCACTAAGAACTGCGTAAGTTTTGTGAGGTGGAGGTGCCTCCAGATTCGAAGGTATGGTCATTTAAAGCCAGGGTGAAATTCTCCAGTAGTCCAATCAGGCATAGCAACATCAGAAATGGGGTAAGCTGTAGGGACTTGTGGATGGAGTCAGGCTCAAATTTGTGTGTAATCCAGGGGTTTGAGGTGGTTTGCCCCACTGGGGATGGATTTTGGTACAAGGTGGTCCTTACCAGTTCATATTGAGGCAAGGCACCTCCTCTATCTCCCTCCAGCGGGCGGGTGACACCCATATAACACTGGATTATGAATGACAGGTGGAAAGCCCAGTTATATAGTTTAAGGTTAGGAGTGCGAGTCCGCCTGTTGTTTTAGGAAGTGAGAGGGTACTTAGTTTAATTCTAGGATGCTTACCTGCCCAGATAGACCTGGTAATGACCGTGATGTAGACCGCCAGCTCTGAGTGCTTGAGTGCTATATTAATTTTTTATTACATATAAAATATATGATGGGAAGGTCAGTTTGAGGAAACTACTGTCTTACTAGAACTGACACATCAAGACCCCCAAGGATAAGTTCAAAGGACAGGAGGTATTTTAAACTGCAGAGATCTGGGGTGCAGTTACCTTGTCAATTTGCTTTCATCCCAGGAAATAAGATTAGCCATTCATAATATCCTCAGGAGATCCTTTGACTTGCAGAATTGCCAGGAAGAACTTGTGGGGAGGGGTGTCGAGAGAGGCCAGAATGGACATTGAAGAGGTTTGATGTCTGGGCCAGGCAGGATCCAGACGACTTTGGAAGGTCAAATACACATTTCCCAGGAAGCCTTGGGAGGACATCACAGAACCTGTTTATATGTTGTGTGTGTGTGTGTGTGTCAGAACAAAACCAGTTCTGACCAGTTACCCTGAGGAGAGGAAATTGAGTCGTCACTTACCATTTTTTTAATCTTGGGACATCCTGTGTGGTAACATATAACTTTTAATACACCAAGGCGGAGTTTAATGATCTGAGAGAGAAGCTGGCTCAGAATTATTTTATCCAACTGAGCAAGCCTTTGAGACACACAAGACAGTTTTCTGACTCGGAGAAGAGAGACCCTCAAAGCACTGAAAAAAGTAAGCATTAGACAAGATTAGTCTGAAGTTATAAATTGTAGGAACTGTACTTTTTACCTGTTTGTTTTAGGGCTGTATGTGTTGGGATATATATTTGTTCTGTAATTATTGTTCTATTTTGATATTTTAAAGTAAAGATATTTTTACAAACGAACTGCTGGAGTGGACGTGACATTTCTTTTATTTTAAGTGGAGCTTTTAAAGGTTACAAGTACACTGTGTATGGGCTTATTGTGTACCAAACTGGGAAATGGATAGAGTTCTCTAAAAGTCTTGCATAGAGTTCTAAGGTTCATTTGAAAGACCTGGTTGGTGCCCCTAGGCAAAGATATCTACCCCAAGACAGAATTATCTGAGCCTGATAATTGGGCACGCTAACATGAGGTTATCAGTTTGAATCCTTCCAGAGCTTGAGACTAAAGTGACTTGAACCCACAAAACAGACAGGAGGGTTACCTTGTCTGTTCACTGTACACAAATCATACGCTCAGAGGTTGGCACTTTGGGAGTAGAGGGCTGACCAAGTTTATGACAGATTGGTTGGCAGCGGTGGCATAAAAGTTTGGTGGTATAAGGTCATTGCTCAGTGTGTTGCTTGAGACCGTTTGGTTCACTTGGAAAAAAAGAAATGCAGTGTTTTATTTCAAAAGGAAACAGAACTGTATCCCTTGACTTACATTAAGTTCCCACCATTTTTTTTTTTTCTGAAGTGTCAGTCAGTATAGTGTTAGTAGTGAGAGAAGAAAAATGGCTTCCGACTACAGCAAGCACACTGCAGATTTCTTAAAGCAGTTATGCGTGGACGGGGAGTCCCGTTTGGGGTGAAAGCCAGTAAGCAGAACCTCATAGAGGCCCTGATGGTAGCAGATACCCAGGGCAGCGAGTCACCAACTGTGACTGAAAGGGACCAGACCCAGAGTGTGGCAGAACTAGTGGCCAATGAGGGGTCCCGAGCCAAAGAGGCGGACAGAGGGCCACTGTCAGTGAAGGGCCACAGCAGCAGGGGAAGGTCACCAGTATCCTGAATCCAGAGATGCTCAAGTTGCAAATTGAGTTGCGCAGGATGGAACTGGAGGCAGAGCGACAACAGAGGGAGGCAGAGCGTGAGGAGCGTGAGTGCCAGCAAGAGGCAGAGGAGAAGAGGCGAGAACTCAGAGCTGCAGAGGAGAGAGGCGCCAGTGGCAACACTAACTGGAGAAGCACACTCCAACCAGCGGCACCAGGGCAGGTAAGTGGGTTTGGGTTTAACTGGGACCGCAGGACTGGGTTACAAATTGAACTCTAATAGCTGAGTTTAAGGACGGGAGGACATGGATGCCTTTTAAATTCTTTTGAAAAGTTTGTGTTCAGGATAAAATTCCTAGAGAGTCCTGGAGCTTCCAGCTATCCCGCTACTTACCGGAAAAGCTCGGGATGCATTGGGTCAAATGAACAATAAAGACAGTGATGATTACAGCAAGTTAAAAGCTGCACTACTAAAAGTTTGAATTACCTGCTGAATCATACAGAGCTAAATTCAGTAAGCTCAGGAGAGCCCTGATCTGAGCTATGAGGAGCTAGCCACAAACGTCAGTTTTAAAACGTTGGTGGGAAGGAATTGAGGCAAACACTGTTGATAAAATTGAAAATGTGATTTTATTAGAACAGTTTTATTGGGCATGCCCAGCAGAGTTAAAACCTGGCTAGAGGACCAAGATCCAAAACAGTGCAAGAGGCTGCTGAACTCTCAGTCCGCTATGCCAAGAGCAGACCTGCTCTGAGAGCAAATGGGGTGGAGTGTGGCAGTGCAGAAAGGAAAAGTGCACCTTCAGGGCAGCTAAACCCTCCTGCCTCCACCGAAATCTTCACATTTTCAGGGGCATCGGAGTGCATCAGTTTAAACAACAGAATGAGGCAATAGCTCCCTTCTCAAATCACGAGTAGCAATTTTAGTTGAGTCAGCGTGTGACAGTGATGTACCTTAAAGGGACAAAATGTGCTGTCATTGGGAGACTCCATTTCATGTTGCCCCCCTTCTTTCAGTTACTTGCCAAGAAGGTCTGACAGAAACCAGAGCAAACAGCTGTCATGGACAAAAAGTGGACAGGAGGTGTCGGTTCCTAAAGAGGATAATAAGGGTTTTCTGCAGCTGAGGAGTATAGCGGCAGCTGAAAAATCCACATTTACTATTTCAGCCATTCTGGGGGTGCTGTGGAGCAGCAAACTGGCAAGACGCACCTGAATGCAGCTCTGTACATCTACTGATCTAAAATTGCTTAAAAACTACAATTTGCTGTGGATGAAAGTCAAACTAATAGCAGAATTGAACAGTACAGGTTACCGGTTCGTGAGATACCAGATGGTCGTGGAGTACATAGCCAAGCCACCAGTAGTGGATCTAAGCAGGCGGCAGCAACAGCGAACAGACCGCAAACTCCTCAATGAGCATCGTCAGCGGAGAGCCCCAGTGGAGAGCTTTACAGATCTCTATGCAAGCGATAGACTCTAAAATTGAGTCCATTATCCAACATTTTGTTGAGCGAGATGTGAAACTGAGGCAGCTACCAGCAGCGAATGCAGAAAAATGGCTGTACAAGCCCTAGCTGCTTACAGCTAAGCTTGTACAGAAAATGCCCAACTTAGATACAGGTTAGAGGCTTTGGAAAAACCTCGAACAGAGCTTCACACATACAGCCTAATAGTTCCCAGAGGGTAGCAAAGAGGAAGACACCTTACCTTCTTGAATTGTGGCTACTTACAGCACTCAAACTTCCTCAGGGAACTTTGAGGTCAGCTTTTAAAAGCCTTCGGATTACACCTCGAGCTGTAGGACTGCGTGGCGAGGCCCCTAGAGTGATCCTGCTGGTGACTACAAGCTTCAGAGATCAGCTTCTACGGGCAGCGAGATCTTGGAGGGCTAACCTTTAATGGATTTACCATCCACTTGTTTCAGACCTTTCATTTGCAAACACTTACTAGACTGAAGAAGTTCGATGGTGAGAGCAAGGCTCCATGGGTTAGGTGTCGACTTTCCTAATGCCGCCCGACTACTTAATCTACTACGGGGTAAGACTTCCAATACACTGATCCTTTGGAAGCGGGTAAACGTGGAATTAATTGCCCGAGAGTTTCAATCATCTGAAGGAGGCAATATCAGTGACTCGGACTCTGATAGGAAACCTGTCTGTTTAAAGTTATTCTACTTTAAAATTGCTTATAATAATGCCAGTTCTGTAACTTACTATAATTGATAGTGAACCATTAACTTTCCTATAGCTTAAGAAATACTGAAATGATGTATGGATTACTGCAGGTTTAGAGCTACTTTTGGAATACCTTTCATTACAAGGAATGGGGCCTATATTAGCCCTGGTTGTTGAGTTACAATCTTGGACTCTGAACATTTTGGACTTGACCTCAAAAGCCTTAGTTAGCTGTGGCTTATTTAGTTACATTATCTGAATGAATATTTTTATGTATTTCCCCTCATCCTAAATCCAAACTGTCTAGGCTCTGTTTATCCTACTGTACATTGGATGTATCTGTTGAAATAATGGTTGATACCTGACAGATGATTGTACAATTGCAATTGTTCATTGTAAAAGTAATAAAAGAAAGAATACTATTTCAGCCATTCCCCATACAAGGGCAGTCGTAGGGTTAATGGACTGGATAAAAGGTTTATTCAGTGCTTCCTGGCCTTTAGGTAGGCTGATACCTGGAGTGGGCAGCCAAGTATCAGCATAACCTCTTGTCTACCCTTTTGCCGTTGGCATATAAGATTCTAAGGACCTTCAGAGGATATTCTGCATGTGGTGCAGTGTAGTATGGATGCATCCAAAGGTTTTCCAAATGGCAGTCGATGTTAAGGAAAACTGTAGCTTCAGGCTTGGCCACTGGGAATGTGGCCCAGAGACAGGTCTGACTTAAAGGGTACTAACTTATAACTAGAATTGCAGCAGAATGTTCGTCACTTCCCATTCTGAGAGAACCTCCAGTGTTGCGGTCTGATGTGAAGCCTTCCTTCGAATACCAAGGAATCTGGAGCAGCCATTAAAGAGCTCCTGACACAGTTGAGACAACTTTGAGAAAATTTAATATTGAAACATAAATGTAGCTTATATTTCAGATTGTATCCTGTAATTCTCACCTTTATTTCCTTATTGCTAGGGGTATTTGCATGAAAACAGTATCTCTGCTCTAGGTGTTTATCAACAGTTGACGTCATAATTCTGTTTGTCATCACAGTCTGGCTCTATGAGATGATTATGATGTCACAAACAGGACATTGCCATGTCAGATATAGACAAGCAGCCAGAACAGAGAGTCTGGGGTACAGGGCTCTTGTTTTCATGCAACTGCTTTCAGTAGTAAAGGTGAATTACTGAAAATGTATGGACTATAAGAGAAAATGGGATGGAACGAATATAAATCTTACTTTTTCAAAGTTTTCTTAATGCTGTCAGGGGCTCTTTAAGTCCATGATGGACTCTGGCAGATGGTCCACCTTCCAGGCTTGAAAAGGCAAACAGTCCTTTTTCCCATCCCCTGTACGACTCGGATGCCATCAAGCAAGACCCAACCCTGATAACCGTGGCAAGTGTAAAGAACATGACAAGACTCAGCCAGCCTCCTCTTTGACTGCCCCTTAGCAGGGGATGGAGTAACTGACTTTTTGCTAGCCACCATCCGGTCCACTCTGACCTTCCAGTGTGAGGGAGGATCTCCAACTTTTGCAAACTGGCTTTCTATAATCTGAAAGGTGGCTGTGGCGATTGTTGGTGAAAGTCTGATTCCAAAATTGTTATCACCTCTTCCTTTTCCTGTTCCCAGTCATATGATGAATTGAAGGGTATTTTCTATCTTTAGAAGCAGTGTTTAAGGCAGGAAGGTGAGAAGTTCTACAAGAAGAAGAAGAAGAAGAGGAAGAAGGAAGAAGGAGAAGAAGAAGAAGAAGAGGAAGAGGAAGAAGAAGAAGAAGAATATTATTATTATTATTAATCAGGATTTGTAGCGCTTTTCATACATCCAAAGCGCTTTACAAGCAATGCTAGACTGAGTAGTGAAGTGACTGAATGTGTGGTGGCGCCATATCGCATCTTCACCCACACACAGCCTGGATAATTGCATGAACCGGTTTATGGGAAGGGAATGTTGGCCAGGACACGGAATGTTCCCTGCTCTTTGAAGAGTGCCCTGGGTTCTTTACTTCCACCTGGACACCCACCAGGACAACACCAGGATGGGCAGAAGGGACCTCGGTTTAACGTCTCATCCAAAGGACGGGTCTGATGCAGTGATGATAGAGGTTCCAGTTTCCCATTATTTCCTGGGTCTCAAAAGTCAGCAGGATGGAGACCCGTCTCGGTTGTCGGAGGTCTGAACAGATTTCTGAGAGGCACAAAATTCAGGATGGTTCTTTGAGTTAAATAATTCTGTCCATCCAAGATGGAGATTGGTTATGCTCCCTGGATCTTTTTTGTTGTCGTTACTTTTCTGTTTATCTCCTAGTTGTCCAGCCTGCCTTCTCTGCTTCCTCTCCCCAGCCTTGTCACCCTGCCATCCCTAGACTTACCTTCCCGACCCTTGCAGTGCCCACAGTTTGACCCTGTGGCAGACCCCCAGGTCCCCAAGCCCAGGAGGTAGCTCGGTTGCGTGTCAGGAGCCCAGTGGCGGGTGTGGGGCCTCGAGGAGGCATCCTCATCCTGCAAGCTCGAGGATTTTCTTGGTTTCTCAGTCCCCCCACCCACGGATCCCCGTGGGGTAGCGGCTTGACATTTGCCGTCGATGGACATGCTAACATCTTCCTCAGAGCGTTTCCCACCCAGAACTGCTGCTCCTAACCTGCACCGCCACCTGTGGTCACCCTAGGTGGTAGTGTCACGGTGAAGTAAGGCTGCCCTCCCTCCACAGAGGAGGAGGCATCCATTGGGATGCTCAATCCACCTCGCCCCCACAGCCCGAGTGGCCATGTTGTTCCCGAACCCGGGTTGCTGGCATGGCGCAGGTGAGGCATGGATGCTTCATCCATCCACGCCACCAAGGCTGGCTATGCTCCCAGCATGTGAAGAATGCATACTTTCACATCCAGTCAGATTCTTCCACCAGAAATTCATCCAGTTAAGGCGGAAGACAGAACCTACCTGTACAGAGACTTCATGTGGACTGTCTTCTGCTCCCAAGGTTTGTGCCCGTGTTTGGCGATGGTTGTAGCCTACCACCACAGACAAGGCGTATGGCTTGGATGAATCCTTGCTGTTAGGAGAAACAGGTCATCACGTGTAACTGTGTTTCTTTTTAGTTATACAGTGCCGCACACTGAGATTCAGCATGGTTGAGATGTCACAGTCTACTTGACAAATTAGAGTAACTGCTGTTAGATTACTTTGACTTTCTGCAGTATCCTGCAAGATATCACAGCAGAAACTGTTAAGCACATTTGATGCTAGTTAGCCCAGTGGCGTGGAGGGTTGGGGTGCTAGTACCTTACCTGCTGCAACGCTGGTGACCTGGGTTTGCGGAAGCACTGAGGTTGTCTGGGATTGGCGGGACTAGGCGGATTGAGCATCTGAAGGACTGCTGTCCTCTTCGGCGGGGAGGCATGTCAGCCCACATTTAATTGCCATTAGGTGGAGGCTTGGTGACATTGCAGTGCGGGCGGCAGGAGCGGAAGAGTGCCGGAGTGCAAGTCAGGCATCTGCGCCTTCATGCACAGGCATGATGCTCTTACGTTAAGGGCAGGGAAGAAATGGGAAACCACCATCAAGGGCTTTGTGAAGCCCCTCCTGCATCTCCCGCCACTGGAATTCCTGCTCTGGGTTTGTACTGGGGCAGGATGGCTCTCCTCCTCTGGCCCTGCCACGAGGGTAGAGTAATGAGAGTACCCAACTACGGTAGGTCCTGGGGAGGCGTGGCCAGCTTGGGGTGCTGGGACAGGGCTGATAAGCTGCCCTTGGACACAGAAGGAAAAATAACTGTTAGGGCTTAACAACAACAAAAAAAAAAAACATGCAACACTGGCAAGCAGTGCATTCATCCATAGTCTAAAACTGTTCAGCTATCGTCCCTGTTTTTGATGGTTGGATTTGGTGTACTATTAATGTGTGAAGTTGTCGTTATCTAAGCACCTCCCTCCACTGGGACCAGTCTGATACTTGGGCGAACCACATAGACATGAAGCGGTCATGTGATGATTGTGGTTTGAATCCGACTGGCTGATTCAAAGGTTCTGGCTACTCAAGCCAGAATGATGAAATTTGTGTGGCAGTGCAAGTAACCTTTCTTTCTTCCCATTTTAGTGTAATATTTTATGCAATATCACGGAAAACTGTTGCCTTGAATCAAAAACAAGATGTGATCTCAGTATCATAAATGAAAACTATCATAGTGCAGTTATCCTGACAACCCCTAGTGCCACATCAGGAGTTCAAGTGCTTGTACTGCTTGTGTGCATTTGTTAAACCCAACCTTCATTTGTTTTAAAGAGACCTAAATTAGGGTCTTGAACATACTGAAACTGAACCAAGAATCTTACTGAGAAACAGCTCTTGCAGCAGGTTACACCATTAGGACTGAAGCCGCATGCACCAGGACCCCACGGAAAAATTGTAGCTAGCAATATCCAGCCGGGGACCACCCCGACATCGGCCTCCCGGCGTCAGGCATCAAATAAAGGGGTGGTCCCCAGCATCCACCAGTTCTTTTCCCACCGCCGACCGCCAGCATCGGCCCCACAGACGCCTGCCTTATCGAGCATATGACGCTGTGACATCCTTTTTTCTACAAAAACCTCAATCCATGTCTGCTTCTCCTACCCTTTCTCTCGAAGGACATCCCTCTAAGTGTGCCTGCAGCAAACAGATCCCTTTTGCAGACCATAATTCGGCCTATCTCGGGTGCCTGGGCCTGGAACCACGACACCCAGGCCTGCTCAATTTGCCAGCAGTTCAACAGCAGGACCCAGATCCATCGCAAAAGGCCCTTCAGGGATTCCTCCTCAAGGAGAAATTGAAGAATGGAAAAAGACCTTCCTCCAAAGGGAATCTTCCCACAAGTCAAGGAAACACCGGGACAAGCATCAGGACTCGGATAGGCGAGATCCCCAGCAGGGCCTCCGAGTCAAGGCCAGCTCCAGCTCTACCGGTCCAACAAATCTTTCCTTCCCAGGTCTGCTCCAACCTCCCTGGTCAAGGTAAGGTCTTCAGGGGGCTCCTCTGCCTCCCTACCCCGCTCAAGACCACTCGGCGCGGACCCCTCAAGCCTGATTCTTCGGACAGGCGCAAAAAGTCTTCCTCTAAATCGGGTAGTGCATCTCGCCGGCCTGGGACACAGACTTCAGGTATGTCTCCCAACCTCGAAGGTTCCTGAAAGGAAGACTGCAGAGCTGACTTCCCTTAAGCGGACGACAGAGACAAGAAGGTGTCCGTCCCAGCGCCCAAAGCGGACTACCCCAACAACAGTAGTACCAAAGCTGGTGGACACCAGGCGACAGGGTCCTCAGGTGAAGAGGCTACAGCGCCGCCGGAACACCAGACGGGTGACACGGAGGACGCCGCCTACCCAGAGAAGTCGCCGACCCGGTGGTTCCCCAGCACCCGACCTCGGCGACAGGCCCACACCAACGAGGCCCGTGTCGGGTATGAATATTCAGGAGCTGAAAGAACTGTTCACCTTCTGGTGGGAAACTATAAGGAAGGACGTGGTTCCCCATAAGCCTCAGCCACCTCCACCTCCTCCTTGGGGTGCTGAAGATTCCAGATCCCGACCCCCAAGGAACCAACTGCACCTCTTGGGGCTGATCGAGACAAGGAAACACCCATCATGCTCTCCGTCAGGGTCCCGAGCCCAAGCGACCCATGGACAGACATCACTCACGGGAGATAACTCTAGACTGCATCTCGTCCGACACCTCCAGGTCTCTGTCTCCCTTCAGTCCCCGTCGCCAGACCCACGGACCTTCAAGGTCGCCTCGGATGATCCCTCCTTTTCAGAAATTATGAGGCACATCCAGGAAAATATGGGATGGGAGGCAGACTTGAGACCCGAGAACAACACCTTGCCCGTTACCTCAGGCAGAAAGACCCGAAGCCTGTAGTGGTCCCACCTTTGGTGGACACCTTACGGATGTCACTAGGGCAGCTTGGAAGTGTCCACATTCCACACCGGCTGTTCTAGAAGACTGACCGCCTTTACAGGGCTCCCACGGAGGACCTGTATTTGGAGCAACAACCCTGGCGGCTCCTGGTCATCACTGCATCTCACGATGAGGTCCCAGTGGCCTCAGCATTTGAGTACCCAGCCTCCGGACCGAGAATCTAAGCAATTAGATTCTATTGGAAGCATGTGTCACGGCTGCTACATGCTCATTAGGTCTCTAAACTATCTGGCGTACATGGTGCAGTTTCAGAGCGCCCTTTGGGAACAGGGCCAAGATCGTCTAAAGACTTTCCGGATGGCGAAAGGAGGAAGCTGCTGAACCTCCTCCAAACTGGAGTCAGGCAGTAGGGACACAAGTTCTCCGAGCTGCTTACGACTCAGCGGACTCGGCAGCCAGGGGAGCAGCCACAGGCGTTTGTCTCGGAGGCAGCTCATGGTTGAGAGTCTCGGATTTACCGGACGTCAGAAGAACATCCTGGGCGTCCCTTATAATGGCGGTCCTGTTCGGTGAGGAGTACGAGAAGGTCATTACCAAACTGCAGGGCGCTGGGAAGGCAGTCAGGACTGTACAGACCAAAATCTGGTTCCTTTAGTAGGAACCAGAATGCGTTCATGACGCAAACAATGGCAGCAACCACGTTCCGCCAGCAACCCAGGGGCAACCGGTGCCACAAAATCAAGCCAGGTTCCCTCGGGCCAGGGCCCAAAGCATCCCAGCCCGGGGTCCAACACCACCACAGCATTACTCCTTCCCGGCCCCTGCCCTCCTCTGGATCAAAGGGTCGAAGGTGTCATCTCATCACCTTTCGGGATGGCAGAGAATAACCTCCGACTGGTGGGTGTTGCAGTTGAGTCGAACTATAGAGTTCCTCTTACCCACCATCCAGACCTCCCTGCTCTCCGCTACTCGGGTCAGCATGCCCTGCTTATTCAGCAGGAGATCTTGGCCCTCCTCAACAAGAAGGCCATAGAGTACATTCCACCGAACCAGAGAGGAAAAGGTTATTATTCTCGCTTCTTCCTGGTTCCAAAGAAAGCGGAGGACTTGCGCCCGATCTTGGATCTCAGCGACCTCAGCACATTTGTGTTGTACAAATGTTTCCATGAGTGACCCTGCGGGTCTTATTCCCATGCTCAAAGAGGCGCTTGGCTGGCGTCACTGGACATGCAGGACACTACCTACATCTCCCGGATCGCTAAGCGCACGGAAATTTCTACATTCGAGTTTCTGGGACGCCACTATCAGTTCGAGCCCTCCCTTTCAGGCTGTCTTGAGCACCTCGAGTATTCACAAAGTGTGTGGCAGTCATAGCAGCAGCTCTCAGGAGATGGTGCCACTCATGCTTCCTCATCTAGGCGACTGGCTCCTCATGGCACCCTCATGGGAGGCCCTGATATCTTGGTACAAGATACCTGTTCTCTCTTCCTATCGCTGGGCATCACCATCAACCAGGAGAAGTGCATCTTGTTCCATCTCAGAGCTTGCAGTTCATAGGAGCTGTTCTGGACACCACTCGGGAAGGCATTCCTTCCTCAGGACAGGGCGGAATGCATCAGATCCCTCATAGGGGGACATAAAGGAAAGAAGGCGGTACCGGCCGGTCTGTCCTTTCCTGCTCGGACACATGGCAGCTGCCATTGCAACAGGTTTCCCTAGCTCGACTCCATATGGGTCACCCAGTGGATGTTGAGGGCACAATGGGACCAGAAGCAATATCATCTGCAGCATCCAGTCCGGATCACGAGCAGTCACCGAGACTGGAATTGGTGGCTTGTCCCAGACCACCTCTGGACTGGAGTCCCTTCATTGTGCCGCCTCCTTCAGTGACCCTCTCACGGATGCCTCGGGGTCCGGATGGGGAGCTCACCTCAGCGGGTCAGGACTCAAGGCTCCTGGTCATCTCTGGAGTCCCAGCTTCACATAAATATTCTAGAGATGAGAGCCGTCCTAGCCCTACAGGCATTCCAGGCAGAGATTCCACTGGTTATTCTTCTGGTACAAACAGACAATACATGATGATGTACTATCTCAACAAACAAGGAGGCACTCATTCCTACCCCTTTGCAGGGAGGCTCAAAGGGTTTGGAATTGGGTACAGCAACACGGCACAGATATCATTGCAGTGCATGTTTCCGGAGTGGACAACATTATAGTGGACAGTCTAAGTCGATCACAGCCAGAGTCCATGAATGGGAACTGCTTCAGGAAGTGCATGAAGACCTGTTCCACAGATGGAGGACACCAGAGTAGACCTCGTGCGTCCCCATCCAATGCAAAACTGCCCAATTTCTGCTTGCTAGATCCAGGGCCTGGTGTTTTCTGGCGAGGCGTGTTGTCACTGTCTTGGACCGGGCAGGTTCCTCTATGCCATCCGCCCTTCCCTTTGATCCAGAGGGTTCTATTGAAGCTCCGACAAGAGCAGGCGTGCCTTATTCTAGTAACACCCTTTTGGCCCAGGCAAATTTGGTTCCCTCTCTTACATCAGCTGGCTCAGGAACCTCCAGTGCCTCTGCCATTCAGCTCTCAAATTCTGTCCCAGGAGGCAGGCTCCTTAGTCCATCCGGATCTTGGTCTCTGAACCTGCATGCCTGGCTCCTAGGACATAGCAGTTCTGAGATCTCGAGGTCTCCTCAGGAAGTTGCGGACGTACTGGTAGCCAAAACCCTCCACTCACACCACTTATGCCATAAAGTGGCGCAGATTCTGTATTTGGGTTCAAGCTCGTGGATTGACCCCATTGGAATGTTCTGAGAGGTCTATTCTAGACTACCTCCTGTCCCTCTCTGAAGCAGGTCTTACCTACTCCACCATTAAGGTGCACCTATGTGCCATTTAGATACCGTTCTCAATAGGTCACGATCTCTAGCCCAACTAGAGGCTTCTCACGCCTTTCGCGGTATCCTGCACTTGAGACCCCATCAAAGACCGGTTCCATCTTGGGATCTTCTTTTCGTTCTAGAGCAGCTTCGCTGCCACCTTTTAGACCAGCTGCGGATGCGAACTTCGTCTCCTCGTTTGGAAGGCGCTTCTTTTAGTGCCGTTACTTCTGCCAGAAGAATTTCTGAGCTTCATGCACTTGTGTGCAAGGATCCTTATTTGGTTTTCACAAGGACAGGGTGTCCTGAAAGCGAATCCTAAGTTCCTTCCTAAGGTGGTCTCGGCTGTCACACTCAACCAGGATATAGACCTGCGGTGTACTATCCAAATCACTGTAACAGGGTGGAGGCCCTGTTGCACACACTGGATGTGCATAGGTGTCTCAGATATTACCTGACCAGAACCAAGACGCATCGTAAGCAGGACCAGCTCTTTGTTTCCTACGCACAAAGGATGCCTGGTGCTCCTGTTTCCAAACAGTCACTGTCTCGATGGCTGGTAAACTGTTTTATGTTCTGTTACCAGAAGCGCAACAGATTT
Organism: Neoceratodus forsteri; assembly: GCA_016271365.2. Taxonomy (NCBI): domain Eukaryota; kingdom Metazoa; phylum Chordata; order Ceratodontiformes; family Ceratodontidae; genus Neoceratodus; species Neoceratodus forsteri. The sequence continues at coordinate 45,903,819 of CM028132.1, read as the reverse complement.
TACTGGGACGGTAAAAGGTCATTCTCACGAGGGTGGTGGCTACCTCCTTCGCTGTGCTAAAAATGTCTCCACTTCAGCCATCTGTGCGGCAGCAACCTGGAGCACTGTACACACCTTTATCAGGCACTACAGTTTGGATGTTGCTTGTAGACGCAGAGCTGGTTTTGGCTTGGCGGTCCTTCAAGGACTTTTGTCCTGAAATCTGAGACATCTCTCCTATCCTCCTCCCGATAATAATTTGTTCCCTTACTGCTTGGGAATCAGTCCTAATGGTGCAACCTGCTGCAAGAGCTGTTTCTCGAAGTAAGATAGTACAGTTACGTAAGAACTTACGTAACAGTAGATCTTCGAGAACAACTCTTGTAGCAGGTAATTCCCTCCACCTTCCCCTCTGGAGGTTGAGTCGTCTGACCTAGTTCTAGGCTACTCGTCTTTTGATGCCTATTACAAACCTTCCTTTGGAAGTGGATCCTCGGTCTCCCCTTCAGATGTCACCTTTGGGCCGGGAGTCTCCGGCGGGAGAAGTGGGGGTGCTGGGGACCCCTTTATGTGATGCCTGGCGTCGGGGAGGGCTAATGTCGGGGCGGACCCCACTGGATACTGCTAGCTAGAATTTTTCCGTGGGGTCCTGGCGCCTGCCAGCTTCAGTCTAATGGTGTAACCTGCTGCAAGAGCTGTTCTCGAAGATCTACTGTTACGGTAAGTTCTTACGTAACTGTACTTTCATTGCATAAATGGGGCTACCAGCACTGTAATACTTTCGGTTGTTGGCATCTAAACAAACCTTTGTTTAAAAATGTTTTTCTTTTTTTTAAAGGATAATTTTTGAGGGTGACAGCTCTGTAAAGTTCAACACCAGCAACAAAGAAAACCCAGGAAGAAAACAAAACCTCCTGCACTTACCAAAAACACAAGAAGAGGAGGAGGAGGGGCCTCTGAGCCACAAAGCCTATTCCTCCGCAGTACCACAGGGAACCTCTGCATGCCCACCAACCTCACACTGCCTGTTGAAACCTCCAACATCAGGTCCGTAACAAGCCTTTGCTGCCCAATGACAACTTTTTTAATGTTTGTTGATTTTAAAACTGAAAATACACATAATCTGACACTTGGTACAGAGTATAGAAATGAGTTAATCCACATAATCAAGGCAGTATAACCTGCATTACCACATAGGCCCAGTGGTAACTTGAGGGATTGTTTTCTAGGGTAACTGATTGCGTACAGTGTCCGAGATTTAGGACTTGTGCTTCGGTTTAAGTAGTCTGCATTTAATCTGTTGAGTTTGTTTAGCTACCAAGACTCGTTGCTAACAAATACTGCGCTACCAGGTGGCTCTGTCTTCGTTCTATGCAGGAGCCAGGCAGACCGGCGAGCTGTTAGTAGATGAGCCTTACAAAACCGCAGTTCCAAAGTTCATGATAGAATGTAGCAGTGCTGTCAGACTCTGTAATGAAGAATTATCTGTTTTAGGTTTTAATTTCTTTTTCCCCATAGACATTTTTTAATTTCTTCCCCTTTTTCTGTAAGTTTGTTCATAATAAAAGTTTCAAATATAAAACACAATACATACCAGTCTATTAAATATAGAATGATAATTTCTACATCTGAGGTAAATTATCCCATACCATTCAAGTCCGCCTGAGAGGAGGGCCTGAAAAACCAAAGAATGGGAGAAGGAGCCAGACCCCTTAATATTAAGTGGAGCTCACAGCCCAAAGATCTATTAATTCTCCTATGAAGTTGAGATCTTCGTATACTATAATGAACCCCAGAGATCCATGAGAAATTGGAGCAGTCTGCTTTTAAAGTTAGATGCGATGGCCGGTGGCCTCGGCGCTAAGCGCTGTGAGCACTGCCGAGTGTGGGTTGTGCCAACTACAAAGGAAACCACATGCATGCTTACTGAGAGTTGGTGCTGTTTAGCAGTCTCTTCCCACCCATCCCTATCAGCTGGAAGGGAAAGTAGTGAGAGGAGTCAGTGAACAAAATCACACTGTCAGATTAGTACACCAATAGATACAGAAAAACTGCAGTACTGGAGAACCCTGTTACTGCTCACACAAATATTATAGGTGCTGTCTAGTTAAAGGGAACTGTAAGACCCAGTTCCCCATCCCTTCCCTGTATATCCAACCTAACAATACTAAAGGGTTACACCCTGTCTGAGAGGCTCTTGGGCCCCATTTTCAGCATAACGTTTTACAGGAGCCCTCCCCAACTCCATATATACTCCCTCCAGCCAGCCAAAGCGTCAGTCATTCTGCCTCTTAAGGCAGACAGTCCCACCTATCGTTGCTCCTGCACTGCCTCGTAGGCCTGTTTCTTTACCAGGGTAAATACAAAATTGTTCTTATTACCAGAAGTAGACTCCTGGTGGCTGGGTACAGCAGCAGAGATTGCTGTGCTGCCCTCTGGCATGTGGACTCCACCTTCAAAGATTTTACTGTGCTCCCTTGTGGGCCCACTGGAAAATAAGGCTCTGTATTGGAACATGTTAGCTTGATTCCTCCCTGCGGCAGGCCCCTGACCTCTCAGGCTTTTTCTCAAACCTGGGTCATAAGCGGCAGTCCTATCGCTGCACCAGCAGGCCAGCCTACTTTGTTTTATTTATTTATTTTTTTAGTTCCTCCAGTCTGTCCTTTGCACGCTATTGACTGTACATTTTACAGTGGCAAGAAAATGTTTTGCAATCTGATTGGTTAGTGGCTACTTTGAACAGTAATGTCCACTACCACCACTATTTACAGTACAACTACCCTGTTTTTCCATATGGGTTTTACTCGTGCCTTGGTAGGCTAGGGGTTGTATCAGCCTGTCCTTATAGCACAGGCCATCCTGAGTCTGGGGCCCCGAGGTGGGTGGGCCCGGCGCCTGATGGGATGGCTTTATTATGTTCCATCCTCCATTCTTTTTCCTCCTTGTTTTTCCCCGGGGCGGTACATTCAGTGAATGCACAAACACCTCTACCTCCGAGGCGCTCAGCACACTCTACACTGGCCCTTCCCTAGTCTACGAGAGTCACCGCATGCCACCACTTGGCTTCCGCCAGTTGGCAGCCAGCGGCAAATCACAGAATCCTCCCGAGGGGAAGAGAGCTGTCCTACTGATGCTCAATCTTCCTCTCCCGGACGAGCCCCAAGCGACTCAAGTCTATTCCTGAACCTGGGTCCTGAGCGTGGCAGCAGGGAGGCATGGATGCCTCAACCCTCTGCACAGCTAGACTGGCGTAGCTAAGCCTGTTTGTATACCACTGCTGCATACCTTACTTACTGCAGTCCTTACCACAGTAGCTATGAAGACAGTACAGGCCTTCAAGGTAAGCTGAACAAATGTCTGCTTACCAAGGGGATCTGTGGTACCTGGATAGTAGTGTGGGTGGGAATCCTATAAATTAATATAGAAACATAGAATATGATGGCAGACAATAGCGTTAGGCATGCCCAGTCTGCAAATTTTTTTTTTCTTTCTTTCTTTAAACCTTCAAATTTTGCTGTAGACCCATACTTGATCTACGGTGCAATGTTTTCACCCCTTGCTTACCTACAAACATGCAAGAAGCCAACAGAAGAAGGCCATTTGGTCTAGCAAGTCTGCTCATATTATGGGTCCACAGTTTGAGCTAATGTCCCGCCCTCCTTCCCCACTCCTCCCATCCTCTCTACCCATGATCCTTACCTTCCCCTGTGCCTATCCCAGCCTTTCTTAAAGCTGCCCACTGTCTTCAATGAGATGACCTCTTCCAGCAGCACATTCCAAGTGTCACCACCCTTTCTTTGAAGAAGTGCTTCCTGACCTCCCTCCTAAACCTCCCGTCCTCCAGCTTAAGACTGTGCCCTAGTGTTATGGTTGCCACTCAGCTTAAAGACACTCTCCTTATTAACCTTATTTATGCATTTCAAGTACTTGAAGATCCCAATCATGTCCCTCTCGCTCTCTCTCTCTTCTGCCTTCTAGGAAGTACATGTTCAGTGCCTTCAACTTCTCCTCATATGCTTTACCCTGCTGACCAACTATCATCTTTGTAGCCCTTCTCTGGACCTTCTCCAGCAGGTTAATGTCCTTTTGAGGTGTAGGCACCAGTACTGAACTCTGTAGTCTAGATGCGGCTTTACCAATGACCTGTACAAGGGCAGTATAACCTCCCTCTCTCCTACTGATCCCCGATATGCATCGCAGCATCTTGTTTGCCTTTACTGTTGCTTTCTTGCACTGCGTGGAGTGCAACAGGTCACTAGTGATCATCATTCCCAGGTCTTTCTCCTCCTCTGATGCAGATACTTGGACTCCACCCACGTAGTACTCTGTCCTGGGATTCTTGGCTCAGGTATGCATAACTTTGCATTTCTTGGCATTGAAGCCAAGCTGCCAGATCCTGGACCACCTCCCAGCTTTTCCAGATCTTCCTGTAGGTCCTATATCCCTTCAGCTGTGTCTGCTCTCCCAGAGCTTGGTGTCATCCAGCGAATAGGCACATTTTGCCCCAATGCCGTTTTCAATGTCATTGATGAGACATTGAACAACACGGCCCCAGTATAGATCCTGTGGGACCCCATTGGTTACCTCTCTAATACCAGGTAACTCTCCTCACAACCACCCTCTGGGTTCTTTTCCTCAGCCAGTTTTCCACCATTCTGGCCATCTTTCCCCAACCCCGAGATCCACCTGCTTCCTGATCAACCTTTGGGGCACAGAGTCAAAAGGCCTTGCTGAAATCAAGATAGAGGATGTCTACCACTTGGCCTCTGTCTACTGTCTTAGTGACACAGTCAAAGAAGTCAATCAGATTAAGCTGACATGATCTCCCCCATGAACCCATGCTGCCTCGCATCCTGGAGACCATGCTCCTCTAGATATTCCACCAACCTTTCCTTTCCTTTAGTATGATCTCCTTGAGCTTGCCCACAGTGGAGGTCAGACTGGCTGGTCTTAGTTCCTGGGTCATCCATAGGACCGCTTTTGTGGAGGGGCACTACATGTGCTGTTCTCTAGTCCTGCGGTGCCACACCTCAGCTCTAATGAACTATTAAATAGGTCTGCCAGTGGCCCTGCCAGCTCCTTTAGTACCCTTGGATGTACTTTGTCCGGGCCTGGTGATTTGTCCACCTTCAATGCCAGCAGACCCTCCCTCACTGTATCCTTCTCTATCACTACATCTGTGTTTCCCTCCTGAAAGCACTGGTCCATCCTTCTCCCTGGTGAAGACGGAAGAAGTATTCATTTAGCATCTCCGCTTTCCCACCTTATCCTCCACCCTTTTCTTAAGCCTAACAATCCCTTCCTTCTTGTCCCTTTTCTCACTTATATAGCAATAGAAAGCCTTCTCCCTTTCTTAATTCCTTCAGCTATCTGCAGCTCCTTCTATGCCTTTGCTCACCGTACTTCCTTACTTGCCTCACTGGCCAACCTTGGGTAAGTTTCCTATCCATCTGTCATTTGGTCTTCCTGAATTTTCTATAGGCCAACCTCTTTTCCCTTACTGCCTGGGCAACCCCAGAACTGAAACCAGCTGGGCACTTTGGGCCTTGTGTTCTACTCCTGAGCCTATTGCACTCATCTGTGGCAACCAGTATTCCTTCCTTAATGATGGCCCACCTTAGTCCGCCTCATATCTGCTTTGATGCCCGCCAGATGGCTCCTTAGCACTTCACCCATTTTCCTGAAGTCCACCCTCCTGAAATCCAAGATTTTGGTCTTAGTCAGGATGCTTTCCCTGCCCATATCCAACTGGAACCACACTGTGCAATGGTCACTTCCACCCAGTAGCTCCCTGACCATTATTTCCTGTACATGCTCCCACTGGTGAGCACCAGCCTAATTGCCCCAGTTCATGTTGGTTCAGTGATGCCCTTAGTCAGGAACCCACTCTGTAGTCCTTCCAGGATCACCTGACTCCTAGTACATGTTGTGGAGGATATGCTACCTCTAGATTCCCTTGTGCCTGTCCCAGGCATTTTTGAACCCCACTGCTATTGTTGCCCTCACTACTTTTGCTGGAAGGCTATTCCAGGTATCCACTACCCTTTCTGTAAAGAAATACTTCCTCGCATCCCTCCTGAATTTACCCCCTCAGCTTCACAGCATGCCACCTTGTTCTAGAGCACCTTTTCCAAAGGATACCCCCTCCTGTACTTATTAACCCCTGCTGAAGTATTTAAAAGGTTTCTATCATCTGTCCCTCTCCCTCCTCTCCTTCAGTGTGTATATATTTAGCTCCTTTAGCCTTTTCTTGTAGGGCTTTTGATGTGGACCATGCATCATTATGGTGGCCTTTCTCTGGACCTCCTCCCCTCTTTCTATGTCCTTTCTGAGGTGTGGTCTCCAGAACTGGACACAGTACTCAAGGTGGGATCTTGCCAGCGATCTATATAGGGCAGCACTACCTACCTCCCTCCAGCTGGTGCTGCCCTTCCTATGCACCCCAGCATCCCACTAGCTGTTTGACTGCCTTGTCACACTGTCTTGCCAGCTTTAGGTCATCCAATATGATTACCCCAAGGTCTCTTACCTGCTTGGTCTTTGTCAGTATCACTCACTCATTTTGTACTCCACTCATGGGTTTCTGTGGCCCAGGTGCATTATTTTGCACTGCTTTGTATTAAAAACCCAGCTGCCATACCCTTGGCCACTCTTCCAGTCTTTTCAGATTCCTGCCTATCCTTTCCACACCCTTCCCAGTGTCCACGCTGTTGCAGATCTTGGTGTCATCTGCAGAGGCAGACCTTCCAGTTCCACTGATCTTTGAGGTACCCATGGTCCTTCTCTTCTTTGGGGCGCACTCCATTTACCACTACTTCTGTGCCCTATCCACTAACCAGGTTCTTACCCAGGTTACCGCCTTATTACCTACCCTATTACCCCAACTTGCTTACCAGTCTCCTGTGTGGAACCATGTTGAAAGCCTTGCTGAAATCCAGGTAGAGCCATGTCCACTGCTCCTCCCTGATCCAGCTCCCTGATCACCCAGTCAAAGAAATCTATCATATTTGTTTGGCAAGACCTTCCTGCGTGAAACCATGCTGCCTTGGGTCCTGTAATCCATTGGATACAAGATATTCCTTAATCCTTTCCTTGAATAGTGTTGACATTAACTTACCCACCACTGATGTTGGGCTGGCAGGCCTGTAATTGCCCACCTCTTCCTTGCTGCCACTTTTGTGAAGTGGGACTATATCTGCCCTTCTCCAGTCCTCGGAGGCCACACGGTCTGTGATTTGTTAAAAGATCAGTCAGAGCGCAACTAGTACCCCTGAGCTCCCTGCACCCTTGGATGTATCCCGCCTGGCCCCATAGCTTTGTCTGCCTTCAGGTTTAGCGAGTGCCTTCTGCCTCTCTCCACAGAAAGCGGACTGAGTGTCCATTTCCCTCCCATCAAAGCTCCTGGCACCTTCTTTCCCTTCTGCTGTGAACACTGAGCAAGTATTTGTTCAAGATATTTCATTTTCTTGCTCCCTCCATAAGGTCTCCCCTCCTCTTTAACCATGCAATCACTCCTTTTGGCATCCTCTTTTGCTAACATACAACAATTAAACAATGTCTTGTCCCTTTTGATACTACTTGAGCTGTTCTTTCCTCAGTTTGTGCCTTTGCACTCCTTACTGTTTTGCTTGCCTCTCTTTGTTTTCTGATACGATTCCCTATCCTTATCTCTCTGGGTCTCCTTATACCTTCTGAATGCTACTCTTTTAGCCTTTACCTTTTCTGCCACCTCTTTCAAGACCATAGTGCTGTCCTCTTTCTTTTACTTTTGTTTAATTGCTTGGCATAGAGATTTGTTGCCTGTATGCTCTCTTTTTAGGTTGGCCACTTTTCCTCCCACCTTGCAAGACATCTCCCCCTGCCGTGTCTTTCCTGAGACATTCACCCATCTTAGTAAAATCAGCTGTCAGCCCTTCTGAAGTCCAGGCCTCTTGCCACTGTGTGCTTGGATTCTGCACCTGTCACAGTAGAATCACAGGGTACCCTGGGTAGTGGGATGGGTGGGGGACTCCTATAAATTAATGCGTTTACACAGTCCTGCTTACCAAGGAATCATGGGGTTCCCTGGGTAGTAGGCTGGGTGGGATCCTATAATTAGTGCGTCTGCATAGTCCCACTTACCAGGGGAACCATAGAGTACCTTGGATAGTTGGATGGATGGTGAATCCTATAAATTAGTGCGTTTGCACAGACATGCTTACCAAGGGAATCACAGGGTACCCTGGCTAGTAGTGTGGATGGGGAATCACAGGTACCCTGAGTAGTAGGGTGGGTGGAAATGACAGGGTATCCTGGGTAGTAGAATGGGTGTGGAATTGCAAGGTACCTTGGGTAGTAGGGTGGGTGGGGAATCGCGAGGTGCCTGGGTAGTAGTGTGGGTGGGGAATCATAAGGTATTTTGGGTAGTAGGGTGGATGGGGAGTCTACAAGGTACCTGGGTAGTAGAGTGGGTGGGTGCAAGGTACCCTGGGTAGTAGGGTGGGTGTGGGTTGCAAGGTACCTGGGTAGTAGGGTGGGTGGGGAATGCTAGGGTGCCCTGGATAGCAGAGTGGGTGTGGAGTCATGAGGCCTGGGTAGTAGAATGGGTGAGAGTCACAGGGCATCATGGGTGATAGGGTGGGTGGGGATGCACAGGGTATTCTGGGTAGTAGGGTGGGTGAGAATCCCTATAAATAAGTATGTTTACACAGTTTTGCTTACCAAGGAATTCCAGAATACCCTATGTAGTAGGGTGTGTGTGAACTGCAGAGTGCCCTGGGTAGTAGTGTGGGTGGGGTACAGGGTATCCTGGATAGTAGTGTGGGTTTGGAATTGCAAGGTACCCTGGGTAGTAGGGTAGGTGGGAATCGCAGGGTACCCTGAGCAGCAGGGTGGGTGGGGAGTCACAGGGTACATGTTTGCATGGCATAGTTGGTGGTCCCTGGATTTGTTGGACGAGGGTCCCTTCCGACATTAAATTACTGTGTTATGCATTTGTGCAGTGCATCTAGATAATGCTTCACAGCACCTTCCCACCCGCACACTGTTAGCACTCTGTATCTCCAGGCACGGGTAACCGGATAGTGCAGGTACAACAAACCAAAACAATATTTTGGGAAAAATAATCATTCTGCTCCAGTTTATTTTGTTCCTCATTGCATGTCATCCATGTAACTAATCCTGGGTCACCCTGAAAAGGGACGTTTGTTTCAGTGGGTCCACCTGTAAACAAAGGCCAGACATCCTGAGATTGGCCGCCTCTTTAAGCATAAGGCAGACAGACTCCCCTCAGGTCACTCAGTTTAGTGTCAGTTCGCAGTGTATGCATATTTATTTGTGCCAGTGTAAAATGAACAAAAAGGCATTTGGAAGAAGTTTGTTCCTAATATTTATGCATCCTAATAACATTTTGAAGCAGACATTTTTGTGTATAGTCAGTGATGGTGGAAAAAGTGCCATCTTCAGGGTATTCTGATAGCAAATTTTGCAGTACAGCTTGCTCTGGGCAACTGATGTAAATTGTTTAATCGGAGCTACAGTACTGGATCGACCAAACTAAGCAAATGTTTTTTAACTGCAGGAGCCCTCCACCCTGACCTGAGCACAGATGAGCTGCCTGATGACATCACCAATGACATCACAGACATTCCAAATGACCTAGAACTGAATCAGGAAGACTTTTCATGTTTTACATGGTTGCCTGATGATTTGAAGACTTTGATTTCTTTGAAGGTATATTGTTTTGTTTTACTAGCAAAGTACACCTAAACGACTGAAGTCTGTCTGCAAAATATCAGAAATGAAAACACATTGGTTGAGCTGAGTGGTGGTTTTGATTTCTCTGAAACAAACCTCTAAAATATTTAAAAAAAAAAAGTTATCAAAAAGACACCTCTTTTGAAATCTATAGAGTGCATCCCTGTGTTCTCCAAACTATTCAGTCACAAAACTCCAGAGTGCAGGGGCGGGTGCTCAGACAAGGAAGGGGAAGGATTGGATGGTCAGTTCTTCAAAGCCAAATTACAGTACTTTCTAAATGACTGCTGTGCTAAATTTTGGCATTTGGACAACTGGAGTCTACTACAGACAAGTGGACCTCAGGGGCTTGGTGGGGGCATTGAAATTGGTGTCTTTAAAGCAGCAGTATTTGCTAGTCTGAAAAAAGTTGTATAGTTATTTTAGCAAATAGAAAAACAGTTGTTGGCATCCTTGACGGAATACTACTGTTATCTTCTGATACAGCAGCCAGCATGAAAGCAAACATTGTTGGACTTGAAACATACCTGATTAAGCTGTAGAACATTGAACCCTGTATCAGTATGATGCGGCTTCACTGAAGCTTTTGTTTTTTACTTTCTGTTTCTCCTTGCCAGTTGCTAGATCATCCTTCACCTGCTGAAGCCCTTCTGCTTGCTGTCCGAGTCCTCCTCCAGTGGTGCAACCCACTACAGAATCTGCTTTACATCTTCTCTGGAATTCCAACCATAACCCACAGCTTGTCCCTTGTCGTGGGACCTCCTCAGTTCCTCTTGCCAGGAGGAGAGGAGAATACTTCACTCTGCATCGAGGTCCTGGAGGAGGAGCCACCAAGGCGCATGAGGAGTCAGTTGGACCCTCAGGTTGAGGCGGTGAATTCATCTGCCTGGGGCTGCTGGAGATATTTTGTTCCCCTACTAAGCCCTCCCTTATCCCTCCCAGGGTGTGGTCCTGAGGCGACACAGTGACGCCCTACTCGCGGCTGTTGAAGGTGGCTGAGCCCACCCCACCTTGGAAATCCCCTGCTGGTCCTACCCTGAGGAGGTGTGTACCAATGTGGGGCACTCCAGAGGGACCATATTTCTTCCCCACACAGTATGCTTTCCCCTAGGCCACCAGGGGCAGTCATGCAGTTGAAGGACACTACAAACTTTGTGTAACCAAAAAAAATAAAATCATTTCATTATCAGACATTTCCAAAGTTAGCCCTTTCAGAAAATCTACCTTTGGAATGCTTAGGGCTAGGAACTTATTTACTTTTTTTTTTTTTTAATTTCTCTGCCTTTCACCAGGAGCTGGCAGGCGGCTCTGGCTCCTCCTCAGAGGAACTCTCCTCTCAGCCCAGCATCCTTCACTGATCCTCCAGGAGATCCCTCACAGTCCCCCCGAGCCAATGTCCAGATTCGGGGGACAGTGCAGGCAGCCGGGCCATCACGGAACCAAAGCGAAAACTCAGCGGCACTCATGTAGGCTGTGGCGTGCTTGCAGCATCCATTAAAATCACAACAACGCAACAAGAAAAGAGGGTGCACAAAGTAAGCCACAGTGGACTCCATAGTTGATGCTGGTGAAAATTTGTGCACAATAGTCAGACAAAACACTCTGCCCCAGCGCTTCAGATCCCTGGATTCTTCGTCAGGGGAGGGGTGAGAGTTTCTAAGCCCCTACAATTTAAGGGCTCAGATTTAAAGTGATAGTACTAAAATGAACATAATGAGTATTATACAAAAAATCTGCCAGCTCCATTTTCCTCCTGGTTTCTCCTCGGGACCCACGGCGTCAGTGGGCAAGCAGTTGTCTCTGTCTGCGGAGGCAGCCTCACGCCGGAGATGTGGGTCCCACCCCTCAGACGTACGATCCTTCCTCTCACCCCTGCCAACCCAGGAAGCGACCCGAGTCGTTCCAACCCAGGTCACTGGTGTGGCGCCAGTACCTCAACACGACTGGGCTGGCCTGAGTTATTTACTTTTAAATAAAAGCTTGGTGTCCTGTCGATATATGACTGTGGTGGGTTTGTGAGCGTTGCTGTATCCTGACACTAATATTTACATCAGTATTTTGTCTGTATATGGATAATGACAAGTCGCGTGCTAGGACCTTATGCTGTACATAGTGAAAGGGCTGGCATGTGCCTTTCAGTAAGTATGGTATTTGCTTGTAGCATTAGTTCTAGGGACATTGATATGTTGTTCACCCACACTGTCTGGCAGGTTCCTTGCTGCGTTAAATCTTGCGGAAGGTCTTCAAGCTGGCTCCTTCCACCACCGGTGGTAAAACTCTCACTCCCTTCCCATGGCATGAATCTTCCTTACCGCTTGGAGACTCAGGTTCCCTCCTTAATGCTCTGTGTATAGACTGGATTTAATTCTTGGTTCGCCGAAAATAATTCTAAAGTTCTCAAGACTTCAGACTAATTACTCCCTCACGGCTGCGATGGACAAATCGACTCCCGGTTCGGTGGTGCCCATAGGGGCAGAAGATGTCAGGATGGACCCGCACTCCGCGTGCGTCTACTGCCTCGGCCTAGATCCACGACGCAGGCCTACGAGTTATTTCGATCATTTCGGCCAATGTCTAGAGACCGCACTGCCGGTTACAGTTTGGGCGCCCCAAGAGCGCTACCGCCCGGTGAAGTCAAGGAGGCCCATTGGCGGTGTCAACGACTAGCTCATCTCAACAACTCGGCAGATGATTGCCCTCGGGGCGGCCCAGGCCATCCTCATCTTCCTTGGTCGGCATTTATCCCACTCTCTGGGATCCTCCTACACAGCTTCTTTTGGAGCTTTGCCAATCCCTTTCCACAAGGGAGAGGGACCATTGGGACACTCTTCTTGGTCCAAAGAAGGACTCGAAGAGGTAAGTCCCTACCGTCGGCGTTCGTGGGAGTGGGAGAAAGTTCCTTCCCGGACAGTCAACACTCTACGCCGGTCAAGGTTGTGGCTAAGGCCGCTGGCTTCACAATGTCACCGTCAGGTCAGCTGGCGAGACACCCGTCAGCGGTCGAGATTTTCTCGACCCGTCAGATAGGCTATCGACTGGTGAAGCCCGACAACCCTTCTACGGTTCCCCGGTGGAGAGGGACTTACCTGCGCCTCCGTGCGGAGTCCCGGTAAAGCCTTCTGAGCTGAGGGAAGGCGGGTGTCCCCGCTCCCTTCAGACCCGCCCCAGAAACACCCGAGGTCTCGGTCTCGGACCTCGTCTCGGTCCAGCCGACATTGGCGGTCTCGGCACTGAGGTGAGCTGCGGCGCCGCTCATCCTCGTCTTCCCCTCCTCAGAAGGGAGAGGCTTGGCGCAAAGTGCGTTGATGCTACAAGGACTTAATGTGGCAGCAGTTACTTTTGTCCGGGGAACAAGCCGGCATCGCCGCCTTCCCTGGCCATCAAGTGGCTGTCACCTGTGCGGCGAAACAACCCCTCACTGCTTGAGGTGCCCAAGCCTGGGCGGTTGTTGGCGAAACCCTTCTTACGATTGTGGTGGGACTTCTGCCTCCACAACTGAAATCAGGCGCCGACCAAGGACTCTCGGTTGGGTCAGGGTCTGCCCCACAGGTTGTCGGTCACCCTCACTCCCGACCATCCTCGGCAGGTGGAGGTGGCTCAGGCCCCAGAGCAGCTCTTAGCGGACTCCTCAGAGTCGGCGAAGCTCCTCCTGTTTTCAGGCCCCTTGACCTGGAGTCCTCCCGGGGGCAGTCAATGGACGAGCCCATCGTCATTCATGGGTCTGCTTGGCTCATCTCGGAGTCCACGGGATGCAGCTCGGACGTATCCAAAGCGGGCCAAGTATACCCTAGCGGAGATACTGGGCGAAGGTGCAGCCTCGGAGGCCTTTCGGTGGCTGAAGCCATTATTGACCCAGCTTTGGAGCTCTGGCAGCGGCGGCCGTGCCCTGCACCTTCGACCAGGATGGCCAGGAGTATGTGGTCCCTGCCGGCTCTTTGTCCGTTTTGGAGCACCCTCTGTGGAGGGTTAGTCACTGATAAGCGTTTTCTGGCGTTCCGGGAACACTAGGGATGTGGATAAGCCCCCGACAAGGTCCAAAGCACTGGACTATGCCGGGCGCAAAGGTGTACGCAGCATCACTCCCTAGACCACACCAGGCCAGCTCAACCGTGCTGATGGCACTCTTCTCACGCTTTCATGGGCTCCTGGATGAGGGTGATCCCTCATTTCCGGCTGACCTGCAGACCACGGTCAAGCAGGTGCGGGATCAGGTAGAAGCGGTGGCGAAACAACAGCACAAATGGCTCTGAACATTGGAGACTTCTGTGCCAGATCAGTAGCGGCCACAGTGGCCATGCGCGCAGAGCATGGCTGAGGATATCCACCTTCACGGCGGATACCCAGCACAAATTAGTGGATGTCCCCTTCTTAGGGACTGACCTGTTTGGCCCTGGGTGGAAGGCCACCTCCAGCGGATCGAAAAGTCCAACACTATCCTGGACTCTGTCACCTCCGCTCAGAAGGCGATCATCAACAACATAAGTCCTTCGCCTTCTCGCCTGCGTACGTCCGGCCCAGCAACACCAGCATCAGGGCCAGCAGGCTCATGCCTGGCAGCAAGGCCAAGCCTGCGGCTTCCTCGAATAGGAAGCAGGAGGAAAAGAGCCCAGGAGGTCCCTCGGCCTCCTCCAAGCCTGCCCAGTGGCGGGTTGAGGGTGTCGCCCCAGCCTCGTCCTCCCCCTAGGTTCCCCGCATGGAGGGCGGCTCTGCCACTTCCTTTCCGCCTGGTCGCTATCACCACGGACCACTGGGTGTGGAGGTGGTAGGAAAGGGCCTGCCTCTGGAGTTCAAGCAGGCCCCGCCCTTCCGAGCTGTCGCCCCTCGGGCGACATTGCCCTGCTCCTCAAAGAGGTGATCAGGAAGGTGGTGTATCCTCCACCAGACCCAGGGTTTGTGAGGGCTGGCCAACCAATGGTCACCTTTTCGATCCCTTGGATCATCTAGTGACAGTGACCTCGGGATGTGGAATGTCCTCAGTGGTGGACAGTTCCAGCACATCTGCAGGAGGGCATCCCGTTCGTCGCTTCGAGCCGGCGGTCTCTTTATCAGCCGATGCCTCTCTGATGGGTTGGGGTGCCCATCTGGGGAGCACAAGGCGCATGGCCTCTGGTCCCCTCAGGAGTTCTGATGCCACATCAGCCTGCTGGAGCTTGAGGTTCGTCTAGCCCTCACGCCCGTCGCTCTGTTTGTACAGGGTCAAGTGGTCCAGGTCAGATGGACAATACCATGACCATGTACTACCTAAACGCCAAGGGCGGGATCGCTCCATGCCTCTGTGCAGGAAGCTCTCCGCATTGGTCCCTCGTGCGCAGCCTGGGCGGATCTCTTGCCATCCATGTGGCAGGAGCCTCCAGCATTCTGAGCAGATGCCCTAAGCCAGATAGGGCTGCGTCCACGAGTGGTCTCTTCTGCCAGAGGTAGTACAAGATCTGTTCTCCCACTGGGGCATGCCTCAGGTGGACCTGTTTGCCTCCAGGGAGAATCTGAGCTGAGACTGTTTCATGTCCGCCCCTCTCAGCAGGGCTTGCTGCAGAAATGCCTTCTCAAGGCCATGGACCCGGGCCTCTTCTCGCCTTTCCCCATTTCCCTTGATCCACAGGTGCTTCTCAAGCGAGGAGGGACAAGGCACAGGTGATTCTGGTAGCCCCAGACTGGCCCGCCAGTTCTGGTATCCAGATCTCCTCAGTCTCAGACTCAGGCTCCGAGGCGGCTTCCAGCCCCGGACCTGATCTCAGTCAATCAGGGAAGGTATTCCATCGGACCTTGAATCCCTGCCCGACAGCCTGGTTCCTGGCTGCTAGGTTCCAGGCCTTGGGTCTTTCCGACGAGGTCCTCAACGTTGTTGGGCGTCCCATAAAGTCGACCAGGAAGCGGTATACCTTTAAATGGAAGAGATTCTCCATTTGATGTCAGGGCAAGGGCTTGGACCCTTCCTCCTGTTCCTTAGCTAGCATTCTGGACTATCTGTGGTCCCTTTCTCAGCAAGGGCTTGATAAGCTGACCCTCAAAGTGCACCTGGCAGCCATCTCTGCTTACAGGCGGGCGGGAAGCAGTCTGTGCGCAGAGAGAGGTGGTCAGGCGCTTTTCAAGGCCTTGATCACATATCCCCTCCGGTGCGAGAACCTCCACCTCCGTGGGATCTACTCCTGGTACTGGCTAAGCTCACGGGCAAGCCATTTGAACCGATGCACAGGTGTGACATCTCTCACCTGTCGTGGAAGACCGCCGTCTTGGTGGCTATCCGTCAGCCAGAAGGATGGGAGAGCTCAGGCGCTTTCCATCGAGTCTCCTTATCTGGTCTTCCACAGGACAAGGTTGTCCTCGCTTCCACCCTAAATTCCTTCCAAAGGTGGTGTCGGAGTTTCACCTTAACCAGGTGTTGACTCTGCCAGTGTTCTACCCAGTCACACCTCGGAGGCGAATATGGGCTTCATACTTTTGGACCTAGAAGCTGTCTTATTACAAGGAGCGGACAGCTGAAGTTCGGGAGAGGTTAGCCAGCTGTTCGTCACCTACGCTGAAGCCGCACCTGGCAGACCTGCAGCCAGCGGATGATAAGCAGGTGGGTCACCTCCTACATAGATCTCTGCTGTGGGTTGGCGGGCATGGGCCTCCCAGAGCGATAAGAGCTCATTTTACCCGTCGTGCACGCTGCATCGGTGGCTGCTTCAGGGGCGTCCCTATCAGGAAATCTGCAGGCTGCTACCTGGAATTCAGCACACCTTCATTACCCACTACCACATCGACCTTGAGTCACGCCAGGATGCTGGTTTTGGGGCCTCAGTTCTCAGTCATTATTCCCTAAGTAGGGGTGTGTGCTCCTCCCTCCTCCCAAGAACTGCTAGAGTCTGCCAAAGAGTGTGGATTGAACAGCATATCCATGTCCCTAAGAAATACAGGTTACTCACCTGTAACAGGGTTCTAGGAATGGTATATGTTGTTCATCCTAACCATAACCTCCCGGCGATGCACAGCCTGGCTTCCAGCAGGCTAGATCTGGCGTCTCATGGGGGCAGGCCAGAGTTTTACCACCGGGTGGGTGGGGCGCCAACGAAGACCTTCCAGCAAGATTTAAACGGCAAGGAACCTGCCAAGAAGTGTGGATGAACAACATATACCATTCCTAGAACTTCTGTTACAGGTGAGTAACCTGTATTTTTGAACACCAGCCAGAGTGCTGCAGGTAGAAGAAAGCATAAGAAAAACACTTGAGAGTCCTCTGCTTGAAAAATGCAAATAGAGGAACCTGTTGCTGGAAAAATATGATCATCTTTGAAGAGATTAAACAAATGTGGCAGTTTTTCATAATAGTGCAGCGTTTAAAAAAACATGTCCCAGTCTTCCTCTGAAGATGTTTTTGAGGAGGAAGAGATTTCTCCAGATAGCGCTACTGAGGAGGAAATTGGTTCCCCACACAGGATGAATAAGTGAGCAGTAACCCACGACAGAGTGTGGGTTACTATTTCTAAGCCACATGCCCAAGTGAGTTGTGAGGCACAAGGCCCTTGCGCCAAGTGTCCTCAACCACCTGGAAGTGCAGTTCAGGTATATAACCCACACCTTGGGTGGCTTATTATCTTGTATAAAATGGGTCCACGGTAAAATAAATAAATAAGCAAAACAAAATTAGGTATAAACAGTATGGTTCCTATTCTGTACTGCACAGCTTTGGAACCTTCTCCACCAATCAGGAAGAAGGATTCCTACACATTTTATGAGGACTATTCTTCCTGTATAGCATTTTGAGACAGATGGCCGATCGATGAACCTACTTCCCACTGAATCAGAAGAGGATAAAGGCGAGGCAGAATTCATGAGTTTCTGGGATTTGACATCGACAAAGGATGTTCATAACCATTCATAAGGCTGTCAAAAACACCACTAAAGTGATTGTTGCTATGGCCTGCAAGTCTCTAAAGCCATAGACCAGAAAATGGGGAAAGGATATGTGGTACCCAGTGAGGGCTCAGAGTTTTTTATATGCATCCTAACCTAGAGGGTGTTATTAGGGCAGCTGCTTGAGAGAAAGCAGAAATTAATCTGTTGACGCACCACCTGATAGAGACACCAGAATTTTTTTATGTGCCATAATGGTGTTTTCCGTGGGTTTAAAGCGGGGCGCTATCGTCCATGTCGACACCCCGACTGACACTGGCCTTCCCCAGCCACCAGAAAGTCCTCCATGGATTGCCTCCTGTGGCAGGGCCAGAGGGTCATCCCCATATATACAACCTCAGATGCCAGTGGTTGGGTGATGGTGTGGGCTGGAGGAGAGTGGGCATTGCTAGCTTGCCACGGCTCTTTTTTCATTTCTTGGTTCCTCTCCGTAGCTGGATTGTGCACGTAACACACACACATATCTGGAGCATTCGCGCACTGTAGCATCCGTAGCCCTCTTCCTACTGTGCTGCTTCCATCCCATCCTGCCACCAAACCTCCACTTTGTTGCAGTTGTGCGGTAGAGCCAGCAACCTTCCCTACCTGAAGTGGAGAGCAGTCCAGCAGACACCGATCCTCCCACCAGCCAGACCCCACAACCCGAAACCACTCACGATGTTGGCTCCCCGGTGGTGGGTGGTAATGCTACCACCGTTGCCATTGAGCCAGCCAGAAAAATTCTGTTAAAATGAAAAAGGCATACAGTCGTCCACCTTGTTGCTGAGCAGGTAATCAACCTGATTAATCCTTACATTAATAGCAGTCTCTATGGAATATAGTCAGTTGCGATGTGAGAGCTTAATATTCCAGAGACACTTCACCTAGTCTCTTGCGTACAGTATGGCTGGATGCCACTAAATACCAGTTTTAGATCAATGTTGGCCGTGAATGACAGTGCGTTTAGGGCTCTACAAAATTCAGTGTCTGCCAGGAAGTATAAAGGCAGCCAATTTCCTCTTTATGCGTACCTCCCTATTTGGTAGCGAACAGAGGTACCTCCACCTGCCTCTGAGGAAGGGACCTAGGCGTCCTCTTCAGTGACTCCATTAAACAATGAGGGTTTTAAATAACTGATTAGCAGTTTTTCTTGGGACTATACTGACTGTACAGAAAGTATTTATATAGATTTTCTAGAAGTGCTGTGTTTGTTAAACACAGTGAGACAAACTATGTATTTTCACAAAGATTTAGCACTTTTATGAGCAGCAGCTAATCAATTTTAGAGTTAAATAAATCCCTGAATCTAGCCAGGTGTAACAAGGCCTACAGTAAGGCAAACAGAATGCTGGGGTGTATCAGGAGAGGTCTTGACAGGAAGAGTTAAAAATAGGTTATTCACCTGTAAATTGTTTCTAATATTGTATAATTTACATCCACATTAGCAGTTCTTCCTTAAGAGCTGATTCACGTAATGTCTTTAAGCAAAGCTTCTCCACCACCCAGGTGGTGTATCTTTAGCATCATCCTGTGATGTCAGATCTTGCATGCTGGAAGCAGGGATACATGTGCGCTTGCCAGAGGGAGATTGGGTGGGTGATGTGGATGTGAACCATATACCACTCCTAGAACTACAGTTACAGGTGAGTAACCTATTTTTAGGTAAGTGAGTATGGTTCACTTATCCACACATTGGCAGACTTCCAGCAGTTCTCTGGGAGGAGGGACAAGGCACACACCTCTGTTTGGCAGACAGTAACTGGAGAACAGAGGTCCCAAAACAACATCCAGTGAGACTCTAGGTTGATGCTGTAATGGGAGATGAAAGTATGTTCTGTCTTCCAGGTAGCAGCCCTGCAGAACTCCTGGATAGGGATGTCCTTGAAAGTGGCCACCAAGACAGTGGTATGTCCGGGAATGAACTCTGAGGCCCAACAGAGGCTCCCTACCAGCCAGCCTATAACAGAGGTCGATGCAGGATGTGATCTACCTACCAGTTATTCTCTTAGCTGCCAGGTGCAGCTTCAGCATATATAACAAAGAGCTGGCAAGCCTCACCTGAACTCCAGGCATGCACTCCGCATAATAGGAGAGCACCCACCACAGGCCCAAAGTATGGAGTTTGCAGTCTGCTCTGATGATGGATTGTGAAGACCAGAAGGTTCATCACGTGGTTAAGGTGGACCTCCGAGACAACCTTCAAGAAGAACTTTGGATGGTGGTGAAGGACTACCCTGCCTCTGTTGAAGACCAGGTAAGTAGGTTCCACTGAGAGCACTGGAGCTCACTAATCCTTCTGACAGATGTAACAGCCACCAGGAAGGCCGTCTTCCAGGATAGGTGAGACAGAGGCAACAAGCATTTGTGTGAGCGAATCAACAAAACAAAATGAAAAAAAAACACTGTGGTTCTCAAAGAGGTGGTGGGAAGGTTAAGGAGAAAAGAATAGCATTCAGGACACAGAGGGTGATGGTAAATGGCTGTCACTCCACAGAGGAAGAGTGACCAGTGGGGTACCACAGGGATCAGTGCTGGGACGGTCCTATTCAACATCTTCATCAGTGACATTACGCTGGGACCTAGAAGGCAGAATTTCACTGTTAGCTGATGACACAAAGCTCTGTAACAGAGTAGACACACCAGAGGGTGTAGACAGAATGAGAGCGACCTGCAGAAACTTGAAGAATGGTCAGGGGTTTGGCAGTTGAAATTCAGTGCAAAGAGGTGCAAGATAATGCATATGGGGCACAAAAACCCTGGCACAATATATCAGTTGGGGGTGAGGATATAGCATGCACCAAGCAGGAAAGGGATCTTGGGGTTGTCATCTCTGATGACCTCAAGGTAGGAAACAGTGTGACAAGGCAGCAGGTAAAGCAAATAGGATGCTGGGATGTATAGGCAGGGCATCACCAGCAGGAAAGGAAGTCATAATTCCGCTATACAAGACACTAGTGAGGCCCCACGTGGAGTACAGTGTACAGTTCTGGAGACCATACCTACGTAAGGACATAGACAGGGTAGAGAAGGTTCAGAGGAGGGCAACAAAGATGGTGCATGGATTGCATCACAAGTCCTATGAAGACAGGTTGAAGGAACTGAACATGTACTCCCTGGAGGAAGGAGGGAGAGAGGATATGATAGAGACATACAAGTATCTTACAGGGAGGAACAGGGTGCAGGAAACACTATTTTTAAGCAAAAAGATGTTCCAGGACAAGAGGGCATGGGATGAAGTTGGAGGAGGCGATTCAGAGGAAACATGAGAAAAAATTTCTTCACAGGCAGGTGGTGGACAAGTGGAACACCCTGCCAGAGGAAGTGGTGGGGGCTGAAACAATCACGGGTTTAAGGACATGGGATAGACATAAAGGAATTCTGGAGGTCAGGGTGAGGGCAGCAGACTTCTAGGAAAACAAACTGAACTTACAAGCTCAAATGGGCAGACTGGGTGGGCCATAGGCCCTTATCTCCAACACTGTCTATGTATCTATGTAGGAAATATAAGGAAACACAGAAGGAGCAGGACAGAGAACTTTATCAGTTAAAGCAGAAGGAGGCAGGGAAGGCAGTCAGAATAGCAAAGACCCAAACCGAGGAAAAGTTAGCCAACTCTGTTAGAAGGATAAAACCCTTTATAGGTACATGAGGGCGAAGAAAAGACCAAGGGAGGGATACTGAGGCTTAATAAAGGGGATGGAATGTGGGCAGAGGTGACAGTGAAAAAGCAGGGATACTGAGCGAAAATTTCTGCTCAGTATTCACAATGGAAGAGGAGGGAGCTACCTAAACCAAACAAGAGAAACACTCTAGATAAGGGGTCGATACCAGTCCATTCACAGAAGAAAAGGATTTTGAAAGAACTCTTAAAACTGAGGGTGGACAAAGCAGTGGGGCCTGATGGGATTGGGTGACCAAAGTAGTAGAACAGGGAGGGGCCATGGATATGGCCTACCTAGATTTTAGCAAGGCATTTGACACAGTCCACACAAGATTAATATACAAGTTAGCCAGCCTTGGAGTGGGTCCCAAAGGTGGTAGCCTGGATAAAAATTGGCTGGACAACAGGGCGCAAAGGGTAATATAAACAGGGTCCACAGTGAAGAAAGGAGGGTAACTAAGTGGGTACCGCAGGGTTCCATACTGGGACCGGTCCTCTTTAATGTCTTTATAAGTGACATTGGAGAGCACCTGGAAGGAAAAGTATGTCTCTTTGCAGATGACACAAAATCTGCAACAGAGTTGATGCACAGGGTAGGGTGGAAAGAATGGAAAGGGACTTGGCAAGGTTGGAGGAATGGTCAAATGTATGGCAGCTTAGATTCAGCATAAAGAAGTACAAGGTAATGCACCTAGAAACAAAACCCAGAGGAAGAGTACACAGTGTGGAGGGAATACTAACAACTAAATCGAAAGGGACCTGAGAGTAATTGTTTCAGATGGCCTAAAGGTGGGCAAGCAATGTGAGAAGGCAGTAAGGAGGGCTGGGGGATACTGGGATGCATAGGGAGGCATCAGCAGTAGAAAACAGGAAGTTGTTATCCTCTGTACAGACAGTTGGTGAGACCCCATCTGGAGTACTCGTACAGTTCTGCAGACCCCATCTACATAAAGACATAGACAGAGTGGAGGCTGTTCAGAGGAGAAGCAAAAATGGTGCAGGGTCTGCACCAGAAGACAAACAAAGAGAGACTAAAGCAGCTAATATGAATACCCTTGAGGAAAGGAGGTGGGGGTGGGGGTGGGGACATGATAGAAACTTTCAAGTACCTCAAAGGAATGAACAAAGTCCAAGAGGTAGCATCTTTCAGAAAAACAGATGTGCAAGAACAAAGGGGCACAGTTTGAAGATTGGGGTGGGAGGTGGCCCAGAGGTAATGTTAGAAAGTATTTTTCACGGAGAGGGTTGCGGATGCATGGAACAGCCTTCCTGTGGAGGTTGCAGAGTCAAGAACAATTAGAATTCAAGATGCATGGGACAGACATAAAGGCAATTCTAGTGAGTTGAGGAGGAATGAAGCTGTTGGTTAACTAGGATCCAGCAGCTTATTGATCAAGTAGGGAAATGGGCAGACTAGGTGGGCCAAGCAGTCCTTATCTGCCGTCAGATCCTATGTGTTTCTATTTCACGCCTGTGCATAGGCTCAAAGGTTTTGCCATGAGCATTGCCAGAACCAGCAACAAGTCCCAGGCGATGGAGGGTTCACGCATTGACAGGGACAAGTGGTGAGGGCCTTTAGAAAAATGCCCAAACTCCTTCCCTCGCTACCGTCTGCATACTAGCTCATGTCCAGTATGCTTAGATGATTGCCAGGTGTACCTTTATGCTCGTCGATCACAGTCTAGCTGGGATCGGGATCGAGAGAGGTACTCAAATACTAGCCACAGGGCAGGCAAGGGATCAAGCTCAGCCCTGACACAAGTGGAAACCATTTCCATTTCAAGGCGTAGCACTGGCGAGTTGACTCTTTTCAGGAGACCCCCACAATATGGAGCACATTCCTGAAAGACCCAGTGCCTGGAACTCTAGCCGCACAGGAACTAGGCTGTGGTGCAGAGATGAGCTACCCAGCACCATCGTAAGCGTTAACTACATTGCAGAATTAGAATAAAAGCATATCCTCAGTAAATCCCATACCAAAAGTAGATTTCATGTTGCTTCATTTTAAAGTTATTAGCCATTTGTAACCTGATATCACTACCTGTTGAAAAAGGCCTGTTTCAGTGAAGAGCTGCTGGTGATGTCATCTAGGGACCTCACAGTCTAGTATTCCTGATCAACAAGCTAAAGGACCGTTTCTTTAAAGTTGTAAAGATAATGTGCAATGGTTTTCATAAGTAAAACAGGCAACAGTCAGTAAACATTGCTTTAAAACTTTGTGTTTCAGGTTTTGTAACAAAACTGACAATATTTTGTCTGGTGCCTTTTTTCCTGGGTTGCTGAATGCTGGATCGTAGCACACTGTTGAGAGGTTTGCAGACTAAATAAGTTTCTGATGTGGTGAAAGGCTGAGATCAGTCACACCTATCAGTCAATTGAGGTGATTTTTAAGAATGGCAATTTAAAACAATTATTCCATCTACTTGTCAATGGCTGTGGGGCAGACTCATCTGTGTTCTGCTCTAAATTACAGTGATCATTATACAGAGTTAACACTTCCACCCATAGTAGGAATGAACACATATAAGGCCTCTATTAAAACATATTGTAAAGCAGACAGTGACAAACAGCAGTGAAGTTACTGTATCAACATTACAATACTAGCAGCAAATACTTCCTAACAGGCACATTAGAGTAGCACTCTAAATGGCTTCAGCAACGGAGCATGCTGACTTAGCATCCAGCAACCCTGGAGAAATGGACACACAAAACAGCATTAAATAATAGTGTTATCAATTTTGTTACAAAACCTGAAACATATGTAGTTTTATAGCAATGTTTACTGACTGGTGCTGCCTGTTTTACTTGTGAAGCCCATTGCACATGATCTTTACAGCTTTGGAAAGCGGTCCTATAAGCTTGCTGACAGGGATTACTAGACTGTGAGGTCCTAGATGACATCAGCAGCAGCTCTTCACTGACACCTGCTTTTATTTCACAGGTAGTGCATTCAGGGTTACAAAATGGCTAATAGCTTTAAAATGAAGTAATAAAATCTAGTTTTAGTATGAGATTTACTGGGAGTATGCTTATTCAGATTCTGCAATGTAGCACTTTTGATCAGTGACTCTGGGTATAGGACCTTCCCCTATTGTCAGGCCATCAGATCTGGGTGACAAGACAACCACCACTTGTTGAGGTAGAACATGGTCATAGTATTGTCCATCTGGACTTGGGCGCCCTGACTCAACTAGAGGAGCAAATTCTGTCAGAGCTAGCTGCTCTGCCTGGAACTCCAACAGGTTGGCGCAGTAATGGGACACCCTGGCGACCAGAATCCATTTTAGGTCCCCCAGGTGCACTCCCCACTCCATCAAAGATGCATCCATTATGAAATGATGGTCGCTTCTGGGCAGACAAATGTGACTCCTTCCTCTATGTGGTCTGGTCCAGGGTACCTAGATGCTAGGATCATTGATGGCTCAACTCCCACTGAAGGTGCTGCACCCACCAGTGGGCCCACTGGACTATGCTGGTGCATGATGACATGTACCCCAGCAGCCTCAGGAAGTCCGGGCAGGGCACAGTGCCCAACCTGAAATGATCGGACAGAGGAGGTAGGTCCCAGTGCCCAGTCTGCAGGGAGGCGGGCCTTGGCCCATAGGGAGTCTAGCTTTGTCCTGATTAAATTATTCACCTGCAAGGGTCAGCTCAGAATTGGCTGGATTGACCAAGAGGTCCAAGACTCTGCAGGTCTGGAAGGCTAGATCCTGGACCACACCACGGCTTCTTTGGACAGCCTGACTATCAGCCAGTCATCTAGGATGGGATAAACCCGATGCCTTTGTGCCACAGGAAGGCTGCCACCATTGTCATGCACTCGTGGAGACCCTGGACGCCAAGGAGAGACTGAGTGGCATGACCTGGAACTGGTAGAGCACCCTTCTGCATGGAACTGGAGGCACCCTGTGGGACGGATGGACTGGAATGTGGAACAACGTGTCCTGGAGGTCCAGGAGCAGAATAACATGCCTGCCCCCATGATGTTATGATCTGGTCCAGCATGACCATCCGAACTTGCACTTGAGAAGCTGGTTTAGATCGTGTAGATCCAGTATGGGGTGCCAGCCCCCTCCCGGTCCATTTCAGGACAAGGAGGTACCTGAACACATACCCTGACTTGCCAGGGTGTCTGGGACAGGGCAGTTACTCCTTATTGTGAGGAGCTGAGCAGCGTCCTCCTGAGGGCAGACAGCATGTCTTACAACAACAAGGACTCCCTCAGGTGTGGGATTGGTAAGGCAGGAGAGCCTCGAATTCAGAGGTAACCCTCTGCACACCACCTTGATAACCCACTTGTCCATGATAATGACAGACCAGCGAGGCCAAAAGTGGCAAAGCTGACCCACCACAGGGGCTGGGTCAGGGACTGGACAGGTGGGAGGAGGACAACCCGACCTGTCACTGCACAGCTTTGCAGGGGCACAGGCCGCTTCAGTGGGAGGACACCACTTCCCCTTCGCTGTTGCTGCATCTTTGGCCCTGGCCAGAGAACTTGGCTTTGGGGTGCCAGGCTGAACATTCCTGTGCTGAGGCTGTTGCTGCGAGACTGCTGAAACTGAAAGATCTTCTTCTTTTGCTTCTGGCCTTTTGGGTCCTTCTGGGATGAAGCCACAGAATGTAGGATAGCATTAGACTGCTTGATTCTAGTGAGCCATCCACCCCAGGGCCAGAGAGGTTGGTGCTCAGGAAAAGGACATTGGCCAACTTATGCTGAATGTCCACCATGAAGGAGATCTTGAGCCAGGCCCTGTGACACATCAAACAGCTGCTGCGGTGGCATGGGTGCAGGAATCACTAATGTTCAGGGTCATCTAGAGCTGGTGTTAAGCCAGTGCTTGACCCTTGGTCTCTGATGACTCTTGCCCTGCCCTGCCAAGGCCTATTGCTGCCAGAGGAGCACCTAGCAGTGCCACCGCCATGCCAGCAGAACCCCTCTTCCAAGGATGAAGAGGGCGAGGAGGGTCAATGGTGATGCCTCCCGGTTGAGCAGAATCAAGAGCTTAAGGACCGCCTCGATCTCAACCTCACTGTTGACCATCAACCTAGGAGCTGATGTCAAGGAGAAGCAGGCGGAGGTGCCATGTACATAACAGGCACCTGTTTCGACTGCATGACCTCTGGTAGAGGCTGACCTAGAGTAGCAACAGCCGGAGACATCAACTGCTCCATGTCTTCCTAGGTGAGGACTGGGAGGACCGGGGTCTTGGAGATCAGCTGTTCATTGACCCCTCCGACAACTGGTCAGTGGGCTTAGAAAATCTCGACCACCTGAGCGAACATTGTAGAGCTACTCAAAATAGCACGGGGTACTCTGAGCCAGCAACCTGCCCTCGATCAGTTGTGGCTTGGCCGAGATCGAGCACTTGGACGAGCCGAGCAGTCAAGGGAATGGGGCGGAGGAGCATGATGTCTCCTGGTCCTATGACTGACAGTGGTGTTTCTTATATTTCTTACTGTGGAGGCAGGGCTTTCCTCGAAGGTCTGGAGGGCCTGATTCATCCCGTGAAACTTCCCTTTGAAGAATGCTTTGATGCTGGCCCAGTTGAGAGCATCGCCGAGGCCGATGATGTGCCTGCTGCGGCCTTTGCTGTTGCCTCTTCCATAGCTGCAAGTTGGGTTGTGGGAGCGCTTGCCACCACCCTTACGCTGCAGTTTTGGTCTTAGTAAGCCAGCCAGCTGAGGAAGACAAACTATCTTCAAGAGATGATGATAGCATTGTGTAACAGAGTCCACAACCTGTGGCATCGTGTGCTGACCCTGGAAAATAAAGGCACAACATGTGATCTTCTGCCGACATGTGATGCACTGTTTGAAGCCAGGAGCTTGCTTTGTTTCATCGTGCTCCATCGTACGATCATCTGTCAGGAGAAATACTGAGGAATATACAGAAATCAAAAGTTAAAGAAAATAACCAAGTTTCAATGGTAATCACATGGTGGTGCCAAGAGATATACCGCCGGGTGGTGGGAGGAGCTTTGCTTATAGGCGTACTGGAGACTCGGCTCTTAAGGAAGAACTGCCATTGTGTGGATAAGTGAACCATATCCACTCCACTAGAAGTAGTATTACTGCCTCTTTATAGATCACTGGTGAGGCCACACCTGAGGTACTGTGCCCATTATGGAGTCCTCACCTAAGGAAAGACAAGGACAGGCTGAGAATGGTGCAGCCTAGGGTAAGCAGAATGATTCAGGGCCAGCAGAGCAGATCCTGTGAGGACCCGCTTGTGTCACAAAATAGATGCTTGCTCAAGGCCCAAGAGAGAGCTTGATATGATAAAGACCTTCAAGTTCCTGAAAGAAATA
The DNA here is from genome assembly GCA_016271365.2 of Neoceratodus forsteri. Lineage (NCBI taxonomy): Eukaryota > Metazoa > Chordata > Ceratodontiformes > Ceratodontidae > Neoceratodus > Neoceratodus forsteri. Next base: position 45,876,261 of record CM028132.1, on the reverse strand, counting down.
AACACGATTAACTGTGAGAAACTATTCAACAGGAGTAGCAGATCTAGAACATGAGGACACAAGTGGAAGCAGGCAGGGGTGAGGTTCAGGAGGGATGTGAAGAGTTATTTTACAGAGAGTGGTTGAGCCATGGAACAGTCTGCCTGCAGAGGTGTTGGGCGTCAAAACCAGTAATGGTTTCAAACATGGTTGAGACAGTTAAGGGCTTACTTGTTACTCAGAGGGGTAGCGGTGTGACAGGGAGCAAGGGAGTGGATAGTGTAGACAAAAAAAACTCGCATTGACAGAAGGTCTTGGGTGTGATAGGGTGTTTACAGGCAGACTGAATGGACTGTTGGTCTTTTTCTTAAGTATATATGAAAGGATTAATGAGCAAACAAACTTTTAAAATCTGACTGAAAAGAAAGGGCCAAATTGCCTTACAGGCCCTGCAGAAGGAGAGTTGTGGGAGAGTGCTATTATAGTAGACACTGTGTCCTTGACTGTATAGCTCAGAGGGGTACATCGAGAGACAGAAGGGAAGCCAGGCAACAGTTTGCTTCAGCTCCCTCAGCCCAGGCAGGCCAGCCCCTGACAAATCTGTCCATGTTGCCATCGGACCACAGCTAGTAGGAAAGCACCATGGCAGGTGGGAAGGATTACCACAAACAGGTGGCGCACAACCTGCTGAGAAATGCCTGTATTGGGGATGAAAGGCTGGCAAAGCTGTGGCAGATCACTCAGGAGTAACTCTCCAAGTGAGAGGTTCGATGGAGAGACTGATCTGGGTAATGTCCAGTAGTAGCAGTGCTGTGCTAGCACCTAGTCCTGTATTTTCTGGTTGTGCTGATTCTGCATGTCCTTCATTTTCAGTTAGTGTGGACTCTGTAATGATCATACCGATTCTGCAATGTTGTCTGATTATGCAAGTTCTGTAATTACTGTGCCAGTTCTGTAATAATTGCATCAACTGTGTAATGATCATTGCCAGTTCTTTAATGTCCTCTTTTGTCTGACTGTGCTGATTCTGTATGTCCTCAGTTTTCTAATTGTGCCAGTTCTATAATAATGATTGCATCAGTTCTGCAATGTCCTCCATTGTCTGATTATGCTGGTTCTGTGATGATTGTGTGGGTTCCGTCCTGTTCTTCTGGTTATGCCAGTCCTCTAATGTCCAGCTCTTTTTTTTTTTTTGTTCCAGGTAAGAATGGAAGCTTCTACCCACCACAGAAGAAGCTGAAGAACTGGAGAGGGCCTTGCAGGCTGTGACGTCCTACACACGCTTGGCTGAATGCCTGAGCACCATGGCAGATCTGACACAGCCAGACAGTGTAGGCGCTCAGGAGCTATCAGACCGTGGGATGGGTGTGTTTTCCACGGCTCACGTCAGCCACTGGCATACAGTCCCTGAGCGAGAGGTTAACAGTGACCTGGGTGAGTTACTCAATGGACGGATATCCACAGAAAACTTTCCAGTCTAGAACTGGATGAGAACCTGCTCCATTCTGCCACCTTGTCCAGCCCGTCTGTTCCTCTAGCTGGACAAATCCAGGGACACTTTCCCCTCAGTCAGCGTCAGCCTTACCTCTGCCACCGGATCACCCAGAGCACACTTGGGGAGAGGACGCTCTCGGCTAGGTTTCACGGACTTCATGATGGCAGCCATGCTTCTCAGAGGACACATTCGCCCAGTTACTGGGCAAAGCAGAGGACCTGCTCCTTCACATCAGCAATACAGTAGCAACCACTCCTCTCCTCATGGGAGCCATTACAGCAGCGAGCATGTGCCGTCTCCTAGCGACCACAACCTCACCCCACGGCACACCATATTCTGGGGACAATCTGGCAGCTACCTTCCCATCTGAGGTCCCACCATGGCACAACACATGTTACCATCACAGCTCGAGGGGCCACTTAGTGGAGTGGTGAACTCCAGGACTCAATGGGGAAGCCTCCCGGTCAGTCTAAGTGACTCATCCTCATTTAGTAACCTCATTGGAGCAGAAGGACACCTCCTTTCAACATCCCTGTCCACACCGCCATCCACTTCACACTCTGAGACAGTCCAGCCCACATTTGCCACCGTGACACCAAACAGCTCTAGTCTACACCCAGGTCTGCCCCAAACTAGCTTTAATTAGCGTACGTAACCTAGGGCCAATTCGCCCTCCGATATGATAACATCTAGTTTATCAAGCAGCAGCTTCTTCGCAGTTCAGTGCAGCCTTTGGCCCCAGCTAACATCGCATAGTGGCATTCCCAAGGATGTTCAGCCAACCCACAGCTCCATAGCACCTCCCACTGGATTTACAGTGGCAGGTGCCACAGCCTAAGTACATCTAATGTGTCTGCCCTTTCACCACCCAGAGTTGAGCGTTTGTTCTGTGTGTGTATGCGTGCGTGCATGTATGAGAGAGAAACTGGGGAGTTGGCGTTATTCAAACATAAGCCCTGTTTAGATTTGGTGGGTGGGAGTGGGTATAGCCCTTCTATGGAATGATTCTCTGATTTATGTGAAAGTATTTATACTGGGGGAGGGATGGGCTAATGCCTTTAAAAGGAACTGTACACAGATAATCTCCTTCCAGGCGTGTCGGAGAGGTGCAGGGACACAAGCTTCGTGACTTCTCTGAATTAGAATCACCAGGTACATGCCTTTTTAAGCCTTCTATGGGACCACAGCAGATCATGTAGGTACAGAAAGGTGTGCTGGCATTACAAGGGAAACGAATTTCCTTTTATCCACATTAGTTGCAGTAAAGGAGGGCAAGAACTGTTTTAATTACATGGGGACAGTGAAGCACCGTATTTATATTTATCGGTTTGCTGACCATTAATTGCCTGGAGCCATGTGCATGAATCTGCTGCCAGTCATCCTGTAACCCAGCAGCTCAGCCGGAGGATGACCGACAGGAGATGCCTTCAGTAGATTCTAAATGCATTAATGAATTCAGGTACCAGTGATACTGCGCACTGAAGTTGGAATGAGCTGTGGCATGGCATCATCCCCACAGGAAACATTCGAAGAGCTCTGTATGGTTACTATTACAATTGGATATTTCCTCCTAGAAATAGAAGTTTTAATCCTGCAAAGTTCTTCATTACCATGAGTATGTGTTTTTTAAAACCCATCCCCATGAAACTTGTGCTGCTATGAAAGTGTCAGTGAGGCCTAAATGAGAAAGAAGATGGAAAGATATTAACTTGTACTCTTTCCCCCTCCTTCCCTTTTTTTCTATAGAGGTTTTCTCCTGGCCACGTCAGACTTTGAGATATACCCTGATGTGGCCTATTACCTCCCAGACTCTGCTGGGTCCAAGCCATACCTGGTATCTCCCACAACATCTCTCTCAGTCCAGGGGCTTGGGTGAGGGCACCCAGGAATCAGGCATTTAATTTGGGGTGGGGTCACTGATTTTCTTCTCACCCTCCTTAGCCCTTTGGCATGGCATAGCCCCTCAGGTCTCGGATGCACACAACACACAACATCATCTCTTGCAGAGGCAACAAGCTCCCCCTGGGCCACCCTTGAGAGGTGGCTGTGTGGCACCTGGTGCCACTGTCCCTCCCTGACTGCGGTGCCACGGCCAAGTGGCGGCTGCATTCTGTCCTGCCTCACAGTCTAGGTGTCTCTCAGGCTTGCTTCAATTTGGGTCACCTCTGCGGTAGTGCACTGTGCTGTTGTCAGGCCATCAGGGCAGCTGATAACTTGTACTTTCTGTTTGTTTTCTTAACTGTAACCTGCCGTTTTTCTGCAGGGTCTTATTAAAACCTACATAACCACCAATCAGAAGGGGACTTGTTAATCAGGCCTTGGTGGAGGGGTCTTTCATGAAATATCAGCTTCCTTTTGGCTGAAAGAAACTCAAAAAGGATGAAAAACTGTTGGTGCCAGCTGAGCTGGCGATTCACGATAATGGAGAAATCAAGCTAGGGTTGGTGAGATATACTGCCTGCCTCAAAGTAGATTATGTTGCTTTTCTGCAGGGGTTTAAGGGAGTAATCGCCACCTGCTGCAGAGTTATTCACATGTCCTTTGGTTACACTTTATTTGAAATGTACCCCCACCACCACTCTCAAGTTTTAGTCTGCTGATGCAAGATGTCTGCTATCATAATCCAAAACACGTCAAAGCCAGAAAGAGTAGGAGACCCTGAGATGTGTTCAAATTTGTGAGCCCTACTTGGGTACAAATGTATTCGTAGTGGGAATTTTTGATTTGTTTTACACAGTGTCCGTTAAAAGAAGTCCTGTCTGTACCAATAGACAAATAATGTTTTAAACTGTTAAAACTCTTTAAAAAAAAAAAAAATGGTGTGCAAAACTGCTGAAAAGGATTAGCTGCCCCAGGCACAGAGGTTTCCAGCAGAACCAAGATAAAGATTGCACAGTGGACGAGCTCTTTGCGTCGTGAAGGATGGGCACATTGTAGCGTTACCAATTCACATTTGCTTACCCCAAGTTTCCTTCTATATGTCTCTCATTTTTTTTGTTTTCGACTCTGGCATTTAAAACCAGCCCCTCCCCATCATGGGATTTTCGATGTTCCAAGCAGTGACATCATCATTTGCAATCAGTCCATGATCCCTGGCGCTGATACAGTGCTTGGATGGGCTGTATCTCTGCGATGCAGCCACTCCTTAATGTTCTGTGAAGTGGAAGCACATGCAAGTAGCAGTGTCTGTGTGAGAAACTACAGACTGTTTGCAGCTGATGGTATCACTGATCACAGCGCCTATAATGGCACAACAGGGGTTTAATCCTCCAGCCTGTGACATGGTTGGTTAATATTGGTCACTGGCTCTTGGTGCTGATGCTACTACTTGTATAAGTTGCTGCTTCAAGGAAACTTGAGTACACCGAGGAGCAGCTTCATGTTCTGCAGTGAAGCAGCCAGAACAGGTAACAGTGTTAGCATCAGGAGTCACAGGCATGTTGCTAAATGGAGGAGCTATAATGGCTGATAAGAGGCCAACATGTAGCCGTCCCTAGCCCATGTGCCATTACAGATGCCCTGATAAGTGACATCGCTTTCAGTCAGTCCATGGCGTCTGACACTGATACCGCTACTTGCATGGGCTGTGTCAGTTAGTGACATTATGTCAGTTGCAATCAGTCTGTGGCCCCTGACACACAATCGGCTACTTGCATGGGTGTTTCAGCTAGTGAAATTATATCAGTTGTAATCAGTCCGTGTCTCCTGACACTGATACCACTGCTTGCATGGGCTGTACCAGCTAGTGACATGATCGTTTTCAGTCAGTCCGTGGCCCCTGATGCTTGCTGGTGACATCATTGGTTGCAGTCAGTCCGTGACTCCTGACACTGATAGCAGTACTTGCAAATGGCATTCCAGCTAGTGACGTCATTGGTTGCAGTCAGTCCAAGGCACTTGATGCTAATATCGCTGCTTGCGTGGGCTGGTACTGCGATGAAAACCGAGCCACTCCTCATTGTACTCATTGTTCATTGAAGCAGTGACTTATGCAGGTAGCAGTATACCAGTGTCGGGAGTCAGTGAGTGGTGGAAGCCAATGGTGTCGTTGCTTGGAACATCTATAATGGCACAATGGAGGAGGGGTTACATACAGGCTACTTTTAAAGACCCAGAGAAACCGAAAACAAACAAGACAGAGCCACAGAAAGGACATTAAAAGTATGACTTGGCAGTACTGCAGTATGGCCATTTCCTTTAAACAGTCACACACATGTGCCACGCACACACAATGCTGTTTGAGTTTAAATCTGTATTTTTTTGTTCTTGATTGTTAGTGAATCTGGTTGCTGGTAAAAGTCAGTGGTGGAATGGATATAGTCCAGGAGGGTCACCCAGACCTCGGCTGTTATGCCTTGTCTTTCTGTTTTAGATCTTACCCTCTGCCCAGTCTCTTAACTGAATCCAGGCAGGACAAAATGTATGATCACCTGCATTGGGTTGGGGTTGGGGGCTTTGTGACGAAGAACTGCAGCAGAAGAATAGAAATGTATTGCGCTTTGATTGGGAGAGTGATCCTTTAAAATCATGGTTTTTGATATAAAGCTGATTTCAATAAATTCATAAAGCAGCTTCTTATGCCCATGTCGCTGTGAACTGTGCTCTATCGTTCTCAATGCTGGAACTGGACCCAATAGTGCATTCATGATCACCTTTGCAAACCCAACACCCCACTCTTATCCTCCTCCCATACCTCTCTTACTGATGTATTTGATTAACTTTACAATGCCTTTTCTCCCTATGTCAAAGACCAGCTCCTGACTCCACTGTGCCCCTACTCCTACCAGGCACTGTCCCAATCTGGTGCTCTGTGGTTTATCCCCCCATTACAGAGCCATGTCTTACCATCCCAAGAGTCAGGACCAGTCACTGGTGTTACTAACCCAAGAGCCACATAGCAGCCACTCGTCTTACCACCCCAAGAACCAGCTGCAGCTACATGGAGTTAAGCAGACTGGATAGGTGGGTCCAAGATATGTGGGTCTGGCATTAAGTCAGATACCCACAGCCCTGGAGTCATTTTCTTTCTTTTGTCCCCTCTCACTGGCTCCCATGATGCTAGCGTCACTTCCAGTCACGAGGCATCCCACGGGAATTATGGGTGTCTTTCAGCCTGGGGCCGCCGAGAGCTGTATAAATTAAAAGTTTCCAAGAATTTCTTGGAAGATTCACAATTATGTTGATTTTTCTCTGGAATCATGCCTTCCACGACTTGATTTACATAGGGCCTGTCAATGACAGTCGCCACTGAGAGAACACAAATAACTTTGAAAAGAGAAATATATTATGTGTGTGTGTGTGCATGCGTGTGCGTGCGTGCGTGCGTGATCGGGATCAGCATAATGTGCCAGCTGTCTACATTTGAACACTGTTTACTGATGTGAAAAGACCACCGTAGACCTTTACAGAGACGGTGAAGTAGCATTACAGCATTTTTTCTATGGCGTGTTTCACTTCTTGGGCATGTGACTGACACAAGGCATACCCTGTGACACTTTCTACAGTTGTTTATCTTGCTTTTAAATGAAAATGAAAATTCCTCTTAGCAGTCTAAAGAGGCAGGCTTTAAAAAACAAAAATTGTAAATATGTCAAGATAAAAGTTTTCCAGCCCTGCTCTGAGCTGTTGAGTTACGGAGAGAGGGGTAGTGGTAATGTAAACCCAGTTTTTTTAAGGAGATTTATTTTTATTTTTTGTTAATTATTGATGTATTTATTGGGAAACTTTAAAACCACCATTTTATGGATTATGAAGTCAGGCTGAGGATGTTTGGAGTGCTTTGTGTGATGAGTGGATGGAAATTATCCTGTGTTGTCACCTCTTCATGGTGTATTTTGTTGGTCTTAAACAAGTGTCTATCAAGGAGCACAGAGGGCAACTGGCAGGTAGGTGGGGAAGTATTTATTTAAAAAAAATTGTAACTAAATACCAATTTAAGTGGTTACTTAAGTTCTGTCTTGTGTAAAATTGAATGTTTGGTGACTTCTGATCAGAGTTAGAATGTGGCGATACCTTATCGTGTCTGGAAGGACAGTTTTAGATTTTGGCAGCTGAAAGTCATGATACATGTGAGTTCTAGTTAATTGATAAGGCGTAGGTGGGAGGGGTCATCTTTAATCACAGTCCCTGCATGACACTCACTGAGGGGTCATTGTTGCTGAAAATGCGATTACCAAACAATGCGCCATTATCCAGAGTGTATCCGGCTATTATGAAATGCAGCAAGCATGACAAATTCTTAAATTATGTTTAATTTAAAAACAAAACCTGACCCTGCTTTATCCCCTGCTGCAAACAAGCTGGGCACTCATGCATGCTGTGTGGTTAACATGGGGTAGCCATAGGCGTGCCAGCGCATCACTAGGCGGCATGTCATCGACAGTTTCAGAAAGCAAAATGTGTAGCAAATACAGAATCTGTTCCTCAATCATTTCTGAGGCCACCTCACCTTGCAAAGGGTGACAAGCTGAGATAAAGTAAACTAACAACGTGGCTATTTTCTCCCCTCCCCCAGGAAGCAAGGTGAGAAACAGTAAAACAAAAGAATAATACATTGGCCCTCTTCAGGTCGAGACACTAGTGAAAACCAGGGGTCTTGGGCCCCTACTATGGGGTTCACAGATGGGGAGGAGAGCAGTACCATCTGTGTCCATGCTGAAAATGTGCGGTGGTACTGTGGATTACACTTGGATGAGCACACAGTTGACCCAGTATCTGAGTCCCTCATGATGTCATCAGAGGCTGCGCCACAGGGGTCAGTGGGGTATGTTTGAGCCAACGTGGCAGGCGGGCATTCACAGGATCAACCAGATATAGAAGTTAATTAAATAAAAAGTAATTAAAAGTGTGCTCGCTGTGCAGATTTCTTAATTGGGACTTCATGCTCTCATCACATTAGTTTTGTGGGGTGAGCATTCCCCTTCCATACCGACCTGTTCCTCTCCCAAAAGATGTCTACTTAATCTCGTCTGTAGGTCTCTCTCTGTGTGTAGAGATTGTTTCAGATACCACAGCATCTCCACACTCTGCATTATCTTCCAGGTCCGATAGCATTTCCGATTGACAGATTTTAGATAGTCACATCAGTGAACAAGTTAATCACAATGACAATCAGTATTGAACCAAACAGAGAATCCTGCATGCGTGATCAGGGATTTACCATCAGCAGTTGAGCAGCGTCATAAAGATGACCCAGTCGAGGTCGAAACCCGATGGCACCTTGTGAATCTGGAGCCATTTGACAATAAAGAATAGCCTTGCAGGGGATGTTCGGTCAGAAAGCTGTTCTGTTTAAATCGGAGTGAAGTTGGCATGGTACTGTGATGACTTTATCTTTGCCCCTGTACCCTGCAGTTAGGAGCAAAAGCTGTTTGGCAGCGTGGAGTCATGGTTCTGTGAGAAATCTTTCCAGTCCGTAGTCGCATCAGAAGGATTTTGGTCTCCATTCTCTGTGATCATTAGATAATAATTAAAAGTCATTTTTCATGAGTGTTACTATCATTGCAGTCATTTTGTTTCTGGTTAAAAATCATAATCTAAAATATTTGCTGGTATAAGAAGCATTAAATATATTTATAGACTAGTTGTCGTCTTTTAATTATGTTGGTGAGATTGACGATGTGATTTAAATATATATATATATTATTTATCTGTGTGTGTGTGTGTATATGTGTGTGTGTGTGTGTGTGTGTATATATATATATGTGTATATATATATATATATATATATATATATATATATGCACCACATATGTATATATTATAGACCTGCCTAGCTATGAAAAATGTAAAGGGTTAAAAACAAACCAAAAGAAAAAGCTTTTGTTTCAGATTTCTTAACTATATGTCCAGGCACTGTCAATCTAATATTTATAATTAAAAAAAAAAAGTTTTAAGACTGCTTCCATGAAACTTCTAATTTCACAGCTCTTCCCCACCACCCACCAAAAATAAAATCCCGGTCGGCATGCAGCAAAATAAATTACAATACACAAAATTCCATCCAGTGGAAGCTTTAAGCCAATTCGTTGCATATGGAGAAGGTCTTTGTCCCTCAGGTTGCATCTGCTTCCAGTGTATATTAGCTGGCTGAGGTTCTAACCCTCTGCTTGTGATCTCAGTCTGTTGCTGTGGAAACACCCGTGATGTCACAAGCTGAGGGCTGTGACTCGGCAGAGAATGAGCTGCTGGGGTAGGTGGTCTCTAAGGAACAAAAGATTCTATTATGCAAATACCCATGATAACAGGAAGGAAGAATGGAAATTCAGATTGTTGACATGTTCTGCATTCGTGTTCTGCCAATATCAGTTTTTCTTTTTTTTTTTTTATTGGTGGCAAGAGTCTTCAACTGAAGTTTGTAGGTTTTCTGAAATTCTGACAACAGTAAATTTGCTTTTCCTCATGATCCGACCTTTTAATAATCTCCCTACTGTGCTTTTGTCATGTGTTCCCTTTGAAATAATCTTGCTACCCCCTCCGTATCTTGCTGATGCTGCCTTTTCCCACCTAATAGACTTTTTTTTTCTCTTTTGTATTTTATTGAGTGATATACCATTACAGCCACACATATTGCACTGCAGGCATAGCTACAGAGTACCCTCCAACCAGTTATAATCTTTTCACAGCCCTCTGTAATTGTTCCGAAACTGAACACTCGTGTTGTGTTTCTTTAACAAAAATAACCTAACTAATCCACCAAGAAAACCATAAGGGGACCTTACATAGCTCAGTCATTCAGTACCTCTTGAGTTAGACACCCGGGCAAATGACCACGGAAGAGTAACCTGTAAGTTTAAGGAGACCATCGTGACCGTGTTTATTTTTAATTACTGATCAGTTCCAAAACCCTGTGATATTTTATTTATCTACTTTGTAGTTTTAACAACAAGATAGGTACCCTATATAAAAACATGTATATTTGCAGGTAAAACCAGCCTTGAAACAGATAGAAGAACAGGTGGCATTCTTTTGTCACGGTGCTGTAAATTCATTGCATGGCTGTGATGTCATAAATTGCGAGAGTGCAGCTCGAGAGGCTTATGCTATCACAGGGATCCTGAGATGGATCTAACAGCAGCTGTAACAGATGGATGCCCGCCTGTTGGTTTTGTAATATATGGTTGCTGATTTTTTTTTTGTTCTGCCCCAGATTTGTTTCTGTGGGCACCACTCTTGTCACTTTCAGAGTGAAGTTTAAAAGCCATGACAGGAGCAATTGTTGAGAACAGCTAAGCACAAGAGACTTTGCCTGTCTGTCTGTAATACTGTCATTTTGACATCCGGTCGATGACTCTCAATCAGGCTGACTGTCCTAGTAAAAAAAAACTGTAACCATCTATTACAGCATTGTAGTACACTCAGAGTTACAGATACATAACAGCTGGATAAGCATAGCTCACACAAGACTGTTTACAATAAATTGGGAAATACACATGAATAGTAGTTGGAGTGAAACATGGACAGTGACGGCAGAAAAAGACAATGGTCCATCCGGTCAGCCTGTAACACTCTGTCATACCATGAGACCATTTGTCAGTGTGGGGTTTTCTGTATCGCTCCATGTTGCCAATGGGGAATTAATACATATGGTAATAAGCACTCCTCTGGCATAGTGGTACAGCCCAAAGGCTGTCAAGAAAAGACCAGTGGTCCATCCAGTCTGTCTGTAACACCCTCTCATACCCTGGAGCCTTTTGTCAATATGAACTTTCTGCATACACTATCTGCCCCTTGATCTGTGTCTTACTGCTGCCCCTGAGTGATTACTAAGCCCTTAACTCTTTCTCAACCGTGCTTGAAACTATTCATGGTTTCGGCATATACCACCTCCACTAGTAGGCTGTTCCATGGCTCAACCACTCTCTGTAAAATAACACTTTTATCATATCCCTCTTGAATACCCCTCGCTAACTTCTACTCGTGTCCTCGTGTTCTAGATTAGCTACTCCTGTTCAATAGTTCCTTGCGGTCCACCGTGCTCATTCCTTTCAGGAACGCGGTCCCTGTCATACTCCCCCCAACTCCCAGTCCGTGAGTTTCCTAACAGTCACTACTAATGCAAGCTGCCTGACCATGCCCCTCGCACCCCACCATTTACTCTAGCACATCTTCTCCGCTCAGCCTCCCTCGCTCACCCTATTTCTCCCTATACCTTATCACCCTTCTTCCCCCACCCTTCACCTTCACATGAGTACCTACCTCTCTTTCGTGCCTCCTTTCTTCACCCACTGCTAGCTATCCTCGTCCCTCTGAACTACTGACAAGGCATTTTGTGGCAGCTTATCTCCCCACCCTCATAAAGTGTTTTTCTTGTTATTTTAACCTGTATCTATGTTTTGAGTTATTGTGTAAGTTCTGAATCCAAGCTGTATCGTTCATTGTGATGTACCTTTGCTTTCTCCTATTGTACTTTGTTTTCAATCTATGACATGGAACCTTTGTAAAAGAGCTTGCTCAAAGGTCTTTTCGAATCACTAAATAAATAAAAATATCACCCCTCTCTTGTCTGACCTCGAGCAAGTACATGTTCTGCACCGTAAGCCGATTCTCATAGGATCTGCCCAGTAAGAGTAACAGTAGTTGGTGAAGCTCGAATACAAGTTGGAAAGCAGGGCCTCTACTGAACTGATGCCACTGGGCTCCAGAACTGATCAGTAATTATAAAATGAATATTAGGCAAGACAGGCAGCATCAATCAGGCACCTTAAAAAAGAGAAAAGAAAGATGAGCTTTCAAAGCAAACGAGGAACAGCAGGGAAATTATGTTGGGTTAACACAAGCCCAGATGTCCAATTCTGTTAAAAAGATAAAGCAAGATTTATGCTTCCTTTATGGAGTTCTGTCTAGAACCCCTGGCCTCAAATAGCCATCATTTAAACAGTATATGGTAATAAGCACCATTGGAAGGATTACATTATTTTGGAGGTAGTATAGCGCAGTGGTTTAAGGCTCTGCGCTGCAAATCTGAGACCTGGGTTTGAATCCCACAGCCCCCACTTGCATACTGTGTGACCCTGAGCAAGTTGCTTAACTTCCTGTGCTCCCAGGTTGCACCTGTAAACAAGCTTTCAGCTTAGTGTGTCTACCTGGTTAAACAATTGGAAGTCCATTTATAAGCGCTCATCTTCTGACCTTCTGTAGAATTTGCAGATATAGCTGGTAGCCGCTTCCTCTGTCTAATAAAGTGAAAAACTGACTGTCTGCAATATTGGTGCTCCAGGAAAACTTGTTTGTAGTCCTTGATCTACTCCACTGCATCCTTCTGGAAACTTGGGAACATCCCCCACAGTGTAGCCACTAATGGTGCAGTGGGAGGAGACTACTGCATATTTGCTTAAGATTGGTTATGCGTGGGGGGCATTAAAACATTGATTTGACATCAGAAAAATACCCACTGGCCCATCTAGTCTGCCCAGCCTTACGTATAATATGATAGAATTCCTTAGTGGTCACTCATTCCCCTCCCCTGTCATCCTCCCCTGCTGTCCCACCAGCCTCATACCTCTGTCCCACCCTCGCTTGAACCCTTTCACTGATTTGGCACAGCCAACCTCTTTGGCAGCCTGTTCCTCTATCCACTGCTCTCTGAAAAGAAATATGTTGATGTCCTTCCTAAATCCCCATCCTGCCAGCTTCAGTTCCCCCTTGTGCCCATATATCTGCTCATTGTGAGCGTTCCTAGTGTCTTACTTTATCATTTCAGTCATGTCCCATCCCTCTTTTCTGTGCTCCAGTGTGTACATGTTGAGGTCCTCAAGATTCTGTTTTATCTGAGTCAATCCATCCATGTCTCTCACATTATTTAGTACACCTAAGCGCTGCTCTCAGTGCATCACAGAATCCCTCTGGGTGGCGTCAGAGCGGACACCCCACTTCAGGCAGTGCCTTGCTACTTTCCAGCCATGACAGCCCCTTCTCTCATCTTTGGTCATTCATGCTTTGCAGACCCCCATGGACGGGCTTTCCGAGAGCCCCTCTGGAGCACTGTCAGGTTATGGCACATGGTGGGCACAAGATCTGTGCATGCTGGTACCATAGTAGCGACCGCCAGCACTGTGCTCTTTTTAGGATTTGTGTTTTTAGATGGTACCTGATAAGGGCAGTGCACATCCACCCCAGTTTACAGTGAAATGCAAATTTCTGTTCCCTGTTTTACAGCACGCACTTCACTTTAACCTGCAAGAGTTTGGGTCCCAAGAACAGCCTTAAAGATTGGGTCATGCGTGTGTTGTTCTGGAATCTCTCATGGGGCCTTTTCTTTGGAGGAGTACTAGGTCAAAGGGAAGCAGATGTGTTTGACCACAGATTGTACAAAATTAAGGTTACAAATAAAAAAATTAAAGAGCAGGTGCTAAGAATGTGCATTCTAAAGAATATGGGCGGATTTTCAGACAGTTGCTTCTGTTTTTATGGATGCAGCTGCCAGACATCCACCCAGATGGTTGACCTCCTACAAGGTGGTCTATCATTTGAGCGCGATCACCAACTTGTACCCGAAAACAATGTGTGCATCTAAATTAGATGCATGCACTTTTTTGCTGGATAAGCGCAAGTGATGCAGAAGCATCAGGAATGTTTGTAGATAAATGGCACAAAATCCCAAAAATTTGCTTGGATCACATGTATCCAGAATACAGACGTGAGGGCTGTGTCCATCTGTTTGAATCCGCCCTCCCATACGTTTCATGCCTTTAGCTGTCTTAGTAATGACTTTTATTCTGCTCTTTGTTGCTTTCCTTTTGTTAATTTTTCCTTTGTTTAACCAAGTAATAGTAACACACACAAAAAATGGAATCCAACAGAATTCTTGTATACCGAGACCAACAAATACTTCTGACAAGGCAGACAAGCGTATTTCAGTGGAAACTGCAAATCTGCTTGCATCCTTTCCTAAGAAAATAACACTGATTTATTGACCTTTTTATGATTAAACAGGTGGTATTTTCTTCCTAATCATAGTTGATGTGGGCAAAGGAATTAACCTTGCGGGGCCGCGGACTGATACATCAGTCCGAAATTATATACATTCTAATTCTGTCAGCAACCTACGGCTTAAAATAATATTTTTCTATTTTTTTAACTACAAAATCACACAGAGAACAACATTACAACTGAATAAAGGTGCTATTTGTTACTGAAAAGTTTCTTATTTGTGAAGGAGATGAAAGGCAAATCTACAGATACTACTGGAAATACTTTGTGTTCCTCAATAGTTGGGATTTCCTGACATCACAGTACCAGAATTCTGTTGAATTTCTATTTACTAGCAGGTTGAAAAGTAAAGGTGAAAACCCACTGTTTAATTACACAGACAAAACAAGAATGATTAACAGTAAAATGTCTTTATTTTAACCAACCCATTAAAATGCATGACTGTAGTATCAGTGAGCCCCTGCCCTTTAAAACTCTTTGCAGGTTTATTGCACAGCACACTGTTTCTGAGCCATCATCTTGTCCCATTCTTATAACATAGCTTGAGATACTTTTGTCACTGTATAAACAGAGAATAATGCATAGGCGACCGTGTGTTATGAAGTTGTTTTACACTCAGCGTGTGTGGTCACCTATGAACCTCGAAAGCAAAGCCCAACAGGTTTATGTGGATATCACACACTGAGAGTATGTTAAACAAAAACTTCATATGCACACAGTCAGTTATGTTTTAGTTTTATAAGTGCTGCAGGGACTTAACAGTGCAGCGTGTCAGTCAGGCATACCTGGTTATTACAGGTGTTTACCACTGTTGTACTGTAAGTGGATGTGAAGCGTGAGCACTTAAACACACATAAGTAGGTCTGGCATCATACCCAATTTTTATAGCATTTGATTACTAATAATCCATGTCATAAGGGGAGGGCACCAGTTATATAGGGGATATGTGATAGGAGGCTGTGTGATATGGTTTTACCTTCATGAGTGGTCCGTGACCGCTTGAGAGGGTACAAGAGGTCACTGACCATTAATAACATATCTGTTGGCTGCACATCACATATGCGGTTTATACAGTAAACATTAATGCTTAAAAAAAAGTTGAAAAAGGTAAAATTTAGCTCCGATATTTTACCAGTCTGTAAGCACCGATTGTTAAAATTAACTGCAGCTGCTCCAGTTCATGAAAGGGCTTCCTCACACTGGAACGCGGGTTTAGCACAGCGCAGGGCAAAGCAGTCCGCTGAGTAACATACCCCCACTGACAAGATAACATTAGTGACTAACCCTACTAGCAAGAGAGAAAATATGTGTCTAGCTGGGATTCTGTGTTTGTGGTACCATTTTTATTTTACCATAAAAGCGCTAATGTAGAGACATTTTTATAGACTTCATTCTGTACTCCTGCCTCCCCAATATCTGTCCCGCTGACCGTTTGCGTTCCCAAACCCATTATTGTGGCACTACATTTCACTTTATGTTTACCTTGTTACAGCTTCCTTTTGTGTCCTGGTGTAAACTCCGATGTCCCCGCTGTCCCATAAGGTCAGGGAGCAGTGTCCGCTGCATAGTAGTCGCCAGATGCAAGAAGAGTGAGTTAAACAGTGGGTATTTCAGATATTGCTGAGAATATTAATGGGGGGAATGGAGGAAGCATTTATTTAATGGAACTATCCGTCATTTAATTCAAATGGGAAAAACATGCAAAAGCAGAATCCAGACTGGAAAAGAACATCTTGTAAGACTGGAGAAAAAAGGCAATCTGAAATAGAATAAAAAGGTATAGAATTTCCACTGTAACACAAACTGTTACTTTATGAGAAGTATTTTCTTGAAACAAAGGAATTAGAGCTTTATGTCCCAGACTTGAGCCCCTCCCGTGATAATTTATAAGTTGTAAAATTATTTAAAAAAAATGTTTTCTGGAATTCTTTAAATTCTTATGAATTGAAACTAGTATTCATATCTATGCGTTATAGACATATTTATATAGATATATATATATATCTCTGTATATAAAATAATTCTATTAGTGCCGCCTCTCAATTAGTAAATTATACTTTTCTACTAAGGCTGTAATGGGTATATAATAAATGGAATAGTAAGTATTGTTGACTGTGTGTTTTCAGTGGTCATCAAATATATGCAGGCTGTAAAGTTGACTCCTCTTTTTTCTTGGGGGCCTGCATCTTGTCAAGGTGTCGTTTTGCTACCGTACAGTTGGTGTTTTTGTGGTGGAAGAAGCTGGAGAAAATGTTTCCTCCTGAAATTAATTGGAAGCGGTTTACACAGTGCCCTCTGTGCGAGTTTCTACTTTCGCCCTGGGAGGTGGTGCATGCAGTGATATCAGGGGCGTGCGCTGACATCTGCCCTGCCTCCAGAAAATGCTAACACTAGCTGTCAGACCCCTGGGGATTGGGCGGCGTCGGACCACCCCTCGCGGGAGGAGGAGAGCACTTCATGGGCCTCAACCCCGGCTGGCCCTCAATCCCAGGCTCGTCCCCCCTTTGTACTGGGTGGTGTTGCCTGATAAATGTATTGGTGGAAAATGCTGTCAGCCACTTACAGGCCAGCATTTCTCGTACTCATTTTCTAAAGGCGTTTCTGTGCAGCGGCATACATACAGCTGTAGGCAGTTATATTAGAATCAGTTGTGCAAAGAAATCTTTATTTTTTTATTTGTTTACATTTGATCTTTCCAGGATTGCCCTGCTGCTCTTGTTCTAACAGGCATGTGATTTGTGAGGTCACACATCTCAGTAGGCCCTGATTGATGGACTGAAGTGCTGCAAGGTTGTCACCTGTTTAGGGTCTCACAGTGAGTAAGTGGCTGTGTAGGGATTTAAACCTATGCTCTAGCCACCAGACCATGCAGCCTACATAAATATGTTTCCTACTCCTGTGTCAAGAGATCTTTAATATCCACCATGAGAGACTGGCAGAAGGGCCTTAGGGATTCCTGTAGTACAGCAACCCCCAAGAGTGCCTCGCTGCAGAGTCAGCTTTGTCTGTGAGCCTAGGCATCTAATGGGGGACTTAAACTCCTCACCTTATAGCTCTAAGAGTACTACCAGCTGAGCAGAAATAAGTTATTGTTGGGGAGGGAATCAAAATTATGTAACATTTTGGGCACAAACAGCTGAGGACGCTGTGGAGTGCAGTGTGTAGCTTATTGCAGAAAGGGACTGCAGAACATTAAACAGCAAGTTGTTCGCTGTAGCAAGAAAAGTTTATTGAAGTGGATTTTAAGATTACAAACTGCAAAACGTTGGGTGTTGTTTTAGGGTTACCATAGCTCACAGATCGTAATCTGTTTATATTATGCAGAATTAAAAAAAGTCCAACTCAAATTGTGAGGATTGCAATTCCATTTTAAGGTGCAAGTGACATTTGAAAAACCACACTTGCTTACGCTCAAGTGGTTATGTCCCACTCATTGCTGCTGTGTAAAGCATTTGAGATGCGGTGTGTGTCAAAGGTGGTATATACACCCTTATAAGTTAGGTAAGAGAAATCCTGTGCTGTGACTGGTGTAATCCAGTCCAATGACTGCAGTTACTACAGCACAGTCTTATCTCATAAGCTGTTGGCGCTTTTTAACCACTTTATGATCCTGTAATACACCAGTGTCTGCATTTATGCTCGGATAACCACACACCCCATGTGGTAGAAGGCTTTTAGCTCTGTCTTGTGCCTCACTGTCCTCCCTGTGTGTGTGGTGGTTATAACCACACACTACATCATGTACTACCACTTACCAGTTCTGTTTATCTCCACCGTTTTATGAGTCTTATCCCTTTCTAGTGGGAAGAAATACACCACACTGCTATCATTACGTATAAGCTGTATGCAGTACAGATGAAACATACATATTAGAAACATCCATTTATTGTATTTACACAGTATGTCTAGTGTAAGAAAAACTTATACTTACCTGTCCACTTTTTTCTAATCGGTTTATGTAACCAGAGAGAGTTAAACTCAGTTATGCACTTTGGTGATTGACAGCTCATTTGACCCAATCAGATATACCATTTTAAAACATCCTGGGGGATAATATACTTCCACCGCTAAAAACTTTGAAATTATTGAATGTTTTATTTTTAATGCCAGTATTTATACACTGCTGACCAGACTGGCTTTTCTTGTGTAAACCATGCTTCCCAAGTGTGCGCATCTAGAAAAACTACCCTTCTCCCTGTGCACACATACTGTAACCCACGAGTCAAAAACTTAAGAATATAGTAAGAAATTAAAAGCAAATCTGCAGTGTACTCTTGGCTGGCAGTGGGGCTTTATAATTTGCATATGGGTGGGGATGCATTGCACTGTGCACATGTGCGGTTTCCTGCTATTTATTTGCTAAAAGTGATCATATGCAGAGTCTACCTCTTGATACCCATCCCGAGGAGCATCAGAGGTAAATATCCGACGAGATGATGTCACTCAGTGTCCAGAGTATTCTGTCCAGAACACCTGAAATTTTCTGTTCACACACCTCAGACATTCTTGACCTTCACCCAGGCAAAAATACTTATGCAAGGATAAATTCATAAGTTGTATATAGTTATTTATAGAAAGTGTTTTTTTATTTCACTCAGAATTGGTCCTTGGCTACAGCTCAGTAATTATTTATCCCCAATAAAGCTCAACATCTATTTATTTAGCTTTTGTTGACCAGGTAAGTACACGAGACAAGACATTTGCCTATTTTCAGGTACGACCGGTGAGTACAATGAAATACAAGTTCATACAGAGGACAGCATGATACAAGTTAGACATTACACAGGATCCGGTAGAACCAGATGAACATAACACAAGCAGTCAGTAAACACAGAATAGGAACAGAATATATACATAGTCACCAAGGCTATGAACAGTGCATTATACAATTCTATACAGTTTGGAGCCCCAAAGCAGAGCACTGATCAAAGCATCACCTGAAACAGAGGTAAGTACATTATATACAGAGCAGAACCCAAGCAGGCAGGATGCATCAGCAGGACCTGTGCAAAGGGTACCAAAGAAGAGACGATGTAAGTCCAGTGCAGGGGACCAAGGTTAGTTATGGCGGTTTAGGACAACCACACGCAGAGGAGAGCTTCAAGTAATTCCACAGGGAGCTCCGAAGGCATGAGTGGGAGGGGAGGAGTGGACCTGGGAGGAAAGGAGTTCCATACTCTGGGGCACATGAAGCAAATCCCTGTTGCCCATTTGTGTTAGTGGCAGGAACTTTGAGAACAGCAGGACATAGACCTCAACAGATCAGTTTCTCCCAATCCTCTGTCTACCAACAAATAATTTCTCTCTTTCTCTTGGTGTTTGTATGTGCATAGGGGTTTCTTTCTTTAGAAGCTTATTTTTATAGTGCTGTTGGTATAAGCCTTGTGATGCTGTTCTGGTGTTTCTAACAGTAGTGGGACAAAGCTAATGTAATGCACAGTGTATATTCATATTCACATTTTGACTGTTGACCAGACCATATTGGCCAACTTTGCAAAAAAAATGCATTTGATCTTCAACATTTGCCAACGATAAACCCCTTTGGTACTTCTGAATTACATGTTGCTCAGTTGTGGACATACATGTGCTTGCATTATCTGTATCATGGCACCAGTAGGCTGCATTCTACTTCCTGTGGCGTCATATTGTTGAGGCTACATACGGTAAAGTAAGGTTGGGCCAGTACAATCAGATTTTACAAAAATATTTTGTGCAGTATGTTTTGTTGTTATTTATGTGAGTGTAGTCCTAGTGTGTCCTCTCTGTTTACTGTTAGGAGTTTTCCTAACTTTGCCTACTAGTTTTATGGCCCGGGATCTCAGTGTTTGATTTTTATTACCCTTCTTATTCTTATAGTGTCTTCTGTCCCATGTGACCGTGATGTGTCCATAACCATAGATTCAGCAAGTACTAGTTTAGTGTCAAGTTTAGGGCTATGATAAGTGTCTCTCCTTACACAGTAAGCACCTTTAAGCACCAGTAAAAGCTACATTCACAGCTTGGCAAACACCTGAGGGATAATTAGTGGGCTATTCCGTAGAAACAGCTGGAATGTTCACTAATTATGGCACTGATGACCTGAGGTGATTTGTGTGCTTTTTATGGCAGTGTGTAGTTTGATAAAATAAAAAGCTTTAAAAACAAAACATTTATTCCTGCTTACTAGACCAAGACACATATTCAAAGTACATCCAGCAGACCTGGGTTTGATTCCACAACCTCCACTTTCATACTGTGCGACTCTGAGTAAGTCACTTAACCTCCCCAGTGCTCCGGTGCGCCCCTGAAAACAGGCACTTCCACCTAGTGGGCCTTACCCGGTTACCAAAGAATATTTAAAAAAAAAAAAAAGCTTGGGTTGGAAAGAATTATTTAGTTGAGGCCAGAACATCAGACTTCTAACAGCAGATTGCTGCTGCAGCAGCAGCAGCTAACACTCACTGAATCAGTGGTCCTAAATGCATCACTATTACATGGGACAGGAGGTAAGTAAATAAAGTTTATTTAAATAGTGCCTCATCCTGGAGGCTCTGGGCACTGTACATGTAGGCAATATGATACACAACAATACTGAACATAAAACAGGATAAAACAAACAGTATATCCTAAATAAATAAACCACGCAAATGTAGCAGTATATAAAGCTTTTAACTATAATCACCAAATGCTTTTTAAAAAGATGCTTTCAACCCTGTAAAAATTTCCACCAGTGGGGCCTTCCTCAAATGTCTTGGGAGCGAGTTCCATAAAACTGGGCCTGCCACCTCAAATGCAGAATCTCCAGAGGATTTAAGGCGGGCCTGGGAACCCTAGGAGGCCCTCGGCAGAAGCAGAGCAGCGCACAGGATGGGCAGGGGTCAGGAGGTCACTCAGGTAGCTAGGGCTGGACCTGTGTAGGGCCTTATAGATGAGCAGGCCCACCTTGAAGATGATCCTCCACCTCCCGGCAACCAGTGCAGCTCATGGAGAACCACAGTCGTGACAGGACCCTGGAAGGCCTGTCAGCAACCTGGCTGCCGCGTTCTGCACCAACTGCAGGCGCCAGAGACCCCTCCATTGACCCTGAGGTGACAGAGCATTACAGTAATCAAGTTGCGATGTCACAAAAGTATGTACCAGTGATGCAGGTCATCAGGCGGAATCAAGGTTTTATTCAAGCAAAGAGATACTGTAGGAAAGCAGCGATAAAAATTAAAACATGGAGATCCTCAGGGGCCATCAAACTAGTAGACAAATTTAGAAAAAATCCTATCAGCAAACAATGGAAAGGACACACCAGGACTGCACACACAAATCAAAACGCTCTGTGCAACATGTTTTTGCAAGGTTTGACTGTAGTTCTCTTAAGAAGGCTGATGGTGAGACCCTTGGTGCTATAAAATAAACATCCTTATTACCAGTTAATAGAAATGAGAACAGCTGAGTAATTGATGAAAAGTGACTTTTCCCCCTTGGATTATTACTTGCTTTTAAGCATTGACAGAGATATATCAGTGAAGAAAAGGAAGTTATCCTTGACGTTTGGGCAACTACTGAACAGTCATATCCATTAAACTCTCCACTTCAGAGAAAACCTTGTGTGTTCCTAACGTGTGTGTTCTTGTTCACGGGACACATTTTGTCTCCCTCCCTACCTGTAGAGTCCTTCTTACGTGGAGGGATTTTGCTAGCAGTAGTCTCCCTGAATTAGTCAGCGTTTGCTAACTCCTTAGTGCAGCAGCTGCCGACCTTCTCACATGTTTATTAGGCGAACCTTAGTCCCTACAGTATAAACACTTCATGTGAAGTTGTTGCACTCCTTAACTCCTCAGCTGTGAGACGCCATTTTGAATTAAGGTTAAGCAGTGGAATCCTCTGACCTTGAAAAGGGCTATTGGATTTAAAGTCCGACTCTGCAAACCTTTGGTCCATCAAGTTCTTTCCACATCAGATCAGTGGCATAACCATTTGTTCACTTTTCATCTAGGTTTGTACAGTATTTAGTCCTAAAAATCTGAGCGTTATCAGCTGATACTACCTAAGATGGAAGTCGGTGCCACAAATCAACCACTTTTTGTGAAACAACATTTTGGAATATCGTTGCTACCTTAATTACCCACTGATGCCCTTATTTTATCTCCTCATTAGAGAGTATTTAGCAACATATTACACTCAAATGTCCAATATCTTTCACCTGTTTGGAGCCTGATATTGTGTCTTTATTTCCTTTCCCCATTGAGACCATCCCCGTTTGAATAAATGTTTGTCATGTTCACTTTTTGATACTTGCTGAGAGGGAAAACATAAGGCTGAACCCCAGCTGCCAGATGCATTTATAAAACCACAGGGAGAAAAAGGAAGAACATGATTGGCTGAACCACATGACATGATGGATGATGGCTAAGGGGTTATTTGTTAAACTTTGAAACATTCAGACATTTTCTGCCTAAAATGAGCAGTTTTGAATGTGCAATAACTCACTCCAGGGTGTGCAGTAAAATGGACCTTACTACATGCCCTGTCTTGGATTATTGTTTTCAGAACATCACTGGGCATGAGTGACTGAATAAAGGAAGGAATACTTCAAAGGCTGTTGGCAACCACATTTTTGAGATAGGAGCCAGTTACTACCCACTTCAAAAATAAGCTTAGAGCCTCAACCCAACATGTGGACTCAACTCTCCATTCTTTTTGGTTTATTGTTTGTTTTGCTGGGGGCATCTTTCAGGGCAGAGGCCCCTCCACCACTGTACTTTTCATCATTGGTATTGCTAACACAGGGATACAGCACACGTGAGATGTGTCTTTCAGATGAGCCGTTAAATCAAGGTCCTGTCTGCCTGTTCTGGTGTTTGTTCAGGTGGAGGTTAAAGATCCCATGGCTCTTCTCGAAAAAGTATAGGAATTTCCCGTGCCCTGGCCAAATTTCCCCATTCACTAAAATACCACCAACAGCTTAACCTGGTTCTCTATGTCAGTTTGCATCTGTATCGTCCCCGGACGAGGTTGAAAATCAGCAGAATTGACTAGTCCTCCTTTCACAGTCAAAAACTAAATAAAAATTGTGTGCTGTTACATATTTGCTCCTAGTAGTCCGTATATAACAGTGGACAGCAGGCTGTAGTGCCACTCAGAGGCAGCAGTGCCAGGATCCTTGAAAGAGAGCAGTACCTTAGCTTGACTTTTGTTGTTTATAATTACCTCTTAACCCTCTCATTTCATGGCATCCCGTGTAGGTGCAGACTGCCTCCCCCAGTCTTGCATCCCACAACTGCATTACAGAAGGCAAGTTTGAATACTGGACTGTTGGTGGTGGAATTTGAACCCATGGCCCATGTAGCAGAAGCGGTCATCCTAGCAGTGCCTTAGTGCCCTTGACTCTGCTGGCTCCATGACGGACATTAATTTTAGCAGTGAAGGTGCAGCACTCCCCTAGATGTAGCATGCCACTTTGCTACATCTGTATGTTTAGTATCTGAGTTGTGTTGCGACTTAGGGTATAAATGTAATGGTTCCTTTGAAGGGTACTTGTCCCCAAATGAGGTTTCAAATTGTCCTACACATTTCATCATTGCTCATCTTGTGTAGAAATTGCTGCTGTTGCTGGTAGTTTTGTAGTTGCCTCCATTTGCTCGATAAACGTGAAACAAACTGGCTATCAGCCTTATTGGTATAACCAAAAAAACAACTTGTTCAATGTTCCTTATATTTCCATAGCATTCCTGAAAGTTAGGAACATCTACATCAGCAAAATCTATAGAAAGTGAGTAGTCATAAATAGGGGTGCCACAATAACCACAATCATTTTCACAAACAGTACTGATATTGTGTCTGTTTTCCTATAACTCCTCGATGACCTGTTTTCTGGATTTACCGTGATATAGCGACAGAGAAAAATTCAGTTTCTCCATCTAATGCCTTGCCCCCTCAAAAAAATTAGAATGCAGATAGGCCTTGTCTTGAACCCAAACCAGACACCATAATGTCATGTTAATACAATAACCATGATCATTGTTTTCAGTGTTATCATACTGTGAAGGCTTTCCTGTCATGACACTCAGTTGTAAAATGTTTTTCAAAACTAGAAATAAAATGAGGTGTTATGGGTTGACGGTGTCCCTTTAAGTAGTAGACACACACTTTTTATCATCATCTTAAGGATGGAAAACGTTTCCAGATATAGCGTAGCAATAAAATACACAATTGTTATTGTCAGCTCCATGAAATTGTTCATGTATGGAGTCTCTTGTTAGGAATCAGATTTCACCCTGATGTGACCCAGTTTCCTGTGCCGCTACTAAGCTTGAGGTTTGTATCTCAGCATTTTCCACGCAGATATGTTTGAACAACATTTTCCTCCTTGTGGATATGTCTGGGACTAAATGGAGTCTTAAGGATGCTCGCCACCATGTTCATGAAGGATGGCCGTCAGGGTGGTGGCTTTCACTGGTCACCCCATTTCAAGAGCAGGCTTCTACTAAATGACAACAGTGCTAAAACCCATTTTACGATATTCACTATATATGTCATATTATGTATGGCTGCCATATTACCCATATGCTAAAACACACTGACGATATTTATAGGAACATAAACCTTGTTTTTAATGTTTTGTGTGAGAATTGGATATTTGAGTATGTGAAGGCTGTTTTATACCCCACTGTACTGTTTCATGTGTTCGTTTTGAAATGACCCTATTTTCCCCTTATTTATGGTGCCTTGTTAATTCTGCCTTTCCCCATACACAATATTCATTTTAAAATTACTAATCCATTCTGGAACCCAGTGACGCCAGTTGAGTGGCTACCCTGTCTGGAACATTTCATTGTAGGCTTCTGTTCAACAGATGTCACTGGTTCTGGAACTCAGAGCTGTGGTATTTCTCAGAAGAGACAGTAGCAACTCATGAAAACGTCCTCTCGGAGAACAGAAAACACGAGGCATTCTTGGGCACCGACACGGTAGCTTGGGCTCAGTTTTGGATTTATCACAACTGCATGGTAGCAAGGACGTGCTGGTTAAAACATTTTTAATTTTTAAATCCCCATCATGTATTGGACTGGTGTTACAAAGAGAAATGAGGAGCAGTATCCCTAATTATTGAGGATAGCGCCAATTTCCTGGCTAACCCCCTCCCACAGTGGAGGATACAGTTTTGAGTTTTATTACTATGCTCTGGATTCTGTGCAGTTGCACTGACTCAGGCGGTCACTCCTTCCTGGGGAGGATCAGCCACTCTGGTTCAGGGAGTGAGTACTTGTATTAACAAAGCTCCCGGGGTGGGGTGCGCTTGAAGAAAGCAGAGAAAGTCATGCACTGTTCCTTAAAAGTGTTAAACAATGGCTTACAGTTTTACACTCTCTCAATGAATGTACTGTATTACTATTTTTAAAATTATAGAATGAGATCACATCAGATAAGTCACCTTTCTTTTTTGCTCCTTGTTTAACTTGTTTAAGGTTTTTGTATACAAAGGTTTACATTTTTATGTATATTTTCTCGTGTACAAAACTGATGTAATATGTGTATAAAACACCATATGTAATATCTGTATATAGTGTGACAAAATGATTTTTGGTTTTTTTTTTTTTTTGGATGTATAAATAAACCTGCTGTGAAGTAATGGTTTGTTGTTCAAATGTCCACTCCGTTAGCAGTCTCCACTTCCCAATTGCTCCTGGTCTCTGCCGTATCACACCTCAGCGAGTAGGTGCAGAGTTTGTCCAGCACCCCAAGTGCCTCTGTTTTATTCAACACACGCACTCACACACCATGTCAAGCGTGGTCTAAATAGTAGCCTTGTCGATGTGGAGGGAGGACCACACTTTCTGTGTTTCACAACACTTCTCAGTTGCATTGTAAGTTTCCGTTAATGTAATTTCACATTTTGTCATTGCACCACTCCATTCCCAGTGCTCCCACATTAAAGCTTCAAGGTGTGACCTCGGTGTTTCTTGGATAGACCTCTGCCTCACTCAAGCCAATATGGCTTTTCTACAACAATTCATAAACAAGCACAAGTGAAACTTTGACATTTCTCATTTACAAGCTCTGTACTCTCATCTCCCCAAGCCCCGGATGGCATATTTGGTGCTAAAATAAATTAAATATCAAGTTATCATGCTGCAGTTCTCCAGTACTGCCATAAGCGAGACCTAACAGTGTACAATCAAGCCTGGCTCATCCCAGGCTGCCATGCCAGTGAAGTGGAGGCAAACTGTACACAGTGCAGAGGTTTTGACATCGGTGCAGATTTGTTCAAAGTTTCATTCTACAGGTGTGTTTTGTTTCCATTCATTGTGTCGCCATCTGGTGGAGGGTATTCTTTTCTTTTTTACTTATGTACTTTTGTACAGCTGGAATAACCTCTGAAATGTATTTGTATACTATTCTTAGCAATAGTTTGTATATTTGACTGCAGTCTTATCTCTTGTTCCTGCCCTTAGAATAATTAAAATATGTTTTTGTAAGATGCAGTATGTCTATGTAAGCTTTTAAATATTCCAGAGGAACCCGAGTTGCTGTTCTTTTTTCCTGAAAACAGAGGAGGATTGTATGTTTCATCAGCTAATACGATAACACTCATTTAGTTTATTTAACTTGTGCAGCTCTATTAAAAATATCAAAGTGCTTTTCAAAAGTAATGACATTTAAAATCTTCTGAAACAAATAGGTTTACAGTCTTGTCACAGATGGAGTCGGACAAATGAATGTGGGAAGACTGTTCCATTGCCAGAGTGCATGAGTGGAGGAGGTGCAGTATTCTGCATTCGGTCTTAAGTGAGGAAGGTCAGTAGACTGCCGTCTGGTGAGTGGGGTGTCTGAGCTAAGGAATACGGGAGCAGGAGATCCGAGAAGAGAAGACTGTCCCATATGTTGGAAAAAGTACATCTTCTTCAAGGATATCTCCTCCATTAGGCCACTCCTTTAGAACTATAACTCAGGCACTAGGATCACACGGAACTTTTGGTAGCCAGGGACCATCCACAGTGATGTCCTACGTCCAAGTATGGGTGGCCCCATCACTCCTAAGTCCCTTTCCTGCCATTGACCATCATCATTGGACCTTCTGAAGGAAACATCAACCACCTAACCATTTTCATTTATTCCTTTAATTTAAAGTGTTATTTCATTATCTCCTTATGCCACCAATATCGAAAGAGCCTTTATTTCAGTATTGTAAGTGCAGAGAGAAATTTACAAAAGACACACGTGTGGTTTGCATGTGCTGTTTGGGCCTGTCTCACAATGTGAGGACTTGTGAGATTTGCCAGAGCTTCAACCAGGCTACAGGGTGACGCCACAAGAAAGCTCTAGAAAATATTCTTCTCAAAACATTGAAAGCCATGGAGAAGGAGCAGGGCCCAAAGTATGTCTCTTCCTCACTGTCAGCGGAAGCAACCACCAACGTCGAAGGATTGGGACTGGAGCAGTTGTTGTCACGGTCCTGCTCTTCGTCTGACCACAAACATAAAGATGTTCTTCAAGAATACTCCTTCTGTCTCCTAAGCTGGTCTCCAGGCTTCCTACACCTGGGCTGTTACCTCCTGATGCTGGTTGGAGGCAGGATTAAACCTCTGCAGCAGGGGGAC
The DNA here is from genome assembly GCA_016271365.2 of Neoceratodus forsteri. Classification (NCBI taxonomy): domain Eukaryota; kingdom Metazoa; phylum Chordata; order Ceratodontiformes; family Ceratodontidae; genus Neoceratodus; species Neoceratodus forsteri. Next base: position 45,848,286 of record CM028132.1, on the reverse strand, counting down.
ATCTAGCCCTCAACATCCGTTGTCTCAGTTTACTTCCTACCATCAAAGCACGGGTACTCTGCAAGCAGAGCTCTGTCACCAGTGGCGGAGCTGAAGACAGCGTGCTGTAAGTCTTGCATTTATTTCTACGTGGACATTATTCAGAACTGTATTCGGTGTTCTAGGGTGGGTTCCTGTTTCAGCCTTGCAAGCTGCAGACTGGCCCCACTCTTCCATAGCACATATTCCCACGGTTTTCTGAGCAATGAGGACATTATCGGGCAACAGTACTCCAGTTCCGTTTTACGCTCATGAGGAGGCAAAACAAAGTTGAGCAGCTTTATTTATCCCCCTTCACGCGCTAGTCCTCCACAAAAGACAGTTAAAAGACGTGTCATTGCCGACGGTGGCCTCAGTTTCTCTTCAATGAGCGCTGCATATCCTCCTCAATGACAGGAGCACTGTCAACTACTCATCAACGAGCACTGCATGCTGACAGAAACAGCATGTATTCATCGATGCTCAGCCAACAGCTCTGCACAGCAACAGCAGCACTAGCCCCCAAACTAAGAAGACTGGAGAAAAGAGTAGATCCAGGAACTCCGGGCTTTGGCTCCTAAAGGGACAGCTTCAGTTCAGCTTAGCATCAGCCTAGGTCTTCAGGGGATAGCTGAATAAAAGCTCCACTGCTGATTCATGGCTTCGGACAAGCCTGCTGGGCAGAAAATGCCAGCCTGCAAATCCCTCTCCAATTACTTTATGGCTCGCTTTGCCTCACATTCAAAAAGGTAGCGTCTGCTCAAGGAGGAACCAACAGATATATCCCTTCCTCGGCTCCGATGGATGGCCAAGACAGGTCTGAGCGAGCGACTGCCCCAGATCAGAGAGAGCAATAGCCATCAGAGACCCAGCGGACCGCAGCCCTATGTCTGGCCCCAGACCTCATAGACAAGTTAAATAGGGCCTTTTGCTCTGGACCCTGCATGCTTGACTGGCAGCCTCCAGGGTGACCAGATAAGAGACCTCACAAGAAGGCAAAACAAAAGGACCTCTCCCCATCCTCTTCTGATGAGGGCAGTTGTCCGACATATCGCTATGAGAAAAGAAAAATCCCAGCGCGGGTACAGATCATCCGAGGAAGAGATCACCATTCCGTGCGCGAACGGAGGAAGAAAGATCTCGCTCCCGGAGTAGATCCAGAGGGTACGACAAGGGAAAACGTGCAGGAACCATTCCCTGGACTCCTCAGATGACAGCTTCTCCCGAGGAGGTGAGATTGTGACCGCCATCTGACTCTGACGACTCTCCATTCAGAAACTTTGACCTGGATGACCTAGATTTTTTCATCAAAAAGGTCATATCCGAGATTCACCTGGGACCTTCCCCAGCGGCTCCTTCCCAGCCAAAACAGACCTTTCTATTAGTTTCTACCTCTAAACTGGTCACAGCCTTCCTATCCCTCCAGCCATAGAGGAATTACTAAAGAGGAGTGCCTGAAAATGGTTAGACTGCCCCAGAATCAACCCTTGATTTCTAACCTTACCATGAAAAGTCATCCCAGCTGAAGGAGGTGCTTCTCTAAGGGACCCAGTAGACAGAAAAGTGGATTCCTCGCTCAAAAAGCCTTCCAAGCTTGGTGACTTCTCTCAAGGCAGCCACCATAAATCTGTTTTGGGACCAGGCAGCTATCCTGGGCCTCGGATCTAGCTTTTCAATTCATGGGAGGACCCAGAAAGAGCTCACTGATTATCCATTAGCTACAGTTAATGGGGTTGGCCTCAGCCTATGCAGCAGATATGTCTGAGGAGGCAGTCAGGTGTGCCGCATGGGCCATGTTCTATCAAACCTCGGCTCGCCGCAACCTCTGGCTTCAGGCCTGGCAAGCTGCGCCTCTTCAAAGAGCCATCTGGTGGACATGCCCTCTGAAGGCAATCTCTGTTTGGGTCAGCCCTGAAGGAGGCGGTGAAGGAATCCAGTGAAAGCGGCTACGTGCACATGCCACAGTCCAGGGGCAGGGGCAAAGCATGGTCCTCAAGCTCAAGGTGCAATTTTGTGACAGAGGTTACAACAAGGGTCAAAACTCTCAACTTTTCCAGGAAAAGAACATGGTTCTCCTCACGTAACCAGCATAATTTTAGAAGGTGGATCCAGTGGAGGTGGGAGACCAGAGACACCGAAAACAACAAGAAATCACAATGAGGCCATCGGGCTCATCCTCAAGTAGGGGCTGACTTTCAGAATTCCTGGAGGAATGGGTCCAAACCACATTGGACAGATGGGTTCTAGACATAATCAGCAAGTGTTACCTGATAAGAGTTCGATTCAAGCCCCACTGCCTCATGTGGTGCCTCTCCCCATCTCAAACAACCCATCAAAAGATAGGCAATGTTGCAGGCTATCACAGATCTTCTACAAGCAGGGGCTATTGAACAGGTTCCTCCCAAAGAGGTCAATTGGGTTTACTCCCTGTTTTAATCGTGCCCAAGCACTCAGGAGGATACAGGCCAGTCCTAGACCTCAAATTCCTGAATCACTTTATGCGTAGCAGACCATTCAAAATGGAAACACTGTCATTAATCTTCTGAGAATTGCAGCAAGGAGACTTTCTTGCATCTATGACTTACAGATGCCTACCTCCATATTCTATTCAGAGTCTACACAGGCAGTATCTCAGGTTCAAGGGTGGGAAGCAACAGTTTAGATTCAAAACTCTTCCCTTGACCTGTCGTCAGCCCAAGAACTTTCTCGAAGGTACTGGTAGTGGTGGTAGTTCACCTTCAGAACCGAGGATCCAGCTTTTCCCTTACCTGGACGATATCCTCATCAAGGCCCCACAGCTCAACCAAAGCGGTACAGGCAGTGGCGGAAGTAGTCTGGTGCCTTTTGGCACACGGATTTGTCATCAACCAGAAGAAGAGTTCCCTAATCCCGAGCCAGAACTTGAACCACCTGGGGCAGACTTCAGGACACAGGCCAACAGTGTTCCCCAGACACAAAATTCAGGGACCTACTGAAGGTCATCAATAAATTTCAAGTAGCCACTCAGCTACTGGCCCAGTCCTTTATGCAATGGTGGGACTCTTGTGTCACTGGCAAATTCGGTCCCCTGGGCTCTAGTGCACATGCGACCCATTCAAGCACATCTGCTCAGGCTGTGGTCCCAGACACAGCCAGCACCAGCTCTTCCCAGTTTCTCAGCAGATAAAACTTCCTCCGATGGTGGTCCTGGAGGCAAATGTCATGAGGGGCGACAGCTGGGCCATCCACACCAAATCAGACTCATGACAGATGCAAGCTTCAGGATGGGGGCCCACCTGCATCAGATGTTGGCACAAGGCAAGTGGTCACTGGTAGAATCAAGGTACAGCATAAACATCCTAGAGATGAGGGCAGTTTGCTAGCCCTGATTCACTTTCAGCAGCAAGTACACAATCAGGATGTGTTGATCCTAACAGACAATCGAACAACGATGGCCTACATCAACCATCAGGAGGCACAAAAGCTCAAAATGCTTCAGGAGTCGCTTCTCCTCTTTCAATGGGCAGAACAACACCTGGCAAGTATAAGAGCCATGTACATACCAGGCTAGGAAAATGTCACAGCAGACTGGCTAAGTTGCCAAGATGTCCTTCCAGGAGAATGGGAGCTGAAGGACAGTGCCTTCCAACTCCTAACAGAGCAGTGGGGCAATCCCCAGGTAGATTTGTTTGCATGTTGGCGAAACTCCAAGGCAGAAAAATTCTGCTCCCTGGCCAGGGACAAACTAGCAGTAGCTGAGGCGCCTTTTCCCTAGACTGGGGTCAGTTCAGCCCCTGTACACCTTTCCCCCAATTCTGTTGCTATCCAGGGTCCTGCACAAGGTGGCCCGGGACAGGGCAGAGATGATTCTAGTCTGCCCCAGGTGGCGCCACCGTCCATGATTCCACTTCTCATTCAACTGTCAAGGGACGCTTTTAACCTTCCAGCTCAGCCAGACCTTCTCTATCAAGGTCCGGTTCTGCACCTAGTTTGAACAATCTGTCCCTCTCGGCCTGGAGATTGAGTGGGAAAGCTTCAAAGAGTTGGGCTACACAAGGTCCGGTTATTGAAATGATGGTAAACTCACGGTGCCCCTCTTCCTCTAAAGTGTATTATAGAATCTGGAAACAATTGTTATTCTGGCTCCAATCCAAAGATATACGGGGTCACCCAATATCATTACTAGTGCTATTGCAATTTCTTCATGAGGAGTTTGACAAAGGGCTGCAACCAGCCACCTTACAGTTCAGGTCTCAGTACTGGGGCGCTTTTGTTGGTAGACTCGGGACTAAGCTGGGATCACACCTCATGTCAGGAGGAGGTTTCTAAGGGCAGCAACGTTAAAACACCCCCAGTCAAGCTAACGGTACCACCTCGGAGACTTAATCTGGTTCTCAAGGCCCTAACCAAAGTGCCTTTTGAGCCTCTGAAGGAGGCTTCCTCATGCATCTTACAGTGAAGGTGGTTTTCCTTGTAGCTATTACTTCAGCCAGGAGAATCAGCGAACTGGGGACGCTGTCCACCAAAGAGCCATATATGGTTTTCAGCAGGACTCTGTGGTCCTTACAGATCCAGGATTTTTGCCCAAAGTTATGTCTGTCTTCCTTCTGCCCTCACCGAAAAAGGAAAGGAGTTTCCACACTAGACCTGAGGAGAGCGATCAAAAGGTATATTAAGAGAACAGAGGCTTTTGCAAATGTCAAGTTTGTTCATTTTAACTGCAGGCCAAAATGTGGGTAAAAGCTTCAAAAGACTCAGTAGCCAGATGGATTAGATCAGTAATCGGTGAAAGCTATGATCAAGCTGGGTAACTCTACCAGGCCCAGTGAGAGCCCATTCCACCAGAGCTATGGCCACTTCATGGGCGAACTTCAGAGAAGCAGACTTTTGCAGAGCTGACCACTTGGTCATCCATTCACACATTTACAAAAATTTACAAACTGGATGTGATGTCCTCGGCAGAGGCATCCGCCAGACGAGTGCCACAGGCAGCGGTGGAACCCTAAGGGCACTTGACATTCTTCCACCCAGGACATCTAGGGATGCATTGCTTTTGTATATCCCATCGTAAGGAGCTCGGAGACCAGCTTAGGAGAGAAATCGAAATTTAAATACCTGTAAATTTTCTTTCTCCCTACAGTTGGTCTCAGGCTTCAATTCCCTCCAGAATGTATATAGTTGGCTGGTCTCATGACCATTCATGCCTTAAGTTTCTTGTGTTTTGTTTCCAAGTTCTTATAGTATTGCCACATTGGGACTGCATTAGGAACAACTGGAGACAACCAGATGTGTGGGGCCAGGTGTCCCCCTGCTTCAGAGGTTTAATCCACGCCTCAACCAGCATCAAGAGTACAGCCCCAGGCGTGAGGAAGCCAGACAGACCGTCGGAGAAGAAAACTTACAAGTATTTAAATTTCGATTTCACAAGACCACACCTTTGGAACTGTACCGCATCAGCGCTAGGACCATACAGAAACGTTTATGCCAAGGACCACTCGCAATGACATAATGTGTCAGCATCTACATAAACATGGGTAGCCCCATCTTTCCTCAGTTCTTTTCCTGATGTCAATCATACTCATCAGACCTGTTCACAGAAATATCAACTGATAGCCACGGTTATTAATTTTTCTATAGCAAAGTAGAAACAATTAATCACCGATAATAATACTTCTTCTGGGAGATTCTTTAGCATTATTGACCGATGCAGTATGCCAGCTGGGTTCAACTGCCCTGGAGAGGAGGAGTCAATGCAAATGAGCAAGGCATTGGCCAATCAGGATACAGTTAGTAGAGTGCCTGTAGTCAGCCTGAGGGACCCCAGAATGCATTTGGGAGCTGAAAAAGAGGAAAACTGTGCCCACTAGGGCAAAAACTGTGTAATAGCCACGTATATTCTAACCCACTATTCTGAAATTTTTTTTTTAAATCACACAAATGAATGACAGTCGTCAAATTTGGCTAACTCTAACAGAGCCTTTAGACAAGGTTTCCAGGGAGAAGGTTAGGAGTGTCAGTAATGCTAAAGAATCCCTGGAAGAAGTAATATTACTTCAGTGAGTAATTGTTTCTTCTCACCCAGAATTCTTTGGCATCTATTGACAGATGCAGACTTGAAGCAGTGTTGTTGGGAGGAGGCACAGAAATCTATTTTAAGAAGGGCTCTGAAGTACCATCCTGCCAAATTTGGCATTGTATCAGACTGCACATCAAGAAAAGATCTTATTGAATGTGAGAAGCAAATTTCAAATAAGTGGTCTGCACACTTCTAGTAAGGATATAGCCTTGAGCGCTGTTCAGGAGGCAGCTGTTCTCCAGGAAGTAGGTCCTAAGCACAGGAAGGGCTGAATGTCAGCCTTGCTGTACCAGACCCGAAATATGGAAAAACAGTCCTGTGGGAAAATACTCTTGGTCACTGGTTTCTCCTTTTCTGCAAACGCAGGAAAGGAAGGGATGATCTGGACTGTACCTGAACTGCTAGGACCGCTGACACAGACTGGCAGGACTAATTCATACCCCATCCGAGCAGCTTGAGATAGCCTAGGCAGGACTTGCCTGATTTCCTATCCGTCCAGAGGACTAATTTGTTCTTAAAAGGTACTGAGAGGGTAAGACCTAAAAAAACCCTGAAACCAGTCTCACGAGGAAAAGACAAGCAGAAAGGTTGTCTTGATGTTACTCTCTTCAGGACAGAATTGCCACAGGTTCAAAGGACACCCATGAACCTGAATATACAGAAGTTTGTGTTCCATGGGAAAAATCTCTGTTCCTAGAAGGGTCTGGAAGTGGAACAGCCCTTGTGGAATTCTTTGAAATGGTCTGAGAAATGACAGACTTCTCTTGCCCGACAGAAAAAGAATCCAAGTAACTGCTAGGTGTACTCCCAAAAGAGGCCTACTGTTGTTAAGAAAATAAAACCCTTCATATTTTTACAGGAAAGAAGTCACAAAGACCAAACTAGTTCCATGTACAAGACAGTAATGCCTGGATATGAACTAAATCCAGTCATGAGAGGAGCGAGGACTGAAAAACTTTAGGCTCTTGTCCTTGTACCAAGGGGAAAATGCTTCCACTGAGAAACTGAGCTTTTCAGTGGTACTAAAACTTTTTTCCCTAGACATTCCAGGCCTTGTTTGGATACAGGGATTCTAGGAGATATAGCCTCTCAAGAACCAGACCTTGAGGAGAAAAGACTGGGAGCTGAGAAACGCTACTCCTGTGTGAGAAAAGAAGTAGCTTGTGGAAACGAAGCAGCCAGAAGGCTGTTTAACTGAAACATTATTTTTCAGACAGTACCAAGGCTGTCCAGAGCCAGCGGGATCGTGGTAGCTGATTCCTCAACTAGAGAGGTACTTCAGAAACAAGGGATATATGGGAGAGAAAGCTTCTCCGACCAGTCTTGAGATAAGAAAGTCCGTTGGGAGGAACCCCAAGCTGGGGCCTGCAACAGGAAAAAGGAAAAAACTGGTGGTTCAGGCTGGGCGAAAATTCAAGTCTGGACCGGTACCCCTGAGCAGCTGTGGCTGGGATTTGTGTGCAGAGGGCTCACTTGCGGTGGCCCTGGATAATGTAACCTAAAGGATCTGCCAAAGGCCCACTTGCAGTGGCTCTGACTATGCCAGTGTTGTCCTTGCATCAGCGGATGAGTGGCTAAGACACTTCCAAAGAAGCCAGCTAGAGATCAAAACTCGTAGCTGTTGCAGAGAGATTGAAACCTTGTGTCCCAAATGCTCGTTGGTGTGATACAGGGCAGGAATATCATCCGGTCCTCACTGTACTAATTGACTCTGGACTGAAAAATGCAGGCCTGATAGAGATGCTCTGATATGTCAGGGACTGATGAAAGAAGGACTCTCTCAGAAACCAAGACCAATGATGGACACCCCAAAGGGAAGCACCCACGGAAGGAAGCCTCTGTACTGAAGATTTGAAGGGAGAGTGTGAAGTTCACTGTTTCCTTACACCAGTCCAGCATGTAACAGAGTTCAGGTTTCACAAAAATTCTCTTATTTGGAATCTGACCTAGAGGTCTAGCCCTGGGACTCTAGTGATAAATTATGCACCATATACAGGAGACAGCGTCCCCTGACAAGAGATGAGCATTGCCCCTAAGAGTTGCCGAGATTTAGATGGTTGGGAAACTTTTCTAATAGATACAAAAACCAAGACTGTAGGAAATTGTGTTTTATTTAGCTTTGTTGACCGGTAAGTGCACTAGACAAATCCTGCCTATTTTCAGGCACGACCTGGGGAGGGGATACAGATGAATGCCGACTGACCTTGAACCAGATTAAGCTGTTGGTGGTATTTTTAGTGAATGAGGAAATTTGGCCAGGACACGGGAAATTCCCCTACTCTTTCGATAAGTGCCATGGGATCTTTAACATCCACCTGAACTACCACCAATCCAGGCAGATGGGACCTCAGTTTAACGTCTCATCCGAAGACGGCACCTCAGAAGTGCAGCACCCTCTCATGCTGCACTACAGTGTCAGTACTGGGATATTAACCCAAGTGCCAGATGTGGAACTGAACCCACAGCCTCTGATCTCCCGCCTCAGAGGTGAGTGTGCTACCTACTGAGCCACTGATACTGCTAAATAACATGTCAGACTTAGGCTTGAAAACCAAAGTCAAGGGAATTGGCTAAGGACGGTCAAGCCTCTGAGTAGAAACCAGAGATTCCCTGTCTTCAGGTGAGAACCGCCAACCCACCAGAAACCTGGAGAACAGCCTGATCTTATCTGTGTCAATCTTCATTCATCACCTTTGGGTACTTGACGGAGTCATGACCCTCTGCAGGAGCTTTTTTTTTTTTTTTTTGGATGGCGAAGTGGGGCGCTGCATCAGCGTTCGATGTCCGACCGCGGTGCCTCGTGGGTTGGTCGTTAGGTGTTGTCACCCCGCCTCCCGCCAGTTCTTAGTCTCCGCACAAGGTAACCTCCTGGGTAGCTGAGAGGAAGATTTCAGAGGCCTACCTCTGTTTTTGAAGCCTTTGAGTGTCGCGGTTAGGTAGACTCCGTGTCAGTCCATCTACTCCAAATTTATCCTACCGGTTCTGTTCGCTCCACTTGACATCGCCTGGTAAGACTGTTCCTTATTTTATTTTGCAATGTCGGGTCTTGTTTTGGTATTCTTTTCCCATAGGTCATGTCTTGGTAGGAGGCAGAAAACTTCTAAGACAGGACAGCCGCCCATGCGGACAAAGTACTCCATCACCGACCAGCATGACCGTTGCCTCGCGTGTCTTGGCCTGCTTCATGGCATGGATTTGTGCGATGCCTGCTTCTCCATGGACCGTCGTGTCATCGAACAACATGTGGAAAGTTGAATGAGCTCTGCTGACTTTCCGGGGATGGGTGCCTCGCCTAGCCGCGTTCCTCGGCCTTTCTCTGGGTCCCTCCCAGTTCTGTATGGACCGAGGAGGGGGGCTTCTGCCCTTGTAGCCTAGCCTGGCAGAGGCCCTTCTGTGGTGCAGGAGGCAGAGTCTGACCCCTGAGAGACAGGAGGCACGCTGTGGCAATCGCCCATTCGAGGCGAAGGCTCCCCTGGTGTCACACCTCCGGCTCGGAAGGCCTGGGTCTGCGCCATCCTTGATGCCATCTGTCAGCGCCGTCTTGGGCCTCTGCACCGTTAGGTGGCATCGTGAGCCGTGATTGGCGCTGTTGTTGGTGCCCGCTCCGTCGCTGGGTGCAGCTGCTGCTGTTGGCGCCATTCACAGTGCTGATTATTGCTAGTGGACGCGGCGGCTCTACGGTACCATCCGTCTCTCGCCTCTGGCGCCGTCCGCAGCAATCATGGTTGAGCTTGACACCATGTCCAGCTCTGGAGCTGCTCATGGCTCCAGGTGAGGACACTGCGCTGTGGAGTTTCGGCTCTTGGCGCCATCTGCAGCGCCGAGACAAGGGTCGGGCCGATCGTCGGCACCATCTCTGTCCTAGGTGCGTGGGGTTTCCGACCTCTGCGCCATTGCGGTGTCAGAGCCAGTCAGAGCCGGTGCTTGCGCTGTTTCTGGTCTCAGTGCCGCTTGTGGGCCGGGACAGGGCCGTGACAGCCTCCGGCTCCGAGGCTGCTGCCATCGTTGAGCCATGTCTTCTTCTGGCACCATTTGCGGTGCGGCTGAGGACGTCTGCGCCAACTCTGGTGCAGTCTCTGGTTATGGTGCCCTTTTCAGTCGGGATGATAGCGCGTCCATGCACTGTTTGGCACAGAACTGATCACCAACTCTTCGAGGAGGAATCAGATTCTGAGTCAGACAGGCAGTTCTGACTCTTTGGAATTGGCTGCTCACATGGAAACCTTGGTAGTGTCCTCGACAGGCCGGAGCCAGACCCCTCTGAGGAGCGGATAGTGACTCCCGGGACCAGGGTCAGGGTGCTGACCAACAGACAGTGGTGTAGGCCACCATTGCTCTGCAGCCTGGTTCGGAGGGTTCTTTGGTTCCCTCAGTAGTAGTACCCCCACATGTGGTGTGCCTGGATCGCCCAACTGGGGCAGTCGGAGCACCCACAGGAGGGAGGTGCTACTCCCTGGATGTCTCTGGGGCCGACCAGGGCTGCCAGCTGCCTAGCTACTCTCGGGAGGAGGGCACTCTCAGATTCCAAGGGGTCGAGGGTATGGGGATGGGGTCCGTGCGGTGGCCTTTTCCGGGGCCCACCGGGCTCTGGGAGAAGCCGTGGCGCGATCTCCGCCCTTCCCATTCAGTTTCCTCAAGAGGGCCCGTTCTTTGGAGGTGAGGACCATCCTTCTGGACTTTCACGGCCCCGGTCACCTCACAGTGGGGATTCTTCAGGGTGCAGCCTAGGCAGTTCCATTTGGTTGATCAGCTGTTGGCTGTGGAGTTTTCTGGAGCTCCTTCTTCCCTTAGGGCTCCTGGTGTGCTCCGTAGCCCAGGCGGCGGTCAGCCGATTCCTGTTTCGGCTCTGTCCCCACTCCTCTGCCACATTCTCCTCGCTCCCAGGTATTCTTGATCCTAGCGGTCCTCTCTCCTGGGAGCAGATCAGAGCGGTGGCTGCTCAATTTCCTCTTACGTTAGGGCTATGGACAAACAGGTTTTTCAGCCTCCCCTGAGCAGTCAGCTTCTGAACTCTTGAGGTCCTCCTAACTCCTCATCCCCCTCTTCTGTAGGGAAGAGCCGTCTGTCCACATCTCTCCAGCTGCTGATCTCAGAGTATCAGCGATTCCTTTGAGGATGTTGGAGGACCTGCACATCACCCTTCCCACTCAACACAATCCAGAGCACTTGGCGTGCCTTCCTAGGCAGTTTCAGTGCGGACACCCTTATAGTGCCACCTGGCCTGCCCCTTTCGGGAGGCATTATTATGCGTTTGGCAAAGACCCTTTACAGAGTCCCAGCCCTAGGGATCTCTGCCAGCTGTATTGTGCCCCCAGAGTCTGCAGGTTCCATGCCTTATCCTAGCTCAGGATTGATGCATTTGGATACTCACAAGGGTTCGCCCCTGCACCATGAACGCCCCCAGATCAAGATTCCTTGGTTTTGACTTCTGGGAGAGAGAGCATTGTACTCGGCACAGTTGCTGCTTTCTATTGCAGCACATCAGGCCCACTATGCAACCTGTGACAGGGTCCTGTGGTCCAGGCTAGGTCAACTCCTAGCTCGATGTCTGACATGGAGGAAACCAGACAAACCATTGCACACTCTGCACATGGCCTGGAGTTAGCAAGGCACCAAGCAGGGGCATCATATGGCGCCAGTGAGATAGCTACCAGGGTCATAGGGACAGCGATCTGCAGCAGGCGAACAGCATGGCAGCGTCTCCCAGTTGTCACTCTTGGCCCGGCATAGGGTGATTAACTCTGCTCACCAGAGAACCTATCTTTTTCCTGTGAGGTGGGAACAGCATCTGTCGGGCAACTTCCTACCCCTCCGGGGGTCCCCGTCTCACTGTCCCCACTCTCAGGCATCTCCAGGCCCGTGAAGGTTCTCCCTCTTAGTGTGTCACCCACTGAGGCTAGGGACTCGGTCCCTTAGGGTTGAAACCCCCGCGGAGGGCTCAACACTCACCCAAAGGTGATGAATGGTGAAGATTGAAACAGGTAAGATATGGAAATACGTGCCTACCGTAATTCTGATCTTTCTGTGTATCTTCACCATTCATCACAATCCCGCCCTCCATCCCCTGGGGCCTCAGTCTCTGGGTCCCCTCCCTTTCTGTGCCCATTCTGCCCCCCTCCTTTCTGACTAGTCAGGAGTGGGGTAAACTGAGCACATGGGATAATTTTTCTTAGGGGCAGAGTGGTCAGGATGGGGGCAATCCATCTTCAATGCTTGCTCCACCCCTGTGGGGTGGGTTAGCAGTGCCCTCTTTTCTTTCCTTCTCCCTGTCAATCCTTTCATTTCCTTGTCCTTTGGCTATAACCTCAATTAATTTGAGAAACTAGGTTCTTACACCAAAATTTCCTTTTGAGAGGGGAATATCCCTGTATCCTGTCTTTCTTCCAGCATAGCTAATTCTGCTTTTGTTGGAGTTATTGCCAGTGATTCTGTGCCTTGAATTCTGGCAATTAGCCTCTGCTACTCCTTTGCAGTTTCTGGAGACAGGTCAAGGTTCCGGGTATGTTTTTCCTATTTTCCCTCTCACTCTTATCCCTATTTCTAAAAATCCTTAACCCACCCTCCTCCTCCTTTCTACTTCCAGAGGTTGGGGCCCCTACCCAATCCTGTAGTCTTTCAAGCTTGTTCTGTCCTCTCCAGTGTTTATTTCTCCATTTAGTTTATATATCTTTTCCTTTGTCTGTCCTTGGACTTCCTTGTCCCACCCTCCCAACCCTTTTCTCACCTCTCAAGGGACTCAGAACTGGCGGAGGTGGAGTCAACAACACCTAATGGCCAACCCACTAGCCACTCAAGTGCCGATGCCGAGGATGGCACCAGTGGTGCGTCGACCCCACCCATCCCCCAAAAGCTCCCTCCAGGGGTCATGACCTCCGCCAGTACCCAAAGGTGATGAATGGTAAAGATACACAGAAAGATCAAAATTACGGTAGGTACGTAATTCATATTTTTACTCCGTGTCTGAGAACACACTGGAGGCAACCTAAACAGCATGGAAGAAAACTGGTAGCCGCCTGAGAAAAAACCCGGGCTTAGGAACTGAGAATATAGAATGTATCGAGGAGACAAGAAAATCCCCTGCATTTGTAAAGAAAGACCGAGTCAAGGAAGCATCCTGACCCCAGGTTGTGAAAGTTGATAATGATTTGCTGTTCCCTATTTTCCTTTATAGTTCAGGTAATAGCCCGAAAAAGGTCCAGCTCCCAAGGAGAAGGGAACCCTTTCATGACTTTGACCCTCACAAAGTTGTAGTGCTCTAGTTCCACTGCTGACATGCTACTGCAGAAAACAGAGAATGCAACACTTGGAGGTAAACTTTTTTACTTATCATGTATTAGATATATACATATTTATATGTGTATATCTGCATACATCTATCTCCTTTATTTATTTGTATATATTTTTACCAACCAAAGAAAGGATAAAAACTTGAACCAAAAGAAAAGTAACTGAAGAAAATGGATTACCAAGAATGAAAAGAGCATTCCTGCCTAAACCCTGGAAAACTTCACATTTGGAAAATTCTGAATGTGTTGGCATAGGAAAAAAGGGCAAAGGGAGAATAATTCCTACAAGCCCCCTATCCTGAGACTTCTGGGAAGGAAAGCTTATCTTTAACTGAGTACTGAGAGTTAAAGTCGCCCATTTGTGCCTGTCAGCTTTAGTTTGCCATAAAGACAAATCAAAATTTGCACCAAAGCATAACCGAAGGCTGGAACTTTTCAGACAGGCAAGCCTGAGGAAATGACCTACGCCAAGACTCTAGAAGCTGTAACGTTATGACTTAAGGCTATGAGAGCATAGTGTTACCATATGCCACTTGGGTATTTCAGCAAACCTCCTTGTAAATGGTGCTCCAGAGCTGTTGCACTCTGGCAAGGATAGAAACATCAAAAACGTAATATATGATAGCGTATATGATTATCTAGAGTCTATTTCTGGAGGGAAAGCAGACAGTGGCACAAGGCTGAGAAGCAGGCCGCTGTTTGCACGAATGCTCTTTAATCTGAAAGTGTACAGATAAAAACAGCAGAACACTTAACAAGCTGGTATTTCTTCTGAATGCTTCTGTCAACTCCAAAAGAGGGAGAGGTTTCCAGAACCTACCTGTAGGTGTCTTCAGAGAGTTGTCAACTTCTTGGAGGAGAGCAACCACCAGATTTATGAAGTCGTCGTCCTCCACCTCTTTATTAGTGTTGTCCTGGAGGAAAAGTCCAGGAGTCCACTGGTTGAATATAAATGTCTCATTATACCATAACCTGAATCAACCCAGGGTGACCGGCTGGAATTAGTGGGTACCAAGAGGAGTTCATGAAGGAAAATCCTCTCTAAATTACTACTAATAATAATAATAATATCCTTGGGTGTAAGGATTAACGTGGAGAGGAATACTCAGACCTGAAGGAGCTGAGAACACACCCAGAAATATAAAGTCTGGACTAACTGCCAAGCTCTCAGAAATTCAGTTGCAGAGGGCATAATTTTATCAACCCCTGATGACTCCCCAAGTCCTTCAGGAGGGAGGGAGGGTCAGAGGAGTAATCTTTATCTTTGTGCAGGAAGAAGGGCACCCTGTCTATTTTCAAATTAAAGGCTTGACAGAGAAACAACTACTACAGAACCAGACTTGTAATAATAGAAGTCCCAAGAGGACTTGTCATTTCTTTTTGTGTTAGTCTTGAGGTACCTCCTCAGCATGTTAGAGGAGGGGAGGTAGACTGAAAGCCCAGATAATAATAGTTCAGCGGAGAAAAATTCTGAGGTCCCTCAGACTGACTAAAGGCAGCACTCTACTCTTAACTGTATCCTGATTGGCCAGTGCTTTCCTCATTTGCATTGACTCCTCCTCTCCAGGGCAGCTGAACCCAGCTGGCATACTGCATCTGTTAATAGATGCTAAAGAATTCCTGGAGTGAGAATCACTATGTTAGTGATTTGTGGCTCCTGGATGCCACAGAAGAGCCCTAAACTCTGTTCTGGTACAGAACTGCAGAAAGAAGGTTTACTAAGACGATACCTTTGAAGTGTTTGTCTGTTGTTTAGGCCTCTCCCACGACGTGAAGTTGTGTGAGATTTGCAAGGGCCTCAACTCTGCTACCAGGTGACACAGAAAGGGGTGCTAGAAAGATTTTGTTAAAGAAAACTTTAACTGCAGTGGAAAAACAGTTACAAGAAAAGTCTGCATCGCCTGCCCCATCGACCAAATCGCAGATCATGAAATCCAGAGATAAATCGTCGGGTGGTCATAAGCATAAGTAGACTGTTGGTTAACTAGGATCTGCAGCTTGTCCAATAGGTAGGAAATGGGCAGACTGGGTGGGTCAAGCGTCCTTATCTGCCGCCAAAGTCTATGTTTCATAAGCCCAAGGATATGGATAAGGCCTCCCCAACATGCTGCAGGTCGCCATTTGGGTCAGCAGGGACTTCTTATCAGCATCATTGTCCGCTGGCAGCAGTGACTAAAGCCCCTATCTGTCTGTCAACCAAATAACAAGGTCATGCTTGGCTTGGATGCTACCAAGCCTGTTACAGGCAGCAACACTGTCACTGGGTCTGAACTAGCATCAACTACTACAGTTCGACCCCTACCATGGCGTCATCGACGCACAAACAGTACTGATATAATTTTCAGAAATGATACAATACCACCTCTCAGGCCTGTCTGACCAGTCTGTACTAATGGCAGTGTGAGTCTCAAACACTCTGATTCCATCAACGCCGCAACCCAACACTGTACAAAGGGGCCTCCTCAGCCATCACCAGCGTCACTGGCACACTCCTTTATCCCGTTGTTTGAAGGGGATGACAGTGAGATGGAATATAACACAGACCTTATAGAAACATAGAAAAGGGTGACAGAAGAAGACCATGGTCCATCTACTCTGCCCAAGTGTTTCAAGACCTCTTATAGGTCCTAGGTCTAACCTCCCTTTTGAAATGAACCCTTTTCTAAATCTGCCATTCTCCTTTGAGCCCTTGCTTTATCCCATCCTTGTTTAAAGGCTGCCACGGTCTTTGCACTCACCACCTTGGTAGACTGTTCAGGAGTTCCACCACTCTTTCTGTGAAATTATGCATTCTTAGATCTTTCTTGAAGCTCCCCTCTGCAGCTTCCATTTATGCCCTCATTCAACTGTCAAAGGGACCGCCTTTAACCTTCTAGCTCAGCTCAGACCTTCTCCATCAGGTCGGTTCTGCACCTAATTTGAACAATCTGTCCCTCTTGGCCTGGAGATTGAGCGAAACCTTCAAAGAGTTAGGCTACACAGCTCCGGTTATTGAAATGATGGTAAACTCACAGCCCTCTTCCTCTAAAGTTGTATTATAGAATCTGGAAAAAAATTGTTATTCTGGCTCCAATCCAAAGATATCACGGGATCACCCAATATCATTACGGTGCTATTCCAATTTCCAAGTGGAGAAGGTGGCCCTTTGGAATAGTTTAGTACATGGCGCCTTATTAATGCCTTTCCAGAACTTGAAAGTCTCAGTTGTGTCCCCTCTCCCTCCTTGTTTCCAGAGAGAATAAGTTTATCTCCTTATGTGTTCCTCATACAAGAGACCATGGAGGCCCTGTATCATTTGGTCACTCTTCTCTGCACAGTCTCTAGCCTATCCCTGTCCTTTTAAGGTGCGGATTCCAAAACTGGATGCAGTACTCCAGGTGAGGCCTCACCAGGGACCTCTAAAGTGGGAGGATCACCTCCTTGTTCCTGCTGTCAGATCCTCTCCCTATACACCCCAGCATTCCGTTTGCCTTGATGTAAGCTTTGTTGCATTGGCTCAGCTGTTTTAGGTGTCACATGTGATGACCCCTAGGTCCTTTTCTTCCTGAGAGGTGCAGAGTTTTACTCCATTGAGCCAGTAATCCATCCTAGGATTCCCTTTATTCAGATGCAATACCTTGCATTTTTTTGAGTTGAACTTCAGTTGCTAGACATTAGACCAGATTTCTAGCCTTTGTAAGTTGAACTGAAGTTCCTTAATCATCTCTGCACTGTCAACCCCTACCACCCAGCTTGGTATCATCCATGAAGAGTTGCAGCTTACCCTAAATGCCTATGCCTATGTTAAAATGAACATATTAAACAGGACCAGACCTAAGACTGAGCTCTGGGGCCACACCACTGGTGACTCTAACTTTGTCTGCCTCACTACATTGACAACTGCCCTCTGACTTTTATCCCTAAGCCAATTTCCACCCACCTGACTAAGCTTTTAGCAATGCCTAGGTCTTGCATCTTTTTGTGCAGCGATTGTGTGGCACTGAGTCAGGCCTTGCTGAAATTGTAGGGAGGTCCACGGTGTCCACTATCCAATTCCTTGGTCACCCAGTCAAAAAATGTGATGAGGTTCATCTGGCATGACCTGCCAGTGATGAATCCATGCTGTCTGTCATCGTGCAGATTGAACTTATCCAGGTATTCCACTATATCTTGTTTTAAGGTTTCCATTAATTTGCCCACTACAGATGTGAGGCAAACCAGCCTGTAGTTGCCAGCCTCTCTCTCGTCTTTCCTTGTGGAGAGTACGATCTCCACTCTTCTCCAGTCTCCCAGTACCACTCCCATCAAGTAAGCGGTTGAATAAATGTGCCAATGTGTCCACTAGTTCTTCAGCAAGTTCCTTTAGCACCCTAGGATGCAGCCCATCTGGTCCTGGTGCTTTGTCTGTCCTTGGGTGCATTATTGCCTTCTTAACTTTGTCGGTGGAAATCTTTGGAGTCTCCATCTGTGGGTTCCCTAAATCACTTCCTTTAATGTCACTTTCAGGCAATGGCCCATTGTGTTCCTTGGTGAACACCGAGCAGAAGAGTTAAGGACAGTGGGTTTTTTTGTCCGTCGTCTTGATGATCCTGCCCCTTCAGAGACATTGACTATCCCTCCCCCTTTCTCTTTTCCCGGATGTACCAAAAGAATTGTTTGTTGCCAGATTTAATATCTGTAGCAGTCTTTAGTTCGGTCAGCACTTTCGCTAGCCTTACCGCCTTTTTGGCCTCTTTACTTTCTGATTGTAGATGATGCAGTCATTGTTGTTCTGGCTCATTTATGTTTGTGGTAAGCTTCACGTTTGACTCTTAATTGCTGTCTTGACCTGGCTAGTGAACCATATGGGTCTTTCATGTTTTTTCTTTTTCGACACTGTTGTAATGCAAGGTTTTGTATCATCATATATGGCTTGTTTAACCATCCCCAGATGTCTTCAACCTCCAGTTTTTCGTTTACTTGGACATGTAGTCTTTGATCATCATTTTCATTTTTCTAAAGTTGGCTCCCCTAAAGCACAGGACCTCCTCTTGGGACTGAGATTTCATGTCTTCAGATCACAGAGCAAACCACATGGAGTTATGGTCACAGGTTGCCACTGGTTCCTCAACTCTGGCGTCTTCAGCTATCTTTGAATTTGTGAGGACCACATCGAGGATGGCATCCAGTCTGGTCGGCATGCTAACCAGCTGAGTGATAAAGTAGTCCTTCAAGGTATCTACCACAGTCTGACTTCTTGATGATGATGTCATTAGGTTACCCCAGTTGACGTCTGGCAAGTTGAGATTGCCAAGCACCACTGTTTCCCTTTTTGTGACATGGCTCTGATTTCTTTCATGAGTTTCGCGCCTTCTCCCCAGACTGCCTTCGTGGTCTGTAAATCACCACAACACATTTTCTTTCCGACGCTGAGCTGAGTTGAACCCAGAGCAATTTTTGCCCGTTTTTGATTGTCGACTGACGTGTCAGTTATACCATCACAGTGTAAGTGCTACCCTACCTCCCTTTGTACCCTACCTGTCTTATCTATAGAAAGAATAACCTGGGACTGAAAAGGAAGATTATTATGAGGAAGAGGACGGTTATGCTGAGGACCAGTATTTGCCTGGTACTAGCTCCATCTTATTCTCCTGCAATGAGGAATTCAGAGTCAGTACCCCAAGGTCACCACCAGAGGATCCCACTTTCCAAATGATGCAGAGAATAGAGGCAGCTATGGGATTCACTCTGGTAGAGGAAGGCTCCACAAAAGAATCTGTAACAGAGTTTTTCGAGGTGCCAGAATCCCTCCATAGTCATCTCTCCTCTATACCCAGCTCTGCAGGATGCCACTTACGGTGCCTGGTATAGGCCCAGTGCTATAGCAGCAGTCACTAGGAAGGCTGACAGGATGTACCATGCACCATCTAAGAAGCCTTATTTTCACCAGCCAGAAACGGACTCAATGGTGATTACAGCTGCCCATGACAGATCCACGGTGCCCAAACATATGACCTCCCTGCCTCCTGACAAGAAATCCAGAAGGCTGGATGTCATGGGCAAACATACCTATGCAGCTGCATCACTAGGCCTGTGATTTACAAAGTATGAAGCCACGTGATCAAATATGAGAACACTCTCTGGAGGAGTGCCAAGGCCACTGCACATGCCCTTCCTGAGAGTTAGGAAGACAGAAGGGGGACAAGATTGAAACCTTCAGGTACCTTAATGGTATAAACAAGGTTAGAACGGATGATGTTTTCAATCTCGGGGAGATGATCCACTAAGGCACACAGTCTAAAATTAGTGAGGGAAGATTCAAAAAGGAACTGAGAAGGCACTTTTTCATTGAAAAGTGTGATGTCCAAGTGGAATGAACTGCCAGAGGAGGTGGTATAATCGAAAACTGTGGACAGCTTTAAAGGGGTTGGGACAGAGTGAAAGGGAGTGTCATAACAGGTAGGAGGATGGGTAGGGGGATGAGAGGGGAGGAGAAAGACTCCATGTGGAAAGGGGGCAGCTCCAGTAAATTTGTCCGAGAGCTGCACACTTGAGTAGACTAGATAGACCGAAACTGTCCATTTCTGCCGCATTTTCATATGTTCGTAGGACAAAGCAGCGTCAATGAAAACTCTTAACTGCAAAGGCTGAGGTGGGCAATCATTTGATCTGCTAAACTATGTTTTGGATGCCTCTGTCGGGAGCTGCCTCTGGCATTTGCAGAGAAGACATTCATGATAGCTGGGCTTGCTAATGATGTGCAGCAAGCAGTGTTAAATACCCCTTTACAGGTCACAAACTGTTTTGGTATGATGTGGAAGAAGCTCTAAAAGGCCTCCAGTCATCCAGGATGACTTCAAGGTCAGTCAAATCCTGTACCCCACACCAGGCAGGGTTGAGGTCTGCTTCATCCACAACCAGTCAGGGTGGCAGACCAACCTACAGGCAGCAAGGCAGTGGTAAGGGCGCTGGATCTTTGCCCGTTAACCTTGTCCCAGATGCCCAATTCAAAGCACCAGAGGAGACCGATCCAATGGCATTGCCCACACCTTGATTCCAATGACTCGCAAACATACAACCCGAACCACCATTGCCTCCAGGGTTCTAGGAGATGGCTGTCCATTCACTTGAACGATTGGAGGGAGCTAACCACAGATGAATGGATCTGACATCATTGTGACAGGCCATGCTCTGGAACATCTGGAGACCCTCCAGATTATCCAGCCACCTGTTGCCATGTGTCCCCTAGAACACATGTCACTGCTCAAAGAGGAGATATAAAAGCTTTACTTCAAAAAACAGGCCATTGAACCAGTTCCTGTCAGGCGAGGAACAGGGCTTCTACTTCAGATACTTCCTAGTCCCCAAGTGGACAGGGGACCTGCGCCTAAACTTCTATATAGAGTACAAGAAGTTCCATATGGTCTCCCTACAAATCCTTATTTCTGTGTTGAAGACAGGAGACTGGATCTAATCTCTGGACATGGAGGGTGCTTACTTTCATATCAAAATCGGGAAGAATTACAGAAGGTATCTGAGGTTCCTGTTGGAAGGAGCATTACCAGTTCAAAGTCTTGCCCTTTGGCTTGTTTTTCTGCACCACGGGTCTTTAGCACAATGCTTGGCAATGGTAGTGTCCAGCCCTTCATAGGGAAGGACTGTGTGTGTTCTCTTGCCTCGATGATTGGCTATTGAAGGCCCACTCCGGGAACAACTAATGTACACCTGGTTCAAACCAGGACCTCGTTCGACCATTTAGGGTGACAGTGAACTTGCCAAAGTCAGAACTGACCCGTTTCAAAGACTGCGGTACATAGGGGCAGTACTAGAACCAGATCAGGGCTGAACATTTCTGTCTTTGGACAGAGCAGAATGTCTTTTATTGCAGGCACATCTGGTGTACTACAGTCAATATGTCCCAGCCAGGACCTTGTTATGCCTTCTGGCAGCAGCCATTGTAACTGCTATTGGACCACTTGCACATGAGGATCCCACAGTGGTCTCTACAAGTCCAGTGGGAACAATCCACCAGCAGCCTAGACAAACCAATGCTAGTCATGTCTCCTCTGAGAAAGGCCCTGGCGTGGTGAATGGACCGCACTTACCTGTTAAAGGGCATACCATTTCTGAGTCCAACCCCAACACAAGTTCTCATCACGGATGCCTCGGGATCCAGGTGGGAGCATAGCTGGTACCTTACCAAACACAGGGTACTTGGACCCAGACAGAAAAAAACTTGCACATAAATTTCCTGGAGATGTGAGCTGTTCTCTACAGTCTCAGGCATTTCAAGTGCATCTGACACCAGGACCTCTGTTAGTACAGGCCGGACAATGTTAGTGTGATGCATTACATCAACAAACAAGAGGATTCATTCATATCCGCTATGCAGCGAAGCAATGAGAGTGTGGCAGTGGACTCTGGAACATGGCCTGTGAACTCACAGCCTTACGCCTTCCTGGTGCCCTAAACAATATGGTAGACAGGTCAATCCGGTCACATTTCAGCCTACATGAATGGGAACTGCTGACCTCAGTAGTGGTAGATCTCTTTGCAAGGTGGGGTCACTCAGAGTTGGACCTTTTGCATCCCCACACAACTCAAAACTGACACGTTTTTGCTCTGTCACTCCAGGACCTGGAGTTTTCTGATGAGACGCATTATCCCTCTCTTGGAAAGGGAGGTTTCTGTCTGCCTTTCCCCATTTCTCTCATACAGAGAATATTACTCAAATTGCAGATGGAGTGGAGTTATTCTCATCCTCATTACTCCACTTGGCAGATCTAGTACCCACTATCTCCAATAGCAGTGGAACCACCAGTTCCTCTGCAGCTTGGCAGTGGCCTGTTGTCACAGTACGAGGGTCTTTGGTCCATCTGGACTGAAATCCTGCATCTACATGCATGGTTCCTGAACACATACCAGTAGCAAGGTTTGGGGTATTCTCTAAAGTGGCGGATGTTCTGGTGGCTGCTAGAAACCCTCCACTAGTAGTAGTAGTAAAATTTTATTCAACTGAGAAACAGTGAATAGGTATAACTCAACTGAGACAAACTCATTTCCAGTGAGGCCCTTAATACATCTTAAATTCAGTATCAAAATTTAGTTACAGTATCAAAATACAGCAAACATTGTCGGTACAGCATATAAAAACATTGTCATTATACATAAACACATAACATTATACAACAGGAATTATCACAAATAAATATTTAGATATACATAATATAGTGTTCCTAATCAAAGAGGATCTTTGCTAGTTTCCCTAATGCTTCTTGGACAAACCAGGATTTTATTTCCCCGGAGGGTGTTATTTCCAACTGATCTAAGAAAAATTGGTAAAGCATTCCAAAATATGAGGACCTTTATAGAAAAAGTGTGACCTACCCAATTCTGTCCTTACTTTATGAAGGATATAGTCAATACCCTACAGAGAACGCAGACATACATACTCTGAAATGGAAACAGTTTACACTGTGGGCCACTTCCAAGCACCTGGAACCATTTACTTGCCCTGTCAATGCCATGTTGGCATACTTCACGTCTCAGACTTGGGTCTTCAGCATTCCTCACTCAAGATTCACTAGGCAGCTGTTTTAGCCTTTCATGCCCCTGTGGATGGTCATACAGTTGCCCAGCAAGACGTGTCCTGTACCTTTCTGAGAGGCATATTACAGAAAAGCCTCCTTTGGGAATCCAATCCCAGCTTGGGGCTTGAATTTTGTGTTGAAAAAGCTTACTTTGGCTCCTTTGAGCCTGCCATGAGTTGTGGGTTACACTTTCTTTCATGAAAAGTGTTATTTTTGATTGCCATTACTTCTGCTCAAAGCATTTCAGAGCTACAGGCTCTAATATGTGAGCAACCATATTTGATTTTTCAGTATCTCTTCGTACAAATTCTAAGTTCTTACTGAAGTTAGTGTCAGAGTTTATTTTAAATCCAGCAATCCACTATTTCCCAGAGTATGCCAATCCAGGGAAGCCTTACTCCATGCTTTGGATGTGCATAGAATCCTTAGACAGAGTGTAAATCGCAAGGACTGAAAAGTCCTCCTAGCTTTGTTTGCCCTGGGAAAGAAGGGTGCCCCTGTATTTAAACAGTGCCTGTCCAAATGGCTGGCAAATTGTTATTACTTTCTGTTATAGGAAGCACGGTGAGCTTGCTGGTGCGGTGCGTGGTCATTCTGCCAGAGGTATGGGCCACTTCTGTTGCTTGTTTCAAAAATTTCTCAGCTGCTGTAGCTTGTGCAGCTGCCACCTGGAAGTACTGTCTACACCTTCACTTAACATTACAGTCTGGGCATTGTATCTACGCAGGCAGTAGGTTTTAGCCTGGCTGTTTTACAAGGCTGCTGCCATGAGCATGTGTGTCACCAGCCTGCAGTCAATATCATCCTACAAAGGGATGGGACTACTTCTGTTGACAGGCCTTGGCCCAATGATGATGGCGTCCTACCGTCTATAGTAGCTACGGCAGTGCCTAAGTCAAGCTCTGACCTTGGTGTCTTGATGGTTTGGGGGTGGGAGAGTGGTTGTAGTCACAGCCACTGGAGCATGCGATGATGCAATAGAATTACCTGTATTCAACAATGACCAGGAACTTGTTGAACAGGTAGAACAGTTAAGTACTTACAGTAACAGATCATTGAGAGAATCTCTTTCATCAGGCCACACCTTTGGGATACCAATGTCAGTACTAGAACCGGACAGACACTTTTGCAAATCAGAGGTAGTCACAATGATATATCATGTCAGCGCCTACATAAATGTGGATAGCCCCATCTCTTCAGTTCCTCGCCGGAGATTATGCTTGAAGGACCTCACTATGGGGAATCAGGAGGAAAGGCAACACCCCATACACCAGGCGACAAGGGTGCTGAAACAAAGTTATGATGGAATAACTGTGCAGAAACTGTGACCTACCCCTGAAGGGGAAGGTGCATGGGTCAGCATGACCTGATGAGAGGTTCTCTTGAAGATCTGTTACAGTATTCTCTTAAACTACTGTTACAGTAAGTATGTAACTTCTATCTTCTTTAGAGTATCTCTTTCATCAGCCATCTTGAGGCTGACCTTAAGCTCCATACTTTGGACCTGTGGCAGGTGCTGTCTTATAGGAGCATACAGCTGAAGTTCAGGGTGAGGTTCACCAGCTCTTTGTAACACACGCTGAAGCCACACCTGGCAGACCGGCAGCTAAGAGGACAACTGGCAGGTGGATTGTCTCTTGCATTGACCTGTTCTATAGGTTGGCTGGTAGGGATCCCACCTGTAGGGCTTTGGCTCCTTACACTGGATATAATGTTGCCTCGGTGGCTGCTCTCAGGGATGTCCCCATACAGATCTGTAGGGGCGGCTACCTGGAAGTCTGCACATCTTCATCTCCTGTTACAGCATCGAACTTGAGTCATGCTGGGATGCTGCTTTGGGGTCTCTGTTCTCCAATCTCTGTTCACCAAATAAGCATGTGCGCCTTGTCCCTGCTCCTGGAGAACTGCTGGAAGTCTTCCAGAGATGTGAATAAGTGAACTGTATTCACGTCCCTAGAAATTAGGGTTCCTCACCTTTAACCATAGTTTTAGGAGTGGTATATGGTTCACATCCACAACCAACCGACCTCACCTGGGAGGTGGCACATGAGCCCTGCTTCCAGCGTGCAAGATCTGGCGTCACAGGGCAGAGCCAAGGGATATACCACCCAGTTGGTGGGAGGAGCTTCTCTTTAAGGTAGTCTGGCAAATCAGCCCTTAAGGGGACTGCCAGAAGTGTGGATATGAACCACATACTACTCTAGAACTACAGATCTTACCTGAGTCAGCTCTTACAGCAGGTAACACAATAACGACTGTAGCCATCATGTGGCAGGACACCACGGAAAACTTCTTGCTAGCAGTCTTGGTGGTGGCCGCCCTGATATTACGTATGGTATAAAGGGTGGGCAGTCTCTGGCATCCCTCAGTTCTTTTCCTCCATTGACTCGTGTTCATCGGCTCCCCGGATTGCCTCTCGCTGGATTACGCCCGCCATACTGTATCTGCCCTTGGAGCGTTTTCTTTTTCTTGAAAAGTTTGCTTTTTTCAGTTTCAGTCTTCTGTATGTCGTCTTTGCCAGCATCCTCTATAGAAAGGCACTCGGAAGTGTGCTCATGGGGTAAACAGATCCCTTGCAGGGATGACCATTCCACTTGCTTGCTGTGCCTAGGCCCAGACCATGACACCTAGTCCTGCCAACACTGACAGAAATTCAATAACAGGACTCTGATCTGCCGCTAGAAGACTATTCAGGCCTACTTGACCAAACAACGCCTGGCAGCCATGCAGAGAGAGTCCTCTCACGAGAAAATTCTTCCCAACATAAGTCGGGAAGCATAAGGAGAAAAGGAGAGATCGCCCTCCAAATCCCATTTGTCCGACTCCCTCTGCATCCAGGGCAGTTCTGACTCTGTCCCAGGTGCGGTGGCGTCCCAGCTAATGGTTCTGGAAAACACCCACCCTGAGTCACGGGCATCAGGAGAGAAAGGCCATGACTTGGGCTCTGCCCTGCAGCCTCCTGAAGATTCGCCCACCTGCTCAGCTGACGGGCTGGCATACCAGGCTTTCCAAGCTGACGCTCAGCCACTCCCAGTCAGCCTCAGTGTCAGATGCCGATCCCGGGACTGTCACAAGGCTTGGGCACTCTGGGAGGTCAGCCTCAAGGATGTCCAAACCATTGTCGGACAAGCGTTCATCAACCAATCTGTCCTTGGATGGTGAACCCCACCAACAACAGGCGACTGACATCGCACACGGTGACCCATCCTTCGGCACCGAGTGACAGTCCCTGGCACCACCGGGTCTCTTCCCTGCCACCACCTGACGACGGTCAGGACTCAGCCCTTCCCAGGTCCCTCGTGATGACAACCTCCAACCAGGAGTTGCCCGATAACATCGAATCAAGTGTCCCTGCCCGATGTCACCTCCTGTTGCCACCATCCCTAGACAATTCTCGGCGGACCAGGGCACTGGCCCGATGTCTGGTCTGATGCCAAACACAGATCCTAGGCTGCACCTGTCCCAGGTGGAAGACCTATTTGGGTACTAGTGGGAGACAATACATACGGACTGGGGTCCCCAGCTAGTGCAGGGGCCTGTCTGACCTCTCCCACATTCCCCTGTAGATAAGGATATGGGAAAGAAGCCCACCCCTCCTGCAGGCAAAAGCAAGGAAAGGCACCCTGCAAGTGGGGCTGTAGGTTCAGGTCAAGGAGTCCAAGTTCCTCAGGCTCTCCTGACCGAGGTAGACAAAACACAAATGTACCAAATCCAAGTCTTCCTCTTCTTTGGTGGACTTGGACGGTCCTCCAACCCTTATTCCTCGGACTGCTCATCTCTTGGGAACCGACCCCAGACCCTAGAGATACCCTAAGTTGCCATCTGGTGATCCCTCCTTTATGGAGATCATCGACATATCCAAGAAAATATGGGTTGGAAAGGAGGACCTGGACCTAGAAAGGCTCAGACTTGCAAAGTATCTCGTCAAAAGACTCTAAACCAGTGGTTATTCTGCCCTGATTGACACTCTGCGGATGTCACCAAGGTGGCCTGGAAACAACCCCATTCAGCCCGGCCATACCAAGAAGGCAGACCACCTTTACAGGGCCCCAAAGAAAGAGCCCTTTGGAGCAGCCACTGGCCGATTCAGTGGTCATTTTGGCCGTCCATGACAGGTCTGGCCGGCCAAGGCACCTTAGCACCCAACCTACTAAGGAGTCTAAGCAGCTGGACTCCATGGGGCGGAAGGTCTCTTCCTCCACCTGCAGCATCAGAAGTCTGAATTTTCTGACTCCCATGGTGCAGTTTCACAATGCTCTGTGGGAGCAGGGACTCAACATAATCAGGGCTCCTGGACTGCCCACAAAATCAGAGCTTGAAAAGCTGGTGCAGGCGGGTTCAGATGTAAGTACCATGTCCTCTGATCTGCTTATGATTCGGGGACATGGCAGCACAGGCCGTGCCCACAGGTGTGTGTGTTGGCGGTACTCGTGGCTCAGGGTCTTCAGATTCACCCAGGAAGTATAGACCATTATCCTGGATGCACTATTCCATGGCTCCATACTCTTTGGTGAGGACTCCAAACAGATGATCACCAAATTGCAGGACTCTGGCAAAGCCATTCGGTTGGTACATTATATGTACAAACCAAAGCAGAGGCCCTTTCATAAACCTCGCTTTTGAGGAAGAGGACAGCAACAACCTCATTTTCTGCAGCAACAGCAGCAGCAAAGAAACTATAGTCTAGAGGGCCCCGGCCCTCAGGCCCTGGCCTCCAGGGCAGCTAAATCAGCCCTGACCACCTCCCACAACCACCTGACTTCTTGCAGAACCCACCCACTCTCCTTCCGGGGACTGGGAAGTGGTTGGAGGCTGTTTTCTCTCTACACCAGAGTGGCGGGAGATCACCTCCGACCAGTGGGTCCCATAGCTCATTGACAAGGGACACTCAATTTTGAGTTCCTTCAAAAGCCACCAGACAGGCCCCTCTCCCCCACAGCTTCCAGATGCATGCAGAGATCCAAGCGCCCTGATAAAAGGGCCATAGAGCCTGTACCACCTTCTCAGAGGGGCACAGGCTTTATTCTCACTTCTTCCTGGTCCCCAAAAGACTGGGGATCTACACCCCTATGCTGGACCTCAGCGACCTCAACTAGTTTGTAGAATACAAATGGTTCCAGATGGTCACCCTTCAGGGATCATGCCATTAATCCATCAAGGGGACTTGTTAGTGTCTTTAGACATGCAGGGCCAGCGTGCCTCAAATACTGGTGGTGAAACCGTGCGGAGATTTCTCCAGTTCGAGTTTCAGGGAAGACATTACCAGTTCAGGGTGCTGCCCTTTGGCCTATCATTGGCACCAAGGGTCTTTACAAGTGCCTGGCGGTGGTTGCAGCCGCCCCGAAGGAGATGCCATTATGCCTTTCCTTCTCTGGATGGTTGGCTTCTAACAGCACCGTCCAGAGGACAGCTGCAACATACAATGCAAGCCACCTGTTCTCTTTTCAGAGAACTGGGATTACAATCAGTGTAGCAAAGTCCTCCTTGATTCTGTCCCAGTCTCTCCAGTTTATCATAGCACTGCTCAACACCACCAGAGGGAAGGCCTTCCTCCCAGAAGACAAGGCTCTCCATCTCCAGGAGTTGGCCCACCAGGTCTCGTGCCTCCCAGAGTCCCAGCCAAGTCGATTCTCTAGCTCCCAGACTGTAAGCCACCTCCATTGTCACAGTCCCACTCAGCAGATTGCGCCGAGAATGATTTAGTGGACTCTGAGTCTAGTGGGATCAACGTTGTCCCAACGTTGATCTTCCGTTTCCATTTCAGAACTGGTTCACGAGAACTGGACTGGTGGATGACATCCCCTCCTTATCGGAGAGGATGCCATTTCAGAGGTGACTCTGACCCAAGTCCTGACATCAGATGCCTCGGCATAGGCTAGGAGCCCATCTGAATGTTCACTGGACACAGGGGCACCTGGTCACCAACCGAGGAAACTCTCCACCTCAATATTCTGGAGATAAGGGCGGTCTTGTATGTCTTACAAGCTCTGAGCTCGGCAATCCACCTGAGACACTTTCTGATTCAGTGGACAACATGGCAGTGATTTTTTACATCAACAATCAAGTGGACACACACTCTTAACCCCTCTGCCCGAGAAGCCATGCGGGTCTGGAACTGGACCATTGCTCACTGCCTGGATATTTCACATGAGTTCTGGTCCCACAAATTTTAGCACCCTGGCATACTCACTCAGCAGGACTGATCCAGAGCACACAAATGGGCCCTTCTACAATCTGTCATCAATGATCTATTCGACAGATGGGGCAGGCCAGAGCTGGACCCTTGCCTTCCCTATCAGTGTAAAATTGCCCAATTTTTGCTTTCTAGATCCAGGGCATGGAGTTTTCTGGCAGACACATTGTCCCTCTCCTGGAGCAGGATGTTCCTCTATGCATTTCCTCCCTTCCTGCTTCTTCCAGAGGTGCTTCTCAAGCTGCAAGTGGAGGAAGCATAGATGATCCTCGTGGCTCACGAGCCACAATGCATTACAACATCTCCAGCCTATCCCTGTCCTTCCTTAGGTGAGGATTCCAGAACTAAGCACAGTAGTCAGTTGTAACCTCACTAGTGACCTGTATAGAGATAGTAATACCTACTGTTTCCTGCAGTCAATCCCCTTCTAATACACCCAGCATCCTATTAGCCTCACTATAGCCCTGTTACACTGGCCTGGTTGTTCGAGGAGTCACGAATGATGACTCTTAGGTTTCATTCTTCTACCACAGTGGTCAGTTTTACCCCTCTTGTCCAATTCTCTTTCCTGTGTTTTGTTCCCTAGGTGCATATTCTTGCACTTTTGGCATCAAATTTCAACTCCCAAACCTCAGACCATCTCTTTGTAGATTCCTCTGTCTCCCTGATCCTTTTTGTTGCTATCCTTCCTACAGAGCTTCGTGTCATCTGCGAAGAGATACTGCCCCAGATTCCCTTTCCAATGTTGCTGATGAGCATATTACAAGACCCAGGACAGATCCCCACAGCACCACACCTGTGCCCTCCCACAGTTCAGATCTGACCCCAGTTTACCACCACCCCCTCTGCTGTCTCTTCCTTTAACCAGTTTCAAACCCCAGGAATCCCTCCTGTGCTTATTAATGCAATCAACCTGGAAGGGTTGAGCGACTGGTGAGTGGAATGTACAAATTATGGAACTCTGAACATATTTTCAAATCTCTGCTTCGTGGTGGCGCTCTATCCTGCTGTCCGTCAGATTTATTTCTCCACATGAGGAAGCAAGTCGCGTGAAGAGTTCGCTTCAGTTTGACTCTCCTTTCATTCTTTGTCTTCCAAATATTAAAGTATTAAATTTTATTTCTTACTAATCTGTGCTATACTAAGTTAGTTTACTGTAGTTTAGCTTTTTCTTTATAGTGTGATAGTGGCTTTCTCCAATTCCTCAGTGGTTCCCAGGAACCAGAGAAAAAATTTAGTTGATACAGTGGTTTTCTGTTTAACCACAGTTTTTGTTTTTCCCTTATTTTTCTAATTTTATTTAAATCTGTTAGCACTTTAGTTCCAGTTCTTGGGAACTGAACCACGATTTCAGTATTTTTTTGCTTTTCTGAGAAAAGGTTTTCTTTTTTTTTTGGGGGAGTTTTGAGCTTTCTTTTATTAGTGGTTCGTCCTCTTTAGGGAACCAGACTGTAAACTACATTATTTTCCTTTGGGAACCGATTTTTCCTAAGGGTGTTCTAAGTTGGCATGTCAGACAGACCCAAAAAAACAGGACCTACAGGCTTCAAAATTGTGTAGAGTGCTACAACCTCTAGCTTAAGGGCAGACTCGTCACAAGTTGTGCTTAAGGTGCCCAAGTCTTGTAATTCATTATCTGTCTGTGAGATTTGCAATGGATTTTGCCCTAAAACTGTCAAGAAGGAGGGTCAAAATTAATCATTATAGTTTCTCATTCTGCCTCACTGTCACCAAAGCATACTAATGAGGCCCTTCTTCTCACAATAAACAAAATAAAAGGTCAGTTTGTGACAAAACTGACCCCTTGAATAATCTCAGCTTACAGGGCAGTTTTGTCAGGGACCTTCTAATTCCTGCCACCAGCTGATTTTATCAGGAATACACTTTTCCCTCTGCTCATAGTCAGGAAGGTCAACACAATAACTATTGGTAGAGTGCACTTCAGAGATGGACTGCAAACAGGGTGCAGAAATAATGAAAAATTACCTTGTCAATAATGAGGCAGTCACTGGTTCTATCAAAATAGATTCTTTACTAAAAGATGCTACAGATATTTACAAACAGGATATATTTACAGTATGACGAAAGGTGTACACATTTACTGAGAATAGAAAATAAAACAAGTTAAACCAGATGATTTGTCAGAATAACCTCATACTTTAGCCTCACCTAGTCTCTTTAACATAGAAACATAGAAGTTGTCGGCAGATAAGGTCCATAGTCTGCTCTATTTTCCTTACCTACAGTGCCAGCCGCAGACCCTATTCAGTCGCCAGGTTTAACCCCCGCCTTGCTTCTAGTATCCACTTGTCTGTCCCATGTATTCTTGAATCCTGAAACTGTTTTAGACCCCACCACCTCTGTTGGGAGGCTGTTTCATGTGTCCACACCCTCTCTGTGAAGTAGTACTTCCTCACGTTCCTCTGAGCCTCCCCACTCCAGCTTTGTATTGTGACCCCTTGTCCTTTAGCATCTTTTCTTTGAAAATACTACCTTCATATACCTTGTTTATACCTGTGAGGTATTTGAATGTTCCTATCATATCTCCTGTTCCTCTACGGAGTACACATTTAATTCCTGAAGCTTTTCTTCATAGGGCTTGTGATTCAGGCCCTGCACCATTTTAGTGGCCCTCTCTTGTACGCCTCCATTCTTCTGTGTCCTTTTGGAGATGGAAGCCTCAGAACTGGATACAGTACTCGAGGTGGGGTCTCACCAGTGATCTATACTGGGGTATTTTTACCTCCCTCTTTCTGCAGGTGATACTCCTGCATGTGCATCCTAGCATCCCGCTAGTCTTCCCCACTGCCTTGTCACACTGTTTAGCTACCTTCAGGTCATTAGAATGATTATCCCCAGGTCCGTTTCCTGTTTGTGACTGCTAATACCTCTCTTCCCAGTTGGTACATTGGCCTCTTGTTTCTGTGCCCCAAGTGCATGATTTTGCAATTGTTTGCACTGAAACCCAGCTTAAACCCGTGACCATTCTTCTAGCTTTTAGATAGTACCACATTCTTTCCACCCCTCCGGTATGTACTCTGTTGCAGATTTTTGTGTCATCTGCAAACAGACATGCTTTCCCATCCAGCCATTCTGCAATGTCGCTAATAAAGACATTGAAGAGGACTAGGACTGAGTACTGACCCTTATGGTACCCCTACTGGTGGCTTTGCCTTCCCAGAGTGGATGCCATTTACCAACACCCTCTGACTCCTATTGCCTAGCCAGCTCTCTACCCATTTACTACCTTAGAACCTACTTCTAGGCTGCCCAGCTTCCTCACCGGTTTTCTGTGCAGAGCGGTGTTGAAGGCCTTACTGAACTCAGGTAGGCCACATCTACTGCTCCCCGATCCACTTCCTTGGTCACCCAGGTCAAAGAATTTGACCAGGTTTGTCTGGCAAGACCTCCCGCTGTGAAACCATGTTGCTTCGGATCCTGTAGACCACTGTTAAGAAGGTATTTCACAGTCCTTTCCTTCAACAGTGGTTCCATT
Organism: Neoceratodus forsteri; assembly: GCA_016271365.2. NCBI lineage: Eukaryota > Metazoa > Chordata > Ceratodontiformes > Ceratodontidae > Neoceratodus > Neoceratodus forsteri. Next base: position 45,815,690 of record CM028132.1, on the reverse strand, counting down.
ACTTTGACACTACGAAGTCAGGCTGACAGGCCTGTGGTTTCCCATCTCCTCCCTATTACCACTTTTGTGAAGTGGGACCACATTCACTCTTCTCCTGTCCTGGAACCTCCCATTTCTAGTGAGGGTTGAACAGTGCTGTCAGAGGTGCAGACAGCTCCTCCTTGAGTTCCCTCAATAACCTGGGTGCACCCTGTCTGGTCCCATTGCCTTGTCTACCTGTAGCTGTTGGTTCCTTAGGGACGGTTTCCTCTTTAAAAGGACTAGTGTCTACCTCCTCTTCCTAATGCCCTTGTCCTTTATCATTGGTCCGTTCCTCCCTTCCTCTGTAAATATTGAACTGAACTGCTGCTAGTTCTGGAGCTTCTTGTGACAAAGTACAAAGATAAATGCCGATCGTTGCCAAAATCAAAATGCTGCCAGACTTACACAGAAAGTTATTATTCACCGTACTGAAGCTTGCATTTTGTACTTCATCTCATAAAGCAAAAGGGTTTTATTAAATGCACATGGATAATAAAGTTGAAATAGATATTTCCACTGCAGGTCATTTTCAGGAATTATAATGAAAAAAGCATTGGAAGCTAATTAAATATGGATCTTCACTAAAAATCAAAAGTGTGTCCGACTTGAATTTACTAAAACCCATATGTTAACTGGTTTCAGATTTTACACTGCACTTTTGTTGTTTTTCGTCTAGGAACTATATCTGGGGGAATAAAACAAGGGCCAAGAACCTGTTATATAAAATGAAAAAGGAAGAGAGTTTCTCCTGTAAGAAATGATTGTGTTTACATCCTGAGACAGTTCTTCCACTCCAACATTGGGGCCCACACCTATCATGCTAGGCACTTCTGGGCAAGTCACTTACCCTCCACAGCTCTAGTCTACCCAACTTCAGAAATGGGTAGAGCAGGTCCCACAGTAGAAACATAGAAACAGAGAATTTGGCGGCAGATAAGGACGCTTGGCCCACCTAGTCTGCCCATTTTCCTACCTAACAAGAAAAGCTGCAGATCCTAGTTAACCATTGAAAGTGATATGTTTTATCTCAGCTGGGCTACCCTGTTTAAAAAAAAAAAATTGCAAAATAAAAAGTAGTTATTACCTTTTTACATGTGTGACACCAAATTGTCTCTCAGATGTTATGTCCTGTACTGAGTGTGGTGATACTCTCTACTGGACTGCTTCCAGCACACTATTTAAAGGTGGGAGACACTTTCAGTTCCTGCTTTGGGGTTATGTTGCAATGAGAGTTTAAAACACACAATGTAGTTTGTGCAGTCAGTTAAACTGGCTACTTTTTGTCAGCTGTACTGCCACTTTGACCGTGTAGACTGTTAACAAGTGATGGTAAGAAAAGTTTTAAGTGACTGTATCAGAGTTCAGTGAATCTGAAGACAAAAGGAGAACTGTATGCCCCAGGATATTTAATTATTTGAAATTACTCAACCTGGACCCCCTCAATGAGATGCAGCATCCTGTTTTCCTGGGGTCCCAGGAGTACAGCAACAGTCAGCAGGTTAACACAACCCAGCAGAAATGGTTACATACAGAATAACATACACATAGGAAAAACTGTGAAGGTAAGTGCATCAACAGTAATCAAAACAAGCCAACTAGTGGGGCTTAACAGCAAATGAAAAACAAGAACATTACAATGCAGCATGATCAGGGTTGGGGGGTTACAGGGCCGAAAACAAATACAGGGGCTTATAAGGTGGCAGAAAAGACATGACTTGAACACTTGCAAGCCAGAAGCATTCTTCAGCGGGAGAAGGAAGGTAGTTCCTGGTGCTGGAAATGCAAAGGCCTTTCACAAATTTACAGTTCATCTTGGGAACTGAGAAGGTAAGTGCTGCTGCTGAATGGGTGAGTAGTCATCACCTGGACTACGTAAGGTGGACTAGGAGATAATGGAGTGCTTTTTCTTTTTGCGGCTGTACAACAAATAAAGTCAGTGATAGTTACTCTTGTTTCAAGGGACCAGTTAAGCTGGTCACAGAGCAGACCTTAATCAGAAGACCATTCACGGGAGAAGATGAATCTGCAACAGCTCGTATAAGAGATTTACTGGATTATTCGGGACAAAAAGGAGGCACAGGACCCATCGCGATTGTCCTCCGTAATAGTGGATCATTTCATATATAATGGTTTTATCCATATGTCTAACAGATTTGAATGTATTGAAGTTTATGTTAATCAGTTCCTGTGGTAATGAATTCCAACATTTGGCTGCTCTTATGGAGAAGTCACGTTTGTTAGTGTTTGCCCAATCGACTAAGAGCTGCTGGCTGTGGAGTCTGCCCACTGTACGTTTATTAGCTAGTGTTAGTCCACATTGTCTCGTTAATGAAGGTGATTTTAGTAATTTAAAAGTAAGAAGAATATCACCCTATGTCTTCTCATATTGAGGGAATAGAGTCCTGTCTCCCTAAGTCGTGTATCATTATTGCATGTTTTGAGTCTTGGAATCATTTTGGTAAGCGTCTTTGAATTTGCTCAAAGCAGTTTATAATAAGCCCTTTAGATCTGGACTCAGAAGGAGATCCATAATGTATGTGTGGTCTGACATAGGTCATACAATGGCACTAGGCAGTGCTCGGACTTACTAATAAATGTTTTGTTAATTTATTTTAAGATAATGTTAGCTATTCTTGCCACTTTGTTACAGTGACTATTAGATGTCAGTCTATTATTAATTAAGATGCCTTCTTTCACAAGTTGTTGATTTGAGAAGACTATTGTTTAAATAATAATTGTTCTGTGGGTTTTTGTTTCAAAGCAGAGAACAGTGCATTTTCGATATTAAAAATCATGGAGTTGTTCTGTGCCCACGATTCAATATGTTTAAGGTTGTGTTCTAATAACTTTATACTTGATGTTGTGTCGACCCTTTCACCCAGTTTTGTGTCATGTGCAAATTTAGCATATGGTTATTTGAGATGATTTCCTTATACGCTTATAAAATGTTGAAAAGTATGGGCCCCAGTATAGAGCCCTGAGGACACCGCTAGTGACTCAGCCAATGTCAGACAAAACACCATTGAATTTACTATCAGAGTCCTATTTGCAACCACCATAATGTCCATTGACTAAGAATGATGAAAAGCCAAGTTTCTGAATTTTGCTAATTAACAGAGAATGAGACGATTTATCAAAGGCCTTGCTATAATCAAGTAAAATAGCGTCTGAGGGAATTTTATTATCCAGGTACTTGCTTATGTTATTATAAAATGAAATAAGGTTGGTAGTGCATGAATGTTCTGGCTTGAAACCATCCTGGAATATATCCTGGATGCTGAGTTGATGCATTTCTTTTCAAACAGAGATTTAACTAATAGCTCCATAACTTTCCCTATAACGGATGTCAAGCTGATAGGCCGATAGTTCTGGACGTTTGATTTATTTCCTTTTTATAGATGGGATTTACTGTAGCACTCATGCCAGTCATCTGGAATGTCATTCTCTTCTAATGACTTATTGAAGAGCAGCGCAAGGGTAAGGCCAGTGATTTTGATGTTTCTAAGAAGAACCTAGGATGAACATTGTCAGGTCCTGGGCTAGTGAATTTTGTTAGCAAGAACAGAGCATTTAGGATCTCAGCAGATTCAAAGGGAAATAGAGTTTATTTTGAATATTGAAGGGCTCGAATCTGTTGTATTGAAAACAGAGCAGAAGTACCTATTGAAGTGGTTTGCTGTTGCCAGATCTGTTTTAATGGGGATTCCATTTTCAAGTAGGGGACCTATTGTTCTTGTATTACCCTTTTGCTGTCGAGGTATGAAAGAGAGTTTTATGGTTAGTCCTGGAGTGGGCCAAATTAAATTCTAGTTTCAGTTTAGCCTGGTTAATTGCTTTTTTTTAGTAAAGAAACAGCAGTTTTATATTTATGCATGGATTATTACTATTTTTGAGTTTCCTAAATAGAAGTTCTTTTATTTTGATTTGTTTACTAACTGATTTCATAAACCAAATAGGAATTTTACCTTTTTATTATATTTTGTCTTGGCAGGAACATAGTGGTTTTCCAGATAATAGATACAATGTTTCAGTTCTTCCAGTCCAATCAACTTTATTTATATAGAGCCTTTCAAATCCAAGGCTGTACAAAACATATACAGAGTAATAAAAATTCCAAACATTTAAAATGTCAGCCATGACTAACTAGAATATGCTAAATTAAATAAATATGTTTTCAAAGCAACCTTAAAACTATCGATGGTTGGACATTCTCTCAACCAACGAGTAGAGAATGCTACAGGGTTGGTGCTGAAAAGCAAAAGCACGAGATCCTGATGTCTTTAATCGAACCCTGGGAATCTCCAGCAATCTCTCATTGGTGGAGCGGAGGGACGGAGGGCAGTAGGGAATCAGGAGATCTTTCAGGTAACGAGTCCCTGATCATGTAAGCGCTTTAAAGGTTAGTAAACCAACCTTAAAAGTGATCCGCCACCAGACAGGCAGCCAGTGCAGTTCGCGGAGCACAGGCGTAATATGACTGGTTCTAGAAGTCCCAGTCAAAAGCCTGGCTGCCGCGTTCTGCACCAGCTGGAAGCGGCAGATATCAACCCCTGGTAGCCCTAGGTAGAGGAGTTGCAGCAGTCCAGACGAGTAGTGACAAAAGCGTTGATGGACTTATCCCTAAATATTTCCCCAATTTACTTCAGTTATTTTAGTGTTTATTAGCAAAATTAGCTTCATTATAATCTTTGTAAGTTGTGTTATTGGAAGGTTTAGGAATATTAATGTTTATACTAAACTGGATTGAGTTATGAACTTTATTACCTATGGGTGCTGAAATATTTATATCTGAAATGTTGTTCTCTCGTTAGTGATGACTAGGTCAGTATGTTTCTCCCCCTAGTAGGCTGGTCTACTAACTACTGTAAACCATGATCCATGCATACTGTTATAAATAATTTTTCTTGTTCTGTTTTGCGGAAAATAAGTCCCAATTTAAACCAGGCAAATTGAAATCTCCCAAGATTACTGTATTGCCCTTGTTAACCATGTCTGTAATAGTGTTAAGTTAAGAAGTATAGAGAAGATCAGCAGATAGTGGTCTATAACATACACCAATGATGAGTTTTGGGTGGCCTTTAAATTGACTCAAGACCCAGAGTGATTCTGTATCAGTTGATATTGGAATTTCATATGAAGGATATCTTCTCTAATATAAGACACACTCCCCTCTAATCTATCATCTCTATCTATATGGTATAGTTTAAAATGTGGGATCTTTCTGGACCACACTGAGGATGAATCCACCACGTCTCGGTGACAGCAATAATAATGAGATCTAATTGGGTACATCTGAGTTCTAATTCTGACTTATTTAAGTTGTTTAGGGATCTTGCATTGAAGGATAGAAATGTTACAATGCCTACATGATGTACATTATTTCCTGTTAGAATTAAGCAATAAGGCATGACAGGGTGTGTGTGTTATGGGTGTAATAATGTCACTCCTGGGGTGGGTTGAAGCACGGTGAGCCAGTGCCTGGGAATGATATTATGATAACACTCATCGCTGGAGTGCCTAGTTGCTATTATACAATGGCTCGTTGTTATACAAAATAAAATAAATAAATAAATGATTTTAAGGAATCTAAATGGTCATCAATGGCATCACAAAGCTCAGCATCAATGGCATCCAAAAGCAATACAGTGATGTTGTAATAATAACATCACTGTCTCAGGCACACTTGACCAATCAGAGTCTAGGAAATTTTCTTGCCAATGTATAATTAGGAACATCCCATTCTCCCCAAAACAATTTAGTTTAAATGACCATCTATAACAGAGGCTATGGTTTTCCCAGTAGGGCACTCCCTCTTCTGCTGAGGTGGAGCCCGTCCCAGCAGAAGAGTGAGTCCTACAGAAATCTCCCAATGTGGAACACAGTGTATGCTTTATTTAAGACACCACTTCCTCAGCCATTCATTTGTCACTTTACGTTACGTGATAATGGTGTTTGTTGCTCTCGGCACTGGCAGTATTTCGAAGCATACAATTTTGCCCTCCTAAGTAAATTGTTTGGGCAACGTAATCTTTCTTAAGTTGTGAGGGGTTAGTACGGTTTGTGTCATTGGTTCCTGCATGTATTATGACTAGTGGGTTATGGCCTGCATTGGAGAGAATGTTATTTACCATTTCAGAGATGTTTGATACTTTTGCTCCCAGCTGGAGCATGGTCGATTTGCTTTGTTGGAGTTACAAATGACCTATCAAGGTGTTTTATTATGGAATCTCCTAATACATAAACTTGTTGAGCTTGTACGTGGCATTAGAAGTGGGCACATGCCTATAGGTTTTATGGGTTGCCTGGGAAGATGCTGTGGTGGTAGGTTTTGAGGAGGAGTACCCATTAAACCCTTTGGATTAGATGATGGTGGAGCAGTTTTATTTAACAGGTTGTTGGGGACTTGCAGGACAGTTTTAGATGTGGCTCTATAAGGGCGAAGATTAGGGTTCAGGTGTGTTAGTCCCACAGCAGAGGCAAGCTGAGCATCTTCCTCTGGATCTATGTCCACTAAATTTGAGTTTGTAGGCATAGAAAGTGCTGAAAAGGAGTTCTGAGTTGGAATATAAAACTGTTTAGCTTTACGACCTTTTTGCTTGCCCTAGAACGGACACTAGCGCCCAGTCAGTGTTTTGCTCTATTTCATCAGTATCACCTTCATTCTCTCTTCCCCATTTCCTTAGCTGGGGTTTGCTTGTATTTATGTTACTGCATATATTAAAATCATTGTAATCAATGCAAGATGTATTTTGGAGTTTGATACTGGTATAGTGACCACAGAGTGGGGTGTAACAGAATCTGATTGGCTAGGCATGCCTGTGTTTACATTATGTGCAGGCCCAGCATGGAGTGAGATCTGTTTGTCTCACTGAAGCATTGAAGCATTTCTGCTTGGCTGTTTTCTAAGTATAGTAGTCTAGGTCCAAATGTAGCTATCTCCTTTTCAGTTGCTTGTTTGTGGTGCATTTATCACAAATGAAAGTGAGTTTGGGGCAGGCTAAAGCTTGAACTAGCTGGTACATACAGCAGAGCATACATTTGATACCAATTTCACCATCCAAAGTCATGATGGTAGCGGTGGTTGGAGTAGATGAGGGCAGCAGAGTGGCCATAGTCAATGGAAGGGTGCAGGAAGTGGGAGACCACCTAGTTCCTCACGTGAACACGGAGACAGCATTTAGACCTGTACAGACAGTTAACCTCAGGCCCTTCAGTTGCTAAGATCGATCGATGTGTCTACTGTATGTAAGGGATACATTTATCCAGATTCTAGATATCTGAATACACTGAGTTGCCATCTGATGTCATGATTACAAGTGGATCCAGCTGATCAAGTTAGCAAGCTCTGAGATCCATATTACCATAGACTTAGTTTTGGTTGCATTAAGGATCAGGCATTTGCTGATTAATTAAGAGCAGATTTGTGTTTAAATCTGATTGGAGTACTAAAGTAACCTCTGACTTTGTTACTGCACTGTAGTAGAGTATGTTGTCTGTATATATTTGTAGATGACCCCTCCTGCTGTGCTTTGGGAGATCATTAAATGTAGAGAACAGCAGAGAGACCGAATCGTGAACATTAAGGAACCCCAAGATTTAAGACTGCAAGGTCCAAATTAATGCCTTATATGGACACTAGCTGGATTCAGTTACCCAGGTAGTTTCAGACTATATGATGCGTGGTTGACTGAGACCTAGGAAAACAAAATGTAATAAAATTATTTTTTAATTGCTTAATGTTACCTGGCTTCTCTGCATTTTAAGAAGAAAAAAATTTAAAAATGTATTTAAAAAAAAAAAAAATGTACTTACTGGTGCCTGGATTCTCTTTGCATTTTAAGAAGAAAAAATGTAAAAGCGCCTGCCTGCTGTCCTCAAATTTCAACCAATCTCATCAGTTAATTCCAAACAGCACAAGATATGTTGTTTTCAATGAGACACCTCACAGGACATTTGGCAAGGAAGGAAAAAGTTATCCTTGGGTGAAATAGGCCTACCCATTGTGCCAGTGGTAGGACTAGTCTACTGAAGCTGAGTTTGGAAACAGCCTGGTGGCTGGAGGGCTGGCTGGGGTGGAGAGGGAGTGGCGTCCCAGAGGATCTCTCGAGAGGAGGGCTGACTGCACCACTGTATGGGCACCTGATGTGGAGCACAGGAGACACAGTTTGCATGGCCAGCAGGAGAGGGTGGAGTCGGCTAGCTCACATGTGCACCCCCTGTGTGTTTGCAAGTGCACATTCATGCTGCTGACTCCAAAGGGAGGAAGGGAAAAAGGTGAAAATACTGGCAGGGCTGCAGGATGATGCTGACACCTCACAGGCCCCACACACCCTGGCCATGCTCTCCCTGATCGCAGATTTGGTCTCCACCAGTGTTTGTCCAATAACAACAGCCACACCATGGGAGGAGGCATACCATGGGGCTACTGGGGAACAAGGAAAATCCTGGGGATGGTGGGTGACTGGCCTGGAGGTGTCAGCTGAGTGGGCACCTGCCAGGTTAGGAGAAAATAGATATAAAAAAAAAACCTAGGCAGCCTGATGGCTCTGAGACACTGATGAGCACCTTATCTGGTGCCATGCCTGTGATCTAAGTTCAAGAACCAGCTCAGGTTGCCAGAGGTGGGTCGGTGAACAGGAGTGGATGTTGCAGCTGCCAGGCAGCTCTCCTGCACCAGATCAGGGAGGCTTGCTTACTCGGCTCTTGGCTTCCACCAGGTGATGGTCTGGTGGCATTTGCGACCTGAGTGGCAGGCGTATCTGCCTCCGGGGGTGGGGGAAGAGCCACAGGTTCCATGGTGCATGGCCTCCTTGCACATGTGCAACCCGTGTCTCTAGCTGACAGGGCAGAAAATGGAAAACAGGACCGAAGGTTGGTTGGTGTGCCGCACACTCTCTGGACCCACACCACCAACTGGGCACTTTGGCGTATTCTGGATATGTTCACTGGGGAAGGGTGGGATGGCCCTGTCCCTTCCAGCGGGTGGGGAGGATCTGTGGGGAAGTCTGCATATAAACCAGTCCAGTGAAGGTGGTAGCTGGGCTGGAGACAGAGCAGTCCGCAGCCCGAGGGGTAAAAAGCTATATTGGAAAAAAAATCCTTGAGTGAGCAGGAACAAAGGCAGTAAGGACAGGGATGGGGCTAAAAGGGTAAGGCCATCAAAAATGGAGGGCAATGAGTGCCAATGCCCATTAGTCTGGATAACAAGTTCCTGAACTAGTGGCCCTTGATGGAAGAGGGATGCCTGGATATCATGGCAGTCACAGAAACACAGTACACAGAGAACCATGACTGGGATGTCAACATACCAGAGTACACAATCTACAGGAGGGACAGAGAGAGGTGAGCGCGGAGGAGCAGTAGCTCTCTATGTGAGAAGGGATCAGAGCAATGGAACAAAAGGGTAAACAGGGAGGAGAGGTGACACTGTGGTCACCCTGGAGACAGGAAATGGCACCACAGTCCGTACAGGGGTTGTATACAGACCCCTCGCCTCAGGGAGGAAATGGACAAGAAAATGATAGAAGGCATCCTTAGCATGGCAGAATAAGGTGAGAGATTGTTGATGGGGGACCTGAATATGCCAGATGTTAACTGGAACACCTTTGCTGCAGCCATCCAAGAGCAGGGTCATTCTTGATGGCCTACAGGGCATGCTTCAGACAGCTAGTGCTGGAACCCACTCAAGAGGGAGCAATCTTAGACCTGGTACTCTCAAGCAGGGACGGAGAGAGGATATGGATCTAGAAGTGGGTAGCCATCTAGGAACAAGTGACCACCAAACAGTGTGGTTCACGATAAACAGTCGTGAGAGTCAAGCCATACAAAGTGAGGGTACTGGACTTCAACAAAATGGGAGAGTGCCTCGGAAAAGCACTAGCAAATGGGCAAGAAGGAGGGTGGAGGAACAATGGGAAACATCAAACTGCCATCACAGAGGCAATAAGCCTTTGTGTGAAGCAAATAAGTGAATCAAAATGAAGGAACAAGACACTATGGTTCTCAAGAGATGGCAGGGAAGGTTAGGGAGAAAAGATGACATTCAGGACGTATAAGGAAACAGAAGGAGTGGGACAGAAACATAGAAACATAAAAGTTGTCGGCAGATAAGGACCGTGAGGCTCATCCAGTCTGCCCATTTCTTTTCTACCTTATGAATGTGCCATCGCCCTTGCTCTGTCAAAGACCCATCTACTCATACTCATCTGTATTGCTTCCTTATGCCTATCCCATGCCTGTTTGAAGCCCCGCACTGTATTCATATCCACCACTTCCTGAGGTATGGCGTTCCATGCATCCACCACCCTTTCTGTGATAAAGAACTTCCTCACATTACCCCTTAATTGGCCTCCCTCTAATCTCATGCTGTGTCCTCTTGTCCTGCTATTTTTCTTGTATTGAAACACGTTAGACTCTTTCACCTCATTAATGCCCTTAAGGTGTTTGAATGTTTTGATCATATCACCTTTCTCCTTCCTTTGCTCTAGGGTATACATATTGGCGCCATTAATCTGTCCTCATATGTTTTCTTATGCAGCCCTGCACCCTTTGGTTGCCCTTGTCTGGACTACCTCAATTTGGTTAATGTCCTTGTGAAGAGTGTGGCCTCCAGTACTGCATGCAGTACTCCAGATGGGAGCCTAACCATGTGTCTTGTAAAGGGGATTATTACCTCCCTCTTCCAACTTGTGGTGCCCCTACTAATACACTAACATCCCCTAAACGCCTACCGCTTTAATGGTCTGCTTGGATGATTTCAGGTCATCGGTGATGATGATGCCCAAGTCTCTTTCTTCCTTGTGACTGCCAGCAACCTCTCCCAGCCTATAGGTGGCTTCAGGGTTTCTCTTCCCTATGTGCATGATCTTGCATTTCTTTACGTTAAACCCCAGTTGCCACTCTTCCGACCATTTTGCTAGTTTATCCAGATCTCTTCTCATTCTGCCCACCCCATCTGGATCATCTACTCTGTTGCAGATTTTGGTGTCATCTGCAAACAGACAAACCTTACCCTCCAGTCCCTCTGCAATGTCACTAATAAAGATTTTGAAGAGGACTGATCCCTGAGGTACCCCACTTGAGACTTGCATCTCTTCTGACTATATACCATTTACCACCACTCTCTGTTTTCTGCGTCAACCAGTTTGCCACCCAGTTGACAACTTCCCAGCCACCCAGAGCCTACCCAGCTTATTAATCTTCTCGTGGAACAGTATCAAAAGCTTTGCTGAAGTCAAGGTACTGACATCAACTGCTCCCCCTTGGTCCACCACTCTGGTTACCCAGCCAAAGAAATCTATGAGATTAGGTTGACAGGACCTTCCTTTTATAAACCCATGCTGTCTTGGATCCTGTGCTCCTATGGATTCCAGGTGTTGCACCATCCTTTCCTTAAGGAGTGCCTCCATAATCTTGCCCACTACTGAGTAAGACTGACTGGTCAGTAGTTCCCTGCCACCACTCTTGTGGGCGAGATCACATAAGCCCTTCTCCAATCTTCTGGAACCTCTCCTGTGCTCATAGACTCACTAAACAGTTCTGGTAATGGCTCTGCTAGTTCCACCCTTAGCTCCTTTAATACCTTGGGATGTATGTAATCAGAGAACTGTACCAGTTAAAGTAGAAGGAAGCAGGAAGGCAGTCAGAATAGCAAAGGCCCAAACCGAGGAAAAGGTAACCAACTCGGTTAAGAAAGGGATAAAACCTTTTATAGGTACATTAGGGAGTGAAGAAAGACCAAAGGAGGGATAGTGAGGCCTAATAAAGGGGTGGTTAGGTGGGCAGAGGGTGACAGTGGAAAAGTAGGGTGGGTGGGCAGAGTGACAATCAAAAAGCAGGGATACTGAACGAATATTTCTGCACAGTATTCAAAAAAGAAGAGGAGGGGAGGTATCTAATCCAATCAATAGAAGTACTCTGGTTGGGGAGGGTTGATACCAGTTCATTCACAGAAGAAAGGATTCTGAAAGTACTTCAAAAACTGAAGGTGGACAAACACTGGGACCTGACAGAATTCACCCCAGAATTCCAGAGAGAACTAAGTGACACCACTGACTAACCTTTTTACAAATAATGGGAGGATGGTGTGGTCACCTGAGAACTGGAGGAAGAGCAGATGTGATTCCCTTCACAAAAGTGGGAACAAAGCAGAGACAGGAAGCTACAGACCTGTTAGTTTGACCTCAGTGGTAGGAAAATGATGGAATCACTTCTGAAGGAAAGAATTGTTGAGTACCTAGAGGCCAGCAAGGCATAGGACCCAAGGCAGCATGGATTCACAGTGGGAAGGTCATGTCAGACGAATCTGATAGATTTCTTTGACTGGGTGACCAAAGTAGTAGACCAGGGAGGGCTGTGGACATGGCCTAACTAGACTTTGTAAGGCATTTGACACAGACCCACATAAGATTAGTAAACAAGTTAGCCAGCCTGGGAGTGGGTCCCAGGGTGTTAGCCTGGGTAAAAATTGGCTGGGCAACAGGACACAGAGGGTAATAATAAATAGAGAGTCCATTCTAAAGAAAGGGGGTTATTAGTGGGGTACCACAGGGTTCAGTACTAGGACCAGTCCTTTTAATGTCTTTATAAGTGACATTGCAGACGGACTGGAAGGAAAAGTATGCCTCTTTGCAGACAACACAAAGATCTGCAACAGGGTTGATCTGGGGAAGTGGAAAGGATGAGAAGGGACCTGGCAAAGTTGGAGGAATAGTCAAAGTATGGCAGCTCAGATTCAGTGCAAAAGTGCAGAATAATGCACCTGGGAAACAAAACCCAGGGAAGAGTACATAATGGGGCGGGAGGTACTAATAACAACAACAATGGAAAGGGACCTGGGGGTAGTCATATCAGATGACCTAAAGGTAAGTAAGCAATGTGAGAAGGCAGTAAGGAGGGCTGGGGGATACTGGGATGTATAGGAGAGGCATCACCAGTAGAAAACAGGAAGTTGTTATCCTCTGTACAGACAGTTGGTGAGACCCATCTTGAGTACTCGTGCAGTTCTGGAACCTCATCTCCACAAGGACACTGGATGAGGCAGTCTGGAGGAGGACAGCTAAAATGGTGCAGGGTCTGCACCAGAAGCCATATGAAGAGAGACTAAAGGAGCTTAATATGTATACCCTTGGGGAAAGACATAAACTTTCAGGTACTTCAAGGAATCAACAAAGTCCAAGAGGGTAGCATCTTTCAGAAAAGAAATGTGCAAGAACAAGGGGCCCAATTTGAAGGTAGAGGGAGTCGACTCAGAGGCAGCGTGAGGAAGTATTTTTTCATGGAGAGGTTGGTGGGCGCATGGGCAGCCTTCTAGAGGAGGTCATGGGGTCAAAAACAGTAGGAGAATTCAAGAATGCATGGACAGACAAGGCAATTCTGGTGGGGGTTAGGAAGAAGTAGGCCGTTGGTTAACTAGGATCTGCAGCTTATCCAATAGGTAGGAAATGGGTGGACTGGGTGGGCCAAAGAGGTCCTTATCTGCCATCAAAAGTCTATGTTTCTGTGGAAGGCTACAATTCATTGCACGACCTCTGGGACTCCACAATTGTCTAAAGGTTGACACTCTGCATTTCCTGTAAGAATATTGAAATGCTTCGGTAATCTCTGTTCCTGTATTGTTCCATCCGCTTAAGTGCACCTAAACACGTAACAGGAATTTGTTCTGTATGAAAATTTGCGGTGAAAAGACTTATGAGTCTATCTTGGTATATGTTTGTTTTGATCAAAACAATGTGAACAAAAATGGTTTAGAATTTGGGTGCTGCCCTACCACATGGGAGGCTGGAACACAAACCTTGGAGCATTTACTCATTAGGTCAGTGGATGGTGGGAGCATCAGGGAGGAGCTACGCTATTCTTCACGGAGGGAAGGAGTGGGCATATGACTCTGCAGCAGTATCCCAACCCCAACATGAGTTGTGAGGGATCTCAAAGACCAGAAGTTCATACTGTAGAGACCTTTTACTGCCTCCCAGAGTGACCCTAAAAAATTCTGGTCACATGGCACATTTTCCCTTGGATCTAGCCAGCCCTCCACCCCAAATAATGTGTCTCTGGATGGCATCCACTGCAATAATCCCTACACCATTGTGAACTTTTTCAACAGGCAATTTGCTGACCTCACCTCTTACACTGTCTCCCTGTCCACATCTCCTGTCCCTATCTCCTGCAAAGGTCTTAGGACCTACTCTCCATTTCGAGGCTATACAAAAGAGTGACGTTCAAAGACTTCCAAGAAATATCTCCGAGCATACAGCAGTTGGGTCTGATAACCTGGAACCTAGGCTCCTAAGATTGGCAACCTCCTACATAGCTGCTTCCCTAGCTTGGATCTTTACCTCTCGCTGTTTAGCAGCACTGTCCCAAAGATCTGGAAAACTGCGATGTCACCCCGGCACAAAAAGGGAGATCTGCTTGACACGCCTAACTACAGACCCATTACTATCCTCTTGGTTCTCAGTAAAATCCTTGAGAAGCTTATAGCCACCCAAACCACTTCCTTTCTCCAGCAGCATAACCTTCTCACTGATGCTCAACATGGATTCCACAAGGGACATAGTACGACAACTGCCCTCCTCAAATTTCATCTGACACCCTAGTGGCTATGGACTCTGAAAGCTCACTGGTGCTGTTTTCATCGATGTGACTAAAGCCTTCGATCTAGTTGACCATCCCTCTATCCTCCACCTGAACTCTCTCTAGGCTTCTCACCACATGTCGTAAATGGTTTGACAGTTACTTGCCTGAAAGGTCTCAACACTTGAAATTCAACTCTACCCTCTCAGACAAGGTCTCTGTAAGCATTGTGTACCTTCAAGGATCCATCCTAGGTCCTCTGCTATTCTCCATTTTTATCAATAGCATTACTGCAAATCTCCACAGGACTTCCTCCGACTTTATGCAGATGACATTGTTCTATACTCAAGCTCTAACAGCATTGATGAAATAAATGCTAATCTCTCCCGTGACTATCAACTTATCCAACTGTGGCTTACTATGCCTAAACTTTTCTAAATAAAACAAAGACCCAAGCCATGCTATTCGGATCTAGTGTCAAGCTAAACCATGTCCAAACTCCACTAACTGTCTCCTCCTTGATGGCACATCGGTTGGCGTGGTTACATCATTTAAATATCTGGTGTCACCCTAGACCCATGCCTGAGTTTTGACCCTCATATTCTATCTACCTGTAAGCAGGTAAACTCTAAGCTAGGATTGCCTACGGACCAGTTATACTCTCACTCCCTCTGCTAGACTCGCAATTGCCCATGGCATACTACTTCCCTGTCTCACATATGGAGCCCCTATATGCATCCACCAGTTACTCATGTCTTCGTAAGTGGGATGTAACCTATATTTTACAATGGGGTATGAAAATCCTGTAACCTCATTGGTCAAAACACAACACATGACCATAATAAATCCTCCAGTATACCCACTGTAAAAGTTTGATATCACTATAAAACAAAAAAACAAGCTGAACATTGTATAATAGCAATATACCATGACAGGAAGTGGGTATATGGGTGGATTTACCACTTCTGGTGTGGTTAAGTCACTCGGCTGCGCCGTGGACGAACCACACCAGGCGTATAATCCACCAATATACCCACTCCTGTCATGGTATATTGCTTAAATAACATCTGTCATTTTGCCTCCTGCTCCCCTGCGCGGAAACATCACTGCCTTCTTTACTTGGATCTTGGCTGGCTTCCGCCTAAAGAATTAAGGTCTTTTGCACTTGGATCCATCCCTGATAACATTATTAGGTCCCAAACACCCAAACATCTGGCCAGTTTCTTTCTCTATCAGAAAACTAATTATGTGCTCGCTCTGCAGAAAATGCCCCTGACCTTATCCTAGACACCGGACAAAAAGGCAGTAGTGCCTATACTCACCATGCACCCCAATTCTGGAACTCAAGCCCTCTAACATTTCGTCAATTACTTCCCATTACTCCTTTAAAGAGAACTAAGACACCATCTCATCTCATCCCACACCTGCACCTGTTTCAAACCGCCGTAGTCCCTACCCAAATCCCCCGCTGGCAGGGGTTGGGGAGTCCACCCTCTTGTAACACTTCCTCTCCTACCAATTACTCCTTCATCCTCTATCTCTCCCTTCCTCTTCCAGTACATTCTTAATCTCTCCTCCTCACTAACCCCTTTCAATCACGGTCCATACTGCCTGTGCGCCACCTCCCCACTCCTCTTACTTATCTCTCTAGCCCCTCCTCATCTCTCTCTGCCAATTGATATCACACCACTAGCACTTACATTATCTCTTAAATTGTCTGTTGTTGCCTTATTATTGCCTGATTTATTGCCTTTTGTAACATTACTGTTGTTCTTCATTTTTGTCTGTGCTGTTTGTCTCCTTTTAAACCTGTAGTCAAAATTTCTATTGTTATGCAAATATTTCCTCATGTAATAGTATTCATATAAATTCTCCTTGTAGTTTTGTATTACTGTGACTGTACTGTCCTGGGTGAGTGCCTGAAAATAGTCTTTCTGGCTAGTGCACCTACCACATGATGGCGAGCCAGGTTTGGGAGCATTTGGGAGCCGGAGGGGTCATTCAGTAAATCATGGACAGCACAGTGAGCACTAAACTGTGAATAAAGATGGTTGTGGGGCACCACTGCATACACTGGGACAGCCAGGATGGGTGAACGCCCTCAGCCCCTCCTCTAGCTCCGCCACTGCCTACCGGTAAACAAAAACCAAATAAAAAATAAATAAATAAAACAGCTGCAATCAGGTGCTAGGGAATATCTGGGGACAATATGGAAAATGGCACATCTCCCAGGAAAAAGGTCAAACATTACACAGGTGCACGTACACACACACACACAGATATATATATATATATATATATATAGTGCAAAATCAGTCCTTTTTTAATAGTGTCCTTTAAACTTGCCTCTGCTTGTGTACTTGGTACCTTCCTCAGGGGAGGTTCCCTCATAGCATGCCCAGCTATTGCCCAGAAAGTATTGTATGATCCACCCTGTGAGAAGTAGGATTTGATGGTTATGCTGTAGTAATATGCAAACCTTTTTCTGAATTTCAACATAGCAGCATTATGAAAGTTAATCATGCCACAATAGAATAATTCGGTTGGCAACAACTCCTAAGCATAAGGAGCAGCTTTAGAGCAGGATTGTCCACAGGAGGAGGTGCAGAGGAGAGTCACTGTGCGTTGCTTGTGTTGCCACATACAGTAGGTTCCACATGTAATAGCAGCAGCATGAAGGCATAGTGAACAACATCATTCTGACGTGTTCTCTGTACCAGATTGAACAGATCCTTTCAATATGGGCCATTCAGTGTTACCCTAATCCAGTCAATAGGAGGAGAGGATTTTCACTTAATCTCTGGATTTCAAATGCATCTTTTCAGGAATTACTGTTTATTTGTATCAGGAGAGGCACTCTAGTTTGTTTTCCCTGTGGTCATCAGGGATCTACAGGCATATTCAATGTGACAAGGATGTAACTGAACTGTTCCATGGAATACAGTTGCTGCAGGCAGTTCAACACAACCATGGCCAATCAATCTGCTGCTCCAAGATACTGACACAGCCTTCTTCTGTTCTCTGGGGTTCCTGGAAGTCTTTATGGTAAGTTTGACAGTGAGCTTCTGATTGGGGGGAGACACACAAAAAAGCAACATTGTGTTAAGATTTGTGCCACCAGCTCTTATTATTAACACTAGCAAAAGCACCTTTTAACCCTATGCTAGAGGTTGTCATAATCAGTAAAGGGACAGGTTGTGGGTGGGGTGGTGTGTGTGTGTGTGTGTGTGTGTGTGTGTGTGTGTGTCTCAAACTCAGGGATGCCATCTGGGAGAGAGCATGTATCAAGCCAGGCTTGACACTACATATCGTTTCTTGCATCTATTATACCTGGATTAAAGGGTGAGAATCTTTGATAATTTTGTTTATTCTGTATAATTTTGTATAATTTAGCATATTCTAGTTTCTGTGTGATTGCAGAGGGGTGTGTGTGTGGCGCATGCATCCTAAGAAGATCAGATACAGGAAGAATTAGAACTCTGGATCTCGGAAAGAGCCCTGTTTTATTGTAATATAATAAAAGCAGTGAATTAGCTCCACATTAATCCCCTGTGTTTTCCATGCTTGCTGAAAGCATTGTAATTAGAGCTGGGAATTGGAAAACATTGCCTTTATGTAACTTGGCACAGTATTTCAGGAATTCACAAAGTGAACTTTTCTTCCCTCCACAAATCAAATTTTCTTCAGGAGCAGTGAGAACTGGGTGTGCCTTGACATGCAGAAGGGCTAGCCAGATGACCTGGTCAGAACAACAAGGGCAGGTAAGCAGGTGGGTAACAGAGACCATAACATATTGAATTTGAAGTGATGGTGGAAGCTACGTCCCCAGAAATAAGGCCGGATAATAACTATCAGGAACACTTCATTTTTTAATGAGAGGATGGAGATTGTTGCGGTTAAAGAACGACATCCTCATATCTTTTAAATTTTGCTTCCATGTCAACAGACAACTTTTTCATGTAGCTGCTAGAGATGCATGTAGCTACCTTAGTCTGTTTTCACACTTCATACCAGGCCCTGTAACTGTTCTGGGAGGATCCATTTTGTGGTTGTTGAAATCTCATTGTCCCTGAGGTGCATTAGCATATGAGAACCGATGCATAATCAACCTTTAAAGTTCCCAATATGCCTGTCTGCTTAATTAGTCTTCAAAGAAAAAGCTTCAAGAAGGTATGAAATACCACTTTTACCTTCAGTGAGCTAAGCTTTGCAAACTATCTGCATTGTAATGTAGGGTTTTCCTCATAAACTTCATTTAGTTTGTTTCCAGAGAGTTTTTGCAGCGTATTTGTTCTTTCAGCATAGAGATACATGATACAAATGGTTGAGCTGACATCACGCTGTCATATGCTAATGCTGTTCTCATGAAATGAGATTTCAACAACCATGAAATGGAGATCCCCAGGGCAGTCTGGCGGCTTCCATGAGCAGTGAAAACAAACTAAAGGTAACACATATAGCCCTAACAGCCACAGGAAAGGAGCTGTCTGTTGACATGGAAATAAATAACATTTTAATGATATGAAGGTGTCGTTTCCTTTAACTAATGAATACACCACTCCGTGGGAGTTCTAACATAAAATGCGGACCTGAAGAGGCATACAATGGAAAGTGATCAGATGTGTCCACATGGGCAACAAAGGCATGAGGGCTAGGCAGAGGCCTCCAGGATTTTATTTTCCTTTTCAAAATACTTGATTGAATTTAATGTTTTGAATATCCATACCTTCAAGTTGCCCTGATTTTGCTTTTTTTTACGTTTCCCCTACTTTTCTGGCACCAGTCCATGTCTCTAAAACTATCAAAATTAAAGAACAAACTGTTCTCCCAGCTTTAAATGACTTGTAGGAATGCATTTCTAGCTCCTTAGATTCAGTTAGGTGTATACAATATAAGCCCAGCCCTATCAGCTCTCGTCTCACCCATAGTTTGTCTACTTTACTCTAGACTGGGTTGGCTCTCTCTAGTAACCATCGATCATTCGTAATGGGCAATTTCACGGATAACATCATCCGGTCATCTACTCCTCCAGCACTTGCTGATCTCCTCCAGCCCACCCCTCTGGCTATCAGCTGAGGTCCACTGAATCCCAGGCACTTATGGTCCCTAAGACTCACTCCCTTGCAGCGGGATCGTGCCTTTGTGGCTCTTGCCCTAGAACCTAGAACCTCCTTCCTCCTCATGTAAGAACTGCCCTTCCCATAGCTGCTTCAGGTCTTCCCTCTGGGGTTACTTAAAACAAGCTTCAAGCCACCTCTGTCCCCTGTCGTCCTACCCATCGTTGATGTGCCTGTGAAAATCCTGGCTGCTGGTGTGCACTTATTCCAAAATAACAAATAAACAATTTCACAAATGTTGTTGCTGCTGACACTGATCTTAATTCATTGGCTGCCCTCCTGGGTTGTCATGCCTCACACTGAATTGCACTAAATTGTTCACTGCCTGTTACCTGACTATAGTTGTTTGCTTATACCTGTCTGTACCACGCCTGACAGTTGCACCCATGTCTCTGTACTTTGTTTCTGCTGGTCCTTCTTGCTTGTATTCTGACTACCTCGTTTAAATTGTTGCTAGCCTCTGTACTGTTATTGTCTGTATCTTTGTAACTCTCCGGGGTACCTGAAAATAGGCAATTGACTGTCTAGTGTGTTTATCTGGTAAACAAAAGCTAAATAAATTAAGGCCCTATAAACATTTCTCTGATTTCAGTGGTCAAAATCAGATCATCTCCCTCATTTGGGAGGCAGTATGGTGCAGTGGTTTAATGCTCTGAGCTGCAAATCTGGAGAACTGGGTTTGAATCTCGGGCCCCACTTGCATACTGTGTGATCCTGAGCAAGTCACTTAACTTCTCTGTGCTTCAGGTCGCACCTGCAAACAAGTTTTCAGCTTAGAGTGCTACTCCTGGTTAAACAATTGGGGAAAAAAAAATTTGAGGCATGCTGACTTGGAAGCTCTGAATATCAGGCAGCCACACTGTACAAAAGCAGACTCGACAATGAACTAGTTCAGATACGTTTCATCATTTAAGAACAGAAAATATTTAGCACAAACGGGACTGCCAAGATGATAATATCCCATCACCCCTGGAAGGGACAGGATCAAAGACTCTGATCTTGCAGAAGACATATCTGTGGATCACTGTTCTGACCCATCTTGCAAACTGACAGAGCATCATAACATTAGCATATGGTGGTCACATACAGGCACAATTGGAAATGCCTTAAGATAACCCCATAGGGAGTTTTTGAAGTGGGAGGAAAGCTACAAACCCAGGACTGGAGAGAATTCCATAACCTGGGGCCAGCATAATTAACCATCACCACAACAGTAGCACTGCCGCTCATGATGCCGCCTGGCTTCATGAACAAGCACAACTTGTCGGAGGGCTTGCCAGGAGGGAGGTGAGCTGAGCATCTCGGGATGCTGTCCACTTCAGGGAGGGAGGGAGGAAGGACAGACTCCACTGTACTACTGCCACCTGTGTGACCATAGGTGGTAGTGCAAGTGAAGTTGGGAGGACATGGACATGCTCTGACATGCAGCATGTACACACATCAAAGGCTCTTCTCCAGCGTCCTAAAGGGGCTGCGACAGAAAAGGAGAAATGCCAGACAATGCAGGACGATGTTTGCCTCTCAGCACTGACCAAGGCATTCTCCTCTGAAGCACCAACTGAGTCTCCGTTGGGGTACAGCTCCTCCCAATGGCCCAGCCTGGAGGGGTAAGCCAGGTGTCAATAGGAGGAGAGGTAAGTCCTGGGGAAGACGGGTGAGGGAATAGTGAATGGGGTAGGACCAATGGAGGCAAAGAAGGGAAGCATACTAAATAAAAATAAATAAAGCCTGGTCACTCATGCTGGTAAGGGGTTTGTGGGGACAGTAAGTAGAGATTTGTCATGTCAGAGAGGTAGGACAAGTGGAAGAATCTGAGTAGAGCTGCAAGAACAGCAGGATCACCAAGCCTGACTATTTTATCTGTGAAAGCATCCCAGGGCACAAGGCAATTGTGCAGGTGGATAACCGGCCAAGATGGTTGTAAAGGTCACAATAGTGGGTGGTACAATTTAGCAAGAGGGCAAATCTGCAAATATTATTGCAGGCATCTGGAGAACAAGGACTTGGAGGCATTAGTGAATGAAATCCATCCATAGTTAAGGGTGGGGAATAGAACTCCTCTGGTGAGGGTAAGACCGGGCCTCAGGTGTCGGACAGTGTTTGGCCAGATGGCCCATACTGAGTTTAACATTCACTGACTTACGGATATGGAGAGAGATGTCAAGGTGCAGGTCCAAGGTATTTGAAGGAGGGCATAACCTTGAAGGGGTCCCTTCCAAACATATGATGGATGGGAACAGGGCAGGCTCTGATTTTAAGGCACCCAAGCCTCATCCAGCTCCACAATACAATATTATGGGAGAAATAGTAGTTTCTAGTGAGGTGCCAGAGAAGAGGTGGATCTCTCACCACTGATCACTTTACTGAGGTAGGGAGGCCACCAACTGGTAAGGTGAGACATTAAGGTCAATTCACTGCCACAAACAAGGTACAGGAGGAAGAGGGTAAGTGAGGCTTGAGGGGAGGCCACAAACTAGCAGCAGTTCAGACAACAGAACTGATGCTCTCTTCACTGACAATGAGGCGGAGATCCATGAGAGTTACTGAGCCTTGAGGGCAGGCAAAACACTAATACAGACAAGCATTGTTCATGCAGTTTTACTGCAAGAAAGGGAACCAATACTAAACCCTCTATTCCTTTGTCTGGAGGTGAATATCTGAGCCTTGAGGAGAGGCAACACTAGTGTAGACAGCCTTTGGTCATGCAGGGTGGAGGAGATGGTCAGATGGAACAGTAAGTCATCCAAGAGGAGGCCACAAAGTAGTACAGACTACAGAGCCACACTGGCCACTTCACTAGCAAGGCAGGGAAGGTAACTGAGCTTCAACGAGATGCCAGGCACTACTAATACAGTCATGCAAAGCAGAGGTGATGGAACAGTAAGTTATATTGAGCGTAGGCCACAAAGTATTAGTAAGGGCTCTGGAGACACTGGTTTCTTCAGTGATGCTGACAACTTGGTTTGGGAACAGGCCGGTGGGTGGAGGCCAGCCAGGAAGAGAAGGATTGAGCATCCAATCAGATGCTCTCTTCAGGGAGGGGTCTGCAGCCCACTGCTATACTGCCACCTGGGTGACCACAGGTGCCACTACAGGGGAATGTGCAGAATGAAGAGGGGACTTGGGTATGCTCTGTCATCCAGGTGCATCAGGCATGGTCACCTAGTGACATTAGAGCACTCATGGAGGGTGGGTGGGTGGGGTTAAAAGGGTAAAATGGCACAGTACTGGGAGGATGACACCAACGCTAGCCTACCACATTCCACATTGGACATGAGCCACCACCTCCCAGGGACACCACCAGTCTTCACATCCACTGTGGGTGACTAGACTGATGTGGGAAAGAAAAGCTGTGGAGCTGAAGGCGTAACCAGCCCTGGGGGCAAGCCAGGGGGCAGCACAGCAGTGAGTCACGGGTGAGTTGGGGTCCTGGGAGGATGACTGTCAGAGTCTCAATAGGGTGGGATCTGGGCACAGTGATGGAATATGGAAAGAGATCCCATCTGTGGCCGGGGACTAAACAAAGTTATGGAAAAAAAGGTTTGGTGCTAGTAGCACATACTATATTGAGTTACATTTTTGCACAAGCAAGTCATATGCTAACACTCACTCTGATTCACACACTACTGTTAAAAACACACTATTATACAGTACACACACACAGCCCATGAATGACATCAACTCTCCTGTCTTACATGTAGGGATTCTGGCATGTCTATGATGTCAGCTGTAGCATAACTCGATTCTGTTATTTCAGTCCTTGTTTTCATTATCTCTCATCAGTGTTGCTGCCTGCTCTGCACAAATTCCTTGCAGCCCATTCTGTTCCTTTTCATGACTAACCCAGCCTCCCGGAGAGGGTTACAGAGAATCACGCTCCACATGGTGGATTCTTTGGAAGCAGGTCCCCCTCCCTGGTCTGCTAATTGCAGGAGGCTGGTGGATGGTTGGGTTCAGTCATGCCTGAGAAGTCATTCTGCCACAATCCAGGGTTTTCCACCTTTGTGTTTTTCCACTCAGGATGCAGGCAACGAGGGCACCTTGGGGGTGCATGCACCACAACATGTGGTCCCTTACTCCAGAGTCCACCTGCACCACTGCAGAGTTATCCAGGTGGCCTTACAGCGGAGACTGCCTCCAGCCCTAATCCAAGGAGAATGTTCTTTGCAACACTTGATCCTCCTCCTTGGCTTCCCCAAGGTTCTGGGCACATTCCCAAAACTGGGTCACTATTATGTTTGTCATTTGCACAGCAAGTGGCATCAGGCAGAAGAGAGGGAGAGGATCAGGGATATGTCTTTCACTCAATTTAATGTTTGGATGCCAAAGCTGAAGGTCTCTATGACAGTGTTGCAGCTGGAAAAATGCAACAGTTAATTGAGATGTTAACAGTCTGCACTGAGGCTGCTCCCAATTTGCACTTGGTATGCAATTTTATTTTTTATTTTAACTTACCGCTTACTGGGTGCAGTGTAGTAGATTGCATCAGATTGATTCTGCTGACTACATAGCGGACATTTTCTGTAACTACAAATACCAGAACCCCTGCAGATGACATCAAATCAGGATTGCAGCAGTGAGGGATTCAACAGGAGTCACCCTGTTAGTTGCACTGTTTATACTCCCCTGTGGTTACCTGATAATCTCCTGCCTCCTCATGCCTCCATGGAACCTTGTGGTTGACTATGTTCCCTTACCGTATCTTGCAAGATACTATTGTCTTCTCTACAAGCTAAATTTGTGTCATGTTTCTATTTCTGATTCTGTATCATGTCTCCATATTGTTCTCTGGCTCCACCTGTTCACGTGGGCCGTGTGTTCCCATGACAATGTACCATGTTTGCTGTTTCGTAATATGCTTGTATCGTAATTTTTCTCCTGTATTGTAACCTCCGGTCACACCTGAAAATAGGCACTTGTTGTCTAGTGTGCTTACCTGTTTAACAAAACAAATAAATAAATCAATAGCTTGCAGTGCATATTGAGTTTTTATAAGCTTAGGTCTTTTGTTTGCTGATCCTGCTGTTCTCCCAGGGCTAAGTACGGCTAAAGGACCAGCAAACATCTGGTCAAGCTTACAAAACCTGTCTGCTTCAAGCACCCTAAGCACACCAACAGGAACTCCAATCAAATTACACTCTGAAAGCACTAAAATTACTTCACCTATTCCACTGTTTCAAAACACCCCAGGCATAGCACCATGAAATATGTGTCGTGTCACAAACAGCAGTCTCCTTGTTTTCCCCATTGTCACTTTTTCTTATTCTTTAATTGTAAATCACAGTTCCCATGTTATGAGTGCAGCAACACACTGCAGGGTTTCGGATTGTTTAAACAAGAAGACACGACAGGGTATGCATTATCTAAAAATATGGCATTATGAATCTTGAGCAATGTTACTATGGGGCGGGTTGTGTTTTTTTTTTATGTGATTTCCTTTTAGATGTTGCTGTGATGTTTGATTTGCATTGTGAACTTTTGACCTTTAAGATATTGAATTAGCATCTTGACATTTTTGACCCTGACTAGTTGTGCTCTTGATTAATGCACCCTATCATGTATTTTGAGCAGGAGCACATGCTAGTTAACAAGGCACATATGCTAGGATAACGAAGCACCATGTGATAGGGTCCTGACCATGAGGAGTCATTGACCAAACACTATTTTATAATGTGGGATATCGGACGCCCTGGGAAGTGAGGCATGAGGTGAATTAGTGCCTTATGCACCTAAGAAGTGCTGTTATTCCACAGTTATGAACACCCTGGGTGCCTTATTGAGATTATAAAATGACTTGCCTCATATTTATTTTTTTAATGAGGTTCAGAAAGATGAACACTTTTTTTTTTCTTGTTGGCCTTTGACTTGCTCCTTACTTCAGGCCCCTTCAAACCTCCAGCCTCATCACCCACTGCCCCTTCCCCAGTTGAGCTGAAGGGGCTCTGCACAAATGGAGCATGAGAAGCTGGCGCTGTCATCAAGATGACTCCAAATGTGTTTCATTTTTGTAGTTTTCCTCCCTTTCCCTTGGAGTGCCTCCCACCTCCCTGATGGGCTGGGCCTCTGACAGCCTCAGACTTAGTAGTGCATTATGGGCTGAAGCCACCTTTGTGAGGAGCTGGCTCTCTGGCTCGCTGCAGGGGCTGCTACTACGCTGGAACCTGGGCATCTCCCTCTCTGGTCAGCTTACATTGCAGCACCACTCCTCAGCCCTGGCTGTAATGACCCTAGCTCCTGAGTTCACTCTGAAACTCAGGTCACCAGAATGGAAACACAATGCTCTTCTGCTGAGCTGTTGGGCTGTCAAAGATGAGTGTTTCTGTCCTGTGCTGTTGTGCTAAAGTAATGCACAGTCATATGATCAGATTCTACCAATAACAGCATAGGATTTTTCCAACCCATTTTATAATCTGGCATGATCCACACTCTGTCATATGTTATTGCCTACATAGATCATGGTTACGGGGGCTTGAAACCACTCTGCATGTCCCGTAATCATGATTTACTCAGCTTACTTCATAGCTGCAACACCTAAAATCATGGTTAATTCCAGCACAACTGGCACGCTGTCATGTGGTATCATTTACTTAATGAAAGTGAGCCTTTCAATATTTGTTGCAGACAGACAGACTTGGACAGTGGCCCTGCACTACAAATAACCCATTCTGAGGAATCACTGGCAATAGAATAGGATCAGCCCTCTGTTCCCGGTTCACTCAATGCTGGCCATTCCTTACTTTTCTTCTGCAGAAGAGCAGGAGACTGTCATGCACTGCAGCTGGAGTTGGACATCAGCCTCCATGTTCGCTATGGCATGTTTTGTGCTAAGATGGAGGAGGATACTGTAGTTTCTTTGGACGACACTAATGTCAATAGAGGAGAGCTGTGTGTTCTTTAGAAGCTGTAGACTTGCTAGATTTACTTGGGCATAGGACAGGAATGACATCAAGTCCTCAACATCACTGGAGGCGGGTGATGGTACAACAGCAGGATTCTATGCTTGCACTAGCTGCTCTGAATACTAGTCCTCTCTGGTAGGATATATTAAATGAGGTTTATGCAGAAGCAAATCCCTGCACTTAAGTCTATGAATTCACATTATGTTTCATGCAGTACGGTCCAAAGCCCAGAAAAGAAAGTGATGCAGGTTTGAACCTTGAAAGTAAGACAGTGGCAACACTGTAGTCCTCAGATGACTGAATACTGCACAAACATAGAAACACAGAATTTGCCAATAGATAGGGACCGCTTGGCCCACCTAGTCTGCCCATTTTCCTTGCCTATAGTATCATTGCAGATCCTACTTTTTTTTGAACATTGTTTATCCTCCTTGCTTGAGCCAGGTTGGGACCTCCTTCTACTTGCTGCTAGTGCCCATATACCATCCATCCAAGAGCCTGCCAGCCATCCAATGGGACACCAGCCTACCACGCAACATGCTGCTGTGCTGCTCACCTGTCTTCTGTGGCTGTGGAACACTGTGGCTAACACCAGCTTGTTGAGGCACCACTGCTGTGTCCCTGACATATTGCGGCTGAGGGCATCCATGAGGTCATTGTCTTTCCGGGAGGTGGATGCTGAGAGACACACCTCTAGAGAATATGCCAGGGTCCAAATCCTCATGGCCTCTGTGCAGAGGACTCCCGACCTTGTGCCACCCTGTTTGTTTATGTAAAACATGGCTGTGGTGTTGTCCATCTGGACCTGCACTGAGTGGCCTGAGAATGGGGAGCAGGGACTTAGTCCAGACAAATGGCTCTAACTTCCAGAAGATTGATGTGTGACCTTGACTCCTTTGGGGTCCAGGTGCCACTGACAGATGAATTGTCCAGATGAGCCCCCATCCTAGCAGGAAGCATCTGTAGTGATGATTTTGTAGGAGGGAGATCTGGAAGAGACACCCACTGACAGGTTGGCAGTGTCCTTCTACCAGTGCAAAGCTTGAAGAAAAGTCTGCTTTACTGGTATTAGTTTTGACAGAGCATTGCTCTTCTGAGACCAGTGGGAGTGTAAATGAAACTGTATGTCTCTTATTCTGTACCTGACCCTGGGACTACTGCAGGCATGGATACCATGTGTCCAAGATGTCTTAGGAAGTGTCTGGCCAGCCTCGGCTGGCCCAGGGCGAAAGAGTTTGCTACTGTTAGGAAATTTTGAATTCTCTCTGGAGGCAGAAATTCCCTGCTCTAGTCCAACTGTGCCCCTATAAATGTTATGAGCTGGGTCTGTTCTAAGTGGGATTTCTTTAGATTTTAGAGAAACCCAGAGAGAGCAAAGTACTTTTGTGATTGACCGAATTCCTGGACCTGTTAGGGTTTCCTACTATCAACCAATCGCTTAGATAAGGATACACTGACACACCTTTGTTTCCTGAGATGTGCTGCCACAACAGCCAGACATTTAGTAAACACCCTTGGTGCAGATGGCAGCCAAAGGGCATGGCTGAGAGTTGGTAATGCCCTGGGAGAAGCCTGAACCTCAGGAACTTTCTGTGGGACTGCCTTACAGGAAAGTGAAAGTAGGTGTCCTTGAGATCTAGCGAGACTAGCCAGTCTCCTTGTTGTAGGAATTGAATGACCATTTTAAAGTCACCATTCTGAACTTTGGCTCCAGGAGGTGTCTGTTGAGGTACCTGAGGTCTAGGATAGGTCGTCACTCCCCATTCTTTTTCTGGGTGAGGAAGTACCTGGAATAAAGGCCTTTGTTTTCTGTAAGGCTGGAACCTTTTCCACCACCTCTGATGCCAGGAGATTGCAGATCTCCAGTTCTAGCATTTGTTTTTACAGACGCTAAGGGTTTTGAAAATAGAGAACCCCTCAGAGCTGGCATATTTTGAAGTGAAAAGCAGACCCTTTTCCACTACCTTCAGGACCCACTTGTCTGTTGTTATGAGGGTCCAAGCGTGGAGGTAGTGGGAGAGTCTGCCCCTACTGGTAGAAGGGAGGCAACCAAGGCATTGAAGTCAGGGCTTAGACTGAGATGCAGGGGCCTAGGAAATGGCTGGTTTTCTCTGGCCTCTCCTGCCCTTCTCCTATAGAACCCTCTAGACTGAGGGTAATCGTACTGAGGGAGGATAGGGAAAATAGGGTTATGAGAGTAACCCCTACCTGCATTAGGCTGAGACTTTAAGGTAGTAGCCCTTTGCTTAGATGTGTTGCTCTGGCAAGTGGATTTGTACTCGTCTACTTTTTTCATGTATTCCTCTGTTCTGGAATCGAACAGGAGATTTTGTCTTGGGGAAGTCTAGAGTTTTAGACTGGGTGTCCTTTGTGAGATTGGTTGTGCTTAGCCAGGCAAATCTTCTGAGTGATATGGCCTGGGCTATAACCCTAGTTGTAGTGTTGTTGTTATCGTCTGCCATGTGGAACTGGTACTTGGTTGCTTCAAGGCAGTCTTAGCAGTCTCAATTAAGTCCTGGGCCATGGACTCAGAATCTGATTGAGCAATGGCCAGAAGAGAATTTCATAAAGCCTTCTGATACTTGGCTGTATAGGCCAAGTAGGAAGACCAGTGAAGAAGCAATGAAGCAGAAGTGTAGGTCTTCTTCGCAATGTAATCTAGTTTTCAGGAGTTCTTGTCTGGAGGTGAAGACAAGGGTATTCCAGCTTTATCACATGCAGCTTGTTGTACAACTCCTTGTGACCAAGGTGGGCAGACAAAAGTCAGTGTCTGCTCTGGAGAGCTGATTTTTTTATAAAGTCTCTTATCAACCCCTGGAAGAGAAGATGGGGTCTGTAAAAGTTTCATAGTGTTTCTTCTGAAAGCCTTGTAAATAGGGAGAACCATCTTTTTGGGAGGAGGAGACCTTTCATTTCCTGTAGTCATCCTCCTCCTCCTCCTTCTTCTCCTGGTTGGACTCCCAACAGGGAATGTCAAGGGTATCCACCATATGGTGGAGGAAAGTTAGCATGGATGAATTTTCCTCCTGATCTGGGAGGCACCAAAGTGAGGATCAGGGGAACATCAGGCTCCAGGGGTTAATCCCTGAAAGATTGTCTGGAGCATCATAGTAGTCATCTTCATCATCACCCCATAGGCCCCTGCTTCAGAGGGCTGCAGAAGGGTGTTTGCCTGACAGGACCAAAAGATAGATCCCATGCCTTGCGTGGTCAAACACATGCTATGCTTTTGCCATATCCTCAGCTGAGGGCAGCTCCTTTTGAAAATCAGGAGACTGTCAGGCTGTGTGTACTTAGACTTATCCTTATGTTTTTTGCCTCCTGCCTGATTGCCTTTGCCATTACCGGGAGTAACAGGAGGCAACTTTTCTTGCACACTTTTTTGGTGCCACTTCATCAGTGGCAGACTCTGGCTTCCTTTAGATACAGGCACTTCATCAGTGCCCCTATTATTTTGTTTTGAAGGAACTTCATCAGCCCCTTTGGAAGATTTAATTTTAAAGGCACTTCATCAGCACCTGATTTGTTATTTGTTTCTCTAGAAGACACTTCATCAGTGCCTCTTCTAGGCTTAGAGCTAGTAGATGCTTCATCAACATCTCTATTTGAACTTTTGAAGGCCCCTCATCCAGTAAGCCTGGGTCTTTTGGGGACTGCAGAGGACCCTTCCTCAGCCATTTCTCTAAGCCTTTTGCTCTGTTTCTCAAGGTTTTGGAACACAGTTAAGAGCAAAGTGTACAATAATGTTCTGGACTCAAACACTTTAAACACAGATTGTGGGTGTCCGCTGGCCACAATCCTGTAGCAACTTAGGCAATTTTAAAACCTGTGAGCCCAGTTCTCTTTTGGGATTTCTGATATGCCAATTGACAGAAACCATTTTAAATTCAAAGATTCCACTACTGTTAGTAATGGAATGCGACTGTTCCTCATGTAAGGAATCGCTATTTCTGAGGTAAAACTACCTAAAATCGCGGTTCCCGATGACAAAAGTGAACCTGTTATAAGTTTTAAAAGGAACCATTGAGAAACCACAAATGTGATAAAATAAATAAATAAATAAATAAATATAGGAGGGAACGCGGAGGAACCACGGAACCGACTGATAAATGCGTTCCCGGGAACCGTGATAAAACTAATAAAATACACTCAGCACAGAAAAAGAAATTAAAAAGATTTTTACCACGGAAGTAAAGAGAACGTGTTTTCTTGGTTAAGTGAGTGGAACATCTCAGAGGCAGTGTTGTTCAGTCAACGGAGAAAAAATTCTGGTGCTTTCTCAGGCAGTCTCTCCTCAGCACATACCCCAAAGTCTCCTCAGATTGGCTGATGCTAATTAATTAGCATAAACCACACCTCCAGGGCAGTACTACCTAGTCAGCTAGCTGCTTTAAGTTACTGATGCTAAAGGACCCCTGGGGTAAGAAGCAAGGACTTCTGAAACCTAGAGCCCCCTAAAAGACCACTGTTTGAGGTATCAGAAGGCAGCCTCTGTCTTAACTGTCAGGATATCTTGAAGTGGTTTCCTTTTATTGGCTTAATTTTTTATTTGCAATTTTTAAAGAGCAACAATTCATAACATAAATAAATTCAACTGTAAGTTGTCAAAAACAATTAAGTAACTATTTACAATAGGGAGAGTGAGCAATAGATCCTAAGTAAGAATATTGTTTTACAGGAGTCTGGTGTTATAGAGAGTTGAAATGGATTCTGACTGAAGTGCTTTCTGCAGTTTTGCAAGTTGAAGAGATTTACCTGTGCATCAGGGCCTGTACCTTGGCTAACTGGGTCTGCAGGTCCGTAATTTATCCCACTCCGTTTTTAGAGATGGGATGTATGACTAATGAGTTCACCCTTGAGGACAGTATTTAATGTGTCCCATAAGATACTAGAAGAAATTTCAGGGTGTCATTGGTCTCCAGAATTTGTTTAATCTTTTCAGCAATTGAACTCTTTGATTCAGTATAATTTAAGCTAGAGTCGTTAAATCACCAAAGCTGAGTTCCTTTAGGGGACCCTTTTCAAAGTAAGAAGAAGTGTGGCATGATCTGAGAGGTAAATAGCCACTATTTTACAGCTCTACCAATCCCACTTGCTCTGGTGTAGTACGAAAGAGGTCTATATGGATACAGACTTTATGGGAATAATGCATATTTCATCTCCGAGAAGGATTGAGAGAGCACCATACAGCAGTCCAGCCTCTCTCTAATAATAGCCCTGCCTCCATTCTGCGCTTGCCTGTCATAAATAAGATTGTGATCCTCCCAGGAAAAGTACTCCTTTTGGTGTTTGAGTACTTGATTGAAGAGGTCCTGAACTACTGGGGTATCAGCTCTGGGGAATGTAAATACTGCCCAGAGTGATTTCCACCTAAATAAGTGCCAGATGCTATGGCCCATCTGCCCAGAGGGTTACAGAGTGGAAGTACACTGAAACAGGCCTGTCTTGGTATATGAATGGCTACTCCCTCCATTTTCCAGTTTGTGAAGGAGGCAATGGCCAGAGGAAAACCGAGTTCGGTGAATTTTCATGCTCTTTATCTGACATGGATGTCTCCTGTAAGAGCACATAGTTGGGACTGGTTTTCGGAGTGGAGGACAATATTTTAGACCATTTGACCAGGTTGTTGAGGCCCTTGACTTTTGGCAGTATATTAAAGTAAGGTGACTAGCCATTATCTGGTGTCACTCTGGCTGAATAACACAAACCCCAGTGAGGAAATATATTGTACCATCCAGCTAGGGAGGATCCTTTGAAAAAGTGAAACAAAGACGGTCACTGAGGTCAGATATACAATCCTGATGGGGTGTACCAAGACAAGTATTACACAGAGAATGAATGCTGGAAAGTATAGTATATAATGCCATTTCGGGGCTAATCAAACAATAACGGTGAGTGGATTAAAGCCCCCAGATTATATTATATCCTCATTTACTACACTTTCCTAGCATGTGTTTTATATCATACATAGAAACATAGAAGTTGACAGCAGCTAAGGACTGCAAGACCCATCCAGTCTGCCCGTTTTTCTACCTTATGAATGTGCCATAGGCCTGTACTCTGTCAATGGCCCATCTATTCATACTCATCTGTATTGCTCCCTTATGCCTATCTCATGCCTGTTTGAAGCCCTGCACCATATTCATATCCACCACTTCCTGAGGTAAGCTGTTCCATGCATCCACCACCTTTTCTGCGAAAAAGAACTTCCTCACATTACCCTTAATTGGCCTCCCTCTAATCTCATGCTGTGTCCCTCTCGTCCTGCTATGTTTCTTATATTGAAACATGTTCTCCACCGAAAGAGATTGCTAGTTGGCCTTGAGGGCCTAAAGAAAGATAAATCTCCCTGGGCGGATGGCATTCATCCGAGAGTACTATGGGAATTCATGGACATACTGACTGCACCCTGGCGGAGCTCTTCAACAGGTCACTTGAGACAGGGAGGGTACCTAGGGATTGGTGAGAGGCACATGTGTTGCCAATCCATGTAGGGGGTCAAAGGAAGTACCAGGTAACTATAGACCCATCAGTTTGACCTCGGTGGTGGGAAAATTAATGGAAAGTATACTAAAGGAACGATTGGGGTGTACTTGGAGGAGGTGGGAGTTCTGGATAGTCAGCAACATGGGTTTGTGCCAGGTAGATCATGTCAAACCAATCTTGTGGAGTTCTGCGAATGGGTAACATCAGAACTGGACAGGGAAAGCCTGTGGATGTATCATTCTTGGACTTCAACACAAGGCGTTCAACACTGTCCCCACAATGGTCTGGTGGAGAAACTGCAGCGGGGTTGGGAGTAGGCCTTTGATGGTCAGATGGATTGAAAATTGGCTAGCTGGACGCACTCGAGAGTAGTGGTCGGTGGGGAGCTCTCGAACCCTAGAGAGGTCAGTAGGGTACCGCAGGGCTCGGGTCCTGGGTCCAATCCTGTTTAATCCATACATTTCGGACATCAGAGAGTGTATAGGGTGTGAAATGAGTCTCTTTGTTGATGACTCCAAGATGGGAGCAGTAGTTGAGGGAAGAGGGGAGGTTGGCCCTGTAATGGGACCTGACACCATGGAAGGGTGGGCTCACACATGGAAATTAAATTTCAGTATCACCAAGTGCAAGGTGTTACATCTTGGAAACCCTAAACACAGGTACACCCCTGGAGGGAGCGCTGGAGGCCACAACAGGGAAAAAGACCTAGGGGTCATGATGGATGCATGTATGAATAACTCCGAGCAGTGCAGGAGAGCTATGAAAGCAAACAGGATGTTGAGATGCATCATAAGGGATCACCTCTAGGAGCAGGAAGTGATTCTGCTGCTGTACAATGGATTCTTTAGACCACACCTTGGTACTGTGTACAGTACTGGAGACCACATGAAGAGGGACATACAGCTCCTGGAGAGGGTACAGAGGAGGGTAACTAAGATGATATTGGGAATTGGGATTTGACGATGAGGACAGACTTGAGAAGCTCGCCTGTTTTCTGTGGAGGAGAGGAGACAGGGGGACATGATTGAGGTCTTCAAGTACCTCAAGGGAATAAATAAGATAAACATGGAGGGATCTTTAGACTAAAGCAGGGAGGTATCACCAGAGGCATGGTTTGAAGTTGGAAGTGGAAGGGTGAGGGGAAAGAGGAGGAGGTTTTCACTGAGAGGGTGGTGGATCCATGGAACATGTTGCCTGGCGAGCTGGTTTAGAGATCCACAGTGGAGGCTTCAAGAGAGGGGTGGGACAGACACAGAAAGCGGATGTATCAGATGATGGCCTGGCCGGGGTGGGATGGATGATGGGGTTTCTGGAACACAGGGAGGGCCTCAGTACCCAACTAGGGATCTGAGGTTCGAGCAGACTCGATAGACCATAAGGCCTAATCTGCTGGCAATTAGTGTGTTAGTATGTTAGACTCTCTCACCTTGTTAATGCCCTTAAGATGTTTGAATGTTTCGATCATATCACCTCTCTCCCTCCTTTGCTCTGGGTTATACATATTGAGCTCCGTTAATCTGTTCTCATATGTTTTCTGATACAGTCCCTGCACCATTTTGGTTGCCCTTCTCTGGACTGCCTCCATTTTGTTAATGTTCTTGTGCAGGTGCGGCCTCCAGCACTGCACGAGTACTCCAGATGGGGCCTAACCAGTGTCTTGTAAGAAAAATTATCACCTTTGTAATCTTGTTCTTCCAAAGTATTCTTCTATATTCATAACTCTTTGCAGTCTGCCTCCTAAGTAGAACTGCCTGGAGCAAATGGAACTTTATGCAAATGACAGAACTATAATTGGCTTATTTAGCTAATTCACTGCAACCTACTTGTAAACTGGTGTAATGATTTTATTGTTGTACTTGTATTTGGAATATCATCCCTGCATTTGTTGTTTTGTATCCTCCTGGGTCGTGCCTGAAAATAGCCATGACTATGGCTAGTGCACCTACCCCATAAACAAAAACTAAATAAATAAATAAAAACTACTGCCCTTATCTGTTGCAACGTTCCACCAACGTCTCAGATTTCTAAGAAGCCTACAAGGCAACCCATACTATGCTACCTAACTACACCTAATGTGTAACTACTAAAACTGTCTAAGACAGCATAAATCTATATGACAGTAACAATAATAATAATAATAATTATAATACTTATATTAACAGGACCCTTTCTGAAGTGCCAGAATCACCTGGAAAAAGAAAGGAGAATCAATTCCACAGGCATTAGAAACATGTATGACTGTATTTGGGACTAATAAACCAAAATGACTCAAGTAGGAATGCAGAGGCTTTGGTTCTGAAAGGATGGCAGGGAGGAGAGTTATAAATATAGAAGAATACATTGGAAGAAACAAGATTACTAAGGTGAGTATTTTTCTAACCCCATGTATTTTTCTATATCCTAACTCTCTGCAGACTTCAAGCAGTACCTTTGGAGGTAGGCAGAGAACCTATTGGAGAAAAGGCTCTGCCGACTGCTGTGCCAAACCTGGCATCACTTCTGGACTGTATGTCCAAACTGTAATGTTTAGTAAAAGTGTACTGTTCTCCAAGTAGCAGCTTTACAGATCTCCACTAAGGAAATATCTCTTGAAGCTGCTAAGCAGCTGCTGTGCCCTGGTTGAGTGGGCCCTCAGGCCTGCTGAGCTTGTTTTCCAGATTTTGAATAGCAAAACTGAATGCATTGGACTATCCAGTGAGAGATTTCTTGGAAGCTTGGGGTGCCTTTCCCCACATCCCCATAAGTGAGAAAAACTGTTGCTTATCACCTCTATGGTCTTGGTGTGGGTCATATAGTAACTTAATGCCCTTTACATCCAGACTATGAAGTCTGCACTCACCTGAGCTGGCATGTTCAGTAAAGAAAACTGGTAGTGTTATGGATTGATTTAAGGAAATCAGAAACCACCTTAGGAAGAAACCTCCTGTTTGTTTGAAGCACTACTTTGTCATTATGAAAGCAGAGGTAGTCCTTCTCTACACATAGTGCTTGCAGTTCACTTATCCTTCTGGCAGAGTGATTGCAACCAGAAATACAGTTTTCCATGTGACATATTGTATATGAGCAGAAGACATAGGCTCAAAAGGAGGTTTCATGAGCTGAGAAATGCATATGTTCAGGTCCCACACCAGGACTGGTTCCTTAATAGGAGGGTGCATATGACACAAACCAAAATTCTAAGTCCTCAAGAACAAGGCCTTGAGCCTGAGAGACTTGAGGTTCGGTCTAAAAGATTTTTCCCTGGTCAGAGGTCAAGAGATTGTGCCTCCTGGGAAGATGTATTGGTTTGGACACCGACATGGACAGCAGTAAAGGGTACCATGACTGTCTGGTCCAGTCTGGTGCTACCAGAATCATAGATGCAGGTTGTGACCTGAACTTGATCAGAACTCTAAAGATGAGGAGGAAGAAGGAGGAGGCATACAGGCATCTTCCTGACCAGTCTAGAGCCAGGGCATTCAGTGGAATTTTCCCCTTGACTGGTGGTCTGCAACAGAACAGAGGCAGTAAGTGGTTCTCTTGGGAAGCAAGAGATCCACTTCTGGAAACCCCACCTTCTGAACACTGAGTACAGTACCTATCTGTCTAGACCATTAGTGATGTGTCTGGTTAATTCTGCTTAGAGCATCTGCCAGGGTATTGTCTTTGCCTGGTACATGAATGGCCTACAGAAAGGCCTTTAGTGAGTAGGCCAATTCCATAGTTTCATGGCCTCTGAGCACAGAGGGTCTGACCTTGTTCCCCCCTTGTTTGTTTATGTAGTACATTGTGGTGGTGTTGTCTGTTCTGACCTGCACCACTTTGTCCTGTACCAGATGAAAAAAACGTTTAAAGCCAGAAATACTGCTCGGAGTTACAACAAGTTTATGTGGAGGAGTGACTCTGCAAATGACCAAGTGCCATGGGTAGTGTGCTCTCCCAAGTGAGCACCCCATCCTAACAGAGGCGTCTGTTGTAAGGATGACTGATGGGTTTTCCCTCTGAAAGGGACCCCTTCTCTTAGACTGTGTGCTTCCTTCCACCACTGTAGGGACTGAAGCAAGGTTTTGTTATTGGAATTGTTTTGACATTTTGTCTTTTCTGTGGCACCAGTGTGCTCTGAGATGAAACTGAATATCCTTCATTTGGTATCTTGCTCCCAAGACAACTCCTGTTGCTGCAGCCATGTGTCCCAAGATCTGCAAGTATTGCCTTGCTGGACATGGCTTGCCCAACCTGAATGAGGTAATCAGTTGCAGGTTGCTCTGGACCCTGTCCTTGGGAAGGAAGGCTCTTCCTTGCAAAGTATCCAGTTCTGCTCCAATGGCGTACAGGACCTGTACTGGATTGAGAATGGATTTTTCCTGATTCATCAGAAACCCCAGAGACTGTAACAGATTTTGTATTGTTACCAGGTGATCTTTCACCTGTTGTGATGACGTTCCCATGACTACCCAGTTGTCTAGGTTGGGAAAACTGAGATTCCCAGTGTTCTGAGATATGCCACTACCACTGCCAGACATTTTGTGAACACCTGGGTGCTGAGGTGAGGCTGAAGGGAAGGGCTGAGAATGGTAGTGACCTAAAGGAAGTCTGAACCTGAGATACTTCCTGTGAGACCTCTTATTGTGATGTGGAAATAGGCATCCTTCAAATCCAGAGATGCCAGACAATCTCCTTTTGAATAACTGGCAAGATCAGGACAAAGTGACCATTTTGAACCTTGGTCTTACTAGATACTTGTTCAGAAGTCTGAGGTCTAGAAAAGGCCACCACTCCCCATTTTTCTTTTGGTGAGGAAATACTGAGAATAAAACCTCTTTCTCTCTGGGACCTTGGCACAGGCTCCACTGCTTTTATGTGGAGCAAGGTTCAACCTCTTTTCAAAAGCTTTCTTTCCTGAAGAGAGCTGGTTTGAACAGCTTTGGTTTCGAGGAGGAGAGTTTGAAACTCAGGGACAGACCCTGACTCACTAATTCCAAAACCCACTTGTCTGTGGTGATGGCCTGCCAGGCCTTGAAAAAATGAGTCAGTCTGCCCCTACTGGTGCTAGGGAGGTGGCCTTGACAACTGAGTCAGGGATTTTGTTTTGGCTGTGACTGAACCTGGGTAGAGTGGGGCCTCTTCTGGAGCCCTCCTACCTCTGGCCCTATAGTAAGGTGGGTAAAGCTGCAGCTGTGGGACAGCTTGTGCCTGATAGAAGGGCCTACCATAGGGTGTCCTTCCTCTGCCTCCACTCCCATAAGGCCTATATGAAGGAGAAGCCTTTCCTTGGAGGAGTTACTTTGTAGGTGGCCTTATACTGTTCACCTTTTCATGTAATCTTCAGTGTGTTTACCGAAGAGAGTGATCCTCAACAGGAAAATCCATTGCCTTAGCCTGGGTATCCTGTGTCAAATTAGTAGCCTTCAGCCATGCCAGCCTTCTCAGGGCTACAGTCAGAGCCATCCACCTAGCAGCATTGTCATTGGCATCTGCTGCCATTTGGAACTAGTACTTAGGTGCTTCCAGTCCAAACCTTGCTGTTTCTGCTAGGTCTTCAGAGAGAGGAGGAGCCTTCTCTGACATTGCCAAAACTGACTGCCACAGTGTTTTTGGTACTGTGCAGCATAGACCTGGTAATTAGCCTGTCTTACCCCCAGAGAAGCGTCTAATTACCCTTTTTAGACATGCTGTCTATCTTCCTGGAATCCTTCTTAGGTGGATGAGAGGATAGAGAGAACCCACACCTTCTCACAGGCTGCCTGCTGGACTATACCCTGATGATCAGGGTGAGAATAAAGAAATTCAGCCCCTTGTCTGTCCAGCTGGTATTTCTTATCTGTCTTTTATCCAGAGGAGGACGAAGAAAACATTATTTACCATAGTAATCTTGTTTCTTCTGGGGAATCTTACTGTATTCTGACATATGCAGTATTTTTATTTAGTTGTTTTAACCAGGTATAGCACACTAAGCTGAAAGCTTTTTACAGGAGTAACCTGGGAGCACAAGTAGGTTAAGTGACTTGCTCAGGGTCACACAGTATGCAAGTGGAAGCTGTGGGATTCAAACCCAGGTCTGGTCTGCTGGATGTCACCAGATTTGCAGCTCAGAGCCTTAGACCACTGCACTATACTGCCTCCTGTATTGTCCTCCCATAGTACTGACCTGGAGCTGAAATGGTTAATAGAACCTATGCTAATGATGGAATGCTAGGCTCATGCTCGGTTTTCAAACCACTGCCCGGTAAACATTCCACAACTGTCAGATTCTTACAGGCGTGAATACCAACAAGCTATCTATACCAACTTTAACAATTAACTAATAAATGACAACCAACAATCCCCTTCAGTTGAAAAATGTGGGCTACATTAAGACTCAAATCACTAAGCCCAACAACAGAACCACTCATGGGTTTACAACAGCAGTGGACAGCTGTGCTGTCGTGCCCATAGGTTCTAGCAGGGGAGGTAGGGTGGGAGCTCAGAATACAGTAAGATTCCCTTAGAAGAAACAAGATTATTAAGGTAAGTAATGTTTTCTTCAAACCCCAGGAAATCTTACTGTATTCTAACATATGCAGACTACCCAAGCAGTACCTTTGTAGGAGGGTAGAGAACCTCTTTAGGAAACAGGCTCTGCAGTACTGCTGTGCCAAACCTGGCATCACCTCTGGCCTGGGTATCAGGCTGTAGTGCTAGTAAGGTGTGAACTGTTTTCGAGGTAGCTGCTTTACCTGATTTCCAACAAAGGAATATCTCCTGCAGCTGCTATTGAAGCAGCTGTACCCTTGTAGAGAGAGCCCTAAGGCCTACAAAATTTCTTACCTACTTTGCTGTACCAGAACTGAATACAAGCCACCATCCAGCGGGCAATAGATCTCTCTTTGAGGCAGGCTTACCCTTTCCTACTTCTCCATAGGTCAGGAAAAGCTGAGTACTCACTTACCTGTGACCGTTTGTGTGACCCAAGTAGTAGCTTATAGCTCACTTGACATCTAGGCTGCAGTCTACATTCCCCTGAAACTAGAGTTTTCAGTGAAATAAGGACTGTCAAAGTAATGAACTGATTCAGGTAGAAGTCCGAAACCACCTTGGGCAGAAAGCATCTGTTGTTCTTGAGGACTGTCTTGTCCCTATGAACTGATATGCAATTAACTCAGTGGACAAGGCCTGGCACTCACTGATGCTCCCATCTGAGGTGATGGCTACCAGGAACACTGTTTCCATGCTGCATACCTAAGCTCTGCTGAAGACATGGGCTCAAATGGTGGTTTCATTATTGCCAGTCAATGCATATATAAGGTCCCATGCCACGTCGTTCCTGTGAGGGAATGCAAATGCATGAGACCCTTGAAGAACTGCTAAACACTTGATTAACTGCCAGAGATGACCCTTACCAGCTGAGAGGTAATCAGAGACAGCTGGTAATTGTACTTTCAGGGTGGAAGGCCTAAGGCCGAGAGAAACAGGGTGTGCCATATATTGTGAGGATCACTGACAAGTCACCCTGGCAGCAGTTTATCTCTCTTTCTGGCACCAAATGGAAAAATGTCTTCCATGTAAAGGTGTAAGTCTCTCTGGTAGAAGGGTTCTCTAGAAACCCTAAAACCTCCAGCACCCTATAGAAATGTGCAAGTCTGAATACTCTTAAGTCCTCAAGAGCCAAGCCCTGAGCCTGAGAGACCAGATATTGGGATAAAGGACCCTGTCCTGCAAGGAGGTCAATAGGTTGTGCCTTCTGGGCAGAGAGATTGGCCTGGAAATTGACAAGGTCAGCAGTAGAAAATACCATGGCCTTCTGGTCAGACCTGGAGCAATGAGGATCATTGTGCTGAGTGAACCCTGAGCTTGATCTGCACTTTGAGCAACAGGGAAATGGAGGAAAGTCATACAGGAACTTCCTGTTTAATGCAACAGCAGCATCCAGAGGACTGTGTCCCCTGCAAGAGGTCTGTAACAGAATTGTGGTAGCTGGTACTGTCTGGGGTTGCGAGGAGGTCCACCCGAGTACCCCACCTTCTGACCACCACTTGTACTCCTGGTGGTTTCAGTTGATTCTGCTGAGAGCATCCGCCAAGACATTGTCCTTCCTAGGAGGTGGACAACTGGAGGGAGATGTCCAGGGAGTGAGTTATGACTCCACGCTTTCATGGCTTCCGTGCACAGCAGGGACAACTTTGTCCCCTTGCTTGTTTACGTAGTACATTGTGGTTGTATTGTTTTGTCCTGACCTAAACCACCTTGCCTTGAAGCATTGGAGCGAAGGGCTGAATGTCCA
Source organism: Neoceratodus forsteri (assembly GCA_016271365.2). Classification (NCBI taxonomy): domain Eukaryota; kingdom Metazoa; phylum Chordata; order Ceratodontiformes; family Ceratodontidae; genus Neoceratodus; species Neoceratodus forsteri. The sequence continues at coordinate 45,774,354 of CM028132.1, read as the reverse complement.
ACTGAGCTGCTTTGAGCTCCAGCAGGCTTTATGTGAAGCAGTGTGTGCTCCCCTAGGAGGGAGGCATGGGTTGTTAAGACTGCTGCTGGTGGTAGCTGGGGAAAGGCACACCCTCCCTGAGGTTGTCTTCTTCCTGCCACCACTGCAGAGCTTGCAGCAGGATTCTTGTGGCTAGGACCATCTTTGACAGGGAATCTCTTTTGGGGCCAGTGAGACCGGAGGTGGAACTAAATACCTCTCCTCTGGAATCTTGATCCTGACACTGTTGCTGTTGCTGCAGCCACGTGCCCTAGCAACTGTAGAAAATGCCTCACTGGTCTGGGGTATGCAGCTGGAATGAGCCTGCCAGCTGCACAAGCTGTCTACCATTCCTGTGGGAGGAAGGCCCTTCCTCTCAGTGCATCCAGTCTTTACCCATAGACTCCAGGTGCTGAACTGGTGTTAGCATTGACTTTTTTAATTTGCCAGGAGACCCAGCGTATACAGGGTATCGTGAGATGGTGATCAGTGCACCTCTAACTGCAGAGGAGACTGGCCTGCCATCAGCCAGTCATCCAGGTATCCCCTGCCTCCTTAGGTGTGCTTCTACTAATGCTATGCACTTGGTAAGCACCCCAGGAGCAGAGATAAAGCAAAAGGAATAGGTCTGAACTATGTGGAAGGAATTGCCCTTTAAGGCCAGAGATGTAGGCCCCATCCCCTTTCTGAGTGTAGGGAGGATGGTAGCCAGAGTGACCATTCTTACTTTGGCTTTGTTAAATGCCTGTTTAAATGTCTGGAATCCCATATGGGTCACCACCCCATCCAACAGGGTTACTTCTAATAGACTGGCAGGTTGGAAAAACCCTGCCCTCAGTTTGGGCAGAATCTTGAACCTGATGGCAAGCTGCTGTCCCACTATCTGCCTTGGTACTTCTGGGGTGTTGCTGCCTTCTCCTTTGCAGCAGCATTCCTAAAAGCTATGTACCCATCCATGTTTTCCATGTAAGCCTCTGTTTGTTCACAAAAGGAATGTGGGCTCACCAGAAAAATCCAATGCCTTTTGGCTGGCCTGTACGCATTAGTTATCCTTAGCCAGCCCATCTCCTCAGAGACACTGAAACTGCCATTTGCCTGGCTGCAATAACACTGCATCCAGTATGGAGGCCTCTATGCTCCTAACCAATCTCTGAAATTGCATTCAGAGATGTTGATTTATTTATTTAATATCTGGAGACATAGGCCATGTGGTGGCCTGTCTAATGAACAAAGAGGCACCTAAGTGGGATTTCTTGCCAAAGAATCCATCTCTTTGAGTCTTTGTCTGGTGGGGAATCCCTGCCTTATCCCAAGCAGCACCACCTCTTTATGGCTGGGGTGCTCTGCTCCAGACTTAGCCACCCAATACCTCCTAGCCAGCCCCTTGTTAACTGGGGAATGGAAGTGGGATTTTATAAAATTCTAGAAGCCTGTCTCTTCAGAGACTTGTGAATGGGCAGCACCAGTCTTTCTGCTACTGGCACATCCATCCTATCCCTACAGTCTGGCTCTTCTTCCTCCTCTGTGAATTCCTGGGTGGAGAGTCCATTGTCTGTTGCGCTTTCTGAAGGCAAAGTGAGAGAAAATGGCTCGTCTCCCTTTTAGGGAGTCAGGATGTTGAGGATCAGGGCATACCAAGGTACAAACTCACCATGTACACCTCAGTAAACTGTTCAAATTCCAGGAGAAAAACCACAATCGTAAAAGATAAACTTAATTTTTTTTTTTTTTTTGGCGGTCGGTTCCGGAACCGATCAGGCTCGAAAATGAACCAAGAGTTTTAAACTTGGAAATGGGCTAGCAGTTCACAACAACTGGGTTAGCGGTTGAAAGAAACTGGGTCATCGGTTTCAAGCAATTATTTAAACAAGTTTTAACAACAAAATAAGAACCTAAATAGCAGAAAAATTCTGCAACAATTAGGAACTACCCGGATCCTCAGCAGTTATTCAGAACCATGAGAAACCGAGAGAAATAACAGCGATTAAGTCTAAAACTAAACTAAGCGCTTGAAAGATTTAACAATAAACAAAGGCAGAAGTAGAATAATAAAGTATAGAATACTTAACCGCCTCGAGCCACAAAATGACCAAAGGGAAGTCTCCTGGGCGTCTTGACTTCTCAGGTGGAGTAAGAAATCTGAGACATTGATGGAGCGTTACGGCAGATAAGGACAAGTAGTTTAAATAAGTGTAACGAGCCAATGATAGTTCAATCATTTGTGTAAAGTTCCATTTGTTCGGGCAGTTCTACTTAGAAGGCAGACTGTAGAGTTAGGAATATAGAAGAATACATGGGGTTAGAAAGAGGATTATTACCTCCCTCTTACGACTTGCAATACCCCTACTAATACACTCCAACATCCTCTAGCCTTACCTACTGCTTTAGTGGTCTACTTGGGTGATTTCAGGTCATCTGTGATGATGATGTCCAAGTCTCTTTCTTCCCTTGTGATTGCCAGCAACTCCTCTCCCAACCTATAGATGGCTTCAGGGTTTCTCGTCCCTATGTGCATGATCTTGCTCTTCTTTCGTTAAACCCCAGTTGCCACTCTTCTGACCATTTACCAGTTTATCCAGATCTCTTCTCATTCTGCCCACCCCATCTGGATCATCTACTCTGTTTCAGATCTTGGTGCCATCTGCAAACATACAAACCTTACCCTCTAGTCCATCTGCAATGTCACTGATGAAGATATTGAAGAGGACTGGCCCCAAGACTGATCACTAAGGTACCCCACTTGTGACTTGCATCTCTTCTGACTGTATACTGTTTACCACCATTCTATTTTCTGCCCACCAACCTTTGCCACCCAGTTGACCAACTTCTGACCACCTGAGCCTACCCAGCTTATTAATCAATCTTCTATGGAACAGTATCAGAAGCTTTGCGAAGTCAAGGTAGGCAACATCAATTGCACCCCTTGGTCCAGCACTCTGGTTACCCAGTCAAAGAAATCTATGAGATTAGTTTGACAGGACCTTCCTGTTGTAAACCCATGCTGTCTTGGATCCTGTGCTCCTATGTATTCCAGGTGTTGCACTATCCTTTCCTTAAGAGTGCCTCCACAATCTTGCCCACTACTGAGGTAAGACTGATTGGTCTGTAGTTCCCTGCCTCCTCCCTGCTACCATTCTTGTGAGGCGGGATCACATAAGCCCTTCTCCAGTCTTCTGAGACCTCTCCTGTGCTCAGAGACTCACTAAACAGTTCTGATACTAGCTCTGCTAGTTCCACCCTTAGCTCCTTTAGTACCCTGGGATGTATGCCATCTGGTCCCATTGCCTTGTACACCCTGAGCCGAGAGCTCTTGTAGGACCCCTTTCTTTTGTGAAAGGACATGCACCTCCCTCCCTCCTGTGTCCATGGTGCTGAGGCTGTGGGCCCTGCCCTACCTTCTCCTCAGTAAATACTGAGCAGAAGTATCCATTTAGGATAGTTGTTTTCTTGGTCCTCCTCCACACACACACACACCCTTATCCCCTTAAGTCAGCTCCTCTGAAGTCCCATATTTTTGCATTGGAATGGGATGATTTACTTCTAGTGGCCAAATTGAACCATACCATGTAATGGTCACTGGGTGACCTTCTACCTGGTAGCTTCTTCTCCCTCCTAACACCCCTCTACCCACTCCCTCCCTCCTCCAGGACTTCTCATTTTCTACGCACCTTCCTTCACCTTACCCACCTCCCCTCTACTGACTAGGCCCCATGGGCTGATCCTCTCCTTCTCCTATTGTAGTAGCAGCTGTCTGTCTAGTAGTGTCTGTCTCCTATGTCCACCCTCTTGACTAGGCCCCGAGGGCTGATTCTCTATTCTCCTTTGTAGTAGTTTCTGTCTCTATTTGTCTCCCAGTTTAGAATAAGCACTTAGCAACATGGCATACATTGTACAATGCCACTCACACTTGCACTCTTTAGTTCTTCAGATTAACTCACGATCTACCTTGTGTTAAACCCTATCACATTGTAATCTTGAGATGTACTATCCACCTGCTGGCAACACCTTTGTTCTTTGCTTATGTAATCTTCTGACGTGGAACCTATGTAAAGAGCTTTCAGCTCAAAGGTGTCGATCCAAGAAATAAATATAGATAATATAACATTTGAATCCTGGTAAAATTAACAGTGTGCAATAGAGGCAATCATTGTTCATGCCTTCAAACTACACAGATAAACATAGTAAAGGCTGAGGGACCTTCCCTTTAAAGCTTTTTTCCTTTGAAAGAACTGCATCAAAAAATAATACAACTGCATTAAATAACAGAAGTAGTGACCCAATGGAACACAACCCTGTACATACTCCAATGCATGTGTGACAACTACAAGGCAATTACCAATTATGTTATGCAACAGAAGGTATGCCACAGCTGTGGTTTAGCCATAGTGGAGAGATTTGAGGATATAATGCCATTGAGGGGTTAATTGACCAATAACCTTGCTGTCCTTATCTGCCGTCAGCTTCTATGTTTCTAAGTCGACAGGGCCACCAGGAGAGGCAAAGTCAGTAAGTTTAAGTAAAAGACATTGGAGTAGGACTTGTTAGTGGAAGCAGTCTCAGCTGGATTTGCTAATAGTTGTAATGTAAATGAAGGTACTTAAAGTCTACTGTGAAAACCTGCTTGACTCCATTGCAAATGTCAAGACTCAACTCCTGCAAAGCATCCTGGAATTTTATGATGTTTTAGTGTTAAAGCCTGCAATAGACTGTACTAGTCAGTGATGTTGCTGTCCTCTGCAGTCCCTATGTTCTTGTCTTATGCTGGCCATAAACTTTTCAAGGCATAAACAGTAAGTGCCCTGCTGCTGTCTGTAGTTTAAAGTGTATCTGAGTTAAAAAAAAAAAAATGCTTTTAGAGAACACAGGGACTTCACAAGACATGTAAAGAACTGAATGAGTACAACTCCTATGATGCCTTGTATGGGTGGGGTCATGACCTTTGCAATGAGACAAACAGGTTTTTCACACCAGTGCAAAACAGCGAGTGGTTGTGCTAAGCAGCCCCTAATAGGCATTAATGGCAACATGCGATTTAGACTCTTCATCTAGTAACTGTTGTTAGTAAGTGGATTCATATCAAGGTTTCTGAAAGATTTTCCACCTGCTAGGGTCATAAACTGAACCTCTACCTGGAGTATACATCTGCCCTCTGCCTGGTATATTGTCTGCTTATAACTTCCACAAATGTGGCTTGTTCCATCACTTTTAATAGAGGTACAATTAATGATTTAACAGTGCCGACCTATTGTAACTGCTTCAGCTCTTTCTTCACCTTATCTATCATTGCATGAGCCAGCAGCCATGGCATGCAGAAATGGTTTACCCACTTCAGTGTGACATGTAGAAAGCGACCATCATTAGGGCGACATCAATCATGCCAAGCAATTGTGCCATCTGACCCCTGTGACTTAATACACCACAGCAAATGCCGGCTGTTTGTGGGAAGCTTCACCCCAAAAAATTACAATAATCACCTTGGCGGTGGAGGGTGTATTGAGGAGGGCACAACACCTGTCTTGTGGCGCTCCTGCAAGGCACTCCAACAACCAGTTCACCTGTGTGACGGGTAAACGGGTTGAGACTCTCATCTGGCCACCTCATTGTGTCTGCTTCCACGGGATACCCAAGAGGAATGAGGTGGTACTTCAGGTCCATACAAAGTTAAACATGCTGTCTGTGGAAAATACCTAACATCCTAAAACACAATAATATAGGCAGTTCAGCATCCTAATAATTGCATATGCTTAATTGTACCGTACTTGATATGGATTTTGTGCAGCCAGTCAAGTCCTAGAAAGCTGGACCTGCACATTGTGACAGTAGCCGTGGCCACTTGGGTTGCTGACCTTGGTACTGTACTTTTAACTCAACAGCTCCTAGTAATTTAACCTGCTCATTGGTATATGTACATAGAATTACCTTTGTCTGCTTTAGAACAGGTGCCTGATCAGGTAGCCACATTTCACAATATGTTCCCTCACTGACAGCTCCTGCTTCTGCTACTGTATCAATGTTCATCTCTGGTTCACTTGGATTTACTCAAACTGATGCAGACTGACTTAACATGTGATTCTCTCAAAGTAAACATTGTATGGAGCAGCCACCGCAAGGGCCTCCACACTCGAAGCGGGGCTTGTCCCAATATGCACTGTGTGCAAAAACATTTAGTTTACTTACTGTTTACTTTAGTGTATTAGATAGTATCAAACTAATTTTGCTTATCATAGAACTAACCTCTTCTGTTACTACAAATCCCAGAATCCCCTCATGATGACATCAGAGCAGTAGGAAACAGTGAGAAGATTCAATAGCCCGCAGTGCATGTTAGAGTTTATATAAACTCTGATCTTTTGTTTGATGGTCCCCGTCCTCCCTGGGCTAAGTGCAGTCATAAGAGACTGTACTTAGCCCTGGGTAAAACAGTGCCAGAAAATGTTTGATCGGAGAGTATAAAAGCTCTAACATGCACTGGAGCTATTGAACCTCCCACTGCTTCCTACTGTTCTGATGTCAACTGAGGATTCTGGGATTTCTAGTAAAATAAGATGTCAACCTATAATGAAGCAAAATTAGTCTGATACAAATGCACCACACTACAGTAAACAGAAAGTAAACCAAAAATATTTTACACAAGGTGCATGTGCTAGAACCAGCTCCACACTTGAGGGTGGGATCCCTTTGTGCTGACTGTGCCCCTTTAAGGCTGTAGTGATTTCTCCTGGTTTGGCTAGTGTTGCCACGCTTTCATGAATTTGTATATCTTTGTGCCACTCAAACTGAGGAAGATGGGATACTAGTTGCACAATAACAGAATTTGTTGGCAGATAAGGACTGCTTGGCCCACCTAGTCAGCCCATAGGAAGCAGTATAGAGCAGTGGGTTAAGGCTTTGAGCTGCAGATCTGGAGACCTGGGTTTGAATCCCACAGCCACCTAGGTGCATACTGTGTGATCCTGAGCAAGTCACTTAACATCCTTGGCCTTCTGGGTCACATCTGAAACAAGCTTTGGCTTAGTGTGCTACTCCTGGTTAAACAATGTTCCCTTTCCTATTTTCCCTGCCTGCAGTAACTCCGTAGACCCTACCTGATCTCTGGTTGGTTCTCCCTCCCTTCGTTCCTTTTACTTACTACTTCCATTATTTATTCATTCATTCGTTTCACACTTGCTTTCCTTAGTAAACTTATTTATACAAAAGAAATTCTAACCTTTCAGTATATTCAGTCTACTCTTACTGCTGTTCATCTTATGTTTGTTTTTGTTTTTTATCTTTCATTAATTTTGGTCCTTCTCAAAGGAATCCGTGCATGGGAAGTGTTCAGCCTTTTAAGGCAAATATTCAACACTAGAGCCACATACCCAAGTGTGGGGCTGGTTCCAATTGCACTTTGTGCAAAAGTGTTTTTTACTACTGTTAACTACAGTATAGTAGATTGTATCGGACTGATTCTGCTGCCTTCATAGCTGACATGTTCTGTAACAACAAATCCCAGAATCCCCTGCAGCTGACATCAGAGCACAGCTGCAGCAGTCAGAAATTCAATAGCCTGCAGTGCATGTTAAAGCTTCAAGCTTGATCAGATGTTTGCCAGTTCCCCTGTTCTCCGGGGCTAAGTACTGTCCTCTGTGACTGAAAGTTGTCCACGAGAACAGCAGGACCAGGAAACAAAAGATAAGAGCTTATAAAAGTTGACTTATCAAAAGGTCTTACAGTGCCAGTCTACAGGATGTATCAAGGTGCTTTTAAACTAGCAGAGGGGAAGGCAGATCAGTTGCTGATAGGTACACCTGTATAATGGGGGGTATGCAAACAATACAGCTGCTCCTTCTAGACTAAAGGGTGCCTTGTTTAACAATAAAACAAACAGCAAAGGAACCAGCACTAAACATCATTGCAAAACAAGTATTATTTTATTAAAGTGAAGACAGTGTGAGAGTGCATATATTGTCTGTATAATTTGCTTACCAGGTGCTGGTATCCCAGATGTGGAAAAACACTGAACTACCGGAACTAGCAACCAACCGATCTGCACAAAGCTTCCTTCCTCGAGAGACCTGGATTGAGGAAGTAGTACCTAGCACATTTTAAAGTGACAATGCAACAATTAGTGTATCATAGAAACATAGAATTTGTGACGAGATAAGGACCGCTTGGCCCACCCAGTCTGCCCATTTCCTACCTACTGGATAAGCTGCAGATCCTAGTTAACCAGCAGCCTACTTCTTCCTACCCCACCCCCAGAACTGCCTCATGACTATTCCATGCATGCTTGAATTCCACCACTGATTTTGACTCCACAATCTCCTTGAAGGCGTTCCATGCATCCACAACCCTCTCTGTAAAAAATACTTCCTTAAATTACCTCTGAGCCGCCCCCCCTCTATTTTCAAATTGTGCCTCTTGTTCTTGCACCTCTTTTTTGAAAGATGCTACCCTCTTGGACTTTGTTGATTCCCTTGAGGTGCCAGAGCGTTTCTATCATGTCCCCCCTCTCCCTTCTTTCCTCGGGGCTATACATATTAAGCTCCTTAAGTCTCTCTTCATATGTCTTCGGTGCAGACCCTGCGCCATTTTAGTTGCCCTCCTCTGGACAGCTTCCATCCTGTCTATGTCTTTGCGGAATTGGGTCTCCAGAACTGCACACAATACTCCAGATGGGGTCTCACCAGCTGTCTGTACAGAGGATAATAACTTCCTGTTTCTACTGGTGATGCCTCTCCTATGCATCAGTATCCCCAACCCTCCTTGCTGCCCTCTCACATTGCTTGCCCGTCTTTAGGTCATCTGATATGACTACCCCAGGTCCTTTCCATTTTGTTGTTGTTAGTATCTCACCCCCATTGTGTACTCTTCCCTGGGTTTTGTTTCCCAGGTGCATTACCTGCACTTCTTAGCATTGAATCTAAGCTGCCATACATTTGACCATTCCTCTAACCTTGCCAAGTCCCTTCTCATCCTTTCCACCCACCCTGTGCATCAACTCTGTTGCAGATCTTAGTGTCATCTGCAAAGAGACATACTTTCCTTCAGTCCTTCTGCAATGTAAACATAAAGACATTGAAGAGGACCGATCCTAATACTGAACCCTCACGGTACACCCCACTAGTAACCCTCCTTTCTTCTGAGTGGACTCCATTTACTATTACTCTCGGTGTCCTATTCTCCAGCCAATTCTTTACCCAGGCTGTCATCTTGGGACCCACTCCCAGGCTGGCTAACTTGCATATTAATCTTTTGTGTGGGACTGTGTCAAATGCCTTGCTAAAGTCTAGGTAGGCCATGTCACAGCCCCTCCTGATCTACTACTTTGGTCACCCAGTCAAGAAATCTATCAGATTCGTCTGGCATGACCTTCCTGCTGTGAATCCAGGCTGCCTAGGGTCCTGTGCCCTCTGGCCTCTAGATACTCGACAATTCTTTCCTTTAGAAGTGATTCCATCATTTCCCTGTCACTGAGGTTAAACTAACAGGTCTATAGTTTCCTGCTTCTGCCTTGCTCCCACTTTTGTGAGAGGGAATCACATCTGCCCTGCTCCAGTCCTCGGGTACACCCATCCTCCATGATTTGTTAAAAGGGTAGTCAGTGGTGTCACTAGTTCTACCTTAGTTCTTTTAAATTCTGGTATCAAAGTGTAACTTAGAAAATACTGACTCTGTATCGGAGTAGGTAACAATTTAACAACATTTTACATAGGGAAGATGGAACTAATTAATAATAATACATAGACAAAACATTCTAAAGTATTCCAGTGTGTACTGCACTGAGTCTGCTGTTCAAGAAGAAAACATGCTGTCCACAGAAAGAGATGACTTGCCAGCTGAGTGAATCTAGCTGTTCTTCTTGGACTAAGGTGGCCTTACTTAGCAGGTATCTGGAAAAGAAGGAAAAAGATAAAAAATATATTAGTATATATGAGACCAAGTATCTGTAGCCTATTTTTCTTTAACAGAGGCATCCAATCACATTTCTCATTGACATCAGGCTCTACATCACGGTTCAGTGTTTTCCACATCTGAGGATACCACTGTCTGGTAGCAAATTATGCAGCCAAGCTATTCTGCACAGTAAATGTATGCACTCTCACACTGTCTGCACTTTAATAAAATGGTGCTTGTTTTTGCAAACTCTGATGTTTAGTGACGGTTCATCCTGCTGTTTGTAACTGAGGAGGCCAGAACAGCCTCCCCAGCACAAGCAAATACAGAGGGGCATGAAAGAGTTTGGACAGAGGAAACAGAAAAATAGACAGAAAGGGGTGCTGGGAATCCAGGAGGGCAATGAGCAGGGTTAAGTATGAGGGTAGGGGAAGGTGGGTAGGAAAGAGTCACATGGCAGAAGCAAGCAAGTGACCTGGAGACTCGTGCACTAATGCCAGGAGCCTTGGGAACTAAACCTGTGACTTGCAGGCAATGGTAACAAGGCACATTTGAACCAGATGGCAGTCATGGAGATGTGAGCAATATGAGTACCACATCTGGGACCTGACCACTCCAAGGTATGAAATGTTTCAGAGGAAGGGAATGAGAAGGGGTGGTGGTGTTCTAGGTAATGAAGGTATATAAACCTCAGATTTCAGGAAAAGTGAGGAGGGCTAGTGCATGGAGACAGTGTGGGTGCAGAAACATTATGACTGGAGTAATATAGACCACCATCTAAAAGAGGAGGCTGATAGGGAACTGGGGAGGAGATTAGAAAACAGCAGAACAAACAGGAACTGCTGTCTGAGTGACTTTAAAATGTCAGATGCAGACTGCTGGATTCCAGTAGAAGCAAATGACAGACATCAGTCAGTTACAAAATAGGAACTAAAACCCTGCATCCTGATTGGCTGAAATGTGTTCCTACCCACTGGAACGAGACAGCATAACCAATGGGTGTGAAAAACTCCGGCACCAATGTGGTTCTGTTACTACAAATATCAGTGTGCAGCTGCTAGGTGTTGCAAGCCCCAGTTCTGGTTTCGCTGTCATTGATACTACCTTGCTTGGCCCACTCAGTTACTGAAGTAGAACATCTGAAGCCAATCTCTTTCAATTCAAGTCATCAATAAAACAATATGAAGGTTTTCTTTTCTATTTAAAGAAAAAGTGGAACTAGACTGGGGAGGGGTGACTTCAGAGACAGTTCATACAAAAAGCACACACCATAGTGACTCCACAGTGCAACTCAGGCTAGCACCTTGTAGTGACAGCCCCTCTGTGGCATGGATGCAAACACAGCTAAAAGGTTGGGGGCATGATTCTAAAGTTTAAAGATAAGACCCCAGCCACCACTGCCCCGTCATACTCACTAGCAGCGTCTATCTCATTTATGTACAGTACTAAAAATTAAACATAAAAACTTGACGATTTCCACAAGGTCCAGATAGGAATCACCACAAAACATTACGCTGGCTTTCAAATTTGGCTGCTGGAGCCAGTTTGGCCTTTATGGAGCAGTAGGCTGAGTAGGCGACAGTGGCACAGCTCTCTCAGTGCAGGGTGGCCCTTGGCCACTCAATGCATTCATGATACTCTTCAGAAATTGTGGCCCCCAGCTCAAGACAATGCTGAGCCACCTGGGTCATGCTGTTCCGGTGTATAGTATGCTATGCATGCTAAAATAAAAGGAACTAGAAGATATCAGAGTAACAACGCACAATCTGACCTGCCAACAAACATCTAATCAGAATTGGTCAGGACCGGTTCAGAATGGGCATTCAAGGCTGAGGCACACCGTGCTCCATGCTGCACTCTGACTGTTGGACCAGGCTGCAGGGCAGGGATGCTGCCAGTACTCTGGATGTAAAGTATTAATACTATATTATTATTTAATAAATCCTGACTGTTATTATTGAAGGTTCTGCTGTCTGTGCTGATCCCAGATCCTGCTGCATGTTCCCAGAAGGGATGCTGAGAGGCGGCCACACCATAAAACCAGACCATCTTGGAAGGGAGCAGAGGTGACTGAGTCTGTAGCTGGCAGCTCCAGGTCAAAGCAGGGATGGATGTGCAGCACTGGTACTGGAAGGGTAGGGAGGTGAGGGAGACAGCTGATAAAGGAGGTTCTGCTCTCCATGGTGCTGATCCTGATAATCTTTTACCTTACTGTGTACAGTGCACAGTTCTAGGAAGAACAATGTAAGCTGGGGCCTAACAGACCTCGATAAATAAAGTCCACTGGTTTAGGCAAGCTGGAGGTATTTTACATCACTAGTACTCTGAAAGAACACTTACACTTGTTAAAATCAAATGATACTGCCTTGGCACATAAGTCTCTCTCTCCCCTCAACACTTCAGTGCCTGTTCCCATACATTCAAGGATTAAGCTAGGACACCTAAGTGAGGATGAAGGACACACTGGTACATCTACTGTTATCACGAGACACAATTACCATTTAATCTTTTGCTTAGCTTTTGAGGCAAAAACAGCATTTTACCAAAAACAAATCCCTTCCCACAGTATCAAGAGTGCCCTTAAATCCGATGTCCATACAGCTCTGCAAAGTCATATTAGAGCTGCTGCTCACTCGTGGTGCACACAGTACAAAACTGAAATAAGCAGCAGCAAACTGTGGGACTCACGCCAGGAGCGTAGACACCAGTCAAAGTTTTATGGTGCTCAAATCCTTTAATTATTTAAAATCAATGCCACCACCACGAACCTCCAACCCAGGAAAAGACTTTTCACTGGGTTGGTGTTCATAATTGTTAATTTGTACTGATTTCAAATAACTAAAGTATTTGAGCACCATAAAAGCTTTGACTGGGGTCTATGTTCTTACATGAGTGCCACAGTTTGCTGCTTCTTTAGTCCATACAGCTCTGTAAAGGTTGGCTCTGTTAGCGGCCATAATACCCCGTTCAATCCTTCAGCACTGATGATGATGATGAAAACGTTATTTTTATACAGGAAATGTAAATACATGTCATGAGGGCAATAGTCCTGTTTGGAAGACAGTCCTGTGTTCAGATGTTAGACAATGCAAAATATACATATAAGTATTTACAAAATAAATAATCCTTCATACGTAATGCATGATTTGGTTCACAATACATAACTAACAGTTGCATGCTATGGATAAAGAGGATTTCAGTGGAAGTGTAAATACGCATGATGTATGATAGCCCTTTCCAACATAACGAAGCCTGATGGTTTAACTTTTAGCTCCATACCTAGTTCTAATTAATGTGGCTATGACCTTGTGTTCATGCACTGTTCTAGTTGATCTCGTTCCTTCCTATCATGTTTACCCCTGATTTGTACTGATGTACAAAGATTAAATGTAAGGCAGTCTAAATTCTAGGCATCCAATTCTTTGTGTTAGCCCAAGCTATTAGATTAAATTTGCCAAAACTATATTAACTATTTGCCAATTGATACTTTTTTCATCATAAAATTTTCATTGAAAAATAAGTTTCAATACATACAATCATAAACATGTAAATACAGTAGGCATTGCAATTCTGTTTCTAATATTTAAAATATCTAATAAACATTTAACATATAAAATCATCACCAATTTCCATACCAAGATTTTTCTTTCTATAAATCTGCTGCCTGTATAAAGTAACAAATAGCATGAGGTAATTTAAAACTAGAAACTCACATCAACTCTTCCTGACTCTCTTCTGGGTCATTAACTCGTACCAATTTAAATTTGCTACCACTCTGTAATGTTATGTCTACACCTTTACCATGAGTACACTACTAACCCTCAATTCTATAAAGAGGACTACATACTAAGATAAATATCTATTTTATCCTGTAGGAGATAATACATTCTCTCTTTGTTGGACACAAATTCCATTTGACCATACCATTCTTCCTACTGTAGGGGTCTTATCTCCCTTCCATAACCTGAGTATAGCATGTTTTGCACTCAACAGATGCATGCCCAATTAGTATTTTCTGGTGCAATGTTAAACTAGTATTTTCTGGGAGAATCCGAGAATAAAATCTCTGGAGAAAGAGGGGTTGTTTCACCTTAAACTTTTGTGCAAAGTTTGCCCACCTTTGTCCATAATTCTGCTAATTTTGGGCAGAACCACTACATATGAGCTAAGTTCACATTATTAGCCCCACATTTCCAACATCCTGTGTTCTGTGCATAACCTATTGCTTCTAATTCACGGGACTTAGATAAAACCTGTATAAATTTAAAACTGAATGAGCCTACCTTGCAATTCTTTGAAGGTTCTGTTAGTCATCCTGTAAGCAGACTCCCATGCCGATATGGGCACCTCTAGTGACAATTCCTATTCCCAATCTTTTTGGCCTTGCTTATTAGAAAAGCAGATCCAATAGAACTGGTTAGCACCTTATATGAAAAACTATTTCGTTTTAGAGCCTAACTGTACCAACTGATTCCATTCTGTGTTAATGGGCATGGTATGTTCCTCTGATAGGAGCTTTTCTGAAGTATTTTTCTTAAACATACATAGAAATGGAAGAGAAACCTGGGGATATTGAATCTTTCCCTTAATTCCTGAAAAGAGAGCATGACACCTGTTTCTTTATCCATCAGCTGTCCGATTTTGTATATGCCTGCCCTAATTGGATAGGGACTTCGCTGCATGTGCTCCTCTGCTCTGGAACACCCTCCCTGAGCAGGTTCGCACCGCCCTTCCCATCAGTGTCTCCAGAAATCCCTGTGGGGGCATCTGAAGCTGGCCTCAGGCTGCAAGTGCCCAAAGCCCCCTAGCACTATGTCCGAGGTACTGTAACACCATGGTATTTCTCTACCTGGAACTCAAACTGAATTGAATTGGTTGATGTTCTTGGCCCAGCTCTTCCTTATGCACTTGTCTATGCTATGTATGTTCAATGCTACTTAATGTTTGCTCATTATGTACTCTACTATTTTCGGTCATATATATGATCCCTATACTGCCTGGTTGTCTCTGTTAACTCAATGTACTAAGTTTACCATAGGTACTTGTCTACCTGCTACGTTGTACTGATGTATCTGTAATACCTGTTGTACCTCTCTCGGTTGTTCCTGAAAATAGGCATACAACTTGTCTAGTGTACCTACCCGTTAACAAAAGCTAAATAAATAAATAAATAATCCACTCTGGGTTTGAGACCTTCTTCCCCTAATAGTAATATCAGGGTTATTCCATAATGGCATAAGCGGTGGGGTTTATTTTCTTTATTTGTAATTATATTAATTTTCTTAAGGGTAAGGACTGAACCTCTGATACATGGATTATCTCTAACTAATATGGGAGGCGTAGAAACAAAAAGTCTGTAAGGGAGTGAGAACCAAGGAGATGTTCCTCTAACTGTACCCACAAGGGCTTATTTGATACCTGGTGGCCGCTAGTCCCCTATGATGCAGTGTCTGTTAGATAACAAATGCTAATTGGTATCTCTCCCACCATAGTAATTTGAAACCACCCATCTCTTTGGCCACCCTTAGTTTATTAATATTTAATGGGGGTTAGATCCCATTAAAACTTTCTAATAAGACCTTCTATCTGTTTAAACAATTTTGAACTAAGAATAATTGGAAGGTCTTAAATAAATAAAATAAGCTGGGGCCAACTTCATTTTAGTAGAGTTAATCCTACCCACAAAGATGAACTGAGTTTTCCCACCTTTCTAAGTCCATCTCAATCTCTGTCAGCAGCGGTTTATAACTGAGCTCTATAAGCCTATTTATAGCCACTGTAATTTGAAGACCAAGATAAGTGATAGTGGGAGGATCCAATTGAGACAGTATATTATTCATCTGTGGTATGGCATTTTCAGTTATATTACTATGCAATATTTGGGTTTTGTTCCATTTCATTTTTTGTCCAGATATTCCCTCAACTTTTTTAAAACTTCCTTGATATTTAAACAAAACTATACTGAGAGCTAACAGTTAATAACAGATCACCAGCGAAAGCAAAGGTCTTATCTATTACTTTCCCAACTTTCAAGCCTTTAATACTTGAGTGAATGTTAAAGGACTTTATTAAGGCTCGAAAGCTAAAATAAATAAACATGGAGAGACAGGACATCCCCTGCCTGGTTCCACAAGCCAGTTTAATTTGTGGAGCTAACACCCCATTAGTTATTATCGGGTAGTGGGTTCTTTATAAAGCATGGATACCCAAGATGAAATTTCTCACCAAACCAAATTCCTTTAGCATTTTAAACATATAGGACCAGCTAATTGAATCAAAAGCTTTTAATATGTCTAGTGACAGCACTGACATAGGTTCTTTATTATTGTCATCCTAAAATGCTGATACAGCCGGCATGAAAACCACCGATAACCTAGTGTAGCTTTCTCTGTTTTAATCAATAAAGATTTGTTTGCAGCAAATACTGAGTTGCGTCTATTTGGTCTCTTGGTTTGCTCTGAAACTTACCAGTACCCAATGGCAGCATAATCCACACCATGCCAGTGATAGTATAGCCACAAATAAACAAAACAAAATAATTATTAAAATAAAACACTAGGCAACATAAAGTTAGTACACTGAATAAAATGCAGAAAACCACAATCGGTACTTGAGACAACTTACAATGCCATGTACTGAGAGAATGCCAAAACCTAGACAATGTTGTTTGTGGACAATTACCCTACCCCCACACACACACCTATTTGCCCTTGAAGCATCGGCATCAGCATTTCCTTATCATGTTGGGGTGGAGTAGGTCAAACTCAGACAAGGACATGACATGGTACTGGTTTAACTCCTTCTCAGTTGGGACTGGAAATCAGGATCGTCCCTGTTGTTGAGTTTGGTGCTGTGAAAGCCTCTTTTTCTAAGCACTGTTGCACCTCCACAGGTGCTGGCTCTATCGATGTCTGGTCTCCTGTCCACTGCAACTTAAGTCAAACTGCTCCATCTAGAACCTAACAGTTCGAATCAATCGCTGAGAAAGTTTGGAGAAATACAGCCATAACAGAACTCACCAGTTTTTTTTCTCAAAGCCCACCAAAACTGATCCGCCGCCACCAACAAAGCCATTCAGATATTGGCCAGTAATTAGGCATGACTTCTCAAGCCACGACCACAAATCACAAGCTCAGGTCAGAGGGCACAACATCCACCTCCACTGTCACAGTGACGTAACCCCAAATCCTTCAGGTTCTAATGTACAGTAGACCCACTAGTAGCAGTGCAAATTCTGTACCAGCTCTATGGAAGTCAGGTGGGCGTGGCTTGCTCATCCTCCTGGCTTGTGATCACCTTGTTCTCTGACTTGGTCTACTTCAATAGTAGCTGCAGGTAGGGACAGAAGGTGAAAATGCTGAGGACACATTCCCTCAGCCTCCCCAGTGGTTGACACATGCTCTGTGGAGGGACTATTTTACAAAAAAAAAACTACTATTTTTTGTTTGACATATTTCAGTTTATATTTTTATTTTCTCACTTTTTAACACAAAACCAATTTATAAGCACAATAAGACACTTTGGAGGGTTGGTTTGCTGCCACAACCACACTTCCAGGAGCTGAGGCTCTCAGCCTGCAACTTCATGCCTACTGCATCCCAGGGTGTGTGGTTATAGCAGCACAACCGACATCCTGTGTCTTACTGCTACTGTACAACTTGTACAAGCATTCCAGGAGATATTTATTCCTCTTACAGAGGTTAAGGAATCCACAAGGGAGGTGCTATCCTAGATTTGCTCCTCACTGACAGAGACAGTACTCCTCACTGACAGAGACAGTACCAGGAGGTCACAGTACAAGACCTACTAGGAACCAGCAATCATCAGACTGTGCAGTTTAATATCAGATTAGAGGTAAAAAGTAGTAGTCACAGACAAAGGTTCTGGACTTTTTGAAGGGCAGATTTTGGTAGAATGCAAAAGCAGTTGACAGAGAAACTGGTAGGTGTAGAGTAGAAGGGAGGAGAGTTGCCAGGCCATAGCCTGAAGGCCGAGGCCTCCATTTATAAAGTTTGATTACTGTGCCTAAATGCAGCAGGTTATGAACCCAGTCCATCCCCATTAGTAATGCCTGGGCCTCCACATTACAAAATCTTACTGACGCCCCTGAAAGGGGTGGAAGAGAAGTGAGAGATCACAAGTCTATCCCTGTGTCAGGGTGATGGGGACAAAAGCCACTGTGTTTCTCAAGGGATGTGGTGACACTCTGAGGGGAAAAATACCTTTGAAAAAAATACACAACCATGGGGTGGGTAGTGCATGAGGAGGATAGGGTAATAGAGAGGAGGAGGACAGGATAGTGCAGGGGAGGATAGGGTAGTGTAGGGAGGGGGAGCATGATAGAGCAGGAGGCGGGAGGAGGATAGGGTAGTGCAGATAGTGGAAGAGGACAGGGTAGTACAAGGGGAGGAGGATAAGGTAGTGTAGGGACGAGGACAGGGTAGTGCAGAGGGAGGTGGATAGGATGGTGTAGTGCAGGGGAGGAGGATAGGGTACTGCAAGGGGAAAAGGATACAATAGTGCAGTGGGGAGGATAGGGTACTGCAAGGGGAGAGGATAGGGTAAAGCAGTGGGAGGAGGATAGGGTAGTGCAGGGAGGAGGATTAGGTAGTGCAGGAGAAGAGGATAGTGTAGTGCAGGGGGAGGAGGATAGGGTGTGGGGGAGAAGGATATGGTAGTGCAGGGGAGGAGGAGAGTGCAGGGGAGGAGGAGGTGCAGGGCGGGAGAGCGGGGTGCAGGGGCGGAAGAACAGGGTAGTGCAAGGGCAGGAGGATAGGTAGTGCAGGGGAAGAGGATAGGGTAATGTCGGGTGGAAGGGGATAGGGTAGTGCAGGGAGAAGAGGATGGGTGGTGCAGGGGAAGAGGATGGGGTAGTGTGGGGAAGAGGATAGGGTGTAGTGGGGGAAGAGGATAGGGTGAGTCTGAGGGAAGAGGATAGGGTAGTCACGAGGGGAAGAGGATAGGGTAGTGCAGGGTGGAAGAGGATAGGGTAGTGTAGGGGAAGAGGATAGGTAGTAGGGGTGGAAGAGGAGGTAGTGCAGGGGTGGAAGAGGATAGGTAGTACGGGGGAGAGGATAGGGTAGTGTTTCTAAGCAGGTTGAAGGAGACCAACAAGGCAGTGAGAAGGACAAAGTCTGGCAATGAGTTGAGGACAGAGGAGGAATGAGGTGGGGGACAAAATGTTCTTTATTACATATGGGAGAAAGGTAAAACTAGGAGATGATAGTCCTACTCAAAAGTTGGAAGTGTGGGAGGAAGAGGAGGATAAAAGGAAGGCAGGCAAACTGAACCAGTTTTTCACTGCGGTATTCATAGTGGAGGATAATGGGCTACTGGCTGTGTTGTCAAGGTCAGGGAGAAGGTTGTCAGCATTGTTCCAATTTCACAGGCAAGGGTACTGAAAAGATTTAATGCACTAAAGATGGACAAATCGATGAGCCCAGACAGTGCTGAAAGAGAGGGGCAGGTCATGCTACAATATTAGGCAGAACTCTTTAAAATATCATGAGAGAAGTACCTAGGGACTGGCAGTCAGCAGATATAGTTCCTTGCATAAGACTGGATGTGAGACAGAACTAAGGAACTGCAGACCTGTCAGCCTGATGTCTTTAGCAATTAAGTTTCTGGAAACTTTTAGGATAGTGGGCTTCCTGGAAACACAGTTCAGGATATTAGCATGAGTGGGATTTTTGCAGTCAGTGCAGCACTTGCCTCCATATTTCAGGCATGTTGAGTCACGCAGATGCACCCAGATGTCTGCTTCCTATTCACAGACATCTGGATGTATCTCTGTATATTCACAGTTTACAGCAATTTCTGCTGCAGCTGTGAGAATTGCATCTATTTTCAGATGGAAATGCAGAATTCTATCCGGGAGTTAGAGCAACATTTAGGTGGTCTTACAGCACTACGTCCGAAAAAAAGATACGGTTTCTGAAAATCCCACCCCCATAAGTTAAAGGAAAGGAGGTCATGTCAGAAGAACCTAACATTTTTGACTGGGTGGTAAAGGTGGTGGACAAAGGGTCAGGAGGTGGACATACTGGACCTTGACTCCAGGAAAGCACCGTCTCTGTCCCACATGGATGGTTGGTCAAAAGATGGGTGGAGGACAAAATCACATGATGGGTGGAAATTGGCTGAGAAAGCCCAGAGGTTGTCCTTAATGGGGAATACTCAGAGGTTGGGAGAGGTTGCCAATGGTGTGCCACAGGGATCGGTTTTAGGACTGGTCTTTTCAATGCCTTCATCTGTCATAGGGATCCAGGGAGAGCTGCCTCTTCGCAGAGGATACTATGATCTGCAGAAGAGTGGATGGTGAAAAGGGGTAAAAACATGAGGAGAACCTGGAAAGACTTCAGAAGTGGTCAAGGGTATGATAGTTGAAATGTAACACCAAGAAGTGCAAGGTAATGCAAATAGGATAAAAAAAAAAACATACTGCAGAATGGTGGGAGCAGATGAAAGTTCGACTGAGGAGAGTGACCTGGGGGTCATATTGGACAATTTGAAAACATCAGCATAGTGCATTAGGGTAGTGGGAGGGCAAACATAATGCTGGGATGTATAGAAGGAGAATCAGTAGTTGAGGAAGCAAGATGATTCTGTCACTGTACAGGTCTCTGGTTCCTCCTCAGCTGGACTATTGTGTACAGTTCTGAAGCCCACACTTGAGGGACAGAGTGGAGACTGTGCAAAGGAGGGAACCAAAATAATCCACTGTCAACAGGAAAAGACTTACATGGAGAGGTTGAAAGATCTAACACTGTACACACACGCTAGGCAAGAAGTGTGTGGAAACATAATTGAGATGTACAAAGACCTCTATGAGATATATCAATTTGATTGTAAATTGTTGTTCAGACTGAGTAGGAACCCAAGCACCAGGGAGCTCAATGAAGCTGGTGGAGGGTGGATTTAAGAGGACATCAGAAAGGATTTCTTTAGAGAGGGAAGTGGAGGGTAGAACAGACCACCAGGGACATAGCCTGTACAAAATCAGTGTGGGGGCTCAAACATGGGTGGGACAGACATATGGAACTGGTAAGGAGACTAGTGAAAGGCGAAGGGGAAGGAGGAGCGTAAGAGAGCCACTAAGGCCCCCTCATAATTAAGCAATAATGACCCAAGGCCAGTTATTTCCTAGTGATTAATGACGGTTGGGGGATGGTTGCTGAGGACCACCTCCTCCAGGCGATCGTTAATCAAGAAATGACTGGCTTTGAGTTGTTATTGCAATTATATGTCTTTTTATTTATTTTATAAGTTTCAGTTACTACACATTACAACACAACACAAGACAGAACATTACATGCCCCAACCCATATACAAAGAGTGAGTACATAATGCATACAAGGTCCGTTAAAGAAAATTACATAAAAGAAAGACAGAGTACCTACCACGACTCCATCCAATGAGTGAAATTATCCTATAAAATCATACAATAAAAGTATTAACCATTATTCATCTGAGGCAGTATTCCTTTCTGAATTGATCACTCTTAAGGTAGGATAAAGTATGTAGTTTAGCCATCTTTTCTCATAGGATTTCATTCCATTGTGAGCGCTAGCTATCATTTTCTTGAGCCTCAAGTTAAATAGCAATTCCTGAAGCTACTCTTTGTATGAGATGGTACAGTGGCGCTTCCACGACAACTTTACCGTGATCGACACTACAAGCGGCAACGGCGCCGGTTTGCTGTAGTGTGGCATTAGGGACCCCAGCACTGCTTTCTAGGTGGGGGATTCCACCAATCTCCCCAAGCAACTGTGACCCTGACCAGACAGATCTCGGAGGAAGCAGTTTCCAGTACCTAAAAGAGGATCTGCCTTGTCCTTAATGTTTTCCATAAGCTTTTAATATTGTCAAAATTCCACAAAACATGTAATAGAGTACCATCTTCC
The DNA here is from genome assembly GCA_016271365.2 of Neoceratodus forsteri. NCBI lineage: Eukaryota > Metazoa > Chordata > Ceratodontiformes > Ceratodontidae > Neoceratodus > Neoceratodus forsteri. The sequence continues at coordinate 45,752,557 of CM028132.1, read as the reverse complement.
ACACCACATGTGGAGCATGTGGCTGATGTCAGTTGCCCATTTGGCCAATTTCTGGGGTGTGTAATTAAGCAATAAGACACTCCAGGGTGTGTGATAGACACTTTAACACATGGCTAGGAGGCGTGGTGAAGCACGGGCTACTGGCGAGGTCATCCAGCACTGGCAGGTGTGTTCAGTGTCAACACGACCCTAGGTGGCTTATTGCACTTATGAAATGGCTATCAAAAATACAGATGTATGTGATAGCTAAAGTGTATAGTATTTAAAAGTGAAAAAGTTTAATGTTTGTCTTGATTTTTAATAAAATAGTTCCTCCGCCTACTGTTTTGTTTGACTTAAGGAATTTTGTCCTACAAAGGCTTCTGTAGTTACATCTGGTTGTCATGGCAGTATTCACCCCCACACACACACACACACAAAAGCAAAGAAGCAGATTCTGCAGCTAACCCCTCGTGCAAGCCGTCTCAGTATGTCCAGTTCTCCGGTGAAGTGTTGTGTTGACGGCGGAGTTACGAGATGGTGAGAGGAATGCTATGCTTACTGCTGTTGTGCTTCTAATGCGCTGTGGTAAACCTGCATTTTTCCCCTGATGTAGAGTGTGAGTCTAGTATTTGGATGGAGAGCGGCGCGGGCTGGGAGACAGATCGCGGCAGTTTGTTTTTCTGCTGCTTGGCATCTGTCAGCCAGGAACAGGGGAGGGTTCAAGTGCCGTCTGTATCGCGCAGTAATTACACCGCAGTGTTGTGTTGAGTGGGCGGGTTAAGAGATGATTGTGATCGTGGCAGTTGCTTTTAAAAAAAAATCACACAGGTTGTGCATTACTTCAGCATGTGCGAGTTAGTTTCACAGGAAGGGTGGCATCACTTGTGGCACAAAACAAGATGGCGGCTATTTGATTTTTTAACATTCTTTGTGGGCAGCATCACCCATATCAATGCCCAACTGGCATGACTGATCTAGCTTTTGTGTGTTAGAAACTTTAACACACACTGGCATCAATGAGATGCCTTGAAATTGACAAGCCATTTCATAATTAAGATTAAGAACCTGAAATTGTGTGATTCATAGTTTGTCATTAGTAATAAAGGTACAGACGCTGACCATATTTTCCTCCAGCTGAAATGACTATCAGGTAATGCAGATTCCCAGAACGGACAAACGCCATCCACTTCAGGAAATAATCTGCTGAGTAAAAGACTATAAAGGTGTGAATCTGCATGAGGTTGTAAAGCCAGATCAGCTGCTGGTTGAACAAGATATTGGCCAGAGCAGGATACGGCTGCAATTAAAATCGCCAATGGAACATGGCACTGTCCGCCATGTCCAAGATGGCAGAGAGAATTCTCTGCGCATGCACAATGACTCATGCATGCGCACTGAACTCCGACAGCATGGTAGCACAGTCCGCCGAGTCCAAGATGGCTGCCGGAGTTCCATTTGCATGCGTGACAACTCGTGCATGCGCACTGAGCTCCAGTGGCCATCTTGGACATGGCAGCAAGTCCTATGTTTCACTGGCGACCGGTGGACAAAATAGTGTGGTGAACACGCAGTGATTGCTGTTCACCTCCACTATTTAAGTCTGTCCAGTATCCAGTAGGCCCCTTTTACTCTGCTGTTATCACAAGACCTCTGCAGGGCTACACCCACTGCAGCCGTAAAAGGAGATCATTTGCATCCATATGGGTAGCTAGTGAATGAGTGAACTGCAGGAATTTAAAATATGCCTGTTGGCAACAAGCAACCCTCCAGGAGCAAATCAGAGACATGAGATGCAATTACAAGTCTAATTGAAATAACAGCTTTCGTTTTGCCGCTTTTTGTTTTACTTACATTTAGGTTTTAGCTGTGTGGTGCAAGCCATGCATGCCACACAGTATCAGCTGGATCGTTCATTTTTAAGAGGTTAATGATGTTCAGTTGCCATTCAGGAGCCTTGCTAGCCTCATGAATAATTAGACTTACAATCAACTGTAGAAGACTTGATGGCTCAGAGGGCCTTTTTCTGCTGAAACTATGTACCTGCTCTATCATAAGCAGCCTGGTTACATTGATTTTGCATGTAGTGCTATAATACTCCAGGTACAGGTCACTTTTATAGTGCTTGCTGGGGTCTGCAGCCATCTGCACTTTGTTAAAACATGCTTTTTGCAGTCTTTAACCTTGCAAGCACAAATGGCAGTCAGTGTATTCCCTGGGGGTTCCTATATGCCAGTCAGACTCATATTCATGACTCCGCCTCTCCTTAGCATATGTGTGATTGTGCAAACTAGTTACTTCCAATATTGCCTTGCCTCTCAAGCTGCCAGCTTGGCACCTCCTAACCCAGTTTATGCTGTGCAGTACCTTTAAAGATGCTGATCTAGGGTCAGTTAAAATGTATTTTCTGAGGCTACCCTGATGACCCAGGAGCAGCATGTTTATTTATTTATTTTGCTTTTTGTTAACCAGGTTAGCACACTAAACAGCAAGTGCCTATTTTCAGGTGTGACCCGGAGGTTACAGAGTACATAGGAGACAACAATACAGGGTCAGGGTACATTCAGGCCCACAGACAAGGGGTGGAACAGCAACATGGTACAATTGTCATTACATGGTAAGGTAAGGTATACAGCAAGCAGGATATAAATCAGCAGTAGGGAGTTAGGTTAGCACCAGGTAAACACCATGACAGAGAGTACAACAAAATACATGAGATTACATGAGCGCCTAACATTAGAGAGAAATGCTACACACCTTGAACAGCTAGATCGGGAAGTGCTAAGACAGGGTGCCACCCTTCCAGGAGGGCTTAAATGCGTTTATGCAGGTAACCATCATAGATTACCATGGTGTGAAACAGCCCACAGACTTCAAGAATATCCGGAGGGCGAGCCTAATTCTGGAACTATGTAGCACAATGACAGGCTGCAGACAACTAGAGTTTGGAGTGGATTCCAGGTGTCAAATCAGGAAACAGGTCAGACTGTCCAAAGTCAGCTAAAATGTCTCTTGTTTTGAGGCCGCGGGGCTTTTAAACCTACTATACGTGCTGCTGTCGCCTCTTGCACTTTGTAACTGACAATGATCTGGATCTCTGTTTGTTACTGTCTTGTTGTCCACATGAACTTGTCTGTACCATATGTATCGTCCTGTGTTAAACTGAATTGGAACTTTTGTAAAGAGCCCCCAAGCTCAAAGGTATAAATCCTAATCTTAAATAAATAAAACCATTTATGACTTGATGCATGCCAGGGTGGGTGGTGATGTTATAATAACCACACTTTCTGGATTAATGAATGCACTCAGTTTTGCCTCATGCCTCACAGCCCACATTTGGGGGTGGGGGTTATTACAACATAAATGAATGCCTTGTCAAATATTACTTACTTCTACAGGAGGTAATCAAAGTTCAAACTCCCGCAGGATTCACCCCAGCCCACCATCAGTTACCATCATTAATGGTAAAGAAGCAGCACAGAGGGTAGCGACAATGCAGTCAAACCTCCTGAAAGCCGGTCGCTGAAAGGAGGGGCAGGTGGCAGCTTATTCTCCAGCCTCCAGCTGTCTGAATTATTAACACTTTTATTCACTGCTCCTCACTGTCTTGTTCACATTTCAACAGGTGCCTCCTTCACAATCAAACATCCTCCCTCCCCTCAGCTGGCAGACGCATTTTCCATGAGATGGTGCCGCCTGATGACAGCTACCTGATGAGACCACAGGAGAAATCGACAGCTTAGCAGGTAAGGGAGGGAGGCTTACACATTTTCAGACTGAGTTTCAAAAATCCTTATTCATTAACTGCAAAAAAAAACCATGAATCGGGTGAATCAGAATTAGGATGCAGGTAAGTCCCCCAAATTGAAATGGTACATTACTATTAACAATACAATTATTTCGGTAAAGTTTTATTATATACAAAGTCTTTCAAACATAGTGCATCTATGCTTTATATTGGGAAACAGCATCAGAAAGAAGATATACAAATGTAATATATGAGCGACTGATCAAAAGGAAAGCACTGAGAAATCAAAATACGTATGCTGACAGAGATAAGATTTAAAGCGTTGTTGTATTACTGCTGAGATCAAGTGTAACTGAGTCTGCCAGTTCCACTTTCAGCTCTGCAAAAGTAAAAAAAAAGAACAAACCCAGAATTATGTGGCTGGTTTCTTTTAAATGCCAAATAAGACATCAAGGTTTTCAAGCTCAAGGATGGTTTTGAAATATTTTCTCAGATCGGACTGGGAGGAGGTCGAGACCTTTATTTTTCTTTTCAATTAACCCTTTTCTTCCTCCTGTTGTCAGTCTAGATGACGCTCAACACATGACAAAGACATGACAGGCTGTCCAAGCTCTGTAACTGTTGTGAGATGTAAGGTCAAGAACTCACTCAGGGAAAAGGGCATTTGGCCTAATCTATAGCACTGTGGGATAGGGGTGAGGTTGGGGCTCTGGATTTGGCATGTAATGGTGGGATGAACACTACAGCATGATTAGCGATTTTAATATGATTTAACCTCAACCTGGAAAGAAGAGTGGTTTATTTATTTATTTTTAACCAGGAAAACACACCAATTGAAAAACAACTTGTTTACAGGGGTGACCTGTTGGAAAAACACAAAGCGGTCACAGACAGAAAGATAAGTAAGCAACAACACATGGCAGGGGTGTGCAGTATGCTACATCACCACAAGGCCTGGGTGCATTTGTCAGGCTGCCTTGACCACAGGCGAAGTGCCTTCAACCACCCAGAAGGTGCGGTGCTCTAAAATAATGCATACCTCTCCCGGGCCCATGGCACGTGTAATGATGTATTGTGTGTGCTCTGCCTCCACTGAGACACCCCTGGTGTCATGTGGTAGGATTCCTTCCATTGCGTCTCACTGTGCTGGCACCCAGATTCTCCAAGTGGCAGCCTCCTAGTGGGATGTGTTCCCCTCCCTCCCAGACGGAGGCAGCTGTTTTAAGGATGCTTAATCCTCCCTCCCTGGCCAGCCTTGAGTGACCCACTTCTGTTCCCGAACCCAGGCCACCAGTGTAACAGGCGGTAGGTCTCACGCTGCACTACTGTGCCGGTCTGCCTACTGAAATTGACAATTCTTATAGTTCGTTTGGGACATTTGTTCCTATATGACTTCTGTAATTGCAGTTTTCCCATTAATGTAGTTCTGAGACCCCCAATGGTGTGTTCAATTTTAAAATACTACATACCTAAGTGCATGGTATCAGGATATTTTTCTGGGTTTGTCCCTGTAAAGGCTGTAGTTAGGAATCTGAGAGGACTGCATAGGGAACTGTGGTGAAAATACAAAGACAGCTGTGTGACTGAGAGAGCATGCATGCAGAGGTCACTATGCAGCTGAAAAGAAAAAAATTACTCACTGCAGTAATGTTTTTTTTTTTTTATATAGGTTTTATTCCCTTCACCATGGCAGGCTGGGTGGCTGTGTCAGCCCTGTCCCATCTGCAACATGGTCATCCCCAGTCTCTGTCCACCGTTCCTGAGACTGGGCAGCCCTCAGTGCTGGCGGGGTGGGCTTCATGAGCCAACTTCCATTTTCCCCGATTTTTGCTCCATGGCATGGTGTACATACAATGCCACACCTCTACCACTACCGCCGAGGAAGCACTCCAGGCTCACTGTATGCCCACCTTTCCCTAGTTATGGGACTCACATGCACCACCCGACTCCTGCCAGGTGGCAGTGAGGCGGCAAATCACTGAATCCCCCTCAACAAAGGAAGAGGCTGTCCTACAGACGCTCAATCTTCCCTCTCCCGCCGAGCAACCCAGGTCATCAGCGTGGCGGCATGGCTGCCTCAACCTACCTTGCCACTGAGCTGGCTCATACTGTTTCTTCTTAAGGGCTTCACAAGCTACATCTCATTTCACTGGATTGAGTTGTTCTGGAGCTAGAACATATACTAATTATGGAATTTAGAATTAGAATGAAGTTCAGACTTGGCACTGTGGTCACCCTCCCCTAACTGCCTTTCTTCAGATTTGTTTCTAAAGCTAGAGGAGCTGTGACCACTGAAATAACTAAATGGCTACCAAACATTTTTCAAAAGTTTTAATAACAGTTTGAAACAAAACAATCAAAAAGCAGGCTTTTGATTAGACCCTATTCAGAATTAATTGTAACACACTGTAATAAGTAAGCTTAAGCCAATAGAAAGGATACTGATTCTTGCCTGAACCTGTTTTCAGGCTCTGAAAGGAGGCGAGGTACAGGGATTGTGAATTGTGAATATTACTGATGAATCCCTTAAGAAGAAACAACATTACTACAGTGAGTATTTTTGTTCTTCTGACTCATGGCCATCTTGATTCAGCAGCACATTAGGAAGAGTAAAGGGTACAGCAGCTAAAGTTCCCCTCCCTCTTTCACATAGCAGCTAGCTCAGACAGCTAAATGGGAGGGACCTGTGTCCCACTCGAGACAGATCAATCTTAGACCTGGTTCTCTCAAATGGAGATGGAGAGAGGATCACAGATGTGAAGTGGGTAGCCATCTGGGAAGTAGCGACCATCGAACAGTATGGTTCACAGTAAACATAGCAATAGAGTCAAGCCATACAAAGGCAAAAGTACTGGACTTTAGGAGGGCTGACTTTGCCAAAATGGGTGAGTGCCTAAGGAATGCACTAGCAAATGGGCAGGAAGGAGGGTGGAAGAACAATGGGAATAATAAAACTGCCATCACAGAGGTACTGAGCCTTTGTGTGAAGCAAATACACAAAACAAAACGATGTAAGAAACCACTATGGTTCTCAAAGGAAGTGGCAGTGAAGGTTCAGAGAAAAAAAGCATTCAGGAAGTACAAGGAATGCATGAAGGAGTAGGACAGAGAACTGTATCAGTTAAAGCAAAAGGAAGCTGGGAAGGCAGTCAGAACAGCAAAGGCCCAAACAGAGGTAAAGATAGCCAACTCATTTAAGAAGGGATAAAACCTTCTGTAGGTACATCAGGGAGCAAAGGAAGACCAAGGGAGGAGGGATAGTGAGGCTTAATAAAGGGAGGGGGGGTGGGCAGAGGGTGACTGTGAAAAGGCAGAGATACTAAACAAATATTTTTGCTCAGTATTTACAAATGAAGAGGAAGTTACCTAAAACAAACAATAGAAACACACTGGATACAGAAGTCGATACCAGCCCATTTACAGAAGAAAGGGTTCTGAAAGAACTCTTAAAACTGAAGGTGGACAAAGCAATGGGCCTGATTGGATTTATCCCAGAATTCTAAAGAACTAAGGGTAGAACTAGTGACACCACAGCTACCCTCTTTAACAAATCATGGGAGAATGGGGTGGTACCTGAGGACTAGAGGAGGGCAGATGTGATTCCCTTCACAAAAGTGGAAGCAGGGCAGAAGCAGGAAACTGCAGACCTGTTAGTTTAATCTCAGTGATAGGAAAATGATGGAATCACTTCTGAAGGAAAAATTGTTGAGTATCTAGAGGCCAGGGGGCTCAGAACCCAAAGCAGCATGGATTCACAGCGGGAAGGTCATGCCAGACAAATCAATAGATTTCTTTGACTGGGTGACCAAAGTAGTAGATCAGGGAGGGCTGTGGACATGGCCTACCTAGACTTTAGCAAGGCATTTGACACAGTCCCACACAAGATTAATATACAAGTTAGCCAGCCTGGGAGTGGGTCCCAAGTTGATAGCCTGGGTAAAGAATTGGCTGGAGAATAGGACACAGAGAGTAATAGTAAATGGAGTCCACTCTGAAGAAAGGAGGGTTGCTAGTGAGGTACTGCAGGGTTCAGTATTTGACGGTCCTCTTCAATGTCTTTATAAGCGACATTGCAGAGGACTGGAAGGAAAAGTATGTCTCTTTGCAGATGACACAAAGATCTGCAACAGAGTTGATGCACAAAGTGGGGTGGAAAGGATGAGAAGGGACTTGGCAAGGTTAGAGGAATGGTCAGATGTATGGCAGCTTAGATTCAGTGCTAAGAAGTGCAAGGTAGTGCACCTGGGAATCAAAACCAAAGGAAGAGTACACAACGGGGGTGAGATACTAACAACAACAAAAATGGAAAGGGACCTGGGGATAGTCATATCAGATGACCTAAAGGTGGGCAAGCAATGTGAGATGGCAGCAAGGAGGGCTGGGGGATACTGGGATGCATAGGAAAGCATCACCAGTAGAAAACAGGAAGTTGTTATCTCTGTACAGACAGCTGGTGAGACCCCATCTGAGTACTGCATGCAGTTCTGGAGACCCAATCTCCGCTAAAGACATAGACAGGATGGAAGCTGTCCAGAGGAGGGCAACTAAAATGGTGCAGGGTCTGCATCGGAAGACATATGAAGAGAGACTTAAGGAGCTTAATATGTATAGCCTCAAGGAAAGGAGGAGAGGGGGACATGATAGAAAACTTTCAAGTACCTCAAGGAATCAACAAAGTCCAAGAGGGTAGCATCTTTCAAAAAGAGGTGTGCAAGAACAAGGGGCACAATTTGAAGATAGAGGTGGAGGTGGCTTAGAGGTAATGTAAGGAAGTATTTTTCACAGAGAGGGTTGTGGATGCATGGAACGGCCTTCCCGAGGAGGTTGTGGAGTCAAAAACATTGGTGGAATTCAAGCATGCATGGGACAGTCATAAGGCAATTCTAGGGGTGGGGGGTAGGAAGAAGTAGGCTGCTGGTTAACCAACTAGGATCTGCAGCTTATCCATTAGGTAGGAAATGGACAGACTGGGTGGGCCATGTGGTCCATATCTGCCATCAAATTCTATGTTTCTATGAGAGTCAGGTTTGCCCCAGACCCATTTTAGACCTCTCTCTTTGCTGGAGTCAGCTGTAAAGCAGCCAACAGCAAAGAATCTGCCCATTTCATCCAAGGTAAAACTGTACATGACCAGTAACTGCACTGCGGTGTGAGCATGCTACTACTAAGTCCTAGCTGCAACCTATCTGGTGTGTACTACAGGGTAATGGAATAGTCTGCTCCTGCCACAGTTGATACTCATTGATTAGGCAGATTAAATTGCATATCTGCTTTTGGTGTTATAGCTGGTGTAAGTTTAATTTGATAGACTGTCTGTGGCAGGCATACACATGGCATTTAGGCAAAGTCTGTAACAATACCGATGGGCATCTGAGATACAAATATTAATATATTTCTGTACATAAGGACAACAGTAAGGCAGGGGCAGTGGGCGTCATCATCTCATGTTATTACTAGTGGAGATTGCGATTGGGTGAGGAGCACCATATATGAACATGTCACATTACACTGGGGCTTAACACATTTTTTATGAGCTGCTCAGGTAACAAAATGTTTCATTTAATATGGTGGCTGCGGGAGGGGTGTCTGTGAGATGAAGCCCTGATCTGTGCAGTGGTCAGGGCTTCACGACTGCCCGTAGTTATCCTTTAAATCCCTCAACTCACACCCTATCTGGGTGAGCACTACAAGGTAGATTTCAGACCTGTGTCCTATGCTGTAGCTGTAGCTAGGATAGGTTTAGTTTGCTAAGCTGTTTCTGTGCTATAGTTAAAGCTTACATCTACACCCTATCTGGGTGAGCACTACAAGTTAATAATTTGCTTGTACTTTAGCCTCATTCATAGGCCTCCTGTTTGGATGAGATTCAAAGGGGAGGCAGTCAGTTGTGGGTGCTCTTCTCTAGGGATACACTCTGGAGGAGGGGCACTGCCCCACCTGTAGGACCATGGTAGAGATCCAGGCTCAGCTGGTGGCAGCAAGGTAGAAATATCTGAGCTGTGTCACCAGCTCAACTGGAGCCCATCTCCACTCCCCAGAGATCCACTGGCTTGGGGATGAAGGGTGGTGGCTAGCAAGGGAGGGGTGCAGGGGTAGTCAGAAGGAGGTTGTCTAGCCCAGCATCATCCAAATGGCAAACTGATTTGACCCTCTGAGGAGACTCAGGTACCTGACTCCACGGGGGGTACTCTGAGTCAGTTGATGGGAAAGGGAAGGACAACATGATGGCAGCCAAGGGAGCAAGTCTGCCAGGAGAGTCTTAGTGATTGGGGGCTCCATGATTAAGAGGGCAGTGGATGGAAGGGGATGGTCCAGTGCCTTCCTGGTACATTAGCCATTTGGGATTTAGGATAGGAAAGATGGTGGGGAGGGAGCTGGGCATGCTGGTACACCTTGGTACCAATGATCTGGTGAACCAGTCAGTGGAGATGGTGAAGCAGAATTTCTGTAGACTGGGGACAGACTGACAGCACACTCGGGAGGAGAAGCAGGATATAATAAGGAGTCAGGAGTTTAATGGTGACTTAAGGGATGGTGTCAGGAGAAGGGTACCACTTTGTGGGAGACTCGGGAGGGGTGGACTTGTGGGACAAGAGACTCTTCATGGATGATGGACTTCACCTGATGAGAGAGGGGTCTGTGCACTGGGGCAGAAGTTTGACGTCTATATAAGATATTTAAAATGACTGAGGGGAGACTGGCTCTGGGGAACCATGGTGGCAGGTGAAAGGAAGAGGATCCTAGCTAGTACTCCTCCATATCTGAGGGCTTGTAGTAGCACAGCAGGTACAAATAGAGCTGTGGCCTAAACTGAACTAGGAGAGAGAATATTACAGAGGGAACACGAAAGTGTGCAATCACCAGGGGAAAACATGTGGAAGAAAGGACAAGGAAAGCACAAGGGTAGTAGCAAAGTAGGACTGGGGGTTCAGATGGAAGGGTATGCCTTAATGCGAGGAGCCTAGGTGCTGATGGTGGACACTAAGGTGGACCTGTAGCAATTACAGAAATGTGGGCTTCAGAAAACAACAACTGGGAACTGATGGTCCCTGACAACTCATTGTTCGGGAGGGATAGTGGCACAGATAGAGGGGGAAGGGTAGCCGTTTTTGTCAAGGGATGGCACTGAGGAGGCAGAAGATGGGTGCATCAGGGATAGTGAGTGGGAGACAAAGTTGCTGTGGTTGCAACTCACAGCAGCCTCAGGCAAGAAACTGCACTTGTGGTGATCTATAGACCTTTGGGGCAAGGGGCAGAAAGGAACAGAGAGCTCAGTAGTGATGGTGGGTGATCTGAACTTGCCAGACAACGACTGAGATGTTTCAATGGCCAGGAGCACCAAAGTCAGGTCTTGCTGGATGCCTTCCAGGGCTATCTACTGGCACAGCTGGTTAGGGGACCCACCAGGCAGACTGCATTTCTAGATGTGGTGCTCACCAACTCAGAGGTTGTAGGAACTGTTAGAATAGGGGAGCCATTGGGGAACTCCATTTGGTTCATACTGCCCTTGGGTCTAGAAAACCCAATCGGGAGCTGAAGTCCTTGAGTTTAGAAAGGTGGACTTCAATAGGCTAAGAAGCTGATCAGGGAAAGTTTGTAGGGCTGGACAACATAGGTGGGGAAGAAGAGAGATGGGGGCAATTAAGGAGGGGCATTCTAGAGGCATTTACTTATGCATGAGAACAGTAACCAAAAAGAACAGGTTCAAGAGACTATTATGGTTCTCAGCAAGAGTCAGGGAATTGGTGAGGGCCAAGAAAAGGCTTTCTACAAGCAGAAAAAAGCAGGGGAGGAAGACTGGGAAGCATATTTACTCAAAGACTGGGATGCAAAGAAGGCAAGTAGGGAAGTAAAAGCAGACACAGAGGTGCATATTGCAGCGGGATCAAGAGTGGAGAAGAAAAATTACTCCACCATAGTAATGTTGTTTCTTCTAATGGAGTCTTGCTGTATTTAGACAATGCAGTTAGCCCCAGCACTTGAACTGCCCTGGAGAGGAAGAGTTAACTCCATGCAGAAGCATGGAATGTTGAGCTTGAGCTCGGTTTTCAAACCTCTGTCTGTGGTACTTACCAGTGCAACCGTCAGATTCCTACGAGCAACTAACGAACTTAACACTAAAATGTGAAATTGTTTGAACACATAGCCAAAAGGCAAAATACTTTTGGGGTCCAAAAAACTCAAGTCGGGAACCCAAGAAGAAATAAGGTAGTGGCAATTCAAACTATGCAACACAAGAAGGAAAAACAAAACAGTTACCCCACCAAGAGGGAGGGTACAGTACACCCCTGAGGTGCAACACTGTGCCTGCCAACCCACTTCCCAAAAACAGGTTCTGAGAGGAGGCGGGGAGGTCTGAATACAGCAAGACTCCATTAGAAGAAACAATATTACTATGGTGAGTAATTTTTCTTCAAACAACATGAAGTCTTGCTGTATTCAGACATAATGCAGACTACAAAGCAGTTCCATATGGAGGAGGGAATGCAGAACCTGCTTTTGGGAACAGGCTCTGCAGTACTGCTGTGCTAAACCTAGCATCACTCCTAGCCTTGATGTCCAGAGAGTAATGCTTGGTGAATGTATGTACTGTTTTCCAGGTGGCTGCTTTACAGATCTCTAACAAGGGTATATCTCTGGCCGCAGCTAGAGTAGCAGCTGTACCCCTAGTCAAGTGAGCCCTCAGGCCTGAAGGGGGTGTTCTACCCAATTTGTCATAGCAAAATTGTATACAGGAAACAATTCACCTGGCAATAGTTCTCTTAGTGGCAGGCTTACCTTTCCCCACTTCACCATAAGTGAGGAACAATTGAAGACAGTCATTTCTGTGTGCCTTAGTATGCTCTATGTAGTAGCTAAGTGCCCTTTTAACATCCAAACTGTGTAATCTTCTTTCCCTGGGAAGAATGGTCAGTGAAAATACAGAAAGAGACATAGACTGGTTTGGGTGAAAACCGATACCACTTTTAGGCAAGAACCTCCTATTAGTTCTTAGGACCACTTTATCCTATGGAAGGATATGAAGTCAGGTTCAACTGACAGGGCCTGTAATTGGCTAGTCCGCCTGGCAGAAGTAATAGCTACCAGGAACACAGTTTTCCAGGTCAAGTACTTCAATTCAGCCGAAGCCATAGGCTCAAAGGGTGGCTGCATAAGCTGAGCAAAGCAGACATTAAGATCCCAAGGTGGAGTAGGCTCCTTAAAGGGAGTGTTAATGTGAACCAGGCCTTTGCAAAACTTCCTGAAAACAAGATGAGATGCCAGGAAGAGCCCTTCTTGCCGAAAGGAATGCAGAGACAGCTGCTAGATGAACCTTCAGAGTGGCAGGCCTAAGACCTATACTATTCAGATGAGATAGATAATCTAAGGTTGTGGAAATGCCTGCAGAATCAGGCACAATACCTTTCTGAGAGCACCAAATACTGAACCTCTTCCATTTGGAATTGTAAGTTTTCTAGTGGAAGGTTTCCTGGAGACCTTCAGAATATCCAGAACTCCTGAGAGTTCTCTTCAAGAGCCAGGCCTTGAGGTTGAGAGACTGGGTACAGATCCGCCTCCTGGGAGGAGGAGGAGAGAAGCTTGTATCTGCTGGGAAGAGACAGGGGACATGAGACAGTCAAGGACAGCAGTAGAGGATATCAGGGTTGTCTAGCCCAATCTGGAGCCACCAGTATCACTGTGCAGGGTTGAGTTCTTATCTTGATCAGAACTCTGAACAGGAGAGGAAAGGAGGAAGGCATAGAGAAACCTGCCCTTCCAGTTCAGAATGAGGGCATCCTGGGAACTGTCCCCAGGACTGGAGGTCTGCAGCAAAACAGAGGAAGTTGATGAGTGTCTGGTGCTGCAAATACATCTATTTCTGGAATGCCCCACTTGGAGAAAATGATCCTCAGAATCGCGAGGATTCAAGGACCATTCGTGATGCCCCTGTGAAATCCTGCTCAGGGCATCTGCCAGCTCGTTGTCCTTCCCTGGAAGATGAACTGCTACCAGGGAAGTCTGAAGGAATGGGCCAGAGACCAAATCTTCATGGCCTCATGCACAAGGCCATTGACCAAGTGCCTCCCTGCTTGTTGATGTACCACATTGTGTAGTGTTGTCCGTTCTGACTTGGACCACCTTGCCTTTGACTTATTTTGATGGACCATTATCTGGTCTATCAATCCACAATGTCTCGTAAGAAGGCAGAATTCCTGTCCAGAGAGATTTCGCTGCACAGAATAGACCAGTCTCAGCTCTTCCGGACTGTGGACAGATTGTGCAATCCAGTCTGTCTTCAGCCCGAAGAGCCTTTTCTCAAGAACGATGTGAGGAGTTTGCTCTGTTCTTTGCAGATAAGATTGCCAAAATCAGATCTGAGATCCGTTTGACCCTCTGAAATGGGAGTTGTGATGGTCGGCAGGAGATGTCGGACACCCAGTTTATGTGGTCTGACTTCAGCCTCCCACAATCAGTGACATTGTGAGGGTTATCCAATCACTGCGTCCGACCAACTGTATTGGACCCGGGCCCACACGCTCTTAGTGGATTGTGTGGATAAAATTGGCCCAGTTCTTGCTGAGATAGTCTGGAGGTCCTTGAGAGGGATTTTTCCAGATCCTCTTAAGGAGGCTGTGGTTAAGCCCCTTCTTAAGAAGTCCTCCTTGGACCCAAACTGTCTGGCTAATTACAGGCCATCTCTAACTTACCCTTTGTGGGTAAAGTTATTGAGAAGGTGTTGCATCACAGTTGGATGATCATCTGACCAACAACAATGTCTATGATTCTCTCCAGTCTGGATTTAGGAAAGGCATAGTATCGAGACAGCACTTGTATGGGTACTAAATGACCTCCTAATAGCGAGAGATCAAGGACCTGTTCCATCTTGATCCTTCTTGATCTCTCGCAGCATTTGACACTGTGGACCATGGTGTGCTACTGGAACATTTGACGATCTATCTGTGGACTGTCTGGTACAGTCCTAGGGTGGTTTCAATCGTACCTCGAGGGTAGGACTCAGAGGGTGGTGTCTGGAATTTTTTCCTTGACATCAGTCTCCTTATCCCGCGGGTACCGCAGGGTTCCATTTGGCAGCCATGTTGTTTGCAGTGTATATGCTGCCGTTAGGGAGTGATTATTAGGTGGTACAGCTTAGGTTTTCATTGCTATGCAGATGTTACCCAGCTGTACATGTCCTTGTGCCCGCCAGGATACTGCCTTTTCGGTCTTTAACAACTGTCTTGACGAAATCCAAGACTGGATGAATGTGTTGGCTGCGGTTGAACCCTGAAAAACTGAGGTGTTGGCTGTGGACCAGGGTCACTGTGAGGTGGGTCTGTTAGCTGGATCACCCCGGGCTTATGACTGGGGGTGTCCAGCTGACTATCTCAGACCGGTGTGGAACTTGGGCATTGTATTTGATGATTGTCTGACTTTTAAATCTCAGGTGTCAGCAGTTGTCAAAACCTCTTTTATCATCTGAGGAACATCGCCTGGGTGAAGAACTTGGTTCCTCCAGAGGATCTTCACTTTGGTCCAGGCCTTCGCTACCTCCCGCCTGGACTATTGCAATGCCCTATACCTAGGGCTCATGGAGGTTGAACCGCCGCTTGCAGCTGGTGCAGAATGTGGCAGCCAGGCTTCTGACTGGTTCTTCTGGGTCCAGTCATATAACGCCTGTGCTCCGCAGACTGCACTGGCTGCCAGTTTGTTGGCTAATCACCTTCAACGCCGGTTTGCTGACCTATAAGGCCCTACACGATCAGGGACCTGCTTACCTGAAAGATCTTCTTCGTCCCTACTGTCCCCCGCCTCTCTCCGATCCACTGACTGAGGATTGCTAGAGATTCTCAGGGTTCGCTTAAAAACTCAGGGCAAGATCTTTTAGTTTTATGGCCTCGACCTTTGGAACTCTCTACCTCATCAGGTACGAAATTGCCTGACTGTCCAAAGCTTTAAAGGAGCTTTGAAAACCTACCTTTAACAAAGCTTTTAATGATTGTTAATTATTTTAATCTTGTTTTAAATATTTATTGTTTCATGTAATTTGTAAAGGCGCCTTGGTTTAAGAAAGGTGCCTTAAATAAATAAAGATTGATTGATTGAATCCGAAAAGGTCTGAAGGGCTAGAAAACTGCCCTGAGTTCCAGGAGGTTGATATGAAGAAGAGACTCCTGCAGGGACCAGATCACTGAGCTGTTAGGGCTCCCAGGTGGGCACCCCAGCCTAGGGAGATAAGCATCCGTAGTCAGTACTACTGATGGAAGTTGAGGGAGAAATGGAACCCTTGTATGAGGTTGTCCTGGTCCAGCCACCACTGGAGAGCCTGGACCAGAGTTTGGGTCACTGGAATCAGTTTGGTGAGAGATCTGTTCTCTGTGACCAAAAGGACCTTAGATGGAACTGAATGTCCGCATCTAAAATCTGTCTTCCTGAACCACTGCAGTGGAGGCTGCCATGTGGCCCAGGAGTTGGATGAATTGTCTCGCTGGAGGATAAACCTGAGGCCAAAAGGAGGAAGCGAGGTCTACTAAGGCCTTCACCCTGCCAGAGGAAGGAAAGCCTTTGCTTGGGTAGTATCCAATTCCATTCCATGAAGGTGAGAAGCTGTACTGGTTCAAGGACAGATTTTGGCAGATTGAGAAGAAACCCCAGGGAACTGAGCAAGTCCTGAGTGGTTTGCAGAGCTGACCTGACCTGGTCTGAAGACTGCCCTACTAGGAGCCAGTCGTCCAGATATGGAAAATGGTGATACCCTGTCTTCTGAGGTAAGCCACCACTACTGCAAGGCACTTTGTGAACACCCTTGAGCTGATGTTAGCCAAAAGGTATGGCCTTGAACTGATAATGGCCTGAAGGCAACTCGAACCTGAGGTATTTTCTGTGGGAGCACCTTATAGGATATTGAAGTAGGCATCCTTGAGGTCCAGTGATGCTAGCCAATCTCCGGCCTTAAAGAGGGAAGGATTATTCCCAGATTTACCATTTTGAATTTGGGTTTTGAAATGTGTTTGTTCAGATACCTTAGATCCGGGATGGGTGCCACTCCCTGTTTTCTTTTGGGTGAGGAAGTACCTGGAGTACAGGCCTTTTCCCTTGTGTTTGTGAGGAACCTCTCCACTCTGAGAGCCAGGAGAGAAAACCTCTGCCTCTAGGGCAAGGCTTTCTGAAAGTGATGCAGGTGGAAAAGACTTGGCCCTCCTTTGGGTACCTTTTGAAGCTGAGGTAGTCCCTGGCTTACTACTTCCAGGACTCACTTGTCTGAGGTAACAGACTTCCAGGCCAGAAAGTAGTAAGCCAGCCTGCCTCCTACTGGGATTGGAGAGTCGACCGGCTGACACCCTCAGGGTGTCTGCTTGGCAGGAGCCTTGGATTGGGAGGAAGAAGCAGCCCTGCTCATCCCCTTCTACCCCTCCCTCAGAAAAAAAACCTTGTGGTAAGATGAGGAGGCCTGGGCTTGGTGAAAGCCTGCCCCTGCCCCTGCCCCTGGACTGGTGCTTCTGAGGAGTGGCTTGCCTTCCTTGGCCTGTGCACCCTGTAAGTGGTTCTATATTCACGTCCATTTTCTTCATGTAAGCCTCTGTCTGCTCCCCAAACAGAGAGTTACCAACTACAGGAAAATCCATACCTTAGACTGGGTGTCCTGTGATAGGCTAGTACATCTGAGCCAAGCATGCCTTCTGAGAGACACAGATGTAGCCATGACTCTGGATGCCACATCGCTGGAGTAGACAGCAGTGTGAAATTGTACTTTGGATGCCTCAGTTCCATCTGCAGCCACCTCCTCCAGCTCTTTGGCTAGCTGGGGAGGCCTTTTTAGCCAGTTCCAGAACTGTATCCCACCTGGACTTCTGGTACCTGGCTGTGTAGGCCATATAATTTGCCTGCCTGAGTCCCAAAGAGGATGCCAAGTATAGTTTCTGGCCATGGCATCGACTTTCCTGGAGTCCTTGTCTGGGACTGTGTGAAGCCAAAGGAATGTTTGCTCCTGTCACAGGCTGCAGCCTGCACTACCCCAACATGGCTGCTATGTGAATAAGGAACCCGCAGCTGAGCCTGATAACATGTATCTCCTGTCCATTCTTTTTATCTACAGGAGGTAAAGAGTTAGGAGTCTGTAGAATCTTTGTGTCTGTTTCCCAAGGACTTGTGAAGGGAAGAGACAACCTTTGGACTCTGGGATGTCCATCATCTCCACAAAATCAGGCTCTTCTTCCTCCTTAGCAGCTTCAACTAAAGGGAGCTCGAGGGTTTCAGCCACCTTCTTGTAAAATAAGAAGTGAGAAGGGACCCAGAAAGCCTGGGAGGGAGCCATCAGAGGTTCTGTCTGGGGAGATGTCCGGTTCAATGGGCACATCCAGACCCCACCGTCATATCGCCATCGTCAGTCATCATCAGGATAGTCTTCGCTCCCTCCCACTCCTCATAGAAAGCATCCAGATCATAATCTGAAGGAGCTGTTCCAACCGGAACCACCGCCTAACCGGCAGTACCAGTTCAGATGGAACTAGACAAAGCACTTGGACAATACTAATCGCTTGGCTATCTTGTCTGCAGTAGTTGGAGTAAGCGTACTGGATCCAAACCGGCAGACTTTCATTTCATTTCTTTTGATGGAACCAACCCCTCAGAGTTGGTTTCTCTTTTGCCTGAGGAGGTATTGCTTCAGGCAGTAGGCACCTCCTCAGGTTCAACTGCACAGAACCGGCTGGCCATCCAGGTCTGCAGAACTTCTGCCTCCCTTTCCTTCAGCCTACTCAGTCTTTTTCTAGAGTCGTTTTAGGAAAGTTTTTGAAAATTTGGCAGTTCTGACTGAGGTGGTCAAACCCCAGGCAATAAACACAGATGAGGTAGGGGTCGGCCTTGGCAAAGGCCTCCCCACACTCAGTAGTGTTGAGAACCAGTGGAACCGGTTTTCTTTTTGGGTTTCTCAGACATGACTAACCTACCAAAAATTACCTATAGAAGCCGCTCAAGCCAGGTAATACCAACCGATCGGTAACAACCATGTCACGGGTTTGGAAAAGAACCGAAAAGCCCAGTTCTTTGAAACCGATAGGTACCAGAACGCCACTCTAAAATAATAAATTTAAAATTAGAAGGAAATACATGGTCGGTTCCTAACCGACCAACCGAAGAAGTCAAGAAACCAACAATTTCCACAAGTTATTTAAAATAAAATACAGTCACTACCTATCTACCATACTACCTGTAATGCAGAGAGAGGCTGAAATCGAAAAACAATAAAGAACAAGTTTTAACCAAACGCTTTACTTTTACCGAACTGAGAGAGGAATCCTGGAGCAATTTCACTGTTAGGTCGGAGTAAAGAATCTGATGGTTGTATCTGGTAAGTACCACAGACAGAGGTTTGAAACCGAGCTCGAGCTTCAACGTTCCATGCTACTGCATGGAGTTAACTCTTTCCCTCCGGGCAGCCTCAAGTGCTGGGGCTAACTACATTATGTCTGAATACAGCAAGACTTCATGTTATTTGAAAACAGTTTGTCAGGGTATATCAGAGAGAAAAGGATGAAGGAGCAGGGGAATTGTAGGACTAGCTGAGGGAGATAGGGTGATAGAGGAGGATGGGTAAAAGGCCACTGTCTGCAATGTTTACTTTTGCCTAGTTTTCACTAGGGAGGATGGTGGGCCCTTTGTCAGAGAGTGGCATCAAGGCAGCCACTAAGGGAGTCCAGGAGATGAAGCAGTCAACATTTATGCTGAAAGGGTCCAGAAAAGGCTGGTACCCTAAAGACAGATAAGGTCCTGGGACCAAATGAGTTGCATCCGAGGTAACTCAGGGAACTAGCAGCAGAACTGGCAGAACTCCTGTTAGGTCTATTCAACAGCTCATTGGGGATGGGGTGGTTCCAAAGAACTGGAGAAGGGCGGATATGGTTCACTCCATTGGGGGCGGGGACAAGGAACTACAAACTGTCAGTCTTACCTCTATTGTAGGGAAGCTGATCAGCCACTGGTCAAACAGGACCTTGTGGACTATTTGGAGACAATAGGCTCCAGGATAGTAAACAGCATGGATTGCTGGCAGGAGGTCTTGTCAGACTAACCTATTTTCTTTGTCTGGGTGATGAGGAATTGGATAGGGCCACTGGTGGATTTGCTCTGCTTCGAGATCAGCAAGGCCTTCGCCAGTGTCTCACAGATGCTTGTTGAAGAAGATGGAGGCTCTAGGTGTGGCTAAGATCATAGTAAAGTGGGTAGGTAACCATGCCAAAGGGAAGCATCAGAGGGTTGTGGTCAATGGGGTCAAATCAGAAGAGAAGGAGGTCACGAGTGTGGTACCACAGGGATCTGTCCTGGGTTTGGTCCTCTTTAATATGTTCATCAGCAGCACTGGTGAAGGAAACCGGGCAGGTTGTTTCTTTTGCAGATGACACTAAACTCGGGGAGAATGGATAACGATGAGGAACCGAGAAATGCACAGACTTACAAAAGCTCAAGAGGAGGTCTAATGTTTGGCAGTTGAAATTCAACACAGAAGTGCAAGGCAATACACCTAGGAACAAGAATCCTAGGACAGAGTACTGGATGGGTGAGGTGAGACTTACAACTACAGCTGAGGAAGGGAACCTTGGAGTTATCATCAGTGATTATCTAAAACAATTGAGTCAGTGCAACAAGGCATACAGGAACTGGTAGGATGCTGGATTGCACTGGGAGAGTACTGATAGCAGAAGGGAAGAGTTAATCTTCCCTGTATAGATCCTTAGTGAGGCCACACCTGAGTACTGTGTCCAGTTCTGGAGTCCTCACCGAAATACAAGGATAGGCTGAGACGGTGCAGTGCAGGGTGACATAAATGATGCAGGCCAACTGGCCAGGTCCTATGAGGAAGCTTCAAGGCACTGAACATGTACTTACTGGAGACCAGAAGGGAGAGGGGAATATGATAGAGACCTTCAAATTCCTAAAAGGAATTAACAGGATGAACAGTGGGAACTATTTAATTTGAATACTAGCTCACGGTCATGTGGACGTGAGTGAAACTAACAGGAGGAGGTTCAGGAGATATTAGGAAGTATTATTTTACAGAAAGTGTGATAGAGCTGAACAGTCTACTAGTCAAAGTGGTAGTGCAAAAACATTGGTGGTTTCAAGGATGTTTGGGGCAGAATGAAGGGTATAGTGCTTGCTTGAGGTGGCTGGAAACTGGGAAGATAATGGGGAGGGGGGTGTTGGGGAGGACTAGGACCCTGGAGAGACTGTGGAGGTCCCAGTGCTAAACAGAGAGCTTAGGCAGACTGGATGGGTCCTTTTCTGCTGTCATTTTCTCTGTTTCTATGAAGCCATCAGTATATATCACATGCTGCAGGATCCACAGCAGTACAGTACCTCTACCAGTACCTTTAAGGAGGCAGTATAGCACAGTGGTTTAAGGTTCTGAGCTGCAAACCTTGAGACCTAGGTTTGAATCCCACAGCCCACACTTGCATACCGTGTGACCCTGAGCAAGTCACTTAACTCCCTTGTGCTCCCAGATTGCACCTGTAAACAAGCTTTCAGCTTTGTGTGTCTCCTGGTAAAACAAAGGTTAAAAACCCTCAGGAGGCTGGTTTCAGAACCTATTTAGAGAAAAGGTTCTGCAAGACGGCAGCACTAATGCTGGCATCTCTCATGGACTATATGTCCAGAGAGTAATGTCTTGTGAAGGTGTGTACTGTTTTCCAGGTAGCTGCTTTACAAATCTCTTGAAAGGATGCTCCTTGCTGCTGCCACAGAGACAGAGGTGCCCTTGTAGAATGTGCCTCAGACCTCTTGGGACGTCTGTCAGCATTCTCGTAACAGAACTGAATGCAGGAGACTATTTTTCTCGAGAGATAGTTCTGCTAGTTGCTGGTTTGCCTTCCTCCACCTCACCATAGGTGATAAAAGTTAAGAGCTGTTCAACCTGGCATATTTTGTGTGGTCCAGTTAGTAGCTCAGTGTCTTTTTATGTCCAGCAGTGGAGTTTTTGTTTGCCTGTACTGGATTTCTCAGTTAATAAACAAACAAAAACAAACAGGAAGGGAGTCGACTGATTCAAGTAGAATTCTGACACCACCTTAAGGAGGAATTTTCTATTGGTCCAAGAGCTCCCCTTATCCCTATGGGAGATTATGTAGTTTGGGTCTATGCAGAGGGGCTTGGAACTCACTCACCCTCCTAGCAGATGTCATAGCTACAAAGAATATTGTTTTCCAAGTGACATTTAAAATCAACAGTAGCCATAGGCTGAAAGGGAGCTTCCACCAGCTGGGCAACGCAAAAAATTATGTCCCAGGGAGGGACAGGCCCTCACAGGAGGGTACAAATGGTTGAGGCCTTTAAAAACCTTGGAAATAGGTTGTGCAACCAGAGATTTTCCTTGCCAGTTGATGCATAAGCTGACACTTCTGCCAAATGCACCTTCAGGGTGGAAGGCCTCAGGCCTAGGGACTGCAGGTGCACAAGGTAATCCAAGACTGTAAGCAGGCCTGCCTACATGGGATTGTATTCTTTTTGTGCCCTCTTGTCGCCATGGCTGGTCCCTCTCACTGGTCCCCAATGCACCCTGACAGGCTCGCTGCTGGGGGACTGGGGATCACTCCTATAGTGCCCGCTCCTAATCTAGCACTTGAACCCTGGATAACCCCAGGTGTGGTGGAGGTGGCCCTTACCTCTGAGACTTCAGGGAGTGTAGCCTTTCCCCAATCCCTCCCGGTCATTGATGGTGTAAGAGCCCTTCACCTAGACCAGCCATGGGTTTTTCCTTGTTCTGGTCTCCTCCCTGCTGACGCCAACAGTAGAGGAGGACCGAGGAGACGGTGGTGCGCAGAGACACACCTCTGCTCCAGACCTCGGCTGACGCCTGGCCCTCCCTCTAGCCTGCCTTCCTCTACCGCACCAACTCCACCCATGGTCTCTTAGGTGGTGGCGGTATTGGGGCCAGGAATGCAACCCATCCCTCCCGGAGAAGAGTGGCCCATTGGGTGCTGAATCCTTCTCCCCGACCCTGGGCTCGCTACAACCCGGGTCACCAACCTTAGTAGTAGCACTACAGCTGCACTCGCAGGCCTGCTGGATTGTAGTTCTAGAGCACACTGAAAATCTCTTCCATTTTGAACACGTTTTTCTTGTTGATGGTTTTCAGAAACCTTCAACAGTCTCATTACCTCCTCTGATAAATTTAGACTAGAGAACTCTACCTCTTCAAGAACCATGCCCTCAGGCATAGGTTCTGAGATCTGGGAATGTTATCCAGCCCTGAGACAGAGTCAGCAAATTGTGCCACAGTGACAGGTTGATTGGACACTTGCTGGACAGGGCCAGGAGCACTGAATACCAGATCTGCCTGGCCCAGTCTGGTACTAACATACTAAATGCCAGCAGAATAGGCCTAACGGTCTTTCGTGTCTGCTCGTTTGGTCAGCCCCACCCTGGGTGCTGACCTTGCTGTCCCCTCGCCTTCTCTGGCTTCTCCCTTCCCAGTTCTGGATATTCTTGCTGCATTGGATTTTGCTTCCAGAACCCTTCCCTGTACCTGTCCCACCCCTCTTGAACCCCTCCACTGTCTCTGCCTCCACCAGCCCCTAGGCAGTGCATTCCATGGTTCCACCACCCTCTCAGTGAAGTAGCACCTCCTCCTTTCTCCCTGAATCTTCCTCCAGCTTCCACCCATGCCTCTAGTGGCCCCTCCTCCTTCCTTTGAAGCACCCTGACTGTTCCTCCCTATTTACCCTCTTCATGTACCTGAAGACCTCTATCATGTCCCCCGGTCCCTTCTCTCTCCCAATGTGTACATATTTAGCTCTTGAGCCTCTCCTCATAGGTCCTGTCCCCAAGCCCCAAATCATTTGGTTGCCTCCTCTGGACCCTCTCCAGGAGGTTAATGTCCCTCTTTAAGTGTGGCCTCCAAAACTGCACGAGTACTCAAGGTGCGGCCTCACCAAGCAGTTATACAGAGGGAGTATCACTTCCCTCCTTCTGAGGTGATCCTCTAGCGATGCATCCCAGCATCCTTGGCCTTGGCTGCTGCCCTCCTACAAGTCTCAGAGTTATTCATCTTGACATCCACCACCACCCCCAGGTCCCTCTCAGCCATCGAGACTTGTAGCATTCCCCCCAGGGTGTACACTTGGCCTGGGTTTCTGCCCCCAGGTGGAGTACCTGCATTTCCCTGCATTGAACCTCAGCTTCCACTTTCTAGACCATCTTTCCAGAGCCTCCAGGTCCCCTGTAGGGCCACCCTCCCTCCTCCCCATCCACCACCGCCCCCAGTTTTGAGTCATCTGCAAAGAGACTCATCTCACTCCTGATTCCTGTCCTTAAGTCGAGATCGTAGGCATTGAACAGAAGGGGCCCAAGGACTGATCCCTGTGGGACCCCACTAATGACCCTCCTTGGGATGAGACTATCCCACCAACTACGACCCTCTGGGTCCGGTCCTGGAGCCAATTGCCTATCCATCTGATCATCTGGTTCCCCACTCCCATTTCTCCCAGCTTATCCAACAGGCCCACGTGAGGAACAGAGTCAAATGCCTTGTTGAAGTCTAGAAAGAGGACGTCACTGGTCTACCCAGGTCCAAGGCACTTGTCACCCAGTCATAGAACTCCACCAGGTTTGTCTGAACGATTTCCCTGGGATGAATCCATGCTATCGTCCAGGCACCCTGACTTATCCAGGTCCCTCCCTAGCCTCTCCTTGACAATGCCTCCATCACCTTGCCCACCACCGATGTCAGGCTGACAGGCCTGTAGTTCCCTGCCACCTCCCTTGATCCCCCTTGTGGATAGGCACTATATGCGCCACCTTCCAGTCTTGGGGCACCCACCCTGTCCTCAGAGAGATGGTGAAAAGTCCGTCAGGGGTTTCACCAGGACATCCACAAGTTCCTTCAGCATTCTGGGATGTAATTTATCCGCCCCAGTGCTTTCTCCATCTTAAGGGAGCTGAGGGCTTCCTCACTCTCTCTGCTGTGATTTCCAGTTCCGTACCTCTTCTCCTGCTTAGCCCTCCCCCACCTGCCAGTGATGCCTCCCTCCCCAGACCTGCCGACTGGCGGCCCCCCCTCCTCAGTATTCCCATGTCTCCTCCCATGTATGATGCAGCACTCCCATTTTCCTTGGTGAAAACTGAGGTGAAGTACTCATTTAGTACCTCAGCCTGCTCCCCGGTCTTGTGCCCATCTCTCCCTGATTTAATCCTGCTAATCTGCCCTTCACCCTTCGTTTTCCCCAATGTATCTAAAGAACCCTTGTTCCCTCTCCTAATTTCCCTGGCCAGGTTCTGCTCCTTCCTTGCCTTAGCCACCCTCACCACTCTAGTGGCCCTTTCTAGCCATCAGCCTGTACTCCCCTCGATCCTTTCACTCCTGGAGCACTTGAACTGCTTATAGGCTGCTTTCTTTCCCCAGCACCACCTCCTGGACCTCCCTGGTCCACCAGCAGGGTTTTGGGCCCTACCGCATTTCGTCTTACTCTTGCATAGGTGCTGGTAGCATCCTGCACCCCTCTCCTGATGATTTCCACCTACTCAGCGTCCATGTCTGATCCAATCCATCCAAATGCTACTTGAGGATCCTTCCCATTTCCTTAAAATCCACCCCCTGAAGTGATTTACTTCCGTCTTTGTGCATTTTGTGCTTTGTACTAACATAATCATTGTTGCTGGCTCCCTCCTGAGCTTTATGAGTACTCTCTGCAGAAATGGAAATGGAGGGAAGGCATACAGGAAATTCCGTCAGTCCAGAACCAGGGCATCCTCTGGACTCTCCCTGTTACTGGAAGCCTGCAACACAAAATGGTAGCGCGACTGTTCTCCCAGGAAGCAAACAGGTCTGTCACTGGTGTACCTCATCGCCTGAGCACTGATGCCAGCTTCTGTAGGTTCAGAGTCCACTCATCATTTCTCTGGCAGATTCTGCTTGTGAGTCTGCCAGGACATTGTCTTTCCTGGCAGGTGTACTGTGGATAGCTCCGCCCAGGGACTAAGCTGGGTTCCAAAGCTTCATGGCTTTTTGAACAGCCTATAGGATCTTGTTCCTCCATGGTTGTTTACATAATACTTTGTTGTGGTACTGTCTCTTCTGAGCTGCACAGTACGACCAGGGATCTTGGAGGAAGATGCTTGCATTGCTAGGAACACTGCCCTGAGCTCCAGGAGACTGCTATGTTCATGAGTCGTCTCGTGCTCCAGGTGCCACTCATGTTAAGTTCCTCTAGGTGGGCATCCTACCCGATGAGTGAGGCATCTGTTGTAAGCATACTTGTTGGGGACTGCTGGAGGAAGGAATGCCCTCTCTGAGGTTGTTCTCTTCTTTCCACCACTCTAGTGCCATTAGCAATTTTGATAACTGGCTAAAACCCAATGAGACATAGTGTCCCTTTTCAGGGTGACCCAAAGTTAGGACATTTAGCAGACACATTGTACATACCTTAGTGTATCACATTACAGACAGAAAGAAATCAGAGCATCCACTTGGACAGTAATAACAAATTTAGAGGAATAAGCTATCCTGGTAGTGGGTTTCCTTGAAACCTTAAACACCTTCAGGACTTCCTCTGAAAGACCCAATCCTGAAAATTTAACTCCTCAAGAATCATGCCCTCAGGTGCTATGCTACATCATGAGGTTTAGGAATGTTATTCTGCCCTGGAACAAAGTCAACAGATTGTGACTTAATGGCAGGCTGATTGAGTCTTGCCAGACAAGACCAGGAGTACTGAGTGCCAGACTTGTCTGGCCCAGTCTGGGGCTATTAGAGTCCGTCCAGTGGGAATGGTGGGAAGGCATACAGACCCCTCCCCCATCCAGACCAGGGCATCCTCTGGAACTGTCCCTTTGGCTGGTGGTCTGCAGCAAAACTGGGAGCTGAGAGTTCTCTCAAAGGCGAACACATCTATATCGAGAATGCCTCACCTTCTGAACACTGTGGTCAGAACCTGCTGGTTTAAGATCCGCTTGTGATTTCCCTGGCTGATTCTGCTTTGCTTCTGAAGAATATGCCAGGTCTCTGATCCTCATGGCCCCTGTACACAGTTTTGAGGATCTCGTTCCTCCCTGCTTGTTTATGTAGTACTCTGTTGTGGTGTTGTCTGTCCTGATTTGATAGACTGACCCTGTAGCTGGGAGGAGAAAGGCTGTATTGTTAGCAGCACTGCTCTGAGCTCCAGGAGGTTGATGTGTTCTAGTGATGCCTGTGGGCTCCATGTGAGGTCCTGTAGGTGGGTGGACGCCCCACACCAGGTGTGAGTCATCTGTAGTAGGAATACTTGCTGGTAATTGCTGAAGGAAGGGTTGCCTTCGCTGAGCTTGTTTGCTTCCTTCCTTCCTCCACTCTAGTCATGACTTCACTATTACTCTTCTCACTGGCACTAGCTTTGAAAGTGGATCCCGTCTTTGGGACCAGTTGTCCCTTAAGTGGTATTGGATGCCTCTAATTTGGAACCTTACCAATGGAACCACAACTGTGGATGCATCCATGTGTCCCAGTAATTGCAGGAAGGCCCTTGCAGGTCTTGGCTGGCTTGTTGTGAAAGACTCTGTTGTTGCTATCAAAGCTGTAACTCTGGACTGTGGGAAGGAATTTTCCCCACAGGAGTTTAGCTCTGCTCCTATGAAGTTCAGTACTCGAACAGGATCTAGCTGGGACTTTTACAGATTTATCAAGAATCCAGGTTCTCCAATGTGCTCCTTACCAGCTGAACTGAGCACTTAGTCTCTTATTCTGCCCTCTGAGACTAGCCAGTTGTCCAGATAGGTGCAAACTACCATGCCTGGTTTCTCAGACATGCTGCCACCACAGTCAAGCACTTTGTGAAAACCTGTGGAGAAGAACTGTGAACTGGTATGGCAGTTCCCCAGCTTGAATTTGAGATATTTCCTGTAGGACAGCCTGACTGGG
This sequence comes from Neoceratodus forsteri, assembly GCA_016271365.2. Taxonomy (NCBI): domain Eukaryota; kingdom Metazoa; phylum Chordata; order Ceratodontiformes; family Ceratodontidae; genus Neoceratodus; species Neoceratodus forsteri. The sequence goes on along the minus strand of CM028132.1, from coordinate 45,724,964 downwards.
ATATGAAAATAGGCCTCTTTCAGATCCGGATCACAGCCAATGATCTGCCTGTAATGATGGTGTCACTGCCCTTAACGTGACCATCTTGAATTTTTCTTTTTAAATGCTTGTTCAGAAACCTGAGATCTAAAATGGGTTGCCACTCCCCATTTTTCTTTTGGAGTCATAAAGTATCTTGAGACTAGGTTTTGCCCCACTGAGAGGCAGGGACTTTTCTGTGACTTTTGACATTAAAATTTTTTTCACTTCCAGTTCCAGCAGAATTCTTTATGTGGGAGGGTGAGTTGGAAAACGTGTGTGTTTCTGCAGGTTTGGAAAATGTTTGAACTGCAGAGACAACTCTGGCCCACTATTCTCAGTACTCACTTGTCTGTGGTAAAGTTTACCCATCCCTGGAAGTAGTGGACCAGTTTTCCTTCCACTGGCAATGGCTGGGTGACCCAACAAGATTGTCAGGGACTTAGTTTTGGCTGGGACTTAGGCACTGGAGCCGCAGCATTGTGTCTGAAAGCCCTTCTGCCTGTTCCCCTATAGCAACCTCTTTGTGACTGGTACTCATAGGGGCATAAGAGGTACAGGCTCTTTGGAAGTATCCTGCGCATCTCCCTCCCACAGGGCCTATAGGAGGTGGAGGCCCTTCCCTTCTCGTTGTTGTTTTTTAAGCGGTTTTGTATTCATTCACTTTTTCATGTATGCCTTTGTTTTGTCGCGAATAATGAATTCCCTTAAAGGAGAAATCCATAGCTTTGTATTGAATATCCTGAGAAAGAATGGTAATCCTAAACCAGGAAAACCTTTTCAGAGACACTGCATGAGTTAAAACTCTAGCAGCAATGTCATTAGAGTTCACCGCAGTGTGGAAATTATATATTTTCTTCCAATGTCATGTATTACTTTGTTGTACTGATTGTTCATCTGCTGTACTGCATTTCTTATCTCAGCTAAATGTTGTACTGTATTTTCTCCAATGTCATGCACCACTTTGTTGTAACCTCCCAGGTCGTGCCTGAAAGTAGGCATTTCTATGTCTAGTGCACCCTCTCCGGTTACAAAAACAAATAAATTTAGTGGCATCCACGGCTGACCTTGTTGTGGCAATGGGTCCTGTGCCTATTCACCATCTGTTCTTTTGGTCGGTGTCAGAACTGTGTTCCAAAATGTTTTCTGGTACTGTGCTGTATATGCTGAATAAGCTGCCTGCCTGATTAGCAAGGAAGCTGTGGAATAAACCTTTCTGGCCATTGCATCCAATTTTCAGAAGGCTGTACAGATAGGGTGGTTTTGCTCTCTCATAAATCAAATTTTATTTATAATACGCTTTTCAAATACCATGCGCAAGTACATAAAATAATAATCAGCACAATAAACATAAATATAAAACAGTTAAAAGGCAACAAGAAAAAATTACTCACCTTAGTAATGTTGTTTCTTCTAATGGAGTCTTGCTATATTATGACAATTGCAATTTGTCCCACCATTAGAACTGCTCCGGAGGTGAAAGAGTTAACTCCATTCTAAGAATGGAACTTAGAACTCGAGCTCTATTAGAGAAGCTCTGTCTGGGTTATTTCAAACCCAAACTGTCAGATCTTTACGAGCAAAACTCACTAAGGTCTGTGTGGAAGCTGTAACCTACACTAGCCAACTGGCTACCTAAATATTAACACCCAATGCTGGTCCCAACACAGAGACTCAAGTCAGGGGACCAAAGTAATAGTATAATATAATAACATGAGAAGTAATATAAGATAAAATAAAACACCACACCCCAAAACCCCCAGAAGGGTGGAAAATATATAATGGGCATAACTAATTGCCCAACTAGGCTACCCACCCCATACCCAAGTAGAAGTTCTGAGAGGGGGCAGGCTGGGGGAGGTCATAACAAGCAAGACTCCATTAGAAGAAACAACATTACTAAGGTGAGTAATTTTTCTTCAAACAACATGAAGTCTTGCTATATTATGACAATTGCAGAATACACAGCAGTACCTCCATGGAGGAGGGACAGAACCTACTTAGGGAATAGGCTCTGAAGCACAAAGAAAAGCAAACCGAGCATCTCTCCTGGCCTGGACATCCAGGGAGTAATGCTTGGTGAAAGTGTGTACCGCTTTCCAGGTAGCTGCTTGACATATTTCTAAAATAGGGATGTCTCTAGCAGCAGCTATAGATGCAGCTGTACCTCTGGTAGAGTGAGCCCTCAGGCCTGAAGGGGAACCTTCCCAGTTTTGATAACAAAATTGGATACAAGAGACAATCCACCTGGCAATTGATCTCTTAGTGGCAGGTCTCCTTTTCCGACCTCACCATAAGTGAGAAAAGTTGGAGGATTCGAACCTGTGACCCTTGGTACGTTCTATATAGTAACTAGGGCCCTCTTAACATCTAAACTGTGCAATCTCCTCTCGCCAGAGGAGGAATGTTCAGTGAAAACACTGGAAGGAGATAGATTGATTAAGATGGAAATCTGAAACCACCTTAGGCAAAACTTCCTGTTAGTCCTGAGGACTACCTTATCCCTATGGAAAGAAATAAAGTCAGTTTCTACTGACAGGCTTGTAACTCACTTATGCGCCTGGAGAAGTGATAGCCACCTAGGAAAAACAGTTTTCCAAGTTAAGTACTTAAGCTCTGCAGAAGACAGAGGTTCAAAGGGGTTGCATTAACTGAGCAATGCAAACATTAAGATCCCGAGCAGGAGCGGATCCCTAAAGGTGGATTAGTAGAGTAATCCTTTAAAATACTTGGAAAATACAGGGTGAGCGGGAGAGAGGAGGGCTTTCCTGCTGAAACAAAAACAGAGACAGCTGCCAAATGTACTTTCAGGTAGCTGATCTCTCAGGCCCAAAGAATTAAGATAGACCATATAGTCCAAAACAATGGGCAAATCAGCAGATTCCGGGGAAATATGTTTCCAGAACACCAGATGGAAAATCTTTTCCACTTAGAATTATAAGTAGCTCTAGTGGAAGGCTTCCTAGAAGCCTTTAGATTTTCAAGAACACCTTGAGAAAGGTGAGGTCAGCAATTCTAACTCCTCAAGAGCCGGGCCTTGAGGTTGAGGGATTTGAGGTTCGGATACCAAACTCTCCCTGGGCACAGGTTAACAGGTTGTGATTCCTGGGGAGACACAGGGAAGATGGATTGCTAGGGACAGAAGGAGTGGGTACCAGGGCTGCTTGGCCCAAACTGGGGCAATCAGAATCACCCTGCAAGGCTGGGATCTGATTTTGACTAGCACCTTGAATAGGAGAGGAAGGGGAAAGGCGTAAAGAAACTTCCTTCCCAATCTAGGAGAAAGGCATCCAGGGGACTGAGCCCAACACTGGGGCCTGCAACAGAACAGTGGAAGTCGGTGATTGTCTGGGGCTGCAAAAGATCTATCTGAGGGTGCCCATCTGGCAAAAACTATCCCCAGTATTTGAGGATCCAGAGACCATTCGTGATGGCCCTGGGAAATCCTGCTGAGAGCATCTGCCAGGACATTGTCCTTTCCTGGAAGGTGAACTGCTATGAGGAGTGTTCAGGAATAGGCCAGAGACCACAACTTCATTGCCTCGGTGCACAAGGCCGAAGACCGAGTGCCCCTTGCTTGTTGATGTACCACATTGTTGTGGTGTTGTCTGTTCTGACTTGTACCACTTTGTTCTGAACAGACGAGAAAACACTTGAAGTGCTAGAAAGACAGCTCTGAGCTCCAGCAAATTGATGTGGGGCAGAGATTCCTGAGGGAACCACACTCCCTGAGTGGAGAGGTCGCCCATGTGGGCCCCCACCCCAGGAGGGATGCATCCGTGGTGAGGTCAGGAGGAGACAGAGGAATGAAAGGGACCCCAGTCTTAAATTGCTCTGATCCTGCCACCACTGGAGGGCCTGGATCAGGGTCGAGTCACTGGGACCAACTTGGAAAGGGGTTCTTCTCTGAGACCAAAAGGCTCTCAAGTGAAACTGAATGTCCTCATTTGAAATCTTGCTCCTTGCACTATAGCTGTGGACGTAGCCATGTGCCCCAGGGGCTGCAAGAAGTATCTTGCTGGTCGAGAGACCTGCAGAGTGAAGGAGGAGGAGGCCAGAGCCCCAGGTTCCTTACCTCTCTAAGGGTAGGAAGGCTCTGGCCTGCTTTGTGTCCAATTCTGCACCTATGAAGGTGAGCACCTGAACAGGTTCCAGAACTGACTTTGGAAGATTGAGCAAGAAGCCCAGAGAGGTGAGCAGCTGCTGGGTAACTTGCAGGTGAGATCTGACCTGTTCTGGGGACTGGCCTACAATGAGCCAGCCGGCCCAGGTAGGGAAGGACAGCAATCCTTTGCCTTCTTAAATGAGCAACTGCTACTGCCAGACATTTTGTGAATACCCTTGGGGCAGAGGTGAAGCCAAGGGCATTGTTTGAACTGGTAGTGACCTGAGGGCAGTTCGAATCTGAGGTACTTTCGTGGGAGCTTCTGATTAGGACGTGAAAATAGGCATCCTTGAGGTCCAGGAGGCTAGCCAGTCCCTGGCCTTAGAGAGGGTAAAATCATTGCCAGAGTTACCATTTTGAACTTTGGCTTCAAAAGGTGCTTGTTCAGATATCTCAGGTCTAAAATGGGCCATCATTCTCCTGTCTTTTTGGGGTAAGGAAATATCTGAGTACAGACCTTGCCCTGATGTGAGGGAGAAACCCTTTCCACAGCTCTGAGAGCCAGGAGAATGAGACTTATGTTTCTAAAGAAAAGGTCTCTAAAGGGTTTGCAGGTGGGAAAGATCTGATTCTCATCCTTGGAAATTTTTGAAGCTGAGAACCAGACCCTGTCTTACTACTTCCAGGACCCACTTGTCCGAAGTTAGAGACTCCCAGTTCTGAGGCAAGTGGCCAACCTGCCCCCTACAGGTAAAGGAGATTCCTGCCCTGGGCACCTCCCATCAGGGTGCCTGTTTGCAGGTGCTTTAGGCTGAGGGGTGGAGCAGGCCTGCTCACAACCCGCCTGCCTCTCCTCTGAAGAACCCCTCTGAACATAAGCAGAGGAGGCCTGGGTTTGTAAAAGGCCTGTGAAAAGGCCTACCCCACCCCTGGGGCCTGCCTCTGAGGAGTGGCTTGCCGCTCCTTGGCCTGGAGCACTCTTATAGGTAGTCCTATATTCATCCATTTTCTTCATATAATTCTCTGTCTGCCCCCAAACAGAGAATTCTCACCACAGGAAAATCCATAGCCTTAGTCCGGGTATCCTGTGACAAGCTAGTACACCTGAGCCAGGCCAACCTACGAAAGTTACAGATGTAGCCATGACTCTAGAGGATACATCATTAAAATCCACAGCAGCATGGAACTGCACCTGATGCCTCCATGCCATCAGCAGCCACCTGTTCCAGCTCCTTAGCAAGCTGGCCAGAGGCCTGTTTGGCCAAAGCCATGACAGTGTCCCATCTAGATTTTTGATACCTTGCCATAAGCCATGTAATTTGCTTGCCTGAGTCCCAAGGACGCTGCGTATTGTTTTTTGTTTTTTTTAGCCATGGCATCAATCTTCCGGAACTTTGGTCAGGAGGATGTGAAGCCAAGGAATATTAGCTTTATCACAGGCTGCAGCCTGAAACATGACTGCATTGCTGTGAAAGGAATTCTGATCAGACTCTGACAGAGTGTACCTCCTGTCCATCTTTTGTCCACAGGAGGCACAGAATTAGGAGCTTAAAATTTTTATTGTTTGTTTCCTAAATGAATTATGCAAGGAATAGACAATCTCCTAGACTCTGGAATATCCATCATTTCTACAAAATCAGGTTCCTCTTGCTCATCCACAGCTTCCTCCAATGGGAGCTGGAGGATTCAGCAACCTTTTATAAAACAGAAATGAGAGGGACCCAGAAAGCATAGGGGAGATTCTAGGGTCTGTCTGGGAGATGTCCGGTTCAATGGGCACATCCAGACTCTCAAAGTCACATTCACACTGATCATAATCCTCCTCCCCCATCCTCTAGTTCATAAAAATCTCCAATAACATATTCTTGAACCGTGGGACCGGCGAACCGAACCTTTACCAGACAGTGGCGGTTCGGACGGAACCGAGAAAGTGACTGTACAATTTGTACAGCGTGTTATTTCAGCAGTTGGAGAAGGAATTGACCCATACCTGCTGGATTTTGTAGTTTTTGCTGGAACTGGCTCCTCAGAGCCAGCTTACGCTTGCCCGAGGAAGTCTAGCCCTGGTCAGAGGGGCACTCCTCCGGTTCGGTTGGCACCAAACCGGCTGGCCATCCGGGTCAGCGGATTTTTGGCCCTTGTTCCTGGAGCCTGCCCACTCTTTATCCAGGGTGGCTGCAGGAAATTTTTACAAATCTGGCAGTCTGAATTGAGGTGGTCAACCCCAGAAATAAACACATGTATTGTGTGGGTCAGCCTTGGCAAAGGCTTCCCACAGACACTACAGTGTTGAAACCCAGTGGCCCGGTTTTTCTTTTGGGTTTCTCAGACATGATGCCAGCCTAACCCAAGAAACTTGCGCCTTTAACGCAGTGCCAGGCAAGACACCTTATCGGTTCCCAACCATACACGGGTCGGGAAAACCAGAATGAAACTGCTTTTAGAACCAATAAGAACCGGAACCGACCTAAAAGCTTCAAAATGCTTACTCTTTAAAGTTTTAATCAACCTGATCGGTTCGAACCGAACCGATAAACATTTACAAGTTCCACACAGAAATAAAACCTGTCTATTACTTACAATACCACAGATAGAGCTTGAACCGATCGGTTTGCAGTTAAAATAATAATACTCGCGGTTGAATTTAACCGAGAAATGAACCGAGCAGTAGGAGAAATCTCGAGCGACTGTTCAGTGAGGCGGAGTAAAGAATCTGACAGTTTGGGTTTGAAATAGCCAGACAGAGCTTCTAATAGAGCTCGAGTTCTAAGTTCCATTCTTAGAATGGAGTTAACTCTTTCACTCGGAGCAGTTCTAATGGTGGGACAAACTGAAATTGTCATAATATAGCAAGACTTCATGTTGTTTGAAGAGGACCTATTCAAAGGCTTGTTCAAGTAAATAACTCTTCAAGGATACCTTAAATGAGACTGTGGACAGGCAGTCTCGAATCCGACGAGGTACAGAATTCACAGGGTTGGGGCCAAAAGAAAAAGCTCTGGCCCCAGATGACTGAAAGCTAACCCTGGTAATCTCTACAACCGCTTGTTGGTGGAGCAGAGTGGGCAGAGAGGGCGGTAGGGTCAAAGGAGACCTTGCAAGTAGCCTGGTCCCTGACCGTGTCGGGTCTTATAGGTCAGCAAGCGCCCTTGAAGGTGATTCTCCACTGCACCAGCAGCCAGTGCAGTTCGCAGCACAGGTGTGATGTGGCAAGTTCTTGGCAACCCAGTCAACAACCTTCCCACAGCATTCTGCACCAGCTGCAGGCGACAGAGAACCACCCTGGCAACCCTAGATATAGAGCATTACAGTAGTCAAGACGCGAAGAAACAAAGGCGTGAACCAGTACCTGAAGGTCATCGTGTGGAACAAGGTATTTTATCCAGGCTATGTTCCTCAGATGGTAAAGAAGACTTTACAATGGCTGACAACTGTTTCTTCAGCGTCAGCTCGCTGTCAAGCACTACGCCCAGATTCCACTCCTGTTCAGAAGGTCTCAACTGGGTACCCCTAACATAAGGTCAGAAGAGAACCCAGAAGTCAACTCTCTGCACGGTGACCCAGGTTCACCGTCAGCAACTCAGTCTTATCTGGATTCAGTTTTAACCAGTTAGCACTCATCCTGTCTTGAATCTCATCGAGGCAGTTATTAAAGACCGATAAAGCATCATTCTGTTCGGGTACAAAGGACATAAGAGCTGAGTATCATCTGCATAGCAGTGAAAACTCAGCCCATAATGCTCTTATAATGTCTCCCAACGGCAGCATATACACCGTCAACAACATGGGGAAGCACAGAACCCTGCACTACCCCACGGGCAAAGCAAAGGGAAGAGGAAAAGATTCCTGATACTACCCTCTGGGTTCTACTCATGAGGAAAGAATGGAACCATCTGAGGACTGTTCCCAACAGTCTACAGAGCAGCCAAGAGCATTCTAGCAACATCCCATGGTCCACATTGTCGAATGCTGCAGAGAGATCAAAGAGAACCAAGATCGAATGACTCCTACGATCTCTCGTTATTAGGAGATCATTCGGTACCCATACCAACACCATCTCGGTACTATGCCTCTTCCTGAAACTGGACTGAGAGGATCATAGACTTCATGGGTGGTAAGAAAGTCCTCGAGCTGCAATCGACTACTTTCTCAATAACCTTGGCCAAAAGGGCAGGTTAGAGATCGGTCTGTAGTTAGCAAGACAATCTGGGTCAAGGGAAGATTTTTTCAAAGAGTGTGTTACGATAGCCTCTTTAAAGACTCCAGAAACACCCTTGGTCCAAAGAGCACCAGACTATCTCAGTAAGGATTGGTCCGATCATATCCATACACTCTAGAAGGAGGTGCGTGGGACCAGGATCCAAACTACAGCAAATCGGTATGAAGCCCTGGACAATCTTCATGATATCCATGATCGCTGGCTGGTCAAAGTCCATCCAGATAAGCGAGGGCCCGTAACCTCGCATCAATCACCGCCATGCTCATTTGAACGCATACTGCGAATCTCTGACCTGATCGAAGACACATTATCATCAAAAACAAGCAAACTCATCACACTTTATTTGTGAAAAGCTCTCAGCCCACAGACAGGCTGGACTGCACAATCTGTCCACGGTCTGGAAGAGATGAGCTAGTCGATTTCTTGATGCAGCTATCTCCTGGACAGGAACTCTGCCCTCTTCACGGAGATTTCTGATTGATAGTCAACATAATGGATTATCAATTTAAGTCTGTCTCCTTCCAGGCCAGATTTCCGCCAGCAGCATTCAACCTTCACTCCACTCTCCTCAGCTCCCTCAATGTCCCATCAAACCAAGGGACCGAGGGCAAAGGAGGGGGGCGAACACGGACAGGAGCTATGGAATCCAGAGCCCTCAGCACCATATATTATAGTGCACTACTAAGGCATCTGGTTCCATGCACTCCATAAGCCAACTCGATAGGTCCAGCACCACCATCAGACCCTCAGGGTAACTCCCCTCAAAGGCGGTACTGGACCATCTCCAAGGGGTTGGTCTCATTCGAGGCGTGAAATTGAACCTTATGGAGTGATGGTCAGACCACCCAACTGGTTCCACCACCAGTTCAGTGATCTCCATCCCAGGTGAACACCAGATCCAAGAGTGACCCTGAATATGGATAGCAGGGTAACATCCTGTGTAAAGCCCAACAAAGTCATCAGCTGGAGGAAGTTTGACCAAAATCGAGAGTTCATCGTCGACCCAGGCATTGAAGTCCCCCAGGACCATCCACCTGGAGAGTTCCAACACCAGGTCGACAATGAAGTCAGCAACTTCCTGCAGAAAACATTCTCATCACCAGACAGGCGGTAGACAAGTAGAATTCTGCTGCCCACACCTGCTCCCATGATACACTTGAAGGATCTGGGGTCACCACTGGAACTTCCACAAGGGCCAATTCCGATTTAAGACAAATGGCGACACCCCCTTGATACAATCTCAGGCGGTGTATCACCGAATACCCACTGGAACAGCTGACTCCAATATAGGACCAGCATTTTCATCCAGCTAGGTCTCGGTGATGCAAGCCAGGTCAGATGACTCAACAAGATCAGCAATAATCGCTGTCTTGTTCTTTATTGACCTGGCATTGCATAACACTGCCGGAGTTGGATGAGAGGCCTGGAGGAGTGGGCCACTTGCCTACTATCCGTGGAGCCCTCGGGTATGGGAACCAGGCAATGCGCTCCCCTATCCTGGACCCAATTCACCCCAGGGCATCTCCTGACCTCACCACCCTTATCTGCCCACTGTCCCCCCCAGCTGAAGAACCCCCTGCCTCCACCGTGCAATCCCCAAGGCACGACAGCGACTATAGCCCTCGGCCACAAGGGTCAAGGGGCGCAGTTCCCTCAGCCCAGAGGGGAATAGCGCCTGCCTAGAGGCCCTAGATCCCAACACATGCTGCCACACATTTAAAAATTTCTATTTATCAGCCACTAGTATTTTCTATAACAAATATCTAAACAAAACAAACAATAACTAAACTATCTTAAAACAGATTAAACCACCCCCACCTCTCACATAGCAAGGGAGAGCATTAACACCAAAACCAAAATAAAATAATTGTCCATTCCCATCAAACAGACTTTCAGATCCTCTAAAGGAGTTCAAAGCAATCCAGGCACAGAACTGCAATCAATTTTCCTCTGTAAATCACTGAAAACAAAACCAGTAGATACCCACAGGACTCTCAACCCTGGAAATTATACCAATCTATCTCTCACATAGGTAGGGTAATAATCAGATAGTTATGCAAATGTTCTTTATAAATAAAAGAAGCACTCTCACTGCTTCACCAAGATGCATAAAACAAAAAGAACAACAGTCTGACATGAATAGTTCTCATCACTCCATAGTTCTCCATCTATAACACAAATGTCCTTGATAGAAGAAAAGAAGTACTCTCACTGCTTCACCGAAAATGTATAAAACAAAGAAAGGAACAGTCTGACCTGGATAGCTCTCAGTCATTCCAAAATGATCCAATCCACCTTGCAGCTAAAAATCACTTCAGCTCCTCAAGATTAAAATCAATTTTCCGCTCAACGGAAGCTACCCAACTGAAACATTTTTCCACCCCACTCGCTCCCTAAGCGGTTACCGGGCTAGTCAGCAAACGACTAGGTCCAACAAGCAGGCTCTCCAGCCCGCCTGCCTAAACCCAGGAACCATGGGCACACTGGGCCTGTCCTCCAACAGCACCAGCCCCGATCTCCCCTCATGGTCAACAGCCCCAGCAAACTGCCCGGGTTCAGACCAGGGTTCAGCCTGCTCACCGTGGGCCAACTCTCCAGAGAACAGTGCCAGAGATGCTGCAAATCGTAGGGCTGAATGAAGAAATTGCTGAGGTCTAATGAGACCCTGCCTCAAGGTTCCTCCACAAGACCCACAGCTCAAATCTAGGAAGACACAAAGTCGACAGACATCTCACCATATCGGTGACTTCCAGGCTTTCCACAAAATCCAACAGTCGGCTTGATCCCTGTCTCTGGTCTCAAATAAAAAACAACAATCATCCCACTGTTAAATGGAGTGATGAAAAAGTCTGAGATCTTAATCCTGGACTTAGCGACAACACACAGCATGCAATTGCTACTCTGCTCTCTGCCGACAGCTACCGGCAGATATGTTGCATCAAAATAGTTAAAGAAAACAAAATAAAACGAAATAAAATAATGAAATAACTGAAAAGCAAATAAAATACTAAGCATAAAAATACTGTGGTGTGGCATGGCCCAATGTAGCCGCCATCTTCCTTCTAGAGGAGTTTAATGAGTCAGTAGTATGATAAGCAGGATGGTCGCATCAAGTATTCCACTCCTGTTTGTTTACCTGATATTTTCTCTCAATTTTCTTTTTGAAAAACTGCTGCATCATGGAGATGAATGATGGATCTTCAGAAGATGGCCTTGGTGTGTACACTGCCAGTCCTCACCCATGTAGATATAGTGGAACTAGAGTTCTCATAGGTGCATTCCACATACTCTTCCTCTGCCTCCTCTTCCTGGAAGGAGGAGCAGGTGAAACCATTGATGCATGAAATGGGAGTTGGTGCTGGCCTGGCAGGCATCGGTGCTGGGGTTATTCAAAATGCCCAGTTGATGTGTCTCCTGTTACAAGAGAGGAGGTAACAAGTGTTTCAGCATGTCCCTGAAGGACAAAAGTACCACCAGGATGTCGGTGCCTGCATGGTTGATTGGAATGCCGGATGATGTCGACAGGGAGGCACAGTTCCCGACCTTGACAGCAACACACCAGCCATGCTAGACCTAGTAGTGCTTGCAGCCTGCCCCAACCTGGAAGTGTCGATGGTCTGAGTGGCTGGCAGCTTCACCAATGGGTGGTTGACAGCATAACGGTGGTCACACTGACATGAAGGTGTGACCATGAGTGAATCAGGAGGTCTTCTCCTTAGAGGTTCTCTCTCCTGGTGCTTGTGTTGTCATGAAGGCTTCTCTCTGGACTTTGAGGGTGAGAGCCTGAGGAGCAGACCAGAGATGCAGTGGATCTCTTTTCCTGGAGCTCCTTCTCCATTCTAGCTATCTGCTGTTTCAGTAGATGTGTCTCTAAAGCATCCTTTCAGCATTGCTGGGTAGCGATATTGAAGTTACAGCAGATCTGGCAGGCCTTCACATTTCAAGCCACACCGAGGCAACGCATAAGCGTCATGTGAGTCACCCGGATATATCTTCTCGTTACATTGTACCATTACTGTGCCAATGCTTGGATCATTAAATTCCAAACTCCGTCTATACCTCACTGCCTCCAGCACCTGTGACTGCCCCACTTAATTGGCTACCTCCCCCACTCCCTACTGCCTCCTTAGCCCACCTCCCCTTTCTTAGCTGCTTTCTAGTCCCCTCCTTGCCACTACTCCCTACCCCCCTTCTTTTCTTTCTTACTTCTCTCTCATTTTTTGACTCAGCACTTTTATTTGTATTATGACAATGCCTCTTGCTGCACCCTCAGTTAGTTTCCCCTCCATTGCTCTGTTCTCTTATTACTGCTGCTCTGCTCTATCACTCGTTAGCGAATGTACCACGACCACATATTTGTACTTGGTGTCATGCTGTTTACCTGCCTATGTAACAATGTCTTGTCTACTCTGTATTGTACCTCCTTTGATGTAGAAACTTTGTAAAAGAGCCTTGGCTCAAAGGTACTTGTAATCCTAGAATAAATAAAATAGAAAACATTGCAGTATCTGAAGACCATTTTTTTTTTTTTTTTTTATCGTAACACTCTTTCTCCATCTGCAGAGCAGGCGGCGAGTCATCTGGCAGCGGCACCTATGCCCTGAGGACCTGGTCTGGCAAGTGACATGCTCTCCTCACGCAGAGCCCCCGGGGACCTGGATCCTGATACCTGGGGGCGCACCTCTTATGTCCGGGGTCAGCACATGGCCATCAGCTTCCATGACCGCCCCGCAATGTTTCTGTCATTTTTCTCCCTTGGGGTCAGACTGCAATGGCATCAGTGCAGTGCGTGCCACCTCCAACCCTCAGCTGCGCATGCTACCAGTAGTGCCCCTGGCCTCCACCAGTTGCCGCTGCAGGCTATGCAATCCCTTCCCCGCCCCAGAGGAGGACAGCTGTCATGGGATGCTCAATCCTTCTGCCGACCCCGATGGCCCCAAGTCCTCCAGCCAGGGTCACGGGTGTGCCATGAGATGTGGCATCCAGTACCTTAACCCTCAGCGCCACTGGGCCAGCTGTATCTGAAGCGCTTTAGTGACTCTTAAGTCGACATACGTGATGTCAGAATCACATATAAGCGTGATTACGAACTAGGAAAAGAAAAGGATATGAAGCGGTGGACTATAGCGATGGCGCTTCTGTACAGGGTCCAGTGAGTATGGTCGATGGCAGGAAAAACTGAGGAGGAAGGGGCCGCCCATGTTTACATGGGAAGTGCTGATGTAGGATGTCATCATGGGTGGCCCATAGTGGACTCTTTGCAAAAGTTTCCATGTGGTCCTAGTGCCAGGTGGCTATAATTCCATATGTGTGGCCTGATGAAAGAGATATCCTCAAAGAAGATCATGCTGTACTGGGAGATCGGGGACCACCAGGGATCTAAATCAAAGGATGTACTGGGAAATTAGTGGGGACCAGTGGACCACCAGGGCTGTTGTTTTACTGTGATGGGTGCTAAGAGACTACTGTACCCCATAAAAATGAGCCCATAATGGACATGAAAATAGCCCATTAGTGCCTTGCATGCCCTATGAGCTCATTTGCAAACTCAGCCTGAAAATGGCCTACAAGGGACTTGGTGAGATCGATTTGGGTAATGCTGTCACCTGTGAGTCATGTGTAGCCCTGGTCCATGTCGGATAGCACCACTTCGTCAGCGAGCAATATCTAACTGAATATCACAACGGCCTTGGGGAATGCAAGGAAAGCACAGCGCAGATGGCTGCAAAGCACGTGGCCCATGTTTGTAATATCTGGGCCTTGAAGTTTTCATTCAAAATGTGGTTGGTTCCCCAGAAAGGACCATGTTATAAAGTGGCCTTTTCCAGTTCCTGGGAACCAACTGAAAACTGGAGAAACTACAAGAATTAAATGGAGAAAGCGGCAAGAATTGTTAAATTTTTATAATGAACTCCCTAACTAGTGCAGAGTACTCAAAAAACTAAATTTGCAATAAAATAACAAACAAAATATTAAATAGAAAAGCACTAAAACCAGAAGACTGCAGATGGCTTCAAGACACTGCTCTCTTCAAGCGGAGGAACACACCTGTCGTTAGAACCGCAGAGTGTGTGTGTAACCCAGATGCAGAGTTTGAACTTGCATTTCACATTCTGTCCTTTGCATGAGTTCTAGCTTAGGGGCAGCGCACTCCAGCAGACTGATGGCATTGATGGATTCCTGTTGTGTGAACCAGGAACAAGTAAAAGGGAAGAGATTTGATTGCATGGAGGATTAGAACAGAGCAGATGGTAGGGGTAGACACCGTAATGTGCTGCGGTCTAGCCCCTCAAAACAATGTTTCCATTACTGCCACAGACAAGTGCATTCATCAGCAGAATTCTGGAAATCAGCAGCTTCAGGTAGGCATATGGGCAGACTAGGAAAACTACTGGGTCCTTTTCTGCTGTCAAAATTCTGGGTATTTATGTACTTGTGGAATAGCAACACTGGTCACATTTTCCATCAGCGGTCTCAAAAACAGTTAAACACAAACCCTGTTACAGTTTTATAATTCAGAATTTCTTTTTGTTTTTCATTTTAAACAGGCACACAACATCCTGCCCTTCCTTCAGTCTCAGAATGGGTCTAAACACTCACCATAGGATGGAGAGGATAATATGAACAGATGCCCTAGTAATGAAGCAGCAGGAGTACCCAAGCAGCTGTTATATCAGTGCAATAACTAACCCCTTGATCTAATTTAGCAACAGGCTAAAGATATTAACAATAAACCCTCAGGGATCACAGAGTGCCTTACACTGAGCTGCCTTTTATGGGCGCTCTAAATGTCTACTGGTGGAGTGATGACAGCCACCTGAAGACAATGAAGCACTGGACCAACTCCACTCTGAACTTACCAGAACTGACTATAGAAGAGACCTTTTTATGTTTTTACTCTGCAGTTTACTGCAAAGACAGAACAGATTTGTCATTTCTCCTTTCTGTTTGCATGCAACATGTGGCTTCTGCTAGCCAGACGTTTTTTTTTGTTCTTGACAATTACCGTGACTTCAAGGCCCATAAGACCCATGATGCATAGCCACATAGAGTAATGTGGGACTCAGTCCACTACCAAAACAAATCTTCACCCACTCTGAAGAGGTGCCTCTCTTTTGTCTTTGTTCTTAGTGAGGAGAGCTGATGACACCCCTGGGAAACTGGAAATTATACACACTTTTGTAAGTGGAACACCCTGCCAGAGGAAGTGGTGGGGGCTGAAACAATCACGGGTTTTAAGAATGCATGGGATAGACATAAAGGAATTCTGGAGGTCAGGGGTAGGGGCAACAGACTTCCTGGAAAACATAAACTGAACTTACAAGCTCAAATGGGCAGACTGGGTGGGCCATAGGCCCTTATCTGCCGACACTGTCTATGTACCTATGTATCTATGTATTGCTTGTATTTCTTGTGTTACTCTTTTCCTTCTTCCCTTTTGCAGCGGACATTGGGATAGAGACAGGATTCTTGCCCTGTAGGCTCCATCTGCTTGTCTAAACATGATGTTGTAATCTACTGCTTGTGACATCATTTCTATAAGAACCAATAAGCAGAGGACTATGATCACTTGTAGGCAGGCAGCTGGAGCCACCATCCCATTAGCCTGGTGGTCATCTCTCAACCCTGCCACTGGCCCCGCCCATCTATGGAACTTATTGCTATGGTATACCCCTTATGGTGAGGCTCCCATACTACTTTGAGTACTAAATCCAGTGTTTCAAAGTGTGAGTCGTCAGTGCTCAAGAATACTGCTACCAATACTCTCTGGGGCTGGGCATTTCCTGTTCTTTATCTCCCTCCCCATGAAAGCCAACATCAAGGGTACATGTAAGACTGGTAACATGCAGAACCGGTTGCAACCTCCCCAGTTTTTCTGCCTGCAGTAACACCCATGGACATCTCCCTCATGCAGGGAGCACGCTCCTCTGGGATACACAATCTTTCTTCCCAGCGACCAACCCTCTGATGTCCCAGTCTTGTTCCTGAACCTGGGTCATTGGCATCATAAGTCACAAGCAGCAACCCTGAATCCACAACAGTGGGGCTAGCCAAACAGCTATCCTTAAAGGGACAGTGTCAACCCTTTTTGCATCATATCATTTGTGTTTAAAACCCACATTTAGCCACCTGCCAGGCAGCGGTAACTCTACTGCTTGCAGTGCCGACGACACAGGTTTGGAAGCGAACTCAAGCATTTGAGGTCGGCAGAGGGATGAGGACTGGGTGTCCATGGGACTGCTCTCCTCCAGGGAGGGGTGATCCGGCACCTGGCATATGCCTGGTCCCTAGCAGTGGCTATGGGGCAGGACATTGCAACTACTACATGTGCGCAGAGGAGCAGCAGATGTCAGGTGTGCTGCATGCAGCAGCATGTACAGTATCACTCTTGACATCACTGCATACACGCATCGTAATGTTTTCTTTTAATTTATACTTTTGCAGCCCAGCTTGCTTTCTTCTCACAGGCAAACCTAGCCCACCCCCTCCCTGCCTCTAACCCTCAGGAACTGCCAACCCCACAAGGTTGCACCCATGGTGGGGACCAGCCAAGCTGGTACAAACCTTCTGCCTCTTTCAGCGTCACAGAGGCAGAACTCCCTGAGGTGGACAGTGGTTGGTGTTGGAGCCCGAGTGTGCTAGAGGACCATTCTACTTTGTACCATTTTCTCCTTAAGCCCAGCCCTTGGGACATAGGGCGCACTAGGTGGCCCAAGTGTGTGTACACTGGATGTGCATCCATAAGCCTCAACAGACATCTTCCATCTCATGTCTGCTTCTTGCCTGCACTGCTAGCTGTGGAGACCCATATGGCAGTCTTGCAGTGGTAGCACCAGCACTCCTTTCCCAAAGGAAGAAAGCATTCTCTGGAATGCTCAATCCTCCTTTCCCCAGTCAGCCCCGGCAACTACTGTGCTGACAGGCCTGCTGCTTGCATGCATGCTGTTTGGGGAGGAAGAGAAAATCAGAAAGCATCTTAACTGGCAAGATGAACACTGATCCCTCCTAGGGCATGCACGGTGAATCAGGCACTGCCTGAACTGGATCCTCGACTGGCAGGTTGAGGAGTACTCTGTGCTACCCACCACAGGAGGCAAGCCATGGAGAATCAGGCTGGGTAAGTCCAGGGAGAAGCCAGGTAAGGGGGTCCACAGAATCGCATGCTAATTGTTAAGCTACACCCAACCTTGTTTTGCTTGCAGTCCTTGATCAGCCCTCATTACATACTTCCTGCAAATTAAAACACCCCAAACAGTGCAGCCACTCATGTTGCAATAGCTTCCTCTCCTCCAACTGTATGATGAGGGTATACCATTATAACAGTGAAGGAATTTAAGCAAAGCAATTACAGTGTGTGAAAAACAGCAACTGTGTTTTCAAACATGGTTATCTGGCGCATGGTTTTGTCAGCAATGGAGTAAAGCTGGCTGTTGTGTTCCGAGAAGTGAAGGCATCTGCTGTGTGGTGTCAATTCATGCTGCAGTGTAGCATAGTGGTTAGAGTCAGTGGCTCTGTGTCTAGTCCTACCTCCAGCAGACCTGGGTTCAATGCTCCTGTTTCCTAGTGTTTTTTTTTTTTTAATGTTGCATTGGGCTTCACCCCCCGTTCTACCACCATGAGTGGTTCTACTGTGTTAGGGGTGTTCCCAAATCCAGGCAAGATGCAAAGACAGAGCTCTCAGTAGCCAGTCTTAAAGATTATCTGGTCATAACCCTCCCTGCCCTCTGGGAGTCCTACTAGTTGGAGATTCACTGCCCACTGGACATTTTCTAAGGCCTCAAGACAGTACTGGAGTTGTCTATTTTCTAGGACTAGCTTGCTAGTGGCTGAGAGGGCTTTTGTCACTTGTGCCTCAGCTGAGGTCGCAGTCTTGGTGGACGTTACAATTTTAATGTCTTGCTCCCCAAATGTTTCAGAATCTCCTCCATCTTCCCATCTATGGCCTTCATGGACAAAGTCAGGGGTTACCATGGTGTTTCGCTATTCCCGATCATCCCACAGGTGGTACTGTGGCCGCTGCTCCACAGGTGGCTGATTTCTGGAGCCTCCTCCACCTCCCTAATTTGGTCACACCACTGCCTAAAATGGTATCGTTTGGTTCCTCTCGGAGAAATCTATCAAAGTCTATAACTTGAAAGCCCAAATCTGCAAATTTTATTTATTTATTATTATTTCAGAGTACAAGTTTGAGCTACAAGCTTGTTTGCAAAGGTTTCACATCAACAGAAACTGTACAGTCATCAAAGCACAGCAGAGGAAACGTTACCAACTATCAAACAGGAGAAGCAGTAAAATATGTACAGAGTTTACAACAACTGCAAGTCATTGCCACATGACAGTGCTTTTGAACACCATACAAGGATCAGAACAAAGCTATACACAGTATTTACACCATTAGTAAAGCCATTTCAGTCCGGTCTTGTCGCACAAGACCACTGTTTTAATTGATTGATAAAATGTTATTTTATACAGGAACAAACGGTGGGAAAAGTATCCCTATTTTCAATAAGGTGCCCTGTACAATGTACACAAATACATAACATTTATGTAAAAACAATACAATGTTACACAGGTTATCAATGCTTGATACTCAAGTGTAGCAGTGAATTACATAATGTTTTAAAGATTTTCTCAAAGCTGTTTGAAATTCATGTAAATAATTTTTGCCCTTAATTCCATTGATATTACTTTCCAGGACTTGGCTGTACATATCTGTAATACAATATCACCAAACCTATTATATGAACATATGACATTGCCAGCAGATAAAGGCCTTATGGTCCATCAAGTCACTGTATTGTGCAGCAAGAAGCCCTTATACTGCAGCCCCTCCTCCAGTGATCCTCCCCATCCCTGTTGAAGCAGCCCACTGTTCTACAGGATACCAGTTCCTCTGGCAATGTGTCCACCCAGACACCACCCTCTCTGTAAAAGTGTCTCATTTCCCTCCTGAACCTTCCCCTTCCAGTCTCAGATCGTGCCCTAGAGTGTTCCTCCCCTCCTTAATTTGAAAAACCCCCTCCGTGCCAGTCTTATTTATTCCTTCATGCAGTTGAAGGTTTCAGTCATACCCCCATCCCTTCTCTCCTCCAGGGAGTACGTTCGGCTCCCTCAGCCTGCTCTCGGGGGTGCGTCCCTAGCCCCTGGATTATTTTGTTGCCCTCAGCTGCACCCTCCAGTAACCTAATGTCCTTCTTCAGGTACAGTCACCAGAACTGCACACAGTACTCCAGGTGTGGTCTAACCAGTGACCTGCATGCGGCAGGATCACTTCCCTCCTCCTGAAGGGTATGCCTCCAGCAATACAACCCAACATCCTGTTGGCCTTTGCAGCTGCCTTTCTACACTGTGCTGAGTTGTTCATTGCTCCCATTATGATCACCCCAGATCCTTCTCCTCTTCCGTCCTGGCTACTTGAATCTAGCTGGTAGCTCCTCCTTGGGTTTTTGTGCTGACAGGTAGCACCTTGCATTTCTTGGCATTGAACCCCAGCTGCCAAGTGTCTCAGACCAGGCCTCCAATTTTGCCTGATTATCTTGCAACCTCTGTCACCCTTCTAAGTCATCCACTACTGCTCCCATCTTGGTGTCATCTGCAAACAGACTGATCTTGCTCTTGATGCCTATTGAGATGTCTGCATGAAGATCCCAAACAACACTGGCCCCAGTACAGAGCCCTGTGGCACCCCACTTGTCATTGCCCTGGGAGATGAGGCTCCCTCCCACCACCACCCTCTGCTGTCTCCCTTGCAGCCAGTTCACTAACCATCCCACCATCTTAGCCCCTGCCCTGTGCCTTCCAATTTACTTCCTAGCCTCCCATATGGCACTGAATTGAATGCCTTAATGAAGTCCAGGTACAGGACATCCACTGCATGGCCCCTGTCAAATTGCCTGGTTAACCAGTCATAGTACTCCACCAGGTTGGTCTGACAGGATCTGCCTGAGACAAACCCATGCTGTCTGCTGTCCTGCAGCCCATTAGCCTCTAGAAAGAAAAACAGCCTCTCCTTCAGGATTGTCTCCATCAGCTTTCCCACGACAGATGTGGCGCTTACTGGTCTGTAGTTCCCTCGCTCATCCCTGGGGCTGCTCTTTATAAGTATACATAAACCCTCGGCCAAGGCAGTTTTATTGTACTTTCCCTTAATGCATACTTTTTTCTTTTGCTTTGCCTCAGTTAATACCAAGTGACACAATGGATGTATAATTTTAGAGTTCAATAATTTATAACACCATGTTAGCCAATTGAATTCTCTTTTCCTTTTGACCTAACCAGTTCAATGCCAGATATACTTTACAATGGTAAGTACCATATTTATTGGCATTAGCAAATCTCACCAGTTTTCAATATGTTTGGTCAATGTTCTTTAAAGCTGTTTCAGATGCGTCTATAAACCAGTCCCTCGTACTGTAATACAGGGATTAGCAGTTACTAGGTCTGATTAGACATAAGGAGGCGTGAGCCCATCATGAATGTTTCCACAGCTGTCTGGGTACATTAATAAGTACCTGTTGACCCGTTTACAAATGTATCAAGTCGAGATTTGAATGCCTTAGTGACCCTAATAGTAAAACAGTGGTCCTTTTAGTGGTGATAGCCCTTGGGACTACAAGTTGGCAACAGTGGCTCCTTGTATTAGCTCTCTGTTCTGCTAACTGAAATCCACACTATGATATTAAGTCACCCCTAAATCTTCTATTCTTAAGATTCACCAAACCAGTTTTAATCAGTCTCTGTTGATATGACAAGTGTCTTATGTTTGGTATAATCTTTGTGACTCTGTATTGATTTGTTCTAAGATTGATATCATGTTTAAGATGCAGGTTCCAGAAGGAGGTGCGGCCTGGTACAAGTCCGATATAATGGGATTATACATTGTTCACTTTTATTCACAAATGACCATTTGATGTTATTTAGTAGCATGTTTGCAGTTTGTGTGATCTTTTGCACTGATCTGAAGTGAAGTTATTTTCTCCTTTTCCTAAATAGCGGGACAGCTGCTTTTACTTTCTGACAGCCTGCCGACTGCTCGCTATTACTGGCGCTCTGTGTGGAAATCTTGTATCGAAACAGGATTTTGACCCCATGTATACCAACCTGGTTTGGCTGCATATTTTACTGGCTCCTTCATGGCTTGGCTGGCCAAGGAGTTTTAAAGTCCTTTCATTGCCAGTAGCCGGAGCCTTTTTAGATACACCCCAGACATGGATCATGTTATATTTCAGTGCAGCTCCCTTTTACTTTCACTACCTAAACCAGGGATTGTGCTACCTTTAGAGCTACTGCACTAGAAACATACATATTTTTGTAAAACACCTATTAAATCCCAAAGGTGCACATTTTCTTCATTTTAAGGCTCGCTGGCACTTTATTTTATATTTTTGGGAAAAAGGTGAACAAGGGACCAGGGCACCTATCCCATAACTAGGCACCTTCTCCTGACAGAGGTCACTCTGACACATACCTCCCCACTTAAGAGTGCAACCATCCTAAGGTTGTCTGATACATATACCCATCACAACCAGGGGTTTGGTGGAGCTCTGGCCCTCCCTCACTGTGCAGTTCCACCCAGGGTCCCATAAACAGAGTACGTAATCATACAGTCCCTCACTGATAACATACTTACTATACCCAGGGGCTCTTATAACTTTCATAACATTCACTGGTATTTTTTATTTCACTAGCAAGACTAGTTATTAATCGCATAGCATAACTTTCTCAACTTTCATTTTAAATATCTGACACCTACCAATAGCGTGTCCCAATAGATATTTCCCCGGAGTCAATTTCCACTGTAACCTCCTTGTATCAGACCGAAAATTACAGAAAAGAGTAGGAATAGATCAAAAGACTATCTGATGAGTGGACAACATATCAGATGAAACGGAAAAAGGTGATAGAGAAGAAGATATATGAAGCAAAACTGTTACAACAGTATTTTCAGTTTTCAGATGTTGTGGATAAACAGTATCCCTCTTCCCTCGTCCTGGAAAGGGATGGAGCTATAGCCCGCCCTCATCCATTAGCTCTGCCCAGGGTCCCTCAAACAGTGTAATCAATTTTTTTTTTTTTTTTGAAATTGCAGTTTATCTCCCCTTCGTCCCTGCCAGCCCTGACCCTTCGGGGCCGACAAGAGTCATCCTCCTGCCGCCCTGCTCTACCCAAGCCTACCTCCATTCCCAATGGTGCCTCAGGTTCCCCCCCAGGCAGGGGCGGTGCAACCCCAACACCCTGAGCTACCTACTGTGTCAGCCTGGAGGTGGCTGGATGAGCCTGAGGGGCACATCTGGGCACGCTCTGGGCAGCCCAACTTCCCAGTGATTGGCAGGCGTTATCCTCCATTTTTCTCCCCTATGCTGTGTAGACCGTGATGTCAAGGCGCGCGCGCCGACATCCACAAAGGTAGTCTGACCACCTTCACCTGTGGGGCTTGTATTACCCTGAGCCTCAGCTTGGGGGTCGCCACAAGTTCTTGGGCATTGGCGCCTTCCCCAAGAGTGCTGTCGTGGGGACGCTCAAGCCACTCACCCGGCTGGCCTCCAAATGACCGGAGTCTGCTACCAACCTGGTCGCTGGTGTCGCAAGCGATAATCCAACCACTGACAATGTAATCAATTTATTGATGTACCATCTACTCACTAACCTTACTTTACCCTGGGGTTAAAAACAACAACATGGGAGATCAATCCACCTTCCCATTTTACCAGTTTACATGTACTTCCATCAGCACACAAGGGGTATGTACTACAAACTTCTGAGGTTTTTATCCCAGAAACAGCTAGTAGTAGAAGTAGAACACAGTTCAGTGCTAACTACCATCTAGTACCCTTAACCTATGTGGGTGTGTCCCCTCTTCCATGGGTGACATTTCTTTAGGCCTCCACCTTTGGGTTCCACCTTCTACCCATCTGTCAGGTACCCCGATACACAGCACTGGTTTCTACATAGGCAGCCACCTGCCTATACATTTCCTAGCCAGTAATATCTTGAAGTGATTTCCTCAGGATTTTCCCATGGTTTAAGGGCCTAGTGTGCTTGGAGCAAACAGACTCCAACACCTCCCTCCTCCCTCCCTCCTATAAGTCATGGGTACCACCACCCTGGCATCTACTTGCCCAGTACGGGATTGGGTTTCATGTGATGAAGAACACCCTTTTAGTTCATACCATCACAACTTAGTTCCCCTACCTCCATTTAACATTTTAACCTCATGTACAGAAACATAAGCCTGTAAGCTGGTTAACTCAGCATCTCCAGCCTGCAACATTTCCCAATCAGTAGGCGGGTTACTGGTACATACATCAGCTACATCAGTCCCTTTAAGTACTACAGTCTCTTGTAACTTGCTTGCAGTCTTCACTCAGCACCATCATGTCCAAACAGTCTTACCTGGTGACTTCTCATGGTCCTTCTCTTCCGAATACCATCCTCCACCAGGTAACATCCGGGAAAATGGGCAACAATGGGACATCCATAAGTACTGGATGCACATGCCCCAGCAGGGAATCCTCTTCCTCTATATAACAGCCAGGAAAAATTGGTAATACCAGTAACCAGGACTCCATCTGTGGACCTTCCTCTTCTCAATGCCTGCTCCGGTCATCGCAGCAACATCTGGTTCCTCCAGGCGGGTCATCTCAAAAGCACCTGGTAACGGCACTCAGCCTGCCTCAGACATCGGTCCACATCTAGCCACTTCCCACTGAGCCAGTTCACCAGTCAGACAAGTTCCACCATCTGGTCTCCGAATCTCTCAGGCTGTTGTGGTACCTCGTCCAGGCCACCACCTCTGGTACTCACATCCTTGAATGTGGGCGCCATGCACCCTTCCTGTTCTCCCAAAAGTACCAGGGCTGATACCACCTGACTGAGCTCCCCTTGTATCCCTTAGATGCTCAGCCAGATCCCACATCTGACACCAAATGTAGCAGAGGACGTGGGATTTCAAACACAGGAACAGGCAGACAAGATTTTTGGTGCATAAAAATGCTCAAAAGCGTTTATTTTATTTAAAATTGAAAGAAAAATATTTACAGAAAAATAAAGATTATTCAATGCTTCCAAATAAACAAAACCACTGCTTTTCCCCAACAGGGTCACGAAGCGTTCCTTCAGCCTATTTAGCAAGTTTGTGTGAGCCCACACTCTCCAGAGGTCCTTCGTCCTCCACAGTCAGTTCTAGACTGACTTCCTATCTAACATTTCTCTAGCGGTGAGCCCTATTTATATCCCTAGTGATTACATCACACTTTTTGGGGAATTCCATTTGCTGTGGCATTACATAATGGGAGTTTTCATGCTTTAACATGTAGGGGCTTTTTATTTTGTCCTTTTGCCCAAATAGCTTTATTTCTACAGGCAGCCACAGTTACAACATCTCTGGGGCTGCAGAAACTCATTTTCATATTTCGTTTATTTTAAAGCTGCCCAAACACATATTGGGAGGTTAAGGGACCCTATGGTTTCCACCGTTTATCTCTCTTCTGTCTCTCTATACCCCTAGGCATTTTCTTCTTTTCCTGAAGAGCAGGACAGTTGCTTTTACTTTCTGACTGCCTGCTGACTGCTCGCTATTACTGGCGCCTGTGTGGAAATCCTGTATCAAAGCAGGATTTTGACCCCGATATATAACAGCCTGGTTTGCCTGCATATTTTACCAGCTCCTCCACAGCTTGGCTGGCCATGGAGTTTTAAAGTCCTTTCATTGCCAGTAGTCAGGAGCCTTTTAAGTACACCCAGATGTGGATCATGTTATACTTCAGTGCAGCTCCTTTTACTTTCACTACCTAAACCAGGGATTCGTACTACCTTTAGAGCTACTGCACACTAGAAACATACATATTTTATGAAAACACCTATTAAATCCCAAAGGTGCACATTTTCTTCATTTTAAGGCTCGCTGGCACTTTATTTTATATTTTTGGGAAAAAGATGAACAAGAGGACCAGAGGCACCTATCCCCATCACGGCACCTTCTCCTGACAGAGGTCACTCTGTCACAGTATCCACTTCCCATCCTACCTTGGTGTCATCAGTAAACTTGGTGATGAGAATATTTATGTTGTGATTTATATCACTGATAAATATACTGAACAGTCGACCCCAAGACAGACCCCTGGGAACCCCACTGCTCACTGTCCCAGTAGTAGAAAGTTGACCACCAATTCTTTCCTTTTAGATTCTGTTTGACCACCACTTTTGAATCCATCTTACCACAGCGCAAACTCAGATGAATTCACAGAGTATGGTTCCATATCTTCTTTGACTCTGTACAGAGTTTTGATGGCCTGGTAGCTCCCTGTTTGTTTCGTAATACATTGTGGTTGCACTGTCCGTCTTACTCAGGATGGTTTTGTCCTATAACAGGGAGAAGGGTATCATGGACAGAAGCACAGTCCTGAACTACATAGCGAGTACTGGCTGGGCCACCATGCAGAACCAGCCTGTGCTGCCACAGAGGGGTTCTGATTACATCGGACCCTGAGAGAGAAGCTGAGAGGTCTGATATAACCATAAGCCTGAGGTGGCAGCTCAGATTGGTTGGGCATATAGTTACTTGTCCAACCTGCATTTTTTTTGGGGGTTATATAGTGTTTAATTTTTTCTAATTATTAAAAAGTGGTTTGACAGCACTCCAGTGGCAGGCAGGCAGTTTCAGTTCAGAACTTGAACTGCTTGCTGTGTGCTTGGCAGTCCTGTGAAAACACCAGCTGCCCTCAAGGATTTCTGATCAGCTGGAACCCTGTTGTGCCACTGAAGGGTACAATTGCATTCCATAACCTTTGAACTGTGGTAGAACAAGGTTTCATCTGGCATGGAATCCCTGCAGAACAAATCCTCACTATACACTGTCTTGGAGACCCCTGACCTTGTTTACTGTTTTGTTCTCCAGATGCCCTCCCCACACCAGGTGGGAATCATCTGTGGTCCAGATCTTTCTAGGTGAGCACTGCAAAAGGAAATACACTCCAAACGTTGCTTACCTCTTTCCACCATCCTAAAGCACATAGGTGCTTGTGTGATACTGGTACTTACTATTGCAGTGGCCCCTTTGATGCCAGTGCCTCCTAGATGGTACTGAACATGTCTTATTTGCAGCTGTGTCAATCATACCTCTGCTGTGGTCAAAGTCATGTGGCCTAGCAGTAACAGAAATTCCTGAGCTGTCTTTTGGTGAACTACTAACAATGTGTGTGGCACAAGGGATTACAGAGTCTGCCCTTCAGTAAAGGAAGGTAGGCCCCCATCGTCATGTTCCGTTTTCTGCCAATGAACTCCAGAATTTGGCTGGATTCCAGGTGAGACTTTCTAAGTTTACTAGGAATACCAGTTTTGCAGTGTTCTTTTAATGTCTGAATTGCATTCACTGCTTCCTCCTTTGTTTTTCCACATATTAATCAATCGTCTAGGTAGGGAAACACCATTGTACCTTGCCTGTGCAGACACCACTGACAGGCACTTTAACAACCTAGAGGTTGATATCAGGCTAAGGGCATTGCTTTGTACTGGTACTGAGTTTGTCGTACTCTGAGCGTCAGATGATTTTGGGATATGATAGTAAAATCCTTCAACTCTAATGACCCTTTTTGCAAGGATGGAATCAAAGCTTACAGTGTGACCATTCTGAACTACTCTTTATTCAGGTGCCTGTTCAGGAACCTTAACTACATTATGGGTCTATTCCCCATTTTTCGTTAGTGTGAGAAAGTACCTGTAAAACAATCTTTCTTCAGCGAGAGACAGAAACCTTTTCCATCACTTTCAACTTTAGTGAAATTCTATGCTCAGAATTCTGAACTTGAAATATTCTGACTTCACTTAACTCGGATTGTCTGAATGGCAAGTCGTAGTGCTACCTCATTAGCCAGTTGGTCACTGAGTGACACCACTTTCTATCTCAAGATTCCAGGTAATAGGTGCTGCCTTGATTAAAGCTAGGACTGATTTAGACAGTGGTAATTCTGGACTGCTGACACCTACAGATAAGCACACAACCTCATTTCAAAGTGTTTTCTCATGGTTTTCAGACCAAAAATGACTATGCACACCTACATTTCACTTTAAGATCCCTTGGCACCACTAGCTGGCACAGTAGGACTGACGGTAGTGCTACCACTGCTGCACCAGCCACTGGTGACCCATTTAGGAATGGATTCAGGTCATTTGGAGGCCAGCTGGGGAAGACTAAGAATCCAGGGACAACAATCCTTCTTTGGGAGGTGGGTACTCGGACTTCCACTGCATGACTGCCACCTAGTGGAACACAGGAGGGGGACACGTCAGCCATGCATGCATGCCCATCACTGCATGTCGGCACCCTTGGGGATAAAACAGCTGTGGGAAAAAGGCGTGGTCGGCCATTGTACTGGCTACCCTCCCCACAGTCCCACATGACAGGCCACCCACTATCGTGATCCTGGACAAGCAGTGGATGGCCAATAAGTCTATAATCAATCTTTCTTTACCAGGTGAAGCACCATTGAGCAAGTTCATTTGCAAGGTGGACCTCGACAAATGCACATAAAAGTAAACAATATACAAAGGAAAATGATGAGTGTACAATCAAGGAATACAATGTTGAAGAGGACATAAACATAGTACAGTATTAGGCAAGGTATGTACAGGCAATATGCAAGAGGCTAAGAAAAATATTGTCAATATACATTATTATACAGTATGTACATGAACAGTTCAGGAAGGAGGGGTGATAGGGAGAAGGACTGATAAACAAGGAATCACAAGGCCTGGGGTCAGTAATGGGGGAGGGGTGCTGTTGGGTGAGCTAGGGACAAAAAAAAAAAAACTTGATTAAACAAACAAATGTCCCTTGACACTTTTGAAACAACAAGTTCATTACCCCAATGCCTGACCAACATTCTCTCAATAAAACAGATTCTAATGCTAGTATCTACAGCTGTGCTAGGAATCTTGCAGGAGTCACGAACAGCTGCGGGGTTTGCCTGCAAACAGTCAGTGCATTACCAGTATCCATTCACAGTACTCTGTAAAATACAGAGACATACTCCTTATGTGAAATGTGATATATATGTCATTTTATTTATTCTTGAATTTGGTGACTGGGACAGGAACACTAAGCCAAAGAATGCTTCAGGTGCAAGGGAGCAGGGAAGATGACACTGAATACAACAAATCAAGTGTAAAATATACATATACATCATAAAATAAGAGCAAAAACAAACACCATAAGCGCAGAGACAAAATACACAAAAACAAAAGCACCATAAGCGCAGAGACAAAATACACAAAACAAAGGTGTGTAAAATTACAGATGTAACAAAAGTAAAATTCAAGAAGATATGGTAGTGCAAGAATCAATGAGCTGGGAAGAATTCTTAGATTAATGAGACTGAGAATGCAGGGGAAGAAAAAGAACCTGATGGTGACTAGCTGCAGTTAGCGGAGTAATGACCACAAAGGAGAGACCTGACGGAGGAACAGAGGAAGAGGTGGCTAGGTAGAGGAGGCTATCCCACAGAGCAGGGAAGCGGATGAAAAAAGTAGACAGGCCAGTATAGGTTTTACAATGAGGGTTGGATAAAGGAGTGGTCTTCAGTGGTATGGAAGAGTACAAGGTAGGGATGGTGAGGGGAAAAGGATAAAAAAAAAACAAACAGTAAAACCGTTTATATCAGCCACCATGTCAGATGCTAGCTCTTCTCATCTCTCACATTTCTCTTGTTGTCTCATTTACAGATCTGACTGTAGAGCAGCACAAGGCTGAAGATGAGAGTCCTGTACATCTTTGGAGTCTTTGTACAGATCTGTTTTATAAGGTCGTCTGTGGTAACACCTCCATTTTGTCCGGAGCTGTGCACCTGTAAAGAGAGGGCCAAGTTCATGAACTGCTCAGGCAAAAACCTGACTGAATTGAGGCTGATTTCCAGTCAGAGACTGAGCACTTGGATTTGTCTAAAAACAACTTGACTGCCATTCCATGCAAAGCTTTCCAATCCCAGTGGAAGCTGCAGGTGCTATTAATTAGTGAGAATCACATCAGCCAGGTGGATGATGGCACTCTCAGCTCCCTGAGAGCCTACAGAAGCTAGATCTCCATAGCAACGATCAAAGCACCTGCAGCAGTTTTTCTACAGGCCTGAGCTCCCCAAGGAGCTAACACTATCCTACAACAGGCTCAAAGAGCTCTTCTACAACAGCTTTCGCCACTTTGAGAACTTGCGAAGCTAAACTTCAGCAACAACATGATCTCTTTCATAGAAACGGGGCCTTCGCCTAGCCTGACCCGCCTACAGCAGTTGCACCTCAAAACAACAACCTCACTGCTCTCCGAGATGGTGTCTTCTCAATGCTTCAGAGTCTGGAAGTCTTGAACCTGGAGAACAATAAAATCAAAGACATTGCTCCAGGGGTCTTCACCTCTTTGAATAGCTTGACAATTCTGAACTTGGTCAACAATGAAATTGGGCACATCAAGTTCAAGACCTTCCTGAGTATCAAGACCCTTGGGACACATATTCTACTTGCCAATAATCACTGGTTCTCGACTGCGACCTGCAGAGGGTCTTGGTAAGCTGCTCAGTGTCAGGAGGTTGATACTGGATGACTACTACAATGTGACCTGCACTGAGCCATTGGTGTTGCGTAACTCCTCATTAGCATCTGTTGACACCCAGCTGTGCATCGCAGAGACTGTGACAGTTCTAGTCATCACCTTCACCGTGTTTGTCACTGTAGTTGCTGCTATTGTTATGGCGGAAAGGAACCGGAAGAAAGCGGACAGGGAAGCACTGGAGTGAGGAAAGCGAAATGTCTACAATCGCAGGACTGACTAATTAGAAACGCTGGTGACTCGCTCATTGCACAGCCTGGCCTACTAAACAGACCGCTGTTTGAATACATAATGAAACCGACAGGAGAAGCATTATTACCTGCACAAAATCTGCAGTGTTAGAAAATACTGAAGGAAAAACTGCAGCTTTGTGAGTCCGTAAAGTTTTGGAGTAGAGGCCCTTGAATTGTTCTATCTACCATAAATCCTTTTTCATAATACGAGTGGAAGGGATGCCTTTTGATGTCACTATGACCCTTGACTGGAGAATGACTAACTATATTCATGGAATGACAAACTTAAGGGCATCATGACCAACAATACTTCTGTGAATGACAGACTGAAGTGTACACTGCTATATTACCATTGGGCAAACTAGTCAGGAAGAGAAAGATGGTGGTTACCCTTCTGGATTTGGAGCATAAAGAAAAAATTACTCACCATAGTAATGTTTCTTCTAATGAGTCTTGCTGTATTCTGACTATATGCAGTTAGCCCCAACACTTTAACTGCTCCGGAGTAAGGGTTAACACTATGCCAAGGCATAGAAACGTTGAGCTCAAGCTCGGTTTTCAAACCTCTGTCCCTGGTACT
Source organism: Neoceratodus forsteri (assembly GCA_016271365.2). NCBI lineage: Eukaryota > Metazoa > Chordata > Ceratodontiformes > Ceratodontidae > Neoceratodus > Neoceratodus forsteri. The sequence goes on along the minus strand of CM028132.1, from coordinate 45,694,217 downwards.
CCACAGTGTAACAGTCAGATTCTTATGAGCACTATGCTAACTAATAACAATATAGAAATAGTTTTTGTTTTGTTTTTGCCAAGGGCAACAAACATATTTTTAGGGTCAAAAGACAAGTCGAGAACCCCAAAAGAATCCAAGTAGGTAGTGAAACAAAACAATATCTTCTTGAATAATAACCATAAAGTCCTCAAGTGAAAGAAAAGGTAACCAACGTACACCTCTGGGTGCAACACTACGCCTGCCAGACCGCATCCCAAAACAACTAGGTTCCAGGAGAGGAGGCAGGAGGAAGGTCAGAATACAGCAAGACTCCATTAGAAGAAACAACATTACTATGGTGAGTAATTTTTCTTCAAACAACATGAAGTCTTGCTGTATTCTGACTATATCTGAACTACCAAGCAGTCCCCCTTGGAGGAAGGACTTACAGAACCTATTTTGGGAACAGGCTATGTGGCATTGCTGTGCCAAACCTAGCATCACTTCTCGACTGGATGTCAAGAGAGTAATGCTTGGTAAATGTGTGAACAGTTTTCCAGGTGACTGCTTTACAGATTTCCACGAAGGGTATGTCTCTAGCTGCTGCGACGGCAAGCAGCTATCGTCTGGTGGAGTGAGCCCTCGGGCCTGAGGGTGGCTCTTTCCCCAACTTTGAATAGCAGAACTGGATACAGGAGACAATCCACCTGGCAATAGTTCTCTTAGTAGCAGGTTTACCTTTTCCCACTTCTCCGTAAGTGAAAACAGCTGTGAACAGTCATTTCTATGGGCCTTACTGTGTTCTATATAATAATAAGGGCCCTCTTTACATCAAGACTATGTAGTCTTCTCCCCCAGAGGAGATTGGTCAGTGAAAATACAGGCAGTGACACAGACTGATTCAAATGAAAGTCTGATACCACCTTGGAAGGAACTTTCTGTTGGTTCGAAGGGCCACCTTATCCCTGTGAAATGAAATCAGGTTCCACTGATAAGGCCTGTAATTCACTGATTCTCCTGGTAGAAGTAATGGCTACCAGGAATACAGTTTTCCAAGTCAAGTACTTCAACTCAGCCGAATATAATGGTTTGAGAAGGGCTGCATAAGCTGTGCAATAAAGATATTCGGTCCCAAACAGGAGTAGGCTCCTAAAGGAGGACTAATATGAACCAGACCTTTGAAGAATTTCTTGAAAACTGGATGAGAGGCTAGGGAAGAGCCTTTCCAGCTGAAAGGAAAGCAGAAATAGATGCCAAATATACCCTGAGAGTAGTAGGCCTGAGCCTAAACTGTTAAGATGCACTAAATAATCCAAAGTAGTGGCAATATCAGCTGAATCTGTCGGAACATGTCTCTGAGAACACCAGAAACCAAATCTCTTCCATTTGGAATTGTAAGTTTTTCTAGTAGGTGGTTTCTACTAACCTAAGAATGTCCAAGACTGATTGGGAAAGCTGCAGGCTTGCATATTTAACTCTTCAAGAGCCAAGCTTTGAGTCTGAGAGTCTGAAGGTTGGGATACAGTATCCTCCTGTGAAGAGGTGAGGAGATTGTACTATCTGGGAAGACACAGTGATATTGTCACTGACATGGACAATAATAGGGGGTACGATGGCTGTCTGGCCCAGTCTGGAGCCACCAGAATCACTTTGCAAGGCTGAGATCTGATCTTGATCAGGACTCTGAATATCAGAGGAAAAGCATACAGAAACCTGCTTGTCCAGTTCAATAGTAGAGAATCTGGGGACAGATCCCAGAAGAGAGGTCTGCAGCAAAACAGAGGAAGCTGGTGATTGTCCACAGCTGCAAAGAGATTTATCTCTGGAGTGCCTCACCTCTTGAAAATTACCTGAAGAATTGGAGGATTCAGGGCCCACTAATGATGACCATGAGAAATCCTGCTGAGAGCATCTGCTAGTATGTTGTCCTTCCCTGGGAGATGCACAGCTATCAGGGAAACCTGAAGGGAATAAGCTACAGACCAGATTTTCATGGCTTCTGTGCACAAGGCCGAGGACCGAGTGCCTCCCTACTTGTTGATGTACCACATGGTTATGGTATTGTCTGTCCTGATTTGTACCACTTTCCCTAAATGGTGTTTGAGAATGTCTGAAGTGCTAGAAAGACAGCTCTGAGTTTGAGAAGATTTATGTGCAGAAGAGACTCCTGATGAAACCAGGTTCCCTGAGCAGAAAGCTAGTCCAGATGGGCTCCCCATCCCAGTAGAGAGGCATCTGTGGTGAGAACCACTGAAGGAGCCTGACTGAGGAAGGGACACCTGTCTTAGATTGTCCTCCTCCAGCCACCACTGGAGAGCCTGAACCAGAGTTTGAGACATTGGAACCAATTTGAGAGAGGGTCTTTTTTCTGAGACCAGTAAGATCTTAGATGGAACTGAATATCTCTCATTTGAAATCTTGCCCATTGCACCACAGCAGTGGAAGCTGCCATGTGGCCTAACAACTGAAGGAAGTGTCTGGCTGGCCAAGACATTAGAGGACAAAGAGGAAGCCAGAGTGATAAGGGATTGTACCCTTGAAAGAAGGAGGAATGTCCTTGCCTGGATGGTGTCTAGTTCCACCCCTATGAAAGTGAGAAGCTGGGCTGGTTCCAGAACAGACTTTCTAGATTCATCATGAATCCTAAGGAGTCTAGAAGCTTTTGCGTGACCTCTAGAGCTGACCTGACTTGGCCTGAGGACTGACCCACTATGAGCCAGTCGTCCAGATATGGAAACAGCAGGATACCCTGTCTCCTGAGAAATGCCACCACTACTGCTAGACACTTGGTGAACACCCTTGGAGCAGATGTAAGACCGAAGGCATTGCTCTGAACTGGTAATGACCTGAGGCAACTCGAACCTGAGGTACTTTTTGTGGGAATGTCTGATGGGTATGTAGAAATAGGCATCCTTGAGATCCAGGGAGGCTAGCCCATCTCCTGGTCTCAGAGAGGGAAGAATTATTCCCAGAGTCACCATTTGAACTTTGGCTTTAGTATATGTTTGTTTAGGTATCTTAGATCTAGGATGGGTTGCCACTCCCTATCTTTTTGCGATAAGGAAGTATCTGGAATACAGTCCTTCACCCTGTGACAAGAGGTACTTTCTCTACTCTTTAGAAGCAGTAGAGAAGAGACTTCTGCATCTAAGGCCTTTGTCTCCAAGGGAGAAGAGTACTGAAAGACCTTGCTCTCATTTTTGGGAACCTATTGAAACTGAGAGCAAGTCCCTGGCTCACTACTTCCAGGACCCATTTATCTGAAGTAATAGACTTCCAGGCCAAGAAGTAGTGAGCCAGCCTGCCCCTACTGGAACTGGGAGGCAACACTGACTGACACCTCAGGGTGTCTGCTTGGCAGGGGCTTAAACTGAGTGGATAATGGGGTCCTGGTTATCCTCATCTGTCTCTTCCCCTGGAAAGAAGAGGCCTGGGCTTGGTGAAAAGGCCTGCTTCTCTTTGACTGCAGCACTCCTGTAGGTGGTCCTGTACTGTCCATCTTCTTCATGTAAGCCTCTGTTTGTTCCCCAAACAGAGAGTTACCAACAACAGGAAAATCCATGGCCTTAGTCTGGGTATCCTGTGACAAACTGGTACATCTAAACCAAGCAAATCTCCTCATGGAGACAGATGTAGCCATAACCCTGGAATGTACATCATTCAAGTCCACAGCAGCATGGAATTGGACTTTAAATACCTTGACACCATCCACAGCCACCTGCTCCAGCTCCTTGGCCAGCTGGGGAGGGCATTCTAGCGCTCAGAACCATATCCCACATAGATTTCTGGTATCTGGCTGTATATATCATGTAACTAGCTTGCCTGAGTCCAAAGAGGATGCCAAGTATTGTTTTTAGCCATGGCATCTACTTTCCTGGAATACTTATCTGGGGTGAGACACCAGGGGAATGTTAGCCTTGTCACAGGCTGCAGCCGCACTACCCCAACATAGCTGAAATGATTTGTAAGGAATTCCGTCCCAGGACCTGACAAGGTATACCTCCTGTCCATCCTTTTATCCACAGGAGATACAGATGTTGGAAACTGCAGAATTTTCTGTGTCTGTTTCCCAAGGATTTATGCAAAGGATAGACACTCTCTTTGACTCTGGGACATCCATCATTTCAACAAAGTTGGGTTCCTCCTGATCCTGTTCAGCCTCTTCCAGTGGAAGCTGAAGAGGATCAGCAACTTTCTTATGAAGCGAGAAATGGGAGGGACTCAGAAAGTCTGGGAGGAGACACATTGGAAGGCCTGTCTGGGGAGATGTCAGGCTCTATTGGTTCATCTAGGCCTTCATATTCCTCTTCTTCATATTCTTCTTCCCAACCACCCTCATAGAATGATTCAGGTTCATTTTCAGAAGCAACTATTTCCGACCAAACCGATCGTCTTTGAGTCGGTGTCACTTCAGTCGGGAACCGGGCAAGCGACTGAACAATAGTAATCGCTTTGCATTTCTTCAGCGCTTCGAACATGGGAACCGGGATCCAAACGGTTGACTTGCATTTTCTCTTAGATGGAACTGACTCTGCAGAGTCAACTCTCCTTTGCCTGAGGGTATCGCCCGAGGTCAGTGGGCACCCCTCAGGTCCGGTCGGTACCAAACCGGCTGGCCATCCCGGATCAGCGGACTTCCGGCCTCCCTTTCCTTCAGCCTACTTAAACGTGATTTTCAAAGTGACTTTAGGAAAATTTTTATATACTTGGCAGTGTTCTTTGAGGTGGTCAAACCCCAGACAATAAACACAGATGAGGTGGGGATCAGCCTTAGCGAAGCTCCCGCGCGGTGCAGTGCTGAAATCCAGTGGGACCGGTTTTGTTTTGGGTTTCTCAGACATGCGGATTAAAAAAGTTACCCTTAGCGGTTAAGCCAGGCAACTACACACCTATCGGTTCCAGCCGGTTAAAAATAGGTCGGTTAAAAAATGAAGAAAGCTGTCATTTTATTTTTAGGAACCGATAAGTACCGGAAACCACAACAGTAAATGAACAAATTACAAGAATTAAACCAAATAGAATTTGTTTCATTTCCCAACCGAACCGACTGGAGAAAACCGAACAAAATACAATTTCTAGTAAATAAAACTAACTACCTGCTAGCTACACTTTCTTTACCATAGACAGAGACTTGAATACCGAAATAAAAGACGAAAAATGGATGCAAACCGATTGATTTTTCTTTAACGAACCATAGCGCGAGGAGGCTCTCTGGAGCGACTTCACAGTAAGCGGAGTAAAGAATCTGACGGTTACACTGAGGAGTACCGGGGACAGAGGTCTGAAAACCGAGCTCGAGCTCAACGTTCAATGCTTTGGCATAGAGTTAACCTTTACTCTCCGGAGCAGTTCAAGTGCTGGGGCTAACTGCATATAGTCAAGAATACAGCAAGACTTCATGTTGTTTGAAGCAGGTGTTATGTTAAATTCCTATTCCCAAACAAAGTTTTAATGACAGTTTTATTATTGCCTCAAGAACAGTGCTGCAGTGAAAGAAATCGAGCTTTGTGTTGATACAGACCAACACAAAAACAACAAATTCAATCCCACAAATGGGATGTATCATATAAGAGCATGTATCATATAAGAACCACGTTATTTCTACTGGACATGAAGTTATAAAAATGTTTTTATTTATTTTATTTATTTCAATCTAGGATTAGAGAATACCTTTGAGCACAGTGCAGCTCATTTACAAAGGTTCCACAACAATATTGGGGTTTTACAAGACAGACAAAGGATAAAGTACAGTATCATGTACAGATAATATCACATGCACAGAACAGCAGTAACAGCACAATACAGGGTAAAGATAGTTAACTGCAATTAGATACATAGCCGGCACTCTGAGGACACTATAGGTGAAACATGGCGGTTAATCCCATTTGAAATAGTAAGGAAGGAAGAGTTAGGAGATGAAGAGTAGCAGCAGGACAGAGAACAAAGGGCGGCGAGATGCAGCCGGAGCATTGTCAAGCATGTTGAACAAGGCAGGAAGGGATAGACGGGTGGGGGGCAGGCAGAGGAGGAGAGGGGTGACAGGAGGGAGGGGATGGTGAGGGGTGGGGAGGGATGATGGGAGAGGGAGGAAGAAAGTGCGGAAAAGAGTCAGTCAGGGGCCTAGTGGGTGAGTTAGTGGGACAGTGTGGGAGGATCAGGATGTGAAAGGTGGGAGGGAGGAAGGATGCAGCCAGGGGCCTTGTCGAGGAGGCTGGAGAATGCACAGGGTGCCAGATGAGGTGTAGGTGGCACGATTAATTAAACAGGTACACTCACTTTCCTTCGAGATGTGCTGATGCAGGAGGCGGCTTGAACTGGGTAAGCTGAGGTATGCTAGTCAGTTTACAGCTCAGGCCATTCATCCAGTTAGGAGCTCTGTAGAGGAAGGATCGCTGACACTGGGTGGTCTGAACCCTAGGAACGTGAAAGAGTTCAGTTATTGAATTAAAAAAAGAAGCTACAATACTTATCTTACTGATTTTGTCCAGGAGAAAGCAGCTTGAAGCTCAGCTTGTTTCTAGGAGCAACCTGGGAAAAGAAGCATTGGATGCAATTACAGTAATACAAATAGGATAATTACAGTATGCAAATTATGCAGTTACCAAAATACATGAAAGGTAATACACTGAAACCAATTAGGTAACACAGAAGGCCTCAAACAGGAGAAGTGTAGGTCACAACAGAGATAAAATTGCTAATAAACTGAACATTTGAAGCAGCCCAGTGGCGCCGAGGTTGAGCGCTGGACACCACACTCGCGCCATGCAGGCGACCTGGATTGGGAACAGACTCGGGTTGGCAGGGAGGAGGCAGAAGACTGAGCATCTGGAGGACTGCTCTCCTCCTCGGGGTGGGTTGCTGGCTTCTGGTCGCTCCACAGTGGCCCCGCTGGAGATTGGAGGTACTGCAGGAGGGAGGTAGTAATGGGGGGCAGTGGCAGAGCGCCAGCACGTCCATGTCAGAGATGTCATTGCACATCGTGCTCAGGAGAACACAAGTGGAAAACCCTGGTGGCTCCAGGAAGGCGATGGTGACCCCAGGAGATGATGCCACATCCCACCAAAGGGCTGCCTTCTGCCGGGTTCCCATGCCCTTGAACCAGCAACAGGGCCAGCTGTCTAGATTCCAGACAGGTTGCCAGGTAGGTATCGCAGTCCTGCCCGAAGGTTAGATCCAGGGGCGGTACTGTGGACTGGGGATGGGGGGCTTCAGGCAGGGAGTAGAGGATGACAAGCTGTGTGGATACACCTGAGAGATGCCCTGGGCCCTGGTGAAGAAACAGAGTAAAAAAAAACAAAATAAAACTGAACATTTGGCACCCAATGCCACAGATGCAAATATGCAATGAAGCAATATACAGAAGGTGGTGGAGTAAATGTAAACTGCATGTGAATTGTACTGACATAGCAAGTTTTACACAGAGAAATAAGGGACAGGGCGAGGAGGAAGAAAGTTATTTCAAGCTGAGGAAGTTAGACAGAAAAGGAGGCTTTTCAGTAGTGATTCTGAAAAGATGGTGGTGGGGTGTTCAGTGAGTGGCAGTCAGCTTCTGGCGAGTAGGTGGAGAGCGGAGAGCAACAGTGGAGGGAACTGCGATAGCAGGAGTGCCAAGAACTGGAATTTGAATACAAGGTGGAGTGAAAGAGGAGAGAAATGATATCGCTGGGTAGAGGGAACAATGGTGGTGTGGGGTGGTCAGTTTAGTGGGAAGCGACAGGAGGAGCATTCATGCAAACAAGCCATATTCATTTATGTCACTGGAGACAGAACTGCAAATCAAATTCATATTTCTCAGTTTTAAAAGACCTGTGAATACTTTACAGTACGGTTTTCAAATGTGGTGGCTGATGCATCTGTGAGCGAGAGGTTTGAAGATCAGTGTGAAATAGAATTATAAGTGGTACCTGCATATAGCGGTCAACTCTGTGTGTGAATTAAAATGATAGAGCAGAGGTTACCATCTTGTAGCCAGGGATGGAAACTTAAGTTTTGCCTCCTCAGTCTGTCAGGCTATCATCTCAGCTGATTAGGTAGCCTTCAGTAGCCCAAGTAGGGTACCTAAATATACAATACACTCTGAAATCATTTGAAGGCTATAACTATCGTATGCAGTATGACTGCCATGCCCTGTACTCATTTTGTAAAGGTACAAACTGCACATTAGACCAGCTGCTTCCTATAAACAGATATTGCATTTCCCAGCATGGTGCACTGTTGGCATAAGCAGAACCAAGTTACCCAAATTTCCTTAAAATGAATTTCGGGACCTTCCATTTTGTGTGTTGGTACCCAGCTGTAAACCCCACATGAACTAAAGTGCTGAATTTCAAAGCAGTGCACTGGTGTCAGAAGTCCTCATTCGTAGTCAAGGTGCTTGGCCCAGTGTATAAACAGTACAAAGATAGTAAAAGGTACAAAATTTTATGTTTACAGATACTTTTTCAAACTGACAAAAGTTCTTCAGGTTGTTCTTATCTATTTAATTATGAGGTCAATGACCATTGACACCAGGTGTCTCAGTCCCACACCAACTGGGTGAAAGCAGTCCTACAAAACCTTAAGGAGAACTACTGACAAACCTCAGGCTGCAATTCCTGCAAACTTCAGTACCCAAATCCCCTTAGTATGCACTGTGCATAGCAGGATTGTCATAGCTCAATACCAGTAACAATTCCAAATCAGAGGAGTGCAGCTGGCATTTTCTAACTGGTGGGTATGGAGCATCCGAGATTGCACTGCAAACAGCACGATATGCTGACGCTCCACTGCCCCTTCCTGTATTGTGCCCTTATGTATGGAGATATAATGTAAAAAAAACTGTACTATGATCTTTGGCACCAGACAAAAGTTGTCCAGATTAGACTCCACCCCACCTTTCATACCCTGTCAGGTTCTATATTGGATGACATCCCATCTTTTAAGTACCTTGGGCTGTGGCGAGACAAAATCTAGTCTTCGTTGTACACGTTGATACCATACACAAAAAGTTCCTCCCTAAGCTTGGTGCCCTGTACAGACACTGCAGCTGTCTGCCCATGCAAACTAGGTGTGAAATTGTCAAATGATTCTCCCTGTCTTCGACTTTGGGGACATTGTCTACAATTCCACCCTTTAGACCACCCTATCCAGGCTGGACACTTTTCAAATCCTTCTGCCCTTGTACTTGGCTGCCCTCCTCTCACCCACCAATGCACTCTCTATACCTCACTTTCATTCCCATCCCTCTCAGCCAGGCAGCTGTCACACACAACTAATCTAGTAGGTAAGTACTAGCTCGGCTCTTTGCCTTCTTACTTGTCCTCACTCTATCTGTCCCCCCTCCTTCCTGCTATACCCTATGATCCTCCACACATAGGAGCAACTTGCCCTCCCCTCCACGTACATCATTGGGTCGTGTCACCTTCTCGTACAAATTCCCTAGCATCTGGAACTCTCTCCCGCTAGAAATTTGTTCGGCCCAATCTCGCCACTTCTCTTTTCGCCTCCACTCACGCAACACACTGCTCACTCTTGCACCTGCAATTAGCCCCCGCTAACCATCCCCATCTCACTCCTCCCTTTTTGTTCCATCTACCCCCCATCTAGTGATCGCCTCTTAGTTCCCCTTTCTGCCACCTCTTCTCTCTCCTGTTTCTGTAACACTCCCTCCATTTACCCCATATTTATCTCCCTTCACCCCATCTCTCTCCTTGCCTCCCCTTTCTACCTTTCCACCCACCTTCCTCCCAACCCCATCCTGCTACCTCTCCCCAATCTCCCCACCCCACTGCCACCCTCTCCCTTCACTCTCCTCTCCCATCATCTCACCAGTTCTCCTTCCCTTGTTTTCATTCCCTTGCAGGGTTCTCAGCATCCTGAGGGGATTATGTTCTAAAGCTACCTTCCTTCCCCACCTCCCTACTCACCCCTTACTCTTCCCTTCCATACACCCTTCCTCTGTCCTACGCTGCTACCTCTGCCTCTCCCATATTCTTATCCACCCATCTGATACCTGTCCCCTTCTACATCCCGGGTACTAAAAGAGCGAAGGTGGAACTAGCAGAGCCATTATCAGAACTGTTTGTGAGTCTCTGAGCACAGGAGAGGTCCCAGAAAATTAGAGAAGGGTTCCTGTGATCCCGCTCCACAAGAGTGGTGGCAGGAACTACAGACCAGTCAGTTTTATCTTAGTAGTGGGCAAGATTATGGAGGCACCTAAGGAAAGGATAGTGCAACACCTGGGATCCATAGGAGCACAGGATCCAAGACAGCATGGGTTTGCAACAGGAAAGTCCTGTCAAACTAATCTCATAGATTTCTTTGACTTGGTAACCAGAGTCGTGGACGAAGGGGTGCAGTTGATGTTGCCTACCTTGACTTCAGCAAAGCTTTCAATAATATTCCAGACAGAAGATTGATTAATAAGATGGGTAGGCTTGGGGGTGGGTCAGAGTTTGGTCAACTGGATGACAAATTGGTTAACAGGGAGAAAACAGAGAGTGGTGGTAAATGGTATAGAGTCAGAAGAGATGCAAGTCATAAGCGGGTACCTCAGGGATCAGTCCTGGGGCCAGTACTCTTCAATATCTTCATCAGTGACATTGCAGATGGACTGAGAGTAAGATTTGTCTGTTTGCAGAAGACATCAAGATCTGCAACAGAGTAGATGATACAGATGGGGTGGGCAGAATGAGAAGAGATCTGGATAAACTGGTAAAATGGTCATAAGAGTGGCAACTGGGGATTAATGCAAAGAAGTGCAAGATCATGCACATAGAGAAGAGAACCCTGAAGCTACCTAATAGATTGGGAGGAGTTGTTGGCAATCACAAGGGAAGAAAGAGACTTGGGCATCATCATCACAAATGACCTGAAATCATCCAAGCAGACCACTAAAGCAGTAGGTAAGGCTAGAGGGATGTTAGGGTGTATTAGTAGGGTATCGAAGTCGTAAGAGGGTGGTAATAATCTCTTTACAAGACACCGTTAAGCACATCTGGAAAACAAGGCAGTATTGGAGGCTGCACCTGCACAAGGGACATTGACAAAATGGAGGCAGTCCAGAGAAGGGCAACCAAAATGGTGCAGGGACTACATCAGAAAACATATGAGGACAGATTGACGGAACTCACTATGTATACCCTAGAGCAAAGGAGGGAGAGAGGTGATATGATCGATACATTCAAACATCTTAAGGGCATTAACAAGGTGAAAGAGTCTAACATGTTTCAATATAAGAAAAATAGCAGGACAAGAGGACACAGCATGAGAGTAGAGGGAGGCCGATTAGGGGTAATATGAGGAAGTTCTTTTCACAGAAAGGGTGGTGGATGCAGGACAGCCTACCTCATGAAGTGCAGATACGAATACAGTGCAGGGCTTCAAACAGGCATGGGATAGGCATAAGGAGCAATACAGATGAGTAGGAATAGGTAGGCCATTGACAGAGCAAAGGACTATGGCACATTCATAAGGTAGAAAAAATGGACAGACTGGATGGGCCTTGCGGTTCTTATCTGCTGTCAATTTCTATGTTTCTACCTCCTCTCTTTTATCTTGCCAGTGCCCCCTTGCAGGGTTCTCAGCACCCTGAGGGTAAGCCTGCTGCTACTGTTCTTTGCCCCCCACAAATACCCTCTTCCTTCCCCAACCTACTCTTGCTTTACCCCACTATTCCTTTCATCCTGCCAGTTCTCACCCCTGCTTGCAGGGTTCTCGCATCCTGAAGGGGAATAGATTTTTATGGCACCTCTCTCTCTCTCCTCCCTATTCTGTCCACCCTGCTCGTTTGCCTCCCCATCACCTCATATAGCACTTATTTTCCTTTTCCTTCCCTGCTCTCTTAGCACTTGGCACCCATTTGCAAATTCTTGTATGTCTTCCTATCTCACCCGCCTGTACTCTGCCTTGTACACTCTATACAGCTCCACCGTTGCACTTATTATTCTACTTCTGCAGCTATTTTCATTGAGTAAATGAGTGCGATGCTGTGCCTAAAAATTATGTTTGTCCATTAAGTTTTTCCATTCACTGTTCAGCATTGGATCTAAAATATCTATGTTACACTGACTTGGCCTGCAATGGATGTAATTTGCCTTGTACCATGTTTTTATTGTATTTGATTGTTTGCTCTCCATCCCTTATGTAACCTGCGCTCCCCAGAGCGCTTCTGGAAATGAGCTGTTCACAGCTCATGTTGTCTTTCCTAGTGAAACTTTTCTAAATAAATAAATAAATAATTTAATAATCTCCTTGTTTGCCATGCCCAAGTGCTATTTTGTACACAGTTTACCTAAATGTCAAGTATATGCCAGGCATACACATGGCATTTGGGCAAACTGTGTAACAATAGCACTGCACGTAACAGGGAGATTAAATCTCACATAAGGGCATAATACAGGAAGGGCAGTGGAGTGTCAGTATATTGTTTGCAGTCGCGATCTTGGAAGCTTCATACCCGCCTGTTAGAAAATGCTGGCTGCACCCCTCTGATCTGGAAAAGTTCGAGTGTCAAGCTATGACAATCCTGCTATGCATGGTGTGAGTACAACAGGGGATAAAAAGAATTACTGATGCCCCAGACTTTGCAGCGATCGCTGCATGAGAAGTTTGCCAGTAGTTCAACTAACAAACTTGTGCCTTTTGGGACCTTGCTCTGGGTGCCCCAGTCAATTTCTGGGGTGTTGAAGTCTCCCATGATTAAAATTCTTCTCTGGCTCAATACCTGCCTAATTTCTTTTGTTTTCAAAATATTTTATTGATAATTTTATACTATGTGTTACAACAGGAACACTGAATTAATAATATATAAACTGATGTATCAAATTAATAACATTGTAAAATTAAATACTGTCAGTACACTAGAATCACCTGTGTTACTGCTGCAGTTCATTGAGATATCTTATGGTGGGGCTGCCACTCAACACCAGTGACCCGGATTTGGGAGCAGGCCTGGGTCGCCTGGGCGGCTTGGGAAGGAGAAGGATAGTGATGTCCCAGTGGATGGTCTCCTCCTCTAGGGTGGATGCGTCAGTGTCCCACAGCACTACCTGTCACCTGTAGACGATGGGTGGCAGAGCCTCTGGACACAGGGAGGGATGGACACCATGTGCTGACCCACGCTCATGGTGGAAATTGAGTCCCAAACGCCACTATCCTTGTGAGAAGCATGGGGACATATGGCACAAAAGAGAATAGGAGGAAACTAACAAGGATAAAACCCTCTCTGCCCATAGCTCCATGAATTCTGGTACATCCAGACTGAAGACAGCTAAGTCTGCCACGCAGAGTGGAGAAGATGAAGAAATCACACAATTAAAAAAAAAGACAAAAGATGCCTTATTGCTTTGCTGTGTACTGGAAGTCAGCCAGTGATAACTGGGAGTATTAATCTTTTTTTAATTTAATTCTCATTGCTTTAAGATACAATACAGTGTGAGCAGTCAGTAATAATTTATTTGTTCAGCTTAAAAGCCATTACAAAACATAAATTATTTACAATCACTTTGTTAAAATTACATACATACATGTACAATTCTGCAGAAAAGTTTTCATTTTGCTGGGTTTTCTACATCACAAAATGCATTTTCTCCTCTTAAGTGTCAGCTCTTAAAACTTGTGCACAATTAATTATCAGCTTTTCATCAGTCCCAAACAAAAGTTCAACAATTTGTGTGGGAAGAAGGATCTAGAGATCTGGTGAACTAAGGTGCAAGGTACTTTCTCCTAAGTATATCATATCTGACATAGAGCAGAATAACATGTATAGTGTCCTCTGGGCACCTTAACCTACATTCACATAGCGCGCCTCATAAACCTGGGACTTTTTCATAACATGCTTCGATGGTTAGATTCATAGGTTTGGAACGGAACTTTGTGTACACTAGGTGTTAACTGGGGATCCATTAAAACAATCGGATATGGTTCTAAAATATGATTATTCTTTATTTTTCCAAACCATGGGCTAAAGTTTAAGGTAACCAGGCTCCCAAGTCCTTACATTTCCACATTTCATTTAATTGAGGAAACTACCTTTCTGTACCTTTCTTTTTACATTCTCTTTTTACGCTCCCTTTCTCACCACAGGTGCTTCCTCAACTTCAGGAGTCTCCCTTGGCCTTCTACGTCCCTGCTCGACTACTAGCTTCAGGTGCAGTCATCCCCCACGCTGCCTTGGTTTGACCCCAGGCGGAGTGCAGGCGGGACTCCTCCTTCCTCCACCCCAAACATCTGTGCTTTCGTCAGGGATCCGTCACCTGAGCAGGCAGGGCCCTGGGATGGGGGCCTGAAAGCTCCGTCTACAGGGAGCACTGCTGGGTATTTTCCACTGTTGCAGCCCAGCCCTCAGGATGTCCGCTACAAGCAGGGAGAGTCAAGGAGCAATGCACGCCGCAACGTGCTGACACTCCGGCTCCCCGCAGACATCCTCCCTCCCTGCCTGCTACATGCTGTCCACACTGCACCTCCACCTGTGGTCACCCAGGTGGTGGTATCGAGGACCCGTGATCCCACCCCACCCCACCCCACCCCACCCCAGGGGAGGAGCAGCCTCTCGCGCTCAATCCTCCTACCCCGGCCGCCCTCCAGCTGCCCGAGTCTGTTCCTGAACCAGGGTCACTGGCACCGCGAGTGGTAACCCTATCCGCTCAGCGGTCTGGACCCCTTTCTAAATTGTATTTCCTTTTCAGAGAGAGATAAGAAAGAAGCCAGGCATTATGAGCATATTTTATACATGTAATTCAATGTTTTATTTATTGAAAACTTCAGAGATTGCCCTTGAGCACAAATGCTTGTTTACAAAGTTTCCACGCAAATACATGATCACAAAAACATTACAAGTACAATAAGAGTTCCAGAGGAAATGCAGTCAAGCCAGGCTCAAAACATTTGAGACAGAACAATTACAGTGGTACTCACACAAGAGTATACTAGTGCAGCGCATCACTCGTGGTATACATGTTATTCAATGGGTACTGAGTTTGCATTAATGCTCTGTATACCGTGCTACCGGTATACTTTAGCGTGATTACCACTGTACATACAATTTTGAGAAAACAACATCCACACAGATCATTGTATAAAAAGTCACAGGTTATGTACAGAGAGAGAAACCAAATAAAACTGTTTAATGGTTACAACTGCACTGGACTGCAAAGGCAGGCCCCAAAGATCTCTTAAACCGATTAAGCTTAGTAAATTCAGTAGTTTATCAGGCAGTTTGTTTAACCAGAGTTCAACAAATATTCAGGTGCGCACCAGGAACGCTGGTGGTGCATGAAAGTAGCTAACTCAGGTTTACAAAGAAAAGAAAGCTCAGCACACAAAACTTTACTGGTGAAAAGCAAGTGCAAATTTATTCCAGCAGGGTGTCAGAGAGACCTAGCCTGCACTTGAACCTCAAGCCGGTCTTCCTTGGGCGGATCTCTTTGTTTAACCAGTTAGCAGCCATGACAGCAAATGACCATTTGCCTTGCTGAGTATGCTGGAAAGGAGGCTTGAGGGGCATTCCTGGCTGGCCATGTTCCTGGTGTTGTACTGGCTGGAGACAGTGCGTAAGCAATTTGTTAAAGCAGAGGGTGTTAGGCCCAACAGCGCCTTTCTGGCTATCAAACAGGTGTGAAGCGCTATTCTACTGAGTAAAGGTAGCCAATTAGTGAGCGGAAGTCACACTATGAGTGGCACCAAGTACAAAAGTGGCACTCCATATCACAGATCAACTTTACTCCGTTTATCACCATGTCACGGGCAGCTGCGCAGACAGGGAGCCAATAATCTGCATGTGACGGAATGGAGCTGGCCACAATAAGGTGTCTAGCATCCCCAGTGAGATGGCTCTGGTTCTGGTACAGGGCATCCAGTCTTCTGCTAACTATGGCCACCAGACTGTCAACATGAGGGGCAAAAGATAAGGTGTCATTCACAGTTACTCCAAGGTAGTTGAAGGTTTCCTCTTGTTCGAGGTTTATGTCCTTGTCAGTGGGAAAGTTCAGTTGTCAAAGCTGCTTAGCTATTGATTAAGGAAACTCATAAAATCAAGCCTTATTTTTTTTTTCCCAATGCCTCCATAGTGTCCCCTTGCTCTGTAGACCAATTTTTCCATATTAGCAATTTCATCCATTCAGCACAACTGCAGGCCCAAATGCTTTTTCTTGCTCCTAAACTTGTTAGTGTAGCACATACTATTGCTACTATGTAAAACAGCATTTCCAGCACCACTGTTAGGTCAGAGAATCTTTCTCTGTCACTATAAGAATGGCTCTGAGCAAGAGCTGCATATTTTGTTAATGATGGACCCAACAGTATCGGATATCAGCCTAGCTCACCAAGAGGGGGATAGAAAAAAGGCATTTCCTGGGGTCTCTCAGGTTCTTGCATGGACTCAGGAGCTGGCCACTGTTCTGGGAAGGACTGGGGTGGTGTGGCTATGCTCCCAGACTGGAGGGCTGGTGCCAAGCTGCCGCCATTACAGCGACCCCTGCAGTGGCCAGAGGCGGTCACTGTGCATGAGCTTACTCCTCCACAGAGGGGTCGCTGTGTATGATGGGGCACTGCTCAGCGCCATGCGGGAGGTAGGAGGGGTAGAGAGGGCCAAGGAACAACAGGAAGAAGAAAGATGCAGCAGCAAGGAGGACATCCACAATACTCTGGGGCTCCACCCTGAAAATGAAATGACGTACTTCAAATCAAATCAAATCAAACTTTATTTGTAAAGGCCCTTTCTGAAACCATAGCGCCTGTACATAACATAATAAAAATCAATAAATAATTAAAACAATATTAAAATTAATCCAGGCGGCAACATTAAAAAATCATTATATGCAAGGCTGTTTTAATGCCCCTTAAAGCTTTGGACAGTCGGACAATCCTAGCACCTGACGAGGTAGAGAATTCCACAGGGTTGGGGTCATAAAATAAAGGCCTAGCCCCAGAAGTCTTTAAACGAACCTGGGAATCTTCAGCAATCCCTCGTCAGTGGATCGGAGAGGCGGGAGGGACAGTAGGGACAAAGGAGATCTTTCAGGTAGCCAGGTCCTTGATCACGTGGGGCCTTATTGGTCAGCAAACTGACCTTGAAGGTGATTCACCAGCATATTGGCAGGCAGTGCAGTCCGCGGAGCACAGAGGCGTTATATGATTGGCTCTAAAAGAGACCAATCAATAAGCCTGGCTGCCGCATTCTGCACCAACTGCAGCAGCAAATATCAACCCCCGGTAGCCAAGATAAAGGGCGTTGTAGTAGTCAAGCGGGAGGTAATGAAGGTGTGGACCAAAATAGGAAGACTGTCAGGAGGAACCAGGTGCTTCACCGGACGATGTTCCTCAGATGGTAAAGAGACTTTGACAACTGGCGACATCTGAGATTTAAGTGTCAGGCAGTCATCAAACACAACGCCAGGTTCCGCACCCAGTCTGAGGTAGTTAGCTGAACACCCCAAGCCATAAACCCGACGGTGATCCCGCTAACAAACCCGCCTCCTGGTGACCTGGGTCCACAACCAACACCTCAGTTTTCTCTGGATTTAACCACAGCCAACTCACATTCATCCAGTCCTGGATTTTGGCCAGACAGTTGTTGAAGACCAGAATGGCAGCATCTTGGCCGGGCACAAAGACATGTACAGTTGAGTATCATCTGCATAGCAGTGAAAACTCAAACCGCACCACCTAATAATCGCTCCCAACGGCAGCATGTACACCACAAACAACATAGGCCAAAATGGAGCCCTCCGGCACCCACAGGATAGGGAAATGATGCCGAAGAAAAAATCCCAGACACCACCCTCTGAGTCCTACCTCGATAAAAGACTAAAACCAACTGAGGACTGTACCAGACAGCCCACAGATAAACATGCAAGCGCCTCCAACAGCACACCATGGTCAACGGTGTCAAATGCTGCAGAGATATCAAGAAGGACCAAGATGGAATGAGTCCTTCAATCTCGCTGTTAGCAGGTCATTTAGTACCCAGACAAGAGCTGTCTCGGCACTATGCCTTTTCCTAAATCCGGACTGGAGAGAATCATAGACATTGTGGCTGGTCAAATGATCATCCAGCTACGGCACTAACCACCTTCTCAATAACCTTACCCACAAAGGGCAGGTTAGAGACAGGCCTGTAGTTAGCCAGACAATCCGGGTCCAAGGAGGACTTCTTAAGAAGGGCTAAACCACAGCCACTTTCAGAGGATTTGGAAAAATCCCACTCTCCAAAGACCTCCAGACTATCTCAGCAAGGACTGGACCGATTTTATCCACACAGCCCACTAGGAGGCGTGTGGGGCCGAGTCCAAACCACAGTTGGTCGGATGCAATAACTGGATGACCATCACAATGTCACTGATTGTGGGAAGGCTGAAGTCAGACCACACAAACTGGGTGTCCGACATCTCCTGCCGACCATCACAGTTCCCATTAGGGAGGTCAAGCGGACCTCAGACCTGATTGTGGCAACCTTATCTGAAAAGAACTGAGCAAACTCCTCACATCATTCTTGAGAAAAGGCTCTGCTGGGCTAAAGACAGTTTGGATTGCACAATCTGTCCACAGTCCGGAAAAGCTGAGCTGGTCTATTCTGTGCAGCAGCAATCTATCTGGGCAGAATTCTGCCTTCTTACAAGAAATTGTTGATTGATAGACCACATAATGGTCCATCAAACTAAGTTTGTCACAATCCAGACCTGACGTCCGCCAGCACTTCTCTAACCTGTCCGACTCTCCTCAACTCCCTCAGAGTCTCATCAAACCAAGGAGACCTGGGGGAAGAGTGAGGGACGAACACGAACAGGAGCAATGGAATCCAGGCCCTACTACCACCTTATTATAGACAAGTACCAAGTCCCCTGGATCCATGCAATCACCGGTAAACCCGATAGGTCCAGTACCGCCATCTGGGGAAACACACCTCAAAGGAGTGGTACCAGACCATCTCCATAGGAGCTGGCCTACTAGGGGTGGCCTCAAACTGAACCCAATGGTGTGATGGTCAGACCACCGACTGGTTCCACCACCAAATTGGATATCTCCATCCCCAGTAGGAACACCAAGTCCAATGAATGACCACCAATATGGGTGAGGAGGAAATAACCTGTGTGAAGCCCAGTGAAATCATTAACTGGCGGAAGTCCTGACCAAACTGCGAGTTCATCGTCGACCCAGGCATTGAAATCCCCAGAACCAACCATCTGGGGATCCCAATGTCAGGTCGACAATGAAGTCTGCACTTCCACAGGAAAACATTCCGTCACCTGGTGGACGGTAAACAAGAAGTATCCTGCACCCCAAACCCTCACCCATGATACAGTCAAAGGAGTTGGTAGTTCCCACTGGTACCTCCACTAGGCCCAGTTCCATTCTAAAACAGATAGCAACACCCGCCCCTATGATCCATCATAGGGCGGTGTATCACAGAGTACCCGGCTGGAATTGCTGATGCCAAATCTGGGCTAGCATTCTCATCCAGCCAGGTCTCAGTGATGCATGCCAGGTCAGATGTTCCAACAAAATCCTCTATAATAGCGGTTTTGTTTTTAATAGACCTGGCATTGCATAACACCACCCAGTAGGATGAGAATCCAAGGATGACTGTGCTACCTGCGACTACGCAGAACCCTTGGGTATGGGAACCAGACAGGAGGACCCCTTTCCTGGACCCATTTTGCCCCAGGGTCGTCTGCTTGTCCCCACTATGCCTTCATTCCCTCTCAGGCCCAACTCTCCTCCTTTCTCTCTAGATCCCCAGAGCCCTACACCGTCTATATGCCTCTGGCGATAGGGAGGACAGAAAAAGGACAGAGGTCCCTGAGCCTGGTGGGGAATAGTACCGACTGTCCTTATGCCTTCCCAACACATATTTACCACACTAAGCAAATACCAGCGAATAAACAATCCCAAGATACAAATTAACTCACACCAAAACATACAATAATCAAACACTCTAACAAACGTCTACAAGAAGCTAAACAAATAAAATACCCTATATAACAATTTAGCAGCCAAATATAAAAGTCCGAGTTAGGAAAAAATCACAGTCAAGTAAGTCTCAGGTTTTTGAATTATTTTGGTCTGAAGAGCTCCCACCTCTTAAGACATGACCAGAGAGGAAGGCCAGATTCAACTCTCACTTTAATCTGACCAACCAATCAGAGCTTGATGGAGAAGAAAAACTTTTAATAAGGCACTCTCACTGCCAATATATTCCAGTAGAGCCGAGGACAGTCAGTTCCATTTCTCAGTTTTTCAATGCAAGAGTCCCATCCCACGATGCACAACATAAAAGTCAAAGCAAATTCAGCTCACCCAAACCAGTGCTGAGTCTACAGAGGATCCTACACAGATCTCTCCAAGGACTTCCAATTTAAAAGCTGATTCCACACCACACCGGTATGTACCTAACCCCACAGCTGCCTCCAGCTATCAAGGCAGGTACAAATAATAACGCAGTGCTAAACAAGTTGTATGTCAAGCAAAGATCCCCAACACAAACCCAAGGAAGCAGTCTCCCTCACCCACGGGCCACGACTGCAGCCCCAGGCTAAGCCAACCAAATAGTTGCCCCAGGCCGCTTAGGAGACAAGACAGCCCTGCCCACCTTCCAGCAGGCCACGAGCCCAAGCTTCCTGCCTGACTCGCTGAAATTCAAGGCCACCCCCAGGTGAGGCAAGGAACCCTGTTCACAATCCTCCTACTCACGGTTTTCCACAGCAGTGATACTGATTCGACTCGATTCAGCCACAAGATGACTCTGATTCACCGTAGAGTCCTCAGGTATTCCAAAAGTCAACTTCTTCGAGGTTAGGGACTAAGGGACTTCCCACTCACAGCTCTTCCGTAACAGAGGTCGGTACCACTCTGTTTCAGTCCGACCACCAAACAGCTTGTGCACAGTCCAATTCTCCGTGAACCCACCGCTATAGTTCCTTCCTTCAGAACGTCCATCTCCACTCTGAATCTCCTTCCTTGCTCCCAGAGTCTCCTCCAGTCGTACACAATACTACAGGCAGGTAAGAGAACCGCAAATTAATCAAACCTCCAGATTTTATGATAAATATCCAGTACAATATCTTAAGTACTGGATGAAGCAGGAAAAATATACATAAAAGGATTTCCTAACTCCTTTTAAGCTCTCAAAGAAAAAACCCTCTCTAAGCCCGAACGCCACTCAATCCTTACTAATTCACTCGATTTTCCCTAACTGACTGCCAAAATTGATTATACTAACTAAAAACAAAAGCAAACTAAAACAAACGGCTTGTTATGAAACAAAATAGACTAAAAAACAAAACTGGTACAATAGCTATTGGACTGCTTCCATATACACAGACTGAGGCCTCCTTCACCCTACCAACAGGAATTTCCACATCCTTACTGTAATTCTTGATCTGCTCTTGTATGTTCACCATTCATTACTGCTGAGTGTAAACCAGGAGAAGCACACCTGTATAGGAAACTTTTTTCTGGGGGTGGAAATCAGTGCTGCCCACGAGGCTGATGCATTGTGTGGCGCATGAGGGTTGGCTGTTAGGCACTGCAGACTCCTCCTCCACCCCAGTTCTGTTCTGCCAGAGGATGAAACAAAAGGGGATAGAAAACTAAAGTGAGGCAAAGAGAGCTGAGAGATAGGAAAAGGAAAGGATATAAACTGAAGCGGAATAAGCCGATCAGAGGACAGAGGGACTGGACTTTCCTTAAAGAGCCATAGAAGGCGGCAGCACAGGAAAAAAGGAGAAAGATACAAAATACGTAGGGAAGGGGGGGATGGGGGCTGGAGGACCATTGGCTTATTTTAGCCTCAAAAACCTGAAAGGTACGAAGACACAGGAACAAGGATCCTGTCAACTTCAGGGACCACTGGACGGAGGTTCAGAACAAGAGAATTTGAAATGGTCTTGGAGAATATAAAACATGATGGAGTCAGCCCCCTCTCCCACCCTAATCCACATTTGGGATGGAAGTCCTGGAGCATGGCTATCTACAATTTATCACAGTTTATTCCAGTCAAGGGGAAAAACTGTTAAATAGAGAGGACTCTGTCCAGAATGACCTCTAAAGTCAGAGGGAAGAGAAAGGGGAAGGGAGGAAAATCCTAGGAGTTCTCCTACAAAATGCACTGATGCAGTCCCACTTCAAGAAGATGAAAACAAAGATATAGGCAGGGGATTTCCAAGTAAGACATGGAATTCTGGCAATTTAAACCTGAATGGGCAATTTCATGCCAGGGGAAGACTCCAAATAATTTACAGATATGGCAGGGATATGATAAAACTTTTTCCTTAAATACAAATGGTATTACTAGTCCTATAAAGACAGCTAGACTTCAGCAGTACTTGAGTAGGCAGGGGCCGATGTGGTTTATATACAAGAGATCGTTTGTCACAGACTGAACATGCCAGACTCTCAGCAGGGGTAGATACTCAGTTTTCTCCTCATCCAGTAAGACAAGGAAACATAGAGGTTGCAATTTTGATACCCTCTGTGACCACTTTTGCTAAAGAGTGGGAGTGGAGTGATCCAACTAGCTATTTCGTGATTATCCAGGGTAGAATAAGTGAAATAGAGAGTTACATTGGCTAATGTATATTTGCCTCCAGAAATCCCCTAACCACCTACGACCGTTTATTAACAAATTATTGGACCTACAGATGGGAATTATGCTCATAGGAGGAGATTTCAACATAACATTATCTCCCAGTTGGATTCCTCACCCCAGAGACATAGCTCTCCCCACTCAGAAGCTCTTTAAGACACAGATTGGGAATAGTTGATGTTTGGCGTCATTTTCCCATCTAAACAGGGATACCGTATTTCTCCCTAGACACCACACCTTTTCCAGGATAGATTACTTTTTTTATCTCCACAGAATGTGTGGACAGGGTACAAGATATAACCCTAGAGGCACAAATCTTGTCTGATCATACGCCTCTCAAATAAAGATAGATTTAGGAAACATCAATAAAACATCATTATGGAAATTAAATCTTTCTATGCTAAAAGATCTGGAATTTAGGGGAAGACAGAGGATCGTATTCCCCAAATCATTCAGGAGAATTCAACTCCGATGTCTAGTCTGTACTGCTTTGGGATACTATAAAGATGGTCATAGGGGAGATTATAGAGTATTCTTCAAGGAAACAAAATAAGGAAGCTTGATATAGGCAATTACAGGCTACACTATAGGAGATGCAAAGAATAAAAGCGGGGGTTGATGTCTCACAGGCAGAAATTTGGATGACCCAATCTGAAATACAAAGTTCTTAAATTCTAAAGTTCAGGCAACTCTTCTGTATAATAAAAATTATTCTATGAGCTGGCCGGTGGCACTGAGGGCTGAGGCACTGGGCGCCTTACTCGCGCACGCTGGCGACCCGTGTTCTGGTATGAGCATGAGCCGCCGGAGGCTGGGAGGTCTTGAAGCAGGTAGGAGCAGCCGAATGGCAGCTCTCCTCTCTGGGTGCTGGGGTTGCATCCCCCAGTCATGGTCTGCCTCTTGGTGGAAGCCAAGTTGCAGGGCAAGCCAGAGGGTGTGGCGCTAGGCATATAGGTGGGTGGAAGGGTGGTTGCTGTAGTGCATTCGTGCCTCCACGCACATGTGTCTGTACTCCTGGGGCCCTGGGTAGCAGGGAGAAAACACCTGGCAGGCAGGATTATGCCCTAGCCACTGCAGGCACTGCTCCTGGGCTGGGCATACGGGTAAGCCTTGCAATTCTGGGTGTCGGAGCTGGGGGGGCAGTGGGCTGAATGGGACATGCCAGCAGGTGAAAACAGTGACATGTTTAAAAAATATAAAAATTCTTCTATGAAGGAGGTCCTAGGGAAGCTAGAAATCTAGCTAAGCTAACCAGGGCCTTTAGACACTCCTTCAATTACAAAAATTAAAGATTCTAGTGGAAGGTTGATTCACCAGGGATGAGAGCATTATGAATACACTCCGTTCATTTTATGAAAAGTTATACTGGAACAAAATCCCCATCAGAAGAACAGATCCAGAAACAAATGATTTGATACATTTTATTGGACCAACATGGATGTTACAGAAAATAACAAAGTGCTCTCTCTTTCAACCTACCTGGTCCTTCTTCAGAGCTTTATGGCAGTTATTTTGAAAATCCCATACTATTAACACCAGATTATGTTAAAATAATTCTCATAAAAGCTTTCTTAGCATACTGAGACATTTTAAAATTTATGTGATAAGAACTCTCTGGTTGTTGAGAACTCTTGATAACCTTTGCCCTTCTGAGGCTCCTCAGTTAAAAGCATACTGGTGTTAATTAGCTTCTCTGACGTAATCTTCTGTTATGTTTTAAATGTATATGTTAAACCAGTGAGAATTATTTCTGTTTTTCAACATAATCTGGTGTTAATAGTATGGGATTTTCAAAATAACTGCCATAAAGCTTCTGAAGAAGGACCGGGTAGTTTTGAATGCTAGAGCACTTTGTTCTTTTCTGTAACATCCATATTGGTCCAATAAAGGTATCAAATCATTTATTTCTGGATCTGTTCTTAAAAGGACCAATACAGCACCTACAAAATTTTCCCCATCAGAAGAAGACATACAGGCTTTTCTGACTCCCTAACCATCCCAAAACTCTCACAAGCACAACAAACCTTTTTATTAAGCTCAATTACCATAGAGGAGATTGAGTCGACAATAAAAACAAAAACTCGAAGTGTCCGGGGCGGATGGGTTTGCTGCAAATGGTACAAAACCTTCTCAGCTATACTGGTGACACCTTGAGAAAGGCCTTTTAGAAGTTCAGGAGGGAGAGCCCCCAGGCCTCTTGGACATCACATGGTAATGTCGGCCATATTGAAGCAGGAAAGGATCATAAAGTTAACAGAATTGTATAGCCATTTTGGTCTTAAATATCGATTACAAAATATATACGGCAATATGGGCCCGGCGTCTGGAAAATATTCTGCCAGGCCTGATCCATACAGATCAAGCTGGTTTCCTGAGGATGAGGTAAACCGCAGATAATGTTCAGAGGACAGTCCATCTAATGGACCATATGATTCATAGGTCTGTACCATCCTTTTGGTAAGTTTAGATGCATATAAGGCCTTGACAGGGTCACATGGAGATATATGTGGAAGGTCTTGGCATCCTTCGGATTCCCTGGGGAGGTTATTAAATGGCTCAACAGCATTTATTCTTCCCTAAGACGTATATCAGGATTAATGGGGTATATCTGAACCCATTCTTTTAGAGGGGGACCCGGCAAGGGTGTCCCCTTTCCCATTACTCTGCAATACATCTTGAGCCACTAGCTATTGCCATTAGAAAGGCTGATGAGGTAGTCGGGGTACAAGTTGGTGATTGAGTTATGAAATTAGCACTGTCGTGGATGATATTCTCCTTTCCTGCTAGATCCTGAGCAATCTCTTCCGGACTTTTGGGATATCTTAGAAAAATTTGCAAAGGTTTCCGGTTTAAGAGTAAATTCCACTAAGACAGAGGTCTGGCATTTGATTATGTCCCTCCTCAGAACTAAAGATTCAGTTACCACTCGGTGGCGCAGCACCAGAATAAAATACCTAGGTGTTCACTTACCCCAAAATATCCAAAATCTCACCCTTTTAAACTATGAACCCTCACACAAAGATAGAAAAGGATCTTCATGATTGGTCCCAACTGCATCTCCTTTCTACTCCAGAACAGATCTTATTAGAATGAATATTTTGCCCAGGTTGTTATATTTATTTCAAGCGATACCTATCGTTCCCTCCCCACATACTTTATAGCGTGAAATGGGCATTGGCTAGATTTGTTTGGGCTGGCAAAAGCCTAGGATTGATGGTTCGTCTTACAGCTCCCAAAAGATAGAGGAGGCCTCGGATTACGAATCTCAACTATACATCAAGCAACTGTGCTATCCCATCTTGCAGTGGGTTAACCCATTATATACACTCCCTGGGCGTTCATTGAATTGTCTCTAAACTGAGTACAGGATCTCAAGAGGGTAGTTTTCTCCACGGATGTGTCATCCGAAGCCTGAGAAACTATTACATGGGAGCTCGGTCAAATCCGCTGGTCTGGAACGGTTTGGGACTTCTCCAGAAATGGAAACGGATGGTGTTATCTGAAGTTAACGTCCTCTCAGCCCAAACAACACGGTTTCCTGGTCGTACTTGAAAATAGGCAGGGTTTTGCCTAATGAACCTAACCTGGTTAACAAAAGCTAATAAATAAAACACAGATTGTGGGTAATTGGCATACGAGGCCCTCTCCTTCATCTTTCAATTATTAGATGTTCAGGGTAATACCTTTTATCATAATACAGAAGAGATATGGCATACAGCATGGGGACCACCAAAACGTATATGCAAATAAGAGATTTTTTGGATCAGAGTGGACCTGAAAGAAATCATCTACCTGCTCCCTTCCCATGTTATTGGACATCTTTTGACTACCCTGTTGTAACCCTAGGTGGCGCTATCCCAAGGATACTACCCCTGCCTGCTTGGCTAGTAGCAGGTTAAGGGCCTGGTAATGAAGCAGGTGCCTCCACATGGAGGTCAGGGTTGGTACTGGTCAAGCTAACCTAGGCACAGCCCTCCGGGACACTGGAACCCGCCCTCTTTCCTTTCTAGTGGCCTGAACAATATACAATAATCACTTACACAAGGACCCTTATTCACCAGGCAATTACCCACACTGTTTGCACTTACCACCAGGGCTGGTTCCTGTAGCTTGACCCTGGGGACCCCCTGTGAAACAAGGTTACACAGCAAATAGCAACAGTACAATACTTTAGGCACAGACTGGAACCACAGTCAGGTTAAATGCAAATAAAGTCAAATCTGATTTATTCAGGGGACCTGAACAAGGCAGAGGCATAATCAGGTTGATTTGCTTAAAAGCTATATTAATCAGACAGTTATGCATGCAGTTCAGAGTCCCTACACAGTCACACACAGTACCCAGGTAGGAAAGCGGTGAGCTAGCCAGAGCGTTGCAGTTGGTTAGGGTCCTGTGATGAAAGAAAGCAACATGCACAACACACACTATTTGTAATCCGAGTAGGAGGGCTCAGTTTGTGAAAGAAAGACAACAAGACAATCAGATGACAACACTTTTAGATTTAGCTGTTGTTGAAGGAGCTACCCTGATGTTTACTCACAATACAATACTGGACACAGGCAGAATTAAATCGAGACTGTAGGCTGTTGAGCTGGAGTGCCGAGAAGCAGGATCCCACGGATCACGAGGCATTGTTCCTGTTCAAGGCATTGAGCAGGGGCTGATCCCAGGCAGGTCTCTGCGTCAATGACTTTCTCTGCAGCAGGGGCCCAGGCAAACAGAAATGGATATGGGTCAGTCCATGGAGCTGGATACAGCCTCCAGCAAGCAAAATACAGTTCAGACACACAGTAGGGAAACCAAATCACGACCACTATAAGCACACAGCACATTCACGTGTAAGAAATTCCACTCTACCAGGCAAATGGCTCCGGTTGCAATTACAGAGTCTCGCACAATGCTGGAGTTCAGAGGTAGCTGGAAGTCCTGACAGGCTGATCGCATTCAGCAAATGTTCGGTCTTCTTCAGGTTAAAGCCTGGTCACAATTCAGTAGCTTAATTCACTCTCCAAATTCGGATTCAGTCCGAAAAAAAGCACAAGTTCCTCTCAGGGACAGCAGGCAGGCATGCAGGCCAAACTCAGGCCTTTCCACAGTTCTCCGTGTGAATCCACTATGGATTGTCGCTCAAACTATCTCGAGCTGTTACTTCTACTTCCCAACTCAGATCTAACTGAAACTGCAAAGCAGTGTGGGACTTTCCCAAGATCTAAAAGGTAGGCTGACTGATCTGTCAGTCACAACAAGGCTCCCCTCCAGGTATTTTAGCACCAAAGCCCAAAACTACAATCCCTACAAGCTTTGGACTCAAGCCCTGTAGGCAGGCTCCATTTTAGAGTCCCAAATGGCCCATTCTGCAGTCCAGGACCAAGATGATGGAAACAAACAGAACTGTCGATGTTGCAAAGAAGGCAGGTTAAAAGAAACTGCAATATTATTACTACTCTAACAAATGATCAGCAAACAAGTCCATCTTCTAACAGAGCTCCCTCTCAGAGTAATTATGACTGCAAACCAGGAAGCTCTTAAAGAGACAGTACACAGAGGCTATACAGGCTCTCTAATAATACATTTAAACTGCTACAAAGCAGAACACCAAGCCTGGCAGTGAACATTTAGGCTAGCTCAAGGAAGACTTTTCAGGAACCCCATTTGTAGGGGGTTACACCTGAATAGGCACATATGGCCACATTTTGTAGGATTGTTATATAAGGGTCTTCAGGGGTTGGGGAGGAATCCACTCAGGGATTCTAGACACATGGAATAAGAGAGTTACCTACCCGGTGACAGACAAGGATTGGGCAAAATATGTTAGGCTCTCCTGGGTATTTTGGAGCCCTGTATTGGAGGAATTTGTCTGGAAGACAAGAAATAGATTTTTTAATACACCTGCAAAACTGGCAAGGTTCCTGCAGAGGCTCTGTGGGAAATTGTTGGAGGTTGTCTTGGAAACTAGAGCAGGGCACGTCCATGTTTTTGGTCTTGCCCAAGGTTGAAATAATCTGGCAAGCAGTCTCAAATGCGCTAGTAGAACTGGAGGCTGAGGCCGTTTTACTCCGGAACTGATGCTTCTATCTATTCCCCGGAAGGTCTTGAATGCGAAAGGCTCCCTCCTTATTACTTATATTCTAGCAGCTAAAGCGGCTATAACTCGCCACTGGAAAAGAGTAACCCACCCTCATTACAAGACTGGTACAAAATTATGGGGAATTATATGTGATGGAGAGACTCATTGCTAGAAGTGGAAATAGAGAGGAACTCTGAAATTCAGTGGCGAAAGTGGGTCCCATACATCTCAGTTCAGGATCCTCTGTTTGTCCCCTGATAGTTCTATAAGCTTGAAATAGTGTCAGGAGGGAGGGAGGGGTTAGTTTAGGGGAGGCTAGCTTGGTAATTGTTCCCTAAGGTATTCTGTGTCTGAGATTATAATGCTTAAAACTGTATAAAAGTTAACAAGGAAACCTACTCTTTCTGAAGAGACTATATATTAGATTAGGACAAATTGATACCTGTCTACAACAATGTTGATTTTCTTGTTGGATGTGAACTGCATGAACTGTATCCCACAATCTCCTGGTTGTATTGTATATAAACAAAATATTCTTAATAAAAATAAAGTTAAAAAAAAAATATGAAACAAAGCGGAACAACTGTGCCAAATTAAGCACACCACAGTACAGCACTAAGAATCCCAGGAGTTCCCTCCGAGGTCAGGCGAAGACCCTACTCATCACCCTCCTAGGATGGGTGCTCTGTGAATTTTAGAGAAGGAAACAGAGGGCCTGAGGTACTGGGACTCTGCCTCACTTGGCCTCAAAGAGGGGAGGGTGATCAGGGTGGAGGCGGTGTCCAAGAGCTGAGGCCCAGGAAGGAAGTGGACAGGAATCAGTAATGAATGGTGACGATACAAGATCAAGCATTACGGTAGGTACACCATTTTCATATCTTCCCTTGTCAATCTTCGCCATTCATTACTGCTGGATGAGTACCAAGCCCCGGAGGAGCCTGGCACTGCCCTGAGGGAACAGATTCCCTCAGCCTCCTGCGAGCAGACACAGGAGGGAGAGACCCTTCTGCCATACTAGGTCAACATGGCCTAAGGCTGGTCAGGCCAAGGAGGTGTCCACCATGGCTGGGGGATGGAAGATGCCCTTAAGATTCATCCTTGCCCTGTGAGAGAAAAGGCGGGTCCCCGGAAGCGTAGAAATTACCTTATGCCGCGCAACAGGTGACAATCTGAGACAGCGAAACCATGCCGTCTGCCTGATGCAGATACGCTGTCCCTGATAGTCTGGAAGCCACCTCACTGGCAGCCGTGCGATGCCCTTGGCGGTGTCTTGCAAGCTCTTCCTGTCAGAGAGGGCAATGGCTCCTAGATTCCTCTGAATCAGGCAAGGATGCTAAAACCTGTGCCAGCAGCGACCACAGGTGCCTGTTGTAGGCAGCGTGGGGAGCCTGATGTGAGCTGATGCAGAGTAACACGAGCTGAGGGAAAACTCTTCTACCCCACTGGTGAACTCTGTTGATTCTGGATCTGGTGGTCAGTTGTGTGCTGGGTTTTGAAGCCCGGAAGAGTGTCTAAGTCATCAGCCCCGGTGGGTGAGGCAGAGAACCAAGACATTCCTGGGAGTGCAATACCTCCTCCTGCAGTCCGCTGGGGCTGAGGTGACTGGAGATTGCCAGGTGTGGATGGGCAGCTTCCTGGAAAGGAATAGGCACCAGGTGGTTGGCAATGAACTCACTCAGCAAAAGCACGTCTCCGCTTGGTATTGCATCTTACCACATGGAAATGTGGAACTCCTGAACTAACCTCGAAAGGAATCGCTGATATTTGGTGAAATCAGCGATGGAAGAAAAGTGAACAAAATGTTCCTCTTCCTCAGATGAGGAAGCCCAGGAAGCAGAGAAACTCGGATGTTCAGTGTCCTCCTGCAGTGGGGAAGACCGGCAAAGACCTGCTCATCCATAGCTCTAAGATACCTAGGGAAGGGTGCCACAGTGGCCCTGAACGTCTCCTAGGTTAAAGATCCTATGGGGCCCACATGGCCTGTGAGAGGGCAGATGTCTGCAAGGGATTGGGAAGGGCACCTCACCGAAAGTGCCTGGCTTCTGAGACCTGCAGTAGATCCTCCCACGCAGTAGGATCTGGAGTCGATCAGTCAGCTGATGCTGCAAATGAAACCAATCCTGGCTGATCCCTGAGGAGAATCTCCCTGTGGTGCAACTGAGGTTGCATGGTTCCAGAAGGGCAACCCTCAACGCTGCCCACTAAGGCGCTCCTGAAGTCTTGGAGGAGGAGAGTGGGGCTCATCACTGTGGTTCCTCCCATCCCTCGCTAGGTAGTGGAAGAAGGCCTCCACACTTCACCCGGCCTCTCAACCCCTCGGACTCCGAGGCTGCCCTCTTCCTCAAACCCAGCGACAAGAGTCCCCAAACCCACAGGCCCCGAGGGAGGCCGCAGAAGAGGTCTCTGTCCCCACCAAGGAGGCCATGGCAGCACCAGAGATGGCAGCTGCCCGGCGGTCCAGACTGCCACACCAGGCCCCCCAAGACCACTCTCCACCACAGCACCCCAACACCGGAGTTGCCGTGGGGGAGCTGCAGAGACCATAGACCCTGGGGAGCCTGGGAGGTGAACACTAGGCCACCTGGTGCCACGTCCAAGAGGACTCCCTGACTCAGAGGAGTCAAGGCGCCAGTCTGGATTGGCCAGTGAGTCATCTGCCTCTAAAGAAGAGGAGACCACACAAATCACCAGACTAGTGAACCCGGGAGTTTCCACCAATGGCGCCATGGGACATGGCACTGCCCATGGCACTGCCTTGATCATTGGTGGGATCCAAAGTGGCACCGTGATCCAAAGTTCAAGGGTCTGCCAGTGCAGGCCCAGCATCCATGGGCGCAACACCAGGAATCCTGCACCTCTGAGGAGGTGACTGTCATAGCAGTGCCCTTGATCCGGCTCCATGAGAACCGGGCGATCTTCCGGCACCGCCAAAGAAACCTCTTCAACAGCAAGGCTGGAATCCGAGGAGGTTTCTCCTCACGGGCCATATAGACCTAGGAGGGGCCCAGAGGCAGGGTCAAGAGATCTTGCCATGGCATCCCTAAAACAAAGCCATCCTCCGAAAGTCGGTGGGGCCCCCCGACTTTAAGCGTGTGGATCTCAAGAGCGCGGCAGTCCATGGAGAAAGCGGATGTTGCAGTTGTCCATATCGTGGTTGGGACCAGGCAATGCAGACAAACATAGTGTTGGTCTGTAGGAAACACGACCACAGGGGCACCAATGCATGGGGTACAGCCCACTTTGGATTTTCTCTTAGCCCTGAACCAGACATGACACAAAATAATTTGGAAATTGGCGTTTAAGATACTAGGACCTAGAATAAGCAACCACTGTGTGGGGAACATGTGAAAGATAACTACAAGCTGGGATAACCGTTAATCGCCAACTGATGGTATAATGAAAGAAAAACACACTAATTAAGACATTATGTCAGTGGGATGTAGACCACACCACTGAGAAAGATTTAAGGCACTCACTCTGATGAAGCATGTTGATATACGAAACATTGAGGACAGTGGTCTCACTAAATAAATTATAAAGATGAAGATGTGTTAAAGATTGTTTTATTCACTCTGATTATAGCGCCCCTACAGACAGAAAGACATTTAACAAACTTCACAGAAAAGGGACCCAGCACCATCGGCAGAAGTAAAAGGAACAGGCTTACTGGTTTCCAGCGTCGGGTGAATTCGAACTGGGATGGAGAGGCAGGAAACATCTAATGGTGAAGGCCTAGTGGCGCAGAGGAAAACTTCTGATAACTCATGCAGCAGGAGTGACCTTGACAGCAGGAGAAACAGAACTGGATGGAGGAGGAGTCTGTGGCACCTAACGGCAAACCCTCATGCGCCACATAATGCAACTGCCTAGGTAGGCGACACTGTTGGCACCAACCCCCAAAAAAAGCTCCCATACAGATGCACGCCTCCGCTACACACAGCAGTAATGAATGGCAAAGACTGACAAGGAAGATCTGGATCCTAACAACACTGGATGAAGGCAAAAGGTGATGGGAGGGTGCCATGAGGACGGATGGGAGCAAACTGCCAGGAGAATAAATACTTCTATATATAAAAGTGTTATACATCTACATTTAATGTATGTAAAGTAATTAATTATGTAAATTATGGGGCCTGTATGGCTTTAGCTTTTCACACCTGTTGCATCGACGACCCAGGTTTGGGAATGGAGTTAGGTCGTTCAGGGGCTGGATGGGAGTAGGACGATCCAGCGTCCATAGACAGTTTTCTTGCTTTGAGGAGAGACTGAATAAAGCATAGCGCACTACTTGGTTGCCACCTAGCGGAAAGCTAGGTGATACAGCAGGGGTTGCAACTGGAGGGATTTTTGTTATTACTACTTGGTATCTTTCCTCTGCTACCCCTCCTAGCTCCCAAGCACCTCCGGATCCCTTCCTGTCTCCAGTCCCAGGTACCTACCTCCATGGAGCCTTGGCTTCACCGCAGGTGGAGTGGGGCTATCCCCTGGACTTGAGTTGCATCAGGCAGTGCTCTTGTACTGCTGGAGGTAGGGAACCCCAGTAGACTGGGCCATCATCGTTGTGGAAGTGATGGGGGTCTGCAGTGGTGTTTTCTTACCCTGTGTTTACTACCACAGGGACGTTGTGTGCTCTGTTGACAAGGCACGTTAGTGCGCATCCACATGCCAACATCCACAATGTCCCTCCTCCCACCTCCTTCTCTGACTGCACTTCCACCTGGGAGCACCCGGTGACAATATCGCAGTGGAGCTTGCAGCCCACTCTCCCAGGAGCAGGAGAGCACCCACTGGAGCGCTCAATCCTCCTCCTCCTCCCGGCTGGCCCTCAGTGACCCAAGCTCGTTCCTGAACTCAGGTCACTGGCATTGCAGTGGTAGCGCTACCATTGCACTGACAGGCCGACTTGTAACTGGAGGGATTAAAGTTGGACGACTGAGCATACTGCATTAGCATAGTAAGTGCTTGTCACTGCACATGATGCAGACCTTGGGACAAGGGAGGAGACCCCACCATCAGGATGATGCCAGCCTAGCTGGCCCAGTGGCACTGAGGGTTGGGCGCTGGATGCCACACCTCGTGCCATGCTGAGCCCTGTTTCGGGAACAAGCTCAGGTCGTTGGGGCCATCCAGGAAGGAGGAGGATTGAGCATCCCAGGGATGCTCTGCTCCTCCTCCTCTGGGGAGGGTGGGATGGGATAACCGGCTGTGCTGGCTCGGTGGTGACCGGTGGTGCAGCTGTGGTTCACTGGGGGATGGCACGGGCGGTCCTGTAGGACATGCGGTGCTGGCGGAGGCGTTGTAAGGTAGCATCATTGACGCCATTGCATGTCCGTGCTGGGGATGGGAAACCTATACACAGAAATCCTCCAGCTCGCATCAAGTCTGGTCCATCGGCACCACGCCACTCAATTGAATACCCCCCCGGATCCTGATCCCCAGCTTCCATGGTGTGGGGTAAGTACCACCGTGAAACAGCCAGTGAGAGGAATGGAGGAGGGTGAGCATAGGTACTGGGAGTGGCACGGGGCGGAACCAGATGGATGGTGGGTGGGAACCATAGGTAACACCCCCCCAGCTGAGGAGGAATAAATACATAAAAATAGAAGAGGATGATGTGCCAGCCTGCAGAGATCCGACACCACTACCAAGGCCCTGGTTCTAGCTCTGGACTGGGTCACTAGGGATAAGGACAGCCCTCCCCTCACCAGTGACAAGGAACATAAATACAATATAAAACAAGTGTATATATATATATATATATATATATGTGTGTGTGTATATGTATTCTTTGCAAAAACTGAATTAATGCACCACAGTTTGGACTCAACTTAACACAACAAAAGTAAGGAAATGTGACAATAGGGTTTCCAACCCTAAGTCCCACTCCACTCCCTAGCAACAAAGGAAAATTTAAAAACAATAGGGTTTTAAGTCTATCGAGTCTTGGTGAATTAGTGGTGGGGTCTTCATTGGGGTGGTCAACCCAAACCACTGCCAGCCTGTAGCCCCTGTCCAGCCATAGGGTACATCTCAAGCCAGTGCCTCATAGTGATACACTCTTCAGAGGCAGAGAAGTATGCCGCTTCATATGTTGCCAACAGAATCTGCTGTAGCTTTCTTCAACTAGGGCCCTGCATGAAGAAGAGATCACGTCCAACTTTTTGCTCAGAGGATGGAGTGGGCATTAGGGTCTAACTCAGCAAGGAAGACCCCACCACTGATTTCGCCAAGACTCCAGAGACCCCAAACCCTAAAGTTTATTCCTTTTGCTGCCTCAGGGTGGGAGTTAGGGTTGGAAACCCTAATGCCACATTTCCTATTTCTGTAGAATTAAGCAGAACCCGAACTGGTGCATCATCGCAGTTTTTTGCAAAGAATTTCCTTTCTTTCTAAGATAATGGAATTTTTTTTTTTTTTACATTTTCTATTTTTCCCCTGCCCTTCCCAGCACTGTAACCCGACTTACCTGCTCTGGCCACCTCTTCCCACTGGAGACCCCCATTGAGTTCTGTCTTACCCCAGATGGGGACACACTGAGGAAGGGTTCCCCCTCAAACACCTCCCACAGGAAATCAAGTCTGCACTGGGGTCTTGCAGTGGTACTGCAGCCACAGGCAAGTAAGGACCTTCTAGACTCTGGCATCGGTGTCGCACCAGGAGGCATTTTTTGGTTATATGACCCCACCAGAGTGAGATGTGCCACTAGCCATGGCTTATGCCAGCGTCCATCACCTCCCTTACTGTGAGGGGCAGCAGGCTGCAGTACCTCTGGGTGTCACCAGAGGTCAGGCCGCCCAAGCCAGTGTGCCCCTCCCCGGAGGAGATGAGTGATCCGGAGGCTCAGACATCCGGTCCTCTGGTTCCAGGTCTGCTCCCAAACCTGGGTCACCAGCAGAAATCCAACTGCTGTGCCGATGAGACCTGGCTAACTGCTACACCGATAGGCCCTGATAATGGAATTGTATCCTCATTAGATGCAGACACACAGGGCCCTCTGGTCCCCCCAAGAAAGACTCAGTCTACCTATGGAAATGCAGGGTCCTGCACTTTCATGCAGCAATGGATGTCAAGAATTCATGGGGCTGTCAGGTGGACTGTGGAGCGCAGGGTCCTCTGGACCCCAAACTTCCATGTGGCCCTGATACAGACACACAGGGCAAAAACATCGCTCAGTCGAAGCTCATGGCACCCTGGCAACCACGGGTTCAGGTCCCTATGCCAAGAGAAGAGTTCCCTTTACTAAATGTTACTGGCTCATGCAGGCAACCCTGCACCTACCCATCCCAGGCTGGGGAGTGGTGTCGCATGACAACGCCATGCCCTCAGCTTGTGCCCATTCAGCTGGGTCACTGAGCTCGCGCAGAAACACAGCTAACTGGCATGGGATCACAGAGGATGGAAAACAACAAGAGCAGCTGCACTCCTGAAACTGTCCTGTGCTCCCATGAAATATATGTAGAAGCAAATGCTGGTTCTTTCCAAATTGCAGTTTATTGGTGCCAATACACACAAATGCATGCAGAGCAGAAACAAGATGTGGGCTGAACTGCTATCCCAAAGGGTTTTTCTGGCAGCCAACAGGATGCCAACTAGTTTTGGAGAAACCAATTTAATATATATTATATTTTTTATGAGCCTCCCCGATCAGGAGCCAGGCCATGAGTTGCATCATTCCTGGACTTTTGTAGAGAATGGGACCCTGACAGCAGGTCTCTTTGCACCAGAAGGTGGAAGGGTGCTTTGCTGAGCTACATCCACTAAGTCCGAGAACTACAGTCTTCTTGGCCATACTGCATCTATAAGAGGCAGCTTCTCTAGAGTGTCTTTTATATTGTTCTCTTTTTCTTGTTTTTAAATGACTTTGGAAGAAGAGATAGTGGAGAAAGCACACACTCTGCTGAAGGTTCACTCTGGAGGCAGAGCGACCACTGCCTCCATCTGTGGACACCAAAACTACTGAAAAACTTTTCAGATCTGAGCATTGTGGCTGGATGCGAACAGATTGATCTAAGTTTGATGAACCGGTTACACAGGAGTTGAAAACCTCCATGTTAACCTCGACTCCACAGAGTGAACATTTTGTGACTTAGCCAGTCCGCCCTGAAGGTTCAACTCCCCGCCAAGTGTACTGCAGAGATTGGTGGCTTCGCATCTCCTGCTTGTGCCGCCTTAATGTTGATGCATGCCATGCTTAGCGGGTGGTTTGGAACCAAAGGGAGCTAGGTGGACCGCATCCATCTCCTGAACATTGATGTGGAGATGCCATTCCTAGACTGACCGAGTTCCCAGAATGGGAAGTTGGTTCTAGCCTACCCTCCCCATCCGTGCAAACTGACATTTGTTATGAAAATTAACTCTGGGGACATTCCAGTGGAGCCCTTGCTCAGATCCTACACATCTACTCACCAACTCAGGGGTAGCGAGCTGAGGGTAAAGGAAAAAACTGGCTTGATAATCCTCCAGTGTGGGATCCCAGGCCATCAGCAAACCCATTTGAATAGGCCAGATATGGAAGTGAGGTAGCAGGAATAAGTCTATCGCTGCCTGTCATGAAGCCAAGAAACCGCAGCAGTCAGAGCAGATGCAGACAACTGCGTTCTGAGCCACTGGACTTCTGTCATTAGGTCTCCTTCTGGGAAGGCAGAAAAACCTTCCCTGATTAAAGTACCAGCTGATATCCTTAAAGCCAGC
The DNA here is from genome assembly GCA_016271365.2 of Neoceratodus forsteri. Lineage (NCBI taxonomy): Eukaryota > Metazoa > Chordata > Ceratodontiformes > Ceratodontidae > Neoceratodus > Neoceratodus forsteri. Next base: position 45,656,916 of record CM028132.1, on the reverse strand, counting down.
GATGATGACCTGGTAACTGGTGCTGTATTCGTTGATCTTACTAAGGCCTTCAATCTCGTCAACCACCACCTTCTGCTTGGTAAACTGCATCGACTTGGCCTTGATCGCCTAGTTCTCACTTGCCTCAAGGATTATCCCATTGGTAGATCGCAAAGGGTAAAATGGTCTGGATCTCACTTGTCCCTCAGACCTATCGCATGGCTTACTGCAGGGTTCAATTCTTGGACCAATTCTGTTCTCGATCTTTATTAATGAGCTCCTAACTTCTGTGATGCGGCAGTAACTGTATGCAGATGATGCAGTCTTACACCGTTTGTTTAACAACATGGAGATGCTTAACCAAAGTCTCAACTCTGACTTCAATATGCTCAAAACTTGTTTCTTAGCTAATCACCTAATCGAATATGAAAAAAAAACAAAGCTGTTATTCCACAATCCCTCCTGTAAAATAATCAGTCCGCTCCTAATCAGCCACTGTCGGGCGACACCATAGAAGCAGTCAAAACTTTCAAATATCTTGGAATGCTCCTTGATGCCTCATTTTCACTACAGCCTCATTCATGTATTGCAGCTTACTAAGACAATAAAGCAAAAGCTAGGTCTCTTATACTGTCTCCCCACCCCCATGATCAGCTGGGCCTGTCAAAAATTGCCTCCCATCACTCCTCCCTAGTTTGCTACACGGAGCTCCCTCCTACTCTCGGCTCAAACCTCATCCTCTGCGCAGCTGCGTCATATCTACCATAGAACAGGACGTTTTGCCCTAGGCGCTAACCCAAGACAGCATCACTGTGGCACCTGTATTCTCTCAATGGCCTAGCTATGACTCTAGGCTACAGTACCTTACACTATGCTTTGTGTTCAAACTAGTTAATCTCTTCAGCCCTCCATGTCCTAAAGAATTGTGTATCATAAAGCTTATGCACCCCTTTAGGTCTACTTCTCTCCCATTATTAGCTGTCCTGAAACTGAAGTATCTGTCCGCAAAAGCTTGTTTTCCTTCTCTGCCAGGAATTCCCTTCCTCCTACTTTGCTCACCTGCTCCTCCTAACTCTTTTCAAAAGAGCTTACTTTGTATCTCCTCAAACCCCCAACTGCACCTGTTTCAGCCAATCTCTACCTTCTCTACCATCTGCTGCTTGCGCATTTCTCCCAATGCTAAAATAGTGTGCATGTGTATTATAAACATGTGTATTGTAAATATATACATACCAAAGTATTAAAATTGTATTTACTCAATATCAGTTGAGTTTACTTAATGTAAAATGTTAGGTTGCCTATTTAACCCTTAGGTGGCAGACAGAGTTAGAATGTACAGGAATTTTGGACTGATATATTAGTCGCGGCACAGCAAGGGTTAACTATCTTGAAGTCTCTGTATATCCCTCGTATGTACTGTTGATTCTTTGTACTCTATACTTCACTCTGCCTTGTTGTATTGTTCCGTAATTGCCTCGGGTTTTCACTGAAAAGGGACTGCATGGTCTCAGTGGGCCTACCGGTTATCAAAATTCAAATAAATAAATAAATGGTTTCGAGTTGAAGATTTGCCACCAGGTATTCAAGATCTGAGATGGCTCGAGAGGCTCTTCTTCAGATCACCACCTAACCATGTGACTCTAGCATCTCCAGAGTCCTGAGTACCCGACCTCTTGCTAGGGACGTTGGTGCCCGAATAGCAGGTCATTCAATAAGGATGAACACGGCGCCCTTCCTGTCAAATTGAGCCAACAGGACTATCAACACCTTCAAGGAACTCAGGGGGCTGATACATGGGCGAATAAGCGCCCTATACTGAAAAGTTGGCCCAGTAGCAAGAACCATAGATAGGTAGGACTGATGGATGGGAATGTGGAGGTAGGCATCAGTCAGATGTACTAAGGCTTAAGACCCCTGGCTGAGCAGCCTGGGTAATTGACCTCAGGGACTCCATCTAGAAAGGCCCAGAATGGGCCTGAAACCTCCCCTCCCTCCCAAACATCCTGGGAACTTTGGAACTATGAAGTAGATCCAATAGGACCCCTGACCTTGTTCGATTAGTGGAACCTGTACAATGGCCCTGAATGAATGAGGGGGTAGGGTCTCTGATAATGCCTGGCCTTGCAACGTCCTTGGAAACCAGAGCAGAAGAAGGCATCCTAATAAGGCATCTGACATTGTTTTGGACCATCTTAAAAAAAAATTGTCCTGTAGTCTTCGACTGAAGAAAAGGAGACAGGGATGGGCCCACATGCCTTCTTGTGGGGCACCAGGCTTTTGGTGCTGGGCCTCCTGCACAGCGCCTGGCCAGAGCTCATCTGATACTGTAACCTTTGTTACCTGAGTAGGCTCCTTTACTCTCTGGGTCGAAATTCCGAAGGAAAGGACCCCCTTGAGACTGTCTCATGCGTTCCTTGACCCCTTTGGGTTCACGGTAGTTTTGCGCTGTTGTTTTGACACTGGAGATAGCCCTTCTTACTATCCTTTAAAATATTATCCAGGCGGAATCAACCACAAGCCTCCCTCAAGGGAGATTAAACAGCTACTTATGAAGCCCCTATTTTTTGTTGCCTTTGTTTCTGCACTGGCTAGAGGAACTCTCCAGCTACCCCTCTCCATCGACTCTAGCTCCCATCTGAAGCAGACCCCTACTAGGTCTGCCTCAGCCCAGTGAATCCCCGGCTCAGAACTCCCCTTCGAGGTGGGGATGCCTTACGCCTCAGCACTCTATCTAGAATCTAATGCGCCGAGCTGGAGTCAGAGGGGGCCCCTGGTGGAGTAAGCCTGACTGTGGGAGTGTGGCCATGATACTGGAGGCACCTTCGCCTATCCCCTCCGGAGACCAAGAATTTTCACTGAGTGTGGTTTCCCCTAGAAGAGTGGGCATGCAATGGCCCCAGCATGGCTGAGCCATGGCATCCACCACGCTCCTCCCTTAGCTGCTTTAAGTGCTGGTTGTACCTCCGGTCTGCATCGGGGTCCCTACTACACCGGAGAACCCTGGATCCCTCCCAGGAGAGGAGAGCAGTCCAGTGGACACTCAAGCCTCTCCCTCCCTGCCCCAGGCGCTGAGGCTCATTCCAAACTCGGGTCACCGGCATGGCGTCCAGCGCCTCAACCCTCAGCACCACCGGGTTGGTTAGCTTATGAAGCTGATCAATGACCCAGTGACTAAGCCACATGGCCCTCATGGCCAAACACAATGAAGCTGGCTGAGCAAGCTGATTTGTGCAATTCTCCTGTGAATAATCACCTAGAAAGGTGGAGGCCATGGCCATCAATTGAAAAATGCATGTACCTTCAGAGTCAGGCGGAATGAAACTAGCCAGAGTAGTGACCTATATGTTTAAGGCTCTGGCAACAATAAAAAAGCATAAGACATACAACGTTTGTGCTGACAGAGGTGAAGCCCTCTTGCATGTGGTGTCCACCCTCTTGCCATGAGAATCTGCTAAGACCAGAGAGCCTGATAGGCAGAATGGTGTTTTGTTTTTTCAGAAATACAAATGGCCTCATCTTTCAGCAGAGAGCTTCCACCTGCAAGATCTTTTCCTTAAAAAATAGAAGATCTGTGACTTTGGTTGGGAAGAAAAATTACTCACCATAGTAATGATGTTTCTTCTAAGGAGTCTTGCTGTATTCTGACTATATGCAGTTAGCCCAACACTTGAACTGCTCCGGAGGTAAAGGGTTAACTCTATGCCAAGGCATAGAACGTTGAGCTTGAGCTCAGTTTTCAAACCTCTGTCTCAGGTACTCCTCAGTGTAACCATCAGATTATTACTGAGCACTATACTAACTAACTAGGAATTTAGAAATTGTTTTTTAAAATTTTTTTGCCAAAGGGCAATAAACATATTTTAGATTCTAAAAGACTCAAGTCAAGAACCCCAAAAGAATCCAAGTAGGTAGTGAAACAAAAACAATATATTCTTAAATAATAACCATAAAGACCTCAAGCTAAAGCAGATGTAACCAAGGTACACCTCTGGGTGCAGCACTGCACCTGCCAGACCTCATCGCAAAACAACTAGGTTCCAGGAGGGAGGCAGGGAGGAGGTCAGAATACAGCAAGACTCCATTAGAAGAAACAACACTACTATGGTGAGTAATTTTTCTTCAAACAACATGAAGTCATTATTAACACTGGAAAGAAACCTCTAGTCAATCACAGTTATTATTAGGTCCACTAAAAGCGGTGATGTATCCCTATGGAAAGTGTACTGCATGTGGGAACACTTCATAAATTGTCTTACAAACACTCACACACTGGAAAAAATACCTCATAAAATCACATATAACTTGTTCTACTGTGGGTGTTATATATTTGATTCAATGCCCTTGTGATCGAATTTATGTGAGTAAAACAGAGAATTAAAACAGAATTTCAGAACATAAAAGTTGAATTGAAATAAGGTGCATTCCACTATAGCCAGACACTAATGAAGAGGACATTCTCAGCACAAATTAGATTTTGGGGACTAGAACAGGTCCCAATACCAGACAGAGTGGAAGTTGTGGCGATATATAGAAAAAGAGAGATGTTTTGGATCTATGAAATGGGACTAGCATATGATAAATGAAGTCTATTGCTATTGAGCAACTCCTTTGAATATCACCCCCAGCCACAGCCACTGTGCATGGTGCAGTGGAACTTGCGCCACCGCAAGTTGTCAGAGTTGAGCATTAAACTTGCGGTGGCGCCAAGTACCATTGCGCCATCGCCAAATTCCGATATTCAAAGGTGACATGCAAATGGGGCCATAATTCATACAAGGCACAGGGAGGGGCCATTTGCATCTATTTATAGCCCCATTTGCATGCCATTAGCATGTAAGTGCGCCCGATCCCGAGGACTTGCGCCTGGCGGCTACCTGCCAGGCAGCGCCGTCGGGACCGACGCACCTGCAACCCGATCGTGGGCGAGTATGTATACCTCTGCCCCCTAACATCTCCGAAGCCGATCGCGGGCAGTATGTCTGAATACATTCCCTCCCCACAGCTCCTGATGCCCGATCGCGGGCAGAAGAATCATGAACCCCCACATCTCCCGATGCCCGATCGTTGGCAGAAAGTATCGCCGAACCCCCACATCTCCCAATGCCCGATCGTGGGCGAAAGTAACATGAACCCCCGCCCACACATCTCCGATGCCCGATCGCGGGCAGAGCGTAAACAACCCCCAGTGCCCGATCGCGGGCAGAATGTAAACCCCCAACCCGAATATCTCCCTGGTGGTCCAGTGGACCATAATGCCCGATCGGGCAGAATGTCAAGTTACAACCCCAAACATCTCCCTGGTGTCTAGTGTCCCCCCACCCCACCCATGAAGCCCCTCCACCCGCTCCCCGGCGGCGGCGGGTGGAAAGAGTCCACTTTCGCCAGCGCCGCCCGCCGACTGACTGTCCGGTAGGGCTGCACGCCCATTGGCTGTAGCTCTGCACCAACGGGCGCAGCCCTACCGACAGTCAGTCGGCGGCGGCGGGCGGCAGGCGGGTGGATGCTGCCGCCCACCGCCGGGGAGCAGGGGGGGGACACAGACACCAGGGAGATGTTTGGGGGTTGTAATTGACATTCTGCCCGCGATCGGCATTACGGTCCACTGGACCACCAGGGAGATATTCGCTGAGGGGGCTTTTACATTCTGCCCGCGATCGGGCACTGGGGGTTGTTTCACGTTCTGCCCGCGATCGGGCATCGGGAGATGTGTGGGGGTTTCATGATACTTTCTGCCCGCGATCGGGCATTGGGAGATGTGTGGGGGTTTCATGATACTTATGCCCGCAATCGGCATCGAGATGTTTTGGGGTTTCATGATACTTTCTGCCCGCGATCGGGCATTGGGAGATGTGGGGGTTTCATGATACTTTCTGCCCGCGATCAGGCATTGGGAGATGTGTGGGGGTTGTTTTACGTTCTGCCAGCGATCGGGCTGGTAGGGGGGCACAGGGACTGAGTTGGGGCCAGCCACGGGTGGCAGCTGCTGTGTTGCGCCCTGCAATACAGCAGCTCACCTGTAGGTGGCCTCAACTGATCCTTTTTTTGGCTCAAAGTTGTGCAGGCGCAGGTTGGGGTTGCGAAGACAACTCTTCAGCACAACCCGACTGAATATCGGGTTGCGCAGTTTATGCATGGTTTCTTCCTCCTGTTGAGCATGCATTCATTTGCATTGCGCTGTTGCTCAACCTGTTTTCAGTGGTGCAACTGCCTCCTGCTGAATATCGCAGAATGGTGCCATGTAGGACTTGCAGCGATTTGCGCGTAAACCCCTTTGAATATCTGGGCCTATATATAAAAACATTTTATTTTCGAATATGGTAACTTTTAGTGAAATTTACACACATATTGAGCTGATTTAAACACAGAATCCACGTCTGTTATAAAAGAAAATTGAGAAGTTCTGTAATGAGAGAAGCATGGTTTAACATTTAAAATGTGCAAAGACGTCAGAGCACATGGTTTAAAAAGCCTTTCTTTTGGGTGGTTGTAAAGCTTATAATTACACAATGTTTATTTGCTGAAATCTATACACACATTGAGCTGATTTTAACACAGAATCTACATCTGTAATAAAGTAAAATTGAGAAACTTTGCAATAAGAGAAGCATGGATGAACATTTAAAATGAAATGCATAGGAGCTAGAGCATATGGTTTAAAAGTCACATTTCTTTGGGTGGACATAAAGCTTATGATTACACAATGCTTGTTTAAATATAGGGATCTTGTTTAAGCTGGACGGAAAGTTTTTACTGACATGAAGTGTGATTGAACATTTCAAATGTAGCCGTAAGGCGTTGGAGTACATGGCTTTAAGAAGCTAATTTTTGAATGGATTTAAAACTTATATGATTATCAGCACAGCTTTAGTAATATAAAGGATGGTTTCTTTAAATGAGTCAGGAGTAACTTGGTTATTGTTTCTTATATTTTATTTTATCTTTATTCTACAGCCATAATTTTATATCCATTGATATAAGCATCCTGTGAAAAGTATCTAATTGAGATATGGAGGTAAATATTGAGGAGACTATTACAAACTTTAAGAAAGCCAATGCAACTAAACAGCATCGTTTAATATTATTTTGTCTTGTTTTCATTTTAAAGTCATGACGAATTGAAGAGATATTCCTAAGGAGAAATGGCAATCACTGGGCCCCAGTAGGCTAAGTTAAGAAGTAAGGCAATGTTATTTTGTGCATTAAAATATGGTAGCCTGTTATGGGATTATATACATTTTAATTTTAATCTCTATATTTGATTTTGATCTTTGTATTTAATTTTGTACTTTATTTTGAAATACATTCATTTATTTAAGAATATATACATACATGTGATCGTTTTGATCTGAATTTTTAAGATTAAGAGAGTTTTTGAACTTGAAAGTTCTTCGTTAAAACTTTGAAACTAATTTAAATTATATTTGTAAAATCTTTTACAGTTTCCCTGAAGAAGCCTAATACTAAGCGAAATGTTGGGACTAATTCATTTAAATAAATCTTATTGGAATATGCAACTTGAAGTGTGACAGCATTTTGCTTGAGCAGGCTGGATTCATTAAAGTACTGTTTCTTAGCCATGGCATCCACTTTCCTGGAATACTTATCTGGGGGTGAGATGCTAGGAATTTTAGCCCTTGTCACCGGCAGCAGCCTGCACTACCCCAACATGGCTACAATGATTTATGAGGAATTCTGTCCCAGGACCTGACAAGATATACCTCCTGTCCATCCTTTTATCCACAGGAGGTATAGATGTTGGAAACTGCAGAATTTTTGTGTCTGTTTCCCAGGGATTTATGCAAAGGGATAGGCACTTTTTTGACACTGGGACATCCATCATTTTAACATAGTCAGGTTCTTCCAAATCCTGTTCAGACTCTTCCGCTGGGCCTTGAAGAGTATTACTACTTTCTTGTAGAACAAGAAATGGGATGGGGACTCAAAGTCTGGGAGAGACATTAGAAGGCCTGTCTGGGGAGATGTCAGGATCTACTGGCTCATCTAGGCTTTCATATTCCTCTTCTTTATAGTCTTCTTCTCCTTCCCAATCACCCCATAAAATGCTTTAGGATTAATATCAGAAGCAATAGTTTCCGACCAAACCGATTGTCATTGAGTTGGTGTCAGTTCGGTTGGAACCAGGCAAGCGATTGAACAATAGTAATCACTTTAGCAATTTCTTCAGTGGTCGGAACATAGGAACCAGGATCTGAACGGCTGACTTGCGCTTTCTCTTAGACGGAACCGACTCCACAAAGTTGACTCTCCTTTTGCCCGAGGAGGTATCGCCCAGGTCAGTGGGCACCCCTCAGGTTGATCAGAACCTAACTGGGCTAGCCATCCAGATCAGCGGACTTCTCTACCTCCCTTTCCTTCAGCCTACTTAAGTGTTTATCCAAAGTGGCTTTGGGAAAATTTTGCATGTTTGGCAGTCTTCTTTGAGGTGGTCAAACCCCAGACAATAAACACAGATGAGGTGGAGAGTCAGCCTTGAAAATGACTCCCCACACTCAGTACAGTGCTGAAACCCAGTGGGACCGGTTTCTTTTGGGTTTCTCAGACATACCAGAATAGTAAAAGTTACCCTTAACAGCGCTTAAGCCAGGCAACTACAAGACCTATTGGTTCCAACCGTGTCACGGGTCGGTTAAAATAAACGAAGAAAACTGTCATGTTTTTTAGGATCCGATAGGTACCAGAAACCACAAATTATAGAAAAGAACACAAGAAAAAATCAACACAGAATTTATTTTGGTTCTCAACCGGACCGACTGGAAGAAAACCAAACAAAAACAATTTCTACTAACAAAAGTACAGTTACATAAGAACTTACGTAACAGTAGATCTTAGAGAGAGGCTCTTGCAGTAGGTAATTACATACAGGACTGAGGCCGCAAGCGTCAGGACCCCAGAAAAAATTATAATTAGCAGTCTCTGGCGGGGGCCTGCCCCAACATCAGGTGACCGGCGTCATGCGATGTCAGTATAGAGGGGCATTCCCCAAGCCCGCCTTCCAGTTCTTTCCCCAAAGGCCCAAAAGCGAGATGAGAGAGAAAGCGGATATTTCCCATCCTGGAAAAGGAGCCAAAAGCTTAGGGGATGGAGGCGGGAAGGTATTACCTACTAAGATCCTCTCTCCAAGATCTACTGTTACTGAAGTTCCTACGTAACTGTACTATCTTACTTCGAGAGGGCTCTTGCAGTAGGTAATTACATATAGGGACTGAGTCCCAAGCAGTCTGGAACAAGAAAAGCAAGCGGAGGAGGAAAACTACCCAGAAGTAGAACCTCTGGCTGTGAAGGTCTTAGGAAAGGAGACCTTGCAAAACAGCCAACCTGAAGCTGACTCTACGAGCGAGAGGCAATATCCAAACTGTAATGCTTTATAAATTTATGGACAGAAGTCCAAATAGCAGCTGCACAGATGTCGGCTGCTGACATATTCCTGAAACAAGCAGCAGAGGCAGCGACCCTCTGGTGGAGTGGCCTCCGACTTGACCCGGCAGGGTCTTGTCGTCTGTCATAACAGAAAGTGATACAATGAGCCAACCATTTAGACAGACACTGCTTGAAACAGCATTGCCTTCTCTTTTATGAGCAAAAGAGACAAACAGTTGATCAGTCTTTCTGAGATCCTTCATCCTGGAGGTGTAGTATCTCAGAATCCGGTGAACATTCAGAGTATGCAAGAGGAACTCACCTTGATTGGAGTGTTGGTAAAGAAAGCAGGCAACTCTATGGATTGATTCTACGTGAATTCCACTACCACCTTAGGGGAGAAACTTGGGTTGGTAAGCAGAGCCACACGTTCTTTGTGAAAAAATCAAATAGGGATTTTACACATCAGGGCCTAAAGCTGAAATCCTTCGCAGAAGTGATAGCCACAAGGAAGAGAGTCTTCCATGACAGGAACTTCAGATCTGCTGAGGCTGCCAGCTCGAAAGGAGGCAGAGTAAACTTCTCAAGAGTAAAATTCAGATCCCAAGAGGGCAGGAACCCAAATAGGGGTCTCAAGTGGAGGACCTTCAAGGAAGGTCTTAGAGACCTCCAACTGTGCAAACTCCCTATCTCCAAAGGGAACATGGTAGGCCGAGATGGCGCCATGTGAACCTTCAAAGAAGAATGACTGAGACCCAGATCAAAGAGGTGTCCCAAGTAATCCAGAAGCTACCCAACAGAGCATGAGAAAGGCTCGAAATCGTTGGAAGTGGCCCAGATAGTGAACCATTTCCATTTCATGGCATAGGTAGAGCTACTGGATGGCTTCCTGGCTCCACCAGAATCTCAGCCACTTAGGGCGGAAACTCCAAAACAGGCTTGAGCTACGTCTGCAGGAGCCATGCGTGCAACTGAAGGGACCTGAGGCCTGGATGGACCAGGATCCTAATCCTGGGTCAGCAAAGCCCACAACAGAGGAAGAGGAAGCAGAGGTTCCTCTGAATACTGTTGCAGAAGAAGAACCACACTTGCCTGGGCCAGAAAGGAGGCGATGAGAATCATACGAGCTCCTCCCAAGCTGAGTTTCTGTAAGACCGCCGAATCAAGGGGATCGGGGAGGCATAGACAAATCTTCCCTTCCAGTCTAGAGACAGAGCATCTCTCAAAAAACACCATGCCCTGGAGTGAGCGAGTAGAAGGTGGAAAGTTTTTGCGTTGAGAGGAGACGTGAAGAGATTTACCTGAGGGTTCCCCAGCGTGAAAGATTTCATCTGTTACCCCTGATCGAGTTCCCACTTGTGTGCGTGGGCAGGCGACTGACTGAGCTGGTCTGCCAATGTGTTCTCGACCGGGACATGAATGGCTGTGAGGTGAAGGTTGCTGCACTGCCCAATCCCAAACCCACATCGCTTCCTGCAAAGAGGGTAGGAACGGTTCCTCTCTGTTTATTGATGTACCAAACGACACATGTTGTCCGTTTGGACAGCCGAAGTCCAGGAAGCAGAAAAGTTGCAGAGCCTGAAGAGCATAAAGCACGGCCCGAAGCTCGAGCACATTGATGTGGAGAATTTCTGAGCTGGAACCAGGAGTCCTGACTCAAGACCCAAGATGGGCTCCCTAACCTTCTCCCGAAGCATCTGTCAGCATCTGGGAGGAGGAGAAAGGCAGAAAGTGAACTCCCGGCAAAGGTTCTTCTGAACCGCCCACCATTACAAGTCCTGAGCCATAAGGTTGGAGACTAGAACCAGTTGATGTAGGTCATCCACCAGCTGATCCCATTCGAGATCGAAGCATCCACTGAGATTCTCATGTGGAACCGTGGGCGGGGGACTGTCGGAATACAGCTGCCATGAGCCCGAGGATGTGAAGGACCGACCTGGCACTGACCCACCTGTGGCTGGATAACAGGTTGACCTAAGCCTGGATCGATGCTGCCCTGTCCAGTGGCAGAAAAGCCATGCCAGAGGTCATGTCCAAGATTGCCCTGATAAACTGGAGCCTCTGGGACAGGATCAGATGGGACTTGGCCTGGTTGATGGTAACACCCAGGCAGGCAAAACCTGCAGGGTAAGGGAAAGGAAGTGCAGGAGTTCCTCCCTGGACAAGGCCGCCAGGAGCCAATCATCCAGGTACAGGAAAACCTGCACCCCTGAGTACGCGGTGAGGCCACCACCACCGAAGGCATTTGGTAAAACTCAGAGAGCCGGGAAAGACCAAATGGGAGGGCCCTGAACTGGTAGTGGTCCTCCTAAAAGCAAAATGCAGGTATTTGCAGTGGGAAGGGCAAATAGGGATATGTAGGTAAGCATCCTGCATGTCAAGCGCACAACCACTGTCCCGGCCAAAGGAGGTCAGAAGGCCCTGCATCGAGAGCATCCTGAACCTTTTGTACTCCACAAACAAGTTCAGGGAGCTGAGGATCGATACTCCGCCTCTCCCTGACTTCTTGGACCAGGAAGAAATGGGAATAACAACCCATCCTTTGAAGGCTGCGGAGAACAGGCTCTATTGTCTCTCTCACCAGAAGAAGATTTCTTCCCAGACCAGAAGATGGTGTTCTGGGGTGTCGATGATGACCTGGGAGGGTTTTGAGGAGGTTTCGAAGAAACTCTACTGAGTATCCTCTCTGATCAGCTGGAGCACCCAAGTGTCTGTGGTTATCCTCTCCCAGCCCGGTAAGTGAAGGGAGATGAAGGAGAATCTCCCTCCTACCAGTTCCTCTGGTATACCCAGAGGCAGTGGGAGAGAGAAAGGAGTCAGGAGATATGAGGTAGCATCGCGGCTAAGCCTCCACTGCTTTTTGGATGGGGGCTTGGCAACCAGAGGGCCCAATGTTTACTGCCCATTTTCCCGGAGGTTTAGCTTTCTGCCGAGGCCGTCTCCAAAAGGACAATGCTGAGCTTAAGGGGTTTGTACAGAGTCAATTGACTAGTGCAGTACCCTTCTCCTGCAGATCAGTGATGATGTCCTGACATCACCACCCAACAGCACAGAACCCCTGAATGGAGCATCCTGGATAGCTGACTGCACCTCAGGACCAAACCCTGACACTCGAAGCCAGGCGTGGCCGCAAACCTACAGCCAGCTGAGCTCCGACCAGCAGCATCACTGTGTCATAAGTGGCATGAGAAGCATGTGCCGACTGGCGCTAACACAGACCAGACTAGATCTGCCACTTCCTGTTTCATCTGAGACTCAGGAAGGAAGTCAATTTAGTCTCCACCTCGCTAAGGATCGCCTTCTGATAGTCCCCATATGACCAATGTAATTCAGGGCCCTAATCCCAGAGTGGAAGAAGCAATCCTTCTTCCCATACTGGTCTGGAAGGTGGGATTCCTTGTCGGGTGGTGATGAGCTCAAGTGCTTGGGGTTAGTTGTCCGGCCGTGGCGGCACTGGTCATGACCGAATCAGTTCGAGGTGCGAGTTCAAAGAGTCGACACCCGGGAGCCTGATAAAGCCTATCTGACTTACTAGGAAGGGGCTAATGCCGACGGTTGCTTCCAAATAGTGGAACAAGGTCGGCATGAGGCTCAATCGAAGTGGCACCAGGGTGGGCGGTCTCGGGCAGATCCAGGTGCTGCAGCGAGTTTCTTACACTGTGGATCCGGCCAAGGAATGCCACTGATGAACTCCCGGATTTTCCGCAGCAACTCCATAAAAGAAGGATCCTCCAGAGGGGACTTCGGAGGAGTCCCTGACTGGGCTACCCAGAGAGCGAGGCTCGTTGTTCTAAGTCAGAACGACCTATCGAGTCATCCAAGGTGTCCAAGGAGGATGAAGAGGGGAAGACTCTTCCTCCAGATGTGGGGAGGAATGGACCCCTTGGGAAGCGTATCCTGCCCTGCCCTGGAACCAGAGGGCTTGCCTCTGGTATCCAGAGGTGGGGAGGAGTCTCATGTCTCCGGCGTCGGAAGACGGCTCTCTACCTCCATGGTGAGCTGAGCCTTGGCCTCAGCCCACCAGGAGGCTAGAGTCTCCTTCAAATCCACCAGCAGCTGAGGGGTGATGGAGGAGGAGGAGGGGATACAGATATTGAGGATAGCCATACTGTGCATATCCATACCCCGGCGACAGGTAACCCGGCATCGCTGTAGTGAGGCACCATGTACTCTGGAGTCAGATAGGCCAGCGCCGGCTACTGGGGCACTGGATACTCATGTCCGGTATGACGCAAGGCCGGATAGGATTGGGTTCAATATTTTAGTCCACCAGTGTAAATAACTCTACCTTATATAGAGATATAGTTAACCTCAAATATGAAATAAACAAAATACTCAATCAAAGGCACAGTTTGCATTATTTTGCTTGAAACAAGCATATTGGGAGGCAAGAGAGGCACAAGGCAAATTTTGGCATACAAACTTAAGAAATTAGCAGAAGTCACCAAGATCGCCTCCATTAAAGGCAAACAGAATAGTCAGGTATTCAACACCAAACAAACTGTAAAGGAGTTCAGTAAATTTTACTCATCTTTATATAAGTCAGATGGTCAAACCAGTAGTGATTATTTGGACTCATTCTGAAGGGTCTAAATGTTCCCCACTCTCCCTAATAAAGACAAGGAAGTTCTTAATAAACCCACATATCACAGGGGATCTTGAAGGCCATTCATGGTTTGCCTATCTGCAAGGCTCCTGGACCTGATGGTCTCTCTGGAGAATTTTTAAACTACTAACCAACAACTTGCACCTTTCCTTTTAAGAGTTTTAGTAATGCAGCCAATACAGGATCTCTACCTTAACTATGCAGGAGGCTACTATAATTGTTTTACCTAAAAGACAAAAATCTTTCACAATGTGAAATTACAGATCCATCTTACTCATTAATGTGAGCTAAAATTTTAGCAAAAATTATGGCCAATAGGTTAAACACTGTATTCAGAAACTGATTCATCCTGATCAAGTTTGCTTCATGCCTGGACGGTGTAGTTCAGATTTACTGTGCAAAATCATACATATTCTACACACAGCCAAATCCAATACTTCTCACCCAGTCCTACTATCCTGGATGCCAACAAGGCATTTGACAGAATAGAATGGAGTTATCAGTTCAAATCCTGGACAGATACAACTTGGTAGTTATTTCAGTAACTGGGTGCAAATCTTATACTCTGAGGTATACGTAAAGTGAAAATAAATGGGTTTTCTTCTGAAAAGTTTCAAATATTTAGAGGCACAAGACAAGGCTGCCCACTATCTCCTTCCTTTTTATTAGCTCTGGAACCTCTCCTCATTAGTCTGAGAACATCTACAAAGATAAATGGGATAAAATTGGTAAAGAACAAAAAACATCTGCCTATGCAGATGATATTATACTATCCATAACAAACCCCCAAATTTCAATACCTAATATTCTAACAACAATACAACATTTTCTCAAATCTCTGGGTTCAAAATTAATTTTGAAAAGTCAGAGGCTCTTTTCTTAGTCAAGAGGACAGATAAGACTGTCTATTAAAAACAATATAAAGACTGCTATGGCGGGGATGAAGATTTTAGGTATTAAAATAACATCGAATATCTCTTAAATCATATCCATGAACTTTTCTACCCTTTCTGAAAAAATAAAATTGGATTTTGCTAGATGGGATAAGATGATTTTGTCTTTTGAGGGTAAAATTCAGGCATTTAACATGATGATTGCCCTACGTATCTATTACCTACTGCAACACCTGCCCATTCATATTCCAGCATTTCTTTTGATAAGATTTATAACTTATGCAGAAAAATTCACATGGGGCAACAAAACTATGAGAATCTCTTTGGCCAAATTACAACAATCAAGAGAGAAAGGCGGGTTGGTCTCCCAATTTTAAACTTAGGAATAGCGCCTTTATTGCATGTCAATGTATGTTGGATCCTTGGCCATTAAGGACCAAGGACACACCAGCATGGGTTCAAGTGGAACAATCTTTGCTGAAAGGAATCATCCTAGAACTATTCTGTTTGCAGATTCAGTTAGATCATTTAATTCAAACCCAGTTCTTAGCCAAGTAATAAATCCTGAAATCAACTGCCACTGCTTTAGTTTGGGACCTAACTCCTCACCGCATTGCCCACTTTGGGGCAATCAGTTACTAAAATCAGTAATAAATGTATAAAATGGCCATTATTGGAATCAAAGGGCATTGTTTTTCTTGATGATCTTATAGATCCTTCCACAGCTACTTTATTATCCTTCTCACAGCAGTCCTTTAAATATAGTCTGCCCAGAACTGAATTTCATAACTTCCGACAACTAAGAAATGTCCTCAATACTCAAATCAATAACAGAGTCTCATCCCCCCGCTCATATTTTGGACAAACTATGTACAACTAACAATGGTTGCACATTTTTATACAAAATTATTTTAGACTCAAAGTCAGACCGGTTGCATCATTGCGCCAACACATGGGAACAAAACTACAGATTGAGTTATGTATGCAGGAATGGGAAGAAATCTGGGACACAACCCTAAAAGCACATAGAGAAGTGAAGGGTCGACTTATTCAATATAAAATAGTACACAGATGGCACTACACTCTTTGTAAACTAAGTCAAACTAGGCCTGCCAACGAATGAAATGTGTTGGAGATGTTTAGAAGGCAAGAAAAAATTACTCACCTTAGTAATTATGTTTCTTCTAATGGAGTCTTGCTGTATTCTGACAAGTACAGTTAGCTCCAGCATTTAAACTACCCCAGAGAACAAAGGTTAACTTTCTATGCAATGCATGGAATGCTGAGCTCGAGCTCTGGTTGAGGTCTCTGTCTGCATCCCTTTGAAACTCAACCGTTCAGAGTCTTACTGGGCAAAAACTCACTGACTATCCAATGTTGAAATTATAAAATGTTTTACTAGCCAACTGGCAACAAGGAGTTTTGGATTCCCAAAAAGACTCAAGTCAGAAACCCAAAACCAAAACCCCATCAAATAAAGGATAACAATAACAAAAACACCCAAACAAAAGGGGAGGGTGTGTAAGAGCACCTCTGGCGTGCAACACTACACCTGCCCACCCACTTCCCAAAAACAGGTTCTGAGAGGGAGGCAGGGAGGAGGTCAGAATACAGCAAGACTCCATTAGAAAACATAATCACTAAGATGAGTAATTTTCTTCAAACAACATGAAATCTTGCTGTATTCTGCCTACCAACTTACCAACAGTACCTCCATGGAGGAGGGACAGAACCTACTTTGGAAATAGACTCTGAAGTGCTGCTGTGCCAAACTGAACATCATTTCTAGCCTGGCTATCCAGAAGTAATGCTTGATAAAGGTATGGACTGTTTTCCAGGTGGCTGCTTGACAAATTTCTAGAGAGGGATATCCCTGGCAGCAGCCAGGAAGCAACTATTACCTCTTGTAGAGTGATCCCTCGGGCCTGAGGTTGGAATCTTTCCTGATTTCTCATAGCAGAATTGTATACAAGACACAATCCACCTGGCAATAGTTCTCTTAGTGGCAGGTTTGCCTTTCCACTTCCCCATAGTGAGAATAACTGGAGAATCAAACCTGTGACCCTGTATGCTCTATGTAGTAGCTAAGGGCTCTTTTAAAATCCAGACTGTGTAGCCTCCTCTCTCCTGAGGAAGAATGATCAGTGAAGAAGCGTCTGAAACCACTTTGGGCAAGAACCTCCTATTGGTTCTAAGTACCACTTCTCTCTATGAAAAGGAGATAAAATCAGGTTCCACTGACAGGGCTTGCAGTTCACTGATATGTCTGGCAGAGGTAATGGCTACCAAAACACAGTTTTCCAAGTCAAGTACTAAGCTTTGCTGAGGACATACTGTAGGCTCAAAGGAGGTTACATAAGTTGAGCAATGCAAATATTTAAGTCCCAGGCAGGGCAGGATCCCTAAAGGGAGGACTGGTATGAAGCAATCCCTTGAAAAATTTACAGAACACAGGATGAGATGATAGTGAGGAAGACTTTCACTGACAAAAAACGAGACACAGCTGACAAGTGTACCTTGGCGTAGCTGGTCTGAGAGCCTACAGGCCATAAGATGGACCATATAATCCAGAACTGTAGACAATTCAGCAGTGTCTGAAGAAATAGCTATCTTGGAACACCAAATGCTGAATCTTTTCCATTTGGAGTTATAAGTCTTTCTGGTGGAAGGCTTTAGAAGCTTTGAGAATATCCAGAACTCCCTGAGACAGATGCAAATCTGCATACTCTAACTCTTCAAAAGCCATGCCTTGAGATTGAGAGACCCGAGATTGGGGTACCAAATCCTCCCCGAGAGGAGGTTAGCAGGTTGTAATTCCTGGGAAGAGACACGGAAGATGGACTGTTAGAGACAGCAACAGGGGATACAAGTGCTGTCTGGCCCAGTCTGGAGCAATCAGAATCACTTTGCAAGGTTGTGATCTTATCTTGACTAGGACTTTGAACAGTAGAGGAAAGGAGAGGAAGGCATAGAAATGTCCCTTCCCAGTTCAAAATCAGAGCATCCAGGGGACTGAACCCAGAACTGGGGTCTGCAACAAAACAGAGGAAGTTGGTGATTGTCTGGAGCTGCAAAGAGATCTATCTCTGGGTGCCCCACCTGAAAAATCACTTTCAAAACCAGAGGTCCAGGGACCATTCAATGATGGCCCTGGGAGATCCTCACTCAGTGCATCTGCCAGCACATTGTCCTCTCCTGGAAGGTGGACTGCTATCAGAGAGGTCTGCAGAGAATAAGCCAGGGACCACAATTTCATAGCTTCTGTGCACAAGGCCATGAACAGAGTGGCTCCCTGCTTGTTGATGTACCACATGGCGGTGGTGGTGTCCGACCTGAGCCACCTTGTTCTGCACCAACTGAGAGAAGGCTTGCAAGGCAGAAAAACTGCCCTGAGTTCCAGGAGATTGATGTGAAGGAGGGACGCCTGGGGGACCACAGTCCTTGGGCTGTGAGATCCCTCAGATGAGCTCCCACCCCAAGAGAAAAGCATCTGTGGTAAGGACCACCGAATGAGACTGAGTGACAAAGGACCCCCTTACTTTAAATTGTCCTGATCCTGCCACCATTGAAAGCTTGGATCAGTGTCCAAGTCACTGGAATCAGTTTGGTAAGAGGGTCTTCCTTTGGGACCAAAAGGCCCTCATATGGAACCGAATGTCCCTCATCTGAAATCTTGCCCTTGGACCACTGCTGTAGAAGCTGCCATGTGGCCCAAGAGCTGAAGAAGTGCCTTGCTGGTTGGGACGCCTGAAGGCTGAAGAAGCAAGCCAGTTCTATAAGAACGTGCCCTTTCCAGGGAAGAAGGCTCTTGCTTTGACAGTATCCAGCTCTGCCCATATAAAGGTAAGGAGATGAACTAGTCTGAGAACTGATTTGGGAGGTTGAGAAGAAAACCCAGAGAAGTGAGCACTTGCTGGAGTCACTTGCAGGTCTGACTTGACTTGGTCTGGAGACTGACCCACTACAAGCCAATTGTCCAGGTATGGAAAAATGGAAATCTTTGCCTTCTTGAAAAGCAACAACTACTGCAAGGCACTTTGTGAAGATCTTTGGAGCTGATGTTGGGACAAAGGGCATTGCTTTGAACCAATAATGGCCTGAGGGCAACTTGAACCTGAGGTACTTTCTGTGAGAGCACCTGATAGGAATATGAAGTAGGCATCTTTGAGGTCCAGGAGACTAGCCAGTCCCTGGCCTTAGAGAGGAAGAATTATTCCCAGAGTCGCCATCTTGAACTTTGATTTTTAAAAGATGTTTGTTCAGGTATCTTAGATCTAGGATGTGCCACTCCCTGTATTTTGGGGTAGGGCAGTATCTAGAGTACAGACCTTTGCCCAGTGTGGGAGAACTCTCTCTATGGCTCTTAGAGCGAAGAGATGAAACCTCTGCCTCCAGGGCAAGGGTCTCGGGAAAGACCTGCAGGTGGAAAGATCTGATTCTCATCTTTGGAAGTTTTTTTGAGCTGAGAACCAGTCCTGGCTTACACTACTTCCAGGACCCACTTGTCTGATGTAATAGACATCCAGTCCTGGACATAATAGCTCAGCACACCTACAGAGGATAGGAGAAGGAGCCGGGCAGACCCATCAGGGTGTCTTCTTGGCAGGGGCCTTAGGCTGAGAGTGGATGTAGCCCTACTCATCCCCCTTCTGCCTCTCCTCTGAAGAACCCCCTCTGTGAAAGGAGAAGAGGCCTGTGCTTGGTAAAAGGCCTGTGAAAGGCCTGCCCCTAGATTGCTGCCTTTGAGAGTTGCTTGCCTCTCCTTGGCCTGAGCACTCCTATAAGTGGTCCTGTACTCATCAATTTTCTTCATGCAATTCTCTGTCTGCTCCATGAAGAATTACCCACACAGGAAAATCCATGGCCTTAGCCTGGGTGTCCTGTGAGAAACTAGTACATCTGAGCCAAGCCATCCTCCGAAGAGCCACAGATGTAGCCATGACTCTTGATGACACATCACTGGAGTCCACAGCAGCATGAAATTGTACCTTGATGCCTCAATCCCAGCAGCAGCCACCTCCTCCAGCTCCTTGGCCAGCTGGGGGAGGCCTGTTAGCCAGTGCCAGTACAATGTCCCACCTGGACTTCTGGTACCTGGCTGTATAAACCATAGAGTTCACCTGCCTGAGTCCCAAGGAAAATGCCATGTACTGCTTCTTTGCCATAGCATCCATCTCCCTGGAGTCTTTGTCTGGGGGGGTGAAGCCAAGGGAATGTTTGCCTTGTCACAGGCAGTAGCCTACTACTAACATGGCTGCATTGTTGGTATAAAAACTCCGTATCTGAGCCTGATAGTGTATACCTCTTGTCCATCCTTCTGTCAACAGGAGGTACCAAATTGGGAGACTTTAGGATGTTTTGGTCTGCTTCCCAAGGATTTGTGAAGGGAATAGACAGTCTCCTGGACTCTGGGATGTCACTAATTTCCACATAATCAGGCTCCTCTTGATACTCCGTTGCCTCCTCCATAGGAAGCTGGAGGTTTTAGCCACCTTTCTGTAAAACAGATAGTGGGAAGGGGACTCAGAAAGCCTAGGAGGAAATACCAGAAGGCCTGCTGGGGAGATGTCCGGTTCCACAGGCACATCAGACTTTCACCATCATCTTCAAACCCCCTTCCTCCTCAAACTCCGGTTCATAAAAGTCTTCAGGGGTGTAATCTTGAACTGGGGAACCAACTGAACTGAACCCCTGCCAAAGGTGCGGATCAGTCGGAACCCGGGCGAAAGCGATTCCACAATCTGAATCGCTCTGGCTATTTCCTCGGCTGGTGGAACATGAACCTCTGGATCCAAACCGGTGATTTTTCTTTGCGTTTCCTTTTTGTAGAACCGTTCACTCAGGATTGGCTCTCCTTTTGCCCGAAGAAGTATCGCCCTGGTCAGAGGGCACTCCTTCTAGTTCAGTCAAGAACTGAATCGGGCTGGCCATCGGGTCAGCGGACTTCTCGGCCTCCTTTTCCTAGAGACTACCTAATCTCTTCTCAGCAGTGTAGATTCAAGAAATTTTTACAAATTTGGCAGTCTGTATTGAGGTGTTCAAACCCCAGACAATAAACACAGGTGGTGTGAGGATTGGCCTGTAGAAGACCTCCCACACTCACTGCAGTGTTGAAATCCAGTGGGCCCGTTTTTCCTTGAGTTTCTCAGACATGGCTAACCTAACCAAACTTACCCTTTTTATGGCAACCGCCAGGCAAGATTCCCATATTGGTTCCTAACCATGTTACGGGTATTGTAAAAACTGTTCAAAACACATTTTTCTTTAGAACCGATAGGACGGTAACCACACACTAAAGTAAAACACAAGAATTCACTACAAGTGATCGGTTCAGCGAACTGATCTAACACTTTACAATTTCAAACAGAAAATCAGACAAAACCTATTTAATACTCACGGTACCACAGACAGAGACTGGACCGACTATGTGGAATAAATTCAGTTTAAAACCGACAACAACGACTTTCGAACCAAGCTGAAGGAGAAATCTCCAGAGCGACTGTTCAGTGAGATAAAGAATCTGATGGTTGAGTTTCAAAGGTTGCAGACAGAGACCTCAACGAGCTCGAGCTCAGCATTCTCAGCTAGTGGTCAAACAGGGATTCAGCATGTTTGCAGTTCATTTTGCATCACCAGGTAAGAAAAAGGTTTGTCTCCCATACGATGCACAGTGGTAATGCAAACCTCACCAACAACTAGCACCAAATCTGGCCAATGGAAAATCATGTACACAAATGCTCACAGCCTGGGAAATAGATCCCAGACCTGCAGGCAATAATGTCAGAGACTAAACTGGACATAGTAGCAATTAGTGAGACATGGTTTACCAGTAACCACCTAGGAGACTTCAGTACCTGGCTATGTATTGTTCCAGAAGAAGACGAGGTACAAAAAGGGGAGGAGTGGTCCTGTATGTCAATGAAAATATCAAAGCTACAGAAATTCAGAATACACATAAGGAGCCAGAAGAACTGTGGGTCACCCTGGAAACAGGAAATGGGACAGCCATAAGAACTGGGGTTGTCTACAGGCCCCCAGACCAGGGGAGGACACAGACACATTACTGTTAGAAGATATACAAAACATGACAGCTAAAGGGAGGTTCTGATAATGGAGACTTCAACATGCGGGATACAGATTGGTCAATACCAGCAGGAACATCTGCCAGAACTAGACACATAGTGGATTTCCTGCAGGGGAGGGCCTCAAACAACTGGTACAGCAACCCACAAGAGACAGGGCTATCCTAGATCTAGTACTGACTAACAAGGAAGGGATCACAGATCTCCAGGTGAGAAGGTCACCTGGGGCCAGTGACCATCACATGGTATGGTTCAGTTTGGCTACTACATCTAAATCATCCCATTCCAAGGCAAAAATATGGGACTTCAGAGGAGCTGACTTTGATAAGATGGCCAACAGAGTTAAGCTAGCCCTGACAAAAAGAAACACAGGTGAAGGGTACAGGCAAAGTGGGCAAGCATTAAGGATGCAATACTTGAAGCAACATCCCATTGTGTTAGACAGAAAAGGACGTGCAAAAGAAGAAGGAAACCACTTTGGTTCTCAAATACAGTAGCAGAAAAGGTCAGAGCCAAAAGGCTGGCCTTCAGGAAATATAAAGGACACAGCGGGATGAAGATAGGGGCATACCAAACTGCCCTAAGGGAAGCAGGGCAGGCAAAGTCCCAAACTGAGGAAACACTAGCACAAACAGTAAAAGAAGGTGACAAGACTTTCTATAGATACATTAGTGAAAGGAGAAAGTCCAGAGGGTAGTTGCTAAGCTTAATGGAGAAAAGGGGCATGTGAGGAGGAGGACCCTGTAAAGGCATCTATCCTAAATAGATACTTTTGCTCAGTATTTACTGAAGAGAAGGTAGGGCAGGGCCCACAGCTCAACATCATGGACACAGGGGAGGAGGTGAGCTCTACTCCCTTCACAAAGAAAGGGTCCTACAAGAGCTTGCTAAGCTCAGGGTGGATAAGGCAATGGGACCTGATGGCATATATCCCAGGGTACTTAAGGAGCTAAAGGTGGAACTAGTAGAGCCATTAGCAGAACTGTTTAGTGAGTCTCTGAGCACAGGAGAGGTCCCAGAAGACTGGAGAAGGGCTCATGTGATCCCGCTCCACAAGAGTGGTAGCAGGGAGGAGGCGGGAACTACAGACCAGTCAGTCTTACCTCAGTAGTGGGCAAGATTATGGAGGCACTCCTTAAGGAAAGGATAGTGCAACACCTGGAATCCATAGGGGCACAGGATCCAAGACAGCATGGGTTTACAAAGGAAGGTCCTGTCAAACTAATCTCATAGATTTCTTTGACTGGGTAACCAGAGTGGTGGACCAAGCGGGAGCAGTTGATGTCGCCTACCTTGACTTCAGCAAAGCTTTGACACTGTTCCACATAGAAGATTGCTAAATAAGCTGGGTAGGCTCGAGGTGGGTCAGAAGTTGGTCAACTGGGTGGCAAACTGGTTGACGGGCAGAAAACAGAGAGTGGTGGTAAATGGTATACAGTCAGAAGAGATGCAAGTCACAAGTGGGGTACCTCAGGGATCAGTCCTGGGGCCAGTCCTCTTCAACATCTTCATTGGTGACATTGCAGATGGACTAGAGGGTAAGGCTTGTCTGTTTGCAGATGACACCAAGATCTGCAACAGAGTAGATGATCCAGATGGGGTGGGCAGAATGAGAAGAGATCTGGATAAACTAGCAAAATGGTCAGAAAAGTGGCAACTGGGATTTAATGAAAGAAGTGCAAAATCATGCACATAGGGAAGAGAAACCCTGAAGCCACCTATAGGCTGGGAGGGAGTTGCTAGCAGTCACAAAGGAAGAAAGAGACTTGGGCATCATCATCACTGATGACCTGAAATCATCAAGCAGACCTCTAAAGCAGTAGGTAAGGCAAGGGGGGTGTTAGGGTGTATTAGTAGAGGGTATATCACAAGTCTGAAGAGGAGAGTAATAATCTCTTTAAGACACTGTTTAGGCCCCATCTGGAGTACTGCTGTGCAGTATTGGAGGCCACACCTTCACAAGGACATTAACCAAATTGAGGCAGTCCAGAGAAGGGCAACCAAAATGGTGCAGGGACTGCATCAGAAGACATATGAGGACAGATTAACAGAGCTCAATATGTATACCCTTGAGCAAAGGAGGGAGAGAGGTGATATGATCGAGGCATTCAAACACCTAAGGGCATAAACAAGGTGAAAGAGTCTAACATGTTTAAATATAAGAAAATAGCAGGACAAGAGGACACAGCAAGAGATTAGAGGGAGGCCGATTAAGGGGAATGTGAGGAAATTCTTTTCACAGAAAGGGTGGTGGATGCATGGAATGGCTTACCACAAGAAGTGGTGGCTATGAATACAGTGCAGGGCTTCAAACAGGTATGGGATAGGCATAAGGAGCAATACAAATGACTATGAATAGATAGGCCACTGACAGAGCAAAGGCCAATGGCACATTTATAAGGTAGAAAAGAAATGGGCAGACTGGATGGCCTTGCGGTCCTTATCTGCCATCAGCTTCTATGTTTCTATTCTATTCACTGCATAGAAAGTTAACCCTTTGTTCTCTGGTGCAGTTTAAAGGCTGGAGCTAACTGCAATAGTCAGAATACAGCAAGACTTCATGTTGTTTGAAAAGTACATTATCACACATACGTTGGTCCTGTCCAGTGTTACTATCCTTCTGGAACAGCACACTATTAATCTGTGAAAAGACAACTAAACATGAAGTTTTATGCACAGCTAAGTTTGCGATTCTGGGGATTTGCTCAGAACTCTCACAACATTCTTTCCAGCAAAAATTATGGATGCATGCAGCATTCATTACAGCAAAAATATCATTCTGAGACATTGGAAAACACGAGACACCAACAGTGAAGGAATGGCTACAAGATCTTTACAGTAGAGCTAGCTATGAAAAGGTAACCTACACAAATATGAACAGACTAGATAAGTTCTTATCCATTTGGGAACCATTTTTAAGCAATTAAAATCTTTAAGTTGTATTATAAGTTGTGTTATCTGTTTTATTGTTAATAAGCACATGGTTTGTAACATTCCAAATGCTGTTTATTTCTTTTCTTGGCTTATGTTAGTTTTGCAGTAGCGTTCAATAGTATTTAGTTTATATACATTTCAGCTAGGTTTTGACAGAATTAGAATTAGGTTTCACAGTTTTCTATTATGTTCTTCATTAGAATTAAATGCTATTGTGCTACTGGTTTAAAATGCTTTGAACTGTACACATCTTTATAGGTATTGTTTTAGTGCTCTGTTATGTATTTTATTCTCAACTAGAAAACTTGGTAAAATTATGAATTACAAAAAAAAAAAAGGATAGGATGGGGTTGGATACCCAGGGACCGGGGTCTGCAGGAGCAGATGGCCCGGGAAAGTGCCTGGCAGGTGGGCCTGGAACAGTTGGTCCAGCGGCAGCAGTCCCAACGAGGGACGGCATCTGGGAGAGGGAAAGGGATGTTGCCTGGTGTCGGCGTCCCAGGGACAGACGTCAGGTTGTCTGGCCCAGCAGGAGGGAGACCTGATGGGAGCGTACCTACATCCTCCATATCGTCCGGAAAGGAGAGGTAAAATCCTGGGGTCAAGCAGAGGAGATGCTGGGGCCTTGGAGGGCAGTGAATGCTGTGGGGAGCAGGGATGCTGGACAGAATGGTAGGGTCCAACGTCGACTCTGACGCCGTGCGACCGTTGGAGGGCCGATGTTGACTTACCAGCGAGTCTGGGTGGATGCTGGAGGAGCCGTCATCTGACTTAGTGGAACCATCGCCTGAGGCAGGCGCGATGGAGGTAGGGTCTGGTCACGTGGCTTGGGGCGTCGCTGCCCGAAGTGACAGCGACTTGGTGGCCTTCTCCAGGCGGACGTCAGAGGACCCGGCGTCTGGCTTACCACAGCCACTTGCACCAGTGAGCGCGTGGCGACCTTGCTGGGCTCTGGAGACCTCCTTTAACCCGGAGACACCAGCGAAGGCCTGGAGCCCGAGCCATGGTGGGGTTGTCGACACCTTGGAAGCCTCCAAGATGTCCGGCATGGAGCGGTCTCCCGGGGACGTTACTGCGTGAGCACGCGACCCAGCCGGCGTCGTGGTGGCCGAGGAAGTGGAGTCCCAGTCCGCGTGCTTCTCCTTGTCTTTCTTTTACGGTGACCTCGGGCGAGTTGAGGCCTGACAAAGCTTCTTCAGCTCCTTTTCCATGGAGATCATTTCTTTTTAAGGATGTGGGCCTCCAGAGACTGCTGCCTCGATCTGCGAGTGGCAGCGTTGCTCAGGCAATGCTGGCACTTCTCCATGGGTGATCGGACCTAGACAAAAGAGGCACTGGGAGTGTCTGTCCTGTTCAGGGAGTTGGGCGCCGCATGAGTCGCACTTATTCTTGTGCAACGGAGGTGTAGGGATGACATACACTGCAGAAATAGCTGACAGAATTTGAGAAATCGAAGAAAAAACAACGGTAAAACTACTGACGAGCAGTTGAACTTAACCACGAGGTGCTTACACAAGCTAACAGCGGAAAGAACTGGAAGGCGGGCGGGGCGTCGGTCACCTGACGTGGGGCAGTCCTCGCCAGAGACTGCTAGCTAGAATTTTTCCGTGGGGTCCTGATGCCTGCCGGCTTCAGTCCTATATGTAATTACCTACTGCAAGAGCCCTCTCAAGTAAAATCTCTAACTACCTACTAACTACACTTACAGTACCATAGACAGAGATCTGAATACCGAATAAAATAAGAAAAGGCGGTTGAAACCGACTGATTTTACTTGAACCGGCGTGAAAGAGAGACTCTCGGAGCGACTTCACAATTAGGCGGAGTAAAGAATCTGACAGTTACACTGAAGAGTACCTGAGACAGAGGTTTGAAAACGAGCTCGAGCTCAACGTTCTATGCCTTGGCAAGACTTCATGTTGTTTGAAGATACTTTCTCTGATCCACACCTGCCCATTGTTGCTCAATAATTTGGTAACACTGTTGCTGAAAAGGATGCAGAGTCGAATTGGCATCCATCGTCTCCATGGTCCGTGCTTCCTGAGCTGTGAGGGTCTACATGTCTCAGCTATCCAAAAAATAGACAAGGACTTATTATCAAACAAGGAGGAAAATGGAATCCTGACTTGGACTCCATCCACTTCCTTTCCTCTTCCTCCTCCTCCTCCATAGAGGAGGGAATGTCCACCTCATCTGAGAGCCATTCTTAAAAAAATTTAAGGTCAGAAACTTCCCAAGATCCCGTAAATCTCATCCTGGCCTTCTAAGAAGGCAGGATCAGGGTCTGCCTGCACATCTGTTGTTGCAGCCTAAGCTTGCTGCGCCGCACCTGGACGTGCCTGTGTGGGCCCCTCCCCAATGTGAGGGCCAGATTGGGGTCAGGTGTGTCTGCTAGGATGTTCTGTGGGATATCGGGCCCAAGCTCACTCAGTAACCACAAAATTAATTTTCGCAATTCTGCTTGCCACTGCCAACTTGAGAACCAGGTGCTTCCCTCTCTGGGCCAGAAGACTGGCTAGGGGTGCTGAGCAACACAATGAGAAAAAGGAACCCATGGGACAGGGCCTCATCACTCTTTTGCAGGTCTTGCATCGTTTCATGATTAATGGTCTCCGATAAGCCATGGTGCCAAAAGAGAGATAATTGTGTGTCAAGTAACAATTGTAAGGTAAAATAACATTATTTAGCTCCAATATCTGGATATAGCTTTGCTGGGCTAAAACTCTCTACTGAGCTGTATGCAATAATTATTGCGCCAAACGGTGCTAAATAGGCATGCGCACTCACTCGCGGGTGCGCAGACATCAGTGTGCTTGTGCATGCACAAGCAGGCGGCAAGTCATAACACAATTTATAGGTTATTGCATTGCACTAACGACAGCGTGCCTGTGAAGAAAGGCGGAAACCGCCTGAGAAGCCACGCCCAGTCATTAATGGTGGCTGCGCAAATGGGGAAAAAACAGAGGGCTACGGAGAAAACAAAAAACTCCCGAGGACTCGAGCCACATTGGTGACCCATGTTGGGGAATGAGTGCGGCGCCGGGCGAGTCAGCAGGGGAGGAGAACGATCAAACATCCCAAGAATTACTCTCCTTTTCTGGGAGAGGGATTTCAGCAGTCGGTGCATGCCTGGCCCTAGCAGAGGCTGGGAATGGCTTACTGATGCTGCCAGCGTGTGGTCAGAGGTGGGGCAGACACTTGCCAGGACAAGCAGGGAGCGTCGCGCTGCAGCGCCAGTGTCATGCATGCTCCGCCTCTGAGGTGGCTGTAAAACTGAAGGAGAAAAGATTGCTCCAGCAGGATGATGGAAGGCACCTGCAGGTCCTGCCCTGAATAGATATGGCGCCAACATAGAAACATAGAGGTTGATGGCAGATAAGGACCGCAAGGCCCATCCAGTCTGCCCATTTCTTTTCTACCTTATAAATGTGCCATCGGCCTTTGCTCTGTCAGTGGCCTATCTATTCATACTCATCTGTATTGCTCCTTATGCCTATCCCATTTGAAGCCCTGCACTGTATTCATATCCACCACTTCCTGGGTAGGCCATTCCATGCATCCACCACCCTTTCTGTGAAAAAGAACGTTGTCACATTACCCCTTAATCGACCTCCTCTAATCTCATGCTGTGCCCTCTTGTCCTGCTATTTTTCTTATATTGAAATATGTTAGACTCTTTTCACCTTGTTAATGCTCTTAAGGTGTTTGAATGTTTCAATCATATCACCTTTCTCCTCCTTTGCTCAAGGGTATACATATTGAGCTCCGTTAATCTGTCCTCATATGTCTTGTGATGCAGTCCCTGCACCATTTTGGTTGCCCTTCTCTGGACTCCCTCAATTTGGTTAATGTCCTTGTGAAGGTGTGGCCTCACTACTGCCGCAGTACTCCAGATGGGCCTAACCAGTGTCTTGTAAAGAAGGAATATTACCTCCCTCTTACGACTTGTGATACCCCTACTAATACACCCTAACATCCCCCTAGCCTTACCTACTGCTTTAGAGGTCTACTTGGATGATTTCAGGTCATCGGTGATGATGATGCCCAAGTCTCTTTCTTCCGTTGTGACTGCCAGCAACTCCCTCCCAGCCTATAGGTGGCTTCAGGTTTCTCTTCCCTATGTGCATGATCTTGCACTTCTTTGCATTAAATCCTAGTTGCCATTCTTCTGACCATTTGCTAGTTTATCGAATCTCTTCTCATTCTGCCCACCCCATCTGGATCACCTATTCTGTTGCAGATCTTGGTGTCATCTGCAAACAGACAAGCCTTACCCTCTAGTCCATCTGCAATGTCACTAATGAAGATATTGAAGAGGACTGGCCCCAGGACTGATCCCTGAGGTACCCCACTTGTGACTTGCATCTCTTCTGACTGTATACCATTTACCACCACTCTCTGTTTTCTGCCTGTCAACCAGTTTGCCACCCAGTTGACCAACTTCTGACCCACCCCAAGCCTACCCAGCTTATTTATCAATCTTCTATGTGGAACAGTGTCAAAGCTTTGCTGAAGTCAAGGTAGGCAACATCAACTGCTCCCCTTGGTCCACCACTCTGGTTACCCAGTCAAAGAAATCTATGAGATTAGTTTGACAGGACCTTCCTTTGTAAACCCAGGCTGTCTTGGATCCTGTGCCCTATGGATTCCAGGTGTTGCACTATCCTTTCCTTAAGGAGTGCCTCCATAATTTGCCCACTACTGAGGTAAAACCGACTGGTCTGTAGTTCCCTGCCTCCTCCCTGCTACCACTCTTGTGGAGTAGGATCACATGAGCCCTTCTCCAGTCTTCTGAGACCTCCTGTGCTCAGAGACTCACTAAACAGCTATGCTAATGGCTCTGCTAGTTCCACCCTTAGCTCCATAAGTACCCTGGGATGTATGTCATCAGGTCCCATTGCCTTGTCCACCCTGAGCTTATGAGCTCTTGTAGGACCCTTTCTTTTGTGAAGGAGTAGTGCTCACCTCCCTCCCCGTGTCCATGGTGCTGAGCTGTGGGCCCACCCTACCTTTTCTTCAGTAAATATTGAGCAAAAGTATCTATTTAGGATAGATGCTTTTACAGGAGTCCTCCTCCTCACATGCCCTCTTTTCTCCTTTGAGCTGCAATACCCCTCTGGACTTTCTACTTTCACTAATGTATCTATAGAAAGTCTTGTCAATATCTTCATTCTTTTACCGTTACGTGCTAGTGTCTCCTCAGTTTGGGACTTTGCCTGCCTTACTGCCATCCCTGCTTCCCTTAGGGCAGTTTGGTATGCCTCCTATCTTCATCCGCTGTGTTCCCTTATATTTCCTGAAGTCAGCCTTTTGGCCAACCACACTGGATCTGGTCTTGGCAGAGTTTGAGGTGCCCGCCAACCCAGCAGAGGGAGCCCTGGAGGTATCGGTCGGTGTCGACTGGTGGACGCGGAAGATGGGACTGGGGCTCCCTCCAGAGATAGGGCCGTGAGCAAGGTGGATAAACAAAGCAACCCCAAAAAAAAAAAAAAATCAACCTCTGAGGAACACCAAATTCAAATTAACTGAGGAAACAAACAAGAAATACAAAACCTGAAGGTGAAGGGGTAGGAACCGATCCCAAAGCACCCCACAGAAACCCTACACTCCCAGAAATAAATGAAATTGTGCCTACCTGTGGCACCTTTTGTTTTTTTTGTTTTTAATGGAGCCTTTAAAAACACCCTTACAAGGCAGAAATAGCTCCCAATCCACACATGGAAATGGGAAAAGGCAAGTTATTCAATTTGAAAGGCACAATTTTAATTTAGGGGTGCTCCTGAAAACAGGCAGCCCCAACTTACTATGTAGAATTGCTGCTCCAAATAAGTCTTGAAATCTTGAAACTCGAGAGAAGATAAAAGTAGCTCTGTTCCATTCAAATGGCACAGCTTAACTGGGGAGTTGCTGCTGCTTGGAATACTCATGTGCCAACATTCTAAAGCTTGGGTTGTGCCATTTCCATAGTAGGGGTACAATACCCAGTTATGATTACCCACTGACAGCATGGAACGCTGCAGAAAACATTTTGGGGGTTGTGAGAAGCAAGTGGAGAAAGCTAAAAGCTCTCATGACAGGACAGGAATTGTTCAGGTCATATCAGAGGGTTAGCCAAAACCCTACTGAGCATGCTCCAAAAAACATTTACATCCTTTTAACTCTGGAACCGTTTAATATTTTGTTCACAAAACCTTTGAAAGGCACTACCTTGGCAAAAGCCACTTCTACCCTAGAAGTTTCAGAAAAAGAATTGCATTCTGCCCAGGCTGTAGGTGACAGCAAAAAAATGTGTAATAAGTATTGGAAAAATTCAGTCATTAAAGGTGATAGGAAAAGTACAGTTACGTAAGAACTTATCGTAACAGTAGATCTTCGAGAGAGGTTCCTGCAGTAGGTTATAACATGTGAGACTAGCACCACCTGGCATCAGGACCCAATGGCAGACATTTCCAGCAATGTCCGACAGGGCACTGCCCACTCGTCACATGGCGATGTCTGCGTGACCCTATATAGTGGACGGTCCCTTCCAGCCCACAGTTCTCCTGCTGGAGCCGGAAGGAGAGGAAAGCATGGTCTGGAGACCAAAAGAAAAAAAACTGGGGAAGGAGGATGGAAAACATGACCTACAGCAGGAACCTCTCACGAAGATCTACGGTACAGTAAGTTCTTTTCGTAACTGTACTATCTTACTTCGAGAGGGTTCCTGCAGTAAATCATAACATAGGACAGAATCCCAAGCAGTCCCTCAAAGAGACTGAGAGAAACATGGGAGGAGGAACAAATTAAAGACCAGAATGGAACTGGCCTAGGACAGAAAGCCCTGCAGAACAGCTAGGCCAAATCCAGCCCTTGACTAGAAGCAATGTCCAGACTGTAATGCTTGGTAAAGGTATGGACGGAACTCCAGGTAGCTGCCGCACAGATCTCTGCTGCAGAAACATTACGGAGAAAGGCTGCGGATGCAGCTACGCCCCTAGTGGAATGAGCCTTGACAGACCCGGCAAGGGTTTTTCATACTTCTGATAACAGAAGCGAATCCAGTTGGCTAGCCACTTGAAAGGTACTGCTTAAAACGGCTTTGCCCAAAGACTTGGAAGCAAAAGGAACAAAGAGCTGGTCATCCTTACGTGTCTCTTTGATCCGAAAGGTATAACACTGAAGGATACGGTGCACATCCAGTGTATGCAACAGAGCCTCACCTCTATTTGTTCTGGATGGGTAGTACAGGAAGCTTGACTGACTGGTTCAGAATGAGCTCCAATACCACCTTAGGAAGAAACCAAGGATGAGTTCTGTGGACCGCCTGGTCCTTGTGAAAAATAAGGTATGGCTCCTTACAAACCCAGAGCCTGAAGCTCAGACATTCTTTGAGCAGAAGTAAGGGCAACCAAAAACAGCACCTTCCAAGACAGGAAGACAGATCACAGCTCATTGCTGGTTCAAAGGAGGGACAGTGAGCTTCTCCAACACAAAATTAAAGTCCCAAGGTGGTGTAGGGCTGCGGATGAGGGTTTCAGATGGAGAATCCCTTTCAGAAAGGTTTTGGAGATCTCCAACTGGACCACGGGTTTACCATCCATCAGCACATGGTACGCTGAAATGGTCAAGTGAATCTTCAAAGAAGAGTAAGAAAGCCCTGAATCTGATAGATGAAGCAGGTATTCCATGATCTGTGGGGCTGAACAAGAAGGGGTCCCAACCCTTGAAGCCGCCCAAATAGAAAATCATTTCCACTTCATGCATAAGTGGATCTTGTGAAGAAGAAGAAGAAGAATCAGCATTTATATAGTGCTTTTCATACATCCAAAGCGCTTTACAAGCAATGCAAGACTGGTAGTGAAGTGACTGAATGTGTGGTGGCAGCCATATCGCACATCATCACCCACACACAGCCTGGATAATTGCATGAACCAGTTTATGGGAAGGGAATGTTGGCCAGGACACTGGGAATATTCCCTACTCTTTCTTGAAGAGTGCCCTGGGTTCTTTACTTCCACCTGGACACCCACCAGGACAACACCAGGATGGGTAGAAGGGACCTCGGTTTAACGTCTCATCCGAAGGACGGCACACCCCAGCAGTACAGCACCCCCAATACTGCACTCAGATGCCAGCGATTTTTAGGTGCAAGTCAATCCCGGTGTGGGACAAGAACCCATGACCTTCTGGTCCAGAGGCGGATGTGCTACCAACTGAGCCACGCTGACAAGGCTTTCTAGCATCCACAATGACCTGAGCAACTCTGGATGAGACCGAAGCGAGAAATAGCCATGTCTGCAGGAGCCAAGCATGAAGATGCAGGGTCCTGAGCCCTGTATGTACTAGCCAACCCTTGTCCTGGGCTGAGAGGCTGTGCTTCAATGGAAGTGGAACTGGGGTTCCCCTGACAAGTGAAGGAGAAGTGAGAACCAAATTTGTCTGGGCCATAGAGGAGCAACTAGGATCATCCGTACTTGCTCTGTCTGGAGCTTGATGAGCACCCTTTGAAGAATGGGAAAGGGTGGGAAAGCATACAAGAATCTCCCTGTCCAGGAGAGAGACAATGCGTCATGCCAAAAAGCACCACGCTCTGGAACAAGCGAACAAAAAGCTTGGAAGTTTTGCGTTGGATGGGGAGGCGAATAGGTCTATTCTGGTCGCCCCATCTCTGAAATAGTGACTCTGCCACTTCCTGATTTAGTTCCCATTCATGAGCGAGGTGAGCGATCTGCTTAAATTGTCCGCCAGGATCGTTTCCTCCTGGAACATGCACTACTGAAAGAGACAGGTTGTGCTGAATTGCCCAGTTCCACACTCTCATCGCTTCCGGCAAAGAGAATAGGAGCAAGTGCCTTCCTGCTTGTTGAGTACCAGACTACTGACGTATTGTCCGTCTGGATGAGGAGTAGTCTCTTGGGAATAATGGTCTAGAATGCTTGAAGAGCATACAGGACCGCTTACATCTCAAAATATTGATGTGTAAGGACATCTCTGACTGGGATCAAATTCCCGAGTCTGATGGTTGCCCAGATGAGCCCCCAACCTGATTGGAGGCAACCGTGGTAAGGACTGCGGGGGTGAGCCCAAGCAGGAGGCCCAGGGACAAGTTCGAGGAATCCTTCCACCAGAGTAAATCCCTCTGAAGAGCAGAGGAAATGAGGACTGGCTGGTCCAAATGGTCCTGGAGCTGATCCACTGAACTCACAAGGACCATTGAAAGATTCTCATATGCAGCCTCGCCAGAGGAACCGTGGAGATCGGGGCCGCCATCAAGCCTAGAAGATGAAGGACTGGTAGGTATCTGGAGGAGGCCACGAAGGTGGCCTGCTCGATCACAATATCCCTCCGGGCCAGAGGAGGAAGCTCTGCCCTGAATCGTATCCAGAACAGCGCCAATGAACTGAAGCCATTGTGAAGGAATCAACGAGGACTTGGGGATACTGACAGTAATCCCAGTCTGAAAAACAGATCCAGGGTAAGACAGAGGGCCTCCGAAAGGGACTCCCTGGACAGAGCCTAAATGAGCCAATCATCTAGGCAGGAGAAAACTGTTATGCCCTGCAGTCTCAGGGCCACAGTCACCACCGCTAGACACTTGGTATAAACCCTGGGTGCCGAGGAAAGGCCAAAGAGAAGAGCCTTAAACTGGAAGTGCTCCCCTGGAAGGTAAACCACAAGAAGCGGCGGTGACAGGGAATATCGGGATGAGTAGGTAAGCATCCTGCAAGTCCAGAGTGCACAGCCAGTGATTCTCCTGCAATAGGGGCAGGAGGCTCTGGAGGTTAGCATCCTGAACTTTTGTACTCTATGAACAGGTTGAACCTGCTGAGGTTTAGGATGGGTCGTAGGTCTCCTGTCTTTTTGGAACCAGGAAAAATGGGAGTAGAACCCCAGCCCTCTGTGGTGAAGAGGGACTGGCTCTATTGCTTCTTTTAACAGAACCGCCCAAACTTCCTCCCTTGCTAGAAGAATCTGGTCTTTTGAGTAGGCTGACCTTTGTAGAGTAGACTCCAGAAACTCCAAGGTGTGCCCTTCTGACACTAGCTGCAGGACCCATTTGTCAGAGGTGATGCTTTGCCACTCCTGCGTGGTGGGCAAACCTCCCTCCGACTCCTCGCTCAAAGGCTGAGAAGGAGGTGGGCGGGGGAGTCAGGAGGTGGGAGACGGGCTGGGGAAGGATGGCTGGACCGCGCAGAGTTTGGAGGCGGGGAGGAGACCGTCCCGTGGCCTTGCGCTTACACTGGTGAAACAGAATGCGTTTACACGGCCTCCAGGCCCGCGTTCGAAAGGGCTGCGAGAATGGTTGCCCAATTGATATATGGACCTCACAGATCTAAGAGCTCGGCTGCGTTCCTGAAGGTCTGTGATGATGTCTTTGATGTCGCCACCAAAGCACCGAGCCCAAGGGGGCATCCTGAATTGCCGACTGGGCTTCACTGGCAAGGCCTGAAATGTGGAGCCAGGCATGCCGTCGAAGGGAGACGGCAGTCACCAAGGTTTGTGGCACCAAATCGACAGAATCATAGGTGGCGCCAAGAGCATACCTACAAGAAATTTTGACTGGCAAGTTCCTCCTTGAGTTCGAATCTGGCATCGATTGGATACAGTCCTCCAGCCTGGCTAAGGTGGCTTTCTGGTGAGACACCATATAGGCTACGTATTTTAGGGACACGCAATGTGCACATAGCGAAGAAAAACTTTCTTTCCAAACTGGTCAGCAGGCTCCGACTCTTTGTCAGGAGGAGAAGTGCTCATATCTTAGTGCGTTAGAAGCGGTCCTGAGCAGCAGAGATGACAATATAGTCCGCCTTCAGGTGCCCTGTCAAAAGGGGCCTCCTTAGGCACCAGTATAAGTCCTATCTGCTCTCTTAGGGACAGCTGAGATGGAGGTAGCAGTTGCCAGATGGTCTTGGTGAGGTCCGATCCATGGAGGAACTGGGATGGGGATAAAGCCTCCAGATCCAAATGCTCGGTGAGCCTTTGCCGCATAGGGTCCTGTTCCTCCGACTTCCACTCGTAATACTTTTGAATGGACCTCAAGAGGTCCGAGAAAGAAGGATCCTCATGTGGGTTTGGGAGAATCCTTCCCTACTAGGACTGGGG
The DNA here is from genome assembly GCA_016271365.2 of Neoceratodus forsteri. Taxonomy (NCBI): domain Eukaryota; kingdom Metazoa; phylum Chordata; order Ceratodontiformes; family Ceratodontidae; genus Neoceratodus; species Neoceratodus forsteri. The sequence goes on along the minus strand of CM028132.1, from coordinate 45,620,962 downwards.
ATTCGTGATCAGAAGAGTCCCGAGTCGGATTGTTTCAAGGTTCAAAATCCGGAAGTTGGATATCTTTAGGATCTGATCCCCTGACATGGACCGTGTCTGAATGAGAATCCACAGGGACGAGGACCTGGGAGAAGAGTGAGGAATTGGGGTCTGCTTGTGGAGGGGTTGTGAGATAACAGATGGACCAGACACCAAACTTCAGGTTCAACACACATCTGTGTGTGATGTTTATTCAGAATACAGGAAATAAGCTTCAGCAATAGCATATTCCTTCTTCAGTACATCGGTTGGCAGCAACAGACTATGAATGTCCTTTCTCTGCATAGCCAGCACCTACTAACTCTGATCTCTGATGCAACTACCAGTTGAGATGCAACCTCCACTCCATGCAGGCCCCATTTGCTTGGGTAGTGGGGCCCAAAAGAAAAAAAAAAAAAAACGAGCTATAAACAAAGAACCTCAATGCAGAATCACTGAAAGAAAAGTTGCCCCAAAGGGCACTGGTAACAAATCAAGTTTCAAAGAAATACATCATACCTATGTCCATAATGCAAAGCATCATGGGATATATGCAAATCATGACATTTAGACTTGTTCAGTTTACAGCAATTTACATGCATTTAAACAGCACAACTAACAATTTCAGTAAGTCACCTAGTACTTTTTACCATTATCAAAAACACTAGTGCCATGGTATTTTCAACATTTACATGTTTCATAAACATATGGTATATACATCAAGGTATTTTATGACATAGTGCTATTACGTACTAAATCCAACAACAATAAATGCAACCTGTTTTACATACACTTGGAGGTCACCACAATAACCTCCTTGCGAGGACCTGAGAGGAAAGGAAAATTAAAGAGGACACTATAGCATAGTCAAGAAAGGGAAGGGGTGCCTACAGGTGGCCAACCTTATGGACTAGAAATTGTGAAGGACAGATTAGACTATGAAACAGAAGAACTGTTGCAAAAGATTTAAGAAAAGGTCGATTCTCAAGAGTGGCAGGGGCTCCTTGTCACACTGCTTCTCAGGTCCAACACCAGCTCAGACCACGCCTCTTTCCACCAGGACTGCATAAAGTCCTTAAAATCTGTCTGAGGAGCCAGAGGGGTGGAGGCAGTGGGGGTGGCGGAGGAGGAGGGGATAAGCCCGGGAGGAGGATAGTGGTGCCCGTGATATCCCTGAGGTGCATAGCCCGGATACAATTGTAGCAGGGAAAATAATGCCCTGCTGTATGCCAGTCAGGCAAAGGACCAACCGAGGTATGGTCAGAGGAAACCCAGAAAGGTAGTACAGGGGCATACTGGGGTCTCAAGAAACCCCGGACATCAGAAGAGCTGACATCAGGCCAGCCGTCGTATATATGTGTAGCTGGTCCGGCAGCGGGATAGCCAGCGTTGGTGTTACTGTCAGCAGGACTGGCGGATCCGGCGTCGAAGCGGATCTGGTGTTGGATAGGTGGGTGGCAGAACCAGTCACAAGGTGTCCGATGAAGGACCGGGTCTGTCGAAAGGTTCGACGGAGGAGGCAGATGAATGGGTCCGGGAAGGAGACTGTTGTCTGAGGATCCGCGAAGCAACAAAGGTTGCTGGAATCGGCGATGAAGAAGGATCCAGCATAGGGTCATCGACCGGCCGGGAAGGACTCCTTCTGGCTTGGACAGAAGGCACCTCCTGGGCAAGCTCCAATGGAGGAGGAGCTTCCTGTCCTGAGACCCCTGGAGGGGGGGGTGTGATCCTGGGGTGTGCTCCACATCCAGGAGACTGGTGCTGTCTCCTCCAGGGTAGCGGGACTAGTAGATGTTGCTACCGGCGGGGAGAAGATGGGTCATCTTCCTCGGGCTCATCCGGACGTCGGGTGGGGTGACAGTCGTCCCCAATGGGAGAGCCGCATCTGTGCAACCCCAGAAGAGGTTGTCTGATCGGATGCAGGAGCAGGCGGGGCGGAAGAACCCGCCTACCGACTTAGTGGGTTCAGCCGTGCAGGACCCGAGGAGCCAGGGGCTGACTTACCTGCAAGAACTGGGAGCAAGGTGGTTCTGCTGGAGTTCTTGGACACTGCCTGGACAACTTTGATGGAAGGCGCGAGGAGAGGCCTTGCTGGAAGCCGGCCTGGAAGTCTCGGCCCTGGAACCCTCTGGATCATGTTCCCGCTCCCGATGTTTCTCCTTCTTCTTATGTTTGGAAGGAGAAAATGAAGAAGGTGAAGCTGAATCCCTGATCTTCTCCATTTGCTTCTCCAAGGAGACTAGGCGAGTTTTCAAAAGATGGACCTCCAGAGCCTGCTGCCTCCATTTCGGGTGGCCTGGTTAAGCGGTTGGCAATCTGAGGCAGGTGGCCAAGGGATGACCTGGGCCCAAAAGCAAAGTACGTACTTTCGGTGACTGTCTTTCTGCGGGATCTGGCTACCACACAAATCACACTTCTTTGGTGTGGGTGAAAACATAGAAGCACTTGCTCATAGCGAAAAACTCTAACGAGAAATGTTTGAAATTAAGGAAAATGGCGATTGCTATGTAGGTCTACCGCATGGTAACTGCAAACGATGGCAGGAAAGAACTGGAGGGCAGTAGCGGGGACCGCCACTATATGAGGGTCGCGCTGGCGTCATCACGTGACATGGTGGGCAGTACCCTGTTGGGCATTGCTGGAAAAGTCTGCCATTGGGTCCTGGCGCCAGTGGCGCTAGTCCTATATGTTATGACCTACTGCAAGAACCTCTCAGAAGTAAGAGCCGTTTTACACTTCTAAAGCCCTCTGGTTGTTATTATTGGTTACCCAGTATTCTGATAAGTTTTTGACCTGTTTATTTAATTAATAATCTAATTTGATTGCCTTTTAAGAACCTTGAATCCCTCTCTCTTCAGCAGTTGCTGCTCTCTCTCTTTTCATGCTGCTTGAACATTCCATGACATCACAAACACCTTTCCAGGACATTGAGATGAATAGCATGGAATGGGAGTTTCTGATGTCGTAGAATGTCTTAGAAATATGAAAATCAAGAGCAGTAGCTGGTGAGGAGAGTGGAACACTATGTAGATCTGAGGGCACCCCAAAGCTAGATTATTTATCAAAAATCATCAAAGCATGTCAGAATATGTAACTGGAATGGAAAGGAAGATGGCAGGGCAGTTAACTATGTAAAATCCTTTCCCATCTCTTTTAATGTAAAATGACATGGATCACTAAAACTGCACAAGCTGCTGTCACTTTCCACATACTGAGACCTTGCCTCCTAGACAGCGTATGCCAAATTTGGGGCAGTTTTGAACACTGCAAAGCTATTAAGGTGCAAAGTTAGATATTTAACACAGAAACTCTGCACCAGTATAATATAAATTATTAGACAATGCATAACCACATGATCAGAGATACCAGATGTATACCAGGAAAAAATTGTAATAATTTGGTTTTAGAATGTAGGTTCTAACGTTTTCTGTATTAAGCACTGTGCCACTGTCACCCCTCCCCTAAAAAGAAACACAAATGCAAGCAATTATTTGGAAACAAATATTTTACTGAAATAATACCTGAAACAATGAAAGCTCACTTACAAAATATATATCCTTAAATATATTACTTTTTCTTTAGGGTTTTTTTTTGTTTGTTAGAGAAGGAAGAAGACACATGACTAACCAATGAACAGTCTATCAGTTACATTTTAAAGGCAGAGCACGGACTTAAATAAAAGGCTTCAAACTCTGTTTACAAAAATATACTTTTCTATTTACAAAATCGAATGTTGTATACTTTATACTGTTATTGGTCCACTGAATATTGTCGGTGATGCAGAACACATATCTCTGTGTCTTATAAACAGCATCTATCTCGGCACTGCTAACAAATAAAAAGAAGCACCCTTACCTCCATGGCAGCTCCTGGAGGCACTGTCATAATTTTCTATACTGTCTCCCAAGGAAGGAAGGATCATAATTTGACCCTGGCGCAATCCTTCCACTTCCTTACTGCGCCCAACCCACCCGTCACGCCATTTTATGACATCTGTATAGGGAGGGTGCAGGGGCGCTCCATTCAAGTCTATGGAGCATGATTTACAAAACCCTTTCTGGCTGTTTAACTGACGTTTAGTGAGAATCAGAGCCAGTTCAACTAACAAGGCTCTTGTTAGTTGAACCCAGGCTCGATTTCACCAGATATCCCGATTAAACAGCCAAACTAATGGGTTGTAAATCACACTCCATAGACGTGAATGGCGCACACCCTGCACTCCTATACAAACATCACAAAATGTCAGCACAGGGGTGGAGCCAGCAATAAGGAAGTGGAAGAGATCATACAGTTGGCCCCTTGAGGGCAAATTATAATCCTTCCATTCCCTGGGGCAGTATGGAAAATTATGAAATTACCTCGGAGGAGCTCCCATGGAGGTAAGTGAACTTCTTTTATTTAACTTCTCATACAAAATGATCAAGAAAAGTTATTCAAAAGCATATGACAGTCCCCAACTAACATCACAGCTGCTGTCTGTGACATCACTGAGTGTTACAGTGGTAAACACTAGAATGCTTTTAAACAAGTACTACGAGGTCAGTTGGTGACAGTCAAATGCTTTTTATGCAGACATCTTTGATAGGCTGCTAACATGCACTTTATATCCTGGAAAAGAAACCTGGAATTTTATAAACTATAACATGTAGTCAGTCATACTAGTTGTAACATTACATTTATTAAAGCACATAAAGAAGTAACATCTAGGGCTGGATTTTCAGAGCTCCTGATATTTGCCAAACTACGGGAACAAAAATGGCGCAAGTGGATCGCCATGAGGGCCGCAGTTTCTCCTGCAGCTGCACCTTTTTCACTGCAGCTGCTCCAAAATGGAACGCCTAGTGGAACCAGGCATACCATCTCTCGTGAGTGGCAAGGGTTGAAAATATTTAAGTCTGCAAGTGCGGAGATTTCAGTTCACGCCAGATGCTGCGGCATAGGACTTAGTCCCAGGAGGGCTGAAAATCCTTGGCCTGTCTTTAAACATCCCACACCATTTGGGAAATACTTTCTTCAAGGCAACACAAACATAAAATACACATTAAACAAAAACAAGGGCAATATTGAGAATTAGCGTATCAGTACAAGTCTTTACAAAATTTAAGTAGCTTTAAAGCAGCAGTGCAATGAAAATGTTTTCAAAAAAACTAGTTTTAGCTACAGTTAAGAAAAATATTACTATACCTGTCAAATGCATTTGTCTAGGTACCTCATATACTCATTTCTGAGAATCTTTTTTTTTTTTTTTTTAAGTTTTGATCCTATCCCTTGCCAGGCCTACAATGCTATTTCTATACAAAATGTGGTGGCCATCTTTTTCTTGAGGAAAATTCAATTCAAACATTTACAAAATACTCAGATTTTGGTGGAATTAACAACTATACCACCAAATAAAATCGAACACGTCTGAAATCATTTATAGTTAAAAAAAAAAAAAAAAAAAGGTAGGGCCAAATGTTTTGCCCAATTTCATTGTAGTGCTGCTTTAAGTGATACATTTAGTGCTTCTGAATAATGAGGATTGGTAGTAATGAACAGTGAAGCCCTCTTTCTTCATCCATAGGTCATGCACATCAAGACAGCCTCATCGAGGTTCCTCATACAACTCAAAATTAAAAAGATTCTCAGAACCGACAATGATGAGATTCTGTACTTCAATTCAGTCTCTTTTTGTATTGAATTCAGATATCAGTTTAACCTCTGTGGTTTATAACCACAAGGGAGCACAAAAGTAACATTACAATAATACTGTGGTGGCCAATTCACCACTGGTTTATTAGAGCGGGTCCATGTGGCACAGATATACATTTAGTCAGACTTGCATACTGCAACATTACAACTCTGGGCCTTGTGCATATAATTCTGTCTGAGGTGTGGGGAAAACTGGGCTCCGTTACCCATCATTTGGTAGCTACACCCAAGTTATTTCTAACACAATCTCTGTAGTACTGTGAAAACAGCTCGGGCCCAAGGTCAGAAACATGCACATGCAACTCAGTTGCTGCAGCACATTTAAAACAATCTTTTCCTAGTATCCAAGATAACATTTTAAAATATGACATTCGTACACCTTTGAATGAGAACTCCATTCTGTTTTGTGTTTATACCCTCTTCTTGCATGAAAACATTTAGCTCCATCTCCCAGACTTCTCTGCCTTGAAGTGACAATGCTGTTTGTGACATCACAATCTTTTGCTACAGAAATGGCCACAGTCTCACAAAGAGAATTATAAAGTCAGCGTGGGGTAAAAAGCAAGAGGATGAGATGAAGTCTGAGACATAAAAGCCTGTTTTCATAAAAATGTCCTCTATTGTAAAGAATTGGGGGCATAAACACAGACAATTAGAAATAGCAGCGGAGTTGCATCTGAGTGTTATATTTTAAGTCTTCCGGATACTGGAAAACTGTTTCAATAAACTTTTCCTGTACAAAAATGGATGCTAGGTGACTCGGAACATCAAGTATCTGCACAAAACACACCTCTTCAACCAGGGCTGCTTCATCTATCCCATAGCAAACTGCAATGATGGAGCAGTAAGCCAATGGTGGGGGTACCACAAAAAGTCGAAAAACTGAAGCAAAACTTTGAGGAAAAAAAAAGATTGTAAAGAAAGCGTAAAAACTTGCAGATTGACTGACTCGATGAAAAGAGCAGAACTCTTGAAAGCTAGTCTCAAAAATTCTGTTAGTCAATAAAAGTTATCACCTACAACATATTTGATTTTTTGTTGTCTACATAATCGACTGGATTAACATGCTACTATGATTCTTTGAAAACTAGCAGAATCCTAATTAGCTAGAAGGGTTGAGAAGGATGAGACCTGTTCCTTCCAGTGGAAGAAAAGATCCGAGTGAAAGGAGGTAGGAGCTGAAGGACCACATGACTGAGTGGTGGTAGCAGTAGTAGAGCTTGAAGACTGTTTTGGTGACTGAGCATGCTCAGTTCAAGACTGTCAAGTGTGGATAGTAAACTAACTCTAGGTAGTTAGAATTGTAAATAATGGTGACATCCTTAGAAATTATGGGCAGGCAATTTTCTTAACCAGGTAAAGCCAATGAAAAAGATGTGAACTGTTAAAGATAATATCAATTAGTATTTAATACTGGAAGATTTTTTCATGTCCACCTACTAGCTAACGTTTTGTGGCCCTGGGACCACTTCCTCAGGGCCCACAGTGTCTATGAATAATACATATTGAGTTAGAAACTAGTTAAAAGAATATTTAAAAAAATGATGGTTTAAATAAAAAGTCTGAAGTGTCAGTGGACCAGGAGGAGGTGGCCCCAGGGCCACGAACCGTTGACTAGCAAGTGACAATGCAAAAATCTTTAAATATTCCATACTAATTGATCTTATAGAAGCCCCAGTCTTTCTCATTAGCTTTAATCCATTCAGAAATAGCACCACAGAGATGGATTCCTCCACATAAATTCCCCAGCTCTCTCACTTACTACAGAAAGGACATCCAAGTCCAACCCCTCCTTTGTGTACATAGGCAATTTTTCCTACCCAAAAAAAAAAGTTAACATTTGCAACAGCAACCAAACTACATGACTGCATATGTCTATTCTGTTATCTACATAACCCGTCCTGGTGTCCCACAGGAAACTAGTGTATTTTTTTAATATAATGTGGTCTATATCCCAGATTTGTATTCAATAAAATATGCATGTAAGTTGTTTGACACCGATTCCTAGTCTAATTTATGCAATGGCTATAGAACCTGTCAAATTAGATGTGGAAGTCAGCTGAAAAATAATATTCATAAGACAGGCACATCAGTGCAAAGGTACTGAAGGAACAGTTGCAACACAGGCGTATAGCCAGGCAAAAACAAACAAAAAGATTAGATGGGTTAAGCTGGCCCATTGGTATGGAGGGCTGAAGTGCTGGGCACCTTACCTCCTGCCACGCTGGTGACCCAGGTTGGGGATGGATGGAGCCAGGGTAGAGAGTATTAAGCATCCCTAGGACAGCTCTCCTCCCTTGGAGGGGGTCACTCTGTTCATCTGCCACCTGGAAATGTCTGGGTGGCAGCGCAGCAAGACCACACTGGGGGACACCACAGATGCAGGCTGCCAGAAGAGTCTCCATGGAGGCAGAGATGACACATTGCACCCACTGCATACAACGTAAGCCAAGTCAAAAACAAAGTGGGAAAAATCCCCAACTACACAATGAAGGTCTGATCCATCGGATCCATTGAGAGCCACGCAGGCGACCCCCAGAGTCCTATAGCAGAGGACGACAGAGGGAACGTAAGCCCAGAGAAGTTGGGTGACAGGACTGGTCAGAAGGAGATGGTTGGGACAGACAAAGCTGCAAAAATTGTAAATAAATAAAATATAAAATAAAAAAAAAAAATAGAAGGTTGGGGATGGCCTACAGGAAATGCATCATGCTATCATATGGGCGACATGGGGTTGTGCCGCAGACTCAGATCCCCATACTCCAGTGACTGGGAAGAGGCAGTTCCTATAGCAGCACTCTCCTCCTCCAAGGACAGGAAAATCAGCTGCCCTGCTCCTTGGGCCAAGAGATGTTGGCACATTACATGTCAATGCCTCTTGCAGCAGGTCACTGGCACCCTGTCAGAACAGGAGGGTTACGGATTCAGGGTGTGTGCGCCAGCATCACAGAAGCCAGTGAGTATGGGACATCTGAAAACAGAAAAGACTGCTTCTCCTCCAGGGTGGCACTTGACCTCAATGTCATCTACCCACTGCCCACAGGAGCCCACTGAACTCCATCCTGCCCACATAGGTAACCCTGACGTGGGAATAAGCCATAGAGCACCAGGCAGCAACAGGGTTGGGCATGGCTGGAGACCAGCATGGTGGTGTCAAGTGTCCATCTTTGGAGGACAGCAGTAGGAAAAAAAATATATAAAATATGTATTAATGCAAATCACCATAAAGGAATTAAGCTTAAGTAGAGCTGAAGGGTGTTATAGGTCTCAGAAACAGTGTGCAAAGGTTGAAACGCCAAACCTCCCTATTTTGCTGTTTTTAGCCTTTGCCAAGGTTTGTCATTTTCAACAGCTGTAGATGCTTGTAAGGCCCTTTTAATCTTACTAAAGTATAGCTTGACTATACTACTTCACGGTGATCTGCATACACTACCCATGATTCCCTGCATTAGCTGGTATGTAATTTTGTATTACCACAACTAGATGACTATCCTGATCGTAACATTTTTCTACTATGCCAGAGCTTTACATGGCTACCTTTCTGGCAGCTTCTAAATCTGGTGACTTTTAAACAGTACTTTTATATTGATTTGGCACAGAAAATAATAGACCAGTAAAGAACAGTTACGTAAGAACTTATAACAGATCTTCAAGAGTATCTCAGTCATCAGGTTACACTGTAGAAACTTCACCATTGAGGAATGGGAATCCACGGAAGATTTTCAGCAGTAAAACAGGGGCTGCCCACACCGTCGACATCAGCAACCTTATAAAGGCATGGGCAGCCCCTCCTTCCTCAGTTCTTTCCTTCCAGAGATGAAGGGAGCAAGGCTGATGCCCTGGGAAACCGAGGAGAGACCAAGGACCTGGCTCTAGTTAGAAAGGATGGAATACCGTAGAAAGCCAGGTCCTGAACAGGAGCACCAAGAAGGGGATGGTGGGAGGAAATCATACCTTATGACTGAGATCCCGCCAAGATCTACTGTTATGGTAAGTTCTTACGTAACTGTTCTATCATCCTCATGGATATCTCAGTCATCAGGTTACACTGTAGGAACGAATACCAAGCAATGACAGGATCAAACAGACAGTCTGGGAGGCTGCAGCTTCATAAACTTAAGACACGATCCTTGCAGCACAGCCCTGCCAAATCCTGCATGGGCTCGAGAGGCAATGTCCAACTGTAGTGCTTGGTGAAAGTGTGGACTGTACTCCAGGTGGTAGTCACACAAATGTCAGCAGCCAAGACCCCTTTGAAACAAGCCACTGAGGTAGCCATGCCTCCGGTGGAGTGAGCTTTGACACCACCAGGCAATTCTTTGCCATACTTATTGTAGCAGAACACAATGCAATTTGCCAACCATTTGGATAAACACTGCTTAGAAACTGAAGCGCCCTCTCTACCTGGGGCAGAAGAAACAAACTGCTTAAGACTTTCTGGACTCCTTGGTCTGAGGCAGATAATACTTCAAAGTTCTGTGCACATCTAGCGTATGGAGCAGTGCATCTCTGATTGGCATCGCTCAGGAAAATAAACAAGAAGGTGGATAGACTGAGTGTGAACTCAAACCACCTTAGGCAAAAAAACACAGGTTACTCACCTGTAACAGTAGTTCTAGAAGTGGTATATGTTGTTCATCCACACCTTGGAATGTCGCTTCCTCTAAATATCTTGCGGAAAGATCTAAAAGCTGGCTCCTCCCATCTGAGTGGTATATCCTCGCTCCGCCCCTTGACGCCAGATCTTGCCCGCTGGAAGCAGTGGTTGTGCGTTGAAGCCTGGGGAGGTCGGGTGGGTCAGTGTGGATGAATACATATACCACTCCTAGAACTACTGTTACAGGTGAGTAACCTGTGTTTCTAGGGATGTGGATATGTTGTTCTTATCCATACTCTTGGCAGACTCCTAGCAGTTCTCTGGGAGGAGGGACGCAAGGCGACACCCCTACTTAGGGAAGGTAGATTGAGAACTGAGGCCCCAAAACCAGCATCCCGTGTGACTCTAGGTCAATGTGGTAATGGGAAATTAAGGTGTTTATGGACTTCCAGGTAGCAGGCCTGCAGATTTCCTGGATAGGGACGCCCCTAGAAGCAGCCACCGATGCAGCAGTATGGCGGTGGAATGAGCCCTTAGCCTTATAGGAGGGCCCCACCCGCCAACCCATAGCAGAGATCAATGCAGAAGTGATCCACCTGCAATTGTCCACCAGGCAGCTTCAACACAGGTAACAAATAGATGGTGAACCTCTCCCGAACTCCAGCCGTGTGCTCTTTATAGGCGTTAGTCTTGGCTCAGTATGGAGCCTGTACTGACCTCCGAGTGTGATTGGGGTAATACACCAGCAGAGTCATCACCTGGTTCAGGTGAAACTCAGACACAACCTTCAGAAGGAACTTGGGTTGGGGTGCAGGACAACCTTGTCCCTGTGGAAGACCAGATAAGGAGACTCAACAGAGAGCACCAGCAGCTCCCAATCCTTCTGGCTGACGTGATAGCCATCAAGAAGGCGGTCTTCCATGATAGGTGTGACATCTCACCCTGTGCATTGGTTCAAATGGCTTGTCCATGAGCTTTGACAATACCAGCAGTAGATCCCGCGGTGGTGGTGGTTCACGCACCAGAGGGGAAATATGGTGAAGGCCTTGAAGAAATGCCAGACCGCTCTTCTCTGTGGCACCATCTGCTGAGCGGCACGCGCCTGTAAGCAGAGATGGCTGCCAGGTGCACCTTAAGGGTCGAGACCAAAGACCCCTTTGAAGAGAGACCAAAGGTAGTTGAGAATGCTAGCCACTGGACAGGACAAAGGGTTCACACCCTTGCCCTGACACCAAATTGAGACTCTCTTCCACTTGAAGGCATGGCACTTCCTGGTCGATTCCTTCCTAGATGCCTCAACTACAGTGAGGATCATCTTCGAGAGACCCAAAGCCTGAAATGCTAGCTGCTCAGGAACCAGGCTGTCAGGTGCAGGGATTGAAGGTCCAGGTGGAGGACCTTCCCTGACTGACTGAGAGCAGGTCCAGGCATACTGGAAGACGCCCAGGAGCTTAATGCTGAGGTTGAGGAGATCGGGTACCAGAACTGGCGGGACCAGCCTGGAGCCATCAGCATCACATGTGCCTTGTCCTTCCTGACTTTGACAAGCACCCTGTGGACCAAGGGAAGTGGAGGAAGGTATAAAAGAGGCCTGGGGTCCATGACCTCGAGAAGGCATCCCATACAGCGAGCCCTGCTGAGGGGTGGGCACAAACAGCCTCAGCTTTGCATTCTCCCTGAGATGAACAGGTCCACCCGAGTGGTGCCCTCTGGGAGAACAAGCTGTGTACTACCTCTGGATGGAGAGACCACGTGGGACGCCCGCCTACATAGCTGAGGGCGTCCGCCAGCTGATTTGAGGCTCCTGCCACATGAATAGCTTGGAGATCCACCTCCAGTCGGCACATGAGGGTCCAGATGCGGAGAGCTCTCTGCACAGAGGCCGGAGGCGTGCCGCCCTGTTTGTTGAGATAGTACATGGTCATGGTGTTGTCCACCTGGACATGAACCACTTGACCCGAAGGAACACAGTGAATGCAGTCAGAGCCAGCCGAACTGCTGGGAGCTTCAGCAGGTTGATGTGGCATCGGAGTTCCTTGAGGGGTCCAGAACCCGTGGACTCTCACGGTCTCCCATGTGGGCACCCGAGCCCATGGAGAAGTGTCGGTCATCAAGACGACCGTCAACTCCGGGCGGACAAATGGGATGCCCTCCTGCAGATGCTCTAGGACAGTCCACCACTAGAGGGCGTCCCACATCTTCTGGGTCACAGTGACCAGCTGGTCGAAATTACCTAGTCGCTGAGTCCACTGGCTGGCCAGCTCCCACTGAAGGGGGTGCATATGCCAGCGGCCCATCACACCACGGAGGTGCAGGCCACCATGTAACCCAGAAGTCACAGGAAGTCCCGGATAGCCGCAAGTGCCCAACCAGAAATGACTGAGCAAAGAAGGAGAGAACCTCTGCCCGCCCACCGGGAGCCTGGTCTGCTCGGCAACAGTCGAGCTCTGCCCTGATGAAGCAGATCACCTGTGAAGGCATGAGTCCGACTTGGCCTTGTTGACTAGGAGGCCAAGGTTGATGCAGGTCTGGAGGGCCAGATCCTGGACCTCTCCACCTCCAGTCTGGAGGAACTGCTATAAGCTAATCGACCTGATAGGGGACACTCTGACCCCTCAATGCCGAAGATGGGCCGCCACCACCACTGCAATGCATTTGTTGATGACCCTGGGGCCGATGACAGGCCAAACGGCATGGCTTGAAACTCAAAAGGGTTCCCTCTGCCCTGAAACGAAGGAACCATCAGTGTGACAGACAGATCGGGATGTGGAAGAATGCATCCTGCAGATCCAGGAAGCAGAACCACATGTTCTGCTCGAGAGATGGTATGATCTGAGACAGAGTTACCATCCTGAAGGTGCAAGACCTGAGAAATTGGTTCAGATCATGCAGATTTAGAATGGGGCACCAACCCCCGCCCCATCCGTTCAGGACCAGGAAGTACATGGAAATGAATCCTGGGTTGACAGGGGATCTGCATTCTCTGACGACTACCTCCTTGCAGAGGAGTTGGGTGATGTCGCCTTGCAGAGCCGACTGAGTGTGCATGGATACCTTCTCCTCCCGTGGGGAGTGGCTCGCTTGGTGGGTACTGCTCGATTCCTGAGGCAGCCCCTGACCGACCGCTTCCAAGACCCACCTGTCCATTGTGATAGCAGACCAGGCGGAAAGGAAGTGGCGGAGCCGCCCCCATGGATGACCCAGAGTGGGAGTGACGGGCATGGGGTGGCAATCCCCATACTGTCACTGTGTAGGCTTGGAGAAGGATCCAGCCAAGGAACCACTGGGACCTTTCCCTCCGGGCTTATGGGCCGCCAAAGCCCCTGACTTGAGCTGAGGGTGCCAAGACTGAGCCTGCTGCTGCTGCCCGATTGGTACTGCGGCTGCTATTGCAGGAGCAGAAGGTCGAAAGGGCTTATACTTCTGCTTTTGGAACTCTGGGATTCCTTCTAGGTGGAAGCAACAGAGTCCAAGGTGGCACTGACTTCTCAATGCGTTGAAGGTGACCTTCAACCCTGGACCAAACAAGTCGGTACCCAGGAAGGAACATCCACCAGTTTGTGCTGGCTGTCTGCCATGAAGGTCGAGACCCTCAGCCAGGCCCTGTGGCATATGACGACTGTGCGGCCACCACCAAACAGGCACAGGAATCCCAATGTCCAGAGTCGGTGGAGCTGCTGTTTTGCCACAGTTGACCCTGACCCCGGACCAGCTTGACCGTAGTTTGAAGGTCCATGGGGAGATGAGGAAGAAAAAATTACTCACCTTAGTAATTATGTTTCTTCTAATGGAGTCTTGCTGTATTCTGACTATTGCAGTTAGCCCCAGCCTTTAAACTGCCCTGGAGATAAAGGGTTAACTTTCTATGCAGAGCATAGAATGCTGAGCTCGAGCTCAGTTGAGGTCTCTATCTGCAGCCCTTTGAAATCCAACTGTCAGATTCTTACGAGCAAAAACTCACTAACTATCCTATGTGGAAATTGTAAAATTTTTACTAGCCAACTGAAAACAAGAGTTTTGAATTCCCAAGGAAGACTCAAGTCAGGAAACCCAAAACCAAAAACAATCCAAATAAGAATAATAATAAAACAAACACCCAAACAAAAAGAGGAGGGTATAAAAGAAGCACCCTGAGGTGCACACTGCACCTGCCCACCCACTTCCCAAAACAGGTTCTGAGAGGGAGGCAGGTCAGAATACAACAAGACTCCATTAGAAGAAATACAGGTTACTCACCTGTAACAGGAGTTCTAGGAATGGTATATGTTGTTCATCCACACTCATTGTCAGGTATCCTTGCCGCTTTAAATCTTGCGGAAGGTCTTCAGCTTGCTCCTCCCACCCACCCGGTGGTATAACTCTCGGCTCCGCCTCTATGACGCCAGATCTGCCCGCTGGAAGCCAGGTTGTGCGTCAAGCCGAGAACAGAACAGATGAACAACATATACCATTCCTAGAACTCCTGTTACAGGTGAATAACCTGTATTTCTAGGGACATGGATATGTTGTTCATCCACACTCATTGGCAGACTCCTAGCAGTTCTCCGGGAGGAGGGAGGCAAGACGCACACCCCCAATACTTACTTGGGAAAGAGAGACTGAGAACCGAGGCCCCAAAACCAGCATCCCGGCGTGACTCAAGGTCGATGTGGTAGTGGGTAATGAAGGTGTTTGCTGACTTCCAGGTAGCAGCCCTGCAGATTTCCTGGATAGGGACGCCCTGGAAGCAGCCACCGTTGCAGCAGTATGGCGGGTAGAATGAGCTCTTATCCTCTGGGAGGCTCCATGCCCGCCAACTTATAGCAGAGATCTATGCAGGAGGTTACCCACCTGCTTATCGTCCGCTTGGCTGCAGGTCTGCCAGATCGCGACTTCAGCGTAGGGTGACAAACAGCTGGCGAACCTCTCCTCGACTCTCAGCCGCGGCGCTCCTTATAATAAGCGAGCGCCCTCTAGGGTCCAGAGTATGGAGCCTATATTCGCCTCCGAGGTGTGATTGGGGTAGAACACCGCAGAGTCAACACCTGGTTAAGGTGAAACTCCGACACCACCTTCGGAAGGAATTTCGGTGGGGCGCAGAGGACAACCTTGTCCCTGTGGAAGACCAGGTAAGGAGACTCGATGGAAAGCGCCTGGAGCTCTCCCATCCTTCTGGCTGACGTGATAGCCACCAAGAAGGCGGTCTTCCACGACAGGTGAGAGAGAGCACACCTGTGCATAGGTTGAATAAGCGCCGCAAGAGCTTTGCCAGTACCAGCAGTAGATCCCACGGAGGTGGGGGTTCCCGCACTGGAGGGAAATGTGATCAAGGCCTCTCTGAAAAAGCGCCAGACCACCTTCCTCCTGTGTCACGACTGCTTCCCGGCCCGCGCCGGTAAGCAGAGATGGCTGCCAGGTGCACCCTTAGGGTCGTCGACCTAAGCCCTTGACTAGAAAGGGACCATAAATAGTCCAAGATGCTTGCCAAGGAACAGGAGGAAGGGTCCAAGCCCTTGCTCTACACCAAATGGAAAACCTTTTCCATTTGAAGGCATAGCATTTTCTGGTCGATTCCTCACGGGACGCCTCAACTACATTGAGGACCCTGTCGGAAAGACCCAAGGCCTGGAACTCTAGCCGCCAGGAACCAGGCCGTCGGTGCAGGGATTGAAGGTCCGGATGGAACACCTTCCCTGATTGACTGAGAGCAGGTCCGGGCGAGCTGGAAGCTGCCGCGGAGTCCTGGAGCTGAGACTGAGGAGATCTGGTACCAGAACTGGCGAGGCCAGTCTGGGGCTATCAGAATCACCTGCGCCTTGTCCCTCCTCACTTGAGAAGCACCTTGTGGATCAAGGGAAATGGGGAAAGGCGTAAAAGAGGCCGGGGTCCACTGCCTCGAGAAGGCATCCCTGCAGCGAGCCCTGCTGAGGGGGCGGGCATGGAACAGACTCAGCTCGCGTTCTCCTGGAGGCAAACAGGTCCACCTGAGGTGTGCCCAAAAGGAGAACAGATGCTGTACTACCTCCGCAGGAGAGACCACTCGTGGGATGCAGCCCCTATCCGGCTCAGGGCACCGGCCAGGGTGTTGGAGGCTCCTGCCCGTGAATGGCTAGAGATCCGCCTCCAGGCTGCGCACAGTGACCAAATGCGGAGAGCTCCTTGCAAGAAGCATGGAGCGGCCCCGCCTCTGGCGGTTTAGATAGTACATGGTCGTGGTATTGTCCGTCTGGACTCGGACCACTTGACCCCGGAGGAACGGAGCAAAGGCGGTGAGAGCTAGGCGGACCGCTCGGAGCTCCAGCAGGTTGATGTGGCATTGGAACTCCCCGCGGACCAGAGGCCATGAGCCGGTGTTCCCCAGATGGGCACCCCAACCCATCAGAGAGGCATCGGTCGATAGAAGACCGTCGGCTCGGGCGGACGAACGGGATGCCCTCCTGCAAATGATCTGGAACGGTCCACCACTGGAGAGCGCTCCACATCCTGTGTCACCGCCTAAGCTGGTCCAAGGGATCGTGAGCGCCAGGACCACTGGCTGGCCAGTCCCCACTGAAGGGCGCATGTTCCAGCAGGCCCAACGGACCACGCTGGTGCAGGCCGCCATGAGACCCAGGAGGCGCAGGAAGTCCCGGCAGAGGCGCAATTGCCCAACCAGAAATGATCGGGCAAAGGAGGAAAGAACCTCGCCCTGTCCGCGGGAGCGACGCCTGGCTTGAAGAGAGTCGAGCTGCGCCCGATGAATAGAATCACCTGCTCGCCTCGAGTTCGACTTGGCCTCGTGATAAGGAGGCCCAGTTGAGAGCAGACCTGGAGGCCAGATCTCTGACCACTCCGCCTCCTTCCTGGAGGAGCTGCTATCAGCCAGTCGTCCAGGTAAGGTACACCGGACCCCTCGCGCCGCAGGGAATGCTGTCACCACTGCCATGCATTTGGTGAAGACCCTGGGAGCTGGAGACAAGTCGAAGGGCATGGCTTGGAACTCAAGAGGGATCCTTCCGCGGAAGCGAAGGAATCTCTGGTGAGACGGACGGATAGGGACGTGAAAAACGCTCCTGCAAGTCCAGAGAGCAGAACCACACGCGCTCAGGATGGTATTATCTGAGCCAGAGTGACCATCCTGAAGGTTCGAGACCTTAGGAACTTGTTTAGGTCGTGTGGAAGTAGAATGGGGCGCCAGCCCCCGTCCGTTCGGAACCAGGAAGTACCTGGACACAAACCTGGGTCTGAAGGAGGTCCACCACCTCCTTCTGGAGGAGGAGAGCGTGTCGGCTCGACAGGCATGCCAGTGAGGCTGGGGATCCCAGAAGCTGACGGACGGCTCTGAAGGAGTGGTGCCTGCTCAATTCCAGAGGCAGGCCTCTTCCCACCACCTCAAGACCCACCTGTCAGTGACTAAAGCGGACCAGGCGGAACAGGTAGGCGAGCCGTCCCCCAGGGGGGACCCAGGGGATAGTGTGACGGGAATGGGGCGACACCCTTCAGCCCGTCACTGGGCAGGCTTGGAGGAGGGACTGGCCGAGGGACCTCCTGGGCCTTTCCTCCTGCCTCCTGTTAGAGGAAGCCGGCTGGCTTGGGTTTGGGATGCCAAGGCAGAGCCTGCTGGCCCTGGCGTTGCTGGGCCGGTGCTTGAGGCACAGAAGGGCCGAAAGGAGCTTAGGCTGTGGTTTGCGGCCTTTGTCCTTCTGTAGGAAGAGACCGAGTCCAAGGTAGCATTGGACTTCTCGATCCTCTGCAGGTGACCTTCCACCCCAGGGCGAAGAGGTCAGTCCCAAAAGGGAACATCGTCAACTTGTGCTGGGTATCAGAAGCAAAAGGTGGATATCCTCAGCCAAACCCTTGACCTATAACCCTGCGGCTAGCCACCGATCTAGCACATGAGTCCCCTATATCCAAAGCAGTCTGGAGCTGCTGTTTGGCCACTGCCCTGCCCTGGTCGCACCTGCTTAACCGTAGTCTGCAGATCGGCGGGAAGATGAGGATGACCTCATCCAGGGAGCCCAACAGGGCATGAGAAAAATGTGCCATGAGGGCGGCCGAACTGGCCTGGCGAAGGCCGAGAGGGCATGCGTAGACTTTTAGCCGACATAGTCAATTCCTTGGACTCCTTGTCAGGGGTTTGTCCATCCCAGCCAAGCGTTGCGTGGCGCGGCGCTGTCGGTAACCAACCCCTCAGCAGAGGCGTTCAAAAAACCGGACAAGGAACTGGGGACGCATACTTCCTGGCCATCCTGGCAGAAAAGCGCGGGCAGGAAGCAGGCGCTCACCCAAGCTCCAGTGCGGACCCACTATGGCCTCGGCCACGGAAAGGCCTCCGTGGAGAATCCCCTCGGTCCAGAATCTCCGTGAGGATACCTGGCCCGTTTGGAAGCAGGTTCGAGCTCCATCCGTGGACTCCGAGATGAGCGAAGCAGTCCTAGGAAGGCGGACAGGCTATCATCCATTGCTGACTGACCTCCTGAAGACTCAAGTCCAGTCGCTTGGAGAAAGGAGAAATCATCTTCGGACCGGAAGAGTCCTCGAAAACTGCCTCTGGCCTGAGCCACCCTTCACCTGCCGAGGTCGGTCGGGAGTGAGGGTAACTGACAGCCGATGGGGTAGACCCTTGGCCGACCGAGAATCTTGGTGAAGGCCCAGATGGTGGCTGTGGAGGCGGAGGTTCCACGGAATCGTTGGAGCAGCTAGTTTTGGCGTAACAACGGCCTGGGTATAGAGCTCCTCGGATGAAGTCGAGGGGTTGTGTCGGCCGCTCGGTGACAGCCATTAATGGCCGGGAAGGCGACGGGTCGGCTTATTCCGGCCAGGAGGAGCTGTTGCAACATAAGGTTCTCGTGCCGCTCGGCGTAATTACGCGAAGCCTCCCTCATCGAGGGAGGAGGGGCGAGACTGACCGGCGACGCCGCTTACATGATGCCGAGACCGAGACCGCCTATGACTGTGGGATCGGCTGGACCGCGAAGAGGTCAGACCGAGACCGAGAGTCCCGGAATTTCCGGTCGGTGCGGGGAGGTGTCGGCGGAACCGGCCTCCCTTCGCTCGGATGGTCCATCCGAGGCTCCAGTTTCCAGGCGGCAAAGGCGAGCCCACAGGATCCTCAACTCTCGGGAACGGGGAGGGGGAATCTCGGCTGCTAAGGCGACAGCCCGTCCAATGGGTCGAGAAAAATCTCGACTTCATCGGTGGGAGTCGAGGTCAACTGACCTGGCGGGGACACCGTGAGGCCAGTGGCGGCTCGGCTGATCGACCGAAGCCGACAGTCCGGCGGCCCGGGAAAGGACCTTTCCCGCTCCCAGAAGCGTCGAGGAGGGGACTTACCCTGTCCTCTTTTTGGACCGAGAATAAGGTCCCGTAAGTGAGGTCCTTCTCCTTTAGTGGAGAGGGACAGACAAAGCTCCTTAAAAGCGTGTAGGAAGAGCCCAGAGAAGGCAGGATAAATGCCAGCGGCCGAGAAGATCGACCGCGCCGCCTCCTCTTCGAGGGCGACCATCATCCCGAGCTGATCCACGAGCCCGCCGCTTGACACACGCAACCGGGCCTCCTTGGACTTCACCGGAGGGAAGCGCTTCGGACGGCCCAGTTGTCAGACGCTGCGGTCCGGGGCGTGGCCGAGAAAAGATGAGCACAGATCGCAAGCCTGCGGGTCGTGCTCAAGGCCTAACAGTAGACACCGTGGGTGTGGATCCGTCCGAGACATCTTCTGCCCGCATGGGCATCTCCAAATCCGAGTCGATTGTCGTCCATGGCCTTGAGGGGATAGAAGACCAAGTCTTTTTGCAAAATTTATTTTTAAACCGCAAACGGAGAAATAGGAACAGTCTCAACGCAGAGCGTTAAGGAGGGAACCTGAGCTCCAAGCGGTAAGGAAGATCTGCTGCCATGGGGCGGAGTCGAGTTATACCAACCGGTGGGTGGGAGGAGCAAGCTTGAAGACCTTCCGCAAGATTTAAAGCGCAAGGATACCTGCCAATGAGTGTGGATGAACAACATATCCATGTCCCTAGAAACATAATTACTAAGGTGAGTAATTTTTCTTCAAACAACGTGAAGTCTTGCTGTATCCTGACTATTGCAGACTACTGCCAGTACCTCCATGGAGGAGGGACAGAACCTACTTTGGGAATAGGCTCTGCAGTACTGCTAGCCTAAACTGAGCATCACTCCTAGCCTGGATATCCAGAGAATAATGCTTGGTAAAGGTATGACTGTTTTCCAGGTGGCTGCTTGACAAATTTCTAAGAGAGGAATATCCCTGGCAGCAGCCAGGAAAGCAGCTGTACCTCTGGTGGAGTGAGCCTCAGGCCTGAGGTGGAATCTTTCCTAGTTTCGCATAGCAGAATTGTATACAAGACACAATCCACCTGGCAATAGTTCTCTTGGTGGCAGGTTTGCCCTTTCCCACTTCTCCATAAGTGAGGAACAACTGAGGGAATCAAACCTGTGACCCTTTGGTACGCTTCATGCAGTAGCTAAGGGCCCTTTAACATCTAAACTGTGTAGCCTCTCCTGAAGAAGAAGGATCAGTGAAGAAGACAGGAAGAGACAGACTGAATCAAGTGGAAATCTGAAACCACTTTGGGCAAGAACCTTCTATTGGTTCTAAGGACCACTTTATCCCTATGAAAGGAGATAAAATCAGGTTCCACTGACAGGGCTTGCAATTCACTAATACGCCTGGCAGAGGTAATGGCTACTAAACACACAGTTTTCAAATCAAGTACTTAAGCTCTGATGAGGACATAGGTTCAAAGGGAGGTTGCATAAGTTGAGCAATGCAAACATTTAAGTCCCAGACAGGGGCAGGGTCTCAAAGGGAGGGTTGGTATGAAGCAATCCCTTACAAAATGTACAGAACACAGAACGAGATGATAGTGAGGAAGACTTCCCACTGACAGAAAAGCAGAAACAGCTGACAAGTGCACCTTGGGAGTCGCTGTCTGAGGCCTAAGACATTCAAATGGACCATATAATCCAGAACTGTAGGCAATTCAGCAGTGTCTGTGGAAATATGTTTTTGGAACACCAAATGCCGAATCTCTTCCATTTGGAGTGATAGGTTTTTCTAGAGGCGGGCTTTCGAGAGGCTTTGAGAATATCCAGAACCCCTGAGACAGATGCACTCTGCATACTCTAACTCTTCAAGAGCCATGCCTTGAGATTGAGAGACTGAAGATTGGAGTACCAAACCTCCCTGAGAGGAGGTTAACAGGTTGAAATTCTGGAAGAGACAGGGAAGATGGACTGCTAGGGACAGCAACAGCGGTACCAAGGCTGTCTGGCCCAGTCTGAAGCAATCAGAATCACTTGCAAGGTTGTGACCTTATCTTGACTAAAACTTGAACAGTAGAGGAAAAAATCACCTTCAACACCAGAGGGTCCAGGAACCATTCATGATGGCCCTGTGAGATCCTGCTCAGTGCATCTGCTAGCACACTGTCCTTCCCTGGAAGGTGGACTGCTATCAGAGAGGTTTGCAGGAATAAGCCAGGGACCACAACTTCATGGCTTCTGTGCACAAGGCCGGAGACAGAGTGCCTCCTGCTTGTTGATGTACCACTGGTGGTGGTGGTGTCTGTTGTGACCTGAACCACCTTGTTCTGCACTGACAGAGAAAGCTTGCAGGGCCAGAAAACTGCCCTGAGTTCTAGGAGATTGATATGGAGAATGGATTCCTGAGGGGACCACAGTCCCTGGGCAGTGAGGGCCACCAGATAGGGCTCCCAGCCGAGAAGGGAAGCATCCGTGGTAAGGACCACTGAATGAGACTGAGTGACAACAGGACCCCTTGCTTTAAATTGTCCTGATCCTGCCACCACTAAAGGGCTTGGATCAGGGTCCCAGTCACTGGAATCAGTTTGGTAAGGGATCCTTCCTCTGGGACAAAAAGGCCCTCAGATGGAACTGAATGGCCCTCATCTGAATTCCTGCCCTTGGACCACTGCTGTAGAAGCTGCCATGTGGCCCAAGAGCTGAAGGAAATGCCTTGTTGGTCAGGACACCTGAAGGTTGAAGGGAAGCCAGTTCTATAAGAACTCTTGCCCTTTCCAGGGGAAGAAAGGCTCTTGCTTTGACTGGGTATCCAGCTCCACCCCTATAAAGGTAAGGAGCTGCACTGACTCGAGAACTGACTTGGGAAGGTTGAGAGAAATCCTAGAGAAGTGAGCACTTGCTGGGTCCCTTGCAGGTCTTACTTGACTTGTCTGAGACTGGCCCACTATGAGCCAGTTGTCCAGATATGAAAAATGGAAATCTTGTGCCTTCTTAGAAAGGCAATGACTACTGCCAGGCACTTTGTGAAAACCCTTGGGGCTGATGTTAGCCAAAGGGCATTGCTTTGAACTGATAGTGGCCTGAGGGCAACTTGAACCCGAGGTACTTTCTGTGGGAGCACCTGATGGGAATGTGAAAGTAGGCATCTTTGAGGTCCAGGGAGGCTAGCCAGTCCCCTGGCCTTAGAGAGGGAAGAATTATTCCCAGAGTCACCATCTTGAACTTTGGTTTTAAAAGATGTTTGTTCAGGTATCTTAGGTCTAGGAGGTCGCCACTCCCTGTTTTTTGGGGTAAGGAAGTACCTGGGTACAGACCTTTGCCTCAGTGTGGGGCAGGAACTATCTCTATGGCTCTTAAGGCCAGAAGAGATGAAATCTCTGCCTCTAGGGCAAGGATTTCTGAGAGACCTGCAGGTAGAAAGACCTGGCTCTCATCTTCGGAAATTTTTGAAGCTGAGAATTAGTCCCTGGCTTACTACTTCCAGGACCCACTTGTCTGAGGTAATAGACATCCAGTCCTGGACAAAGTAAGCCAGCCTGCCCCCTACTGGAATAGGAGAGTCGACCGGCAGGCCCATCAGGGTGTCTGCTTGGCAGGGGCCTTAGGCTGAGGAGTGGATGCAGCCCTGCTCATCCCTCTTCTGCCTCTCCCTCTGAAGAACCCCTCTGTGAAAAGGGAGAAGAGGCCTGTGCTTGGTAAAGGTCTATGAAAAGGCCTGCCCCTCGCACTGCTGCCTTTGAGGATTTGCCTGCCTCTCTTGGCCTGAGCACCCTTTAAGTGGTCCTGTACTCATCCATTTTTTCATGTAATTCTCTGTCTGTTCCCAAACAGAGAATTACCCACTACAGAAAAATCCATGGCCTTAGCCTGGGTGTCCTGTGAGAGGCTAGTACATCTGAGTCAAGCTATTCTCCAAGAGCCACAGATGTATCCATGACTCTTGATTACACATCATTGGAGTCCACAGCAGCATGTAACTGTACTTTGATGCCTCAATCCCATCAGCAGCCACCTCCTCCAGCTCCTTGGCCAGCTGGGGAGGCCTGTTTAGCCAGTGCCAGTACAGTGTCCCACTTGGACTTCTGGTACCTGGCTGTATAGGCCATATAGTTCGCCTGCCTGAGTCCCAAGAAAGATGCCATGTACTGCTTTTTGCCATGGCATCAATCTTCCTGGAGTCTTTGTCTGGGGTGTGAAGCCAAGGAATATTTGCCTTATTATAGGCAGCAGCCTGCACTACAACATGGCTGCATTGTTGGTATAAAAACTACGTATCTGAGCCTGATAGTGTGTACCTCTTGTCCATCCTTCTGTCAACAGGAGGTACAGTATTGGGAGACTAAGATTTTGAGTGTCTGCTTCCCAAAGGATTTGTGGAGGGAAGAGAGTCTCCTGGACTCTGGGATGTCCATCATTTCCACATAATCAGGCTCCTCTTGATCCTCAATGGACCTCTATAGGAAGCTGGAGGGTTTCAGCCACCTTCTGTAAAACAGAAAGTGGGAGGGACTCAGAAAGCCTAGGAGGGAAACACCAGAAGGTCTGTCTGGGGAGAGGTCCGTTCCACAGGCACATCCAGACTTTCACCATCATCCTCTAACTCCCTCCTCCTCAAACTCCAGTTCATAAAAATCTTCAGGGTATAATCTTGAACTGGGAGAACTGATCGAATCGAGCCCCTGCCAATAGTGCCGGATCGGTCGGAACTGGGCAAAGCAATTCCACAATCCAAATCACTCTGGCTATTTCTTCGGCAGTCAGAACATGAACCTCTGATTCAACCGTCGATTTCTTTGCGCTTCCTTTTGTAGAACCGACCCTCAGGATCGCTCTCCTTTGCCTGAATAAGTATCGCCTGGTCAGAGGGCATTCTTCGGTTCGGTCGAACCGAACCGGCTGGCCATCTGAGTCAGCGGACTTCTCTGCCTACTTTTCCCTCAGTCTACCTAATCTTTTTCAAGGGCAGATTTCGGAAAATTTTTACAAATTTGGCAGTCTGTATCGAGGTGTTCAAACCCCAGACAGTAAACACAGGTGGTGTGAGATTGGCCTTAGCAAAGACCTCCCACACACACTGCAGTGTTGAAACCAGTGGGCCGTTTTCTTCTTGGGTTTCTCAGACATGGCCAAGCTAACCAAACTTACCTTTTATGGCAACCGCCAGGCAAGACTCCTTTATCAGTTCCTAACCGTGTCACGGGTGTTGGAAAAACGCTCAAAACACGATTTTTTTTTTAGAACCGATAAGGACCGGTAACCACACTCTAAAGTAAAAGACAAAAATTCACTAAAAGTGATCGTTCTAGGCGAACCGATCAAACAAGTTTACAATTTCCACATAGAAATAGGTAAAACCTATCTAGTTCTCACGGTACCGCAGACAGAGGCTGAACCAACTACGGAACAAATTCGCTTAAAACAGACACGCTTATCGAGACTTTACCGACTTTTCGAACCGAGCTGAAGGAGAAATTCGAGCGACTGTTCAGTGAGGCACAGTAAAGAATCTGACGTGTTGATTTCAAAGGGTTGCAGACAGAGACCTCAACTAAGCTCGAAGCTCAACATTCTATGCTCTGCATAGAAAGTTAACCCTTTGTTCTCCAGGGCAGTTTAAAGGCTGGGCTAACTGCAATAGTAAGAATACAGCAAGACTTCATGTTGTTCAAGCACATCACCTAGAAGGACATGGGAAAAGTGTGCCATGATGACAGCCAAACTCGCCTGACGGAAACCAAGCGAAGAGGCAACATAGACTTTTCTGGCAGAGTGGTCCAGTTTTTGGACTCTTTGTCCGGAGGTCTATCAGTGTCTTCTGAATTGCCTGAGCTCAAACACAGATTCGGGTCACCAACCCCCGCCAAGAGGTGCCTGTGAACCCAGAAAGGGAGCCAATGGGAACCTGTGGTACTTGTGGGCCATACGGGCTGGGTGCTGCAAGCTCCAGGGCCAGGCCAACAATGGCTTTGGCCACTGGGAAGGCCTGCCGGAGAATTCCCTTTTTCAGAATGAATGTCAGGGAATATTGAGCCAGTTTCTGAACAGGCTCCAAAGGCATCCCCATGGATTCGGAGATGAGACGGAGAATGCCCATGAAGGACGTGGGACCTTCCTAAGTCGAGAGAATCTTGTTGAACAGAATGAAGTACAAGAGGAATCTGGACTCCGAGAAGTCTGGATAGATCATCCAACCACCTGGGTCACCTCTGACCAGCCGCAGACAGTCAGGAGTAAGGGTAACTGACAGCCTATGCAGGAGGCCCTTAGTGGGCGAGACTCCTTGACAGGAGCCCTGGAAGGAGGCTGTTTAGGTGGCAGCTCCACCACAATTGGCAGAGAGGCTAGTTTCGTTGGAGCTGGGAGGGTCTTCACTGGCTCCGCTGGGTGGAGGGATGGTGTTGACCAGCTCCAGAGGAGTCGAGCCAGCTTAGAGGGCGACAGCCATGTGATGCCGGCATGGAAGCCTGGGTTGACTTCGGACCATCCAACACCAACTGTTGCCACATAAGATCCTCGTAGCATTGACGCACTTGCATCAAGTCTCTCTTCCTAGGAGGACAGTGAGAATAGCGGCAGGCTTCGTGGAACGCCCAGAATGGTGCCTGTGAGTTTTCTCAACCTAGACCTCGACCATCGGTGTGCTCAGAAGGAGCCGGGAGACCCGCAGCTCATCCAGGTCAGGGACAGGGACTGTGAAGAGGTTCCCAGAAGGCAGGACCAGAGTCCTGAACAAGGAATTGTCGGCCTCATCCAGTGACAGAGGGTCAACGGGTCGATTATTTTTGACCGAGTCGTTATCCCACATCTTAGCCACCTGGCCTGATGGGGCACTATGAAGCCAGCGTGCCTAGGGCGCACTTTGACCGAAGTCGAAATGAAGATTCCTGGGAACAAGACCTCTCTCGATCCCAAGAACATCATCGATGAGACTCTCCTTCTCTCAACTCCTTAGAATCATTCCTACGGAACGGGAGCTGTGCGAACTTGAGGGCCTCCCTTGGTCAGGAGAGACTGGCACAACCCTTGAAGGAGCCTGAAAAGGTAGAGCCCAGTTTGAGTGATACGCTGAAGAGGAAAGATCGGCGGCCCGAGCCGCCTCCCCTCAAAGTCCTTCATTTGCTCAAGTTGTTCAGTGGACCCGCAGACCACCCAATGGGCCTCTTTAGATCTGACCGTGGGTTCTGTTTCTCCGGTCGGCCGAGCTGTAGACATGCGAGGCAATCATCCAACACATTCGGCTGGAACGAAAGCAAAAGCTGTAGGTCTGGGTATCATGACTGACACCAGGCAGTATATTTATCGTGGCGCAGGTCAGCGCGAGACATCTGATCACAGGGGCACCGGGCGAATTTGGGTGAGGACTTGTCCTCTATTGTGGTCACGTCAGAAATGATGCGTGAAACTAATGAGTTAAAGTTTTGAAAGTAATCCAAGATTTAAGCTCCAGGGCCTACTCAACACGGGCGTGATAAGGAGGGAACCTGAATCTTCCAGCAGAAAGGAAGATCTGGCATCAAGGGGAGCCGGATATACCACCTGAGTGGGTGGGAGGAGACAGCTTTTAGACCTTCCGCAAGATATTTAAAGGAAAGGACATGTCAAGAAGTGTGATAAGAACAACATAACCACATCCCTAGAATTTAGATTAGTGCAAAGACACTGTCTTTGTGAAAATTAAATAGGCTTCGCACTAGAGGGCCTGAAGCTCTGAAATTTTTGAGCAGAAGTAATTGCAACTAAAATAACGCTTCAAGAGAGAAAGTGCAAATCGTAAGTCACGATTGGCTTAAAAGGAGACAGGGTCAACTTTTCCAAAATAAAATTCAAGTCCCAAGCCGACTAGGGAACGGATTGGGGTTTCTGATGCAGAATGCCCTGAAGAAAAGTATGGGAGACATCCAGTTGAGCAATCGCAGCCACCCACAGGCTCATGAAAACAGAAATAGCTGAAAGGTGGGCCTTGAAGAAGGAATACTGGAGGCCTGAGCAGACAAAGAAATCAGGTAGTCGAGGACATGCTTCACAGGACAGGTGAAAGGGCTAAGGGAATGCTTGCAGACCAGATGGCAAATTGCTTCCATTTCATAGTATAAGTAGCACAGGTGGATGACTGAGGCGGCCACCAAGATGTCCGCCACCCTGTTAGAGACCCCAAACCTGCGACGGCTATGTTCTGAGGAGCCATGCATGCAGATGAAGGGACCTGAGATTGGGATGGACTAGGGTCCCCATCCTGAGTCAACATATTCCTGCAAGGGCAGAGGGACTGGAGATTCTCCACCAGCTGCTGAAGAAGAGGGAACCATATCTGGCAGGACTACCAGAATAATGCTGGCCCTCCATCTGCAGCTTGATCAGAACCCTCTGTATTAATGGAAACTGAGGGAATGCATACAGAAATCTCCGCCTCAAGAGAGGGACAAGTGTCTCGACAGAAAACTCCAGGCCCTGGACCTAGTGAGCAGAAATAGGGCAGTTTTGCATTGAGTGGGGATGCAAAAGGTCCAACTCTGACCACCCCATCTATCAAACAGATCTTCAGCGACGGATGAGAAGCTCCCATTCGTGCTTGCAGGACAGAGTCCTGCTGAGACTGTCCGCCAAGGTGTTTAGAACACCTGGGACATAGACTGCAGGGAGGTCAGACTGTGCTCCAGTGCCCATTACCACATCTGCATGGCCTCCTGCAAAGGGGTACAGTGAGTCCTGCCTTGCTTGTTGATATAGTAGACTACACTCAGATTGTCCAACTGTACCAGCATTCATTAGAGCAAGGTGCCCTGCAATGTCTGCATGGCATAGAGCACTGCTCTCATCTCCAGGACGCTGATATGCAGGGGCGGCTTCCCACTGGGACCAGGAGCCCTGTGTTTGAAAGGGGCCCAGGTGGCCTCCCCCAGCCCAGACCCGATGCATCTGTGGTGAGGATCTGTTGGGCAGAGGAAACCTGGAAAGGGACTACCTGAAGAATATTCAATGAGTCCATCCACCACTGCAAAACTCTGCAGATGGGGAGGAGACTGGGACTTCCTGGTCCAGCTCGCCTGTGCGCTGGTCCCACTGCAGTCTGAGGGTCCACTGAAGGACATGCATGTGAAGTCTGGCCAGTGGAACAGTGGGAATGCCTGCAGTCATTCGACTCAAGAGCCTGAGATACAGTCTGGCAGGAAAGTACCGACTGAGCTACTTCCTGAGCCAGAGCTATAAGGGTTTCTGCCCTCTCTCGGTAAGAAGGCCTTCCCTGCTTGGAGTCCAGAACTCACCAAATGTATTGCAGTCTTTGGGACGGTGTTAGAACCGACCTGGGCAGGTTGACTGTTATGCCCAAAGAGTGAAAAGCTGGAGAGTATGCTCCAAAGGCAGCAACAGCTGATCCCTGGATGGGGCCTTGAGAAACTAATCATCCAGGTAAGGGAAAACGCAGTCCCTCTTTTCTGAGAGCTGCTGCACCGCTGCCAAGCATTTGGTAAAGACACACAGCACAGAGGATAAGCCAAAGGGCAGCACCCTGAATTGGCAATACTTGCCCTGAAAGGCAAAGCAAAGAAACCTCCTGTGAGGAAAGACCGCAATGTGCAGGTAAGCCCCATGTCTAGTGAGCAGAGACAGGCCCCGGTCTTGAGGTGGGGCAAGAGGCCTGGCAAAGTTACCATCCAGAATGTTTTGTACTGACAGAGAGATTAAGGTCCTTAAGATCCCAAATGGGTCCTCAGATCCCGGTCTTTTTCTCTGATGCTTGGCACCAGCTCGATTGCCTGCTTGCACAGCAGAGACTGCACTTCCTCACTGAGAACAGACAAGTGGGCCAAGGAAAGGAGGAGGGTGGAGGACAGGTATCTGGAGGCTGCTGAATGTGCCCAAGTATGACCGCTTCTATAATCTGTAGGATCCACACATCTGAAGTTATGGTTCTCCACTGATTCAGATGGAGGGAGAACCGACCTCCTACTACCACCTCCTGGTTTGGGCCAGAGGAGAGGGGTCACAAGGAGTCGAGCTGAGGCAGAGCCAGCTGTGGAAGCTGGTCTGTCATTCTGGGATGCTTGGCCACTGCTCCAGAGTTGGAAGGGGTGGAAGGAGGACTGGGCTCTGCACTTGCCCTGGGTGCAGGGGCCAGAGCCTGTCTATAGGCCTGTCTATGAAAAGTACAGCATCCCTACCACGGGGTTGAGTGTGGCAGAGAGAGGAACTGACTTAAGGGCCATGCCAGAGGCCTGCAGATCATTGATGAAGTCCTGGACATCAAGGCCCAAGAGCATGGTGCCATTGAATGGGGTGTTAAGCACCTTATTTTGCACATAAGCTGCAAAGCCAGAGACCCTCAGTCATGAATGCCTGCAGCCAAATGCCTGTGGCAGCAGCCCCTGCCACCGTGTCGGCCAAATCATAGAGGGTCCAAGATGACGCTATTGACATCCTCTGCAGTTTGCAGGCTCTGTAGCAAGTCCTGCTTCGGGTGCCATCAGGGAGGGCTTGGGCAGCCACCTTGCCCTTCCTCCATTTGGCATTCAGGAACTTGACCATATGTGAAAATAGTTTACAATCCTCAGACTCAGGGTAGAGGAGGTGAAACCCTCTTACCCCAGAGGTCAATCCTGTGGATTCCTTGTCTGAGGGAAGGAGCTAAATGCTTGGGCTCCTTGGAGCCGGTCATGGGCTGCTTTAATGACAACGAGTCAGTTTCAGCCTGGGCTGCAAACTAAGGGAAGGCCCTGGGAGGCATTATACAATCTGTCTGCCTTGGGCATAGTTGACACATGTCTGACCTGTACCAGGCTGTCAGAGTGGCATTTTTCAGGGCTGGCAGCATAGGAGGAATGATTTTAGGTGAAGAATCAGGGATCCCATGTAGTCGGCCAGGTCCTTCCTGTTGACATCCTCCTCAGTCTAGAAGCCCATAGTGGCAGACAGCTGTTTCATGACATTATAGAAAGTAGCATCCTCAGGAGGAGACCTGGAGTATGCTTAACGGAGTCCCTCACTAACTGAAGAGGCAGTGGACTTGTCAGAAAGGAGGATTTCTCCTCCTTCTCCTTCTCTTTACCCTCTGTCTCATCAGAAAGGCTGAGGTCAGGATGGTACTTTTCCTCGACATCGACCTCCATCTGAGTCTGGCATCAGAGCAGTTGGAGTCGCGCTGGGAGGTTCCCTTAGACAACCAATGGGTGTCGATGATTGCCGCCATCAACGGTGCCGATGAAGACAACCTATTGAAGGCACTAATCTACTGGACCAGAACATGGTGAACTTAACCAAGACCTCGCTCAGGTCCATGGTCATAGTCGACGGGGGAGGTGTTTGGGTTCATGGCACAGACGCCAGTGACCCACTGACCTGAGAGCCTGATGAGCCCTTAGCCCTCTGAGAGGAAGGAGCAGACATAGTCGGGTGGCTGTCAATGAGCCTGTCATCGACAGAGGAGGGCCGGCGACCGAAGGTCAACAGCTGGGCCCTGAGATTCAGGAGAAGCGGTCGTGATGGGTCTGAACAGGATGAGACCTGGACAGCTGGTCTCTTCATCGAGGCAATGGCTGTTGACAAAGAACCCACCCCGAAAGAGAGGCCGACGGGAATGGATGATGCCCAGGAGCGTACGCAATCCCAGTCTTTTTGTGGCATTTCTGAGGACTTGTCTTGGTCCTTGGAGCCCTGGACCCGTCGACAGCGGCTGGCTGTGCCCCGGAGGACCCTGCCTGGAGTTAGGTACCTGCTGCTCCATCAGGAATTTCTTGAAAGCCTTCTTGCGTCCCCCAAGGGTAGTTTGATTACATTTCTGGCAGAACTCACAGTCAGAGACTTCGTGGTTTGACCCAAGACAGCAGACACAAATGGAGTGTTCGCTGTAGAGGCAATCTTCTTCCCACAGCGGCAGCACCAGAAAAGAGAAGAGGAGGATAGGTTAACTCTCAACATACACAAAAAGGAAAACATCTCTGAAAGAAATTTTGTGGTACAAATAAAAGAAAAACAGCCATAGGCCGAAAAAGGTGCGAACACATGCGCTCTTCTGTGGAGACTATGCTTGCAAGTCAACCATGGAAGAACTAAGGAGGAGTGGGCCAACCGTGCCTTTATAGGGTTGCTGACAGACGGCATGAGGGCCCCAGTTGTACTGCTAAAAATCTTCCATGTGGATTCCCATTCACCCACAGTGAAGTTCGTACAGTGTAACCTGATGACTGAGATACCACTGAAGATCAGTGTGTTTCCACATGGAAGCTAGTGACTACCTACTGAAAAATACGCTTATAGTCCTTCCTGTATACTACACAATTGTGCGTAACAGCAACAGGAGTTTAAAGTTTGATGCAGCAGTTCAAAAAATAAATGTTGACTAGAATGAAAAATACTGAACCAACAAAGCTGGCAATAAACATACCCTGCTCCAGCTTTTCACATTTACTCTGCAAGTAAAGAGTACCTACACAGTGGAACACAATAATGGCTGCAGTCACTGCATACATAACACATAAAATAAGTCTAAAGTTCAAAAAAGCTTGCCAAGTAAATGAACTTTATTTGAGAGCCTAGGTGAGGGCAAACTCGGTGTTGCTGGCTCAAGCATCGCCCTCCCGACGAAGCATCATGCTTGAGACACTAAGCAGTGTTGTGTGCCCAGGTAAAGAGTACCTAGGTGCTTTGTAATCCCTACCAAGCACTACATTGTCCGTGATTAATCTGGAAATCTAAAACCTTATACATGTTCAGCCTGGGCTGCAAACTAAGGAAGGACTTTTTTTTGTCAAATCTAAAAACATAACTACATTTTGATCTGCAGCCTCTGGAACTGCAGTTAACACTTCGACTACTTGAACACTGGTAACTGCAGCTAAATATGTTAGATCTTAACAAATGTGATTTGTCAAGTGGCTGCTTAAAGGCCTAGAGTACTACCTGAAATTAACTTTTTTTTTTTTGTTTGCCACCAGACCAGACCCCTTCAGCCCTGCCGCTCCACCCAGCATCGCCATCTGCCCCTCCTTACCTTCTCCTGTGGATGACCCCCCACCGGAAGGGTCGCCCAAAGGCCAACCCCGAATCCTCAGAGCGATGTTGACGGTTGAGGAAAGGTAGTCCAGGTGGCAGAGTGGGATCTGGGACAGAACAGCAGGCACCCTGTGCGGTCAGATTTTCTCCTGTTTTCTTCCCTGGAAGGTGCACATATAATTAAATTTGGGCATGCCTGCCTCATGTCTGGCCCACCTCACCGAACTACCAAGCTCCAGCTGCCAGGCCTTGCCTCCACAAGGGGCTAGTCAAACACCGGTTGCTGCCCCCTTACTCCCCAGTGGAGGACAGCAATCCTTAGGATGCTCTAGCCTCCTCCCCAGCTGGCTTCTCCAGTAATCCAGGTTCACTTCAAACCTGGGCCATCGAAAGGTAGCTCTACCACTGCACCGGAAGGCCAGCTAATACTAGCTTTCTTGAGCAGCAAACTATTGCGTTTCATTTTCTTTAGCTATTTGCCAATTGATTTTTTTTTTACCACATGTGATGTGCGCCAACAGCAGTCTCCCCTGGTGGCGGGACATCTATTAGCTCTGTTCCTCTTCATACCTCATCTGCATTGTGGAGCCACTCACTGTGACAACACTGCCAGAGCTGTTACTGGTGATGTCACAGTGAGTTCAGAATGATAATGAGGTATGAAGTGGAACAAACTAGATATGTTAGCTTCCAGGTAAAGTACTGCTCTTGACATCACAATACTGTCAGGTAAAAAGAAGTATACTTGGGGCCACCCAGTGGTCCCATGGGTAGCACATCACGCCCCATCTGGCACTGAAGTCGGACAGCAGACTCTGGAACCATCTGGGCAGGTTGGGTAGGCTCCAAGTCATGAGGGGATGGTACCAGGATCTGCAGCACTAGTGCACCTTATGGTAGGCCAGGGAGCTTGCACCCTTTGTAGGGGCATGCTATGTGCTTGAATGGCCTGTCGGGACTGCCTGGCTCCATAAGGGAGGTGAGCTGAGTTAAGGGAGAAAACCAAGAAAACTCCACTGGCCATCGCTTGTGACTGTGCCAGTACTCTCGGTCCCAACCTATGGGGCTTCCTGCTGAAATAGCAGATGGGAGTGGGGGCCAGGAATGCCAGATGCAGGTGTAAGACAGTAGCTGAAGGTCACAAAGCTAGAATTAGTGGAGGGAAAAAACAAAACAAAAAAACAAAACAAAAAACAAAAAAAAAAACACTTCTGAGCAAAAAGGAAAATACATCAGAAATAAAAAGTACTGACTACTTTTAAATAAAACAATGCAATTTTAGAGAAGTGCATTAATACTCTTTGATCACAGTGTCTGTATTCTGTCTGGATCTCAGTTTAGCCAGCATGTCCCTGAAGCCTCCAGCTTTAGACGTGAATTGGAAACAGAGCGAGTCTCTATCCAGTTTCCATTTCTCTCTCTTCTGGTTGCTGTATAGTAAGTTGTGAAGAAGTTAAGGATGTTGAAACGCAACTTTGACTTTCTTCGGGCACCAATCATTTTCAGGCACCTACATTTAAAGATCTGGCCACAGCGATACAATTGTCCAGGACAGGGCTACTTTTAGCTGTCAGATGTTTCGAGACAAGTTGTTTTTTACACTTTCCATGCACATCAGAAATGTAAGCTTTCTTATCTTGCTGGAGACAAAGGCTTTGTTTTGTTTTATTTGCCTTAAGATGAACGCACCCATGTACCCTTTTTTCCTTCTTTAGGGAATCTCAGGTTCAGATATTTCATTCTCACTGGTTGATGCAACTACAGAGGGACTGTCATTCTTCTGAAAAGGAGAGGCATTTTTCCCTCTGCTCACACTTCGCTCTTTCTTTGCTCCAATTTTGACTCTTTTGTTATGTAAACTGTACTTTGTAGCTAAGACCTTTTCTTTCTCTGCAGTAATTGAAGAGTCCTGTGGATAAATTTTAGACATGTATCAAGAGACTCCAGTTTTTTTTTTTTTTTTTATTATTATTTACAACCCCTCCCTTTTGCCTCTGTCTCCCACCCAGTTAAGGCTGTCATGTCATTCCATAATTAGCCAATGGGGTTTGGGTGACTTTTGGCAGCTCGTGTCCCCCCAAACAGGGATCAGAGTGCCTTACCTCTGTAACATGCCTTTCCCCATCCAGTTGCAGTTTGGGATTCCAAGTCTCATGCAAACTTCAGTTGCCCAGATGGGAGCAGAATGCACTTGCTCCATACTACTAGGCCTGCCACACAGAGACTCCTGATTTAGTGGCCTACAGACAGCACTCCACAGGGCAAAGGATTCTGTTCACTTAAAATACACTACCATCTTAATATAAAGTGCCTCACTATAAAGGCTACACTACCCTGGCTCCTAAATATGTATTTATGTTTTACTTATTGGTTACTGGAGAGTTAATAGAGATAACAGTCACGTTTCTATTACATCCCAGGGCAAGAAAAACAAGGCAGTACATGTAGATGTTAAATGGTAATCAAAAATTGAGATAAAATAAGGTTTATATATTTAGGACACAGTATGCAATAATGATTAAAGGAAATGTCTAAGATTATTGTGAGGGCATTTTAAATTGTTTTTTTTTTTTAATACCACAGTCCACTACCTTATGGTGGTGAAAGTCTCTTGAGTCCTGAATTGAAATTTTGAACTAGTCTACATTAGAGAGAGGGATCATAAATGGAGCCAAAAGATACCAACGATCCCTTCCACTTCCCATCTGTTGGCCACCTCATCGTTAAGCTGTTTTGTGACATCTAACAAGGAAGTGTGTGGGGTCATGCCCCATTGAAATCTATGGGGACTTTTTCAAAACAGTTTTATATATGTTATAGCAACCAGGTCACTGCTTAACTAATACAGCCCACTTAAGTTTAACAGTGGCTTTGTTGTTTTAACATATACAGAATGGTTTTTAAAAGTCCCCACTGGCCCTTGTTAGATGTCACAAAACATCTGAGTATGGAGGAATGGGCTGGTCACCAGGAAGTGGAAGGGATTTGTTGGTTGTCTATTACGCCAACGAATGATCCTTTACCTCCTGAACTGGAGTACTTCAAAATTTAAATTTATGGCTGGCTAAGTGGCATAGTGAGCTAAGGCAGGGGCACCTGCCACCCACCACACCGGCAACTTGGATTTGGGAACAAACTGAGGTCACTCAGAGGCTGGCCATGGGAAGGAGGATCGAGCAGCCCATGACGGCGTCACTTCTTCGGGATAGTACATATAACTGTTAAATTGCTCTAGTGGAGGCCATGGTGTAGCAGTAGTCACCTACTTGGCTGACCGGATGCAAGTCGCCAAGATGTACTGTGTCCTTACGCAGTATGTGCACACCATAGCATGCATGCCAGTCAGACAAGAAAAGCTATACAGAAAACAGCTTGGGTAGCAGGATGAAGGCAGCATACCCAACAATCTCCAGACTACCCACTAAAGCACCCACACTTACATGGAGGTTCAAGAGGTAGGTGGTTAACTCTCTGTTGGGTGGGTGACAGAGCTGGGAGCAGCTCGGATAGGGGCCACCCCAGTGTAAGGAAGATAAACAGAAGAGGGAATTATTTTTTTTTTTTTTTTTATGACTCAAAGGACTTTCACCACCATAAGGTAATGGGCTGTAATATTAATAAAACCCTCGCAGTAATCTAGACATTTCCTTCAAATTGGCCCCTGTAGCCCGTATCAAGATTAGAGGTCATGATATGAAAGTTATCATGGTAAGACAACCTTAAAATTATCACCGTTACGTATTATCACAATATTATAATGGCCGATTTGGGGTTTTGCAAGAGGGATCCTCCATGCTGTGCAATTTCTGCAGAAAATGGGTAGTGAACTGAAAAACTGGATTTTTGTTTACACAATATCAAGCTAATATTACAGTACATTGTCAAAATGATTCCTGCAATATAGGAACACCGACTAAATATCAGTACAGTTAGTGACAATTATCATGGGGATAGCAAAACATGGTTAAAGAACAGTTAGGTACTCACTGTAACATTAAATCTTCAAGGATATCTCTTTCATCAGACCACACCTATCGAATTATAAACTGCCAGGCACTAGGACCACACAAACTTTTGCAAGCAGTCACTAGGGGATGCCCAAAATGAAGATGTTGGCTCTCCCATATAAATGTAGGCAGCCCCTTCCATCCTCAGTTCCCTGCCAGAGATCATGCTCAAGGACCTCCCTATTGGGAACCAGGAGAGAACCTAGGGCTCTGCCGACTAGACAAAGCAGCGAGCATGAGACCCTTCATGAAGAAGGAGACAGCACTCGCCAGTTTCAGGATTCGATCGTAGGAAGGAGGATGGGTCAGCATGACCCATGAAAGAGATTCTCTTGAGATCTACTGTTATGGTGAGTACTTAACTGTTCTATCTTCTTTGAGGATATCTCTCATCAGGCCACACCTATGGAATGAGTACCAAGCAGTACTGACCATAAACAGTCTGGGTAGCAGGAGCCTATAAGGCCTAAGGAAGTAGGCCTTGTAGCACAGCTAGGTTCAAGCCAGCCTTTTTCAAAAGGCAATGTCCAAACTATAGGGTTTAATGAAGGTGTGGACAGTTCTCTAAGTGGCAGCTGCACAGATTTTAGCAGCAGACAATTTTGAAACATGCAACAGATGTGCCATGCCTCTAGTGGAATGAACACGAACAACCCCAGGAAGTTCCTTATCATACTTCCTATAACAAAAATTAATACAGTTTGCTAAACATTTGGACAAGCACTGTTTAGGAACTGTAGTGTCCTCTCTCACAGCAGCAAATGATAGAAAAAGCTGTAAGGACTTCCTGCAGTCCTCAGTGCAGTGTGTATATGTACTCAAGTATTCTATGTACATAGTATGGAGCAATGTGTCACCTGGATTGGTATGCTCAGGAAAATAAATTGGCAGGTGGATGGTTTGATATAAAGTAAAGTCAGACACCATTTTTGGTAAAACCTTAGGATTAGCACACAAAGACCCCTGTCCTAAGGAGGCTCACACAGAGCCTATAGCTCTGAAATCCTTGAGCAGAAGTAATGGCAACCAAAACAACACTGTCCAAGAAAGTGTAGGCCACAAGTCACAGTCCGCTCAAAAGGAGCCAAAGTAAGCTTTTCCAACACAAAATTCAGGTCCCAAGCCGGGACTGCATTACAGATAGGAGGCTTCAAGTGCAGGATGCCCTACAAAATATACAGGACACCTCAGCTGGGCAACCATATGACCCTCAATAGTCACATGGAAAGTTGAAATAGCAGTGAAGTACACTTTAATAGAAGAATACTGTAGGCCTGCATCTGACAAAACAGCTGATACTCTAGAACCTGATTTATTGCACAGGTAAAAGGGTCTATGATGGAAGTGGCCCACAAAGCAAACCACTTCCACTTCATGGAGTAAGTGACCCTGGCGGAATGCTTTCTAGTAGCCACCAACACATCAGCCACCTGTTGGGAAACCCTAAATCTAGTAATGGCTATGTTTTCAGGAGCCATGCATGGAGGTGCAGCGATCTGAAGTCCAGATGGACCAGAGTTCCTGCTCCTGTGAAAGAAGTCCCAAGCATAAGGGCAGGGGTACTGGTGGTTCCATTGCCAGTTGCTACAGTAAAGGGACTCAGATCTATCAAGGTCATAGGGGAGCAAAGAGAATTAGAGTTGTCCCCGCCCAAAGAAGTTTGAGTAACACCCTCTGAATTAGAAGGAAGGCTTATAGGAACCTTCCCTTCCAAGAGAGGGACAATGTGTCTCACCAGAAAACTCCAGGCCCTGAACGAGCAAGCAAAAGCTGCATTTTGCATTGTGGGGATGTAAAAAGGTCCAACTCGACTCCATCTGTTGAACAGGTCTTCCACCACTGAGGTTGGCAGTTCCCATTTGTGCATTCTGGACTGTGACTGGCTTAGCCTGTCTACCAAGATGTTTTGGCACCTGGAATGTGTACTGCTGACAGGTCCAGACTGTGTTCTAAAACCCAGTGACATGCTTTCATTGCTTCCCTGCACAGGGAGTAAGAATGGGTTCCCCTTGTCTGTTGATGTAATGCATCACATTGACTGTGTCCATCTGTACTAACAAGAGGACATGGGACAGGTGACGTGGAAGGCCTGTAGACCACACAGAACAGCTCTCATTTCTAGAAAATGTATATGCAGGGTACTCTTACCTTGGTCCATACACCCAGCGTCTGATGGGGCCCCAAATTCACCTCAGCCCTTACCAGAGGCATCTGTAGTTAAAATTTGGTGAAGGGAGGGGATCAGGAAAGGAACCCCTTTAACAGGTTGCTAGGTTCCATCTACCACTTGAGCACCTTGCATACAGCAGAGGTTACTAGAACCCACTGTTTCAGACTGTTAATCCCATTGGACTCTTAAGGTCCACTGAGGGATCCTCGTGTGTTGTCTGCCAGAGGTACCTGACAACAGCCGCTGTCATTAGTCCCAGAAGCCAAAGGAATGCTCTGGCTGTGAGGTACAGGCTGTTGTGGGACCATCTGGGTCTGTGCAATCAGACGCTCTGCGCTATCCGGAGGCAGGAAGGCTAAGCCAAGGGCTGTGTCCAGAAATAACAGTAATGTAACAACTTGCCATAACAGCAGATTTTTGAGGGATCTCAGTCATCAGGAAACACCATAGTAACTTCATCATCAGTGGAGGGAAGCCACATGGAAGATTTTCAGCAGTACAACTTGGGCTGCCCAAGCCGTCTACATCCATCGACGTCATCAACCCTATAAAGGCATGAACAGCCCACTCCTCCTCCGCTCTTTCCCCGGAGACTAAGGAAGTCAAGCTCATGCCATGGGGGACAGAGACGAGAGAGAGAGATAGGTGCCCAGGCCCATATGAAAGGCTAGATACACCAGACAGCCATTTCCTAGACAGAAGCCCTAAGAAGGATGGTGGGAGGGAAAGAAAAAATTACTCACCTTAGTAATGTTGTTTCTTATAATGAAGTCTTGCTGTATTCTGACTATTGCTCCAGGGCAGTTCAAAGGCAGGACCTAACTGCAATAGTCAGAATACAGTAAGACTTCATGTTGTTTGAAGCATACCTGATGACTGAGGTCCCTCAAGATCTAGTTACGGTAAGATCTTATGTAACTGTTCCATCTTCTTTGGGGTATCTCAGTCATTGGGCAACACCATAGGAATGAGTCCCAAGAGTTACAGGTGCAGAGTCTGGGAGGAGGGCTCACCATAAACTTAAGAGAGGAGACCCTGCCAAATCCTGCACGGGCTCTAGAGGCAATGTCCAGACTGTAGTGATGGGTAAAGGTAGGGACGGTATTCCAGGTGGCAGCCGCAGCAGATGTCAGTGGCTCAAACCCCTCGAAACAAGCCACAGAGCTAGCCATGCCCCTGTGGAATGAGCTTTGACAGCACCAGATAATTCTTTGTCAGATTTATATTGTAGCAGAACACAATGTAATTTGCAAACCATTT
The DNA here is from genome assembly GCA_016271365.2 of Neoceratodus forsteri. Classification (NCBI taxonomy): domain Eukaryota; kingdom Metazoa; phylum Chordata; order Ceratodontiformes; family Ceratodontidae; genus Neoceratodus; species Neoceratodus forsteri. The sequence goes on along the minus strand of CM028132.1, from coordinate 45,580,989 downwards.
GATAAACATTGCTTAGAAACTGAAATGCCCTCTTGACCTGGGGCATGGAAATAAACAGCTGCTTCGACTGTCTAGACGCCTTGGTCTGAAGCAGGTAGTACTTCAAAGTTCTGCGCAATCTAACTTATGGAGCAGTGCTTCCTGGATTGGCATGCTCAGGAAAATAAACAGGAAGGTGGATAGACTGGTTGAGTGTAAACCTGATACCACCTTAGGGAGAAACTTAGGATTAGTGTAGAGAGACACTATTTTTGTGAAAATCAAATAAGGTTCCTCGCACCAGAGGGCCTGAAGCTCTGAAATTTTTGAACAGAAGTAATGGAAACTAAAATAACACTTTCTAAGAGAGAAAGCATAAATTACAAGTCCCAATTGGTTCAAAGGGAGACAGGGTCAATTTCTCCAAAACAAAATTCAAATCCCAATCCAGGACAGGAGAACAGATTGGGGTTTCAGATGCAGGATGCCCTTAGGAAGGTATGGGAGACATCCAGCTGAGCAATCGAGCTATCACCAATGGGCTCACGAATGCAGAAATAGCCCAAAGATGGACCTTGAGGAGGAATACTGGAGATCTGAGTTGGGCAGAGAGATCAGGTAGTCCAGGATATGACTCACCGAGCAGGTGAAAGGATCTAAACTATGTCTGGCAGCCCAGATGGCAAATCGCCCACTTCATGGCTTTATGTGGCTCAAGTGGAAGGCTTCCAGGCAACCACTAGGACTTCCGCCACTCTGTTAGAGACCCCAAACCTGGCGATAGCTATGTCCTCAGGAGCCAGGCATGCAGATGGAGGGATCCGAGGTTGGGATGGACCAGGGTCCTCTGAGCCTGGGTCAGCAGATGCCTGCAGAGGGAGAGGGACCGAGGTTCCTCCACCATCTGCTGAAGCAGAGGGAACCAAATCTGTCGGGGCCAGAACGGAGCTATCAGGATCATGCTGGCCCTCCATCTGCAATTTGATTAGCATCCTCTAAATTAGAGGAAACAGAGGTAAGGCATAAAGAAACCTCCGACTCCAGGAGCGGGACAATGCGCCTCGACAAAAAACTCCAGGCTCTGGATCTAGCGAGCAGAAATTGGGCATTTTGCATCGAGTGGGGATGCAAACGGTCCAACTCTGGACAGCCCATCTGTTGAGCAACTCTTCAGCGACAGATGAGAGAAGCTCCCATTTCTGCATGCCGGACTGAGTCCTACTGAGACAGTCTGCCAGGGTGTTTAGCATGCCTGGCACATGGACTGCAGAGTGTGTCAGACTGTGATCCAACGCCCAGTACCACACTCTCATGGCCTCCTGCAAAGGGGTACCAATCAGTCTCCCCACCCCGCTTGTTGATGTAGTAAACTATGCTTAGATTGTCCAACTGCACCAGCAGCTGACCCAGGCGAGGTGCTCCTGAAAAGCCTGCATAGCGGAGCATGGCCTCATCTCTAGGACACTGATATGCAGGGAGGCTTCCCACTGGGACCAAGAGCCCTGGGTCTGGAAAGGGCCCAGGTGCACTCCCCAGTGCAGACCTGAGGCATCTGTAGTTAGGATCTGATGCGGGAGGAGATCTGGAATGGGATGCCTTGAAGCAGATTCAAGGGTCCATCCACCACTGCAGCACCTTGCGACTGGAGGAGACCAGGACTGGTTGATCCAACTGCCCTGTGCACTAGTCCCACTGTACCCGGAGGGTCCACTGGAGGGTGTGTATATGAAGTCTGGCCAGTGGAACAATGGGTATGGCAGCTGCCATAGGCCCAGCAATCTGAGGTATACCCTGGCAGGAATGTAGCGACTTTGGGCGACTTCCTGAGCTTGACCTATGAGGCATTCTGCCCTGTTTTGGGGCAGAAGGCTTTCCCTGTGCAGAGTCCAGAACCGCCTCCTATATACTGCAACCATTGGGACAGTCCCAGAACTGACTTGGGCAGATTGACAGTGATGCCCAGGGAGTGGAAGAGCTGGAGAGTTCGCCCAGAGTCAGCAAAGCTGTTCCCTGACATGGGCCTTTAGGAGCCAGTCGTCCTGCTGAGGAAAACAGCTGATGTGACCACTGCTAAGCACTTGGTAAAACTTTGCAGCACAGAGGATAATCCAAAGCGCAGCACTTTGAACTGATAACGCCTCCTGAAAAGCAAAATGGAGAAAAGTTCTGTGGGAGGAAAGACCAAGATGTGCAGGTAGGCACTCTGCATGTCCAGTGAGCAAAGCCAGTCCCCTGTTTTGAGGAGGGGCATCAGGTCTGGCAAAGTTACCATCCTGATCTTTTGTACGAACATACAGACTGAGGTCCCTTAGATCCAGAATAGGCTTCAGACTGCTGGTCTTTTTGGGATCAGGAAAACCTGGAGTAAAATACCTGGTCTCTCTGGCGCCTGGGCACTGGCTCGATGGCCTGCTTGTGCAGAAGGGACTGTACTTCCACCTGGAGGACTGACAGGGTCGGAGTACAACAGGAGGGTGGAGTGGGGTTTCTGGAGGTGACTCGATGGGCTCCAAGGTGTATCCCCTTTCTATGATCTGCAGGATCCATGCATCTGAAGTTACGGTTCTCCATTGACTCAGATGGAGAGAGAGAACCGACCTCTGACTACCACCTCTTGGTCTGGGATCAGAAGAGGGGATCTGGCAAGAAGTCAAGAGAGAGGAGGAGCCAGCCGAGGGGCTGGTCCCTCACTTCTGGGGTACTTGGCTGCTGCTCCAGCACTGGGTAACAAAACCAGTAGAGACACTAGCCCAGATCTAACTCAGAGCCCAAAGTGGATCCTGAGAGTCTTGCCCAAGAGCAAGAAAGGAAGGGCCCCCAAAGAGCTGAAAAGGAGAAGACCCCTGGGAGGGGAAAAGAGAGAGAGCGAGTCCGGGTCTGCCAGGGATGGATTGGACTCTGAAAGGAGTCTAGAAAGGGCTTCAAGAGAGAGGTAGAGGGAACCAGGAGTAGAAGAGGAGGAAAACTAAACCCTGAGACCAGAGCTACATGGAGATCCCATGGACCCCAGCACGGAGTAAAGGGAAGGGAAAGAGCGATGGACAACCTAAAGGGGAAGTCCGTGACGGTAGGAAGATCCCCAAAGGGTGCCCGATATGGCAGGAACATATAGGCAAAACCGCCTGGATGGAAGACTCTGGAGCAGAACACCATGGACAGAAAAATCTGGATCCAGAAGGGCAGACCCCAGTCCGGGAACAGACTGGAAAAGGAGCACCAGAACAAGGCCCTAAGGAGAGCGCCTGAGGGTTAAAGACCCTGGGGCTTAAAAAGCCAGGAATAGTGCCATCCTGTGAGAACTGCCTCCAAGGGCCAAAGGGCCCCAGAGAAAGGAGACCCTAACAGATACAGGTAGCACAAATAGCAAGACAGGTCTGTCCCCAGTGAAAGGGAAAGGTAGGCATCACGAGGAAGAGAACTCCTGCATGGTATAAAAGAAAAAGACACCTACCCCTTGTTACCCTGGAGCGTAGGAGGGTTAAGGACAAGGACTGTCTCTGATCAAAGTCCCCCACCAGAATACCTGTGAGGAACCCGAAAAAAAAAAAAAAAAGGGGGCACTCTAGTACAAGCATGAATGCTGGCCAAGACAAGGGAAGATTCCCAAACAGAAAGGGCACACAGAGAGGGAAGAATGGAGAAGGCTGAGGATAGAGAGTGCAGGGCCTCCCATCCCACGGAAGCCGGATAGGAGGTAGGGCCCAAAAGAGACTCAAACGCCATCGAGGTAGGCCGCCTTGGTCTAGAGACTGTGGAGCTTGGAAACAAGCATCCTCTTAAGTTCTTGACTCTTGTACTCCACTTAGCCCCCAGCTCTCACACTCCAGAGCCCACAAGTGTGATCTGGGTCATCTTCCTCCTGTCCACCCCCTTTCCTTTCTCTTTTTTTTGAACCCAGGACTGGGAACAGATGCCCATAAGGCAGTTGTTGGCCGGGGGTTAACTGGAGAAAAGGACCGCCTCCCCTCAGGACAGAATCTCAGGAGAGGGCCGACTTAGGCTGACCCTCCCTGGGGCATAGCCTGCCCTAGTAAGGAGACTTAAACCTAGCCTGTGAAACCAGGGTGAATGCAGGGCCAGTGTTGGTGGCCATGCTAGGAGAATTGCCAATCAGAGCAGTCAGCCCATAAGAAAGGCAAGAGAGGGGGACGGAGTGGGGACGGACTCCGCTGACCAAAACAGAGACCAAACAGCCTGCCTACATATGAGGCGGAACAGACGCCTGCCAAGGGAGGGAAGAAGGGAGAACCGGCTGGGAATAGAAGATCCTCACCAGTCCCTTAGCAGCAAGGGGCCATGAAAGGCCTTGTCCGGGGCAAGAAGCCTTGGAGGAAGGGTCCTTCTGCCCCTGAAGGGCCAAGTCCCATGAAGGGGTGACTGACAGCGGATGCCCAGGACCCAACACCTCCCAGGTACCTGTGAGACTTAAAAGCCCTGGACTGAGGTACTGCATGTAATGACCAGGGCAGCGAGTCTCCGGGAGGAGGAAGGTGAAACCAAATCTGGCCACCAAGGAGGAAGGAGCCATAGGCCCACCCGAGGCAGAGCAGCCCTGAAATTAAGGAGACTGATAAGGTGGGAACTGGACTGCTAAACTAGTGTTGGACCCAAAAGACGCCTAGGGACAACCTAAATGAGAAGAAGCCACCCTAGCCCTCAGGCAGAGGCTCAGAAGGGTCTCCATGGAGGGAAACCTGAACAGCCAGAGAAGGAGGGGTCTGGAGAGAGGAATTTGCCTGCCTCAGGAAAACAGCAATTCTGACCCCCCAGAAAAAAGAGGGGACCCCAAAGAAGAGAGGATATGGATAATCTAGATCCCGAGCCCCAAAATGAGATCGGGAACCAAGAGGGAAAAGAAAAAGGTGACAGGGTGGGCCATAGGCTCTTCACAGAGCCGCCTAAGACATCCCTGAAAATTTCAGGGGAACTGCTGAAGGCACTGACTAAAGGGGAGGACAAATCAGTGTCCTCCTGCATGCCCTCTGGTCTCCTGACTGAGGGGAGGGCCTGACAGTCCAGAGGGGTTGGACGGCTTGGAGAACGCCCACCTCTACCCTGTGGGTTTTGAGGACAGGAGCCGCCAGAGAGGAAGGGGTCCGCACTGCCCCGAGACCCTGAGAAATGCTGCAAATTATGGCGCTGCATAGTGCAATGAGCTGCACAGCGATGAACCATGCTCTGCTGGCCATAAACAGAAGAATGGAGGGCCATGACAGACACCTGAAGGGAAGCGAGCAATCATGCATGGCTTCCCAAAGAGGGAAGGACCTGAATGGGGCATCCAAGACGGAGGCCTGGATGCTAGGGGAAAAATCAAAAATGCAAAGCTAGCATGACACCGGATGCACATAGCTGCAACTGCACCGAGCTGAGACGCCCAGTGTATCATAGGAAACACGGAGGACATGGAATCCACGCCAGAGGATGAAGACAGAATCTGCTTATGTTGAGTCTTAAATAGGGAATCAGGTAAGGTATGAAGCACATCCTCGCCTGGTCCAACAGAGACTGTTGGTACATTATCACGGCGCCCAGATAGTCCTGGCATCAAGGCCAAGGTGGAGGAAGCATAGATCTTTCACCCCAGGGCATCTAGATGTTTGGACTCTCTGTCTGGAGGAACTTCACCAGACATTCAGAACCCACGGCAGCGCCAGTGCCTCTGACAAAACTGAGGGGTCAGCTTGAGGGTGGAATCATAATGGGGTCTCCCATCAAGGGAACGATACAGCAGGTTGGCCTTCTGGATATCAAGGGATCGAGCTGGCTGCTGCCACACAGTAGAAGAATGTCATCTTGGGGAACCACCAGAGGAGGAACTACCACAGATGAAACTTCAGGGAAGCGAAGATGCTCCGCCAATCGGGCGACGCTAGTCCTGTTCTCGGTGCACCAGCCTTGAGAGGCCTGTAAGCTTCATGACCTCTAAGAAGGAAGAGTCCTCTGGAGGGACTTAGAGGTGTCCTGACCCACACTCCTCCGGGGTGAATAAGGAGGCTCAGAGGAGTCGGAAGTAACATGCACCGAACTGGTGGCGCCTGAACAGCGCTGCAAGGATGGTGACAGGGCACAGCAGATTGTCTCGCGACAGGGAAGGTCCCCCACTGAAGGTGGGGGAGCTCCTAGATAGCAATGGGGATCCCGTGACACTGAGGGCACCGGCGTTGGGGCCAAGGCCTGATGTTGAGCTGACGCCACCATGTGTTAAGGAGCACGCTGTAGTTGGCCAACGCCCAACACAGAAAGGCAGAATACACAACATCCTGGGTAGAAAGTTATGAGCCCACAGGAAGGGTTCGACGAATGGAATAACCCAGCATGAAGCCGGGTACTCCAAAGGAAGACCCATAGAGGGGTCCAAAGTGCCGCAAGATCAAGCCCTGAGGCGGCGACTGATCAGGTGAATGCCCTGAAAGGGCCGCTTCTTCAGGTCTGATTGGAGGATTCAAGGAAGATCCTGATGCGCTAAGCTGTGGAGCCTGGCCCATGAAAGGACCAGTGGGACCCGGCAGAGGACGATCCGGTGCCAGATCCAGGAGAAGAGGACCGTGGACGGCAGGGCTACCGGCACCTGGTGGGAAGATCCCAGAACTGGGACCACCAGTGGCAGCTGAGGAGTCTGACGCCTGGGAGGACCCCACGGGTGAAGGCTGTGGCCATAAAGGAGCAGTGATAGTTGGCGCGGTCCGTAGGGACCTCGCCCCCGATCCAAAAATCCGCAAAGATGCCAAAGCCGGGCGGGTGTCAATGGAGGGACTGGCATTTGGAAGACAGACTGAGCCACCTGACTGAGGACATGGAGGAAGGAAGGGCCCAGCGTCAGGGTGGTGGGATGGTGGAAGAGTCCCCGAATCCACAGAGGCACCGCCACAGGCAACCCTGAAGGGAGAAGGGCTGAAGTGGCCGTCGAGTTAGACACCCCAGAGGGGAAGACTCAGTATGGGCCATGGCCCCAGAAGGTGGCCGTGGCTCCAAACGGACCATTCCCTGTCCCAATGTTTTCTGTGCTTTCTTGGAGGAGACCTCCGCAGAGGTCTCCAGGCAGCACTCCATGCCTGCAGCTGTTTCTCCATAGCAGCCAATTTCTGTTGGAGAAGATGGGCCTCAAGACCTTCTGGCATCATTTTCTAGTGACTTGATTAAAGTTCTGGCAGAATTTGGTGTCGTGGTCTGGGCCTAAACAGATGATGCAGGAGGAATGGCCATACTTTTCAGGGATCTGCTTGCGCAGGCATTATTTGGATTTGGGAATCGTAGAAGTAGTCGGAGATGACATGCAGACGAGTAACGGATGACAAAAATACTCCATAAAAAGGAAAAGTGAAATAATGCTAAACAATGGCGATCAACTGGAGCAATGTTCCGCATGGTCCAACGCGCACAAGTCGACATCAGGAAAAGAATGAGTGGGCGTGGGGAACACGCCTTTATGCCAGCAGGACATTGGCATGTTGACGCCAGGGGGCGTTCTCCTGTAATAGACTGCTGGCTAAAGGTTTCCATGTGGTCCTGGTGGCCAAGTCTAACAGTGTTGCCTACTGCAAGTGCCCACTCAATGTAAGATCACCAGATACAGAGACTCCATCAAGAGCACCTGGAGCTCACTAATCCTTCTGGTGATGTGATAGCCACCAAGAAGGCAGTCTTCCACGACAGATGTGGCATCTCACACCTATGCATTGGTTCAACTGGTTTGCCCATGAGCACTACCAGCACCAGCAACAAGTCCCAAGGTGGTGGTGGTTCACCCACTGGCAAGAACAGGTGATCCAGGCCTTTGAAAAATGTCTGATCATCTTCTCCCGCGCCTGGCCGCATATCAGCCCACACCCAGTACGCAGAGATGGCTGCAAGGTGCACCTTGAGATACATCAACCGCAGTCTCAATTGGGAGATCGACCATAGGTAGTCCAGAATGCTAGCCATGGGCAGGCTAGGAGTCTTAGTTCCCTGTCTGGCACCAAATGGAAACCTGTTTCCATTTCCAAAGCATAGCACTAACAGATCAACTCTTTTGGGAAGCTCACAACATGGAGATCATCTTCCAAGAGACCCAAGGCCTGGAACTCTAACCACTCAGAAACCAGGCTGTCAGGTACAGGGACTGAAGGTCTGGATGCAGGACCTTCCCTTGTGACAAGAGAGCAGATCTGGGCACACAGTCTACTGCCACGGAGGTCTGAGGCTGAGGACATCCAGGTACCAAAACTGGTGTGGCCAGTCAGGGGCTACCAGGATCATCTGCGCTTTTCTCTCCGCACCTTGACCAACACTTTGTGGATCAGGGGAAAGAGAGGGAAGGCGTAGAGAAGGACCAGGGTCCAAGGCCTTACGAAGGCATCCCTCATCAGTGTCCCAAGACTGTGGTGGGGCTGACACAGAAGAGCCTTAGCTTTACATTCTCCAGAGGAAACAGGTTGACCAGAGGAGTGCCCACCAGGAGAACAGGAAGTTCACCATCTCCTGATGCAGGGACACCTTGGCCATCTGGCTGAGGGTGTCCACTGGCTGGTTGGAGGATCCCATTACATGGATAGCCAGGAGATCTACACCCAAGTTTGCATGAGGGTCCAGGTGCAGAAAGCCTCCTGACAGAGATGAAGGGAGTGCATACCACCCGATTGTTCAGGTAGTACATGGTCATGGCAGTGTCCATCTGGACTTGCCTGACCTGACCCTGGACAAATAGAGCAAATTCTGTCAGAGCAAGGTGCATTGCACAAAGCCTGGGCAGGCTGATGTGGTGATGAGGCTCCCTGGGGGCCAGAACCTGTGGGTCCTGTGGTCCCCAGGTGCACTCTCCATCCCACCAGAGATGCGTTACTCGTCAAGGTGACTGTCAGCTCTAGCGGACAAACAGGACTCCTTCCTCTAAATGTTCCAGAACCGAGCCACCACTGGATAGCATCCCACATCAGCTAGTTCACTGTGACTGACTGGTCCAGGTGACCCAGGCGCTGGGACCAACTAGCAGCCAGGCTCCACTGCAAGCAGCACATCCATCAGTGGACCCAGCTGACCACACTGGTGCAGGATGCCATGTACCCCAGCAGCCGAGGAAGTTCCGGCAGGGTGCGAGTGCCCAACCTGAAATGATCAGGCAAAGGAGGTAAGATCCAATACCCGGTCTGCAGGAGTTGGGATCTGGCCCAGAGGAGTCTAGCTCTTGCTCGATAAAGTGGATCACCTGCAAGGGGCAGAGTTCAGACTTGGCCAGGTTGACCAGAAGGGGCCAAATCTTGGCAGCTCTGGAGGCCAAGTCCTTGGACCGCTCCACAGCCTTCCTGGATGGCTCCAGCTATGAGCCAGTCATCCAGATAAGGCGGACTCTGACCCTCGGTGCCTCAGGGATGTGGCCACCACTGCAATGCACTTGGTGAAGACCCTGGGGGCTAAGGAGAGGCCAAAAGGCATGACCTGGAAGTTATAGAGAACCCAATCTGCACAGAACCAGAGGTACGCCAGTGGGATGGACAGACTAGAATGTGGAAGAAGGCATCCTGGAGATCCAGGGAGCAGAACCACATGCCTTGTTGCAGGGATGGAGTGATTTGGTTCATAGTGACTATCCAGAACTTGCATTTCCTCAAAAACTGATTTAGATCGTGCCCATCTGTTTCGGAACCAGGAAGTATGGACATAAAACCCTGGCCAGCCATGGAGTCTGTGACAACATGAACTCCCTTAGTGCGTGGCACCGTACAGTGGGAGAGCCCTGAACTCGAGACAACCCACTGCCCACCACATCTAGCACCCATCTGTCCGAGGTGATGATGGATCAGTTGTGCCAGAAATGACAAAGCCAACACCCCAACAGGGAACTGAGGCAGGGACTGACAGGCAGTAAGTAGACACCCCTGACCTGTCACTGGGAAGCCTTGGAGGGCATCGCCACCCCAGCCCCTGCTCTTCTTGTTGCCCTTACCAGTGAACTTGCCACCAAACTTTAGATTGCCTTGCTGGGGCAGCTGTGACTGAAAGGGCTGAAACTAGAAGGACTTCTTTTCAGCTTCTGCCCTTTCTCTTCCTTCTGTGAGGAGGTCACAGAGTCAAGGGTGGCACTGGACTTCAATCCTGGTGAGATGCCCTTCCAACCCAGGCCAAAAAGGTTGGTGCTCAAGAAGGGGACATTGGCCAATTTATGCTAGGTGTCCACCATGAAGGTATCTGCAGCCAGGCCCTGCAACACATTATGATGGTTGCTGCAATGGAATGGGCACAAGAGTCACTGATGTCCAAGGCTGTCTGGACCTGGTGTTTAGCCAGCGCTTTTCCCGGTCTCTGACCACTTTAACCACTATCTGCAGGTCAGCAGAGAGACATAGTCCAAAATTCCCATTAGGGAGTGATCAAGGTGGCCATCAGTGTAATTAGCCTGATGGAGACCCAGGAGGATGCAATGTACATTTTCTTAGCTGCGTGGTCCAGCTTTTGGGCTCCTCATTGGGGAGCTGCTTCCACATCCTCAACATTGTCGGTCTTCTGGAAGATGAAGTTGGTCACCAACTCCTCAGCAGAGGGTGGTCCAAGAAAACCGGACAGGGAGCCAGTAGGAACCGCATACTTGTGGACTACCTGTATATGGGCCAAGGGTGCCGCACAGGTGGCTGGATGCTGCCAAAGTTCCAGAGTCAGTCCCAGGATGGCCTCAGCCACCGAGAAGTGACACCCAGGGATTTGTCCCTGTCCAGAATTTCAGTGAGGGGTATTTGGCCCTTCTGAACTGGTTCTGGAGGGTCTCCATGGACTCAGAGATCAGAACTGAGCACAGCCCCAAAAGACACTCTCCTGTGGTCGGTGGACAGCTCTTTGGCTGATTCATGGTCAAAGCCATGGATCAATGAGGACTGCATGGAGGACCCATCAGAGGGAAGACTCTTTGAAGATGGCCCTCGGATGAGTCCCAAGTAGTGCATGGCAAGAAGTGTCCAGTGGGTAATCTCCACAGACAACCAGCCTGGCAAGCCGGCAGCTGGACAGGAGTCGCTGGTTGGGGATCCCCGCAACACCTGCTGTGGCAGCAGTTCTATCCTGATCAGGGAAGAGACCAGTATTGGCAACACTTGTCTCAGCAGGACTGGAACAGGCTGGACTGGAGCAACCAAGGATTGCTGGGTCAAGCGGTATGGCCCTACCATGCCCAATTAATGCCACTGCTGCCACATCAGCTCCTCATAGCACTGAGCGCAACCTGCAACAGTATCTCTCCTCATCAGTCGACAAGGAGGAAGGAGCACTTGCAGCGTCGTCCACCGGAAGATCGGGGTCTGAGGAACCAGACCAGGATCTCGACCGACGACTGGCTGAGATGACAGCATATGAACCTTAAGATGATAGCATATGAACCTTGACAGCAAAGCTCCAGAGGTCCATGCTGTCATCTTAACCCAAGACTGAAAAAACATGCAGAGGTATGTGGCTGCCCATATCTTATTTTATATATATATATATTTTTTTTTTTAAACATTCCCTCCCACGGTAAAAACATTGAAAGAAAAAAGCCTGCCATTTCTTTGTTCTGTTCTATGATCGAAATTAAATCTACTGTGCTAAACAACTGTTTAGAATGCTCAACAACACTTTGAATGCGTACAACAGTTTAAATCCACGCCTTCACATAGGAAGAAAAAATAAACAGGAACAGTCCTTTAAACACAAAGTTCCATTTTGTTCCCCAAAAAAACTACCTTTGTTTAACTATATACGAAACACAGCATCTATTTTCTATGGTCACTCAGGCTTGGAGTCTGAGTAAGCTGTCTCTTCTGAGACTTTTGTGGGGCAGTTTTGTTAATTATCGTGTTAAGACGTGGATTTTACGCTGATGATTGTTGACTGTGGGAAGGATCAGTAGCATGCTGTTAAGGTAAGAAGGCAACTGTAAATTGTTTACATGCTGATGTTGAAAAAAGTCTCACTGTATTTACATTCAAACTGCCAATTTTGAATTGGCACACAATGCTGTTTACGATCCATGACAGCACAGTGCGTCACTTCCATAATATCCATAATAGAACTGCCAATCACTGCAGTTAATTGGTTTAAGGGAGCAACCTTGTTAGCACATTCTGAAATGTTAAGAACAGGTTCTACATTCAAAAAGGTAAACAACAAGGTTTAGAAAATGCAGGAAAAACAAAACAGTCTTACAATGTATTATAAGAAAGACTATCACAGGTGGCTAAGCACAGTATATTGGAGCCAGAAGCAAAGTAATCAAGAGGTACCCACAAAAGAAGCTCAGCTACTCAGTCCCAGACAGCAGAATCAGACACTCACGGTTGTGTTGTAGGATGAAAAACTCTATTTAGTAAAGCATCAGAGAGCTAGTGACAGTCCCCACAAGCAGTCATACATTTCATGCCTCCTGCGCCTTTTCAAGACTTTTTGAACTCTTTCAAGTCTTGAAAAGCACGGAGGCGGAAACGCTCCACTGCTCATGAAGTAGTGTCACCATCAACTGCTGTTTTACTAAATAAAGACATTTTCATTCTGCAACACAACTATAATGTCTGCTTCTGTTGTCTGGGACTGAGATGCCTCCTTCCGTGAGAATGTAGAAGAACTTTGAGCAGGCCGATTTTATATACAATACAAAGGCTAACCATACACTATAAAGTATTCCTCTTCTGTTTTCTCTTTACAAGTAAAAGTGGTGAAAAGTATTACTAAATCATAGCAAACATTATAAAAAGGAAAACAAGAACTTTCCAGACATTCCAATTCCCTTGGTTAACTACTGGAAAGCTAAGGGAGGAGGGAGGAGGAGGAAGGAAGAAAAACACAGATCCCTTTGATATGTTGAACATTCCAAAACAATCCGACAAGCAACCATTTAAAATTGCCATCAGCTGACAGTTACTGCACCACAAAATTCATTTTCTGCCGATAAAGCAGCTTAAAGGTAACAGCGGCATCTAAAGCTCCACATCCATGTGTATTTTCCAATTTGCACTGTGTGCAAAGGTTTTTCGTTGTTAACTTACTGTTTACTGTAGTATAATCAATGGTATCGTACTAATGTTGCTTATTTCCAGGCTGACATCTTCTGCAACTATAAATCCCAGAATGCACTAATGTTGAGATCAGAGCAGGATTGCAGTAGTGAGAGATTCAACAGCATGCAGTCCATGTTAGAAACTTATAAGCTCTGATCTTTTGAACAGTCCCGCTGTCCTTCCTGGGCTAAGTAAAGTCACAAAGGGACTGTGCCTTTGCCTGGGAGAAAAGTAGGCCAAAAAAACATGATAACTGGATGCATGTTTGTGTAAAAGGGTCACTATTTCAAATGAGCTTGCTCAATGGTTATAACTCTAATAAAAATGAAATGAAAAACATTAAATGTACACTGCTGGCTACTGAATCTCCCACTGCTGCCATCAGCTTCAGGGATTCTGGGATTTGTACTTACAGAACATGTCAGCCTGGAAATAAGCAAATTAGTCTGATGTAGTCTACTATACTACACTAAACAGTAAGCAAAAAATGTTTACACAGAGTGCAAATCTTGACTAGCCCTACACACGGGTGTGGAGCTCTTGGTGCTGATTGTTCCTTTAATTTTGAAATAAAGTCTACAGGCATAGTAAATTTTAATTTCATCCTCAATGTGGAGTCATGGCCATGCAACACGCTATGTGCAGCTAGGTGGTTAACAGTTTGGTCCATTCCCTCTGTCTGTATACCAGTTAACACTGCACGATGTACCATATTAAACGCTGTGGAGCCAGTGCTGGAGAGTTCAGAGTCCAATAAGGGTGTTGTGGGTGTGTTCCAATTTGGCTATCGGCATATTTCCTTTATTTCTTGGACTGTAGAATACTGCCTATTTCTGTGTGAAGTAGCACTGGGAACTGCCAGAATTCTGAGCTGGCTTATAGCAGATACCCTACTTTCCATGCCGGGGGTTGGGAGGCTAACAAGGATGCTAGTTGGTCACTACCACGGGATATTCAGATTAAACAGATAACTGCAAGACAATGCAGCCAGGATACCAGAGTATGAAAGGTGACACCTACCTGGTGCAGTGAAAAGAACTCCTAATAAATGTTTTACCCCTAGAAAGACTGACATACAGTTTGTGGAGAAAGTGGAATACTCCGAGACAATCTGGTGTCCTTTTATTAATTCACTTCTAGTAGGAGAGGCCTACTTGATGGGTTGGTGTGTGCCATGAACTGTCTGTTATATAAAAATGGCCCTCTAATGAAATGATAATTTAATGTAATGACTGTGTTTCCTTTTAATGTGAATAAATGATCAGACTTCTAATGGTAATAAAAATGTCACCTGTATACAGAAAGAATGTGTTTATTGATAGATGAGTTTTTTACCTGCATGTGTGTAATCTGTGTCTTCCATACAGGAAAATAAAAAATACAGCTCCACATTGTGAAAGGTCTGCAAACAGCATGTAGTGTCAAGCAATAGTTTTACACAAGTAAATGCTTTCATCTCACCTCTTTCGAAATAAGTGAACCCTGTTGCACCTTTCCTTCTGTTCTGCCACAGTTTGAGTTTGAATGATAAACAGAGCTTTTCTCAGGAATGCTATAGTACTCTTCAAATCCCTGTAAATCAATATTCAGTGAAACAAAAACATTAAGTAGTGAAATTGCATATGCTTAAAAAGGACACAGGGTATTTACATGCTTTAGCTGTATAGATAACTTGGAAAATTGTCAGCAGCACGAAAGGTCATCCAGCCAGCTTAAAGTTAAGCAAGTATGTAGATTGCCGGTTCCTAGGCGATCTTATCCTTATATTCACCAAACAGTGGTAAAAGATGCAGAACAGAAACAGACATCTTTCCTTTGATACCCTTCCTATACACAACTAGAGCTCGTGCTTATTAAAGGCTTTCCTCACTGAGCCTCAACCCTGGTTAGATCATGTGTTTGTATTTTCCTGACTTATCCAGGTCTTTGTTACCCAAATCAGGGTTTCTAGATCCACAAGTTTGACCATGGACGAGTCTAGTTCAGGGCTCCATTTTGAGTTCTCCACAAGGTTTCTACCCTTATATTTTGCTTGGAACAGGGGCAGCCAGTTGGCACCCTATAGTTTTTAATCCTACTGTTATTACCTCCTGTACTACTTTTCTTTAAGAAAACAGAATTGTTTGTTGCTGTATTGATCCTTGTATAAAAAGATGAACAACGTGGGTGATTTGACCTCTTTATTGGACCAATAAGAGATTTAAAATTTAAGCTTTCAGGCTACACAGAACCGTTTATCAGAAAAATAACATACTATACAAAGAAACCACTTTAAGTACATTTTGTAGAACTGATAAAAATTACACACAGATGTGACAGTTCTGTTGATAAAAAAAAAAAAAAAAACTGGATATTGTGCAGAGACCAAAAAGTATTTGAAATCCTAGATGGATATAAATCAGATCCTCTCCATGGATGGAATGTGACAGCAGGACTATAGATTGTCAAATGCTTATGTGCCTCCCTAGATGCAGAGACTGAGAGTTCAGAAGCACTTATGTCTGTATGTAGCTGTACTGCATAAAAACATGTATATATCCATAAGAACACAGCAGACAAAGTATGATCAAACATATAAACAGAACCATCTTAGTGTATAAAGGCACACTAAAATATACATCAAATGTAAAACATAATATATACATAAAATAATATGCACAGAAATGCCCATGTATTGTACCAGAGGCAAGAGAAAGGCAGGCATCAGTTTAAATTCTGTAGTGATCATGAAACTAAGGTCCACATTCATTCCATTATTTATTGTATTGAGAAGAAAATTAGTTTGACCCCAAAACCCGCCTTTCTTGCATATTTCTTAAGTGTCCCTTGAGAACAAAGACAAAGAGATCAGAGATGGCGTGATCTGATTGAAATAAATATTGTCCTACTGGTTTGTCAGCTGATTTTCAATATTCTTCACTATTATGTCGTGCCTGTGTGAGTTCATTCGGGTTCGAAGAGGTTGTCCGGTTCCCCACATAGTCTATATGTGACACTTCTTGCATTGGATGTAATGCACAACATTCTGGGATCCACATATAATTCCCTCTATCCTGAATTGTTTGTTTTGGGAGGAGTTGATAAAGTCTGAAGTGGAAATGTGCTCACGTTCACATTTAAGAAAACTGTAGGGTTTAGGGCCTCCAAGTGTTCTGTTGTTGTGGTCAGGTATATGTTTGCCCCACAATCAGGCTGGATAAGTTAGGTGGTTGTCTGAAAGACAGTAAAGGTAGTTCTTGGAAGATACATTTCAGCCTCTGAAATCCAACAATAAGACTGTTATAAAGAAAGCTGACAAAGGCTCTGCAGTACCAGGAAGAGTATATAGATACACAAAATTTATTGGCAGATGGGGACCACGATGTCCATCTAGTCCGCCTATGTTTGTTCTACCCCCTACTTGGAATTGCTTGTTAACTTACTGACATGCCTGTCCCTTGCTGTTTTAAGCTGCTTTCGACTGTCTAGGTTAATGAAGCAAACAAGCAATTAAAAGATCACATCTACTACAGGAACTGTTTAGTGATCCGACTGCACAACACACCAAAGAACTTTTATTTATTTATTTGGAAAATGTTTCACCAGGAAAGACAACATGAGCTGTAAAAGGCTATGGCACATTATCAAATCATTTCCTAAGCACGTCCAAGACAAAATAACTGATCTCATCCCTGGTGAACCTAGGCCAAGTACATTCTACATCATGCCCAAGGTCCATAAACCTGGGAATCCAGGAGACCTATAATATCTGGGATTATAAAATGGGCATCAAATTAAAGCAGTCTTATTGGTCAAAATATATCACGTGACCACTATGAAGTCTGTTTCATACACAGTCAACTTGGTCCTAAACCACATCACACAATGAGCAAATCAGTCCTCCTACAACCAGAACTATCTTCCATCAGTCCACCTACAACCAGAACTGATCTTCCATCACAAACATGGCTACCGTTACACTGTAAAAAACTTCAACAGGGCTCTAAAAATAAAACTAACTTAAATAATAAAAACAAATTAAATGTTTCCTGATCATCACACTATCTTACATATATGAACAAATTAGAAACATTAAATATTGTTTATAGTTTTCATTACAACTGTTTCTTTGCTGACAATGAAAAAGCACCCTTCTACATTTACCTGCTCATCAGAGAATCTCTTCTGCTTGCCCTGGCAATGAGATAATGGAGTCTCTGGCTGTAGAAGAGTTTGTTGTGCATATACGTGCACGTTTATAAAGTATGTTAGGAGAAGAACATTCTGCCAGTGGAACAGAGCAGAATTGTGAATCCATGTATTCCATTGTAAACATTCCATGATAAACATTCCGAATCTTGATGCCAGCAAAGACACAACTTTTTCCAGCAGTAATACAATGGCATCATCAATGACATCATTTGCAGTGGGTGGAAGGACTATTTTATCATAAATGCACACAAGTAAATCTATTGTTTCTACATATAAACATTCTTTGCCAACTGTAAAAGTGAAAAAAGGCCCTTTTATAAGTGCAATAAGACACTCAGGAGTATGCATGGAACAGATGTTACCACACTTATAGGGGGCTGAAGACACTCTGCCTATGGCCTCGTCTTCACTACAACCCTGGGTGTGCTGTAAATTCTGTTCCATGTACTCCTGTCGTTTTATTGCTTACATGGTACCCTGACAGAGGGATCTCTGGATTCACATAGACCATTTAAAACCCCTTGTCATAGAAAGACAACTATATTCAGGACACAACACACTCCTTGCAAAATGTTCTACTTTTGAGACTTGCAGCTTAATACAATCTTTGCCACAATGTATGTGAACTCCTCACACTAATATCCCACATACTGATGGCATTTCAGCCTGACTTAAATATCTGCAAGAGAAAGGACAGCACCACGACATCCACCCAAGATTCACTGTGAGACTTATCAATTTATTCTGACCACAACAACTTCAGTTTCAACAGTAAACATTATGTTCAAACTATAGGAACAGCAATGGGCACCAGGATGGCTCCATTAATATGCCAACCTTTTCAAGGTAAATTTGGAGGAGGATTTCCTGAAACAATGTACAATCAAACCACTCACCTATTTCCAATATACTGATGATATATTTATAATTTGGACAGAAGTTATCCACACAATTAATTTCACCAGTAACTTAACATCCTCCACCCACCTATTAAACTTTGCCTGAGTATTCTAACATCAGCATCCATTTCCTGGACCCCACAGATATCATCAAAGGTAGAATCTTACAAACCTGTATTTACAGGAAACCAATAGACAGATACCTACACAAAACAGCCATCACCCTAGCCACACTAAAAAATCTGTAATATACCATCAAGCACTCTGATATTACGAAATCTGTTTGAGTGAGAAGGACAGAGAGAAGTACCTAGGTTGTCACACTGAACAGAAAAAATAAAAACATTTACTGAACAGGGACATTCCTCTATAGAAATTGACAAAGCTGTGGAACATACCACGTTTATGCCAAGAGAACTATCACCACAATATAAAGAAAAGACCACCACCAAGCGGACACCCTGATCTGGAGCTCAACGAAAAATTAAAGAACTACAACCAATATTCAGTGAGGATGACACCTTGAAATGCATTGTCCAAGAACTACCATTACTGTCTTTCAACCAATCCAACCTGATTGTCAGGAACAAGCTTATACCTGACCAGAACAACAGAATACTAGGAGGCACTAAACCATGCAATATTCCTAAATGTAAAACATGTGAGCACAGTTCCACTTCAGACTTTATCAGCACCCCAATCCCAGATAGAGAGGAATTATATATGTGGATGCCAGAATGTTGAGTTTATTACATCCAGTGCAAGAAGTGTCCACATGGAGGCTATGGGGAACCAGACAAACCCTTCAAACCTGAATGAACTCACACAGGCATGACATAAAAGTGGCAGATATACTGAAAAACCAGTGAGATATTTCTCTCAATCCGATCACTCCATCTCTGACCGCTCTGTCCTGGTTCTCAAAGGACACTTCAGAAATACACAGTAAAGGCAGGCTTATAAGGTCAAACTTATTTTTCTTCCCAATACTATGAGCAATGGAATGAATGTGGACCTCAGTTTCATGAAAATTTCAACCTGTCAACCCCTCCCTGATCCCATATCCTCTCCCTCGACTTCTCCTGCTCAGCCCCTGCCTTTCAACACTTTTACCCCTACCCCAACATGCACTGTGCACTTTGCTCATATATGACTATTCACTGCTGCATAAGAGCGGTTTTATATTATGCTAGCACATTCACTGATGCCTCTGTATGTACCCGTCATCCTGTAATGTAATTTAATGATGCATCTGTATTTGTTTTGTAAATTGTTACCCGACAACCCCTTCTCTGGTTGCATTTGGGAAACGAGCTTTGGCTCAGTGCGCCTTTCCAGTTACCAACTTTTAAATAGATAAAATAAATATATCTAAAATGGGTGATAAAAACAAAACAAAACAAAAAAAAACAGCACAGATGCTTTCTCCTGACTGGAAGAAACACACTACATGACCGAGCATTATCCATTATCCCACAGTGATCTCCTGCACTTCTATTTCTACCCCCAAAAAACAAACAAAAAAAAAAAAAAAAACAATTCTGGCCATTTTATAAGACAAATAATCCACTGCTGGGAATGCGGTCGTGCTCTAATATACGTCTTAGATGGTTGAAGCGCACTCAGCATGTGGCCTCATGCCTCAACACACACACCAGCCTGCGTGCTCTGCAACAAAACACCATGCATATATCAGAGCATGACTGCACGCCTCTGTAGTGGATTAGCCATTTTATATGAGGGATGGGGTGGGAGTGCTGGAAACTCATAACATCACATTTCCGCATTTTTTGTGCATTAAGTTACCCTAACTGGTGCATTAATAACTTTTTTTTTTTTGCAAAGCATATAGTAATAGGGCGGACTCAAAACATGCAATTTATCTTCTCATGTGAGAGGGCAAGATTCATAATTCATGTGTGGTAGAACCACATGTGAGTCATTTAAGTCCTGCCTATTCATAAGTGATAATAAACTGCCTATTTTGAGTCACGCTAATGTATGTTGATATAAACAACACAGAGAATAATGAATGGGTGACCATCCATAACAAGGCTGATGTTTCATCGACAGAAGTGAAACCATCATGACCTCGAGAGGTCTCTGATGGTTTCACTTTGAGAAGAAACACAATCTTTTGTTATGGATGGTCACCCATCCGCTATTTTTATAGTAGTATATTATAGTATATATTTTCCTGACCTTTCTTCAGCCCTGTGCATGTCTGGAACCAATCAGATGGGACATCATGGCTCAAAAGTTGTTGTGGTATCGTTGGATGTCAGAATGATCCCACAATAGCTTTTCAAGACCTCTGAACTGTACCACAAGATTACCTACAGCGCTTTCACAGGCAAGAAGAAGTGGTACTGCTGGGGTTATCCATAATACGATTACTACTTTTACAATAACAATACAACAATGATCCTTTTCTTAACAGCAGGACTCAAGCTTCATTTGAAAAAATTAAATGTCCAGCCCCAACAGTTCCAGAATTAGACCTTTCAAAATATATTTTCTTTAAAATGTAATAATTTTTGAGATGCAATTATTTTTTTTTTTTAATGAAAGCTCGGAGTCACTAAGTAGATATATTGTTAATATGACTATATAACGATACAAAACATAAAATGTTTCATATAGATATAAAAAATAAAATGGTTGACTGCATTTTCAAAGTCCTGTCTTTTTTATAACTTAAATTTTATTGATAGTTTAAACTGTAACACAGTTTACAAGTAGCACACTTTAAATCTACTTGAATCTGCTTATGAAGACATGTATATGCATGTGGCAATACAGGAGAACTGTATTAACTGTTCAGATGTTACAGCTTTCAAAATACAGCTTATAAAAAATATTGTATAAGATTATGTTTGGAAATGGTCGGAAGATACTAGTGGTTGTCCTGCCCAAGAAAAAATATTTTCTGGTTCAATGCATTTTTAAAGGAAAACTGTCTAAATACTGAACTCCCACCCAAAGGCTTACCCCGATTAAAGCCTTTGCAGGCTTCCTTTTTTTTTTTGGTAGCTGCCACATACTTTATTTTATTTTGTAAAGTCCGCGAACTGGGAATATGGCAGACACTGGGGGCTCCATTTACTGTAAAGTGTGGTGCCGCACTGCCACCTCAATACATATGTTACTAGTGGGTAAGCTTTCTGGGGGCGGGAGTTCAGTATTTAGACAGTTTCCTTTAAAGTCCTTTCATTTTAATATACTATATCAAT
Organism: Neoceratodus forsteri; assembly: GCA_016271365.2. Lineage (NCBI taxonomy): Eukaryota > Metazoa > Chordata > Ceratodontiformes > Ceratodontidae > Neoceratodus > Neoceratodus forsteri. The sequence goes on along the minus strand of CM028132.1, from coordinate 45,559,689 downwards.
ATGTATATGCATGTAGCAACACAGGAGAACTGTACTGTGTTCAAATGTTACAGCTTTCAAAATGCAGCTTCAAGCATTTTTAAAATATATTAAGATAATTTTGGGAAAAGGTCAGAGGATACTAGTGGTTGTTCTAAGAATAAACACATTTATATTACCTCCTTCAAATAACTCTGGGTCTAGCTTGACCGGCACCTCAACTTTCTGGACATGTGGATGCCATCCACAAAAAAAAACTGAACCCCAGCGGCTCGGTGGCGGGAGGGGGGAGGCGGAGCTGGATTGAGCTGCCGACAGGCAAGCTCCTCTCTCGGGAGGAAGTGCAGCGTCCCTCAGCTGATGGGTGACCCCAGTGAAGGCTGGAGGAAGCTCGGGCCAGAGGGGCCTAGGCAGGGTCAGGGGTGGGGAAGGAGGCTGTGACTGGGGCTGTTCGCGATGCACGCCTCCACGCTGCATGTGTGTCGACTCCTGGGGCCTCCGGGAGAAATAAATTGGAGGAAAATGCAGGTCAGCAGGGTGAAGACTGACCCCCATGAGCACTGCTCCCAGGCCGAGCAGGTAGAGCCGGTAATTCTGGGGGCGGGGCTGGGTTGGTTGGATGGGGGCCGACCGGCAGGAGAGAAAAATTATGATATGATTAAAAAAAAACCTGCACCCAAAGAAAAAATTACTCACCTTAGTAATTGTGTTTCTTCTAATGGTGTCTTGCTATATTCTGACATCTGCAGTTAGCCCCAGCACTTGAACTGCTCCGAGAGAATAGAGTTAAATTCTATGCAGGCATAGAACGTTGAGCTCAAGCTCGTTCAAACCTCTGTCTGCTGCACTTTGAAGTGTAACTGGCCAGATTCTTATGAGCTAATACTAATTAACTAATACCACTATGTGGAAATTGTAAAATTTTACTAGCCAACTGGCAATTGGAATATTTTGGATTCCTCAAAAACTCAAGTCGAGAAATCCAAAACAAAAACTAGGTAGTGAACAACTTATGACTATCAAAACAAAAGGCAAACCCACTCCCTCTCTAAAAAGAGAGAGCTCAATGCACCCCTGGGGTGCAACACTGCACCTGCCAGGCCAGCCCACTTCCCAAAAGCCAGGTTCTGAGAAGGAGGCAGGAGGGAGGTCAGAATACAGCAAGACTCATTAGAAGAAACACAATTACTAAGGTGAGTAATTTTTCTTCAAACAACATGAAGTCTTGCTGTATTCTGACATATGCAGACTACTACAGTACCTCCATGGAGGAGGAATCAAACCTATTTTGTGAATAGGCTCTGCAGTACTGCTGTACCAAACCTAGCATCACTCCTAGCCTGGATGTCCAGAGAGTAATGCTTGGTGAAAGTATGGACTGTTTTTCAGGTGGCTGCTTTGCATATCTCTAGTAAGAGAATATCCCTGGCAGCAGCCAGGGGAAGCAGCTGTACCTCTAGTCGAATGAGCCATCAGGCCTGAGGGTGGTATTTTGCCTAGCTTCTCATAGCAGAATTGTATACAAGAAACAATCCACCTGGTAATAGTTCTCTTTAGTGGCAGGCTTACACTTCCCCATAAGTGAGGACAACTGGAGGGAGTCAAACCTGAGTGCCTTAGTACGCAATGTAGTAGCTAAGGGCTCTTAACATCTAAACTGTATAATCTTTCTCTCCTGAAGAAGAATGATCAGTGAAGAAAACAGGGAGAGACATGGATTGGTCTCAAATGAAAATCTGAAACCACTTTAGATAAGAACCTCCTATTGGTTCTAAGGACCACCTTATGTCTATGGAATGAGAAAATCCGGCCCTCTGACAGAGCTTGCACCACAGTTTTCCAAGTCAAGTACTTAAGCTCTGTTGAAGACAGAGGCTCAAAAGTAGGTTGCATAAGCTGAGCAATGCAAATATTCAGGTCCCAAGCAGGAGTAGGATCCCTAAAAGGGGACTGGTATGAAACAATCCCTTGAAAAACTTACAAAAAAATAGATGAGATGTCAGTGAAGAGGGCTTTGCACTGACAAAAATCAGAAACAGCTGACAAGCATACCTTGAGGGTAGCTGGTCTGAGGCCTAGCCATTAAGATAAACCATGTAGGCCAGAACTGTAGACAAGTGAGCAGTATCTGGGGTTAAATACTCTTGTAACACCAAATGCTGAATCTTTTCCATTTGGAATTATAGGTTTTCTGGTGGAGGCTTTCTAGAGGCTTTGAGAATATCCAGAACCCCTTGACAGAAATGCAGACCTGCATACTCCAACTCTTCAAGAGCCATGCCTTGAGATTGAGAGACCACAGTTTGGGATACCAGATCTCCCCAAGAGGAGGTTAACAGGTTGTAATTCTGGAAGATGGACTGCTACGGACAGCAGCAGGGGATACCAAGGCTGCCTGGCCCAATCTAGAGCAATCAGGATCACTTTGCAAGACTCTGATTTTATCTTGACCAGAACCTTGAACAGATGAGGAAAGGAGGAAGGCATACAGAAATTTCCCTTTCCAATCCAGAATCAGAGCATCCAGAGGGACTGAGCCCAAGACTGAGGTCTGCAACAGAAGAGAGGAAGTTGGTGATTGTCTGGGGCTGCAAAGAGATATATTTCTGGAGTGCCCCACCTTGAAAAAAAAAAAAAAAAAAAAAAAAAACATAAGACTAGGGATCAGGGACCATTCGTGATGGCCCTTGGAGATCCCTGCTCAATGCATCTACTAGCACATTGTCCTTTCCTGGGAGGTGGACTGCTACCAGAGAGGTCTGTAGAGAATAAGCCACGGACCATAATTTCATGGCTTCCGTGCAGAGGCCATAGACAGAGTGCCTCCCTGCTTTTGCTATACCACATGGTGGTGGTGGTGTTGTCCGTCTGACCTGAACCACCTTGTTCCGCACTGATTGAGAGAAAGCTTGCAGGGCCAGATAAACTGCCCTGAGCCCCAAAAGACTAATTTGGAGAAGAGACTCCTGAGTGGACCACACTCCTGGGCTGTGAGAGTCCCCAGGTGAGCTCCCACCCCAGGAGAGAGGCATATGTGGTTAAAACCACAGAGTGAGACTGAGTGATGAATGGGACCCCTTGCCTGAGATTGTCCTGATCTTGCCACCATTGAAGAGCCTGGATCAGAGTCTGAGTCACTGGAATAAGTTTGGTTAGAGGATCTTTTTCTGAGACCAAAGGCCCTCAGATGAAACTGAATGTCCCTCATCTGAAACTTGGCCCGTTGGACCACTGCAGTGGAAGCGGTCATGTGGCCCAGAAGCTGAAGGAAGTGCCTTGCTGGTTGAGAAACCAGAAGGTGGAAGGAAGAAGCCAGCTCTATGAATGCCCTTACCAAGGGGAGAAATACTCTTGCTTTGACAGTGTACAGTTCCACCCCTATGAAGGTCAAAAGTTGCACTGGCTCGGAAATGACATGGGAAGATTGAGAAGGAAATCTAGAGAAGTGAGCACTTGCTGGGTCACTTTTAAATCTGACTTGACTTGGTCTAGAGACTGACCCACATGAGCCAGTGGGTCGATGCGAGATATGGAATATTTTTCTCCTTAGGAATGCCACTACTACTGCTACGCATTTGTGAACACCCTTGGAGCTGATGTTAGGCCGAAGGCATTGCTCTGAAGTGATAATGGCCTGAAGGCAGTTCAACCTGAGGTACTTTCTGTGGGAGCACCTGATGGGAATGTGAAAGTAGGCATCCTTTAGGTCCAGGAAGGCTAGCCAGTCCCTGGCCTTAGAGAGGAAGAATTATTCCCAGAGTCACCATTTTGAACTTTGGCTTTAACAGATGTTTGTTTAGGTATCTTAAGTCTAGGATGGGCCACAACTCCCTGTTTTTTATGGGATAAGGAAGTACCTGGAGTATAGACCTTTGCCCCTGTGAATTGTAGGAACTCTCTATGGCCCTTAAAGCCAGAAGAGATGAAACCTCTGCCTCAAGGGCAATAGTTTCGGAGATGTTTGCAGGTGGGAAAGATCTGGCTCTCAGCTTTGGAAACTTTTGAAGCTGAGAGCCAGTCCCTGTACCTCCAAGACCCACTTGTCTGAGGCAAGCAGACTTCCAGTCCTGGAAGTAGTAAGCCAGCCTGCCTCCTACAGGAATGGGGGAGTGGACCTGGGCTGACACATCAGGGTGTCTGCTTGGCAGGAGCCTTAGGCTGAGAGGTGAATGCAGCCCTGCTCATCCCCCTTCTGCCTCTCCCTCTGAAGAACCCCCTCTGGGAAAAGGAGAGAGGCCTGTGCTTGGTAGAAAGGTCTATGAAAAGACCTGCCTCTAGCTTCTGCCTTTGAGGAGCTGCCTGCCTTTCCTTGGCCTGTGCACTCCTATAGGTGGTCTGTAGTCATCCATCTTTCATACAATTCTCTGTCTGCACCCACACAGAGAATTATTAACTAGGAAATCCATAGCCTTAGCCTGGGTATCCTGAGATAGGCTAGTATACTTGAGTCAAGCTAGTCTCCGAAGAGCCACAGTAGTAGCCATGAAACATAGACTTTGATGGCAGAAAAGGACCGCTAGGCCCATCTAGTCTGCCCATTTCTACCTACAGGATAGGCCGTAGATCCTAGTTAACCAACAGCCTATTTCTTCCTACCCACCCCCAAGAATTGCCTTATGTCTGTCCCATGCATTCTTGAATTCTCCCACAGTTTTAGACCCCAACCTCCTCAGGAAGGCTGTTCCATGCATCCACTACCCTCTCTATGAAATAATACTTCCTCACATTGCCCTGAACCACCCTCCTATTTTTAAATTGTGTCCCTTGTTCTTGCAAGTCTCTTTTCTGAAAGATGCTACCCTCTTGGACTTTGTTGATTCCACTGAGGTACTTAAAGTTTCTATCATGTCCCCTCTCCCTTCTTTCCTCAAGGGTATACATATTAAGCTCCTTTAGTCTCTCCTCATACGGCTTCTCTTGCAGACTCTGCACCATTTTAGTTGCCCTCCTCTGGACTGCCTCTATCCTGTCTATGTCCTTGCGGAGATGGGGTCTCAGAACTGGACACAGTACTCCAGATGCGGTCTCACCAACTGTCTGTACAGAGGGATAACAACTTCCTGTTTTCTGCTGATGATGCCTCTCCCTATACATCCCAGTATACCCAGCCCTCCCTACTGCCTTCTCACATTGCTTGCCAACCTTAAGGTCATCTGATATGATTACCCCAGGTCCCTTTCCTTTTTGTTGTTACTACCTCCCCACCCATTGTGTATTCTTCCCTGGGTTCTTGTTTCCCAGGTGCATTATTTGCACTTCTTTGCATTGAATCCTAGCTGCCATACTTCTGACCATTCCTCCAACCTTGCCAAGTCCCTTTTCATTCTTTCCACGCCTCCTAGTGCATCAACCCTGTTGCAGATCTTTGTGTCATCTGCAAAAGGCATACTTTTCCTTCAGTCCCTCTGCAATGTCACTGATGAAGACATTAAAAGGACTGGACCCAATACTGAACCCTCGGTGCCCACTAGTAACCCCTTTCTTCAGAATGGACTCCATTTACAATTACCTTCTGTGTCCTGTTGTCCAGCCAGTGTTTTGCTAGGCTACCACCCTGGGTCCCACTCCCAGGCTGGTTAATTTGACTATTAATCTTGTGTGGAACTGTGTCAAATGCCTTGCTAAAGTCTAGGTAGGCCATGTCCACAGCCCCTCCCTGGTCTACTACTTTGGTCACCCAGTCAAAGAAATCTATTAGATTAGTCTGACATGACCGTCCCCTGTGAACCCATGCTGCCTTGGGTCCTGTGCTCCACTGGCCTCTAGATACCAACTATTCTTTCCTTCAGAAGTGACTCTAGATGACACATCATTGGAGTCCACAGCACCTGAAACTGGATCTTTGATGCCTCAATCCCATCAGCAGCCACCTCCTCCAACTCCTTGGCAAGCTGGGGAGGCCTGCTTAGCCATTACCAGTACAGTGTCCCACCTGGACTTCTGGTACCTGGCTGTATAGGCCATGTAATTAGCCTGCCCGAGTCCCAAAGAAGATGCCATGTACTGTTTCTTTGCCATGGCATCCAGCTTCCTGGAGTCTTTATCTGGGGTGTGTGAAGCCAAGGGTATGTTAGCTTACCACAGGCTGCAGCCTGCATGACCCTAACATGGCTGCATTGCTGGTACAAGTACTCCATTACCTTAGGCCCGACAGCATATATCTCTTGTCCATCCTTCTGTCCACAGGAGGTAAAGAACTTAGAGATTTTAACAATTTTGTGTCCGTTTCCCAAAGGACTTATGAAGGGGAACAGGCAACCTCTTGGACTCTGGGATGTCAATCATCTCCATGTAATCAGGCTCCTCTTGCTCCTCAACAGTTTCTCAGGAAGCTGGAGGGTTTCTGCCACTTTCCTGTAAAACATAAAGTGGGAAGGGACTCAGGAAAGCCTAGGAGGAAACATCAGAAGGCCTGTCTGGGGAGATGTCCGGTTCTATGTCTTTGTCTTCTTCTTCCTTCTTCCTTCTTCCTTCTTCTTCCTCTTCCTCTTCCTCTTCTTCTTCACCACCACCACCACCACCACCACCACCACCACCACCGTAATCATCATCCCCTCCAAATCCGGTTCACAAAAATCTTCAGGGGCATAATCCAGAACCGGAGGAACCAGCGAGCCTGCCAGAAGGCGCGGATCAGGCGAGCGATTCAACAATGTTAATCGCTCAGGTAATCTCCTCTGGCGGTCGGATGATGCGGTTCTGGATCTGAACCGGCCGATTTTTTTCTCTTCCTTTTAGATGGGACCGATCCCTAGGAATCGGCTCCCTTTGCCGAAGGAGTATCGCCCTGGTCAGAGGCACTCCTTCTGGTTCTGTCAGAACCAAACCGGCTGGCCATCTGGGTCAGCGCACTTCGGCCTCCTTATCCTAAGCCTGCCTGCAACTTTATCCACGGTGATTTAGGGAAATTTACAGATTTGGCAGTCTGAATCTAGGTGGTCAAACCGAGACAATAAACACAGGTGGTGTGGGGATCAGCCTTAGCAAAGACATCCCCACACACTGCAGTGCTGAAGCCAGTGGGTCTGGTTTTCTTTTGGGTTTCTCAGGCGGTAGCCATATTAATACAAAACTTACGCTTTACTCTTAAAGTCAGGCAGACCCTATCGGTTTCTAACCGTGTCATGGATATTTGAAAACGTAAAAAAAAAAAAAAACACTTTTGTTTTTCGTTTTAAACTGATAAGGACCGGTACCACACACTAAATTCAAGGACAGAAAAACAATAACACACATTTTACAGAGTAACCGGTTCAGCTGAATGGGTTGAAAATATAAAATTTACAATTTCCACAAGTTTTCTCAAATCTAGTCCACTACCTACATACTTACTGTACCACAGACAGGGATCTGAACAAACAAAAAAAAAAAAAAATTTAAATCGGTAAAACCAATGACTTTAACCAACCTAGAACCGTGAGCAGAAGAGAAATCTCAAGAGCAACTGTTCAGTTAGGCAGAGTAAAGAATCTGCGGTTACACTTCAAAGTGCAGCAGATAGAGGTTTGAACCGCTCGAGCTCAACGTTCTATGCCCTACATAGAATTTAACTCTATCCTCTCTGGAGCAGTTCAAGTGCTGGGGCTATGCATATGTCAGAATACAGCAAGACTTCATGTTGTTTGAAACTAGGTGCGCTGTTCAGACTCAGTGATTGCAGCCCTTACCGGCCCGCCATGAAATTGTCCAGAAAATGATTCTCCATTTTTGACTATTGTGATATGGTCTACAGCGCAGCCCAAGTCCACCCTAACGAGACTGGACACCCTCTTCCACTCTTTCCTGGTTGGTTTGCTCTCAACTGTCCACCCTGTACTCACCATTGACCCTTTATACCCCCTGATGCCAGACACCTCGCCCACTGCTCCTTTGTCAGGAAGTACTGGTTTGGCTCCCTCCTCTTACCTCATCTCTATCCTCTCCACCCCCCACCTACTCCCTCTAACTTTAGCTGCGAACTTTTGCTCTTCCCCTATAGACATCCACTTCAAGCTGGGCTGCTTTTCTTCCACCTTCCAAAATTATGAACTCCCTTCCCTTAGCAATCTGCTCTGCCCGTCCCTTGATCGCTATCCTCTCTCTTCGTAATTTCATCTCCCTTCCTGCAACTGCACCTGACCCACTTCTCAGCACCACTGCTACCCTTTCTCCTCCTTTCTCCCTAGTCCTCCCCAAGCCCTCTGCTCTCCCCTGTACCCCATCCCCAACCTTCTATCTCTACCCTGCTGCTCCTCCCCCAGCCCTCTGAGTTCCCTCTCCACTCCCCCAATCCTGCAGCTCCATACAGCCTCTCCCTGTACCTCGCCCTCATTTCCTCCTCCACCAGTGACCCCGATATTTGTATCCTCTGCCTTCCCTATCCGCTCACTCCCCATCACCTACTTCTAAACTCAGACTCCATCCCCCAAACCATTCACTCCCATTCTCCTATACGCCTCTGTCCTCCATCTCCATGTCCACACGGTTCCCTCCTGCATATCACTACTCAACTATAGCCCTACCCCGCCACACTTTTCCCTCCTAATTAATTCTTTCTACTTCCTACTCCTTGCTCTCCCTCCACCCCTAACTATCTCCTGACAGGCCTGCAGACCAGTACTCGGGTCCAGGTGTGCATCCAGCCATGCATGGCCCTTGTGGGGTTTGCATCCCAGAGGGAAAAAGAAAAATTACTCCACCGCAGTAATCTTCTTTCTTCAAGGGTCCTTTAGCATCAGTAACTTTTTGCACTTAGCTGGCTAGGTGCAACTGCCCTGGAGGTGTGCCTTTTAAGAGATATTTAAATGAGCGAGGGCCAAGCCAATCAAAAGACAGGAGGGTGTGAGCTGAGTGAGAGCTGTTGAATGCTTCCAGAATTTTCTTCAAGGAAAACGAGGGCAAATGCCCTGAAAAAGAATCGACAGGATTCAGAAAACTTGCAAATGTCCACAAAAGTGAAAATAGAAACAACAGCAACCACGAGCTAAAAACTCATCAATAAGAAACCCAAAATTTGGTAAAGGTGACATATAGGAGCCTTCTCAGACAGGTGAACAGGGCAGGAAGGGGGGAGCTACTGATGCTAAAGGACCCTTTGAAGAAAGAAGATCACTGTGGTGAGTCATTTTTCTTCTTACCCCAGGAGTCATAGCATTAGCCAACTTTTGCGGACTACCCAGCAGTACCAAGTGGGGCTGGGCAGAAAACCTACTTAGGAAGAGGCTCTGCAGAACCGCCCTACCAAATTTGGCATCAGATCTGGTCTGACATTCAAACTGTAGTGTTTCACAAAGGTGTGCTCAGATTTGTGGTAGTTGCTTTGGCAGACATCCAGTAGGGGGAATGTCTTGTTGTTGCGGGTGAGGCTGCAGTGCCCTGGTGGAATGGGCCCTGAGCCCCACTGGAGGTTGTTGACCAGCTTTCTCATTGCAGAATCTAATGCAACAGACCAACCAACGAGAAATAGTTCTCTTGGTAGCTGGTCTTCCTCTGCCTACATCCCGTGGGTGAGGAAAAACTGAGCGGAAGAGCCTCTGGACTGTCTAGTATGCTCTAGGTAGTGAAAGATGGCTCTTTGACATCCAAGCTGTGGAGCTTTTGCTCACCAGGAGTGGATGGCTCAGTAAAGAGGACAGGCAGAGTAATGGACTGGTTCAAGTGAAACTCTGAAACCACCTTTGGCAGAAATTTCCTATTTGTCCTGAGCTCAACTTTATCTTTGTGAGGGATTATGTATCTGCTCAGTGCACAGGGCCTGTAGCTCTGAAATCCTCCTGGCAGACGAATGGCTACCAGGAAGACGGTCTTCCAGTTACAAACTTGATGTGGGCCGTGGACATAGGCTCAAAGGAAGATTCATGAGCCCATCTATGCAAAGATTCAGGCTCCAAGGAAGAACAGATTCCTGGTTGAGGCTGGAGGTGCAAGAGGCCTTTGAAAAACTGTTTAAAAATGTCATGGGGAAAAAAAATGATTTCTTCTTTTCCACCGAAAGGTAGGCTGAAATTGTCGCCAGGTGCAGCTTAGTGAAGATGGTTTCAAGCCTGACACTTGTAGGTGTACCAGGTAGTCTAGCGGCTGAGGGTCTGAAGCTAATAGGGGTTCAACCTTTTCGCTCTTACACCAGAGGGAAAACCTTTCCATTTGGCTGCATAAGTCTTAGTGTTGGTTTTTAGCCATCCTCAGTATCTTAAGGACCTGTTCAGAGTACTGTGAGGATGGAACTAACCTCAAGAACCAGGCCTTGAGGTGAAGAGAGTGCATGTCTGGCTACTGCACTCCTGTCTGAGGAAGGTCAGCAGGAAGCAAGTCGGAGGCAGGTGAATGGGCCTGCTGCAGGACATGGAGAGGGTACCAGGCTTGCCTGGGCCAGCCTGGAGCCACTAGGATCATCAATGCAGGCGCTGTCCGAGTTGCAGCAAAACCCTGAATATCAGGGAAAGGGAGGAAATGTGTATAGGACCTCCTGACCAGTCCAGGATCAGGGCATCCAGAGGAAGTGTTCCTGGAACTGGGGCCTGTAACAGTACTGAGGAAGCTGAAAATTGAGAGGAGAGAGAGGCAAACAGATCCATGTCTGGTGTGCCCGGCCTCGAACACTGTGGCTAGTACTTGCTTGTTCAGTGTCCATTTGCTCCATCTGACTGATGCGGCTTAGACATCCCGCTTGAGTTTTGAGTTTGCCTGGGAGGTGAATAGCTGAGAGGTTGACTACCAGGGAGAATGCTAGAGACCAGAGCTTCCAAACAGAGTATTCCTGATCTGGTACCACCCTACTTGTTTATGTAGAACATTGCAGTGGTGGTGTTCATTCAAATTTGAACCACCTGCCCTTCTATGCTGGGAGCGTAAAGCTTGAGAGCTAGTAAAACTGCTCAGAGTTCCAAATATTTATGTGCAACTGTGACTCTTGGTGTCCAGTTGCCGCTACTGAGGCACTGTCTAAATGAGCTCCCAGCCCAAAAGGGAGGCATCTGTGGTGATCACCTTGTGGGAAGAGGAGGAGCTTGAAAGGGAACCCTGCCTGCAAATTTGCAGGGTTCTTCCACCACAGCAAGTTTTGGAGGAACTATCCGACACAGGTATCAACTCTGAAAATGTGTTGCTTCTCTGAGACCAGCGAGCTCTGATGTAGGCTTGCAGGAGTCTCATCCTGTACCTGACCCCTGGAACTACTGCAGTCAGAGAGGCCATATGTCCAGAAGTTTGAGGAAATGTCTGTCTGGTCTTGGCTGTCCTTGGGCGAAATAATCTGCCACTGAAAGGAAACTCTGAATTCCTTTCATGGAGGAGAGATATCCTTCTGAGTGTCCAGCTGGGCCCCTATGAAGGTGAGTAGCTGGGTGGGTTCCGGTGAGATTTCTTTAGATTTACCAGGAAACCCAGAGACTTCAGAGTGCTCTGTGAGGGAAACAGATTCCTTGACCTGGCAAGGAGACTTTGCTACTATGAGCCAGTCATCCAGATAGGGGTACAGAGCAACATCCAGCCTCCTGAGATGTGCTGCTACCATTGGACACTTGGTAAAGACTCTTGGGTGAAAGCACAGGCTCAAGGGCATCATGGAGAACTGATAGTGACTCAAAGGAAGTCTGAACCTGAGAAACTTCCTGTTAGATCTCCTTATGGGTATGTGGAAGTAGGCATCCTTTCAGTCGAGGAGAAGCTAGCCAGTCTCCCTGCTGTAAGGACTGTATGACCAGTGACAGTGTGACCATTTTGAATTTGTTTTTTGCAGATGTTTGTTTAAATATCTGAGATCTAAGATAGGTCGCCACTCCCAGTTTTCTTTGTGTCAGAAAATACCTAGTAGAGGCCCTGCCCTTCTCATGGATGGGGATCCTCTACTGCTCGAAGCCAGAAGGTTTGTACCTCCATTTCCAACAGCGTATCTGTGTTTGGGACAGAGGTCTTGACACCTAGGTATGCTTGAGGTCTGGCAGCTGCTTGAACTGTAATGACAGACCCTTCTCCACTATCTCCAGAACCCACCTGTCCGACGTGATGAGGGACCAGTACTGAAGATAGTGAGAGAGACTGCTCCAAACGGAAGTGGGAGGTGACCTGGACACTAACATCAGGACTTAGACTGAGAGGCAGATGGCTGGGTAGAGGTGGCTCTTCTTTGGCCTTCTGTCCCTGCCTCTGAAAGACCCTCTAGTACTGGCTAGTCAGATTGGGATAGGGATTGTAAGGCCTGGGAACAAAACTTCTGCCCTACCACCCTGGGACAGGATCTCTGAGGGGTGTTTGGTTTAGACTTGGATGAGTGGCTCTGCCAGGATGCCTTGTACCATCGACTTTGTTCATGTAGTCAGTGGTTCTGTAATCAAACAACATATTTTGATCACAGGTAAAATGCATGGCCTTGTTCTGAGTGTCTGTGGTCAGACTGGTTGTTCTAAGCTGACAAGCATCTCAAGAGAGATGGGATGGGCCTCACCCTAGAGACTGCATCACTGTTGTCATCTGCCATGTGGAAATGGTACACAGTAGCTTCCAGGGCAGTTTTGACATATTCACCAGCTCCTGCACCACAGAATCTGATCCGTTGCAGGCGATAACCTGGACAGATTTCCAAAGGGCTTTCTGATATTTGGCTGTGAATGCCATGTAAGAAGAAAGCCTGAGAAACAGGGAAGCTGTGGCATATATTTTCTTGCCATAGTCAATTTTCTTGGAATCCTTGCAGGGGATCGGGCAACAAGGAGACTCAGCTTTCTCCCAAGCTGCCTGCTGCACTATACTTCGGGCTAGGGTGTGCAGACAGGAACTCTGTACCATTTTAGACAATTTATATTTTCTCTCAAGCCACTTATCAACCCCGATACTGAAGTGGGGTGCTGAAGCAATTTCATGGTATTTTTTCTAAATGCATTATAGATAGGAACGACTAGGGTCTTTGAGGATGAAAGACCCTTCATCTCCCTATAATCTTCATCGACATCCTGGTTGGGCTCCTGCATAGGGAGGTCCAGGGTATCCAGCATATTTGTATAAATGTAAACAGAGGCAGGATCCTCATAGTCACCCGGGATCCCAAGGTGAGGATCCGGGACTCCTGGGGCTCAGAGCCCTCAAAATCTAGTGTCAGGGCATCATAAAATTGATCATCATCTGCATCACCTCACAGTCTACAGAAGAGAGAACTGTGGAAGAGTGCTTGCCAGCCCTAGTAAATCAAGGACCCATCTTTTAAGGGTCTGAAAACAGTTGCCATGCTTTTTCCATATCTTGCACTGATGGAAGAACTCAAGTAGTTTGTTTAGTTTTTTCTGTATGTTTTAAGCTGCCTGTTGTCTCACCATTGGCTTTCCCAGGAGCAACGGGAGCATATCTGTCTTGACAGAGTTCCTTTTAGCTACTTCATTAGAGGCTTGATCAAGCTTCTTTTGTCACTTTATTATTTTTCAATTTATGAAGAACTTCATCTTTGGAAGCTTTATTTTTGACTGGGATCTGAGGATTCCTCAGCACCTCTGCTTTTGGTATTAGTACTTTCGAATGGCCCTCGTCAGAAGCCTTTGATATATCCTCAGCCATAATTATCAAATGTTTGTCTGCTTTGTCCAATTTGAGCAAAGCAAACCAGTTCTGGACCCACGAACATAATGCAGGTTTCTGTAAAATGCCATCACTAGTCATGCCCCAGTTAATAAACTCTGTCTATTACTAGTGCCTTTTTGGGGGTTGTAAACTGATCTATACCAGTGCCAATCTTAACAGAAACCCAGTAATACTCAACTGCACACAGGTGGCTGCTGGACCCTTATGCAGGAAGGTCCTGTCAAACTAATCTCATAGATTTCTTTAACTAGGTAACCAGAATGGTGGACCAAAGGAGCAGTTGATGTAGCCTACCTTGACTTCAACAAAGCTTTCAATACTGTTCCACATAGAAGATTGATTAAGAAGCTGGTGCAGGCTCTGGGTGGGTCAGAAGTTAGTCAACTGGGTGGCAAACTGGTTGATAGGCAGAAAACAGAGTGTGGTGGTAAACAGCATACAGTCAGAAGAGATGCAAGTCACAAGTGATCCTCAGGGATCAGTCCTGGGGTCAGCCCTCTTCAATATCTTCATCAGTGACATTGCAGATGAACTGGAGGGTAAGGTATGTCTGTTTGCAGAGGACACCAAGATCTGCAACAGAGTAGATGAGGACAATGGGGTGGGCAGAATGAGAAGAGAACTGGATAAACTGGCAAAATGGTTGGAAGAATGGCAACTGAGGTTTAACACAAAGAAGTGCAAGATCATGCACATAGGGAAGAGAAACCCTGAAACCACTTATAGGTTGTGAGGGAGTTGCTGGCAGTCACAAGGAAGAAAGAAACTTGGACATCATTCTCACAGATGACCTGAAATCATCCAAGTAAACCACTAAAGCAGTAGAGTAAGGCTAGGGGATGCTGGGCTATATTAGTAGGGTATCACAAGTTGGAAGAGAGTAATAATCCCTCTTTAAAAACACTAGTTAGGCCCCATCTGGAGTACTGCGTGGCAGTACTGAGGCCGACCTTCACAAGGACATTAATCAAATTGAGGCAGTCCAGAGAAATGCAACCAAAACGGGTGCAGGGACTGCATCAGAAAACATATGAGGACAGATTAACGGAAATCAATATGTATACCCTAGAGCAAAGGAGGGGAGAGAGAGGTGATAAAATTGAAAACATTCAAACACCTTAAGGGCATTAACAAGGTCAAAGAGTTGAACATATTTCAATATAAGAAAAATAGCAGGACAAGAGGACACAGCAAGAGATTAGAGGGAGGCCGATTAAGGAGTAATGTGAGGAAGTTCTTTTTCACAGAAAGTGTGGTGGATGCATGGAATGGCCTACCTCAGGAAGTGGTGGATATATATATACAGTGCAGGGCTTCAAACAGGCATGGGATAGGCATAAGGGAGCAATACAGATGAGTGTGAATAGACAGGACAGTGACAGAGCAAAGGTCGATGGCACTTTCATAAGGTAGAAAAGAAATGGGCAGACTGGATGGGCCTTGCAGTCCTTATCTCGTCAACTTCTATGTTATGGACAGTCCTGACACAGATGATACCAAGGTCCAGTAATATAACAAAAAGGTTTCCTCTTAATTGCCAATCTAGAGAGAAACCCCCCAGGCATTATTTAAATTTGAAATCTACTGCAGGTGCCTGCAAAAACCCCGAGTCTGAGGTAAAAAAAAAAAAAAAAAAAAACAAGGCAACTGTCTCTAATTCAAATGGTTCCCACAAGAATTTGACTCACAAATGAAGGAAACCATCAAAATAAGCACCACAGTATAAAATTAGGCTTTAAACTAAATGTGGTAAAAATAAAGTCAAAATAGTGCCGTTCGCTTTAAAATAAAACATTTGAGCAGCGTAATGATAAAGCAAAACTTTCACTCAGTACACTAAAGGAAATAATTTATGAGGAAAACTTTACCCAGATAAGCACTAGGAGGCTGCCAACAAGGAAAGTTGGAGACACCTCAGAGGCAATATTGCTCAGTCCAGCGTAGAAAAATTCTGAAGCATTCAACAGCTCTCACCTGCTCACACCCTCCTGTCTTTTGGTTATTTGGCCCTACGCCCATTTAAATATCTCTAAAGGCACACCTCCAGGGCAGCTGCACCAGCCAGCTAAGTGCAAAAAGTTAATGATGCTAAATGACTCCTGGGTAAGAAGGCATGCCTCTCCTTTCTACCTCTCTCTTTGCAGGCCTGGTAACCAGTACACGGACTGGGTGTGCACCCTATGTCTGGCCCTTGTGGTGTTTGCATCTAAGAGGGACAAAGGTTTACCTTGCCTCTCTACCCACTCTCCTCCCTTTCCTATTCTCAGTCACATCAGTCTCTACTCCCCTTGTCCCTCTTCCTCTCATGCTCCCCCGCACTCTTTCCCTCCTGCCTCCCCTATATAATGTGTTCTGTCTTAATACTAAGGGACAAGTCTCCCATGCCTAGTTTTGACATCCAGGGCTCACGGTAAGATTTTTCATTTGGGGTCTGGGACTTTTTTTTTTTTTAAAAGAAAGAGGTCCACAGCCCAAAAGTAGGAGTCCCTGGTAAATTTCTGGGGGCCCCCATTCAAATACATGCAAGTCATGCCCCCATGCTCGCATGGCTTTGTAATCTAAGAATCTGTAGAACGCACGGCGTGGTCCATTGATTTCATGAGGCTATGTTTTAAACTAGAACTTTAACGCTTTTGAGGGTGAATTAAAACAAATTATTTATTTGTTTTTGTTAACCGGTATGCACACTAGACAGCCAAGTGCCTATTTTCAGGAGCGACCGGGAGAGTTAAAGGTAAAACATCATACATAAACAATTGAGGAAGCATAAGGAATAAACAGTAAAATAACAGCCAATGCAGTGCAGGCTCTAGAGCAAGGTAGGTATACATTGAACAGTTGAGGAACAGAGAAGGATACATGAGAAATATACAGGCAGTTTCAAGGCTAGCTCAGGACAAGGTTGGTACGAAATTCATACATGTACAAATTGAGGAGACAAGAAACATAACTAAATTGACAGACAGTTCAGGGCTGACTCTAGGACAGGTGGCACGGTGCTTTAGTGTAGGATGGGACAGATGGGATACAAATTAGGCGGTGAACAACAGGAACAAGGTTAATGGTAAGTGCCTGCAAGGGGAAGGGAGTGCCCTAGGCAAGGTGGTAAGACCAGATATACATGGCCAGTTCCTGAAGGAGAAGTGCAAGAGGTGCTGAGGCTACTCCATCCAATCAGGTTGGGGGTGGGAGGGGTAGGGAGTAGGACTACGAGGAGCAGGAGCAGGGGAGGAAGGTTTCAGGAAGTTCCAGAGGAGGCTTAAGCTTGGATGGGAGGAGGAGGACCGAGTGAGCTCAGGAAGCAGTTCCAGAGTTTGGGGCGTGGAAGGCCCGGGTCCCCGCCAGGGTTCGTGTTCTAGGAACCAGGCGTTCCTGATTTGCCCCAGATCGCAGGTGGTAGGATGGGACGCCAGGTTTAAGGGAAGGGCTAGAGCTGGAGGGATGCCAGAACGGATGATGTTGTCAATGAAGTTACCTAGGACAAAGGAGCGATCTGCTTCTCAGGGGAAGCCACTCAGGCGGCTGTATAGATCACAACAGTGGGTGAGGAGGCGGACATTGTCGTCAGCCGTGTCCCATTTTGAGAGGCTGGATTTGGGAACTGGTGCAAAGTTACAAGTCCGTAACAGAGTGAGGAGGAGGACCCCTGGCTAGGGCCAGGCGGGCGGCAGGGTGAGGCAGTTTTAGCGGTAGGCTAAACTAAGCTTACAATTAGTAGCCTTGCAAACATTACGAATGTGAGAAGAGAGGTCCAACTACGGATCTAAGGTGACGCCTATACTGGGCGGTGGTAACTGCCTCAAGGGGCGGCAGTAGTCGACCCCAAGGATCAGCAGGGGGCAGTGCAGGATTTTATTTTGTTCAAGGACCAACAGCATGGATTGGGTTTTGTTGAGATTGAGGGTGAGCCTGTGTTCCCCAACCAAGTTTGAATGGATTCAAGTCAAAGTTCAGGTGTGAGTTTATTGTGGAGATGTTCCGGGAGCTGGTCAGGAGGACGAGGTCATCTGCATACAAGGTGGTGTGACCATGGGCAGTGATCGGACGGGTGGTCGTTGATAAATAGTGAGAATAGGGTTGGGCCAAGGACGGATCCTTGTGGGACCCCGCAGTGGACTGGGTGAGAGGTTGGAGGACGTCTGATTGAAATGGGTGAATTGCTGGCGGTTGGAGAGGTAGTTTAGGAACCAAGCGTGGACGGAGGAGGAGAATCCGAGGATAGGAGTTTGGACCCGAGGAGAGAATGGTCTACCCTGTCAAATGCTTTGAGAGGTCCACAAAATGGCTCCCGTGAGGTTGCCTTGGTCAACACTTGTCCTGATCAGTGAAGTGACCACAGCAAGGGCAGTGGACGGCTATGCCCTTTCCTGAAACCATGCTGGGCAGGTGAGAGGATGTTGTGGTCCTGGATATATTGGGAGAGATGGGAGGCAACAGCTTTCTCGAGGAGTTTACTGGTGCGGACAGAATGGCAATGGGACGGTAGTTGCCTGGATCTTTGGGATTTCCTGTTTGAATACAGGAACAACCTGGCCACTTTCCACAGGTCGGGAATGATCCCAGTGTTAATGGAGGTGTTGAATAGGTGCGAAAGGGGCCCAGCAAGGAGGTGGGCCCCCAGTCTGAGCAGTTTTGGTTCGAGCCGGTCGTGCTCTGCGCCTGTGTGAGGGGAGAGGCCTAAGAGTAGCATCTGGGTCTCCTCAGGAGAAATTTGTCTCAGTTGGAAGAGGGCCGAGGGTGGAGACCGGGGCACCAGGAGGGGGCGGGGTCAGAAAACAAGGAGTTGAAGGCGTTTGCAATGGTGTGCGGATTATTGCAGCTGACTCCGCTGTAGTGAGTCAGTAACCTGTGCCTTAGCCGACCCCCAATAGCGCTTTTAATGTTTTGCCAGAAACTCCTCGGATTGTTGCCAGCGGAGAGCAAGGCAGATTTACAGAACTCGCTTTGCTGAGCGGATGGCTCTTTACAGGAGTTTGAGGTGCCTGTGTCATTAGATCATGGTTATTTTGGGAGGCCTGATAGGTCGCCAGCACTGTCCCTGGCCTTCATAAGGGAGAGTAGGCCCCATTTAGCCATTTGGTGATGGTGCCCGGACCCTTCTCCTAGTGAGGGGGGCATGCTTATTCTGAAGGGGTAAGCTTGGCTAGAATAGGTCCAAGACCATGGGGTCATTGGAGGTAGTGACTTCTGTCCAGTCAATAGCGAGGAAGTCAGACAGGAAGTCGTGGGTATTAATTTGGAGTAGTCCTCAGTTCAATCATTTTACTAGGGACTTTGGCTGAGAGATGCCCCAGACACAGTAGATAGGGGAATGGTCAGAGATGGCATCCGGAAGGGTACCAGAGGACATGATATTGGCAGGCCTGTTGGAGAGGATCCAGTCAATAAGGAACAAGAGTTCCCCATACGTGAGCCTGGTTGGTTTAGTTATGATTTGGGTAAGTGCAAGCCCGAGAGCAGAGGCTCGTACAGTTGCGGTTGGTACTCAGCCAGTTCAGATTGAAGTCACCTATTAGTAGGGTTTCGCTGGGACCCACTTTAGCGCCATACAGTCAAGCAGGGAGGAGATGACCAGTCAGACCGTCCGGGGTGTAGGTGCACACTATGTGAATTTTCTTTGTGTGGCCCAGCAGGAGGAGTGCATGCAGAAACTCGCATGCAGGAGGGCTGGAAGATGAGTGGTCAATGGGGACAGGTTTAGGTGCGCCTTGTAGTAGAGGATCACCCCGCCACCTCTCTTCTTGCCAGGTCTGTCTCGCTTGAAGTGGTTATAGCCGGGAGGGTGCACTGGGCATCAGGTATATGGGGCTTGCCAGGTTTCTGTGAGGCCCAGGATGTCCGGCTTGTGGAGGGCAACCCACGAGTGAGCTCAGTTTGGTTTTGTAGGAGGCTACACACATTCAGGTGTGCAATTTTGAGCCCTTTGAGGAGAGCCGGGGAGGGTAGGGACTTGGTGGAGAGGCCATATCCCAAAGAGGCTCCAGCAAGCGAGAGGAAAGATATATAGGACTATGGAAGAGAACGTAGGGACAGGATTGAGGAGACAATAACAGAGAGACAGGGTGGAAGAAAAATTACTCACCTTAGTAATGTTGTTTCTTCTAATGGAGTCTTGCTATATTATAGACATTAGCAGTTTGTTCCAGCTCTAGAACTGCCCGGAGTGAAATGGTTAAAACCATTCCAAAATAGAATTTTGCACGAGCAGCTCTATCTGTGTCATTTCAAACTTGAACTGTCAGATCTTTACGAGCCAAACTCACTAAGGTCTGTGTGGAAGCTGTAACCTACACTAGCCAAATGGCTACCTAAATAATAACAACCATTGATGGTCCCAACACCCAAGACTCAAGTCAGGGGACCAGAAATACTAACACCATTCTAATAATATGAAATGGAACATAAGTATAATAAAC
This sequence comes from Neoceratodus forsteri, assembly GCA_016271365.2. Lineage (NCBI taxonomy): Eukaryota > Metazoa > Chordata > Ceratodontiformes > Ceratodontidae > Neoceratodus > Neoceratodus forsteri. Next base: position 45,539,749 of record CM028132.1, on the reverse strand, counting down.
ACACACACGCTGCATACACACACCCCAAAGTCCCAAGGGACAAAATGCTAACAGGACATAAGTAGTGCCCACACTAAGTTGCCCGCACCCCACCAAGTAGAGGTTCTGAGAGGGCAGGTTGGGGAGGTCTATAATATAGCAAGACTCATTAGAAGAAACAACATTACTAAGGTGAGTAATTTTTTCAAACATCATGAAGTCTTGCTATATTATAGACATTAGCAGAAACACAGCAGTACCTCCATGGAGGAGGGCAGAACCTACTTAGGAATAGGCTCTGAAGAACAGCTGTGCCAAAGCGAGCATCTCTCCTGGCCTGGACATCCAGGGAGTAATGCTTGGTAAAAGTGTGTACCGCTTTCCAAGTAGCAGCCTGGTAAATCTCTAATAAAGGATATCTCTGGCAGCAGCTAGAGACGCAGCTAGCCCCTGGTAGAATGAGCCCTCAAACCGGGGGCTCTGCCCACTTTCTGATAACAAATTGGATACAAGAGACAATCCACCTGGCTATTGATCTCTTAGTGGCAGGTTTGCCTTTCCCAACTTCACCATAGGTAAGGAAAAGTTGGAGGGATTCGAACCCGTGACCTTGGCACGCCTCTATAATAACTAAGAGCTCTCTACACCCAGGTGTGCAACCTTCTCTCACCCGAAGAGAAGTGATCAGTGAAAAATACTGGAAGGAGACAGATTGATTAAGATGGAAATCTGAAACTACCTTAGGCAAAACTTCCTATTAGTCCTAAGGACTACCTTATCCCTGTGGAAAGAAATAAAGTCAGTCTCCACTGACAAGGCTTGCAATTCACTTATGCGTCTGGCAGAAGTGATAGCCACTAGAAAAACAGTTTTCCAAGTTAGGTACTTAAGCTCTGCAGAAGACAGAGGTTCAAAGGGGTTGCATTAACTGGGCAATGCAAACATTAAGGTCCCAAGCAGGGTCGGTTCCCGAAAGGGAGGATTAGTATGGAGTAATCCTTAAAAAACTTGGAAAACACAGGATGAGAGGAAAGAGGGATGACTTTCCTGTTGACACAAAAGCAGACAATGCCAAATGAACTCTCAGGGTAGCTGGTCTGAGACCCAAGGAATTAAGATGTACCATGTAATCTAATAAAATGGGCAATTCAGCAGATTCTGGGAAATATTTTTCCCAGCACACCAAATGGAAAACCTTTTCCATTTAGAACTATAATAATCTCTAGTGGAAGGCTTTCTGGAAGCCTTCAGGATCTCAAGAACACCCTAGAGAGGTGTAAATCAGCAAACTAACTCCTCAAGAGCCAGGCCTTGAGGTTGAGGGATTTGAGGTCCGATACCAAACCCTTCCTGGGCACAAGTCAACAGATTGTGATTCCTGGGAGGCACAGGGAAGATGGACTGTCAGAGACAGAAGGAGTGGGTACCAGGCTGCCTGGCCTAATCCGGGCAATCAGAATCACCCTGCAAGGCTGAGATCTGATTTTGACTAGTACTTTGAATAGGAGAGGAAAGGGGGAGCATAGAGGAACTTCCCTCCCAATCCAGAAGAAGGGCATCCAGGGGAACTGGAGCCCAGCACTGGAGGCCTGCAACAGAACAGAGGAAGTTTGTGATTGTCTGGGGCTGCAAAAGATCTATCTGAGGATGCCCCACCTGGCAAAAAACTATCCCCAGCACTTGAGGATCCAGGGACCATTCGTGATGGCCCTGGGAAATCCTGCTGAGGGCATCCGCTAGGACACTGTTCTTCCCTGGAAGATGAACTGCTATGAGGGAAGTGTTCAGGATAGGCCAGAGACCACACTTTCATTGCCTCGGTGCACAAGGTCAAGACCGAGTGCCCCCGGTTTGTTGATGTACCACATTGTTGTGGTGTTGTCTGTTCTGACTTGTATCACCTTGTCGTGGACAGATGCAGAAAAGCTTGAAGAGCTAAAAAGACAGCTCTGAGTTCCAGCAAATTGATGTGGAGCAGAGATTCCTGGGGGACCAAACTCCCTGAGTGGAAAGGTCACCCATGTGGGCTCCCCAACCCAGAAGGAAGCATCTGTAGTGAGAGTCAAGTCGTGAGAAGGGAAATGAAGGGACCCCGCCTTAAGTTGCTCTGATCCTGCCACCACTGGAGAGCTAGGATCAAGGTTCGAGTCGCTGGGACCAACGTGAAAGGGGTCTCTCTCTGAGACCAAAAGGTTCTCAAGTGAAACTGAATGTCTCTCATCTGAAATCTGGCTCCCTGCACAACAGCTGTGGATGCAGCCATGTGCCCCAGGAGCTGCAGAAAGTGTCTTGCTGGTCGAGACCTGCAGAGTGAAGAAAGAGGCCAGACCCACTAAATTCTTACCCTTTCTGAGGGAAGAAAGGCTCATAGCTTTGTGTCCACATTCTGCCCCTATAAAGGTGAGTACGTGACTGGTTCCAGAACCGACTTTGGTAGGTTTAGCAGAAACCCAGGAGGTAAGAAGCTGCTGGGTGACCTGCAGGTGAGATTTTACTCTGTTCTGGGACTGACTACAATGAGCCAGTGCCTAGATAGGAAAAACAGCAATCCTCTGCCTCCTTAAGTGGGCCACTGCCACTGCTAGACACTTTGGAATACCCTTGGAGCAGAGGTAAGGCCGAAGGCATTGTTTCAGCTGGTAATGACCTGAGGGCAGTTCAATCTGAGGTACTTGATGGGATCTTCTGATTAGGACATGGAAATAGGCATCCTTGAGGTCCAGGGAGGCTAGCCAGTCCTCTGGCCTTAGGGAAGGTAAAATCATTGCCAGAGTTGCCATTTTGAACTTTGGTTTCAAAAGATGCTTGTTCAGATATCTGAGATCTAAAATGGGCCACCATTCTCCTGTCTTTTGGGGTAAGGAAGTATCCGAATACAGACCCCTGCCCTGATGCAGGAAGGACCCTTTCTACTGCTCTGAGAGCTAACAGGATGAGACCTCTGTTTCCAGAGCAAGGGTCTCTGAAGCACTTGTAAGAAAAAGTCTGCTTCTCAACTTGGGAAACTTTTGAAGCTGAGAACCAGACCCTGGCTTACTACTTCCAGAACCCACTTGTCTGAGGTTAAAGACTAATTCTGACGAAGTAAGCCAGCCTGCCCCCCACTGGTACAGGAGAATCGGCCCTGGGCACCCCATCAGGGTGCCTGTTCCCTTGGGCATTAGGCTGGGGGTGGGAGCAGGTCTGCCCACCCCTCGTCTGCCCTGCCTCTGAAGAAGCCCCTCTGAGCATAGGAGAGGAGGCCTGAGTCTGGTAGAAAGGCTTGTGAAAGGCCTACCCTGGGGGCATGCCTTTGAGGAGTGGCTTGCCTCCCTTAGCCTGGGCACTCTTGTAAGTAGTCCCATATTCATCCATCTTTCATGTAATTCTCTGTCTGCTCTCCAAACAGAGAATTTCCCACCACAGGAAAATCCATAGCCTTAGTCTGGGTATCCTGTGACAAACTAGTACACCTGAGCCAGGCCAACCTACAAAGCTACAGATGTGGCCATGACCCTAGAGGAAACATCATTAACATCCACAGCAGCATGAAACTGAACCTAGAGGCTTCAATGCCATCAGCAGCCACCTGTTCTAGTTCACTAGCCAGCTGGCCATGGGCCTGCTTGGCCAATTGCATAACAGTAAACAGTATCCCATCTAGATTTCTGATACCTAGCTACATAAGCCATATAATTTGCTTGCCTGAGTCCCAGAGAGGCTGCCATATACTGTTTTTTGCCATGGCATCAATCTTCCTGGAATCCTTGTCAGGAGGATGTGAAGCCAAGGAATATTAGTTTATCACAGGCAGCAGCCTGAACTACCCAACATGACTGCATTGCTGAGAAAGGAATTCTGTATCAGGGCCTGACAATGTATACCTTCTGTCCATCTTTTATCTACAGGAGGCACAGAATTAGAGCTTTAAAATTTTAATTGTTTGTTTCCTAAAGATTTATGTAAAGGAATAGACAATCTCCTAGACTCTGGAAATGAAAATGATGTACCTACCGTAATTCTTGATCTTCTTGGACGAGTCTCCACCACTTATTCACACTAGTGGGATCTGCGCGGAGGCACTAGGACCCATCAGGAGCAAACTTTTACTGAGGGTCGGGCGCGAGAGATGGCGCCGCCGCGGTGGCTCACATGTAATGACTATCTCGGCGATGACCTCCAACCGCCTCAGTACCTTTTTACCAAGGAGGTGCAGTGAACCAACGAAAGAGTAAACCTAACTCAAAAAACGGACATAAGATAGTCCGGACGCACCGTGTAAGAAGGGTCAGCAAAGAAGTCTTCAATGCCTAAAGATCTGAGGGAGTGAAGACCAACACAGCGTGAGCTCGGGGATGGAGGGTGGGAGGGTAGAATGAGTGGTGGAGAGTCGTCCAAGAAGATCAAGAATTACGTAGGTAATGCAATTTTCATATCTTCCTGGACATAAGTCTCCACTACCATCACACTCAGTGGAGAGTACCAAGCTGATAATCCCCGAAAGTGTGCAGGGGAGTCAGAGCTCACATCGCCTAGGACAGAAGTCCATTAAGATAGTTCTGCCAGGCGGAATGACGCCTGGCATGAACACCCAGTATAATGCTTAATGAACGATGCACTGAGCTCCAGGTGGCGGCATTGCAGATATCTGCAATTGGAACATTGCGATTTCCGCTAGGGATGTCACGACTGCCTCTAGTAGAGTGAGCATACACCTACCTTCATTTAACCTGTGCCATGGAATAGCAATGTCAAGACATGCCACCAACCATGATGAGATGCATCTGATAGCACAGGCTGACCCAGGCGTGGTCTCGCTGAAGGAAACAACCAATTGCTGAGTCTTATGAAAATTTTGGTTCTATCTAAGTAGAACCGTAAGGCTTCTTAACATCCAAGGAATGAAGAGACTGTTCTCTTCATTTTGGAAGTTGGCAAGTAAGAGGGGAAGCACCAGAGGTTGGTTTAGATGGAATTCTGACACAACCTTGGGAAGAAATTTAGGATGAGTACTAAGAACTACTTTGTCCTTATGGAACACAGTATACTGGAGGGTCCGTGAACCAGGGCATGTATTCTCAGAGACCCCTGCGGCTGAGGTAATGGCCACTAGGAAGGCTGTCTTCCAGGTAAGAAATTCTAGCTCACAGGAAGCTAGGGGTTGAAAGGCTTCCCAGTGAGCATGTTCAGTACAAGGTTAATGTCCCAGGCTGCACCGGATGTCTAACAGGGGGTCTGGTATGCAGAATTCTTAAGAAATCTCTTCACTATAGGTAACTGAGCCAGAGACAAGGAAAAACTGCCATGGGAATCGAAATGGCACTAAGGTGAACTTTTAACCGTGGAGTACTGGAGACCTGAGTTTGATAGGTCCAAAAGATACTCCAGAACCTTGTCTGGAGGACAGGAAAAGGGATTCCAAGAGGACTTTGCACACCAGAGAGAAAAGCGTGCCCACTTAGAAGCGTAAGTTTTTCGGGTAGCTGGCTTCCGAGCAGCCAGAAGGACGCCTGAGACTCTACGAGAGACGTTAAACCAGTTCACTTCTACCTCTTCAGGAGCCAAGCATGAAGGTGAAGCGACCTCAGGTTGGGGTGACCAACAACCCTGAGTCAAAAGATTGATTTGCAAGGGAAGTGGTCTCGGAGAGGCTACCGACATACTGTTGAGTAGAGGAAAGTACAGTTACGTAAGAACTTCACTGTGAACAGTAGATCTTCGAGAACAGCTCTTGCAGCAGGTTACACCATTAGACTGAAGCCGTCAGGCGCCAGGACCCACGGAAAAATTCTAGCTAAGCTAACTACAGCGGGACCGCTCGACGCCGGGTCCGCCTCCGACGCGTCAGGCGTGGTACAAAGGGGCGGTCCCGCCAGATTCCCCAGTTCTCCGCCTGAGACCTTTGCCGCAGGCTGACATCAAATGGGAGACCTAGGATTCGCCGTCAGAAGACAGAAAGATAACTATTCTGCTCAGAAAGACTGAGTTTATGCCCTCCAAGGGGAAGGTGGGGAGTATTTGCTGCAAGAGCTGTTCCTCAAGATCTACTGTTACTGCAAGTTCTTACAAATCTGTACTATCTTACTGAGACACAGCTCTTGCAGCAGGTTACACCATTAGACTGATTCCTGCAGTAACACTGTCAGAAAATCCGGGAGGAGGAAAAAAGGATACATCCAGGTCCTGAACCTAGGACAGGAGACCCTGAAGCACGCCAAGCTAAACCAGCCCTTCACGAGAGGCGATGTCCAGGCTATAATGCCTGATAAAGGTATGCACAGAACTCAATTGCTGCAGCGATATAGCAGAAATGGAAACATTTTGAGCGCTGCAAAGGAAGTAGCCACCCTCTAGTGGAATGACCCCGGACTGTACCCGGAGGGGCTTTGTTTGATACCATAACAGTGAGAAATACACTGGACAAGCCAGCGAGAAAGGGACTGTTTGGATACGGGTTGGCCCATCATTCTCTCAGAGAAGGAAATGAAAAGTTGCTCAGAACTCACTAAAGGACTGAGTTCTGTTGAGGTAAACCTCAGGCTACGGTGAACATCCAGGGTATGGAGCAGAGCCTCTCTATTTGAGTAGCTCGGAAGTAGACCGGAAGGTCGATATCCTGGTTCAGAGTGAGTGAAGAAACCACCATAGGCAAAAATTTAGGTCTGCCCTCAGGGATACTGTCCCGTGGAAAACTAAATAAGGCTCTTTGCACATGAGAGAGTGAAGTTCAGAAATTCTTCTTGCCGAGGTAACAGCACTAAAAACAACGCTTACGACAGAAAACGTAGCCGCAATCCGGCAGGTTCAAAGGGGGAGCGTGAGCTGTTCCAGGACAAAGAGCAAATCCCATGGAGGCACAGGGTCTGTAATAGGAGGCCTAAGGTGTAACACTCCCAAGAAATTTCTGAGAGGCGCCCACCTGAGCCACTGTACGATTTCTCACCGGAGGTGGTGTCAAATGGCACAGAGGTGCACTTTTAATAGAGGAGTAGGCTAGACCCAATGAAAGAGGGAGAGCAAATATTCTAATATTACTCCCACAGGACAACCTGGAGGAAAGTCACGTGTTTCGACTATACACTTAAAACGGCGCCATTTCATGGCGTACGTCGCATGCGTGTCGGGTTTTCTGGCTGCAGAAAGGACTTCTGCAACCTCTTCTGTAGACGCCGGACGCAAAATGGCTATGTCTCTAGGAGCCAAGCATGCAGGTTCAAGGAACGAGGTCCGGGTGGACAAGGAACCTCTCCTGAGACAAAGTGGGAGCTGAGCGGCATGGAGCGGGTTCTCGAGATAGTTGAATCAACAAAGGAACCAAATCTGTCTGGGCCAAATGGAAGCTACCAGGATCATTAGTGCATGCTCCCCGCAGTTTGAGAAGAACCTGGATCAACGGGAAAGGAGGGAAAGTGTAGAGGAATCTGTTCCGGGAGAGGGATAACGCCTCCGCCAGAAAACACCAGGCCCTTGATCTAGCGAGCAAAAATTGGGCAGTTTTATGCTGGATGGGGAGGTGAACAAGTCTAGATCTGGAGTTCCATCAAGAAACAGATCCTCTGCTACCTCTTTGAAGAAGTTCCATTCGTGGACTCTGGCCTGAGAACCACTCAGGCCGCCTGCAATCGTGTTGTCCACTCCGGGAACGTGCACAGTGATCAGATCGCCGTGTCTGATTACGCCCAATCCCACACCTCATGGCCTCCTGCAAAGGGGTAAGAGTGTGCGCCCTGTTTGTTGAGGTATCACATCACCGCGTGTTGTCTGTCTGAAGTAGAAGAGTACACGGTGGATAACTGACCGAAAGGTCTTCAGGGCATAGAGGACCGCCTCATTTGCACGCTGATGTGAAGGTGAGTTCCATCTGGGTCCACGACCGGGACTTTACCCCGCCCAGGTGTCCCCACCCAAGACCAGAAGCGTCCGTGGTGAGGGTGACCTCCTGACGGCGCAATGAACGGGACGCTTGATGAGAGCGACATTCTGCCAGCCACCACTGCCAGTCTTGAATCACTGAATTCGGTGGAGTCTGACCGGATGCTGCAAGTGGTCTTGCCTTTGGTCCCATTGCACTTTGAGCATCCACTGAGTAATTCGCATGTGGAGTCTTGCGAAAGGGACAGTAGGAATGGCCGCAGCCATGTGTCCGAGCAAGCAAAGGACCGACCTGGCAGGTACAACCTTGCTTAATGATAGGTCCCTTGTGAGGGATCTGATGCGCCCGCCTGTCGGCCGGAAGAAAGGCTCTTCCTCGAACAGTGTCCAGAACTGCTCCTATGAACTGCAGTTTCATGACGGTACCAGGAGAGACTTCGTAATTTATGAGAATGCCCAGGATCGGAACAGATCCTGGGTGCTCTGGATTGCAGAAGCAACGCCTCTGGAGGCGGCCATGAGAAGCCAGTCGCCCAGGCACGGAACACGAGTGGCCCTGTCTCCCTCAGAGACGCTGCAACAACTGCCATGCACTTGGTAAAGACCCTCAGGTGGAAGACAGTCCGAAAGGAAGGTTCGAACTGAAGGTGGTGGTCGAGAAACCTCAAGCGCAGGAACGCCATGTGCACCTGAGCCATAGGGATGTGCAGGTAGCATCCTGCATGTCTAGAGACGCAAAAGGCGGCCCTGTTTGAGCTTGGGGATAAGACCGGAAGGGTCACCATGCGAATCTTTGTAAGTGACCGACTACATTGAGGTCGCTGAGGTCCAGGATTGGACGGAGGTCCCCTGTTTTCTTGGGAACCAGGAAGAAGTGGAATAGTATCCTAGTCCTCTGTTTCTTCTGGGACGACTTCATCGCTCCCCTTCGTAGTAGCGCGAGTACTTTTGCCAGATCTGGCTTTGTGCTGACCCTGATACCGGGAGAGCAAAGGAGGCCTCGAGGGTGGCTTTCCATGAATTCTATAAAGTGGCCTAGACTGACCAACTGAAGAACCCACCTGTCGGTGGTAATGGCCTGCCATCCGGCAGGAAGTTCGCAATGCTAATTTCCTACCATAAACTCCCCGCTGATCCCAAGGGCAATGGAAAGGAGTCAGGCTGTGGCGGCAGATGGACCCGCTTGGTTGGGCCTGCCTAGGAGAACGCTGGCCCGCTGGCGGGTGTTTGCCCTGGCCTCTACGAAAACCAGAGCTCCTCTGAGGTGCAGCGGAGCGGTCTGTTGCCTCTGCCGTCCACAAGACGAAACGGCTTTGGTTCCTACGAAGGAACCAAGCTTAGGTCGGTACAAGGCCTGAACCGACTCTACCACCTTCCCCCGCCTTGGAGTTTGGTAAGGATCTTTTCTGTAGGATTACCAAACAATACCTTCCTCAAAAGGAGCGCCCAAGATGTTCTTTTGACGTCCGGGTGAAACCGGAGACGCGCAACCAAGAGCTGCCTCGGAGGCATACGCCAGAAGCTGTTGCTCGGGCCGATGAGTCCGCTGGAGTCATACGCTGCTCTTAGCACTTAGGTCCCCACGCCTGAACCTCAGACGGAGGAGCTGAAGCATCTCCTCCTTCTGCTCACCTTCGGCATCTTTTCAGCCGCTTCCAGACCCTGTTCCCACAAAGCTGCCTGGAACTGAACCATGTGGGTTAAATAGTTCAAGGATCTGATGGCGAGGTAGCGGAAGCTACGCGGCGCCACCCAATCGCGCTCCAGTTGTTTGGACTCTGGGTCCGTGGCAGGGTGCTCAAATGTTGTGGCTTCTGTGACCGGTCATGTGAGGCTGTGATGACCAGAGAATCGACCTGAGGATGCTGCGTCAAGCACTGGTCATCCTTAGAGCCTTGTACAAGCGATCAGCTTTCTGGTCTCGCCGGGAGCGAGTGTGGACGCTTCCACGCTGGCCTGGTGACGCTCCACTAAAAGTGTCAACCAAGGGTGGTACCACCACAGGCTTGGGGTCCTTTTGTCAAGATATTTGTGCAGGCGCACCTTTCGGGGTCTAAGTCTTCAGCATCCCATCCCATGTTCTCTTGTATATGTCTCATAATATCAAGGAACGAGGGATCATCCGGAGGAGATCTAGGCATCTCACGGGGTCCGGAGAAGGGATGGAGAGTGAGATGGGGACTAGAGGTGAGTAGTCTCGATCCGTGTCCTCCGCTGAAGGCGATCGTCGGCGCCTCCTGGATCTCTTGGGGCTGGGTGATCCAGAAGAGGATTTCGACTGGAGGTCTCCGCTTATCAGGTCTCCCCTGGGAGGGTTCTAGGCCCCGGGAGGAGGAACACGGCCTGCCGACCCGTCGAGGCGAGGGGGCAGGAACCGGAGTAGGAGGAGGAGGAGGAGGGGGAACCATGTCCTTTCTAATGGTATCCCACCAGGAGGTGAACAGATCTTTCATCTCCGCATAGAGAGAGGTCTGACGACGGCCCAGGTGCCGTGGGCGGTCGCCGGGTCCCGCGCCGGCTCCACAGGGGGCTCTGGTAATGGAGGGTTCCCTGGGAGTACCGACGGGACCGGGTCGCCTGTCTGGTCCTCGGCTGCTCTAGGTCCTCCTCCGATGAGGTTCCTGACCGATGTCGGTCGGAGGCAACAGGGCCTTCTTCTCAGGAGGGCGGGCGTCGGTCCCCCACCGCCTCTGCTGGGATGCAACGGCGGGCGCCGGTCGCCGGGCCGACGGCGGCTCCAGGAAGCAGGGCGCACGGCTGACGCACTGTCGAGCCGGGCGCCTGGGCTACAGGCCTTTAAGGGCGTGAGCCCACGCTCCGCGTGAGGCACCGACGAAGACCTGACGCCGGGTACCGAGGAGCGGGAACCCGACTTGCGGTGGTGATGGTGTCGCTCTCGGACTTCGCCAAGGCCCTGGAAGGGAGGAAGGCTCATGGATTTTTCCTGAGAGGAAGGCTTCCTCACTGCAGCCGGGGAGATTTCAACCGGAGCTACGGACTCAACCCCGATGGGGACCTGGAAGGGCCTTCCTTCTTTCTCCGCTGTTTGTGGACCTTGAGTTTCTTGGAGGACATGGTCTTCAGTTGTTCCTCCAGAAGAAACGCCTCGTAGCCTTCTGACGCCGGATCCGGTAACGCTGTTGAACCTTGGCAAGAAGGACAGGCCCGGTATCGTGGTCTGGGCCCAGGCACCGGACGCAGGCCATGTGGGGGTCCCTGAACGGGATCTGCTTTCCACAAGCACTTCGATGGATGGCCAGAAGTTGGTGATGACATCAAGATCTTGCTTGAAGAGAATTGAAAAATTTGTCGAAAAGTACTATTCACGCTGTCAAGGCCAGACTGGTAACCAAGGGGTCAGGTAGCTTGTCGACGCGGAAAAGAACTGGGAATCCAAGGGACCGCCCCTTTTTGTACCACGCCTGACGCCGGAGGCGGACCGACGCCGGGCGGTCCCGCTGTAGTTAGCTAGCTAGAATTTTTCTCAGGTCCTGGCGCCTGACGGCCTCAGTCCTAATGGTGTAACCTGCTGCAAGAGCTGTGTCTCAAGTAAGATCCATAGTTGCCGAGGCCAGGAGGAGCAATGAGAATCATCTTGGTCCCTGAGACTAACTTGAGGAGAACTCTGAATTAAAGGAAGCGTGGAAAGGTGGAAAGAAAGCTTTGTCCACCGCAGCCTGAACGCATCCTGACAGAAATGCCAGGCCCTGGATTTCTGGAGCAGAAGAGGCGAGTTTTATGCTGAGTGGGATGCAAAAGGTCCAGGTCTGGAGTCCCCACTCTTCAACAGTGACCGAACTACGGCTGGGTCGAGAACCACTGTGAGGGTCTGCCTCCGTTCCTGCTGAGGTGATCTGCTAAGACGCTTTGTACACCCGGCAGATATACCGCTTGAATTAGAGACTTGTGCTCCAAGCATCACTCCCACACTCTCATTGCTTCCCGCAAAGGGATAGAGTGAGCACCTTGCTTGTTGATGTAATACATCAAGCTTTTGTTGTCCATTTGAAGGAGAATGTTCTTGTGACAAAGAACATCCTTCAACGCCGGATCGCATAGAGGACCGCCTCATCTCCAGGACATTTATGTGGAGCTGAGTTTGAGCTGAGTACATACACCTTGAGTGTGGAGAGAGAGACAGTGAGCTCCCCATCCCATTAGCGATGCGCCTGTGGTGATGGAGATCTGATGATCCAGAGGAGCAAAGGGAATCCTTCCAGGAGATTGCTCTCTTGAGACCACCAGGTGAGAGACCTTCGTAGGGGCTCCGCCACCTTGATGGGATAAGACTGGGGTGGGAGGTCGGTGACCACTGAGGACGCCTATGAGACCCAACATACGCTGCATCGAGAGAGCTGTGACCGATCGGTTCTCCCCGATGTAACGGCCATCTGAAGGATGTCGAGTCTTCTGTCCTCTGGAAGGAAAGTCATGGAAGAGGTGTCCAGAAGAGTCCCTATGAAAAGGAGCCTCTGGGAGGGCTGCAGTTGGACTTCTTCAGATTTAGCAGAACCCCATGAACGTAAGAAGGCGAGAGGCGCTTGAACGGTTTCCAGAGTCCCTTGGCTGGAAGGACTTGCTAGGAGCCAATCGCCCAGGTAGGGAAACACTTGAGTCCGAGCTCTGAGATGCGCCATGAGAACTGCACAACACTTTGTAAAACTCACGGCGCCGAGGATAGCCCAAAGGCAGGACTCTGAACTGATAATGCTGACCCAGAGCTACAAACCTCAGGAATTTCATGGCGGTCGGGGGATGGGATATGCTGGTAAGTATCCTGCATATCCAGGAGGCCAGCCAGTCGTGTTGATGCAGCAAAGGTAACAGGGTACCTAGGAAATCATTTTGAATTTCTCCCTGGGAGGAATTTGTTTAACTTTCTGAGGTCTAGAATGGGGCGCATCCCCAGATTTCTTTTGGAACCAGAAAGTAATGGAGAGAACCCTGTGTTTCGGCTGATGCGGGGCACCAGTTCTATTGCCCTGTTGTTTAGAAGGCCTTGATCTCGGCGTGAGGAGGTCTGATTGAGAGGTCGATAACCTGGGTTGTTGTTTGGGAGGGCACTGGGGCTTTCAAAAGATTGAGAGAATAACCTCGTAATTATCCGAAGGACCCATTTGTCTGAGGTTATGGACTTCACTGATTGTAGAAGTACGTCAGACGACCTCCCACCTGGGGAGAAAGTTCCATCTCGGCAGTGTGGATGGAACTGGGGCCGCAATCATACAGGTAGCGCTGGGGCTTTAGGCCCCTGTGCTTTGTCTGCGCCTTCTTTGAGGTTGGGCAGGTTGGCTTTTATGGAAGCTTCCTCTGCCTCTGCCTCGAAAGGACTGGCGACTATGAAACTGACATTTACCTACATGCCCCGAGAGGGGTAGGGGGTTCAGCCAACTTAATGGCCGACCTAGTTCTGAGTGGCCTCTAGGGCTTGCTCTACCTGAGGCCCAAAAGATAGGTGCCATCAAAGGGCAACGCCATTACCTGCTGCTGAGCATCATTCAGAAGCCAGAAGTACGCAGCCAGGAATGGCGCCGAGTACAACACTACCGCGGCTGCTGAACGAGAAGCAGTGTCGAAGCGCCCATGGCGGCTTTGACCTGCTGGTTATTGGACTCAATACCTCTGATAACGGGTTAGAAGGAGCTCTGACTTGAGTCGGAATCTGGAAGAGCTTCAACCATTCATTTCATAGAGTGCCACAGGATATACTCATACTGAGAAAAATAGCCTTGATAGCTGGCAATACGCATACTTAAAGTGGAGGCAGCAAAGACTCTTTACCTAATGTATCAATTTTACGAGACTCTTTGTTAATAGGTCGAGCTGTAGTAGCTTGAGGAAGAATCGACCTTGTCATTCTCTGCCAGGACTACAATAGGATCCGCAAAGGCTTGGGATGCCAAAATGGGACGATCCTTGGGAGCTGAATATTTCTATCAATGGATTTAGCCACCGAAGGAATAAGAGCAGGATTATTCATACCATTTGAGACAGCGCTCAAGGAGGGGTTGAATCAGAGGAGTCAAACCGTAGGGATCTCAAGCATGAAGATACTGGAGTCTTAATATTTTCCCAGGATCGATGTCCGTAGTCTGGAGAGAAAGAGTGGATCTCAGGTTCCTCAACAGAGACTTAAAGGATAGGTCCTCACCACAGGCTCTGTAGCGTGAAGGATCCTGTTTCCTCCAATTCATCACCCAACCGAAGGTCTGGGTCAGGCTCAACATCATCTCCTGATAGTTCAGGAAGGACTGCTTGGACAGGAAAGGAGGAAAAATAGGAGAAGAAGAAAGAGCAGATAGAAAGGAGAGTCCCCGGGCCCCGGCGCCGAGGAAGTGAAAGAGTCGAAACGGCGCTGTGGGGCGCGCATGCGCCAAGAAGCACGCAGCACCGCAGCGCAACGCGCGCCCGCCGCCAAGACACACGGCACCGCGGGCAGCGCCGGCGAGACCCGCCGCACCGCTGGACGGGCGCCACAAGACCCAGCGGCGCTGCGGGGCGCAGCAAGGCCCGCGGCACCGAAAATGGCGCCCGAAGCGCAGCGACTCCTACGGAAGGCGCCGAGGACACCCCTGGAACCTGGAAAGCAAGAGAAGGGAAAACCAGGAGATAAGGGATCGGTGTGGCCCCTGCACCGCAGCCATGTGAGGGGGGAAACACCAAGCAAGGAGTCGCTGGGTGGGGCTCGTCGAAGACGGCGGAAACCGGAAGTTGGCGAATTCGGGCGAGGAGACCGCGCAACTAGGTACGATAACCGGACCTTCGACGCAGCAGACGAGTCAGAGGGCGCACTCAGTGATGCCCTTTCTTTTGACCTGTGGGCCAGAAGAGCTTCGAGGCAGAACGGTGCTGGAGAATGCACCGCTTATTTTATGCCGGGCGGGGACGCCCATCCCCGGCATCGGACTGACCTGCTGTCGGAACCCCGCTGAGGGGAACGGGCTGACCAGACCCAGCCCGACTGACTGAACAGCTTTCATATGAAGTCTCCCTACCGTCACCTGACCTGCTCATGGTCGATCCGTCCAGTAGGCAGAGACTTCTTTACTATAAGTTAAATTTTAAAATATAACAGAAATAGAATAAAATTAAGCGATACTACTATCGAGATAAAATTACAAAAATAAACTGAAAACTATGCGCTAGTTTGAAGTTTGACTCCGACAGGCGAGCGACGTTGTCACTGAAGCGCACTCGACGGCAGGAAAAAAGAACTGAGGCGGTTGGAGGGTCGTCGCTGAGATAGTCATTACCGTGAGCCACCGTGCCAGGCGCCATGCCTTGCGGCACCATCTCTGCGCCAACCCCAGCAAAAGTTTGCTCCGATGGGTCCTAGTGCCTCCGGCGCAGATCCCACTAGTGTGAATGAGTGGTGGAGACTTATGTCCAGGAAGATTATCCATCATTTCTACAAAATCAGGCTCCTCTTGCTCATCCACAGCTTCTTCCAAGGGAAGCTGGAGGGTTTCAGCAACTTTTGTAAAACATAAAATGAGATGGGGACCTCAGACAGCATAGGGGAGATTCTAAAGGTCTGTCTGGGGAGATGTCCGTTCAATGGGCACACCCAGACCTTCCCAGCCACATTCATACTGTTCATAATCCTCCTCCCCTCCTCTGGTTCATAAAATTTCAATATCATAATCCTGAACCACTGGGACCAGACGAACCGACCTTTACCAGATAGTGGTGGTTCGGACGGACCCTGAGACAGTGACTGGACAATTTGTATGGCTTTGTTATCTCTGCAGCAGTTGGAGAAGGAATTTTGGACTCCAGACCTGCTGATTTTCTTGTTTCTTTACTGGAATTGGTTCCTCAGAACCAGCTTTTCTTTTGCCCGAGGAAGTCTGGCCCTGGTCAGAGGGCATTCTCCTGGTTCGTTGGCACCGAACCGGCTGGCCATCCGGGTCAGCGGATTCTTGTCCTCTCGCTCCCTGAGCCTGCCCAATCTTTTTTCCAGGGTGGCTGCAGGAAATTCTTACATACCTGGCAGTCTGACTGGAGGTGGTCAAACCCCAGACAATAAACACATGTGGTGTGTGGGTCAGCCTTGGCAAGGACTTTCCCACAAACATCAGTGTGTTGAAACCCAGTGGACCCCGGTTTTCTTTTGGGTTTCTCAGACATAATGCCAGCCTAACCAAAAACTTTTGCCTTTAACGGCAGTGCCAGGCAAGACACCCTTATCGGTTCCTAACCGTGTCACGGGTATTGGAAAAACGTAATAAATCCGCTTTTTTTAGAACCGATAAGAACCGGAACCGCACTTAAAATAGTAACTTTAGTTTTAAATGAGTTTTAAACCCACTGATCGGTTCAAACCAACCGATAACTTACAAGTTCCACACAGACAAAACCTTCATTTACTTACGGTTACCACAGATAGAGCTTGAACCAACGGTTTTATGTTAAATAAAACTATTCTCGTTAAATCCAACCAAGAAAACACTTTTAAACCGAGAATGAACCGAAGCAGAAGGAGAAATTCCGAGCGACTGTTCACTGAGGCGGAGTAAAGAATCTGACAGTTCAAGTTTGAAATGACACAGATAGAGCTGCTCTCCTGCCAAAATTTATTTTGGAATGGTTTAACCATTTCACCGGGCAGTTCTAGAGCTGGAACAAACTGCTAATGTCTATAATATAGCAAGACTTCATGTTGTTTTGAAGTTAGGGGTTTTGTCCAATTTTGGGGAGGGTCACGATTCAATGAGTGCCCGCTTTGCTGGTGCGCGGAGCACAAAGAGCCAGGTAGATCAAGGAGAAAGTTAAAAGCGGCTCAGCTACATTAGGTGGAATAAAATGGGAGAAGTGAGCTAGGCTTGATAGAGCAGCCACTAGTGGTGAGAGAAAATAACCTGCAGATGGCAAAATGGGCTGATAGGTTATTTTCGGCACCACGTGGCTCTCCACAGCCTATATAATAACAAACAGCCGACCAAGGGTGGTGGTGGGGCGGGGCTAGATCTCCTGCGCCAACGGGAGAGGCTCCAGCCGATTTAAAATTACGCTAAGACCACCTCGGTCCAGCTGCGACACCAGAGGGGAGGGCAAACCGCTTCCCACAATGCATGGAGCCGATTAGATGTGTCGCTGGTCCAGTCGGGAGAAAGGCTGTTGGGCAGGGCAGCCGATCGCTTCATGCAGAAAAATTACCTGGCCAATGCGCCCACGAGGAGGTGAGAGTCCTGCAGGGCTGCTGCAGGAGGGCTAAGTGAACTGAGCCTCATGACCGCCTCGGGTCCTCTGAGGAGAGAAGAGACCACAAGACATTAATTAAAGGTAAGGGGAGGGCGGGGATGCACAGCAGGAGACAAATCAGGTTTGGGTTGGGCGGGGCGCCCTGCTAATCAGGCAGGTAAGATGGCAGCCTGAGATAGATATTGCCATCATGCATTCAGGTTACAGTGCAGTCCTAGTCCCAATAATTAATTTCAGCTACATCTACAGTACTTGCAGTGAGAGCAAACACCGACAGTATTTACAAGGAGAGCAAACGATTAGACTAGATAGCGCACCACAGTAGGCAGCCTAGGAATTCGCTTTTTTTGGGTGCACAGTAGTAATACAGGCTAAAAAGGCTATCAATTCACAGTCATTTAAGTGGATAACATGTTTGCAGACAAAACTGACAACAGTACACAGCATGTGGAAACCAGCTACAGTCCTTCTTGATCCTGCGCGACGACAGGAGAGGCTCCAGCCGATTTAAAATTGGCACCAAGAACACCTCGTCCAGCTGCGACACCAGAGGGAGGGCAAGCCATTTCCCACATATGGAGCCGATTAGGTGCGCCGCTGGTCCAGTCGGGGAAAAGGCTAAGCTGGGCAGGGCAGGGCAGCCACTGTTTCTATGCAGAAAAAATTACCTGGCCAACGGGTCCACGAGGAGGTGAGGAGTCCTGCAGGGCTGCTGGGGAGGGCTACGAACTGAGCCCCTCACGACCGGGTCCTCTGGCCAACGGGTCCACGAGGAGGTGAGGAGTCCTGCAGGGCTGCTGGGGAGGGCTACGAACTGAGCCCTCATGACCCGGCCTTGTTAGTTGAGCGTGGCTATAGTTTGTTTAAATTCACCTTTAAAACATTAAAATTGGAGTTTAAAACATGGCCCCATGGAAACCAATAGAAGCGCTCCCGCGATCTACAGAGTCTTATATTACAAGCCGCGTGGGGCATGGCTCACTCTGTGGACTCCAGGGGCTTGGTGAGCTTGGAGACTTTCAGAAAAAGAAAAAAAAGAGCTCTGACACACAAAATGTGCGTAAATGACGCGGGTACCCGCATCCCCAAGAGCCCTGGATATCTACATTTTTTTCATATGGGTTTGTATTGACTTCATAATTCCAACTGTACATAGCTGTTCCCTGATATTTTAATCACTGTATGAAGTTTTATTTTTGTAGCTTTATGATGTGTACTTCAATTGTACCTCTATCCTCTCCCTAGGACACATCTGGAAACAAGCTATTTTAACTCAGTATGCCTTTCCTGGTGAAACTTTTCAAATAAATACATACATACATACATTTCTGAGTGTATGGAAATCCGCTCACAATAGGGCTACCCATACATTATAGTAGTTTATTAGTAATAACTTTAAATCTGCAATTTGACGAATTTTTCTGTTTTGTTTTTAACAGCCAGCTTCAAAGCTGCAGTAGACATTGTGATGGCAACAATTTTGTGAAAGCTTCTGATTGGTGCAGTATTCCACTGTACTGACAATAACCTTCAAAATATCCATCGTGACAACAGCAACAACATTTTTGATATATTGCCATTACTGATGCCACTAGCACAATATCATTGTTTTACTTCTCCTGTGTTGAAAGAGTTAGATGCCATTTAATCCATCCTTACCTTGAACTAATTAAATTTCAGTTAAAACAATAAAAAGTATATTAAAAAATTCATGAGCCCACACCAGAACATTCAGGCCTCATTAAGAACCACCTTAATTAGGAAAACACAGCACCAGTAATTCAATCTTGATGGTGTTGGCGGACAGTGAGGGCAGACAAGGTAAGTCTAAACCTTTATGTAAACAATTTAACATAATGAGGTTGAGTCACGATCCCAAATAAAAGACAACTGGCAGTCTTGTGGTTTTTTTTTTTTTTGTTTGTTTTTTTTTTTTTTTAACAGGCTGCTGCTTAAGCATCTGCACATAATTTCATTCCCTTCAGCTTGGTGTAATCCAACAGGTACTTCAGTTGTCACAAAACAAATTCTGTTGCAAACTGCTCAGAAGATTTTTTTCTCAAACATTTCCTCCTTGTAGAATTGCAGTTAAGTTCACAACAAATACGACAGAGCAGCTGTGCATTTGTGTCACCTCCACACCAGTCATTATGTCCTGACATCAGGCCAATTAATTTGCATTTATGTGGATGAAGCCTTAGTTCAAAGTTACACTTCAACTTTTCTTAACTGCTTTTGGTGGTTTGGAGATCATTTTATTTGTAAAGTAAACTGTTCAGAGCAGCTGGTAATGTTTGCTTCTGTACCTACCCCACTGCCCTGGCACTGATAACTTGCACATTCACTGTCCGGTGGTAATATTTTGCGCCTCATCTGGAGTTTACTTTAAGTACTGTACTGCACTTGTACCTTTTGTTTGTACATCTTTATTTTGTGTTTGCCCGTCTCTTCTGCCTGTCTGCCATGGCTGCACAACTGTAAAACAGGTTACTCACCTGTAACAGTAGTTCTAGGAGTGGTATATGCTGTTCATCCACACTCTTGGCATGTCCCTTTCCACTTTAAAGATTGCCCAAAGTCTTCAAGCTGGCTCCTCCCACCCACCCACGTGGTATAACCCCTGGCTCCTGCCCCAAGATGCCAGATCTTAGCCCGCTGGAAGCAGGTGTTGCGCGTCCGCAGCCAGGAGGTCGGAGGGTCCATGTGGATGAACAACATATACCTATGTATGTACCACACTCCTAGAACTATTGTTACAGGTGAGTAACCTGCTTTTCTAGGATCGTGATATGTTATTCATCCACACTCTTTGGCAGACTCCTAGCAGTTCTCCGTGGGGGAGGCAGGCGCACACCCCTACTTAGGAAACAGAGATTGAGAACTGAGGCCCCAAAACCAGCATCCCGCATGACTCAAGGTCGATGTGGTAACGGGTAATGAAGGTGTTTGCTGACTTCCAGGTAGTAGCCCAGCAGATTTCCTAGATAGGGATGTCCCTGGAAGCAGCCACTGAAGCAGCTGAGTATGGCGGTAGAATGAGCTGTTATCCTTTGGGAGGCTCCATGCCTGCCAACTCATAACACAGACTGATGCAAGATGTACTCACCTGCAACTGTCACGGTTGCAGGTCCACAGAGCGGCTTCAGCGTAGGTGGCAAACAGCTGGCAAACCTCCCCGACTTCCGCTATCCTCCTTGTAATAGAGAAAGCCTGCCCAGGTCCAAGGTATGGAGCCTGTATTCGCCCCCGACGTAATAATTAGGTAGTATACCGCAGAGTTAACACCTGGTTAAGGTGGAATTGACACCACCTTCAAAGGAATTTCTTCGGTGGGGCGAGGACAACCTTGTCCCTGTGGAAGGCCAGATAAGGGGAGTCCACCGAAAGCGCCTGAGCTCCCCTGCCCTTCTGGCAGATGTGATAGCCACCAGAAGGCAGTCTTCCACAACAAGTGCGACAATGCACACTTGTGCACTGGTTTGAATGGCTTGCCCATGAGCTTTGCCAGTACCAGCGGTAGATCCCATGGAGGTGGAGGTTCAGGCATCAAGGGATACGTGATCCAGGCCTTTGAAAAGTGCCACCACTGTCTCCTGCACCAACGCCGGCTGACTGGCCTGCACCCGGTAAGCAGAGATGGCTGCCAGGTGCACCCTAAGGTTCGATGATCAAGACCCCTTTGACAGCGACCAAAGGTAGTTGAGAATATTAGCCACTGGATAGGACAAAGGGTCCAGGCCCTTGTCCTGACACCAAATGGAAAACCTTTTCCATTTGAAGGCATACCATTTCCTGGTCGATTGCTTTTGGATGCCTCCACCACAGTGAGGACATCCTGGAAAGACCCAAAGCCTGGAACTCTCACCCGCTCAGGTACCAGGCTGTGAGGTGCAAGGACTGAAGGTCCGGATGGTATACCTTCCCTGATTGAGAGAGATCAGGTCTGGGTGGTCTAGAAGCCTCCGGGGCCTGCAGCTGAGGGTGAGAAGATCTGGATACCCTAACTGGCGGCCAGTTTGGGGCTACCAGAATCAACTTTGCCTGGTCCCTCCTCACCTTGATGAGCAGCCTGTGGAGCAAGGAAATGGAGGGAAGGGAGGAGGCCTGGGGTCCATGGCCCCGAGAAGGCATCCCCCAGCAGTGAGCCCTGCTGAGTGGGATAGGCATGAAACAGCCTCAGCTTGGTGTTTTCCTGAGGCAAACAGGTCCCCATCGGTTTGCCCCAGTGGGAGAACAGGCTGTAAGCTACCTCTGGATGGAGAGACCACTGTGGGATGTCTTGCCTAAGCAGCTGAGAGCATCAGCCAGATGGTTTGAGGCTCTGCCACATGGATGGCTAGAGACCCACCTCCAAATAGCTGACGAGGGTCCAGATGCAGAGCGCTCTCTGCAAAGCAGACAGAAGTGCATGGTGCCCTGTTTGTTGTGGTAGTACATGGTTGTGGTATTGTCCATCTGGACTTGAACCACTTGACCCCGGAGCTGAGAAGCAAAGCTGACAGTGCCAGTCTGACTGCTCTGAGCTCCAACAAGTTGATGTGGTATTGGGACTCCTTGGGGTCCAGAACCCATGGGCCTTTTTTTTTTTTTTTATCCCCATGTGGCTCCCAGCCCATGAGAGAGGCATCAGTTGTGAGGACGGCCGCCAGCTTGGGGTGGACAAACAAGATCCTTCCTGCAACCAGTCTGGGGTGGTCCACCATTGGAGAGTGTCCCAAATCTTCTGGGTTACAGTGATCAGCTGGTTGAAATGACCATGGCTTGAGTCCACTGGGTGGCCAGCTCCCACTGGAGGGGTGCATGTGCAATTGGGCTCAACGGATCACTGAGGTGCATGCTGCCATGTAACCCAGAAGGTGCAGAAAATCCCAGGCAGGGCGCATTGCTCAACCAGAAATGACTGGGCAAAGGAAGAGAGAACCTTAGCCCTGTCCACCGAGTCGAGTTCTGGCTTGACGAGAGTCTAGCTCTGGCCTGATGAAGCACATCACCTGGGAAGGCACGATCTCGACTTTGCCTCGCTGATCAGGAGGCTGAGTTGGGAGCAGGTCTGAGGGCAGGTCCCTGGACCTCTCCACCTCCTGTTGTGTGGGACCTGCTAGGAGCCAATCATCGAGGTAGGGATAAATCCTGACACCCCCGATGCCTGAGATGGGCTGCCATCACTGCAATGCATTTGGTGAAGACCCATGAGGCTGATGACAGGCGAAGGCATGGCTTGGAACTCGAATAGGGTCACTTGGCTCTGAAGCAGAGGAACCGCCAATGAGATGGACTAATTGGGACAGGAAAGAACGCGGCCTGCAGATCCAGTGAACAGAACCACGCTTCGCTCCAAGGATGGTATGATCTGGGACAGAGTGATCATCTGAAAGGTGCGGACCTGAGATATTGATTCAGGATGTGCAGCTCTAGAATGGGGCACCAGCCCCATCCACTTGGGAACCAGGAAGTACCTGGAGACAAAGCCTGGGTCTGCTGGAGGATCCTCCACTGAGCTACTGCCTCCTTGAGGAGGAGTTGAGCAATGTCGCCTCGGAGAGCCGACCAAGTCCAAACGGATACTCTGTCCTCCCAAGGTGCGGCTCGCTTGAGTGGTACTGCTCAATTCCAGAGGCAGTCCCTGACCAACCACTTCCAAGACCCACCTGTCCATGGGGATAACGGACCAAGCAGAAAGAAAGTGGCAGAGCCGGCCCCCACAGGAGGCCCCAGAACTGGCATGATGGGAGAGGGAAGGCAGCCTCGCCATCACTGAGCAGGCTTGGAGGAGGAGGAGGAGGATCCAGGACCTGAACCTCGCCCTTTATGGGCCTGGTTTGGCTCTGCTGCTGCCCCTTGAAAGAAGGGTTGCTGTGCCGCAGGGAAGAGTGCCAAAAGGCTTCTTCTACTGTTTCTGCCCAGGAAACTATAGCAGAAGTAGCATGCAAGGTGGCATTGGACTGCTCAATAAACTGAAGGTGACCAGCCACACCTGGGCCAAAAGGTTGGTGCCCAGGAAAGGCACATCAGCTAGTTTGAGCTGAGTATCTGCCGAAGGAGGAGAGACTCAGCCAAGCCCTCGCGACGAGAGGTAACTGCAGCTGCCATCGAGCCGGGCACAAGAATCCCCAATGTCTAGGGCTGTCTGAAGCTGTTTGGCAACAGCCGGCCCTGATCCCGGACCTGCTTGACCGTGGTCTGCATGTCTGGGAGTTGAGACTTCATCCAAAGACCCCAGAGGGCATGGGAGGAGTGTGCCATGTTAATGACGAACTTGCCTGAGCGAAGGCCTAAAAATGAGGCCGCATAGACCTTTCGAAAGCCTAATGATCCAAGAGTTTGGATTCTTTTCGAGGTCGAGTCAGTGTTGGCAGAACTGCCAGCACGCCTGAACACAGAGGCGGTCACCAGGTTCTTGGTCAAGGGTGCTCTGTGAACCCTAGAAAGGGACCCCATGGGCACTGCATGCTTGTGGGCCATGTGGGGACATGGAGCCGGACAAGAGGCAGAGTGCTGCCAAGGTTCTAAGGCTGGGCCAACTATGTCCTCGGCCACAGGAAAGGCCTCAGTCAGGTATGCTTTCTCTTGGGATGTCCGTGAGAGTACTCCGCCTTTTCTGGATAGGTTCCAGGGGCAGCCCTGTAGACTCAACGATGAGGCAAAGAATGCCCTGAAAGGACGAAGGACCTTCCTCTGTCTCTAACCCACGGACGCATTCATCATCCCCGATGAGAATGAAGCTGGTCTCATGCCAACCAAGGAATCCAGATACAATGGTCGATCACCCAGGTCACTTCGACCCAAGGGCGGCCTGGGTGACATTGACGAAAGACATCGGGAAGCCTGTGTCCGGGTCTATCTTCCTTAGAAGGAGCCCTCCACAGGCTGCTTTGGGAAGTGGTTCTACCACAATCGGTGGAGAGACCGGTTTGGCCAAACCGAGGTTTCACCAGCTCAGCGGGCGGGAAACAGACTTAATCGGCTCTGAAGGAGTTGGCTTCGCCTAGAGGCGAAAGCCAGTAATGGCTGGGGTAGAGTCACAGGAGGTCTCGAGGCCGGAGGTGTCCGCCAGAGCCTCCTTATCCCAGGAGGATGACCGATGGCGCGCCTCTTTTTAGAGCGCTTTAGACTCTTCCTCGCCTTATGGGTCGAGGGGTCCTTGGACCTTAATTGAAATCAGACAGGCCAACTCAGTCGCCGTGAGACACCGGGGGACCAGTGATTTCAGGTTGGGGACCACATCTCGATGGAATTCCCAACAGGTTGGGTCTCCTCTTCAGAGAAGGAAAGGACCAGAATCCGACTGAGAGAATCATCAACCTGAGTCTGTGATAATGGGTCGATCGTGTCGATGATTATTTCAACCTTGTCGATCGACACTTTGGTCAACTGGCCAGATGGCAAAGCCGAGAAGCCAGCAACCAAAGAAGCAATTTGACCAAGTCGAGACTGCCAGTTCCTGGACCGAGATCTCTCCTGATCCCAAGAACATCTCCGTTGAGACGAAGATGATCCCGGTCCTTTTCCCACTTACGGGACCGAGAGGAATGCGTGCCTGCCTGGGACCCTCTCCCTTAGTCGGAGAGACTGGCACAACTCTCTAAAGAACCTGAGAAGGTGGAGCCCAGGTTGAGCGGAACAAAGAAGCTCCGAGAGAGGATTCCCTGGCACAGCCGCTTCCTCCTCGAAGCCTTGCATGTGTTCCAATTGCCGGCCAGGATCCCGTGGCCGGTAGAGCTGACCACCGAGCCTCTTAGATTTCACGGAGGGTTCCAGTTTTCCGCCCTCCCCAACTTCAGGCATGCGAGATGCCGAGGACATTAGGGTGGTGCAAGACAAAAAAAAAAAAAAAATGTATGGGTGTCATGAGTCGACACCCAGGCAATGAAGCATAGCGGTGTGGGGATCGAGTGTGCGACATTTTCTGGCCACATGAACGTCAAGGAAATCCAGGGAAGACTTGTCTTCCATAATTGAAGGTAAGTAGTCGCGATCGCTAATGCGAACTAGACAAAGTTTTGGAACAATCAAGGTTTGAAGCTAGGCCTACAGAATGCGGGAGTACCAAGGAGTAACCCAACCTTTCAGCGGAAGTAAGATCTGGCATCATGGGGCGGAGCTGAGGTTATACCACCCAGGTGGGTGGGAGGAGCCAGTTTGAAGACTTCCAGCGATCCTTAAAGTGGAAAGGACATGCCAAGAGTGTGGATGAACAACATATCCACGATCCTAGATCATATTTTACCTTTATTTTTATTATACTGTACCTTCAGTGTGTTATTTTTATTTGCACATCTTGTATAGTCCAATCCGATCTCTCACCCCCAACAATGGATGCATCTGGAAATGAGCAGTTACCAGATCAGTATGTCTTTCCTGGAAAACCTTTGAAATAAATAATAAACGCTTTGACTCATCTGCTCCTCACTGACTGAGATTTAACTGGAAGTATGAACACAGCCATTTCACACACAGATTCCTCTGACAACCTGAGGGGAAATGAGACCTAATGCACCAAGACATTCCTTTCAGAAGAGCCCCAGAATACGATGGCAGGAAGTCTAAGAACAAGGTGGAACAAATCAGTTTGTGAGCTTGGGGGAGAGACACTCAGCTACAAAATCTGGTAGGGATCGTGAGGAAGTTTTTTCACAGAAAGGGTGGTAGATGCATGGAATAGCCTGTTCCAGGAGTAGTAGAAGCTAGCACAGTGGGGGATTCAAACATGCATGGGATAGGAACATGGGAACCCTAGAGATAGGTAGGAAGGGCTAAAGCCAATGACCAAGCAGGGTCAGCGATCACTGGTACAGGCAGACTGGGTGGGCCTACCATCAAATACTATGTAACTGAAATGCATGCTAACAGACAGTGGAATTACACCAAACCTTGTTTTATTTCAAATTCTTGATCTACTCTTATCGTATACTTCCTGAACATTAGAACACCCCCAAACAGTGCAGCCACTCATGATATAATATAGTCTCCCTTCCCACGGAATCATGAGTGTTTGCACTGCGTTAGGGTGTTCCCAAGTCCAGGGAAGATGGGGAGTTGATCAAGGAATGTAAACATGTTTTGTTGTGGCAATACCACTATAGAGTGCAGTCTGTTTTTCACTTTTAAAACAAAAGAAATCAGAATCAAACTACCAGCTACATTAGCAGTCTCTTCAAAATCTGACCAATCATAACAGGTGTTTTTAAACTAGAGACACGGAGGCCTAAGTGGGTTGACGGCGTCCTTTAAGACTCAAAAAAAAAAAATCACTCTGTGGGCTGGTGACCAGCTGGCTGGCAGAAAACTTTCAAATCTGGTAGTCCAGCCATTTTCTTTTCTTTGTGGCCACTGGCCACCTGACTACCTGATTCGTTCCACCTGGCTAAGACCAGGGCTATCATAGTGT
The DNA here is from genome assembly GCA_016271365.2 of Neoceratodus forsteri. NCBI lineage: Eukaryota > Metazoa > Chordata > Ceratodontiformes > Ceratodontidae > Neoceratodus > Neoceratodus forsteri. Next base: position 45,513,327 of record CM028132.1, on the reverse strand, counting down.
CTAACATTGCGTGGATGGACCAGCAGCAGTTCGAACATCACAAATGCAAACCGAAACCAAGAGGTGGACAACAAAACTGTTCGAAACCCTTGATTGAGTGTAAATAGGACTTACGTTTCAGTTTCCGACAAAGCATAGACCCTTTACTGAGTGTAAATAGGGCTTACGTTTCAGTTTCTGACAAACCAAAGCAACAGTGGCCAGTTGCGGCTGCCAGTTTCGACTGGATTTTCCTAGCCATCACAATGCAGTGACTGTGCTGCCCATTCAAGGCCTGGCTGAAGAGAGAGAGAGAAAAAGCTTCCAGAGGATGCTCTTCTTTAGGGAGGAGGGTTCGCCACTGCATCAGTGCCACCTGTAACCACAGGTGTCAGTGCAGTGGAGGCAAAGTGGCAGGAAGGACGCTGACTGTGCTCTGCATGAACGTAGTCCTTGTGTGCTGATGTACTGTCAGTTAAGGGGAAGGAACAGAACACAGGAAGAGACCCGTGCACTTATGGATTCGCTAAGGGCACTCGAGTCCAGCGACTGGCCTCCCACCAAGGTGCCTTGCCATGGGAAAGACAACATCCTGAAGGACTCCTTGGCATGGAGGGCTTTGCTACAGGTGCAGTGGGGAATAAGCCATAGACGTTTCCGGGTAAGTGCAACAGAACCTGGGTGTGGGACTGGAAGTTGCCTTGGGCAAATAGGGCAGTATCAATGCAAAGGAGTATAAAGCATAAATTTTAGAACTCTTGAGTTACTTTAGGCCAAATGCTGTTTTAACTTTTGATATGACCCCTTTATGTTGTTTACATACCCTATACAGACACACAATGTAGTAGAAGTTATGATGCTCAAAGACAATAATCTTTTTTTTTTCCTCATCTCAGCCAGGCTCTACTTGCCAATATAGTTCCTCATCAAGACACTGGTCTGCGAACAAGCAGCTTGGCATGCAACAAGCATCTGTGCATGCAAGCTTCTGCCTTCTCCTTTCTCACTGCCATCCCATCTGCGCAACCCACAAGGTGCTCAAGTTGTGGAGATCGGAATGCAACCCACCCTAACTCAATACCCACCCCAAGACTCGGGTTCATTTCTAAACTCGAGTTTCCGCTTTATGAGGGGTAACTCTGCACCAATGGGCTGGCTTCAAAGAAACCAATCCTAATCAGAGCAACTAAAATTATCAAAGGGAATAGAGATGATCTAGGGGAACATTTAGACAGGCCAACTATGCTCTCTCTAAAAGATACAGCCAAGAGGAGAGAGGATTTCAGATTTCACCGCTTTTAAAAGGATGGGATAAGGTGAATCAGGGAACCTTATTCAACTTGTTCAAACTGTAAATCGAGTGCACATATACTAACATTAAAGGGGAATGGGGAGATGCTGTTATGTCTGATATGAAAAACTTGTTTCCTTATGGCACACCTGTTGAGCAAGATCCCAATGGAAGCTAAGCAAGTGGGGAGTGCTGAATGCAGAGTGCAGAGTAATCAAGAAAAATAACTAACTACACTGTTTTTATCTAACTACAAAATAAAAACCGACTGGAGAACCAGCAATTACTGGAGTCCACTACGAGGTGACTGCTCTCTTCAGGCGGAGAAACAGATCTGAGCAACAGCCAGAGGGAGCATGGATGCAACGCTTGAACCTACATTCCAAATTCTAAAATGTGCATAGATTCTGTCTCTGGGTGTCACTTTTGGCCAAGATGACTGCATAAAGTGTAAACATTTAAGTGAGTGATTCTTGGGGTTAAAATGAACAAAAAGGAAACGAAACACACCTAGGAATAAACAGATCTGTAGGGCTCCTCTAGGTCTTCAACCATGAACAGGTGGAAGTAACTTCCTTTTGCCTCCTGATCCCCACTAAGTCTGGGCAGAGTAAGCAACATGAAAGAATGCCGAAATAAGTAAAATTAACTGTACTCCTGTAGTGTGATAACCACCTGAAGGATCCATTAACTGAAACTGCTGCAGGACTGAAAAGAAAGGAAGGAAACTGCAACAACTTGACTCCTCCAGCAGCGCTCCACCTCAGCGATCATGTTGAGCGAGCATGGTAAGAGTGTACCACGAGCATGTGAATTAACAAATAATGCCGATGTGCATGGCGTCACCACATCAAGCGTGAGCATGCCCAGCCCAGTAATGGGGTGAAATCAATCATGCACTCAGGCGCCTATGAAGAAACACAAATCTTGTTGGCAAATTGCCAGCAATAGCGTGTATACCATGCAGCTCAACAGAGCAAAAAAAAATGCTGATAAGCACTGCCTGCCCTGGAGCACTTAAAAGCGCTATTTGCACACAGACTGTCCAGCAATAACAAACACTGAAGGAGGGAGTACAAGGAAGTCCCCCCAAAAAAAAAAACACCAACTGCCCAGGCAAAAATCAACAGTCAGGAATGATCACAAGGAGTTCAAACCTACAACACAACCCCAAGCTGTTCAAGAGACAGATAAAAATAATTTCTGATAAAAAAACAAAAAAAGACAGGGAGGGAAGGAGGCCCCATCACCAGAAGATGCTACAGGAAGAAAACAGAAGATAAAGCAATAAGCCCCAAATACCATCTAACTGCCCCTCCCCAAAATAAGTCACTTACCTGAGGCACAAGGCTAAGAGGGTCAGAGACCTGTCTTACACCCAAAATATTTCAGTGGCACGTGAACCCCAATTCACAAACAGGAGGCAGTGAAAAGAGAATGAAAATAGCAGGTTAGTCAATTTGAAAGCTGCAGCCTAACAGACACGACTTCTAATTTGAGAGTGCTCCTGTCACCAGGCAGCCCACCCTGCTTCTCGGTTGCACAATCCTATCAGAAAAAAAAAAATTATCCGGAAAGTTTGGGAGAACCAGTGGTATTGACTGCGAAACTGGTTCTCCTGTCCGTTATGTTACAATGGAAAAAAAAACCTTATTGCCAATACTTTACGCAGCAAAAAGAATTACATGAAGGTGGATGTTGTCGCACATCCCATCCATCACAGAGTGAGAGCAATTGTAACAAACATTTACCAACTGGAAAAGTCAACTGCATCCATAAAGGATCAGCAAGCCCGCTTCTAATAAAATGGCACTGGTACATGGCTCAGGTAGACCCAGATTCTGTCCCTTAGTAATTGCCGGTTTGGTGGTGGTGGGGGGTGCAGCTCTCCGGGAGGAGGGATGTGAATGGTATTCCCCATCTCCCATTGGCAAGATACCTAAAACAGAGTGCCTCAACCTATCATGGAATGTATGCGGAGATGTCTCTTAATTTCCTTGTGATTTTAAGATAGATACAACTCCTTTTATATACTGTCAAGGATGATCATCACTGTCAGATAATTGGTTTAATGAGGTTTAATTATCTTTCCATTTAACATCTCAATATATTAATCAATGTTGTGTGTGTCTTACTGAAAATATCAATAAAACTATATTAAACAACAATAATTGTAGACAAGCTGGTCCAGCGGCTGAGGATCCTTGCCTTACCTCGGCGCTACGTCGCGACAGGTTCAGGAGCGACCAGGTCATTGGGGGTGCAGGATTGGCGGTTACTCTCCTCCGGGAGGGTGGGTCACCCATCCGCAGTCCTGCCGTCATCGGACGAGGAGATCTGGTGGCGGCGGCAGGCGGGGTGGGATCCGCTGTGCATGATGCGGCGCGTGCTTTGCTGTGCACACGCCCACAAGGACGGGCAGGTGGGGGAATGGGAGAAACGGGAGAAAAAAATGCAATAAATAAATAATTAAAAAAAATTAAAAAACAATTGTAGACAGACCCTTCAGAGAAGCGAGCTCTACTTATACTGTCCTACCCCTCTAGCGGCACAGCAAAGACTGGAGAATCAGTGATCTCGGGATGCTCATGTGCCCAGGGCTCTATGCTGAATTGACAGCTTTGGTCTGTGCTACTACCCTAGCAGGGGTGCTCATTTCCACATATATTAACTCCCCACTGACAGACGTGGAGCGATACAGAAAAGTAGTGTTCTACCAGAAGCAGACATCATTTAGTTCTAGTCCTCCCAGTGCATTATCAGCATGTGACCTCACTCATTGCTGCATCACAAGCTTTGCTGCCTGATTGGTAATATGTGTCACAAGCTACCAATCAAGCAGCAGAGACTGGCTCTTCTTGGTTACAAGTGATGTCACACTCAGTGAGGTCACAATAGTGAAAATGTACTGGGATGAACAGAACTCAATAGGTCAGCCTCCAGGTAGAGTGCTGGTCACACATCACACCTAGTACTGTTACATAGAAAATCTTCTAATCAGCAAAATGGGGAAAAAATACTTTAAATAGGACATCATAGCTATCTACTTCTGAAGTTATTATTAATGCCATGCAGTACACTAGCTCTTTAATTCAATGGGAAGGTTGGGTTGGGTTTCAGTTTTACCCTAATGTTGAGTGCTGAAGCTGGCAAGATAGCAGGAAATGAACAAGGAGATCCTGTGATCTTTTTATTCTCAAGCATTTCCTACATAGGGCTCAAAATTGCAGTAATTGTGCTCTGCTATTTTTTGACTACTTTTCAAGGCAGAATGCCACTTTCTTAATGCTGGTATCCAGCTGGAGTACCACTATACCATGCTGCCGCTCTTAACTTTACACTGTTGCCCTGCCATTCTGAATACAAGAAGACCCCAAGAGGAACACCAAACTTGAGATTTTTGGTATTCCACCTCCTACACCACATTGTTTTCTTAGTTTCATGCAGCCAAAATATCAAAAGTGAATAGAAATGCATAATTTAAAGCAGCAGGGCAACGAAAATGTTTTCCCAAAAAGTTAGTTTCAGCTGCAGGTAATAAAAACATTAGCATACCTGTCAAATGTACTTGTCTAGGTATCTCCTATGCTGCGCACCAGGAGTCTTATTTTCTGATCCTAACCCTTGCCAGGTCTACAATGCTATTTCTATGCAAAATGTGGCAGTCATCTTTTTTTCCTGAGGAAAACAATATAAAACATTTATAAAATAGTCATATTTTGGGGAATTCTAAAGCCACCCAATAAAACTGGAAGATGCCTGTAATCTTTATGATACAAAAAAAAAAAAAGCTGGGTCAGATTTCTTGCCTGGCCCCAGCCTGATGGTGCGCTACCGCTTCCAACACAGAGGACCGAGTTCATGAACAAGCTCAGGTCAACAAAGGCCAGCCAGGAGGGGAGAAGAGGAGGATTGAGCGTCCTGATGGACACTCTCCTCCCCTCCGGAGTGGCTCAAGCTCACTGCAACACTGCCACCTGGAGTTCACAGATGGCAGTGCAGTTGAGAAGTGGAAGGAGGGACATCGTGGGCGTCAAGCGTGTGGATGCCATAACACCCTAACATCAGAGCACCGGCGTCCCTCTGGGAGTAAGCAGGGGAAAAACACCACCACCACCACAGCCCCCAGAACCTCTGTGATGAGGATGGCTCCAGTCTGCCCGGATCCTGCTTCCAGCAGCATCGGAGAACCACCTGACAACACAATGTCAGGAAACCCCACCTGCCTGGGGGCCAAGTCAAGGTTCTATAAAGGCAGGTGCCCGGAGTGGAGGCAGAAGAGAATCGGGAGGTGCCTGGGAGCTCAGAGGGACTAAAGGAGGAATAAGGTTAGCAAAGGGAAAAATACCAAGTTAAAAAGAAAATGCTTCCCAATTTAGTTGCACTGCTGCTTTAAACAATTTGTACTCTCTAATGCAAACTAAACAAAGCATTTTTACCTTTTGGGTTTCCATGGCTCTCTTACATGGGCGTCTCTTCAGCAGCATCCAACAATCACAGGACAATATATTCGGATCTTAAAACAAACAAGATAAAGTGGCAGTTCTGTATTAATGTGTCAGGGTCCGAAATGGGCATTGGACAAAAGCTGGTGGATTTGCTCAAGCCAGTAAAATATGTGAATCCAAACTGAGGCTGGTTGGCGGCCAAGACTTTTGTTGATGTGAGGTACTCTCTTCCTGGGAGAAGGATGTTGGGTACCCAACATTCACCACCACCAGTGCCAGTCAGTCAAATAATGAACAGCACTAATAGCCATGTAGGCAGTACTTGTCCACCTTCCCAGACAGAGGGAAGGGTACAGCTGCAGCAATTCCTACCATCAGGCTTGGGAATTAGTGAAGGGGAGGGGCAAAATAGGAGAATGACAAAAAAACAAACTGTAATATAACTAGCTCGCTGGCTTATGCTGGAGGAATGTTTCAATAAATTCACCCGTTAGTTCAGTGGTATATGGGGCGCAGTTGATTGTTTTAGCAACTAACCCTTCTGGCCAGTGACTGCAAACATAATTTCAACATCAGAAATATAAAAGTCCCACACACTCCACCACAAATGAAATGCCACTCGTTTGAGATCCAACAAAGTGCAATATTTTATTGAGGTGCCAGTGCTGAGGCACGTCTTAGCTGGTTTCGGACTCTAAGTTCTTTATCAAAGACATGCTCACATAACAAATCACACTTGGTTATGTCATCCCTACAGGGGTATTTAAGTAAGTGTCCAAATAAATTTTGACAGTTATGATGTCATCCCTACGGGTTAGACGTGCCTCAGCACTGGCACCTCAATAAAATAGACAGCAATGCCTTTATCCTTTCAAAGTACCTCAAGAAGCACAATATCATGAAATGAGGGCAACAAGGGACTTAACTGTTCTACCCTGTGTGCAACAGTAAATAATACACTCCCAGGGTACAACACTGCAACAGAACTGAATCAACACATTAGTAATATTTTGTCTTCATCACAAGGAGCACCTTGCCACTGTTTTATTAATATATTTCCACAAAGCAGTGCTAGTGCAGTCTTCCCAAGACTCACAGACTGAAAAACCTCAATGTAGTCTTTTCAGACACCACAAACCAAATGAAAAATGTTACTTATTTGTAAATGTTTATTTATTTAGGTTTTGTTTACTGGTAAGTGCACTAGGCAGAAATCTGCCTATTTTCTGTACGACGAGGGCATTACATTACAGGTAGCAATACAGGTATGTACGTAACAGGTATTACAAATAACTCTGGATAATTTAGAGCAAACAGTGATTATAGAGAACCCTAAATGAGATAAAAATCAGGATACAATGCATCAGGCAGTAATTATTTAGTACAGCATAATAACTGTAGGTCAAGAAGAAGTGCACAGGCTACAGCCTAAGGCTGGAATTTACAATAATTAATGTGTAAGGAGAAACAAATGCACATTCAATATAGAGTCAGATAACCAGATATAAGGTCAAATAGCCAGGAGAAAAAGGATACACATAAGCTATGCAAGTCTAAGGAAGAGGAGAAAGGGTTAACAACTGATGAGTGAAAAATATGGGTAGCAAATTAGGCTTCGTATAGCTTAGAAACATCATCGTATCAAATGATCTCAGGTAGTGGACTAGTTCTTTTGAAGGTGATGTGGGATTTAGTGATACAAAGGTGATGGGGCAAGGAGTTCCAGAAATCAGGGGCAGAGTGGACAAATGCCTAGTCGCCATTCTTAGTGGAGCATTTAGGGACTGTCAAGAGGGCCTGGGAGGAAGATCAAAGTGGATAAGCAGGGTCAACAGGAAAACATTACGAACATACGAATCTGCCAGCAGAAACAGGCCTTATGGTCTATCAAGTTAGTCTGCTCGAATGCACAGGTAGCACCCTTATATTGCAGCTGCCCCACCCTCCTTAGGCCAACGAGGCAGGTTGTGACTATCTAATTATGTTGTCAGTGAAACATCCAAAATATATGATCTTCTGGAGGAGGGGATAGCCAGTTAAGGTGTTGGTAGAGTAGGCAGTGGTGGGTAAGACAAGGTGCAGAAGATGCGAATCTGCACATGTTGCTATAGCAACGCCCCACTTTCATGTGTCTCTATGGATGATTTGTTTCATCCACATTCTCACTTGGGTACAATCCGAGCAGATGTGCAGTCCTGAGAAAGCATGGCAGGAACTGCCGGAGCCAAGCATCTGAAACCAAATAGAGCTCTAGCCTTGGGACAGGTTGGTTTGTGTGTGTGAATATGGAAGATTTCTAGTACAGTAATTAAGTCACAAGTATGTACATTAGCCTTCTAAATACCTGCATTCCTTGTATGTATTTACACTAATGCAGCTATATACGGTGCAGGAGGAGGAGGGACTTGAGAACCTGGAACCCAAAAGCAGAATGCCTTTGAGCATTTATGTCTACACTGTAACAGGCAGTGACTACAAATCTCAGCGTGAGGGTACTCCTGATGGGGCAGAAGCTGCTGTATGCCTTGTCAAACAGTCCACAAGACTCTCAGGAGAAGCCAGTTCACTGGGCGCGGTGAGTACTACTACTGCTTGCAACACAGACAAACTGGATTTCAGGACCAAGCCTGTGTGTGTGTGTGTGTGTGTGTGTGTGTGGAGGGCGACTGAGCATCCGTTAGACTGCTCTCCTCTGGGAATGGAGGTTGTGGCACCTGGTGATTGTCTGATCTTTAGCAGTCGCTGAAGGTGAGGCATCTGGGAATCTCAAGAACTGGGGAAGAGAAGCAGCAAACATGGACATGTGGCATACAGGCGCATGCAACCTCATGGGCTTCACTGCACCTCAGCTTCTCCAGGGACAGCAAGGAAGGCAATGCCGCCAACTGAGAGGTAAAGATGTCACTGTATCAAATTTTGGCAGCAAGTCAACTGTGACAAATACTACCGTGGTTATCATGAAACCATGGTATTATGGAAGGACGAGCCATTTTGTACCTAAAATGACCTCTAACTCTTTAAGGCCAGAGTGAGTTAGGGCAGAAGGGACAGTTTTTCCTACAAATGCCAGCCAATGCAAAATTGAAGTACTTAGGGTTGGTACTGGAACTCACTTCACAGGTACTGTTTCAGGACACTTTCTCCTTGGCTTGTTAATTTGCAGTCAACATTCCCACTCAGTTTTATGTGAGGATTATAGCACTTAAAGTGAATGCTGTCTCCAGGTATTGGTACCTGTTCCAGTGCACCCCTGACTCCAGGAGAAGAATGGAGAGAATACATACCGAAAAACAGGAAGGCAAAGAGGGTGGTTACAGAGGCAAAAGGAGACACAAAGCTGAACCATAAGGTTTGCAGAGGAGGGTAGGCTGACAGAGGACGGACAAAAGGCCGCTGTCCTTAATGATTACTTTAGATCAGTTTCACTAAGGAGAATGGAGGACCCTACCAGAGTGGCAGCAAAGTGGCCATTAAGGGTCTCCCAGAGATGAAGCAGCCGATATTTACAAGTGAAAGCATCCAGAAAGGGCTAGCAGCACTAAAATAGAGAAGGCCCTGGGACATTATGGGCTGCATCCAAGGTTACCTCAGGAGCTGGCAGCAGAACTCACTAAACCACTGGTAGGTCTACTCAACAGCTCTCTAAGGACTGGGGTAGTTCCAAAGGACTGAAAGGTGGCAGATGTAGTTAGGCTCCATGAGAGGGACACAAGGAATACGGGGAACTACAGACCTGTGAGTCTTACTACTATTTAATGGAAGCTGATGGAGTCACTGGTCAAAGAGGACCTCGTGGACTACTTGGAGAGTAATGGGCTCCAGGATCGTAAACAGCATGGATGTGACAGGGAGGTCTTGCCAGACTAACCTGATAATTTTCTTTGGCTGGGTGAAGAGGGCATTGGATAGGGACCACTGTGGATTTGCTCTATTTTGACTTCAGCAAGGCTTTTGAATCTGTGCCTCACAGAGCGCCTGCTGAAGAAGATGGAGGATCTGGGTGAAGCTCAGGTCATAGTAAACTGGGTAGGTAACTGGAAAAAGGGATTCAGAAGGCGGCTGTAGTCAATGGGGTCAAGTCAGATGAGGGGGTCAGGGGCGGGGTACCACAGGTATCTATTCTGGGATCGGTCATCTTTAATATGTTCATCAGTGACACTGGTGAGGGTATCCAAGACAGGCGTGTCTTCTAGCAGAGGGCACAAAGTTCTGTAAGAGGATGAACAACAATGAGGGAATCAGGGAAATGCAGAGTGACATCCAAAGCTAGAGGAGTGGTCTAAGGTCTGGCAGTTGAAATTCAACACCAGAACGTGCAAGGTAATGCACCTAAAGAACAAGAACCCCAGGACAGAGTACTGGATGGGTGGGGTGAAACTTAACACTACGGCAGAAGAACAGGACCATGGAGTTATCACTGGCGACTCCTCAAACAATCGAGTGAATGCAACAAGGCAGACATCAAAGTGGGTAGGATGCTGGGCTGTATCAAGAAGTATTGATAGAAGAAGGGAAGAGGTAATACTTCACCTTATAGATCCTTAGTGAGGCCACACGGCACACATCACCCAGTTCTGCAGTCCTCACCTCAGGAAGGACAGAGATAGGCCAGAGATGGTAAAGCACAGGGTAACAAAAATGATTCAGGGTCAATGTCAATGATTCATAGTCATGTCTTACGAGGAGAGTCTCAAGACACTGAATATGTACCAAGGGAGACCAGAAGAGAGAGGGCAGATAGGATAGGAACCTTCAATTTCCTTAAAGGAATTAAGGTGAACCGAGGGAAATATTTAGCTGGAATACTAGTTCACAGTCACATAGACATGAGTGGAAACTGATAGAAGAAAGGCTCAGAAGGGACATGAGAAAGTATTATTTTACAGAAGGTATGGTGAGGCCATGGAACAGTCTGCCTGCCAAAGTGGTGGATGTGAAAACTGTTGGTGGTTCAAGCAAGACTGGGATAGAATGAAGGGTATAGTGGTTGCTTGGGGTGGAAGAAGCTGGAAAGGAACAGGGGAAAGATGGGGACGGCTAAAACCCTGGAGAGACAGTAGGTCCCTGGGCTAAACAGGAACTCAGGCAGACTGAATGGACTGTTGGTCTTTTTTCTGCCATCACTGACTTATATTGCTATGTCAGTGGCTAGGTTCAAGGAATGGAAGACAGTTTTTTTTATTTGTTGGGAGGAGGTAGACCTGGTGTTCAGAGTCTAGTACTGCATGTGGGAAAAGAGCAATGGGATTTTCACAGTCTTGAGGACTACTCAAAATTGGCACCTCTCTGAAATGCTTTTCTTTCAGGTAGCGAAGATTACACTGAAAAGATATCGAACTAGCCAAGCTGGAGAAGATCCCCATGGCTGCACTTCTTTTGATCAGAGACTAAGACAACAGTTGGGAACACTCTAACGGGCATGGCTACACATTTTAATGCATGAGACAGGAGTCTGAAGATAGCAGGGCTATTAGATAGTTTGGAAATTTAGATGGTTGGCATGGGATCAGTTCTTACTCTAGGTAGAACAGATCCCTGGTACAGAAGGCAGGATTTGGGGCCATGGCAGCTCATAGATAGGGGATGGTAGAACCATTTCATGACTGCCTTCTGGTTTTCCCAATGAGACCTCAGGGATTGTTTTGCTGTTTCCAGTTATATAGAGGATTGTGTATGAGCAGTCATACACAACAATGATGTTGTATATATTATACTCGTGGGTCAGGGTACTTTGTCCCAAATGCAGGGGCAGGGTACTCTACTGACCACCTGAAGGAGAGTTTAGGAGTTCTGCAGCAACTATTAGCTACTCCTCAGATAAAGGGGCTATATCCACCATTTATAAATTTTGATACAGTGCAGGGGACTTGGTTGAAGACAAGTGGAGCTGGAGTTGGAGAGAACAATCACAAAGGGGACGGAAGGGCGTGGAAAGGCATGCAGGACAACCTCTGTTCTATAGTGGCATAAACTTGCATGGAAGGTGCAGATTTGTTACTTTATTACACCTTCCAGACAGAGTAAGTGAGAAAAAGGGTTACAGTGGCCAGCTGGAAACGCTGTGGGGAAGAGTGCAGCTCCCATTCTCAGATAGGCTGTATCCATGGATACTCAGCCTGGGAAGTGGCAGCAGAACAGACTGATTCCCTGATGGGTCTATTCAGCAGTTTTCTAAGGACAGGGAGGTTGCGAAGGCTAGAGGGTGGCAAATACAGTTCCACCCAAAAAAAAAAAAAAAAAAAAGGGGACGACAAACAAGCAGGAACTACAGACCTGTCAGTCTTACATCTATTGTAGTAAAACTGATGGAGTCACTGGTCAAAGAGGAGCTTGTGGATCATGTGGAGAGCAACAGTCTCCAGGATAGTGAGCAGCACAAATTCATGGCAGGGAGGTCTTGTCAGACTAAACTGATAGTTCTTTTGACGGGGTGATGATGGAACTCGATAGGGGCATGCTGTGGACTTGCTCTACTTAGACTTCAGTAAGGCTTTTGACTTGGTACCCCACAGATGCCTGCTGAAAAGATGGAAGATCTGGGTGCAGTTAAGTAAACTGGGTGAGTAACTGGCTAAAGGGAGGTAGCAGATGGTTGTGATTAATGTTGTCAAATCAGAAGACATGGAGGTCATGGCAGGATTCCACAGGAATCTATTCTAGGTCCAGTCCTCTTCAACATGCTGATCAGTGATAGTGGTGAGGGGTCCAGGGCAGGCTGGGTTTCTTATAAATGACACCAAGCTTTGCGGGAGGTGGATAGTGATATGGGGATAAAGGAAATGCAGACAGACTTGCTAAAGCTGGAGGAGTGGTCAAGGGTTTGGCAGTTGAAATTCAACACCAGAAACTGCAAGGTGATGCAGCTAGGGAACAAGAACCCCAAATGGAGTACTGGATGGAGAGTGAGATTCAGTACCACGACTGAGGAATGAGACCTTGAGTTATCACCAGAGACTCCTTAAAAAGTCAAGTCAGTGCAACAAGGCTTATATCGAGGCAACTAGGATGCTTGGATGTATTGGGAGGGGTACCGAGAGAAGAAAAAAAAAAAAAGGGAACTAATGCTTCCCTGTACAAATCCTTGGTGAGGCCATACCTGGAGTACTCGCCCAGTTCTTTGGTCATTACCACAGAAAGGACAGGGATAGGCTCGAGACGGTGGAGTGCAGGGTAACAAAGATGATTCAGGAGCATCAGGGCATGTCCTATGAAGAGCATCTCACAGCACTGATCACGTACTCCACTGGAGACCAGAAGGCAGAAGCGTGATGGGACAGAATTCTTCAAATTCCTACAAAGGAATTAACAAGGTGGAATTGCAGGAATCATTTAACTTGAATACCAGCTTGTGGTCATCAGTGGAAGATAACAGGAGGGAGGCTAATGAGGGCGTGAGAAATACTACTTTACAGAAGGTGGTGGAGCCGTGGTACAGGCTACCAGCCAAGGTAATGGGTGCAAAATCCATTGTTCTAAAGAGCTGCTGACACCTCAAAAGAAACTTAGAAACATATTTAGTTACAATTTAGCTTGCATTCCATATGTATTGATAGATTTCTCCTCCACATTACTATTATCAGAATTTGCATGGAAACATGCTCTATCCCTTAGAGTTTATCTGCTCCTTTTGTTTACTCCTACTTCATGTCACAGTCCTCTGTTGTGATATCACAAACTGTTGCCATGGAAGTAATTGTGATGTCACAAGTAGAGCCGATGACTTCAGGTAGGAAGAAAGCAACAGGAATAGATGAACTCTTCAAGGCAAAGATCCTGTTTTCATGCAAATGGCCTCAGTAATAAATAATGGGGAAGAGAAATACAGAACGAATGTGAAATACAAGCTGAACTGTGTCTAAATATTATGTTTTGTTAAAGTTGCCTATAGCATCAGCTGCTCTTTAAGCATGTCTGGGACAGAATGGGCATAGTGGTTGCTCGGGGTGTCAGAATCAGGGAGGAGAATGGGGGTGGAGATGTGGAGAGCTAGGACCCTGGAGGAACAGTAGGTCCTAGGGCTAAATAGGAATTCAAGCAGACTGGAGGGGACGTTGGTCTTTTCTGCCATCCCTTTATTTCTCTGTTTCACTTATTTTTGTACGGTCCAGAAGCTTCAGCTGTTTTGGTGCAGTGTTTCAGATGAGATCAGGCATGTGACTTGAACTTACAAGACCACTGAGGTGGACAGTTTGTTACTGGGCTGTAAACATGGACACTGCATAAGAAAGAGAGTCTCTCTGGAATATCTTAGTAGGGGCTGCTTGATCAGAGGCTAAGGCAACAGTTGTGAAAAAGCAGTTGTTAGCAGTAACCGTTGCTCTTTGAGAGAATCTCTTCCACTGGGCCACAACTTTGGAGCGTCAGGGCCTTCTGAAACATTTGCTAGCTGGGGAGGCCATCCATGATGATGTGTAACACTGGACTCCTATAACGTGGTGGCCCCCCCTCTTCATTCCCCAGTCTCCGCAGGAGCAATAACCTAGAGGAACCAGGAGACCACATCAGGACCAGCTACACAAGGAGAAGCCAGGACTGGTGACAGAAGACACATTCGTGACATAAACATATCATACCTTTAGCAAAAGCAGCAGGACAGTAAGCTAGCTGATACCTCAGATAAAAGGGAAGGAGTGTGGGTGTGCTGTGACCCAGTGGAGGAGATTCTCTCAAGGAAGTAGTCCTCTGACGGCAGTCATCTCCCTCCCCAGCTGACCCCAGCAACCTGCTTGCACCGTGAACACAGGTTGCCGGTGTGGCAGGAAGTAAGGCAGTTATGCCTCAGCCCTCCACACACCACTGGGCCGGCACCATTTTTGCAGCTTTTAGTATTTGATGAATTTGTTCAGGGCTCTGAGGTCCAACATGAGATGCAAATCTAGTGAGCCTTCGGACCAGAAAAGATTTTGAGTAAAACCCCGCTCCATTCTTTGAGAAGAACAGGCTCCATGGCCTTTTTCTGAAGTAGGGACTGAATTTCTTTCCTCAACGATACAAGGGTGTGTAGAGGTCATGAGAATGTGGTGGAGGATATACTAGAGGTTTGAGAGCAGTTCCAGTGTATGCCCTTTGTTACTTCTAGGACCCACTTTGTCTGGATGATGATCTTCCATTTTGTAGCTTAAGGAGATCCTTCCACCCACATGCACCCATAGGTAGATGTGAAAGTGGGGAGTCAGAAGGTTCATTTTTTTTTTTTTTTTTTTTTTAATTTATTGAGTTCTTGGATAACACCTGTGAGCAATACTCTTTATAAGTTCCACATCAGTTGAACAGAAAATAGAAGAGAACAACAATTTATACCATTTACAGAGATGGTACAGAAAGGTTCACACAAGCAGACACTGCTGAGGCATTGTACAGCTTATGCCTGTGTCCATGAGTTCAACACCCTGGAGAAGATAGACATAGAAAGGTAACAGACAAAGGTGACATAGTGGAGGAATAGGGGGTGCCATGACATGTGGGGAAGAGGCGGGACAGTGTGGATCAGAAGGTGCCAAGGTTATGAGAAACAATACCTTGAGAAAGAATGCTTTTTGTAAACAAAATATCAGTACTTTGTGATAGAAGACCATCTGTGTTTGTGTATGTCCTTTTATGTGTAAGGCAAAGTGGATAAAATATTGCTGAGACAGTACATTCTGATAGAAACATCCTGCTGAAGGCAGGCACTCTCAACGTTGTAAACAACTTACTCTATATAATCAGGGGTTCTGAGGACTTTGCTATTCAGACCCTGGCATAATGATGTCACTTGATCCCCGCTGGATAGCCCAGTCATAAGTACAGATGTTCTCCTTACAACTGTATTAGCTTAGGTGGTTAGGCATGTTATAACACAAATGCTAATGTGTTTCGTGCTTTACATCTGTGCACTTACGTTGTATTGGTCTTGGTAAAGAGAAATGCTAAAACAAGTTCCTGTGTCTGATCTGTACCTAATATTACACAAGGGATCCATACGTAATTCCAACAGTCATTTTGGATGACTATGTCTATTATCCATCCTAGCCAAACAGCTTAGGTCCTATGGAGGGTGTTTTACAGATATGATTGACTGAGCGTTATAATTCACTGAACCAGCAACCCTACCTCTAAAACAGGTGGCATTTGAAGTGCCTTCTGCACCATATGAACTTACTGTATATCCTACATACAATCCATGGTCATTGCTTCAGGAACTACTTTTCAGTAAAATAATGGATTTGTTATCAGCAGTACTGAAACAACTTGTCCCTCAAATGTTGTAACACTGGTAGAAAAGTGACATACTTTGATTGGAAAGGTTTTCTCTGGGTGACCACAGGACATCCTGCCACCAGAGGCCAGGAGGCATGTTGGATGCACGACGTTCTCATGCCGCAGCATCACTGTACACCACACTTCCCAGAAATCACTGCAAGAAAAACACTGCCAGATGAGCTGGATGTGTCGCCCACCTCAAGACACTGCCATCGCAGCCAACCCGGGCTGCCTTCTAAAACACAGAGTGCAGCGTCTGATGGGGGTAAAGGAGAGCCCTGCCATGGGTAGGTAAGTCAGGGAGGAACACCGGGCAAGGTAAAGTCCCGGGCCACAGCGATGGTGGTCAGGTCTGAGGTAGGGCTGATTGGGGGAGAGACTGGCCAGGCACCATAAAGCATAGTTAAAAGGAAGGGGCATTAAGCACTGCCTGTTGGATGCAAAAGCAAATCCTACCACCATGAACAAGAGCACCTTCTAAGGCACATATCAGATACAGCTGATCTTGCAGCAGCATGAGGCACCATATGCAGACTTGATTAAATATTTGTCAGTATTCAGGCCAGCAGAGGCAGCCTTCAGTAACACTGTTTTGGCAAGCCTATCAAGCAATGTTAGTACTTGTACGGCTGACTTCCAGAGGCTATCCTGTACTTAGTCATATAAGCCTGGTAGTTTGCAACTTACGAAGGCCCAAAGCAGAAGAGGCATAAGTTCTCTTACACATGGACCAGGAGAGGGAGGCAGGATTTGTTTCAGTACAGGACACCAAGCGTAAGGTGAAGTTTCTTATGAATGGCATCAATGTGGGTGAAAAAGCTGGAGATTCTGATCCAGCCACATCTCTTAAGTACTACTGAAAGTGAGGTACCTGTTCAAGCAGTTTGCCATCCAAAGTTTTAAAGGCAGATGTAGGGTGGAGCCTTGTTAGTCACAGTCTACTGCCAATGTAGAATTATGATTTGGGACATTCTGTAAACGAGACTTGCTTCACATGGAACCTAGCCTGTGTTTCTGCAACTTAAAAAAAAAAGCTGCCACTGAAGTTTGAGATGCTAGATGCCATACCTCCACCCACATTGTTCAGGAATGAGCATGAATTGCCAGGGCGGAAAGGACTGCAGTAACTCTCTTGTTGGGGGAGGAGAAGAGACTGCGTGCTTCACCAAATGACTGCTGTCAGGTGGAGGCCTGAGGGGCAATGTGTTTTGAGGATCAGCAACAGAAGGAACCACGTGCTGTGGGATTCCGTGAGTGCATGTGCCTCCATGTGTTATTGACAAGTGCTGCTCTAGGGTGGGAAAGGGCAGAAATGGAGGAAAATGCTGGCAGGACAGCTATACATGATGCTGGTTCCATGTCATAACGGCGAGTGTACATTGCGAACATCAGTTTTGTCGATGCATACCGCAGCATGGACAGAAACGGCGCTTATAACCTCAAATAAGCAAGAGGGAAGAAAAGATGGAAACAGCAAGTGAAGGCAGAGAGATAGCGGGAGGGGAGAATCGTGAGACTGTCAGAGTGATCAGTTCCTAAGTCTCGCAAGAAAATGTGCACAATCAGGCAGACAAGACAGAAAAGGAAGAATAGAACACATCCTTGCTTTTGACTTTATTTATTTATTTTATTATTTGGTATGCTTTTTCGTCACGGTGTGAGGCTCCAGCCCCACTTCTGCTTAACCCCCTCTTCACCACGGGATCCCCTAAGGGCTCTACCCCTGGCTTGCCCTCCAAGTCAGAGCTGCTCAGGCAAGTACAGAACCCCATGACACGGGTACAAAGGGTGCGGTAGGGCGCCACCAGCATTTGTACAATTGTGGTCCATGGGTAACAGGTTTCACTGTGTGTCTTGTAGTGCTGTTCCCTCTAGAGGGCCCACATAAGTTCAAAGTTAATATTAACAGACAGAGAGAGGAGAACATGAAAAAAAAAAAACTCTCTCATGTCTCTGTGCAGTCAAGCTTTACATTTTACTAAAAGAAAAATATGCTAATTTACATAAAGTACACTACAGAAAGTGATGAGCTTAAAGAGGAGTCTGGCCAACATTTCTAGCATCAGTAAATTCAAATTTGGATCAGCATATCCCCAGTCAGCTGCATGCAAAAATGAGATCTCTAAGTTACTTTGTTTAAAAGTTACAAGTCATTTGTAATCTAAATTTAATGCCTGTTCAAAAAGCCGTTTCAGTAAAGAGCTACTGGTGATGTCACAACCAGAACTCACACTCTAGTCCTTCTTGCAAACTACCTTACAATACTTATTTCTCACATTACATAAAACTGCAGTGGTAGTAAACAACATCTGGAAAAGGAAAGCGGACAATGGGTGAGTCGGGCATGCATTTCCATAATGTGCAGATGCAAAGTACAGTACTTAAGAATGTGATGGGGCTGGAATATAGCGGCAAACATGGCTTTATAATGACAAAATGTGTGAAATTTTTATAATAGTGCAGGGCTAAGATTTCAAATGTCACCAGACTGCAATTGTGGGATGCAGCAATGACACAATCTCAGAAAGTAGGTGGGACACACGTTTTGGAAAGTGGCAGGATGCTAAAATTCTTAAGGTGGCAATGTCATATAGTTTTAGAATGTGGCAGAGATACATAATTTTGAAATCACGAAGACACATAGTTGTGGAGGATGGTAGGATATGTAATTCCGTAATGTGTCTTGGATGGATTATTTTGGCATGTGGCGAGGATGCAAAATTTCAAAACGTGGTTGGTATGTTTGATTACAGATTGTGGTGGCAACATTCAACATTCAATTTCAGAATGGTGTGGACACTGAAATCTCAGAAAGTGGCAGTTACACAGTTTCAGAATCTGGTAGCCATATGGAATTTCAGAAGGAGGCAGGGATGCATAATTCTAGAATGTAACTTGAGAATGCAATTTTTGAATGTGGCAGTGACACATCTTCAAAATGTGGTGGGATGTGCAGTTTTGGAATATGGTGGAACTGCACATTTTCAGAATGTGACAATGACAATTGACAGGCAATACTGGCGCATGGAAGTTTACACACAATTTCAAAATGTGGCAGGTAGGTACAATTTCAGAATATGGCAGGCAGGTACAATTTCGGAATGTGGCACTGACCTCAATCTCGGAATTGTGGTACTGCTTAAACATCTCGAGATTCTTCAGAATGTGGCGGTGACAGACACTACGCGTGACTTTGGAATGTGGCAGTGACAAACACGCGACTTGAATGTGGCAGTGACAAACACGCGACTTTGGAATGTAGGGTGATACACTACGTGACTTGAATGTAGCAGTGACAATCGCCGGTGACTTTGGAATGCGGTGGTGACAAACACTCATGCCACTTCGAATGTGGCGCATGCCGTGTGATTTGGAATGTGGAGGTGCCACGTGATATCGGAATGTGGCAATGATGCATAGTTTTGGAATGCAGTGGTGATGCTCGGTTTCAGAATTTGGCTATGATGTGCAGTTTCGAATGTGATGGTGATGCATGGTTTCTGCATGTGGAAATGACACAGTTTGGGAATGTGATAGTGACAGTTTCAGAGTGTGGTACTGAAACACAACTTTGGAACATGGTGTGGATGTGCAATTTTGGAATGTGGTGAGGATCGCTATTTTGGAATATGGTTAAGACACACAATGTTAGATTGTAGTGGGGATACGATGCACAATTTTAGAATGTGGTGGAAGCATACAATTCAGGAAAGTGGCAAGGACAAGCAATTTCAAAATAAAATGGTGTGTCCTGCCATATTCCAACAGTGTACATCCTTACTTATATTCCAGAATTGCCAGTCCCCACTGAATTCTACAGTGTGTGTCCCTGTCACATTCTGAGACCGAGTGTCCCACCACACTGCAAGATGGACATACCTGCCACATGCCGAGATTACATATCCCCCACCATTCTGAAATTGTGTACCACTTTAACAGTCTATACCTTTGTTCAGCACTGCATTCCAAAAACCACCTCCTGATGCGTTCTTTACAGTACCATGCATCTGAACATTGTGGAAATGCAAGCACTGTAGGCAACCTGGTGTCAGTTTTGTTTTTAAATACATACTACAACTACAGTTTCAATAACTTCGAAGAAATAGGTCCTACAAGTTTGCTCATGTGGGACTACTCTGTGAGTTCTGGTTGTGACATCATCAGTGGCTTTTCACTAAAACAGGCTGTTTTGAATAGGGAGTGAAATCAGGGTTACAAAATAGCTCATAACTTTAAAAGCGTAACGAGAAACCTAATTTTGGTATGAGAGTTATTGGGGTAGGCCAATTCTAATTCTGCAATGTAGTACTTTTGACCGGACTCCCTTTAAGAGTTGGATATTAATATATAAGCAATCAATTGCACAAACCATTGGTAAATTTCAAAATTATATAAATATAAAAAAAAAAAGGTGACAAAAACATATAAAAAATCAGATTTATTTATTTTGTGTTACAGAACATGAATGCCCTTTGAAAAAGCACTTTGCAGTACGAAACATTAGGGGTGAATAAAGGAAACTTGACTGCACAGAGACTTGAGAGAAAGTTTTTCATGTTCCCTCTCTCTATTAATATTAACTTTGAGCCCACCATTTCGCCTCCTGGCTTGCCCCGGTGGGGAGCCAGGCTCTGTCTGCAGCCCAGTATTAGGTCGCGGGAGATATGGCGGTGGCGATCGGGGCTGGTGGAGCATCATGAAGGGTGACTGAAAGGATTTTTCTAGTGATAGGACCTTGGGGAGGCGTGGCTTGCAATGACCTATGGCGCTTGTCATGCATGATGCCGATGTCCAGCACTGGTTGCTGCTGGCCCTCGGCCTCTGCCGAGTCAGTCTTGCACACGGATACACAGCTCCTCCCCACCACCTCGAAGAAGGAGAGCCATCCCTAGGGCGTCAATCCTTCTACCCCCATGCTGGCCCTCCAACTCCAGCATCCATTCCCAAACCCGGTCGGTGTCACAAGCGGAAATCCAACCACTGTTCTGGTGAGCTAGAGAACTTTTAACTCCTCCTGTTTAACAAATGGGACAGGGTCTTATTCATCCCTGTAACACCACCCTAGTCCAGCAGCATCACCCTCCCCACCACCACCAGGCAAACTCCTTCCCTGAACCAGATGGCGTATCAGCCAGAGGTGACCCCTCCTCCCAGAGGAGGAAAGCGCCCTGTTGGATGCTCAATCCTCTTCTCCCTGGTCTGCTCTCCAACGACATAGGCTCATACCTAAACCTGGGTCATCAGTGTCGCAAATAGTGTCGCTACAGGTGCAGTGTTTACTCTAGAAGTCTAAAATCTTACAGCAGCTTAGCCGGCCCGCCAGCACAGTGGCAAGGCGTCCGCTTGCAGAGTCGACATCCAGGTTGGTGACAGACTCAGGAGTCGGGGGCGGCGGAGAAGGATTGAGCATCACGGGATTGCTCTCCTTCTCCGGGAGAGGGAGATGAGTGTCCAGCACTATGTGGACCTCTGGTAGAAGCTGTGCTTACCACCGCTGCCGGCGCAAACATTGGGGCGGGCAGACACTGGTGTCCCTGCACATCCCGCCCCAAAGGGAACTACAGCAAAATTTCTGGGCCCATTAATGACAGCCACCGCCTCTGCTGCCACTCCCCATGTGATTGATGTCTGCTGGGCGCTCCCGTGGCACCCCTGGGGGCATGCCATGGCTCGAGACAGTGTTCTTTGGGAGGGGCACCGCCTGGCGGCTCCACCCTGGGGTTAAGCCTGGGCATGTGGAGGCGAGCAAGCAGGGAGGCCAGATCCTCTGACACAGGGAGGGAGCCCGGTCGGGGAAAAAATTTTACAGCAGTTTAACCATATGGTACGAAGCATTTTAGCTAAATGACAAAATTCTTAGCCAAACCTTTACAAATAAATACTAATCACTCCATTGTAACTAGCAGCTTGTGGTTTATGAAGCAATTTGGCTACTTGGACAGTGTTACTTTAGTTATTCTGAGTTAAACACTATTTGGCAGGAAGCGGCTGAAACATCCATGCTGCCAACTACAGACATGCTGCAAATTAGAACTTTACTAGCAAAGTCAGTGTGAAGTCAGCAAAGTGAGCGCTGTGTATAATACAGTTCTTGAATTTGCCCCAACCTCACTAACGATTTTTTGGGTTAAACAAAAATCCCCCAAACCAGAGTCCTAGTGAAGTAGATATGGCCAGCTGTAACAAAAAAAAAAAAAATCCCATTCCCCACCCGCTCCAGCACAAGTAACCACCCCACCCACCCAGACTGCCAACCACATAATTCAAGAAACCACTCCCACCCTACCCACTGTAGCACTAACCCCCATGCCCCAAGCTCATTAAGAAGTTAAAGGATATTCAGTGGAATGGCAAGATGCTCTAAAATCGCTCTATTATAGGAGCTGTGAACTCAGAACTCTCTTTCTTATTACTACAATGACTGAAATGATGCCCTGACCAGTGATACCCAACTGGCTGAATTGTCAATCAGTTGTTAGTACTCAGGATGTCATTTCACGCATTTAAACAACAGCAAAAGGGAGCCAACCACACTCCTACAAGGGACCATGTTTCTGAATTCTTCACCACTCCTCCTGATAGCTTTCAACTTTTGGGGTTACAGAGGAAACTGGGTGCTATAGGGAGGGAGGTGGGAGTGCTTCATAAATTACGGATGTTTGCAGGCTGGATGGGGGGCTTACAGGATTTGTTTTACAGCAGGGGAAAGGGCAGACTCAATGGGCCTGTGGAGTCCTTTTCTGCCGACAGATTTCTAATGTTTCTAGGCTTCTATGATACTAGGCTGGGACCGTTGAGAGTAGGGAAAATAAATGTAACCTCTCTGGGAGGTAGGTGATGCTTGCAGGGGGAGGGGTTGGAATTTTACAAAAAAAAGTTGGGTTTTTTATTTATTTTTGTTTACAGTTTGGAGTTATTCGCTGGCTAAGTGTTACTTCATCCTGCAAAACTACATACAGGGGCACTTCTAACTATACTAAGTCAGGCAGACCTCATATGCCTCTAGCCAGAAGACTCAGGCTCCATGCTCCTGCCCACTCCAATGCCAGACTGCCCCCAGCTGGATGGGCCTCTCCCACCATAATCCCACAAAAACTGCACTCAGTGCAACTAAAAGGAGCAGTGCTGCAGCAGGGTAGGACTCACTTCCCAAAACCACCATCAACTCTTAGATAGCTGCACACACCAAGCAGGAGGTAAAATATAGTCCTGGCCAAAACTACAACTGGTAAGAGGTAGTTAGCAGGTATTGTCTGTCTGTAGTTAAGGTTACCTTTACATACTGATGTAATTGTTGCAGTACCTGGCTGCTGCTTTCTGCCTTAATATGACAAAAGTTGCATTAACGGACATGGAGATGTGAGGTCTTGCAGCAGACTGCTCCTGGTTAAATTCATGAGGATTTGCACATTATTTTGGACAGGCTGTATTCTTACCTCCTGGTTTGAATGCACAGCTTTTGGAGAGTTGATAGGTTCTCTCCTACCACACCTATAACAGTAGGGGAGGGCAGTTGAGGTGAAGATTTATAGAGTACACCTTGGAGCTGGTATGTGGATGTCAGAGCTGGATGATAGCTGGCAGAAGTCAGAATGCAGGCTTTTTTTTTTTAATGCCCCACCCAAATTTTTTAAAACAGAAGCCCTCTCATTTGACAGTTTTGTGTATCAAAATAGAAATACTTAAGTCAAAACTTACCATAACACTGCACTTTGCTGATATTTTTCTGGTCCCTTCTTTAGCCATCTTACAGTACAGTTCCAGACAGGCCTGACAGGTGACTGTGTTTTCGAGTCTCTCTTTAGCACGGAGTAATTCTGGCACGCTTTCGTTTGGAGAGAAAGATACATCATCTTCTTCTTGGCAAGTCTGCAAGTTATTTTCTGAACCACTGATAGATGATGTCCACATGTCCGATATGCCACTATCCCCAAAAAGGATCCTCTTCAGTGTTCCTAGCATGCTTTATCTCCTCAGTTGGCTTCATTTTCACAGAACCAGTACAGGTGACTGTTTTGAGAAGTGGTTGGCCACCAAACTCAGCACACACTGCAGGGCTAGAATTTCCAGTCCAAAAGGAATTTGGTGTACTATTACAAGTAAAACTTCACTTACTGATGTCATTACAGCTTTTCTGAGGCTCATTTTACTCTCTTGTTCGTTGGAAACTGTTATGCCAGAATACTCTTTCGACAGCTGTCCTGTTCCAGCATCCTTTGGACTCAGAATCATCTTGGTTATTCTGAACCAGGCATTCATACCTGTCACAGAGTTAGTTGAGAAAGTAAAACCTGTTAGAATGTTAAGAATTCTGCTTTGGGGATGTAACCTTTGTGTGTGGTGGGGAATCAGGGGATCATGCAAGCCTAAGACTACGAAAATCAAGGTGGGACAAACCAGGTAGCCAGGTGGCCAACAGCCAATAAAAGATTGATTTGGCTACCAAATAAAATTTACCAGCCAACTGGTTACCTGCTCATGAAGGATATTTTCCTTAATAATTCTGGTAAGTAAAATATTGATCCAGCTACCAGATTTTGAAAGTTAGTGGCCAAACTCACCACCAGCTCACAAACTGATTTGCCTCACTATGTCAGAAACTGCCTTTCAGATCCTCCAACTGCCTATATTCAAGGCCCTGGAATTCTCTGGTTGTGGAATTTGCCATAGAATCTGCATCATGCCACAGAATATATATAGTGCCACAGAATTCATTGTTTTTGGTGAATTTTCATATAAATATACTGCTTTTTAATAGTGTCAGGCTTTCTTTCCCACCTTGTTTATCCTGAAGCCCCTCCTCTATGCTCAGCATATGATGTCATCGATGACATCACATCATATTTAGTAATGACAGGACTGCATTCTGCCAGAGAAATGAATAAATCATGCCACAGAAATCATAAAATGCTGCCAGAAGTCAAGGAGCCCTGCCGCAGAAATCAGAAAAATTCTGCCATAAGAACACCAAGGGCCCTGCTATATTGTCCCTCAACATGCAGTTGCACCTCTGGAAATTGAGTACAACAGCAGGGCATCAATGTATTATAGTGCTCCCTCTCTACAGTGAACACCTCTGGAGCCAGCTGAAGTGTTGTATTTAAGTGATAACATTCAGTTAGCCAGTTATTCCGAGTATATTCCTGCTAACTGAATGTTATTACTATTATACAACTAAGTTTCACATGATTTTAAAAGTGCTGTGCTCATTTCTAAAACCAGCCAACACCTGCAGGACAACTTTAACAAAACATAATATTTAGACACAGTACTCAGTTCAACTTGTATTTCACGTTAGCTGTATATTCCTCCTCTCCATTATTTATTACTGAGGTAATTTGCATGTAAGCAGGATTTTGCTCTGAAGAGTTCATCTATTTCTGCTTCTTTCTCCCTACTTGAGGTCACGCTGCACTGCTTGTGACATCACAGTTACTCCCATGGCAACAAATTGTGATGTCACAACACAGGATTATGACCTGAAGTAGGAGTAAATTAGAGGCAGATAAACTAAGGAACTCTAAGGATAATCATTATGCATTCATACAAATTTACTCAATAATAAATAACAGGAAAGAAAAATATGTAAAATATATATGGAATACAACCTGAATTGTACCCAATCATTATGTCTTTATAAGTTTTCTCTGAGGCATCAGCAGCTCTTTAAGTGATTTGCTTGTGTAACCCCTGCAAATGGGGTTCCCAAGAGACTTCAGGAGCTTGCTTGAATGCTCCAAGCCTGAATGGTGTTTGGCGTTTAAGCCATTTATCAGTGAGTGTTTTTAGAGCCTCTAGTACTGTCTCTTTAAGAGCTGTCTGCTTGCAGACATAATTAGTTGTATGGGGGGACTGTGTGCTTCTCTGTTTCAGTACCACTCGAGCTGCTGCCAATTCACTCCATTTTGCAGTCACTAGGAGTGCAAAGGGAACCTATCTGAAAGATGTAACTGTTTGCCAGAAATCATTTAGAGTAATAATGAAATTACAGTTTGTCTAACCTGCTTTCTTTGCAGTCAGAACTGTGTCTGCCTAGTTCCCCATTCTGGTTTTGAACTGCTGAACTGGACCAATCAGTGTGGGGTAAGCTAGCTCTAAAATGGTGCCTTGGACGAATCAGAACTTGGACTCATAATCTGAGCCAGCCACAAGAGGATTGTATGGGCAGTGACTCTGGGAGATGTAGTTTAGACTTGCGCCTTTTGGACCAACAGCAGCAGTCTATGTGGTGACAGCCAATCCAGTCAAGAACTGGGAGGAACTCAAAGGAAGTGCCGGTTTTGTCTGTTGGAGTTTCAGTTTAGCTCTGGCAGTGAAGGGAAAGGAACCCTGTGCTCCTTCAGTGCACAGTTTTAGACAAAAACATGTGTAAGGTCCAGAGTTCTGGTCTGCAGCTTGTTAGGACTGAATCCGTCCTGTGAAGAGAATCAAAGGATATCTGAAGAGTAGAAACCAGGCTCACCCTGTAGAAGACTGGAGAAATTGCTGATTTGCACTCGATCTGTCAGGAACTGAATCTGCTGTGTGTTCTCCCGGGTATTGTGCAGTAATTGCGATCGGGATACAGATGCAGCCTGCCTGGTATAGTGCTTTCTTTTACCATATAAATGTGTGAAGAGGTTTGTGTACCTCAAGTGAATCCTGCTGCCATTAAGTGACTTTTGCCTGGGACTGTTTACCATATAAATGTGTGAGGAGTCTCTTGGAGCTCAAGAGTAGCCCTGCTGACATTGAAGGACCCTATCTTGTTTGGAGGTCGTGAGTACTAATTCAGAGTCGCTCCCTGTTGAATTGCCACATTAAATCCAAATGGAATTACTGTACTGCTGACTGTTTAACTAATTTTTCTTTTCTGTGTGAAAGGGCCCCTACCAGCTGCCACGGTTTGGACTAGCCACTAGGGCTTGGGTACCCAGGGACAGTAACTGATAGGGATAGGCCTGTGCACAGAGCCATAAATAGATGAGTAGAGTGATAAGCTAATTAACCTGATTTCCCCTGTCCTTGTTATATCCCCTAAATAAATCAGAGCTGCTTGTTTCAGCAAAGTTATACTGCCTGAGGTAATTGTCTATGTTAAAGTACTGTACTGTGATTGTTGCACTGTATCTTATTTCACAGGAGGTCCCAGTGCGGAATCAGTCCTGGGGGTAAGTGTATACTGTGAAGGTAATTCTGATATATTGTGTGGGCCACTAGTGGGAAGAAGGGGTTGCAGTGTCCCAGGGGCTGTGACCAAGTTAGTTTAACTATTGCAAACCCTGACCTCTGGGTGGAGGCACCCGTCATTGGATCCAGGCCCCTCAACCTGTTAGTGGCAAATCAGGCAGGGGTAGTAGCCCTGGGATAGCGCCATCTAGGGGTTACACTTGTAGTCACACAACATGCAAGTGGTGGCTGTGGGATTGAAGCCCAGTTCTCAGGTTTGCAGCTCAGAGCTCCTAATCACTACGCTATACTGGCTGCCAGGAAATGGCTAAAGAGGAACATGCCTTTGTTCCCCTTTTCTTTCTGTGGACTAAATGGATATCCTATCATGGGAGTCTGAAAAGTGAATAACCTACTGTGGGCATCACCAGAAAGTGAATAACCTACTGTGGGTGTCACCAGAATGTGGGTAACCTACTGTAGGCATGTCTAAAATGTGACTGTAGTAGTTTGTGGGACAATAACTGACAGTTTTCCTATGTTCTGATTGGGTCAGACCAGATACCTGTTGTATAATTAGGAATATCACAATATCAAATTTGCAATACCACTGTATTTGTGTAAAAAAAAAAAAAAATGCTTCGACTGCAGTGCTTGGGTTAGAAGTATGGCAGACAGGAAGTAGTATGGTGGCGTAATACAGTCAGTGCCTGGCTGATGGGACAGTCCATCTACAAAACCATGGAGAATTTTTTTTTTTTTTATTTTAGTCTTTGGTAACCGGGTAAGGCCACTAGGCACAAGTGCCTGTTTTCAGAGGTGACCTGGGAGCACTGGTATTAAGTGACTTGCTCCAGAGTCACACAATGCATAAGTGGAGGTTGTGAGAATCAAACTCAGGTCTGGTCTGCTGGATGTACCAAGCTCATTCATCTCGTTCCTCTAACCTCTAGGCTATACTGCCAGCCCATTATAGGAATTACAGGAATTACAGGACTGGCGGTGGTGGCACAACAGACCTGCCACGATGGCCTAGCAGCTGAAGCAATGAGCAGTCAGTGAGTGTGGTACATCCAGCTACCCTGAGTTGGATTGCCACAACCTCCGCTCACACACCGCGATACCCACTTGATCTGGGCTTCATTCCCACCACCTCCGCTTGTGATCTGGGATCCATTCCCACAACCTCTGCTTGCATACTGTGTGAAATCATAGGCCTGGAGGCAGGAATATATATTTTGAGGGGGGTGCAGGGGCAGCCCCACAGAAATCAATCAACGAAGTAGTGCAGAACTTAGTTTAGCTATGTGTTGTAGTGTTAGGTTTTCATTTTGTGACTATTACTCGGTTAGAAAAACTGGAAGTAGGGCTAGACCCATCGAGACCACTTTTCCCACAAATGTGGGGTCTATTAAATCATTTTTCCCAGTAAAATTTATCCAGTTCAGTTCTGAATTTCTGGCAAGATGTCAACTCCACTACATATTGGGAAGGTTGTTCCATAATTTAGTGGCCCTGTGTGTAAAGTAATTTTTCCTTTTATTTGTGAATACCTCTGGATTTGAATTGGCTTTTGTTACATCTTAAACCATGTGTTTTGTCTGTAAATTTTAATTACAGTCATTTATAAGGTTTTGTCTTTAAGAATATTAAATAATAGTAGTAAGTCCCCTCTGTCTCTTTTCATCTGTAAATCATACAGGCCCAAGGAAGTCAGCCTTTCTTGATGGGGTAAATTGTACTTTAGGTATTAATTTTGTTGCCCTTCTCTGCATACTCTCCATCATTCTTTTGTCTTGTTCCAGGTATGGTGCCCAGAAGGAGATTGCATAATCTGTGTGGGTCTAATATAGGATTTGTACAGTTGAATAATACACTCTTCATTTACGTGTTACAAAGGATCTCTTAATAGCAGATAGAATGCAATTTCCTACTTGGTAACCTTATTACACTGGTTACTCCAACTAAAATCATCGTTTACTATAACACCAGATCTCTTTCAGTATTCGCCGTTTGATAACAAAATTGCATAATGTATAAGCGGTATGAAGGTTTCCTTCCCAGGTGTGTAACCAAGCACTTATCCATATTAAAAGTCATATTCTCCTGTGCCCAAGACTCGATTATTATGAGGTCCCTTTGGAGTCTTGTAATTTTATTTCTGTGTCCACTTCAGGTGATATTTTAGTGTCATCAGCAAATTTGCTTATCTGACTAGATACACCCAAGTGCAAGTCCCTATATAAAATACAGAGCAGTGTAGAACCCATCTGGGATCCTTGTGGCACTCCACTAGTAACTGAAATTTTGCTCGAGGTTGTATCAACTATTCTAACATTTTGTGTCCTATCCTTCAACCATCCCTCAACTTACTTTACTGTATAACTATTTAACTTCATCTGAATCATTTTCCTAACTAGCAGATCATGAGATACCTTATTGAATGCTTTTGAAGTCCAGACAGAGGATTTCCACTGGGCAATTTCTGTCCACACTCTCACTGATGCTGTCATAGAAAGTCACTAAGTTAGTGGTACATGACCTTCCCTTTCTGAAACCATGTTGGGTACTGTCAGTGAGTTCCTTACTTTCTATTTCTTGATCAATTTTTGCTTTAATATTCTTTCCATGATTTTACACATGGTGACCGTAAGGCTTATGGGTCGGTAGTTCTCAGTATTGTTTTTATTTCCTTTTGTGTATTGGTATCACTGTCGCTGTCCACCAATCATGTGGTACCTCACTTTTCTTAGCGGTATTCTCGTGAGCCACGGTATTTCCTTCCACCATACTTCTTCCTGTCTGCCATACTTCTGACCCAAACACTGCAGGCCATCCCAAAAAATATATCACAACATAAGGATCATCTTTGGAGGATGTTCAAGACCATGAAATCAACTGTCCCTGGTTTTCAGGGGCGTTCATTATTGCCTCAAAATTTTATTTATTTATTTAGTTTTGTTGACCAGATAAGTGCACTAGACAAATTCTGCCTATTTTCAGGCACGACCGGAGGAGGAAACAGATGAAAATAACTGACCTTGAACCAGATTAAGCTGTTGGTGGTATTTTTTAGTGAATGGGGAAACTTTGGCAGGGCACCAGGGAAATTCCCTACTCTTTGGTAGAGAGCTGCTGACCCATGGTCGACGAACAGGAGAGAAAGTCAGTCTGCTGGCGTACCTGCAGGTGAGCAGATCTCCCTCTCTGCAGGTCCAGCTGAGGAGATCGTGAGCGACAGTGGTGATAATGTACCTGAAAATATGGATACTGAGAGATCGATGGCAGACAAAATGTGAATGGACTACAATGCCTACCAGCAGCAGATTATCAGCAAGATTTGGGTTTCTTACAGAAATTAAGTCCTGAACAACAGAAAGCGCTTATTGGAGATGCTGCAAACTTCTGAATGGAATCAACAACAGCATTTTCGCGAAAGAGAACCTGTGATACAAACAACTGAAGTACATCCTGACAGCTTGCTAGCAACAGCTCCGATGGCCAGGGAGCATCAAAGGAGACAACCTCTGAACAGGCAACGCTCCAGCGGCCTGTCGGGGAGAAGCAGACTGTAGATGTGGCACCTTGCATTACACCCAAAAGTAGCAGCATGATACAGAATCTGATCCGCCCACAGTAAGTGCTATACTAACAGAACCTATGCATAATACTGTAACTGTGGGGGTCAAGGAAACTGATGAGAAAGAGTAGCAGACAAAACTTAGCGCCAGATGCAAGGCGCAATAAGTTGAAAGACTTGGGTTTAAGAAGAGGAAGAAGGGAGGATGAAACGGACCAAATGTCATGCAAAGAAAAAAAAAAACAGTGGACTCTGGAGAGGCCCTGTCAGGAGCAGGGTGGAAACACATTACTGGTGGGGGATGGATACCTGATGAGGAAGTACTGCCTATACCAGGCACTTCCACGCAAACCCGTGCACAGGACCAAACAGTAATGACTTTATTGACTTTGATTTGGACCTTCATGTGAAGGATGTAATCCCTATGCAAACAGAACATATAGAACAAGACACACACACACACATACGCGTTAACAGAACCCACAGTACCTGCACTGCCAGAACACAGTGACCAGCAGGGTAATACAAACTGGGGACACAGTGGAACAGATGGAAAGACAAGTTTCTAAACAAAATGTGGCTGACCAAGCTCCACAATTGTGGCAAATTTTCAACAAAGTGAACAGGCCTTTCCTAATAATACCCCAGCACAAGAATGCAGTAAGAATACAATATTGAGAGTGGGGTTTACCACATCCAGACAGAATATATGTGGGAAGGACATTAATCAAAGAATCTCTCCGATTTTTCTAATGAAATCTACGCACTAATTCATGCTTGGTGACACTCTGATGTGAGTTTTAAGATACCAGGAGGGCTGGATAGATTCTGGACTACTTATGAAAACTGAGGTATTCGGCCTTATGGCTTCCATTTGAGTGATACCACTTACAAAGCCAGCAATAAAATGGTAACAATCCTCTTTCAAAATGAAGGGTAGATGTCCATGAGATGCCCCTCCCAGGGTTGTGCCTGAAAATAAGCAGAGCTTTGTCTAGTTCACTACCGGTCAACAAAAACACTAAAAAAAAAACAAAAAAAAAAAAAAAACTAAATATTAAGCATCGGTTGCTGCAAAAATGTGAGTTAATGGGTGAACCACTCCTATCTTGAATGAGGAGCATATTTGGACGGGGATGGAAGTTCAGGGTGTGGCTACGAACAGGGCCTCAGGCCCAAAACAACTTCTAAGTGCCTTTCTAGGAAAAGAAAGGGTCATTGTTTCTATCCAGGCCAGCGCGATGCTTTAGGTGTGGCTCCCTGTGCATCAACAATGCGTGTGATAGAATTAGATGCAATTTATGCTTGGAATATGGACATAATAGTGTGGCATGTACAAATGAAATGAAATGTAACCTAGTGCGAGCAAACAGGCCATGTATATCACAATTGCGAATGGGCAACACACAATAGGAATGATCGCCCAAACCAGGAGACTATCGGAAAATGCTCAAAACAATAGCACTAAAAAGCACAGAAGGGCCAGGGAAATGGAAGCAAACAGCAACACCAACCAGCACAGCAACAACCCCCTGCCGCCCAGCCATACCCTCTACATCAGGAACTGACCCCTACCCCACAACAATTCAACTGATGCAGGGGCACAAAGGGAAACAGCCAAGCCTAGTGGAAACAGCTGACCAGGATACTGACCCTGAAAATATGGACATACAAAGAGAACAGAATAAAACTGTTTCAGCACAAGATGCGCCTGTGCATTCAGAACTGGAACAAGACGCAATTGATATGCCTCCACCTGAGATGACTATAGTAATGTCAAAAAATGAACATTCAAAAAAGCACATCCTAAAGCAAAATTACAGAGGATGGCAGAATCGCAAAGAACTGTGAAACTGTCTAATGAATATACAGCACTCCAGCCTCTGGAGTCAGAGCAGGATGAGGATTCAAAATCTTCTTCAACAATATCCTCACAACAAGGGTTGACCTCGGATTCTGATGATAATCAGTTAGACACAAAGGTACAGGAAGTAAGAGCAAAACAGAAGCAGCTGGGGACTCAACCCAGGAGAAGCAGAAGATTGGAGAAACCAGACATACAAAAAAGAAAAAAAACAGGAAAAATGGAGAACTAGAAAAAAAACCACTCCACTTATAAACATTATATAATGTATGGTAGAAAGTTGTTATAGGTAGAACTCTACCTTTTATAACAACGTTTTACCATCGATGTGATGTCACGATGATGTTAACCCATCGATGGTACGTCACATTGATGGGTCAACAACGGAACAGTCTGGGCATGCGTGCAACTGGATCGGATGGGCTTGAAACGGCCGTGGCGGTGAGGGCAGAGCAGTGGTGACTTAAAAAACTGCAGTAAGCAACTGCTTTCTTTTCTTAAAAACCTAAATGGTACCATACACTATAAAATATAATGTATGGTACATCGATAATTAACCTTTTTAACCAATCTCGAGGGTTGCCATGGCGGCGTAAACATCTCGAGCTTAAGCTCTCGGGGTTTACATAGTCGTCTAGCAACCCCTCGATGGTTAAACTGGTTAACCATCGATGACCACACATTATCCTCTATGTTCACTCCCTGCTGCTATAAAATTGCCACTCTAAATGTTAATAGCACAAAAAAGTAGAAGGCGTTAGTAACTTTTTCTATAATTAGGATCAGCAGATAGACATTGCATGTCTGCAGGATGTGAGATTACATAGAGGATAATGGCTGGAGATCGGTGATAACCATGCTGTAATCACTCGAGTGGTTTCTAGGGCAACATGGTAATCCTTGAGAGCGCAGTACCCGAGAGGTTACTGTAGCCCTAGCAACCACAAGAGGTGATTTCAGTTTGTCACCGATCCCCAGCCATCATATTTTATAGTGTATGGTCAAAAAACAAAACACTGTTTGCA
Source organism: Neoceratodus forsteri (assembly GCA_016271365.2). Classification (NCBI taxonomy): domain Eukaryota; kingdom Metazoa; phylum Chordata; order Ceratodontiformes; family Ceratodontidae; genus Neoceratodus; species Neoceratodus forsteri. The sequence goes on along the minus strand of CM028132.1, from coordinate 45,479,750 downwards.
TTCTATGTGTGAGAAAAGTTCCAAAGTGTGTTACTTTTAAAATTCTAAACAGTGCATAACACAGCTGTGTGACTGCTGATTATGGTGGTTAATAGGCACTTACCATACATTATATTACGATAAGGGACACTGAAGCAGCCCAAAAAAAAAAAAAAAAAAAACTGTAGTGTTTTTTTTTTTGGAAGACCTTTTTTTTTACACTAACACACTGGAAGGCGTGGAGGTGTTGGAGTTTATTTTTGGCTATGATTATACAATCACTAAAATAGCGGATCTCTGTCCAGGAGAGTCATGCTGTTGGATTACTGTCATAATAATACCTTATGGAGACCGATAAATTTAAATGCTCCCCAAACTTAGAAAGACAGAGTAGCATTGATAAACAAAATTAAACCCTATCTCTTCAACTCAAACACATTATCTGGGCAGGCGATTTTAATTGTGTACTAAATAGAGGGATAGAGGGCCAGGAGCGGAGAAACAATTTTGTGATACAAATGCTCAGAAGCGGATAGTTGAGCAAACTGGTTTGGTAGACACATACAGGACCATTCACCCAAATGGAGGCTACACTTTCTACAAAACACATTAGCCACTAGAATAGATTATATATTTACATCTTCTTTACTCAAGACCCAGAGAGCACACACTATACCAGTAGAGAATACGGATCACCTAATGGTAATGATTAGTAACATTAGGAGACCCCAATACAACTAGGGAGGGTTTCTGGAAACTGAATAACAACTTGCTGAGTAATAATGATGACTTCAAAGCTCAGGTAAGGGAATTGCTAAATGCCAGGAAATCAGTGGCATGTTTAGAACCAGACCTCAGCAGATGGTGGGTCACTACAAAAATGACCTAAAAGAACTATTTGAAAGCGGACACATAAACAGCATACGGAAAGATATTTTAAGTATCTAATGCTTAGAAATCAATATAATAAAATCATTTCCTTAATAAATGAAAGCTATGGAGCCTTTTTGATCACACCGTGCTGCAAGGGAGGGCTTGTGGGCTAAAAATACCAGGCTGTACCCTCCGGTGCATGATGGCAGGGCCATGGCATTACATCAGTCTCTCCTAGAAGCCCCTTCTGAACCTGACCCCTTGACCTTCCGCAACTGGGGACCGTGACGTGGCCTGAGAGAGGGTGAAGGCGAGGAGGGAGCTCGTGCTCGGAGGCAGATGCAGGAGCCGCTAGCTGTATACGGACATGGGCAACCATAGGAAAACCCCAGCTGTGAGAGATAAGGCTCAAAAGAAATTAAAAATATATATCAGATAAAGAATCAAGCGGAAAGGGCAGTGAATAAAGTTAAGACTTTCACATTTATTACAGGAACCACAATAAATACAGAGAAATGTGCAGGCTATATTCTGAGTGATAACACAGAAAAGTCCCAGAAAAACAAAATATTAAAATGTCTGACTCCACCATAAAAATCCTGGGGATCACCTTTGGAAAATGATACAGCAATGGAGAATTAGAAAGGTACATTTGACTTTAGTAAAGAAAATGTACCAATATGGAAAAACTGGCAACAGACCAAGAAGAAAAAAAGTAGCTATAGTTAAAAACTTTTTCTCCTATATTTACATACTTTAAGGAAAGCTCTGGTTTGCAGGGGCTCTTGTCCTACAAACCTTACTCAGTTTAGATTTGGGAGAAAAGCAGCTTTTTCTCCTGCAGCAAAGTTGTTTAATTTAATCGTGAAAACTCCGCTACCGGAGTGTCGCAGATGTAGCGGCTCCATTTACTGTAAGGTGTGGCACTGCACCGCAGTGCTTCAATGCATTTGTGCAGCATCGCACCTTACAGTGCAAACAGAGCCGCTTAAGTGACCGGGCGTATACTTCCGGCAGCTGGACTTTTCACAATTAAATTAAACAACTTTTGCAGAGGGAGAAACAAGCTGTTTTTTCTCCTAAACCTAAAACGGAGTGTAGGTTTGCAGGGCGGAGCCCTGCAAACCAGAGCTTTCCTTAAGCACCATACCGGCTCTAGATGTCACACTCTAAGTCGCATTTTTAAGTCGGTGGGGGAGCAGACTGAACCCCATAAAAAGAGAAACGTAGGCATCTTATAAATATGAAGGCTTGACTCTGTTAAACCCTATTAGCTACTTTTATAGCATCTTTTGTATAACACAATTTCAGCCTTTGTAATGCCAGGTGCAGCAGAATGGAAAAAGGTAGCAGCTTACTGATCACCCCTCTGCTAGCAAAATGGGCACAATCTCCACTGTTAGAAAACAAACTTATCTGCCACACTATATAAACTACACAACTGAGAAAATCAGAAAGTGGAAAATAACATTAGCTCAGACAACAGTATCTAATAGGAGAGTCTTATATCACACTGTACAGGAACTAGGTTATACAACTGCAATAGAATTTAAAGATATCAATCCCGGAGAATACCATAGGATGAAAACTACCTAACAGACAAGGGACACCTCCACGATGTGGGATGTTATCTGGTTAAGTGTTCACAGAAGACTTGGAGTGAAAGACAATGTAAATCATATTAGAGAGATACTGACCCAGAGTACACTGTGGACAGACAGCAGAAACTTTAGAGCATTTTTTGTTCACTGTAACATACTAAAGAAGTATGGAAGGAAATAGGTAATTGATGGAAACCCCACAATGGGGCAGTGTGTCCTATAAGAATATAATTACTGGACATATGAACCACTTACAAGGAATGGATGAAAGTACTGTGAGATTGATATTTACCTGCATTAAATTTACAATGTGGCAAGCAAGATGTAGATGTGTTTTGCAACAAAGGACATCCCACCACTTACAGTTATACTGTTAATAGAAGAGAGATAAATTGCAAGCCCAGTATGATAAAGCTCAATTGTCCTGGGAACAATGGGAAAAAAAAATATTGGAAGGGTGTACATAAGTTCCAAAGATTTGACCAACAGATAGATAATGAAAGGACTTTAAGAAATAGAAACAGGGGATGGATGAAAATTATATTTACTTTTGTAGGATTCAGTATATAGGGGATACATGACAGACACCGGTGTGATATGGAAAATATTTTCATTCCTCTAGAGTGACCTCTGAATACTCACAGTGGCAAAGCCAGCAGTGAGGTTTCAGAAGGTCACTGTACAGACTGAACATATTCCCCATATCCTGCAGTGCACATCATGGAGGCCACATTGTTGCAAAAGGTTTCCAGGGTGTAATAAACAGCATTTATTTTAACTCTGGTGATGTAATCAGGATTTATTTCACTGCGTGAAAATAACATTTTATCTCACTGGAATATGTCTCACCCCATTGTATAAATAAAGATATTAACTGTATGAATACAATTGGTGTAAACATGTAAGGATATTTTCAGGACCTGTAATGATAAAATGTATATGATTAATACGAGTTATTTATACCAGCATGTATTTCTTTGGTATACAATAAAAATTCCCTACTCTTATTGAGAAGTGCCATGGGATCTTTAACATCCACCTGAACTACCACCAGAACAGGTAGATGGGACCTTGGTTTAACATCTTATCCGAGGCACCCCCCTCATGCTGCACTATGGCGTCAGTATTGGGATTTAACCCAAGTGCCTGGTGGGGATAGAACCCACAACCTTCTGATCTCCCAGACTCAAAGGCAAGTGTGCTACCTGCTGAGCCACTTTACTCTGTTCTTCCTAAAACTGATGTTCCGTGACTAAAAGTGGGTATTGTAAGCACAAAATGATGTCAAACATTAAAGCTACAGACTTATTCTTCTTTAGAAAATGCATTTTACACTAAGCCTTTATTCTATCAACTTCTTGAATGTATGCCACCAATTTTGAAGATGTGTCCCGATTTTGGTCCTTTGTCCCTGATTTATGAAGCACACGAGGTTGAGAGGTATGTTCAAGACAGCAGTGGGAGAGGAGGAGTTGGGGAGAGATGATACTGAAGAGGATTGCTTTAAACTGTCAGGGTGTAAGCAGGTGGGGAGTCTTATTAAGGGGTTACCAGAGATGTGAGAGCTGCTCAGAAGATAATCAGTCATTAAAGTGCTTTCTGGTGGGGGCTACTAGCCTGTGCTCAAACTTGTTTGGCAAGCTTACAAGCTGTAGGGGAGTGGGGTTTAGTGTGGTGAAACTCTTGAGACAAAAGTGCAGTGAATTTTCTGTTAGTCTTGCAAGTAGTTCAGAACAGTAGTGGGAGAGGAGGGTTGTAGGAGAGGCACTACATAAGGAATTGAAAGAATTCACTGCGGGGACATCAAAAGAGGCAGCAGCAGGGGAGATTCAGTAACTTATAGGCATGTTAGAGCTTATAAGCTCTGATCTTTGTTTGCTGGTCCTGCTGTCCTCCCTGTGCTAAGAACAGTCACAGAGGTTCAAGGTCTGCCAGTTGAAATTCAACATCAAAAAATGCAAGGTGATGCACAAGGCGCGTCGTCACTTCCTTCCCTGCTGTGTCAGGTAATCCTTAGCAGCATGTCAACAGGCTGCTAGAGGATGTACAAATGGTGTTGCTGTACCCTATTAGTACAGGCACTTAGAAACACGTGATTTGAAAACGAAAGTTATCTGCAAAGTGCTACTGTTAAGCAGCTGCACAGAACTCTGCATCCTCGTTTGAAATAGAGAGTTATGTCCTGCAGAGCAGTACTGCACAGTGGTACACTACACTAGTTGCAGACAGCCCCAGATTAAGGTAATATGTTTATCTATTTTAATTTAAATTGGGTGGGGGTCCCCTCCCTGGATAAAATGAAAAAAAAATAAAATAAAAGGGGTTGGGGCAGAGCCACTTAACTAAAATAAAAAAAAAAAAAAAAGCAGCCACATCAACAAACCTAACCAGTTAAAATAGCATAGTGTACTGCACTGTGCAGCAACAGTACTACCTATGCAGGAAATGATCAATTTCCATTTTCTGTAGATCTACAGAAAATACGACACCTGCCTGTTTGCCTATCTTTACTGCTGCTGTCAACATGGCGAAGGCAGAAATGTAAACAAAAACAAAGGAAAACTAAGCAGATTACGGTGATAGTACAATGCCGGCAGGAAAGAGTACCAGGGACATGCTCAACAGAGCAGAGGAATAAACTGTAGAAAAAGCGCAGATTTTTTTAGTACTGCTGTTTTAATGCTGGTCTGTAGTCCTCCACCAATGCTAGGAGCTGCAATCAGGGACAAACCCTCCTCTTTCACACAGTACACTGGGAGTAAATTCAAACCATAGCAAAATAACATGAGGGAAGGTAATAGGGGCTAGGCTTTCACACTCATGTGAGATCACATCAAACGGTTGACAAAATAAAAAACACCAAACTGGTAGCATGCTGCTGATCGTGGTACTTTGGTGATTTTTGTGTACACCAGCTAGTATGGCCACTCACCCAACATGCTGCTCTGACACAACATCCATTAACTCCTATACCATCAGAGCCAGCCTTATATTTCTAGAAGCCCCATCAGGGTTAGTCATTGGAGGCCAGGTGGGGTCTGTCCATCCAAGTGAAATCCCTTGTGTGAGCCTTCATTAGTACAGTGAGAATAAAATGCATAACAAAAACATGAAATCTGAAAGACAGATAAATTGCACAGTTTCTATCTGGGGCTCCTATGAGGGTGCCTAAATTTGACTCTGCATGCCATTTCCTCCTTACATAAGAATCCCAGGACAGAGTACTACCTGGGTGGAGTCCAAGCATCTGCATCAGAGGAGACGGACCTGGGAGTTATGATCACTAGTGACCTGAAGCACTCCACGCAGTGCAAGAAAGCAGCAGAAAGGCAAACAAGATGCTGGGATGCATATCTAGGCGGATCAGTAGTAGGAGAGAGGAGGTTATACTGCCCTTGTACAGGTCACTGGTAAGGCCGCATCTAGAGTATGAAGTTCAGTACTGGTGCCCACACCTCAAAAAGGACATTAACCTGCTGGAGAAGGTCTAGAGGAGGGCTACAAAGATGATAGCCAGTCAGCAGGGCAAGGCATAAAAGGAGAGGTTGAAGACACTGAACATGTACTCCCTGGAAGATAGGGGGGACATGATTGGGACATTCAAGTACTTGAAAGGGATAAATAAGGTTGATAAGGAGAGTCTCTTTAAGCTCAGTGGCAACCCATAACACGAGGGGCACAGTCTTAAAGCGGGATAGTGGGAGGTTTGGAGAGAGGTCAGGAAGCACTTCTTCACCGAGAGGGTGGTGGACACTTGGAATGCGCTGCCAGAAGGGACATCTTGTTAAAACAGTGGGCAGCTTTGAGGAGGCTGGGACAGGCGTAAGGGGAAGGTAAAAACCATGGATAGGGAGGAGAGGAGGGAGGGCAGGCACATTAGCGCAAGCTGTAGACCCTGCAATATGAGCAGACTTGATAGACCAAATTGCCTGCTTCTGCTGGCTTCTTGGTATGTTCGTATAATATTTGTCAGCATAAAAGCACCCTGTCTAGAGCTCTCTGCAGACAGTAATTGGTCTCTGGCAACCCTGCCTATTAACTAATATTTCCTATGTTTATTTCACGCATGCTTGAAGCAGAGCGCCCCTTCCCAATATGCAAAAAATTAACACATCACGCACGCAGCCCTTGTTGGCACTAGCCAACTTCTGTTCTTGTCGCGATTTGAAAGATCAAATCCCAGGGTACGACCCAAATAAGTACTGTCTGCAGGCCACCTACAAATTAGTCATGTCTTGTTGCGCAAGAAGGAGAGAGGTTAAATCGGGGCGGGCAGAAACCCACAAAATTCAGTTCTCACACCTCCTCCCAAAATTAGTTGTGGGTTCCGGCTCCTCTGACACCTTTTCCACCGCAGGGCTGCGTTGTTGTTCCGCCTCAGACCCGAAATATACATATAAAGGGTAGAACTTACAGTTCCTGAAAGCGGCGCTGCAAGTCAGCGGAACGCCACCGGCTGCTGTTGCTAGTGGACCGTTCCCCACTTCCCTTCAGATGAACACCTTCCATATCACCGAGCTGCCGCTTCACTGTGAATTCGGTTTAAACTGCGCGCGTGACCCTCACCGAGCAAGCGCATTCGACGCCCACAGTGAGCGACACCTCGGATCTCGCAGTGAATCGTCACTGCCTGCTCGTGTTACGTCGGTCATGCGAAAATACCCAGTCTGGGTCATAGTAGAGTTCTAAATTTGAACTCTACGGTTCGTGCAATGATAGCATTTGAAGAAAAAAATATGGTGTATAGGCTATGTCGCTGGTTGCAGTAGCGGCACAGCAAGTGACAGAAGCAGTTAGTAACTCTTGAGCAGTTCCTCATTTTATTTCGCCAAAGCCCCTGTTCCTGAGAGCAGTGATGAAAGTGATCAGGAACGCACCTGAACTCAGTTCCTGTACCTTTTTGCAGTAGGAACGGAATTCTCACTTCTTCCCAATGATACTGGAACTGAAATTCTTAAACCAGCAAAATAATGACAGTTTCTGGGCCTGTGACCTGAAATCAGGGATTCCATCACAAAATTTGACATGTACAACATTGATATTTTCCTAGAAATACTCCAATATTCCTAACTGAATCCCATAGCAATGATAGCATCTATACAGTTATCCCTCAGATTGAGGAACTTCATTTTCCATTTCATATTTTCCAGAACCTGAGTTCCTGTACTTCTTTTCTACCACTTGCACCACTACCTGAGAGGGCCTGTCCCATGCTTCTCAACCCAGTGTCTTGTATTTCAGGGCAAGGCTTAAACACAGCAGGAACAAAGGGATAAAATCAGGGACACATCTTAACAATTGGTGATATCCACTCAGGAAGGTGGTAAAAGAGTTCTTGAAAATGTATTTTCTGAAGGCGTATAGGTCTGTAACTCTAATGTTTGGAATTATTCTGTGCTTGCAGTACCCTCCGTTCAGTCATGGAAACACATTTTAGGAGGAACAGCAGGATATGCTGAAGTAAAGCGAGCTCCCCTGGCCACGATGCAGAACCCAGGTTTCTCAAACTAGGGACAGCAGCACTTCGCTGCACCTCCCGTGATCTAAACAGATCCATCCCCTCTGGTGACGTGCCAAGTCTTTGGAAAGTGGCTCTGGTGGTCCCCCTCCATAAGGGGGGACCACGCTGTGAAAATTGTAGGCCTATTTCAGTTCTCTGCCCACTGGATAAGATCCTGGAGCGGATCCTGCACATTCAGCTACAATCCTACTAGACTTACAGCATCTTCTCACAGACTGCCAGCATGGCTTCAGGAAGGGCCATAGTACTACCACAGCCCTTGTCAAAGTCTCGACTGACATTCTTAATGCAAGTGATGCTGGTCTTCTAACCAGTGGAGTATTCAGTCGACTTAACTAAGGCCTTGATCTAGTCAACCACCACCTTCTCCTTGGTAAACTGCATCAGTTAGGTCTAAATCGTAGTACTCACATGGTTCCATGACTCCTCACTGGAAGATCGCAAGAGGTAAAATTGTCTGGTTCACTCTCCTCTTCAAGGCCTGTCTCACACAGACTACCTCAAGGTTCTGTTCTTGGCCCGATACTGTTCTCACTTTTTATGAGCAGGCTCCCCAATGTCTGTGGCGTCGCGTCCGTGCAATTATTTGCTGATGATGCAGTCTTATACGCTCATCTAACAATATAGACTGGCTTAACCAAAGTCTTAACTCTGATTTCATTGTGTCGAGACCTGGTTCTCTGACAATCACCTAATTCTAACTATGAAAAAACAAAGCTATGCTTTCCATAACCTGTCCCCACACCTACCAAACAGCTCCAGATCAGTACACAGGAGACCCCATAGAGGTGGTTAGTACTTTTAAATACCTTTGGGTTCACTTAGATGCCTCCTTCTCAATGGAGCATCATGCAACTCAGCTTACCAAAGCGGTAAACCAGAAGCTCGGGTTATTATACCACCTCCGCCTCTTTTATCCAACACCACCTGTAAAAGACTGCGTCAACATCCCTTCTCCTCTTTTGTTCTATGGTGCCCTCTACTACTCTCGCCCAATCCTCTTCTCTTGTACAGGTTAGTCAACTCTTATCAACCCGGTAATTATCGCCTGGTAAGTCTCACCTCCATAGTGTGCAAACTCATAGAGACAATACTAAAGGAAAAACTGAGTCGCACTGGAGGACAGTGGCCTCCAGGAAGTCTTGTCAAACCAACCTGATATAATATTATGACTGGGTGACAGGGCAGGGATGTCCCTTATCCCCTCCCCAATCATATAACTTATTCTGGACCCCTTAGTACTTAAAATTAAAAATAACCCTAACATTCCAGGCATAGAAACTGAAGGCATGCTATACAAACTCTCGGTATATGTGGATGACATTTGCTACACATTACAAACCCCAATAAATCCCCACCTCGTACTCTTCAGGAAATTGCAGCTTTTGCTGCAATATCCAACTAACATACTAAATACAAATTAAATTCAGACAAAACGGAAGTCATACCACTAAATTACAGAGTGACCAAGCAGGAGATTACTGCAATATGTCTTAGCTGGAAGGCAGACAAAATGGATATTAGTCACTAAGTGTCCTTAGGATATGATCTTGTATAATTTAGACCAGTTGCTTGCGCCATTGAAACGAGACATGCCTAGATGGGCACATCTGCCACTTACATTGTCGGGTACAATCAGTTACAACTAATGAACTTACTTCCTTGAGTGCTCGATCCAATGAGCATCATAAATTCCTTAGCCCCAAAAGTGGTTTGATACCCATAATCTTATCTCTAAATTCACATGGTCTGCTAAAGCTGTCCACAGAGCTTATCAAAAGCTGGCAGCCCCAAGCTATTGGATGGCTTAAGGCATCCCAACATATGCAGTGTCAGTGGCTCAGCAGGTAGCACACACGCCTCTGAGGCCGAGAGATCAGAAGGCTGTGGGTTAAATCCCATACTGACACTAGTGCAGCATGAGGGGGTGCTGCACCCTGAGGTGCCGCTTTCGGATGAAATGTTAAACTGAGGTCCCACCTGTTTCAGTGGTAGTTCAGGTGGATGTTAAACATCCCATGGCACTTCTTGAAAAGAGCTGGGCAATTTCCGGTGCCCTGGCCAAATTCCCCCATTCACTAAAATACCACCAACAGCTTAATCTGGTTCAAGGTCAGTTGGCATTCATCTGTATCCCCAGGTCGTGCCTGAAAATAGGCAGAATTTGTCTAGTGCACTTACCGGTCAACAAAACTAAATATGTATATATATATATATATATATATATCTACTATTCATTACAAAAACTTTGTTAAAGCATCAGGGTTGATAGCACAGTGGCCTTAAGTAAGGAAATGTGATATTAGGGTTCCCCCCACCACCCACCCTCCACACACCCACATATGTCGAGGTGTGCCATGGGCTCATCAGGCCCAACTCTCACCCTATTCCATGTGTAAACAAGTTGACATGCTACAGTATGGGAGAATGGGGTGAGAGTTAGCCTGATGACTCCATGGCACACCTCGATGTCTGTTGGTAAGGATGGGGTGTGGGGGTAACCCAACATCACATTTCCAAACTTTTAGTCGCTGTGTTATCAACCCTAACTGATGCATTAACAATGCTTTTGCAATTAATTTCCTTCTTGAGAAAGTGTAATGTAACTGGTATAGGTTGTGGGAGTCGGGACCTCCAAGCCCTGCGCCTTTCACGATACCAGTTTATGCCTAATTAGAATGCATATGTGGGAGGTGGCCCTCTGGGCCTTCACTCCCACTTACATAAGTATGGAGACATACAGCAGCCTATGGTACTGAAAAGGAACCTTTGTAACACTAATTTGGCAATATCTCAGTAACCATAGCAACTATGAAAAATTCTACTGCAATTGTAATCATGACTTCGAAACCTCCACATGGGCTTAGTTCATAAGGTGGACTAAGCTGCCGTAGTAAAATCCCTATCTTGAATAGTTTTGAGATATGGTGGCAGTCACTACGGTATGCAGTGTTATTCTATGGGAATTTTCTCAACTTCAGAATGCTGTAACTGTGGGCCCATTGAATCTTTTGGGACCAAACCACAAAAGGCACATCTGTGGGACCAGGGCTTGCCACCATGCAAATTTCAGCCAAAAGCCCCAACCGTTTTGGTGAGGTGAGGTGGCAAAGAACTGCTGTTTTTGCTTCATTAGTGTCGCAAATTGCCACACTTTCACAAAAATTTGCAAAGAATGGGCACAACACTTGTGATTTGCGAAAGTGTCACATCCGTCTGTCGCACTTAGGGACACTATAAATGGAACAGAACGGTATTTCTGGGGTTCTCCAAAAAGACAGTGCTGTAGTTCTCAGGGCCCACCTAGGTAAACACAACTATCAGTGTTTATCTAGGGGTCCCAAATTAAGCATGAGCATTTTCTCTCTCTGGCTAACTGAAAACAAGATGGCCGCTGCTGACAGTAAAGGGCTATTTGTGACAGTAAAATGTACTGGCGGCAGCTTTTGAGAGTACATATATTTTTCCCATTGACTATAACAGGAAGATTAAAATTTGAATAACTTTTGAGCAGTTCATATTTTTCACAAATCTTCAAAGGCTCATCCGTGAGGATTTCAGACAAGATGGCAATCATGTGGGCTGTAACCCGAGCAAAAGAAACATGCAAAACGGTGTTGTGGTTCTCTGCAGCTTCACACCGCTCATCCAACTGTAATGCAACTTGCCAGATCCAGAGATCTGTGGTGATCTGTTGTGCCCTACCATGCATGCAAAATTTCAGGCAGATCCCTCCGTACGGTGACAGACTTATTAAAGTGCAAAATTTGGGTTTAACATGGAAGTGGCTGGGCAACCCTAACTACAGCTGCACTACCATGCAGCTATAATCTAGCAATTCATGCCAGTAAATATTTGCAATGGCTCTGAGAACCACCCAGTCATCAGGAGCTTTTTGGACTGGTTTGATGTGTTGAGGTGAGCAGCTTCTGCTGTTTTTTTGCACCAGATTCATTTCTGTGCCTGCAGCTTTTCCTTGGAGTGTCAGTTATATGACCAACTGTGTTGACTACTAAAACTGTCTCACACAGTGGACATAATGCAACCTCTAATTGGTAACCCCAACTTCCTGGTTGGAGGCAAACCTATTGTGACTCCTCCCTAGGCTGAGATGGTATTCGTAGGGTGGAACTTTTTTTGTTGTTGTTTTTTATGCTCCTCTGTGCACGCAGCCCTACCTCTGGAGGAAGCCCCCAGCCCCATCCCCGGCATCCACCATCTGGCACTGACCCATACCCCAGGGCTTGCCCCCAGTGGGGCTGGCAGGATTCCCCAACCCGCCAGAGACGGATCCAGTGTGGCCAGTGCTGTGGCTAGCCAGGAGGCGGAACCGGAGGCACCCTCCATCATCCGCTGCGGTATCCCTTTCCTTGTTCTCCCCTAGGCGGTGTGGCGTGCAGTGATGCCCATGGAGAGAGCACATATGAGTCCACGCGCTCCTCAAGCGTCTGCCCCATCACCTTCCTTCTGCAGCATCGGTGCACTGTTCCCCAGCCTCTGCTAAGGCCAGTCAAGCACCAACCACTGGTGACCCCTCCCGGAGAAGGAAAGCAGTCCATCGGACGCTTGATCCTTCTCTTCCCTGCCAACCCCGGCAGCCCATGCTAGTTCCCAAACATGGGTCGCCGATGTGGTGCAAGATAAAGTGTCCAGCGCCTCAGCCCTCAGCACCAAATAACTCATTTTTGATTATAAAATTGTTTACTCGCTACCTTTCAACAGAGATACTGCACCCCAAGCCATGTGGTATTCTGTTTTCTGCAGGTAACACCCATCCAGGCTAGGCACTTCAGAGGGTCATTCATAGGCATCTAACCATGGGAATTGTCCCACTGGCACAATGGACAAGACTGCTGCATCAATCTCCGCCTGTACCTAAGTATCTATGATCTAACTACAGACGAGACGGATGATACCGTGCAATTTGGCAAGATGCCCTGCCTAAATAAAAACGAGAGCGTATTTGGGCTGATTTATTTAAGCACATGACATTCGATATTTACACACTGATGCAGTTCAAAACATTGCACAACATGGGTATTGGCAGGCATACTCAGTGTACTCTGCTGAGTAAAGTAAAATCTGAAAATCCAGGGGCAACATGAGCCTCAGGCCAGAGCAACAAACATAGCAGAGCCTGATGAACCTGCAGAACTGTTTTCCACTTCTTAGATGCTTTAGTGCGAGTCTGTGAATGATCTTTGGAAGATGTGAGGTGCTAAAGTTAAAGGCCATGCTTGTATGAGTGACTCGATCGAGTAAGTATGCATGAGTGCTGGTGTGAATGGAGTTCTGTAAGGCTGGCTACCTTGGTGAGGCTTATCACAATGTATCTTAACCACTGTAACTAAAGCCAGCCAACTTCTGTCTGATAGGTAGCGTGTGTGTTAGATAAAATGTGACTCTTTTAGGATCAGTGGCTGACTACATATTTGTTGAATAAAATAGGGGTGGAGCAATGTCTGTGTGGTGGGGCAACACACATTTTGGTTTGTGTTTATGGGGGGCCAACAGTTCTGTCATCTCGTGTACAAGTTTCAAATTCTTGGCTACACCCATTGCACAACATGTACTTCACACCAGTAAAGTTACACAAATGCTAAAACTTCCTGCTGGCACCTTTTCAAGATGCAGGAAATGCCGGCTCCTCCTGCATATACTGTGGCAAATTTTGGCAATGCTTGAGGACACAACCCTTCTGGCAAGCTATTAAAGACGCTACATCCTCTCTTGGCCTAGAAGAGTCTTTCACCCTGAAATTTCTATAGTGGAGTCTATGAACATAAACTGCAGTGGGTCCAGAAGTACCATATTACACTAATTGCAACCTTTGCTAAAAAGTACTTCTGCGTCACTGGTTGGAGCAGAAACACCGAGTTTCCCAGACTGGCATGTGGAGATCATGTTCACCCTTAAGGCTGAAAATCCATTTCCAGTCTTAATAACCAAATGAAAGGGCATCGGAGAAAGTGGGAAAAAATTCTGGTGCTTATGGAGCTAGTCTTCCCCAGTTGTCACCCAGGCACTATACCACAGTCCCCAATACTGAGTAATCAAAGGTTGATCTGGTGAAGTAAGATAGGTGATACAAGGGTACTGAAGATTGTGACTGAATTGTCTACGTATTCATGATGGACTATATAGCAAGCTAGCACCAATGGCGGAGCTGGAGAGGGCAGGAGGGTGGGCACCCCTGGACCATTTGCCTGAGTTGTGCGCCCCTGCCCAGGCTCTGCTGTCTTTTGTGGTAAAAATAAAAATAAAAACTAAACCACTGCATCCACAGCATGCCAGCGATGCCTGGCGCCCCAAAGAAAACCTGGTGCTTCAGCTTGGTCACTTTTAAGTTTAAAACAGCTGGTGCCCACCTGGCTGATAATGAGGCGAGCTGAGCTGCGATGTAATGTAGCAAACTAAACACTGCCACAGTCAGAGCAGAGAAGTCACTTGGGCGGAGGCGAGCAGGCGACCCTCTGAATCTGATGCGATGAGTCGGTGACTCAGCTAGCTGAGATTTGATGCAGCAGCCAACTGAGCCAGTAGGAAGAGCGAGAGAGAGTGGCAAGTGGCAGGCAGAGTGAGTGCTCAGAGAGTCAGAGTGTCAGGAAAGAAAGCAAGAGGCGCTGAACTTTGAAGGATCACAGCAAACAGACCCCTCTAGAGTCTCGACTGATGTGAGGATCATTTTCCTTGTCCTTCCTCCACCACAACACTGTATTTAGGGAAAGCAGCGGCGGCAGCCCAGTACTACATTGAGTGTGGTGACTGTATTTAAAATTATTTCTAATCCTACCATAGCGAGTTACGGAGGAGCCCATGCCCATTGGTATATCCTGGCTTCTGGTTTTGCTATGCCGCTTTTGTCCGCCAGGTTTGCAAGATCAGATCAATAATAATGATAAATGAATTGAATCCCTACCCAGGTATGGTGCAGCAGCAGGCCAGCGGACTTGTCTTACCACTGTTGCTGCCTGTTTTACAATTCATGTCATGACTCATTGATTTCTGATTTCTCCTCTCATTTTCCAGCACACTGCAGTATCATCCAAACAAACTATCTCTGGCAATATAAAATCTTATTTTCATGTTTCTCTGTGGGGGCTTTTGATTTCAGCATGTAAAAATACGACTGAGTCTTAGAAATTTCCTTAAGACCTTATTTGTTTCATTTTTTCCAAATAAACTGGCTATGCATGAAATCAACTGATAAACCTATAAAGACTGGTCCTGGCTGTTAATCATTATAAGAAAGTGTTTCAGAAGCGTCTCTCAGACCAGAATTTCTGGCTACAAACAGTAGGTTGTTAGGTACACATCGTCAAAATATATTCGAGCTTCTCTGATTTTTCTGTAATCTCTAACTCAAAAAGAAACAAATGGCTATCCTGATGGACGGTATATAGACCATCCAAGTAAGTCATCCATCTCGCCAGGCCGACAGTGCGACTGGTAGTCACTGTGACTCAACTGTAGAGTGTCTTTGTGGCAGGGCCGGGCTCCATCATGGCTCTGTGCTGCGTGCTTAGCCGTGCTAGCACTATCTACTGACACCAGGCATGCCTGGCGGCAGTGCAGTTCCATTTTTCCTCCTTTGCCTGCTGACTGACTAGTACTGCTGCCCAGAGGCCCAAACCAGTGTCCAGCTTAAGTTGTTGCTTGCGTGCCAGCCTGAACTTTTGCCTGCTTACTGCTGTGCTAAAGTGCAGCCGCTGCCGACTTCAGGTGAGGTTGTCTGAAGGCAGGCAGAACAGAGCCAGGGCTAAGGGCCAAAGGGCCTAAGGCCAAGTTGAGCTTGCTTCCTAATCCTCTGGTTGGATGAGGTGAGGTCGAACTTGGAGTGGAGTGGAGAGTCTGACCATTGGAGTAGTGTGTCCATCCAGAAGTAAAGTCCATTCCTTCTCCCTCCCACAGTCTCCCAGTTGGCCTAGTCCTCCTGGCCTGGAACAGAAAGGTCTGGTCCTGATGATCATGAAATTGGATGCCTAGGCCTAGTGCCGCAGCACTAGTCTGCACTGTAGCAGAGAGAGAAGCCAATCAATCAGATTTCTTTATTTTACCAGCCTATTGACGAGGAACAGCAGAATAGCAGACAGACTGAAAGAAAGCTGCAGGCGCTCCAGTCTCCTTCAGTTCATCATCACCCACCTTCTGCTTCCTTAAGTAAGTACCCAATGGCGGAGCTGGGGGGAAGGAGGGCCCACTTGGACCCAGCAAAATGAATTAATAACATTATACATTATCTAAAGGGTGTGGGAGTACAGCAGTCTTGCACAGCAGCTGGGTCTGGGTTATCAGATGATGAAAAGTCAGAAATGGGACCCGCTCCACACCAGCTCAACTATCCATTAGCACACCCACAGGATGTGCTTGCAACGCTTTTTGTATTTCAAAGCGGGTGGTGTTCAATCTGTACACAGCCTTGACTAGTTTTCATAATTTTGTTTGCAGAAGAAACACAAGTGTTTTGTATCGTACTCAAAACCTGGATTTCTTACTGAAATGGTAAAAAGTACATGAACAGTGGAGGTCTAAAGCAGTGTCAGTGGCTCAGTAGGTGCACACTCACCTCTGAGGCCGGGAGATCAGAGGGCTGTGGTTCAGTTCCCACATCTGGCACTTGGGTTAATATCCCAGTACTGACACTGTAGTGCAGCATAAGAGGGTGCTGCACTTCTGAGAGTGCCGTCTTTCGGATGAGACGTTAAACCGAGGTCCCATCTGCCTGGATTGGTGGTAGTTCAGGTGGATGTTAAAGATCCATGACACTTATCGAAAGAGTAGGGGAATTTCCCCAGTGTCCTGGCCAAATTTCCCTTATTCACTAAAAATACCACCAACAGCTTAATCTGGTTCAAGGTCAATTGGCATTCATCTGTATCCCCTCCCGGGTCGTGCCTGAAAATAGGCAGGATTTGTCTAGTGCACTTACCGGTCAACAATAAATAAAGACTTCCCAAGAGTTTCACAGTTATAGATCCACTCAGTCTTACACATTTCACCTAAACTGGAAATCTGAAAACATATACCTACTGTATAAGCAATGTCACTTCAAATGAGAACGTTCCTTTGAACTTGTCACCTAAATCAAATCATGTCCCCTATCACAAAATGAGAGCTAGTGAGAGCTAGTTAAGAGCTAGAAGAAATGATGGTCTCTCACCAAAAGGATGAAACCACCTACCCTCAGTGAAAGTAGACACGAGGGGTTAAAGAAAGTGGGTGGGGCGGGAAAACAGGATACACTAGCAAAGAATTAGAGCAGAATTAAACCAAATACTATTTGTCTTCCTCCCGAAGATGAATAGTACTGAAACTCAGTAGAGGAACGTCCTGCACTGTTTGGGCATTTGTCCTATCTGCACTTTACAATAAAGCCTTGTTGTACACTGTCCTGTGGTGCCGTGGTTTGATTTTGGACTAATTGGTTACCTGTGGTACATAGAGTGGACTTGGAGCCTGAATTGACTTTTTCCCAAAGACTTAGAGTGCAGTGGCTCAGTGATAACACAGAAGCAATTTCGCAAATGTTTAGCATTAGACTAGATACATTTAAAATAAAAAGACTTAAAAAACTAAGTGCCATATAACCCCAAAGGAGAAATGTTAAATTTGGAAATGCCACATCGATCCAAAGCCCTTACCTTATATTTAGACAGTCTAATGGCAAATGCACTTTAATGTAGAAGACTGTTTACTGATATGTGAGGCTGCTAAAAACTCAGCCTAGTGTTTGGATCGAGTGCAAAAGCACTGGGGTGCTGCTGCTTGCAAAGTGATAAGATGTACCGGCGCATCTTAGAGCCAAATGCATTTATAAGCAAGTAGGAATAGGAGCAGGTGCAATTGCAGAGTCAAACTGAAAATAGAGATAAGCGGAGACACCCTAGTAACTAAGGGCAGGCAGTCACCACACACTGGAAAAAAAATAAGGTTGTGCAATGTCTACATAATAGCATAAAGCCATTCAGCAATAATTAAACTGCTGATCAAAAGCTTATGCAGACAGGTAACTTCATAAGAAATCTGTAGGCATATTTGAAAAAAGAAATCACAAAACATGTCCAGATGCTCCATGGTAATATTTTTATTTATTTATTTTTTTTAGTCTTTGGTAACGGGTAAGGCCCACTAGGCACAAGTGCCTGTTTTCAGGGGTGACCTGGGAGCACTGGGCAGTTAAGTGACTTGTTCAGAGTCACACAGTATGCAAGTGGAGACTGTGAGAATCAAACTCAGGTCTAGTCTGCTGGACGTATCAAGCTCATTCACACCTCGTTACTCTAACCTCTAGGCTATAATTTAGTTTTACACAAGTGCTGTGTCAGTTAGGCAAAGCTCTGTGCGAATGGAATGAAAGAAAAAGCCATCATTTTCTAAACTCTGGTTTAGTCGGAAAGTCAGCTCTATTTCAGGCAGTGATGGCAGTCAATTGTGTATCTAGTCAGGTGTTGTGGATCCTTTGCCAGTTGACTGCCCATCACAAGTAGTGGTTTAGTCTACCCCTTTTATTTTCCTGGTTTGGATTTGATTCTGACAGCCATCCATAAATATGCATCATGAATGCGTTCATCTATAATTGGCAGTCTGTTTTGGCATGGGCAATTTGTTTATAAGGAAATTTAAAAATATTCTGTTTACAGCACCTTACATAGTTTATGCTATAGCTTCAATTTCTGTAAGGCACACGGTTGTGCGGTCACTCATACGTTTACATGACAGCAGTTTTCCAATTATAGTTGGATTATTGAGACAAAGAAGCCCACAGGTTAACAGTGACTCAAACCACAATCTTCTAGATTACAGTTTTTTACTTTTATCATTCCTCGACCTCATCATCACAAATACTCCTTCACTTCCACCCTGTAGACGGGCTCTTGATACTCCTTTTTGCCTAGTGGGTCCTAGAAGCAGTGCATGTGAAGGCTAGCAAATACATGATGTGTACAGTAGTGGACTGATGATCACTTTAAGCTTGCTACCATCTTGCGCCCCAAAATGACTGACTTGTCCCCGGCTCCCAAACCTGGCTCTGCCACTGCTAAGCACTATATGAAATAACTCTGGCTGTAGGATTTTGTTGTGTCCCTGTTGTATGTATCTACTCTGCTGTGTATGTTTGATATTTAAAATCAAACTTAAACAATACCTCCTCTCCAGGAACACCTGTGATTGCCCGAGGGCACATGAAGTTATCCCTAAGCAGCTCCTTGCTCCACAGACCCTCCACTAAGTTGTACTGCTCTTGCCTGTATTCCCCTCTTATGTCGTATTCTCCCAGACCTCCCAATCCCCCTACTCTGACTACGCTGTCTATCCCCTATCCTACTGAGCCCCCTCCTTTCAACCCCTTCCTACCTTACTCATATAAGCTCCTTTCACCTTGGCCCTCCTACCTTTCCCTGCCCCCACATTCCTCTGCCCTTCCACAATCACCCACTTTTTCCCAGTGATGCACCTCGCCCACTATCTGATCAACAAGGTCATCTATGAGACTGCTGACATTTTCTCCTCCTTCCCCACCCTCCTCCCACCTGCCAGGGGTTCTCCCTGTAGTTAGGACATTACATTGTTGCCTTTTGTCAAATATTATTGCTGTAACAGTGTCTGTTGTTTATTTATGTGTTCTGTTTGAGTGTATATTAATTGTGACTATGTCTGACGTGGAACCTTTGTAAAAGAGCTCCTACTCAAATGTTGTTTCTGAATAATTAATAAATAAAGTACATTTAATTCAAAAACAAAAAAAGCTTCTCTGACCGGAAGATAGAAAGGCTCATGTACAGTGCTCCTAACTATACCAAACCTCGTTATATTGAACTCGGTTATAATGAATGGTTTCCATGACTCCTGACTGTAGTCTGATATTTTCAGTATTGCAGTAACAGCTACACAATCTCCCACACACAGTACAGTATTGCCTAATGACTGCTCGCTGCGCTGCTGTTAATTCCTACCTACCCAATCCCCAACTCATTTCACGCTAATTCTCTCTCTCTCTCTCTCTCTCTCCTCCCCCAGTTCTCTTTCATCCATCCATGGTTGCTCTCCTGGCTTGTTCTCCGAGTAACTCACCTTCGCCCACCCTCACAGGTAAAAGTGTAAAATGCATAAACTAATACTTAAAACCAGGTACAGTAAAATCTGTTGAGTTGCAATGTTGCAAGATTGAGTGGAAGAATGCTGGGGAGTGCAAGTGTGATCAGGCAGGCAGGCAGTCAGAGCAAGCGCTAAGATGCAGATAGAAAACAGAGATGGGACGTGCTTGTTTTAAATAAAAACTAAGAGGTCTGACAAAGGTCTGTGTTAAAACAAAAATATCAAACATACTACGAAATAACTTGTGCTATATGTAGCACAGAACAGTGGTACAGGTAAGGGTTAACCCACGACAGAGCATGGGTCTTTCAGGGATCAATGTATGGCTGGGAGGGTTGGACCAGTCTGAGTGGTTACAACCACCCAGCCATACATTAATCCCAGAGATCCACGCTCTGGAGTGGGTCAATTCATTTGTAACATGGGCAAGAAAAGGGTTCGGCTCCTGTTTAGAATGTTTTCTTCCCATTACTGGTTTTGAAACCATGATGTTTTGTTGTTCTGTTGTGCTACTACACTTCCAGGATTGTGCTGTTGCAAGGATTAGGAGTGGGTGCCAGATTGCACAGCATTCAGCATGAGATTTTGGGTATGTGGTTTTCTTATCCATGCTTTCTATGTCATATACCTGATGAATGCTGTGAGAGCTGTGTGGTGAGATTTTACGCTCCTGGGGCTGCGTGGTAGTCTTTGGTTGTTCACTTGTGGAGAATACAATGCTGAATAGAGCCCTAGCACCCCCTCCCAGCTCGCTCATAAAGTGAAAGCAATTTCCACAGTCACCGAGCCAATGTAAAACATTAGCCACACAACAGTTTCAGGCACAAACTGAATATTTGTTTAATCAAATCCACACGGTGATGGCTGCTACACCCATTTCACTTATTGTTTATTTATTCTCAGAGTGTTTGGTCATTCACCGGAACAAACCAAGTTCCAATCATGGGGCAAGCAGTAGGTGGAACTCAGCCTGTCACTACTTGCTACTAGTGAGCAACTAGCTTCCCAGTCCCTGACCCACAGACAGGTGGACAGCAGTGATGTTACAACTAGGTGTTAGTGCCCTGAGATGAAGGATACCCCACCACCCGGTGCCCTGCCACACATGGCTGCAGTCAAAATTTCTTCACTCCTGGTAGTACACAGATCCAGTGGCATGTTATTCAGTGAGAGGCACCGAGCACGGGACTGCAGTGTGCTCCATTCACTTCATGGGAGGCCATTCTCATCGGCTGCAGGAGGCAGGGTGTCTCTAGCATATCTGCTAACTAGTGGCTGTTTCCACTTGTGCAGTGTGCCGCTGCTGTGTGGTGGGTAGTATTGGTAATGCCCTATACATTAATTGTTACATGCCTGTACATTAATTGAGAATTAATGTATGGGCACAGTCACCACATGTGATGGTATTTGGCCAATACTGCATAACCCTTTTCTTGCCCATGTTACAATACTGGATTTGTAAACAAGTTGACCTTGATGGCTAAAACAGCATAACGAACTTGCGTTATAGGTCCTAGTTGGTCCATTACAGTGAGGAGCACTGTACTACAAAAATTGTATATGTGCAGAATATGTTTTCACTAAAGGATATAATCTGTCTCAAAAGGTGCAGTTTCTGACAAGAGTGTTTGCAATTAATGATGCCAGCTGTCCCCAACAAAGTATTCCATTTTCTGACAAAAATGTTCTCAGTAAAGGCACCAGCTGCCTTCAAAGTGTTTCTGCCCATATGGAAAAATGTGCTTTGTAGAACCAAAAGTGTTCAAAGCCTGTGAGGATATGCTCTATCCTGGCTCTGATCCTAGAAGAGGGAGGGACAAAGAGGCTTTTGCTTGAACCCTAATTCAGGGACTCACTTGGACTTTGTGTACAATACGATGGACTTTGTACCTGCAGCCCCCAAAGCAGGAAAAATGGTGTTAGTTTTTCATTTTGTGTAGAGAATAAACCTACTACTTGACCCTAGATAAAGGAGAGGACATTCCTTTGTGATTATTGTGTTTTACTGGTGCCCCACCATGACTGCATGAGCCCCCAGTGTCATGGTCCACCCAGTTCCCAGTTCCCGGGTTAAACAGAAATGTTTTGTGTAACACCCCCATGAGAGCCAGGCACAGTTAAAGCAACTCCTAGCCGAGGCGGTGGAGGAGGTGTCAGCAGCAAAGCAGGCTGACACTGCAAGCACAGGGTTACATGCTATTCAATTAACAGCAAACTGTGAGTATGAAGGTACACATTTCAATAGTATTCTTTATTTGATGATGTGTCCCATTTTACCTTTTGTTCCATACTTAGAGGGACGATATTCCACATTTGGTGGACAAAAGGCTGAGAGGTATGCTGTAATGAGGACAGATACTCAAAACATATGTCTCAACTGTCTCTTATTCTGCCTCAAAATTTATCACTGTCCTCTTAAATGTGGTGTTTCCATGACTGAACATAAGGGATTGTAAGCACAAAATGATGTCAAACAAAGCTACAGGCTTGTTCTTAAGAATCCTCACCTAATGTTTACATTTCAAATAGCAGCATCCATCTGGCTTGAGAGTGCTGCCCTAGGGATACAACTTTATGTTAATAATGGAGCTTAAAATCAAAGTTCAAGCCCTGCAGTGTGGTTACACCCACCCTCCCCAGCTCTCCAACAGTAGATTTGTTTCTCCACTGAACAGAGCAGTTGCCCCAAAGTACAGCTCTGGTATTCTGATCTCCAGGAGCAATTATTTGTTCTTCAAGTGACAGTCTATCCAAACTTAGTTTCTTTTTTTTTTATCATGTCACTCTTTTTGCACCCCCATTGACAGCCCCAATCCAATCCAATCGGTTTCCCATCCCTGTCACCCGAATAACCGGGCTTACCTTATACCCGCCCGGGGCGGCGCCTGCAGGGAGGCGATCCTCATCCTGCGCCGGTAATTTTCTCCTCAGTTTTCCCGAGGAACCAGGAGAAGGATGCATGCGCGAGAGGCGCATGCACCTGACAGTCCCAGTGACGGCTCCCTTCTGCCCACCCCATTGGCCTACTGCCTGGCACCCTCAAGCCTGAGCTGCCCCCAGCCTCCACCAGGGGCAGCCATTAGCCAAGGCATGCCGCTCTACCATCCTCGGAGAGAACAGTTGTCAGCTCAATCCAGCTCCGCCCTCCCCGTGCCAACCTCGACGATGAACCTGGGTCACCAGCGTGCCACGGTGTGGCGTCCAGCGCCTCAACCCTCTGCACCACCATGCCGGCCAAACTTAGTTTTCTTATAACAGCTACATTAATTTAAGGGTTTCATTTTATTATTCTGTGTAATCAGTTTTTAGTGGTTCTTCCATACCGAATAGTTCCGGTACTAGAAAAGACTGCAGCTAGCATGGTTCCTGACTTCAGGAACTGCACCATTTCTTAAAAATTGGTGCACCCTTAGTCAAAAGCAAAATGTGTGCACCGAGTCAGACCTCTATTTTCACTTTTTAACGCTAGCAGTTTTTACTCAGTTTAACTTCTCCAAATTCATTCTTTTACATTTTTATGTGTAATATGTGATCCCTAGTAACAAGGACCAGAATTATATATTTTTTCATGTCAGAACCAAATTTTTCTTTTCTTTTAGGGTCTTCAGTCTGACTTCATGACTGACAGATCCAAGAAAAGAAAACAGGACCAAAAGCTTTAAAATTGTCAAAATTATATTTTCATTCCTGGCAAGGCAGATTGCCACAAGTTGTGTTTAAGGTGCCTGGGTCCAGATCACAATTTCACCAGCTGTGAGCTCTGTATAAAGGCTTGCCCTAAAATCCAAAAGAAAAGGGATAAAAAAAAGAGTGAGAGAACAATTTATGGCTTTTCAGTCTGCCTCCATGTCACCAAAAGGTAAAGGCTCTGAGGAGTTCCTAATGACAGCGGAAAGAAGCATCAGGAGGTTCATCTTTTCAAATACAGCAGCAGTCCCTGTCAGAGGGACAAAGACAAAATATAAAGTTGCTCAGTCTCAACAGATAAGCGTGCTAAAGATGGTAAAGATACCAGGGTGTCTGAAAGAGGACCCCTGACTCCAGTGATAGGAAAACTACAAATAAAACCCTCTGTGCCTTGAGCAAGCTCACATTATATGACTGTGGCTCCTGCATAGCCAACCCCAGTCATCATTTCCTGCCTATCTGCCCAAAGATCTGAACAAGGTAGGCTCCTGCTCAATTGAAAGGCTCCAAAGCCGTTGCTCCCATTGGCACACTTTGACTGCTTTCAGGCGCTAATTGAACATTTTGGCACTGGGAGCAGCTCTTCATGGACTGCACTGACTTCTGTGCTAGCTGCTGCTCATTTTAAATTGGACTTGTCCTCTTATTTGATTTTCAACTGCCTGCCTTGAAGTCTAGGGCTTTGCATCCAGCGTAATTTGTTTTGGGATTTGCTATTTTTTTAACAATGTTTAATTGTTCCCAGCTAGTTGATTCTGTAGTTAGCCAGTAATGTATAGTGCTGAGTTCCTCATTGCTCCTCTTCTGCATGTTCTGTGATCCTGATCCTCTTTCTTCACCCCGCCCCCACACACACACTCTCTCCCTCCTCCATTGTTCTGACTCTGTCTGAGTAGCTCTTTCTGGTTCCTCAGGTCAGACACCTCCACCAATTTCTCCCTGCTTTGCTTCCACCCCTTTAGCACCTACTCCCTGTGTAGTCCCACCCAATCTTTTGCCCTGCTCTCATCCCACTCACTGTCTCAGCCCTGATCTCTACTATAACTAGCTGTATCTGTAATCTCTCCCTTTCTTTCCAGTTCCTGTGATTTGAGCAAGCCCACCATCTATGACTGTGGCTCCTGCACAGCCAGCCACAGTCCCATTTCCAGCCTTTCTGCCCGAAGATCTGAACAAGGTAGGCTCCTGCCTGATTGAAAGGCTCCAAAGCTGTTGCTCCCATTGGCGCACTCCATGCTTTTGGATGCTAATTGGACATTTCGGCACTGGGAGCAGCTCTTCATTGGACTGCACTTACTTCTGTACTTAGCTACTGCTCATTTCTAAATTGGACTTGTCCTCTTACTTGATTTTCGGCCCACCCACCCATGCCTGACGCCTATTAAATATACTCAAAACCTGCCACATCTACCTGCTTCCACCCATTGGCTTCTTTGTGTTAGTAAACCTCACAACCTCTCGCCTGTCACCATGTTTCTATTCCAGACCAGGAAGCTACTCCTTCTGAGTTCCATTATGGCCTATCTCCAACTATTTGAACCGTCTCCTTCCAGCGTGGTTACTTCTTCCCCTAACCAGGCACCCTCCCTCTTTCCCTTTAACCAGGCCCTCCCCATACCTTCAGTATTTTGCCTTTGCCTGTGTAAAAAACCCAATCCTGCTAGTCTCACAGACCAGGCATTTTATGTCACCTTCCTCCGTCCCCCCTCTATTCAATTTAGGCTATATTTGCTCTCCTTGTCAGGTGACATTGAACTGAACCCCAGCCCTGCATGAATACTAAGTAAAATCTCTTTACCTCGTGCCTTACTGGTCAAACTTAAAGGGCTCAAGATTGCCTATATGAATGTGCAAAGCATCAGGCATAAATGGCTGAACTGGAGGCCTGGGCTCTTTACTACAAGCCAGATGCCTCTGTATTACGAGACCTGGTTAAAGCCTTCAGTCTTAACACATGAGGTCTCACTACCGGCTTCTCCTTTTTAGACGGGATCGACCTACCAAGCAAGGTGGGGTGTATTGATATACGCCAAGACTGAGCTGGATGTTAGTGAGCTTATTGACATATGGTTCAGCCCAAATATTGATCAGTTATTTATCTCAATTACCCTTGGTAGAGTTTTACGCCTAACTACAGGATGTGTTTACCTGCCCCCAGGACTGCTTCAGCATCCGCTTCAGACCTCCTCTCCTGTCTCGACTCCTTCCCACCTAATGATACTATACTCTGTGGTGATTTCAATCTTGATTGGCGGACCAAATTATGCCCAATATCTACATGCTCTCATGGATGCCAAACTTGAGCAACTAATTGATCAGCCAACCAGGCTTAATCAAAACTCTGGAAACCACAGTCTTCTGGATTGGATGCTCACCAACAAGTCCCATATCAAAATCCAGGGACACCTCCTGACACGCTTAGTGACCACTGTCCCACTTTCTGTGTTTGGAAAACAACTTCCCTCACACACCTCCTAAACTTATTAATTCAATGGATCTATCAATTTCAACCACATGGCTGAGGAGATCTGGGTACCAGAACTGGCGGGGCCAGTCTGGGGCTACCAGAATCACCTGTGCCTTGTCCTTCTTCACCTTGAGAAGCACCTTGTGGATCAAGGAAATGGAGGGAAGGCGAGAAGAGGCCTGGGGTCCACAGCCTCGAAGGCATCCCCTGCAGCGAGCCCTGCTGAGGGGTGGCGTGAAACAGCCTCAGCTTCACATTCTCCTGGGCGAACAGGTCCACCGAGGTAGCCCCAATGGGAGAACAGATCTTGTACTACCTTGGCAGGAGAGACCACTCACATGAGAAGCAGCGCCTATCTGGCTGAGGGCATCGGCCAGACTGTTGGAAGCTCCTGCCACATGGATGGCTAGGAGAGCCACCTCCAGGCTGATCACAAGAGACCAGATGCGGAGAGCCTCCTTGCACAGAGGCAGGAGTGCGTCCCGCCCTGACAGTTGAGGTAGTACATGATCGTGGTGTTGTCCGTCTGGACCTGAACCACCTGACTCTGTACAAATGGAGCGAAGGCGGTGAGGGCTAGTCGAACTGCTGGAAGCTCCAGCAGGTTGATGTGGCATCGAGACTCCTGGGGGACCAGAGGCCGTGGGCTCTGAGCTCCCCAGATGGGTACCCAACCCATCAGAGAGGCATCGGTTGTTAGAGTGACCGTCAGCTCAGAGGCGGACGAGCAGGATACCCTCCTGCAGATGAGCTGGGACGAGCCACCACTGCAGGCCATTCCACATCTCCTGGGTCACTGTCACCGGCTGGTCCATTGCAGGGGACACATATGCCAGCCAGGCCCAATGGACCATGCTGGTGCAGCAGGCCGCCATGAGGCCCAGGAGGCGCAGGAAGTCCTGGGCAGGGTGCAGTGCTCAACCAGAAATGATTGAGCAAAGGAGGAAAGGACCTCGGCCCTGTCCGCTGGGAGCCGGGCTCTGGCTCGAAGAGAGTCAAGCTCTACCTCGATGAACTGGAATCACCTGCGATACTGAGGTTCTGATTTGGCCTCGTTGATGAGGAGGCCAATCTGAAATGAACCTGGAGGGCCCAGATCCCTGGACGCTCCACCTCCAACCCGAAGGGGCTGCAATCAGTCAGTCATCCAGGTAAGTGTACATCTGGACCCTCGGCACATGAGAATACTGTCACCACTGCCATGCATTTGGTGAAGACCCTGGGAGCTGGAGAGAGGCCGAAGGGCATGGCCGGACTCGTAAAGATCCCTCTGCTCTGAAGTGGAGGAATCGCTGATGAGAGCGGACGGATTGGGAACGTGAAAGAACGCGTTCTGAAGGTCCAGAGAACACAACCATGCCTGGTTCGAAGGATGGAACGATCTGAGCCAGAGTGACCATCCTGAAGGTGTGAAGCCTTAGGAACTTGTTCGGGTCATGCAGGTCGAGAATGGGGTGCCAGCCCCCGTCCGTTTTGGGACCAGGAAGTACCTGGACACAAACCCTGGGTCTGGAGGAGGGTCCGCCACCGGCTGATCACCTCCTTCTGGAGGAGCAAGGCAATGTCAGCTCGAACAACCGACAGACTGCGAACCCGTAGCCCCCATGGGGCGGCGGCTCGATAGGAGGGAACTGCTCGGATTCCGAGGCAGACCCCTGCTGACCACTTCTAACACCCAGCGGTCCGTGGTGATAGTGGACCAGGCGGAAAAGAAGTGGCGGAGCCTTCCACAGGGGGAAGCGGAGGAGTAGCCAGGTTGGGGCTACACCTCAACCCGCCACCAGGCAGGCTTGGAGGAAGGGCCCACTGAGGGACCTCCGGACCCTTGCCTCCAGGCTTCCTACCAGAGGAAGCAGCAGACTTGGCCTTCTGGTGCCATGTGTGAGCCTGCTGGCATTGATGCTGGTGTTGCTGGGCGGATGTGCCGCGAGGAGCAGAAGGGTGAAAGGGCTTATGCTGCTGCAGGTGGCCTTTGTCCTTCTGGGCAGGCGTGACCCGAGTCCAAGGTGGCACTGGACTTCTCGATCCTCTGGAGATGGCCTTCCACTCCAGGCCTGAACAAGTCAGTGCCCAGGAAGGAACATCTGCCAGCTTGTGATGGGTGTCCACCATGAAGGGGAGAGCTGCAGCCGTTCTGCGTAGTGGCCACTGCGGCCGCTACTGACCGGCACAAAAAGTCACCAATGTCAAATGAAGTTAGGAGCTGTTGTTTAGTCACAGCCCTTCCTTGATCCTGCACCTGCCTGACCGTCATCTGCAGGTCAGTCGGGAGATGAGGAATCACCTCATCCAGGGAGCCCATAGGCGTGTGAGAAATGTGCCATCAGAGCGGCCGAGACTAGCCAGACGAAGGCCTAGGGAGGAAGCAGTGTAAACCTTCCGCCTGAGTAATCCAACTTTTTGATTCCTTATCGGGTGGTTTGTCCATGTCCCGAGCATTCCCGGACACCAGAAACGCTATCGGTCAAGCCCCTCCGCAGAGGGATGCTCCGAGAAACAGGAGAGTGAACCGGTGGGGACCGCTTCGAGCCATCCTGGCTGGGCGTGGGACAAGATGCTGGCTGCTGCCACAACCCAGGGCCAGGCCAACAATGGCTTCGCCACCGGAAAGGCCTCCATAGGGAATCCCTCAGTCCGTATCTCCATAGGGTATACTTGGCCCGTTTTGAACGAAGTTCGAGCTGCATCCCAGTAGACTCTGAGATGAGCTAGCATACCCAAAACGAGGATGGGCTCGCTCCCACCGACGGGCCCTCAAGCAGACTCCAGGTCAATCGGCCTGAGAACAAGGAGAGTCGTCACAGACTCCAAGGAGTCTGCGAACAGCTGCCGAGTGCCTGAGCCACCCTCCACCTGCCGAGGTCGATCGATCGGGAGTGAGGTGACCGACAACCTATGGGACAAGCCTGACCCAAGAATCCTTGGTTGGGGCTCCAGTCTTCGGCTGTGAGGCGGAGGTTCCCACCACAATGGGTGGAGCAGCCTGTTCGGCCGAACAACCAGCGCCGGGGCGGCTCACGACCATGAGGGGTTGTTTCAGTCGCTCTGGTGACAGCCACTTAATGGTTGGAGAAGGCGACGGAGTCAGCTTGTTACAGGTCAGTAAAAGTTGCTGCCACATCAAGCCCTCGTAGTCCAACGCAACTTGCCCGGAGCCTATCCTCCCGAAGAGGACAAGCGCGCCGCCGCTTTCCATGGTGCCGAGACAGAGACCGCCGACAACGGCAGGACCGGCTGGACCTAGAAGAGGACCGAGATCGAGACCTTGAGGGATTTCAAGGGTGGGTCAAAGAGGGCGGAAACCCGCCCCGCCCGAACAGGGACCTTAACCAGACACGGCACAGGCAAGTCCTCGGTAACCACGGGAGGAACCGGTGAAAGGTTGTCGGCTTCTCCAGTCGACAAACCGTCAGCAGGTCAGTAAAATCTCGACCGCGTCGATGGATGTCTCAGCCGGCTGACCTGGCGGGGACACAGTGGAGCCAGCGGCCGCGGCCGCAACCTCTACTGAAGTCCAGTCGACAGTCGGTGAAGGGATCTCTCCCGCTCCCATGAACATCGCGATGAGACTTACCTTTAGAGTCCTTCTTTCTGGACTGACTGGAATGTCCTGATGGCCCTTCTCCCTTAGTGGAGAGGATTGACAAAGCTCCTTAAAAGAAGCAGTGTAGGAGGGCCCAAGGAGGCGGGATAAATGCCATGGCTGAGGAGGAAGAAGAAGCGGCCTGGGCGCCCTCCTCCTCGAGGCGATCATCTGCTCCAAATGCTCCCGCAGAACCTGCCTTCATGACACCGCCTCAACGGGCCTCCTTAGACTCTGACCAGCGGGTACCGCTTTTCGGCCTAAGGAGTAGTCTGGCAGCCGCAGTCCCTCCAAGACCAAAGCTGAGAAAGACCTGCACATTTGCAGGCCTGCAAATCATGGCCAAGAGCCCAGGCAGTAGAGCATACGTGGAGTGCGGCTCGGTCCGAGACATCTACTGCCCACAAGTGCACCGACAGAAGCTGGGAGTCGATTTGTCCATCGCAGCCGTGAGGGAAGATGAAGACCATAGTCTTGTAAATTTTAAAATTAGTTCCAGGAAATCCGAAGAGTGTGGATCCAGGCCTAAAATGCAGAGCGTTAAGAGGGAACCTGAGCTTCCAAGCCGTAAGGAAGGTCTGGTGTCATGGGGGAGCCGAGGGTTTGATCACCGGGTGGGTAGGAGGAGCCAGCTTGAAGACCTTCCGGCAAGATTTAAATCAGCAAGGAACCTGCCACAAAGTGTGGACTGAACAACATATCCACGTCCCTAGAAGTCTTGGTTTTCGAAAATTCTGACTTATAATCAGAATTTACTGTTCAGTATGTGAAGATCTAACTCCACACACTCAGGTCTGGTTTTAGATATTTTCCAAGCCTACACATACTTTTGGTCTACAAGTATATGTCAGCTGGAACAGGCGATCTGCCTTTCAACTACACTGGTTTTCAACTGCTCTGCATTCAAAGTGTGTCTGATCATATACTTGAGGTCATTTTAGGACACCTACCTTATTTTTCCTCTGGGAATGAGGGTTGATTCAGGACAATACAGATATTAGGGTGCAGCAGTTTGCCTTTCCCTGTAGGTGTCACTGTGGTTTCATGTCAATCCCAATGACATCTGGTCCATGCATTTGGCTTAACCCCTGCCCCTAGGTCATTACATTACCCTTCCCTGTCATGGAAAGCCACAGTGGAATGTTTTATGCCTTCCTGGGGCCATATACCTGTCTCCTTTATCTTGAAATGTAACAGGAACACACTAGTCTTTATAGAAATAACAGTTATTTTGTAGTTACCTGTTAAAGGGACAGTGTCTTAATTCTAAAGTACATTACAGCATATACAATATGAACCCACATAAATGTATCTAGGCTTATCATGCAACACTGAGCACATGATTTTCATATCTTCCTAGAATCAGTCTTCACCATTAATTAATACTCATGGGTCTGAGTACCAAGCTTCCTAAACTAGGAAGGAGCTGTCTCACCCTGATGATAAGGTTGCCCATGGTGTATCATTAACTGCCCTCATGTACTGAGATTGCCAGTGTTTCATGGGGTCTACCCACTTCATCTGGGCATTCTATTAATTACAAAATGATAATGCCATTATAAAGATCAATTTCAGGCATTGTACAATGCCTGAAATTGATCTTTCATCTCTCACTATCATTTTTAATTACTAGATTCACAGATCCCTTGAAAAGTGGGTAGACTCCATGAGATGCTGGTAATCTCAAAACCTGCTGGCAGTTAATTATAACATAATTATAAGTGGAAATATATATTCTTGGTAATAGGTTAATGAGTGATCAGGTGACACCAGGGATGGGCTATAAAAGTACCACATCACCCTGCTCTGCAGGGAAGAGCTCAGTATAGCCAATGTGCTGATAGAGCAAGGAGTTAGACCTGCTGCCCTAGCATCCTCATAGCAGCCCTCAGATTCCAGAATTAAGTCACATGGCTTAGTACTGATGAATAGTTTGAGTTTATGTTTATACACCTGAATCAAGAGGTACTTTCTGCAAGTTCTGGTCCCTTTCGGATGCCTAAGTTTGTATCTCGAACATTCTCATTTTGTTATTTCTCAATAAAACCAAGCAAGCTACAACATGTTGCACCTTATTTCTGACCTCATTGTCCTCTGTATATCCATATCCTGTGACATTCAGGAACACCCACACTGCTCATCTACATGTATGCACATGCGTGTTCAAGTTTGAGGAAGAATACAGGAGTTCAATGGTAATGCCAAATGGAGCTCACGGTTTTCCTTTTATTGAAGAGGCAGACACAAATCAACCTGCTACATCAGCAAATTCTAGAGAAGCTACCATATGCAGTCAACTTCACCTTTACTGGTTAGCACACTGCAGAAACAGTTTTATGAAAGGATCTCGAACCTATTTTCCTCCCATCGTTGTGCCCCTTTTGAGGTCACTAGGATCTGATCATGTAGCTGCAGAACTCGGTGACAATATGGATCAGGCCAGGCCTGTATACAAAGGCATCTTGTGCAATTAAGATGTGCCCCAGCTTGACACAACAAACTGTACCCTGTGCCCAACTTAACTGATCGCTAATTTGTTGCAGAAGCTGCTACAATGCCTCCCCTCCCAAAAAAAAAAATATGGAGCTTACTGGGAGGGTGTGTGTGTGGTGGGGGTTAAGAAGTATCCCCATCAGACCCATTCTTGAGATATCCCCACAGTTGCTGCAGGATGGGTGTGTATGCTGTACACCATGTGTTCCACTGGTGTGTGAACTGTGACTGCTGGAAATTTCAGACTGGCCATCAGGCTCTAGTATTAGCAGCTTTCCTGCCATAATCCTCCACATGAAATACAAGAGAATGAAGACATAGTCCCCTTTTGCTCCCTCCTACATGGCACCCCAAATGTGAAGCAACACCTCTGCATACCACAAAAGCATGTGGCCATCCCACACAATTGAGGGAAGGGAAAGAGAAGCAATGTGAACCCTTTTCTTTGGCAATGGCTACTGAATTCATCAGAAGCTAACCAAGACTTGAGGGCATCACGAGTTGTGTTGAAGAGGAATTTTGTTTTCAATCTAGTGTTTTCCCCAGCAAAACCGTCTTACCAGAGATTGACCTTGTTCGGCTCTATGAGCTGACACACAGATTTATGCCCTGGGTTTTTCTCATTCCTCCTCCACTTGTGGCGTAAGTGATGCCTCCATTGGCCTTGATGTCACAGCATCCTCATGGTGAGTGGCAAATTCCCTGCCCAGCAGTCAGAGTCCCTCCTCCCTGAGGCACTGCAGGGAAGCAGGCCCCAATGAATGACATCACTGAAATCAAGATTAAGTTCTGAGCTCATGCCAAGCCATCAAGAAATGATTCAACAACTTTTCCACCGTATACAACAGGCAGAACTGGTGGAGAATTGCTCTGATAAAGCCAATGTTGCCTCTGCCCATGCTGAAAGTCACCTTGGCAGTGACCATGAGCACCACGGAGTATACTATACTACGTAACGATTAGTCTGCTGAAACTGCCATAGAGATTGATACTTGAGGCTAGTTAGACTGCTAGAGGAGCACCAAGGGACTGATCTGGTGACATTTTGGAATCATGGTTTCTCCAAGAACTACAATGCGAGGCTCCACTGGTCTCAGGGTTCATCAACTGGGTTTACAGAGTACATACATAAACACTGTCAGCAGATAAGGCCTATGGCCCACCCAGTCTGCCCATTTGAGCTTGCAAGTTCACTTTTGTTTTCCTTGAAGTCTGTTGCCCTTACCTCCAGAATTCCCTTATGTCTGTCCCATGCATTCTTAAATCCCACTACTTCCTCTGGCAGGGTGTTCCACTTGTCCACCACCCGTTCTATGAAGAAATTCTTCCTCACGTTTCCTCTGAATAACCCTCCTTCCAAACCAGAGAAGGCCCTGCCCACCCTTACCAACCGCTAATGATATCAAGTGTTCTGACCGATGCAAGCACAGGAGATAAAATACTGGCCTCAACTTGAAGAATAGGGAAATTACAATGGGAAGCCATATTTTGTTTCCAGACCTTCCATTTGTCATAGTTTCCACTCCTTACTCCTGTCACACGAATCTGGGTGGAAGCAGGAGGGAAGACACATTTATAACAACCCCAGGATGCCAATAAACAGAAGAAGAAGCTGGGAGACTTACTGAAGTGGGGCCATCCTTGGGAATGTGGACTCCTAAGGTACAAGTGTTTTATATATGAATGCTGCGGAGCTATATCTGTCCCTCCTCCAATGGTCCTCAGGTGCACAGCATATAAGGCTGCCTTTTTCGAATTTATTTTTACACATTTGCTGCAACTGGCACTTAAAACATGTAGTATACATTTGATTTACATCATTAGGCTGGCTGACAGTGCAGTCTAGGGTTTCTTCATGAGAGGGCATTCAATAAATGAATGATACTAGTTCACAGGTACTGAGGAAGCATTAACCGTGGTGAACTAGACCTACACCATGAAAGTACTAGTACATGCAGGCGTAGTTTACAGTTACCTCTGAACTGATGCAGTCTAGATATTAATATTGCATTAGCTAGTGTTAACCCCAAATACCAGCAGATCCTCCCACAGTCAATATTTGTATAAACAGGAAGTAAAAGAAACAGACATTTTTAAACTACGCTTCGATCAAAATAAGTATTTAAATGAATCCAAGTCTAAACTCCAAAGAAAGTATCCCCATCAGTTACCAAAATGTGACATCTCAAGGAATGGTATTATGTTTTATGGTTGATATGAGTTCAAAGTTCAGTGTCCAAAGGAGACAGGATATTTTCCAGCATGTAAGGAGTGCTGTCCGTGGAGAACATGCAGTTGGCACCATTAATAGCAGTTCGAGAAATGAACCGCTATATTTAAACACACTTGATCACTGCCAGAGGTATATTTTAATAAAAGCAACATGGTGATGGTTAATATTTTCATTTCATTTTATTAAATGGGTTAGACCATTGAGTAAAACTCATTTAAAATGATGACCCTTGGTCATACAAAATATGTTCTTGTGTTATGGTGCCAGACCTGGTCAACCTCACTACAGCCCATCAAAACACAGATTGGTATTTATAGTCCTTTTTCAAATCATGGTACATGATCTGAATCCAGTTTCCTCCTGCCCAGTCTCTCCAAAGTTCTTCAAGATTCAAAACACAAGCTTGGCAATGTCCTTAGGATCTCCGAAAAGAGATTTTGCCTGAGTAGACAACTTTCAGTTTTGTAGGGCACTGGAGGGTCAGGCACCTTAGTATCTTTAATGTAGCTTTCACACTTCCTCCTGTTGCATGCTATATAGCTCAAATCAGGGTATATGGAGATTGTTCTTGTGCTGTCCTCTAGACCAGGGTTTCTCCCAGGAGGCTTGAGCAAGCCTTAAAATGTACAATATTTTAATGTCAGATTTTTAATGTTTTGTGTGAAGGAGGAAAGCAAACTAAAGTGAATAATGGTAGCGAATGTATGTACAAAATGGTGACCAGGAAAGTCACACTCAACAAACACTTCGTTTCCTGGAATGACATGGGGAAAGCTGAATGGAGGAAGTACAGTTCTTAGAAACTGCAAAACAAAATGCAAAATAATACAAATGAATAGGTACAAGGTAACAACTGACCCATTATACTGGCTGCAGAATATGCAAAGGCTAGGTTGAGAGGTACTAGGAGCAAGAGCAGGACAAAGCAAATGGTCCCGAGAAGGTGTTTAAAAACAAGGTAATACTGACAAAGAAAGTAATCTGACTCATAGAAGTATTGCAACAAAGGGTACAGTAAATAGGGTCCAAACCCAGAAGTGTGTGGGTGAGTAGGCTGACATGGGAAGGGTTATACAGAGGGAAAATAATAAGTTTAATAAATTGAGAATAAACTCTACTACTCAAAGGAGTGTAGCTGTATTTCTTGTGTACTGTGCAAAGTACGATAATTGTTCTAACTATGGGAGGCCCAAAATGATTTCTATATTGTGTGTGTGTGTGTGTGGTGGGGGGGCTCAAGATCTTTCCAAGACTTGGGGAGGCTCACTATGACAGTGTGTGAGAACTACTGCTCTAGACCCACAGGTCCATTGCGTCTTGCTGCCTCAGGATTTTACCCCATACCTTATTTGTGTGTCCCACTACGATTACAAGTAGAATACTTGGAGAACTATTAGCTGGGCACTTTTTTTTAAATATTTTTTATCCCACCTACTACCCTACCAGGCGCCCATCAGGAGCCGTCAATAAAAGCCTGACCCTGCCACCGTCTTACCTGCTAGTGGGGTTCCTCCATCCTGCCACAGATTGCCCCCAGGGGGTCAGGGTGGGAACTTACACCCTGAACCCTTGAAGTCTCGTTCAGGTTCTGAAGCAGCTGCAGACAGCGGCACATCGGACTAGGCTCAAGCGCTCCATCTTTCCTGCTCGGAGGGTGTTTTCCCTTTCTGTGCAGACATTGTGTGCCCGATGTCAAGGCATGAGCACCAGCGTCCACAACATCCACCCCCAGTGTTGCTTAGCCCCAAGGGCCGATTGGTCAGGCCTCCGCCTGTGGCCAATCACACTCCTGAGGCGCTAACATGCAGTCCTGGCCCTCAGCCGCCTCGCCTCAGGGGTCTGCACACACCAGGTTAGATCCCGTCCCTCCCCTGCAGAAGGCAAGCTGTCGTCGGATGCTCAGCCTTTCTCCCCGGCTGCCCAACTCTGCTCCTGAAACCAGGTTGCCAGCATGGTGCGAGATGTGGCATCCAGCTCCTCAACCCTCAAGCGCCACCACAAAATGTATCGACTCCCTCAGAAACCCTGCTTTGCTAGCCAACCTGAGGCAGACTGGGCAGTCACCAATGCTGCGCATGATAGCTCAGGGACACTAAACTCCTAATAAAACATCAAGAAAGCTGGATGTGCTAGGTAAGAAAATGTTTACCTCAGCCTCCCTGGGCCTATCAAACCCACAAAACCCACCCCTGGCAGACTTTCAGCAGGTCACTTGAGACAGGGAGGGTACCTAGGGATTGCGAGAGGCACATGTGGTACCAATCCATAAGGGGGTCGAAGGAAGTACCAGAAACTATAGACCCATCAGTTTAACCTCGGTGGTGGGAAAATTAATGGAGAGTATACTAAAGAACGATTGGGGTTTACTTGGAGAGGTGGGAGGTCTGGATAGTCAGCAGCATGGGTTTGTGCCAGGTAGATCATGTCAAACCAACCTTGTGGAGTTCTATGAATAGGTAACATCAGAACTGGACAGAGGTAAGCCTGTGGATGTATTATTCTTGGACTTCAGCAAGGCGTTTGACTCTGTCCTCACAATGGTCTGGTGGAGAAACTGATGGGGTTGGGAGTAGGCCCCTTTGATGGTCAGATGGATTGAAAACTGGATAGCTGGAGGCGCACTCAGAGTGGTGGTCTGTGGGAGCTCTCGAACCCTACAGAGGTTGGTAGTGGGGTACCACAGGGCTGGTCCTGGGTCCAATCCTGTTTAATGCATACATATCGGACATCAGGGATGGTATAGGGTGTGAAATGAGTCTCTTCGTGGATGACTCCAAGATGGGAGCAGTAGTTGAGGGAGAAGAGGGAGGTTGGCCTGCAAGGACCTGGACACCCTGGAAAGCTGGGCTCACACATGGAAATTAAATTAATATCGCCAAGTGCAAGGTGTTGCATCTTGGTCGGAAACCTAAACACAGGTACACCCTGGGAGGAGGTGCTGGAAGCCTCAACAGGGGAAAAAGACCTAGGGTCATGGTGGATACATGTATGAATAACTCTGAGCAGTGCAGGAGAGCAGCTAGCAAGGCAAACAGGATGTTGGGATGCATCGCAAGGGATCACCTCTAGGAGCAAGGAGTGATTCTGCCCCTGTACAATGGACTGGTTAGACCACACCTTGAGTACTGTGTACAGTACTGGAGACCACACTTGAAGAGGGACATACAGCTCCTGGAGAGGTACAGAGGAGGCAACAAAGATGATACGAGGCTAGGGTTTGACTTACGAGGACAGACTTGAGGAGCTCTGCCTGTTTTCATTGGAGGAGAGGAGACAGGGGACATGATTGAGGTCTTCAAGTACCTCAAGGGAATAAATAGGGTAAACATGGATGGGATCTTTAGACTAAAGCAGGAGGTATCACCAGAGGACATGGTTTGAAGTTGGAAGGGTGAGGGGAAAAGAGGAGGAGGTTTTCACTGAGAGGGTGGTGGACCCTTGGAATGCACTGCCTGGTGAGCTGGTTCAGAGATCCACAGTGGAGGGCTTCAAGAGAGGTGGGACAGACACAGAAAGTGGATGTATCAGATGATGGCCTGTCCCAGGGGTGGGGATGGAGGATACGGGTTTCTGGAGCACAAGGGATGGGAGGGTCTCAGCACCCAACTAAGGATCTAGGTTCGAGCAGACTCGATAGACCATAAGGCCTAATCTGCTGGCAAATAGTATGTAAGTACCAGAATACACTCTGGAGAAAGGCTAAAGCAACTGCAAAAGCCTTGCCAGAGGACACCCAAACAGGAGCTTCTGAAGCTCTCAGCTAGGACTGATGTAGCAAAACATCTACTTAAGTATGGCCCGATGTGTCTGATGCCTCGGTCAGGGCTGCTGCCTCAGGAATAGGTCTAAGGGGTACTCCTGGCTTAGGGATACAGGGTTTCAAATGACGACAGCAGTCCATCGTCAATGCCTTTTTAGAGGACAAATTATTTGGCTCAAATGTCCATGATATCTTCTCCAACCTTCAGACCTCAGGTAGGACCCTGAAGTCAGTACACTCCATAGAGGTGGTGGCGCAGTAGGAACCGCCACAAGCAGTTTTGCCCGACTCCTTGTATACCCTCAACCACCAATACCTCCAGGGGTGGTTGCAGGTAGTCTCCCTCCACCTAAATCAGTGGAAGGAGGTGACATCAGATGTCTGGGTCCTAGAAATCACAGCACGAGGTCATGCGCTGGAACTTCCAGACATCTCAGATCATCCAATGGTGCCAAGATACTACCCTCAGACCACATTCCACTGCTCCTGGAGGAGGTGCACACTTTGCTTCAGAAGAGGTTATAGAAATTGTGTCTTTAGAACAAAGAAACACATGGTTCTACTCTCAGTACTTCCTAGTCCCAAAATGGACAGGAGACCTGCGGCCTATTCTGGATCTCAGGTACCTGAACTTTTTATAGAATACAAAAGTTCAGAATGGTCACCTGCAGGGCCAGCTCCTGCAAACAGGGCTGAATCTGTTCCATTAACATGAAGAATGCCTACCTTCATATCAAAATTCTCAAAGAAAGTATCTGAGGTTCCTGTTTCAGGGAAACACTACCAGTTCAGAGTATTGCCTTTTGGCTTGTCCTCTGCACCATGGGTCTTTACCAAAGGCTTGGCAGTGGTAGCAGCAGCCCTTCACAGGAAGGCCTCTATGTCCTTCCCCAACTGGACAACTGGCTACTGAAAGCTTACTCAATGACTAGCTCCTGCACACCTTAACTCAAATGAGGCAGATGTTTGATGCTCTGGGGTTACTGGCAACATATCCAAAGTTGGTCCTGACACCATGTCAACACCTGAAGTAAATAGGAGAAGTCTTGGACACAGCCCAAGGCTCAGCCTTCATGCCTCTGGACAGGACCGAACATCTGACTGCACAGGCCCAAATAGTCCGCAACAGCTGGTATGTCTCAGCCAAGACATTCTTTTGGCTCCTGAGCCTGGACGGCACCAGCCACTGTCACAGTACCTCTGGCCAGACTGCACAAGAATCCCTCAGTGGACCCCAAGAGTCCAGTGGGACCAGCTCACAATCTAGAACAAAGGGTTCTAGTAACCTCTTCTGTATGCAAAGTGCTCAATTGGTGGATGGAACACAGCAATCTGTTAAAGGGGTTCCCTTCCTCAGATTTTATCTATAGATGCCCTGGGGATGGGTTGGGGCACACTTAAGGCCCAGTCAGATGCAGGGTACATGGACCACAGTGGAAGCACCTTACACAGAAATATTCTAGAAATGAGAGCTGTCCTGTCGGCCTAAAAGCCTTCCAGGCTCATCTGTCAATGGGTCCTGTTAGTACATACGGACGTCAGTGCGATGCATTACATCAACAAGTGTGTGTGTGGGGGGACTCACTTTTACCCCTGTGCAGGGAAGTGATGAGAGTCTGGTATTGGGCTCTAGAACTGTCAGCAGTACATATTCCAGGAGCCCAAACCATCTTGGCAGACATGCTAGGTAGGTCACAGTCCAGGAGTGGGAACTGCTGACCTCAGTGTTAGAAGACCTGTTTGACAGGACAGGGCTGTCCAGAGTTGGACTGTTTTGTGTCCCCACAGCGCAAAACTGCCACTTTTCTGCTCGCTCACTCCAGGACCTGGAGTTTTCTGGCGAGGCCACTGTCCTGCTCTTGGAAGGAGAGTTCCTGTACACTTTCCTCTAATTTACAGTGTGTTTCTCAGGCTCCAAATGGGGGGAAGAGACTCTGATCCTCACCGCCCCCTACGACCTGCCAGATCTGGTTCCTCTACTGCAACAGCTGGCAGTGGAACCACCAGTACCCCCTGCCTTTATGCCAGGGCCTACTGCTCCATCTAGACCTCAGATTTCTTCATCATGCATGGATCCTAAAAACATAGCCATTGCTAAGCCTGGGGTTTCCCAAAGGTGGCTGCCAAAAATAATTCCAGCAGGTCCACTTATTCCATGAAGTAGAAACAGTTTGGTTTGTGAGCCACTTCTCATCACTCAGATCAATTTACCTGTCCATTTAATCAGGTTCTAGAGTATGTATTCCTCTATCAAAGTGCACTTGGCTGCCATATCAGCTTTCCATGTGCCGAGGGTGCATGGTTGCCCAACAGGAGGTGGCCCCATACGTTGTCGAGGCATTCTGCACCAGCAGCCTCTTATCCACAATCCAGTCCCAGTTTGGGACTTGGATTTTGTTTTAGTAAAAGCTTACTTTGGCTCCTTTTGAACCAGCAGCAACTTGTGGCTTAATGCCTCGGTGTTTTGGCTGCCACTCATCTGCTCAAAATATTTCAGAGCTAAAGACAGGCTTGTCTTTGCATACTAATCCTAAGTTTTACCAAAGGTGGTGTCAGAGTTTAGTTTAAATCAAACCACTCAACTGCCCATTTATTTTCCTGGGCATGCCAATCCAGGAGCAGCATTGCTCCATACTTAGGTATTACATAGAATATTAGGGTAACATACCGAAGATTGCAGAAAGTCCTCACAGCTTTTCTTTTGTTTGCCCCTGGCAAAAGGGAAGCCAGTTTCTAAACAGTGCCGGTCAAATGGATAGCAAACTGTACAAGCTTCTATTACAGGAAGCACAGCAAGGGAACATTGTTTAACCAGAGTAGCACACTAAGTGAAGTTGGTTTCCAGATGCAACCTGGGAGCACAAGGAAGTTAAGTGACTTGCTCAGGATCACACAGTATGCACCTAGACGGCTGTGGGATTCAAACCCAAATCTCCAAATCTGCAGCTCAAGGCCTTAACCCACTGCGCTATACAGCCTCCTCCCGGGGTTGTTCCTAGTCATTCAGCCGGAGGCATAGCTGCATCTGTCTGCTGCAGATATCTCAGCAGCTACCTGAAGTACTGTCCATATTTCCATGAAACACTAGTCTGGACATTGCCGCTCGAAAAAGGGCTGGCTTTGGCCTGTGCTTAAGCTACAGCTACCCAGACTGTTTATGGTCAGTACTGCTTGGTACTCATTCAATAGGTGTGGCCTGATGAAGAAAGATGCATCCTCGAAGACTGAAGGTTACGTGCTATTGTAACAGTAGATCTTCAAGAGAATCTCTTCATCAGGCCATACCATCCCACCCTCCTTCCTCCACAGGGTCCGGAGACTAGTTAGTGCAGTCTCTTTCACCATGAGACTCTGTTTTCTGGCTCACCTGGTTGACAGAGCCCTAGGTTCTCTCCTGATTCTGTACAGGAAGGTCCTCCAACATGATCTCCCACAGGGAACCCGAGGAGGAAGGGCCACTCATGTTTACATATGGCCGATGTCTGATGTCGTGGGTGATCCTGGTGGACTGCTTGCAAGTTCCATAGGTGTGGCCTGATGAAAGAAATTCTCTCGAAGATCTACTGTTACAATAAGTATGTAACCGCTCTTTTCTAGATGTGTCCTGGGGGGGAAGAAAAAAGAACAAAGTAGAAATGTATACAAATAATATGAAAATAAACACAGAACACTATTTCAGGAACACTTAAAGAATAAAACTTCCATGCAGTAAATTGCCATACAGCAAACAGTGTTAACCGGCAAAAGAAACAATCAACACAACAAAGTAAGGAACAGGGAGAAATGACATATTTGGGGAGCAGGGCAGTGCTGGTGACATTGTGGAGTTGAAAGCTGGTGAATTTGAATGTCTGCATAATGAAGCACTCTGCCAAGTATATACAAAATGAAATTTCCATGATACACAGAGTTAAAATAAAATACACTCTATCATGGGGTCCCAGGAATGCTAACAAGCACCAGTATTCACTGCCATATTGAAGTTTACTTTTTTTTTTTTTTTAAACAAAATTTTGAATAAAACTACCTTTATGCATGACAATGTGAGCCTACAGTCTGCTTGCATCTTTCTCAACAGGGTGCAGAAGTTCAGCTAACAAGGATCCGTTTGCTACATCAAGACAAAGCGAGACACAGTAATCCACTGGGACAGATGAAAAGGACTGCCGTCATATGGAGATGAGCCCAACAGGACGTTACCAAGTGTTCACATTGATTAGTATCTGTTCTGGGTCATGGTATTTTTTTCTCCTAAACCCATCAAATCAACTCCCCTACTGAGTCTTCCAACAGTATTCCTCAGGTCTTTACATCAGTCCACACACCAGTTAGTTTCCAATGGGATAGGGAGGTCAGTGTCATCCTGAATATCAAATGGCATACTGTAATAATCATATCCATCAGTGGTACTGCGCCACTACATTAACGGTAGATATAGCTGTTCCTCTAGACAGTAGGTGTCTTGGCATATTCCAGTGCTCAGAGTGACATTCAGATAATATGCCTCTGGTACTAAAGGCCCTGTAGGCTAGGTCCTACATATTTCCTCCCTACCTAGTCGACTGACTGCTCAGGGTTCGGTTTGGTAAAACCAAGGCAGTAGTCCCCAGACCACATAGCCGGGGAATAGACCACAGCAAGCGACATTGCACTCAGAGAGGCACAGACTGTCTCAGCTAGAGACACAGGGTGTGGTATGGGCAGTCTCGTACAAAAGCCTGTAACCACCACAAGGCACATCTAGCAAGTGGTTCTCATAGCAGCAAGCATAGACTTGGTATAATGGTCCAGATTACTACTGTGACAGCCCAATCATGCCATCTGTAGTAGATGCTCCTTTGAACCACAAGCCTACTGACCTCAGTTCACCCATCAGATGCGGGTTATAGCTGATTAACTGGGTGTCTGCAGAAGGTACAACTTTTACTCTCACACCTGCCAGCCTGGGAACAAGGCTAGGCATGACTGCGACTCAACCTGAAATGGAGTGGTGGAGGATACTGAACCAGTCTTGGAGAAGTTGGACATTAGAAACAGAGAATGGATGGCAGATAAGGACCACCTGGCCCACCTAGTCTGCCCATTTCCCTACCCAACAGATAGCTGCAGATCCTAGTTAACCAACAGCCAACCATGGCAAAAGATATCCAACACAAACAAGTTACTTTGCTGAATGCATGACATTTTTTTTCTCTCATTCAGGCATTCTCTCTGAGGTGGGTCAACAGTTAGGCCATCGCCAAATCAGCAGCATCTCCATCTCGGGAACAGGACCTAGCAAGAAGCTGCAGGCACTAGAAAACCCAGTTTTTGGCTTGTGGTCACCAGATCCTCTGCAAGGACCCCAAAGTATTTTCAGCAACTACAGTTTACAGTCAGTCAGTGGGGATTGACTGTGCCACTTCCATCAGGGCTGGAAGCCCTCTTGTACATTCTCCCTCCACCACTCACTAAATACTCAGAAGCTGCAAAAGATTCAGTAACAGTGCTCCTTGGAACAGATAAACCTGGCTCTGTGGACCAATCCACCCCTACTCAAGTAGGGGCTTTCTCAGAGACCAAATTTGCATCCAGAGCCTCAGAAGTTTCATTTTTCAATTTGGCCCTTGAGCACAAAGATTAAGGCTGGACACTCCAGAAAGA
Source organism: Neoceratodus forsteri (assembly GCA_016271365.2). Taxonomy (NCBI): domain Eukaryota; kingdom Metazoa; phylum Chordata; order Ceratodontiformes; family Ceratodontidae; genus Neoceratodus; species Neoceratodus forsteri. Next base: position 45,435,814 of record CM028132.1, on the reverse strand, counting down.
GTTCTACAAATGTCTTACTCCAGTGTTGGGGCTACATTCTGCTACAGGTGTCCTCTCTAGGAAGTAGGCCATCAGTCATCCCTGTCCAGTGTCTATTTCTGCAACAGGGTCTCACTAAGGAGTGTGTTGCACCCCATATGCACATGCTGTCGGGTTGCATGTCACACTACAAGTTCCTTCCAGATGTCAGTTTTCTTTAGCTTATGACTTGTAGAAGCTCCATGACAGCATTGCACAGGTCTCCATAAAACCCAATGTGGTCCAAAGTGTCTTTCCCTAGCAGATGTACTGACCCTTCAAAGGGCTCCTGTAACGTTGATCTATACAGGTTCTCTTCCTAGTAGCCTATGGCTCAGCTCGGAGGATTGGTGAAGCCTTGGTGCTTTCTGCCCTAGGAGCAGCTTAGTATTGCACAAGGACACACTAGCCCCCACATTAGTGTCCTCCATCCCCAAGGCAGACTTAAAGAAAACTGTGCAAATCTTGAATCCCCACTCCCCAAAAACACCCCACCGATTAAGCTTCCCCGGAAAAGCCCTTATTTAACTTGCTGCAACTTGAAAATTAAAGTAATATCTTGGAATCAGGAATATGGCAGAACACTGCGAGACTCCATATAGTGCACAAGTGTGGCGCCGCACTGCTCGTTTCAATGCAAATCCAACAGACTGCAGGTGCAGACACACAAAAGGGATATTCTCATTTCCTTATTAGTAATTCCAGTTCTCCAGAGCTGGATTTTGCTGTGAAGAATAGTACTTCTTGGTGAAACTTCTGAAATAAAGCAATTGATTCAAGTGAAATTCAGACACCACTTCAGGAGGTGGTTTGTTAGTTCTTAGGACAACCCATCCCTGTGGACTATAATGTAGTTAGGATCTGCAGATGGCTTACAGCTCACTCACCTTCTGGCAGAGGTCACTGCCACCACGAAACTGCTTTCAAGATGACATACTTCAAAAGCAGCAACTGCTATAAGGCTCAAAAGCAAGCTCCCTCAGCTGGGTAATGCAAAAGTCCCATGGTAGCACAGGATTTACTGGAAGATAAAGGTGACAAGACCTTTAAGAACATTTTGGAAATGGGCTGGGAGGCTACTGACCTGTCCTTGCCAGATGAAGCATGCAGACACTGCTGCCAAATGCACCTTCAGGGATGAAGCCTCAAAGCCCAAGGACAGTAGTCAGACCATGTAGTCTAAGACTGCAAAGCAGCCTAGAGGAACACCTCAGAAAAATTTTTTCCTTTGAGGTACACGTTTTCCTTGTTGTAGTTTTTCTGGCAATCAGTCAACTCAAACCTTCTCAGAGGTGTAGAGTACCCATACTCAGAGATGCAGAGTTCAGATCTGGGAATATGATCCTGCCCCGGAGAAATCTATACTGCCTCAGGGGAAGGACGACAGGACACCAGATTTTTATTTATTGAATTCTGATGACTGGGTAGGCCCACCAGGGCCCAGAGGTCCCTTTTCAAAGAACATGAGTACCAAGTCTGCCTAGCACAAGTTGGAGCAAGTAAAATTATTGCTGAAGACTCCTTCTCAGTTTCAGAAGCACTCAACAAGAATAGTACTAGACAGAAGGCAGAAAAAACACTCCTATCCACTCAAGAACTAGAACATCCCTGGGACTCTACCCACCAGAGGAAGAGGGGCAATTGTAACAGAACACAAGTAGTAGTCATTTTCTCAGAGGTGAACAGTTTTATCTCTGGTGTACCCCACCTTCTGACCATTAGCCAGCGTGCCTGTTCAGAATCCAGCCAAGACTGTCTTTCCCTAGCAGATGTACTGCCATCAGCTGTACTCTCCAAGGAGTATGCTAGGTTCAGCTCCTCACCGCTTCTGTGCATAGCAGTGAAGACCTTGTTCCTCCCTGCTCGCTTATGTAATACATGGTAGTGGTGCAATCTATCCTGATCTGAACAGGATGACCCTGATGGAGAAAAGGTTTGCACTGCCAAATACACTGCCTGTACTCCAGGTGGTTTGTGCTCCAAGACTCCTGTGGGCTCCACACCCTACTTACAGGGAGGTCTTCCAGGTGGGCACCCTAGCCTAGGAGGGCAGCATCTGTAGTCAGACTGTGGGCATTGCTGGAGGAAGGAACTCCTCTCTGAAATGGTCTTTCACCACTCTAGAGCCCTTAAAACACCTTGTGACACACGCCACCTTAGGGACCACGAGTTTCAGAGGTAGTACTGATATCCATCAGGAATCTTGCACCCAGTACTACTGCAGCAAAAGAGTACATGTGCCCCATAACTTCCCAGAGAAGGAATGCCTTCCCTGGAGAACACCCAATTTGCACCTATAGAGTCCAGGACCTAAACTAGTTCTGGTTGTGACTCTGGGGCATTTATCAGGAAGTCCAGGTTCTCCAGGGCATGCTGTGTGACTTTCCTGATGCTAATCAGTTGTATAAGTATGGAAGGCCACCACCCCATGCCTCCTCTGACTAAGGCACTTTCAACATTCTGGGTGCTCAGGATAGGCCAAAAGGGGACAGTGGCAGTTTCCTACCCTGAATCTGCAAGTGGCCCTCACAGACGTGGCCTCAGAGTCCAGACATCTCAAGGCATGTAGATTTATGCTTGAAGCAGACTGCATACACACAAACTACTTTAGGAGCAAATGGCTTCCCTCCATGACCAAATCAAGCCCCAAATCTGCCTCCTAGGAAAGAAGGCTACTAGCTCTCACACCTCTGTCCATACAGGCACTGTTCTAGTCAGTCTCCTCCTGCATACCACCAGAAGAGTAACAAAGAATGCCCAGTCAGTGCCTTACCAGAAGACATCACTAGACAGCGAGCCTCCTGAGTTAGGGCCCCTACATGGCTAAATAATCCTGTCTCGCCCCTGAAAAGGGACCTCCGGGGCCCAGTGGGCTTACCTGGTCACCAAATTTAAATAAATCTCCCTACACCATCACAAGCCTTGCACACCTTGGACCACTTCAAAAAGCACTCCAGAACTTCCCTCACTCCGCGCTCCCCCACCCGAACACTGCAACTACTAACTTTACCTCCACCTACTGTCCCAACTACAGACATGACTTGACCTAGGTCACAGTGGTAAACGTGAGTCACTCCAGACAGTGCAGAGTAAGATGGGACTTGCACTCATACCAGCCTTTCCCATTGTCCTCCCTCATTTACTCCATTGCCAGCACCTCCTCTCCTTTGCTTAGACTTCACCAGATATACCTGTGGGTGCTCTGTCTTAATCTGTTTGAATTCTTCCAGAGAATGCATTTGCATATTGTTCTATAGAGTACTGCAGAAAGTTGTATTTTGCATATTTTACTATGTTTACCAGACAATGCTTGTTAGCTACAACCCTCCGCCCCGTATGACTAGTCTTCCTCTTCACCTTGTCAGATGAGGAACCTTTGTACATGAGCTTTTAACTCAAGGGGTACTTCGAACAGTTAAATGCATAACAGGAATGTGAAAGTAGGAGTCTCTCGATCCAGTGATCCTGGCCAGTCTCCTTATTGCAGTGATGGAATTACAGAGTCAATGTTACCATCTAGAGCTTTTAAGTGTTCAGCTCTCCTTGTGGGGCAGGAAGTTGTGTGTTTTGCGCGCATGTAACAGCTTTCTCCACTGCGTTTGCTTGTAGCAACTTTACCTCCAACACCAGCAGGAATTTCTATTGGAGCATGAGGGGAGGGATAGATTTTATCATTTTACTAGAACGCAACTAATCCTCTACTTGTCAGTCTTTACTAGTGCAGGTTGTCCATGGCTGGAAGTTAAATATATCCCCACTTTAGCAGGCTATAGTCCATGTGCCAATCTCTCTCAACGTTGTAGACTGTCTGGTGTGATTAGCACCTCATTAAGAGCTGCAGTTGTCTGGCAATTCCAGAATGCGAGCCCACAAAAGGTTCGATGCAAGTAATTATTCCACAGTCAGAACTTCCAGGGTGTGATAAAGGATAGAAGTTAAGTCACTAGCTTCCAGTTCTTACATTAGACGACCAGTGCCCCTCATTTCCTACATTTGAGTGGCTGTATCTAACAGTTCAGTGAAAAATGTGAAGAGGCACACATGATATGCCCTGCAGGTGGTGGGTTTTATCCCAGCCTCACCATAGTTGCTCCCTCTCCTCCAAATCTCTCAGTTCGATACTTTCCCTGGACACCACTGCAGACCACAATGTGAAATAACTATACATAGGCCCATAGCTGCCATTAATGGCAAGTGTAGTGGTCCTCAGCTCTTCTAAATGAACCATGCCAGCTACAATCCATATAGTCCCCACTTATCCTACAACATGTCCCTTCATCCTAAAAGACAAAGCTTTGGAGCATGTATGGTACAAAATCTAAAATGTTAAAGTATTCCTGGGATGCATACATCACCACATATAGAAACAAGAGTAGTATAGGATCACACCTGCGTACTGTTTACCCTGGCCTGATGAAAAGAGGTTTAAAAAAATCTTACTTTTGGGCACAGCATGTTCAAATCAAGAAGTTGTCCAGGTTTTCTGTTTCCCCAAGCCCCTTGTGTTTGTATAGCCCCTCCTAAGTGTGCTCCTGACAAACTTGGCATTATATGAAAACTTCCAGAAATGCCAGTCTTCAGTTGATCACTGGGTGGGGCTGAGAGCGTCTTGGTCGGACTCTTCATTGTCCTGTGGGTGGTGGCGAGTGTGATGAGGTGCAGGATGATGCCAGTTATAGTGTGTGTAGAGCTATGCCTGCTTGAACATTTGCTGCAGTGTTATCCTCCAATTTGGGGTGCAGAAAGAGGGAGAGGCGCAGCCATGGTACAAAACAATACTGGGGGCACACACCGACAGCACTGCAGTCTTATTTGCTGGGGCTGGAAGAAATGTAGGAGCAGGATAAATATGCAATAATCCAGAGTATTTTTGACTTGAATTTTTTCCTGTAGAATGGATCAAAATTTGCCATTACAGTTGTGGGCTAGTGCAACCATCTGCGGCCTAGTGCAAAGAAAAGTTAGGTTGACCCCTGATGAAGGTGAGGTTTGTACGAGACTGCAGTCTTGGAAATTTAAGCTACAAGGTCAGACAGACTATTTCCAGGACTCGCCCATCTGTTAACTCTCACATGCCTGTAAACAGCAGGTCAGCCCCCAGCTGGTGACCCATGCAGACTGTCAGGGGTTCAGTCACGCTTAGGCTTTGGGGCTGGTGCTGCAACGCATACCTAGGACTCCTTCTGCCTCCAGTTCTGAAGTAATGTATGCACAGGGTGGTAACCCTGCCCCCATCTCCCTTCCGTAAGGCCTATGAGTGAGGCCTTTCCTGCTCAATACTGCTCTTGTACTCTTCATACAAGCCTCTAAGAACCTTTTGAGGCGAAATCCACTGCTTTTGTTAATATGTCCCAAGAGGTTTGTGGTTCTGAGCCAACCTTGGGGACACTGCATGTGCCATGTGGAACCGGTACTTGGTGGCATCCATGGCAAGTTTTGCTGTATCCACAGAGCCTATGTTAAGTCACCTGCTTTCTCACTCATTGGCAGGAACTGAACACAAAGGCTTTTCGTGATTGAGCTGTGAAACCATGTATGCTGCCTGCCTTAAAAGGAGGGAAGCCACGTCTACCCAAGCTATCCAGTTTCATGGAATCCTTTTCTAAAGATGGGTGGAAAGGTGGTTACTTGGCCTCATTTCCTTGACAATGCCTTTGGCTGCTATTATTGTAACCTTGTGTCTTTTTTGCAAGTTCCATTGTAATGATCATGTTATATTTTGTACCTTATTGCCTTGATGTGGAACCTTTGTAAAAAAGAGCCCTCTGCTCAAAGGTGGCATCCGAAATACAAATAAATCACAGGAAGTAGTCTGGACCACTCCCTCATGGCAGGGTGGGAGTACAAGTATTCAGTACCCTGCTTGCCCACCTATTTTTCAGTTTTCTTTTCTATGACAGCAGTTGGAGGAGCTAACAGCACTTTGAGGTGTAGTCAGAGGGACAAAGAGGAGCCAAACTCCCGTTTAGGAGAACCATCAGGCTTTACAGGTACTCCCCTCCTCCACAGGCACCAAATTTGGGGCAGGCATATTCATGAAGCTCCCCATAGCCTGGAAAGCCTGAAAGAACTGCCATGCCTTGGTCAGGTCCTGTATTGCAGGCATCTTGTTTTGTCCACTGGCATCGCTTTTCCTTCAGGTGGAAGGGCAGCCACGTTTAGCTAGTTGTTCTTTAGCAAATTCAACACCTGCTCAGAGGCTTTATTTTAGCTGAATTCAGGGCCCCTCCAGACACCCTGATCACTGAACCAATTTTAGCAGCCTTATGCTTCTTACTTTGAGGGCAGGATCCTTCTGAGCCTTTAGATGACATGGTAGACTAAGAAGCCATAAGGTCTAATTTTTCATCATTTTCTTTAGCATTTTAGAATGCTAATACAGAGTTCAAATTGTGATCTGTACCAAGGCACCTCAAACCCAACTCGTAGCAGTCTGCTTTGGCTAAAAGTTGAAACAGATTTTATAATGTTTTCAAGCCTGTAGGTCCTGTCTTTCTGGTCGGTCAGTCAGTTCCTGGGTCACGCCTGAAAACTAATGCACTTACCCAGTCAACAAAACTAAAGTACATAAAATGTCACTGATGACTACTGTTTTGGTTCCCCAACACACCAAAAGATAAACATGTGTTAGTTTCTTTCTAAAAGGGCCACTGTAAAATAAGGCCAATTAGACATTTAGTCAAATATTACCTTGGTTCCCTAAAACCAAAAAAAAAAAACCAGGACCAAGGTAATCAAGAACAGCTACGCAGTTTCTGTTTTGGAACTCTAAGTGGTTCCTGAAAAGCAGGGACCATGCTGCAACAGGAGTTTTTCCAGTTCCTGGGAACCAACGTGGAACCACAGAAACCAGAAGAATATGTATTAAGCCATAAAATACACCTAGAATTATTGAAAACTGAACTATACACCAAAATGATAAACCATAGCCAGATCTGAAGTAGAAGAGACTACTTCAGGCCAAGTGGTTCCTTCAGGCAGAGAAATAAATCTGCTGTTAGAGGGCAGAGGAGAGGTGGCCATGCAGCAGAGCTGTGAATTTCATTCTAAGATTCCACGATTAGCATAAAATCATAGGCTTTGGGGTAGGTCATTCCAGGGTAATGATATGCAGTTAAGCATAATAAAGGAACCCTTAGGCTTGAAAACCCATTCCTTACCTAATACAGGATCCAACACAATTTTTTCAGAACACAAACGCTACAAGCACCGTTAGTGTAAGCTTTATTTGTATGTATAGAAAAAAGTGTTGAAAAGAATCTCTTGGGAAAGTTCTTAAATTAAGTTCCGTTACAGTAGAAAATACAGGAGGTAGAATGCAACACCTAATGACAATTGTAACATGAACGTGCCATTCCAGAGCTCCTGTGGCCATTCCTTTAAAATGTGACAGGACGTGCAGTCACTGTAGAAAACAGAAGTGAACTGTTCCATTTTGAAAGCCCTTAATTTTATTACAGTAGAAAATACAGGAGGTAGAATGTAATTTCATGACACGGAAGATTCATTCTACAGCTCCTGGGGTATACTTGATGGTTTGAAGTTTTAAAAGCTTGACAGACTTAGTTTTCGTCAGCATCTGCCTCAGCCTCCTCCTCCTCTTCAGACTCAGATTCTGTTCAGGGAAAAATAAAATATTACACTGAAGCATCAAAAGCTCATGTCAGACTACTAAGCTAATCAAAACCCATCTGCAGGAAAGTACAGTTACATAGAACTTACCGTAACAGTAGATCTTGAGAAAAGTTCCTTCAGAAGGTCATTACATATAGAACCCGATGCCACTTGGCGTCGGGCTGCCTGACAGAACTTTTCTAGCAATCCCGGCGAGGACCCCCACCAGACATCACGTGACAGACGTCAGCATGGCTGTATGTAGTGGGCAGCCCTCACGCCCGCTCTTCAGTTCTCCCGCTGGAGCCAGGAAGAGGCTTAACAGCAGGAGCAAACAGGATTTGGAGTCCCTGTACAAGAAATAAAATGAGGAGGAAGGAACAATATGACCTACTGAAGAAACCTCTCCAAGATCTACTGTTATGGTAAGTTCCTATGTAACCAACATCTTACTTAGAGAGGGTTCCTTCAGTACGTCATTACATATTAGGACACAGTCCCAAGCAGTCCCTCCAAAGAGACAGAGAAACAAGGGAAGATAACTCCAACAGAAACTGGGAACCAGAATGGACCCAGCCTAGGACAGAAGGCCCTGCAAAACAGCTGAGCCAAAGACAGCTCTCTGCCTGAAGCAAAGTCCAGACTGTAGTGTAGTAAAATTATGTACAGAACTCAAAGTGGCTGTGGCACTAACATCAGACCGTAGAGACGTTCTGCAAAAGCAGAGGAAGCAGCCATGCCCTAGCAGAATGACCTCAATGGGACCGGCAGAGGTTTTCGTACTTTCAGTAACAATACCAAATACCATTTTGAAAGGCACTGCTTGAAACCGCTTTGCCCTTTGATCTGGGGCAAAAGAAACAAAAAGCTGATCGCAGCTATGGAAATTCTTGGTTCAGTGTGTGTAATACCGAAGGATCCGATGGGCGTCCTTGGTGTGCAGGAGTGCTCATCTCTGTTTGAATGGGATGGAAAGTAAACTTGAAGCTCTACTGATTGATTCAGTGTGGCTTTGACTCCACCTTGGGTAAAACTTAGGATTTGTCCGAGAACTGCCTGGTCCTTGTGGAAAATAAGATAAGACTCTTCACAAAAACGGAGCATGAAGCTCCGAAATCCTTCGAGCTGACATTATGGCAACTAAAAATAACGCCTTCCAGGAAAGGAAGCAAATTACAACTCATGGCCGGTTCAAATTTTTGGGGGATGAGCTTCTCCAACACAAAGTTCAAATCCCAAGGTGGAGTTAGGTTGTGGGCGCGCAGGGTTCAGATAGAGATCCCTTTCAGAAAGGTTTGAGACCTTCAACTGGGCCACAGGTTTACCATCCACCAGCTCATGATACACTGTTCTAGCCTCTAGAAGAGCCTGAGCTACCAGAGACCCCAAAGCAAGAAATCACTATGTCTGCAGGTGCCATGCATGAAGATGTAGGGTCCTGAGCCCTGGATGAACAAGGTGACCTTGATCCAGAGTCAAGAGGAGGTGGGTCACTGGAAGTGGAACCGGTGGTTCCCTTGACAGCAGTTGTAACAGCGTGAACTAAATTTGTCTCTGCCAGAGAGGCGATGGAACCATCCTCTCCTTCTCTGCCTGAAGCTCGAGAGGACCCTCTGGGAAACTGAGGGAAGGAGTACCCCCAAAATTTCCCTGTCCAAGAAAGTGCATCGTGCCAGAAAGCACCATGCCCTGGAGCAGTGAGCAAAAACTGGGAAGTTTCTGCGTTGTACTGGAGGCGAAAGGTAGATTTCTTCCAACTGTTTAACCAGGAGTGGCACACTAAGCTGAAAGCTTGTTTACAGGGTGACCTAGGAGCACAGGGAAGTTAAGTGACTTGCTCAGGGTCACACAGCATCAAGTGGAGGCTGTGGGATTTAAACCCAGGTCCCCAGATTTGCAGCTCAGAGCCTTAAACCACTGTGCTATACTGCCTCCCATTTCTGGATGCCCCCATCTTTGGAAGAGAATTCTGCCACTTCCTGATTTAATTCCCATTCCTGAGTTAGGGTCCAAAATCTGCGAGACTTGTCTGAGGCGACATTTTGAACACCTGGAACATTCCACCGCCACTAGGGCCAGATCATGCTGGACTGCCCAGTTCCACACCGCATCACCTCCCTGCGCAGAGGGTATGAGAGAGTTCCTCCTTGTTTGTTGAGGTACCAGACTACAGACATTGTCAGTTTGGACCAGCAGTGATCCCTTGGGAAGGGAGTCTGGAAGGCTTACAAAACTGCCCTCATCTCCAGAACATTGGGTGTGTAAAAGGTGCTTCAAGCTGGACCACAATCCTTCAGCTTGGTGCTCCCATCCCATATTCAATGAGTCTGTAGTTAGGGATGCCAAGGAGTTGGGCTCCTGAAAGGGAGACCAAAAGGTTGCAGGAATCCTCCACCAGAACATTTCTTTCTGAACTACTGAGGACACCAGTACCGGATGGTCCAGGTCATATGCAACTCATGTGGAGCCTCGCCAGAAGAACAGTAGTGATGGAGGATCTCCTGACCGGGATGGTCTTGGACGAAGCCACCCATGACGACCGACTGATCAGGGACTCCACCCTGTCTGGAGGAACAAAAGCTCTGCATTGGACTGTATCCAAAACCACCCCAATGAACTGTAGTCTCTGGGACGGGGTCAGGGATGACTTTGGCAGACTGGGGATTACAGTCAATGTTCCTAAGAGGTCCAGGGTGTAGGACAGCTCCTCCAGTGAGAAGTCCTTGGACGGGGCTGAAATCAGCCAATCGTCCAGATAAGGGAGAACTGTAATACCCCAGTGGCTTAAAAGGCCACCAACACCAGGCACTGCTAAACACCAGGCGTACAGAGGACAGACCAAAAGGGAGTGCACGAAACTGGAAGTGCTCCCTTGGAACTGGAACTACAGGAAATGGCAGTGGCTGGGAAGATCTGGATGTTGCACTGTAAGGCCAGATGGCAGAGGAGCCTCCTTCCCGTGACCCCATCAGGGAGTGCAGGGACTGACCCAGAGGAATGGTCTATGACAGAGGTCCCGCACCATCTTCGCCTGGGTAGCCGCCTGGGGGTAAACAGGCGAGGAAGGAGGGCTTTCTCCCTGGTTCTGTTGGATGACTGGCGGGCGCCGTTGGGCTAACACGAGAACCACGTCTGGGCGGCCGTCAGACAGGCGTCTTACCAGACTGATCCTGGCGGGGAGCCCCGGAAAACTTATCGGCTGGTGCCAGGCAGGTCCCAGAAGACTGGGAGCAGTCTTACCAGCGGCCGGACTGTCCCGGAAGAGCCGGGGGCTGACTTAGTGGCCATAACTGTGCGGCCAGAGAAGCCGGTCCGACTGATCCATGGAAGATTTCAGGCTTGCTGTCCGAAGTTCTTAGGTGGCAGCCTTGCTTGAAGGCCGCAAGGCCTCAGGTTGGTCTGTGGTGCTCCTGCTCCAGAGATTCCTCCTTTGGTGTTTCTTGAAGGAGAAGATTTTTCAGACAGGATTTTCTGATGTGGTCTATCCGCTTCTCTAATGAAGCAAGGCGGACTTTTAAAAGGTGTGCCTCAAAGCCTGCTGCCTCTGCTTTTAGGTGACCTGGTTAAATGTCTGGCACTGAGCAGGAAGAGACAAGATGGTCTGGGCCCAGACAGAAAATGCACTTCAGATGACCGTCCTTATGAGGGGTGGGAGATCTCGTGCCACAGGATGAGCACTTCTTGGAGAAGACATAGCGAGAATTTGAGAAAAGGTAGAAAAAAATCTGACGCAACAACTTACCACGATCGCTACTGGAAGTCTTCTATATGACCGATATGAGGAGACAGCGGAAAGACTGAGGGCAGGCATGGGAACGACCACATATACACAGCCACGCTGATGTCTGTCATGCAACATCGGGTGGGCAGTCCTCTGCCAGGGATTGCTAGAAAATTTACTGCGATCCTGGACGCCACGTGGCGTCAGTGTTATTATGTAATGACCTACTGAAGGAACCTCTTGAAGTAAGGTTTTCAGATTCAGTTATGCAGACTGAAGGGCCAGACTGACTGAGGAGAGAAGAGAAATACCTTCACAAAACAGAAAGGTGCAACAAACAAGTTCTAGCATGTCAGCTTCTGGTAGGCAAGGAACACAGGTATGGCGATTAGATCCGAACTGGTACACCAACAATGAAAACAAATGGCACATTTTCAGACTCACAAATCTTAATATGTTCATCAAAATCAATATTGGTTCAAACAGGTTTCATTTCAGACCTTCCATTACCCATGTAATATGCAGCCATCCAAAAAGTACAGTTAGGCAAGAACTTGCCGTAACAGTGAATCTTCAAGACAAGCTCTTGCAGCAGGTAATACCATTAAGATTGAAGCCGTCAGGACTCACAGAAAACTTGCAGCTGGCAGTCTTCAGCAGAGGACCGCCCCGGCGTTAGCTCGCCCAATATGAATAAAGGGTGGTCCAATGTGGAACAAGGGTGGTCCCCTGGCACCACCCAATTCTCCCGCTGGAGACCGGCTAGAAAAGCTTGAGAACGGCAGGAATTCCCACTGTGGTTTGGTGATGAGATACCAAACAAATACTATCCTGGGGACGTAGAGGTGAGCCTACCTGCTGCAAGAGCTCCACTGAAGATCTACAGTTAGGTAAGTTCTTACTTTATCTGTCAGAGGGTGGAGCTCTTGCAGCAGATACCATTTGGACAGAGTCCCAAGCAGTACCCAAGGATAGGCCCAGGTCTGATAGGGTGGTGGGACATAAGCTGAAACAGCTGCTGATAAATAAATATTTACAAGACAAGGCCCTGCAGGACTGCTAGTCTGAAACCTGCTCTTCGATGCGACACCCATGCTGCAGTGCCTTATGAAGGTGTGGACTGAACTCCACGTGGCAGCAGCACAAATGTCATCTGAAGAGAAGTTCTTGAGGGGCAAGGAAGAGGCTACTGCTCTGGTGGAAAGGCCTCATACAGCACCGAAAGAGGTCTGTTATGGTGCAGATAAAACAAGATGCATTGTACTAGCCAGCGGGCCAATGTCTGCTAGAAACAGAAGCTCCCAGCATTTGTAGCGAATGAGACGAACAACTGGTCCAACTGTCTAGAGGAGTGAGTCCTGTGGAGGAAATACCTCAAAATACGGTGAACATCCAAGGTGTGCAAAAGTGCTTCACCTTGGTTTGTAAACTCTGGATAATAAAGTGGAAGGTTGATGCCCTGGTTAAGGGTCAGCATGGACACCACCTTTGGCATAAATTTAGGGTTCGTAAGAGATTCACTCTGCCCCTGTGAAAAACTAAGGTTTTTTTTTGTACACACTACAGCCTGCAGCTCAGAAACCCTTCAAGAAGAGGTAATGGCTACCATGAGGAGGGTCTTCCATGAGAGGAAGCACAGCTCGCATGAAGCTGCCAGCTCTAAGGGAGGAAGTGAGATCCTCCAGTACAAAAAAAGAAGGTCCCAAGGAGGAACAATGTCCTTCTTGGGAGGCCTAATGTGTAAGACCCCTCGAAAGAAGGTTTTGCAGGCATTAAGCTGTGCCAGAGTTTGGTCTCCTACAGGGTCATGATGGGGAGACTGCTGCACGTATGCCTTTGATGGATGAGTAACTCAATCCTAAGTCCAGAAGGTGATGGAGATACTCTAGCACATGCCTAGTCAGACAACCTAAGTGATTTAGGGCATGGGCACGAGCCCAGAACAGAAGTTTCCATTTCAGAGCATATGTGGCCCTGGTGGAAGGCTTCCTCGGTGCAACCAAAATTTCAGCCACCCTGCTTAACACTCCTAGTCTCTTCCTCTAGGATTGCAGGAGCCATGCATGCAGGTTAAGAGACTGAAGAGCAGGATGGATCAGTGTCTCCTGTTCTTGTGAGAGCACGTGGGTGGAGTGTGGCAACTGAACTGGAGGTTCAGAGAGTTGCTGGAGCAATGGATACCAGATCTGGACGAGGCCACAGTGGATCCACCAGAATCATTTCATTCTGGCTCCTCCGTCTGCAATTTGAGCAGTACTCTGAATAAGGGTAAAGGAGGGAAGGCATACAGGAACTTCCCTGTCAAGAAGAAGGACAACACATCTCGCCAGAAAAAAAAAAAACAGTCTCTGGAACGAGCGAGCAATAATTGTGCAGCTTGGCGTTGCACGGGATGCAAAGAGGGCCAACTCTGGATGGCCCTAACGATCAAGAGATTGTCTGCAACTTGGAGCAGTTCCCACTGTGGTTCTGAAAGGTACAACGATACTGTCTGCAAGAACGTTTCGTCCCTCGGCAGATGAACTGCCATGAGGCATTCTGTGTCCCACTGCCCAGTCCCATACTCTCATGGCCCCTGCAAAGGGGGCGAGGAGTTCCCTCGCTTGCTGGTTGATGTAGAAGACTATTGGTGTACTGCCTGCACCAGGAGAGGACCAAGTGAGAGCTGGTCTCTGAATGCAGCTAACGATTCAACACTGCTCTGATTTCCAGAACACAGAGAGAGCTGAGACAGACCAAGACCCTCGGATCCTGTGATCCCTAAATGAGCCCTCCAACCTGACAGAGAGGCATCTGTGGTTAAAGTCTGAAGAGATCAGGCACTCCTCCTCTAGACTGTCCTGAAGGAGCCACCATTCAGAACACGATGAACCGCCAGAGAGATCCGATTCGGAGATCCAGATAGTCAGATTGGTCCCAATGAACCCCGAGGTGCCATTGAAGGGTCCTCAGAGTCTGCCTAAGGGTATGGTGACAATGGCTGCTCGTGTCCCAACAGCTGCAGGACCACCCGGCAGGGGTCCTCTGAAGCCCGCTGGCCAAACCTCAAAGGCGGTCTACCCTGTCTAGTGTCCAGGATAGCCCGACAATTGCAACCTTTGTGTCCGCTAGGTGCGACGGCCAATTTACAGTAATGCCCAGGGAGGAAAACAGAGCCAGTGCCTCTTAGGGCGATTGGGAGCCCTCCTCCGACTGAGCAAAGAGGAGCCAATTGTCCAGGTAAGGGTAGACAAAGAGGCCTCCTGTGAGAGCTGCTGCTACTACTGCTAAGAATTTGGTGAAACCCTAGGGGCTGAGGAAAGGCTTAGGGTAGAACCCAAAATTGATGGTGCTAGTCTCTGAAGCTGAATCACAGAAACTTTGTGGGATTTCAGGACCTTGATATGCAGTAGGTGTCCTGGATATCTAGGGAGCACAGCCAGTCCCTTGTTGAAGTAGGGAAGAGGCTTGCCAGGGTGACCATTCAAAACCTCTGCTACTTGAGAGGCAGAGCTGGCTTGGATTCAGAATTGGACGAAGGTCTCCAGTTTTCTTGGAAAGGGAAGAATCAGGAGTAATAACCTCTCTGTTCTGGGCCTGTGGGACCCTTTGAATGGCTCTTCTCAGGAGCCGTTGGATCTCCTTCTCGGAGAAGGCTCGATCTCGTGGACAACGGGACATCGGGTGGTGGGTTGTCTGGCGGGACAGAGATGAACTCCATTGTGTACCCTTTCCGAATGGTATCCACAACCCATTGTTCTACAGTGATACTGGGCCATTCGAGCAGGGTAAAGTGCAAACCACCCTATCTTCTTGCTCTGCCTGTTCGCCAAGGGAAGAGGGTGGCAGAGGAGTCAGGCTGAGGGGGTAATGAGGGCCCCGAGCCCCAGGAGTTTTGGGCTGCTTGAGGCTCTAGGAAACCTTGTGGGCAGGCTGCCTGCACCTCTTGAATCCCTTGCGGTGGACTGCTTGCTCCCTGCCCTGGGGTTCTTGAGGCTGGGTTTATACATCGGTGTACATCAGTCACTGCTCTCCCAGACTCCTATAGTTTACCATTTGTTAGACTTCAGGGCCTGACAAACGGAACCCGAAAAGGGGACTCCAGGATGGACTCTGCAAGTCCAGTTGGAAGTCCATGAGCCTGAGCCAAGACTGCAGTCTCAGATTCGGAGGTGGCTGCCCTGGAGGCCATATCTACAGCATCACACGAACACTGGAGAGCGTGTTTGTTCACATTCAGACCTGACTGGGCACACAATAGGATCTCTTGCTTGGAATCAGAGTCAGGCATAGCTTCCACGAGGTCCACAGTGACTGCTGGTATGTGAGCATATGGGCCATAAAGTTAAATGGCCTGATGGCCCCAGTAGCAGAGGAGACGACTTTGCGACCCCAGGAATCAAGTTTCTTAGACTGAGTCGGGAGGTTGGGAACTCAAATGTTTGAGTCGAGATCCTATGGTAGGCAGCTGTGAGGACCAGTGAATTGGCCATGGGCTGTTCTGCCAGGAAAGGATCAGACTTAGGAGGCTTAGAGTCTGTCAGCTTTCCTAGGGACTGACGAAATGGAGGATGAGTCCTCTAGGTCAGGCACGTTACATCCTGGAATGGTTCCACAAATGGTGGGACCACCAAGATTTGGTTCCTTCTTCCCTAGGAACTTGGCCAGGCGTTTACGTTCTGGGTCCAAGTATTCTGTGTCCCACTCATATGGAAAGAATGTGCCACATGATCTGGAGGACCTAGGAGTCCTTGGGTTCCAGAGTGGGGGGTGGGCCTATAGGCAGTGGTGGAAGAACAGTGTCTGGGGGTAGGTATAGGATGTCCCTTTCACAATATTCCACCAAGTGGTGAACAGGTTACCAATTTCTGCCACTGGGACAACCCATGGGGGCCGACGTCTGGTCTGAGGGACGGACGTCAGTTCCTGGAGGCGGGCGCCTGGGGGTTCTGGCCCGACGCTCTCAGTCTGGGACCCGATGTCAGGCCAGCAACCAGCATCTCCTAGTCAGGAGGAGTGTCCAGTCCTCGTCCAGCTACCACCCCTGTGTCTGGCGCTGGGGAGCTGGACGACCAGGTAGGCGATCAGCTAGGTTTGTGCTAGCTAAAGGAGGGCGACCTTAGCTGAGGAGAAGGCGTCCGAGCCGGGCAACCTCCTGCTTACCGGAGGGTTCTTCTGCCCTTTACGCTTCTCTGAAGAGCTAGGCCTGTCTGAAGCCCGCGCAGGCTTTCCTGGGTCGACCCTGAAGATTTGAGAGGTCGATGAGCCAGGGAAGAGTCGTGTCCCACGAGGCAGAGTCCTGGTGTTTGATCTGAAGAGGTGGGAGTGGACTAAGTTGTACAGGATGGTGCGGATGGCTGGGCCGGAACCAAACCAGATCTTACTGGGGACGATGAAGACTGCCTGCTTTGCTGGTGACTTGGGGCAGGATTCAGAACCCACCCAACTGTTATCCTAGTGATGCCGCCCCCAAAAAAAAACCTGGCCTTGGGTGGAGAATCCCTGGCAGGAGGGGATGAGCTGGCCTCTGATCCGCTTCATGGCCGCTTAGTCTTCCGATTAAATTTCGGACAATGTGTGCAGGCATCGGGCTGGTACCAGGCCTAGGCAGAGGAGGCATGCCGCGGGCTGTCTGGCCAGGATCTGCTTTCCGCAGGCACACAGACTCACTGTGGTGGTAAGGGTGATGACACAAAAAGGCGACTGAAGAGAATTCTAAGGAATAAAGACCAATCTAACGTTAGATTGTTGTCGACTGCTAAGAGGTGCGTCTGTGGAGCAGACCTATGCGGGTAGACTGTGGGAAAATAGAGGTGGTGCCAGGGGACTGCCCCTTTATACCACATCTGATGTCGGGCAGAGCCGGCGCCAGGACAGTCCCCTGCCTCAGACTGCTAGTTACAGGTTTTCTGTGGGTTTTGACTTCAATGGCTTCAATCCTAATGGTATTACCTGTTGAAAGAGCTCCACCCTCAAGACAGATCTCAATTTCATTACTGCTTGGGAGGCATCACTGCACTAGACAGTCTATTACAAGTTCCACGAGGAGTGGCTTTAGTTTTCACAAATGGCTGGGAGAAACCCCCCAAAACAACAACAAATCACAGCACCAGTGCAGTACCCAACTCTACTTAGGAAGTTTCAATACTTTCTTCTGCACACTGCTTAGGAAGGGATTGTAAATCCTCATTTCTAGCCAGGTATTAAAAAGAAACATTTTCCATAGAAAAAGGATGGGTATACCAGTACGTGCAGGGAAAAGTAGTGAGTGCGCAGCACCTGCACTCATGACCTTTTCACCACCAACACTGTTCTCCAGTCCACTCATGCATTGATCTAGAGAAGACTCCCCTCAAAAAGAACTTCTCCTACTGTCCCATGTCGGTGTAGCTGGGTTGTTGAGGAATGGGGATGCGTTTAATGCAGGCTACATGTTTCTGATACCCTAATTTATGGCTACCAGATTCATGTTGCAGCACAGTGGGTGAACCAAAAAGCGGGGTATGTTCAGAAGAGGTAGGTGAAGGGACTGGGTGGGCGCATGCATCGCAAGTGTAGATGAAATCAGACCCCCCAATTTTACAAAACCCAAGTACACTGTGTTACCATCAGTTGTCCAACAATTTTACTCTCACCTTCTTCACGTTCTTAAGCCATTCTACAAATTTCTTCATTTGTTCAATAAAGACCTTTTCCTTTTGTAAGGTGGCCATCTTTGTACCATTTTAGAATGGCTTCTTCGCTCAGTACCTCCGCTGTAAGAGAAAAAGCACCATTCTGAAACCCACTGTGGAAATCAAGGGTCAAGAGAAATCATGTGAAGTACTGTAAACAATTAGTAGACATTTTCTCTTAAGAGAACATTTACTAGTCGACCCCCACCCAAGAAGGACCCCCCATCTAATTAGGCTTTTAGCCTATTGTTCTATATAACTTGCCAATATATTTTATACCATATTTCCGTTCATGTGTTAACGCTGGGGCAGCACAGCACCATTTTCACATGCACACCGTGAGCGCTCTGAGCCGCCTCCACTGTATCACTTGCAGCTATAGTTCCCTGGTTCATCCATCTGGAGCCGCGCTGTGCTTGCAAATGGCACTGCACTGCTCCAGCATGTTAGAGCAGAAAACACTTTTTAGGGAGAATGAAGGATGAGATGTGCCAATGTGGTATGGACCCAAGGGCCCCGAACATGGATAAATCCAGAGCCTGATGGCATGCACCTAAAGAACTGGTGGAGGCTCTGGCAGATCTCCTGGCAGGCCCATTTAAAATCTCTGGAGCAGGGATCATGCCCTGGGATCGGGGAACTACGCATGTAATGCCTCTCTCACAGAAGCAGGCTAAGGATGAACCAGGGAACTAGATGCCAGTCAGCCCGACCTCAGTCGTTAAGCTGACAGACCATCTAACAGATGGGTGAGCTTTCTGGAAATAATTTGCTCCAGGATGCAAGGCAGCAAGCATGGTTTGTGCTAGGAGGTCCTGTCAGACTAACCTGACCGATTTTGGCTGGGCCACCAGGACAGTGGACAAGTGGTTAATAATCCTGTATCTAGACAGAAGCAAGGCCTTTGACTCTGTACCTCTACAGGAGACTGGTCAGGAAGCTAGAAGACCTTGGGGTGGGATGGGTCAGAAGCAGACTGCAGGGCAGAAGCCACAAGGTGGTAGTGTGGGATTCTCAAAGCTAGGCTTGTGACCAGTGGGGTCTTTGGCTCGGCTTGGTCCAGTGTGTTCAAGTGACATCGTGAATGGGATCAAGGTTAAGATCTGCCCGTTTGTGGATGACAGAGCTCAGTGGGATGGTGGACACAGGAGGGAGACCTGGCTGGAGCTAGAAGTGGTATGGCATTTGGCAGCTAGGGTTCAACACTGAAGTGTGAAGTTATGCACCTGAGGGTGAAAAACCCAGGGACCAAATATTGGATGGGTGGTGTGCAAGTAAGCAGGTTAGAGGTCACAAGGGCAATCCAGAAGCCATGCCACTGATGTCCTGTATCTGGACTTCAGCAAAGCCTTCAACTCTGTGCCACATGGAAGACTGCTGGGCAAACAGAGGAACCTGGGAGAAACTAGCAGGGTGGGTCAGGAGCTGCCTGCAGCACAGATAGCATAGGGTAATTTAAGGAGAGCCCTCCAAGCAAGACCTGCGACCAGTGAGGTACCCTCAGGGCTCGGTCCGTTATTCAACATCTTTATCAGGGACATAGAAGAATCAAGAGTTAAGTTCAGCCTGTTAGCTGATGAAAAGATCTGTGCAACAGTTGACAGTGAAGGAGGACCTGGCAAAACACGAGCACTGGTCAGGTATATAGCAACTGGGGTTTAACACTAAGTGCAAAGTCATGCACCTGAGCCGAAACCCCAGTACCAGCTACTGGCTAGGGAGATTGCAAGTAAGTATTTCAGAGGAGGAAAAGGACCTATGGGGTGCTAGTCACAGGGGACAGAAAGCTTTCGGTGCAGTGTCGTGAGGGTAGCAGTTATAGCCAACCAAATGCTGGGGTCACATAGCCAGAAGAATCCCTCTAGGAGGGAGGAAGCATCCTGCCACTATATAGATCACTGGAGAGACCACAAGTACTGTGTGCAGTTCTGGTGGCCCTACTTAAAAAGGATAGAAGATTACTGGAAGGGGTGTAGTGCAGGACAAGGAATCCTGGGCCTGGGGAGAAATCCATTAAAGGGACACTGTCAACCCCTCAGGTCTCAAAGTGTCCCATGTTTAAAAATATACACGCTAATTGTTTACATTCTGTACAGACCGCAGATACAGTTGGTTGCTTGATTCAGATTCTTTAAGAGTGAAAAAGAGACTGCTCACCATATTGGTGTTACCACACGAAACAGCTTTGTTTACATGATCAGCTCCACTGCATCTTCCCTGGACTTAGAACACCATGAACACAGTCTAGCAACTCAGGATGCAGTGGTAGTATAACAGACTGTAGCATCATGAGTGACTGCACTGTTTAGGAGTGTTTCTAATGTTCAGAAACTATGCAGTAAAAACAGATCCAGGATTTGAAACAAAACCAGACTGGTTATAGCTATACATTACCATGCATTACAGTTCAAAGCAAGGAGGCAGATATAACCACCAGCAACAATTTAGTTTAGAAGTGGCAAGTAATCATAAGATGTGGGTTTTTAACTAGAAATGATGTAAAGACCAGTGTCTCAATATTGAGGAGCTTAACTGCATTCCCTGGAAGATTTTTTTTTGGGGAAGAGAAGAGAGAAGACAGACCTTCAAATACTTAAGGGACAGGAAATCACTGCCAACTGGCAGTTAATGTTCCCGTTTACAGCAATGAAATTACACCTCCAAATGATCCATATTTAACTGTACCGAACAAACATGGCTATGAATAACTGCTTGACAGCTTTCTTTTTAGGGACAAACATGCTGCCCAGTTCTTTTCATGGAACCAGGAGTTAACAAGTCATGGTTTATGTACAGAATGCCATTTAAGCAACTGACCTATCAGAATCATGCTCAGCATTCCATGCACAAACTGGCAGTTAAAAACTCCAGACTACTAGTTCCATGAAGAGAACGGACAGAATATTGCCCGTAGAACAAAACACTATGCAAACTATTGTTTTCATGTCAGTTTTATTCAGGAACAGTTAAAGAATAATTTAGGGTCTATCAGTTTTAAGAACTTTATAAACACCTGCTAGTTAAAATGATTTCCTGTCCCCTTTAAAAAGCATAACAAAACAGTCAGTACAGAGGGCTTGTTCAGCTTAAGGGAGGGAGGGCCATGAGCAGACAGTCTAAAATCGAGGGGGACGATTCAAGCAGGAAATTAAACTTTTCACAAAGGGTGGTGGCAGGGTGGAACAAGCTACCGGAAGAAGCTATCTCACTGAAGACTGGGCAGTTTAAAAGAGGTGTGGAGGGTCAAAGGAAAGGTCAGCAAAGAAGGGAGGCTAGGGAGGCCAAAGGTGACAGGCAAGGATGGGAGGTGCTGGGGCTGCTACAGTAATGCTATATTGTAAGCTCGCATTCAGGCAGACTTAGACCTCTGGGTCTTTTCTCCTGGAATTTTTGTATGAAGAGGACCCGGTCTAATTAATTATCACAAGTGGCCTGAAACACCAGGACGCTGCAGCCAAATCAAATCAGATGCTGGGCTGCATTGCCTGGGGAAGTACTAGCAGGAAGGTGGTCATTCTGCTGCTGTATAGGTTTTGAGTGAGACCACACCTAGAGTACAGTGTACAATATTGGTGCCCTCATCTTGCTGGGAGGGGCTCCTCTATAAACAGTGGGAACTGCATACTGGGCAGACTATATAAGAGTCCTTCTGGGAGTGGGGTAACAGTAGCAAGTGTTTTCTTTTAAGGAATCATTACCTTTATACAAGAGCACCACTATCTTCTGGAACGCTTTCATAAAATGAATGTTGTCATAACAGTACTCCTGAATTTTCAGCAACAGAGTCAGTTCAGACTGACCTTGAGAAGTAAAAGCAGCAAGAAGAGGGCTGTTTTGCTGTAACAAAAATATACAGATTATACCACTATCAAAGTGTCTCCCACCTTTTGCATCTTACTTTCCCCTCTCAGGAAGTACATGGTTTAGTGAATTTCATCCAGGCAAATCCTGAAGGATGGGACACTAGTCAAGCAACAAGTCTGATGTAACCAACTCTGAACTGCATCACAGCAGTACAACACGTGGCGCAGTTTAACGTTTGTATGTCAAGCATCATTGTCCAGACCACATAGAAGTCAGTGGGGAGCCATGCAACACTGGGACAGGAGACAGCCGACAACGTAAAGTTTTACACCCAATGGTGCTCTATAACTCACTTTTCTCCATCTAGGCAGTTTCACCCACTGGGGTCCCACAAATTGTGCAACAGAAGTGGGTACCAGGGCTCTGCTGGGAAACGAAGACATCCCATGCAGAAGATACTTATTGGGGCAATGAACCTACAGTGACAACTGTTCTCATTCATTTACTGTCAGCGCTTCAGTGTGACATTTACCCCTCCCCAATGGTCTTTACAGCACTGCAACACCAGCAGTGCAAACCCAACTACAAGGACTAACTGACCTTAAGTCACATAACCCCCAAAAGAAGTTACCACCCCCAAACATCTGCTATTGCATTTCTGTTTTGCTAATTAGAAGATTCACAAGCAGACAGTACTAGGAGTTCATGTGTAGAACAGCACCCTACCCATTCTGTCCTTCCTAGACAACTGCAACCTGACAGACATTAGCAGCTACAGAGAATCTTCTGTGGCTAACTCATGACACGTTAGCAGGGCCTGCAATGACACCGAGTGAGGCAACATGCTGATGTAGTGGGAGAAAAAAAACTGTCTTTTGGGTGGAGCACTGCATTTCACATTACCCCCAGCACCAGGAGTTAGACATACACCCAAATTGAATCCCACCTCTGTCTTGGCAATCACACGCCACCTCTGGCACCAGTCTTCATGGGGTGCAAATGGCATTCTGCCCTGGTGGGGCACACTGGAGTCAGACTCCTCTAGTCCACAAAGTTGTGGAGGGGCCTTGAGTGTGCCAGTTTCATGCTGCCAAGCTCCTGTGTTTCCTTGCTTTCCATTTCCCCAGCTCCACGCCTGCATTCCAGAGTCAGGCTACCCTCCTCAACTTCCTCTGTCTGCAGTCACCTGTGGCCACCAAGGTGGAAGTACTGCAGCAGAGAATATTGCCCAGCCTACTCAGAGCATCCTGTGGGACAGATCCCTCCCCTAGGCTTGTTCCTTAACTAGGACACTGGCATGAACAGTATCCTTACCACTGCCCCAATGGACTGGCCAGGTGCTGAAGTCCTAATCCCAGCTCAGCAGTCACTGCCACATTAAACAGGACTGCCATCAAAAGCAGGGTATTGGGGCTTTCTGTGCCCAAAGGAATCTTCAATTCACGTAGCCCAAGGAACAAAGACCCCAATTTCTTCTAGGTAACATGGTAATAAAGCAACAAACTGACATTCAGTATTCACCTCCACATACTGGCCAGATGGCTGTCACAGGGTCAGACCGAGGAATCCAGATCATGTTTATGTTGGCTGCTGGTTCTCCCAGCCCCTACAACACAGTGGGGGCCCCCAACCCCCGGAACAAACTCCCTGTCCTAGCTGCAGGGGTCTCCAATGAAGCAGAACCCTCCACCAGCCCTCCTCATCAGTGAGGCACGGCCGCATGGAGACATTCTTGGCCAGACCCCTGACACGATGGCAGAGAGTTCCTGAGCCAAAGTCTTTTGCACAACAATGTATCAGGTGTCCTTCAATATGAAAGCCAATAAAAAGTGCTACAGGGTCAAAACAATCACCGCTTGTAGCAAGTCAACTACACACCAACCAAATGGCACATAAAGGTACAGCAGCAGGGATGATTTAAGGTGCAATGTGCCAAAAAGAATGTTTCACCACTTTGGGGTGCTCTACCCTTCCTCGAGGAGCTGTTGTACATTCAGTAAGATCACGGACACGGTCTCATCCTTTTCTGCCCCGCAATCCAACATAAAGATTTTAATCCTAACAGGCAGTGTCACAGTGAGATTTTAACTGCACCTTAATAAAAACACTGCTACCATACGCCTGCTTTGCATAGTCTAGTTGTCAGCCCTTAATTTAAGTGTGTAATGTTTTGCTGATGCCAAGTATGAATGCTTTTGTGTTGACTGGATCCTCTGTGGAGTCATCCAACACTTGTTAGTTGATCTGCTCAGCAACTGGCAATGAGGCAAAAGCCACATGTGGCAGTGTTAGGTTACACCTCAGCTGCTGTGACTAATTTTCTAGCAACAGCTAACGCTTTTCTCCGCTTTTCTTCCACCTCCTCCCAAGGTTGGTCGCCTAACATAGCTCTTTACTATCCCTACTAAACTTCCTACTAGTTCTCTTCTCATTCTTTTTCCATTTCCATTCATCCACTTCCTGAGGGGTGTTGTGCAAAGTGCATTGTGTGTACAAAACACATGAAGGCTATTTTAAATAGGAATGAACACAGTAAATCTTTTAAAAAGATTCAAAAGTCATAAATTTCATGATTAATACCTTTAGGATTTCTTATAACTATTTTCTTAAGTTCACACTATAAACCTGTTATTGTAGAAGGTTATAAAAAGTACTTATTGACTATTTCTGATCCACAGTGACTATCTATGGAGATATACACTGTACTTTGAACCAGGAAGTCCCTGAAACAACCCCCACTTTGGTTCTGAAACATTTCCAGACATGTATATGGAAAGGGCTTAGTCGGGAGACCCCACCAAAGATAAAAACCTCTCACTGAGTTGACTTCAGTTCAGTCCAGTGGGGCTCAGCCCTGACAGAGGAGAGGTTCTACTGCTACTGTAGCCAAGCTGTTGAATGCAGATGAGAAGGGTCTTAGGCGCCCAAGATCCAGGGCTGTATTATGGGAGAAACCACTAATGTCCAGTAGTGATCTTCTTTGCAATTTTTTTGTTTTATTTATTAATTTTTGAACCTTTGAAAATAAATCACCTCGGGCTGTAAACCTGTGAATTTGGCTTGCCTGAAGTTTATTCCCCATGCTGTGACGACACACACTAAAGAATAAGGCAGATAAATGCTTCTGCCTCACAATTTTACCTTTAAGTGCTTAATAGCCTGCTCCGTTACCAGCTCTTCCTTTTTGTTCCATTCTACAGTACTCATCACACTGGACCATAAGATACTGATTACCATCTGCTCAGAGATGTTGTTTTTCTTCATCTCCTCTTTAATGTAGGTAATTATCTTTAAAAACAAAATTAAAATGGTCATTAAACATACTGTGAATATCTCGAGTATGATGCCAATGTTGTAGTTGCTTGGTCCGTTTAACTGCCATGCAAATTCACACCTAATACAATCTCCAGCCTATTACAAGGGGCAGAGATGCCCATCTAAGTTGGCTGGTGGACATGAAATTTTGGAATTACACTTCCAAACAGATCGGAAGTTACTGTTCCTGTAGGGTTCAAGCCAACTATGATGTAATGTAGTGGTGCTGAATGGCTGCCACCCCAGAGGTGGTGGTTATGTTCTGGGTGGAATTGTGTTGATTTACATCTTAGTTTACCAAGGTAAGAAACTAAAGGTAAAGTGTTGTGGAGCAATCGCCTCAGGACATTTTTCAGCACCCAATGACAGCCACACCTCAGATGTTTGTCAATTTCATCTATTAAGACAGATCTATTCCGTTTCAGCATTTGCTTTTATCCCTCCTTGAGTGTAGCCTTCACAGCTAGAGCTTCACAGCTGGGCTGAAGCTCTGTAAGAAGCATCCATAACACCAGAGTCTCATTCTCTTCTTAATGTTCCAAATGAAGCTACACAAGCCACCATCATTCAACTACCCAGTCACAGTCATTCAACTAAACTGGTTTACTAGTAGCTGGCCAACGAAATAGTTGGCTTACATACTGGCAAGTACCCAATTTCATTTTAGATAGAAACGTAGAAACAGACTTTGACGGCAGATAAGGACCACTAGGCTCATCTAGTCTGCTCATTTCCTACCTACAGGATAGGCCGCAGATCCTAGTTAACCAACAACTATTTCTTCCTACCCCCACAAGAATTGCCTTATGTCTGTCCCATGCATTCAAGATTAATGATTTTGTCCTGTAGCACGATACCAGATTTTTTTTCTCATGCTTGAAGGAAGGCTAATTTAAAAGCAGCAGAGTTTGTGTGCAACTGCCAACAGTAGCAGAGACAGCTTTTTCTAAAAGTTGCTTCAAAATGCCTCTCATTGTTTACAGGCATGCCATTTGCACATCTAGTGGTGTAGCAACGCACGCTGCACTATCAGTTGCATGAGGGGAGGCACTCTGCGTGGTCAGCATCTCCCGAGATAAGGGAAAATGGTGATCTTGCTTTGGTTTTGCAAATAAACTCATTTCCTACTTTTACTTTATTCTCCTTATTCAACATACAGGAAAAGACTGCACATCAGTTCTTCGCCTCCTGTGACTGGCAGTGCACTGCAGTGCTTAAGTTACTAGAGGATGTCAAATGGTATACTTGTACATCGCTTAGTACATGCACTTTGAAGCACTTTTGAAATAACTCTGCTTTTAACATAGCCAAAGAGATCTCTTAAACATGCCAGTCTGTCAATTTTATATTTTAATCACTGTGTAAGAGTAGCACCACACCAATTTTGTGCCCTTATACACCACTGTAAAGTGACAGGGACTCTGAAGCCATGGCTTCACCTCTGTGTAGATCAAAATTCTGTTTCCTTGCTGTCTCAGTGGCACAGAGAGCTGAAGCATGCCTTCTGCCACGCCTGTGACCAGTGTTCAGTGCGACGGGTTGGCAGGGATTGGCTAGGAGGGAGAGGACTGAGCATCAACATCTCTGTTCTCCCAGAAAGGGTGTACTGGCGTTCTGCTGAATGACTGCACCCAGGTGGACGCCTGAGAAAGAACCCACCCAGGGAACACCCAATCAGCCCACCATCCAGAGAGTATAATAGAGCACTTAGTTGAAACGAAGATCCCGACTCCCAAATCATGACTATCAGAGGCAGATTATACCAAGCCATTCTGTTCACCTTCGAGTGGCAACTGGGCAGGGCTGTACACAAAATTATCACTTCAGCAAGGCCTCTGCCACTGTTGCCCATGACAAGCTTCTGGGCAAAGTACACCAATATAGTATGCAAGGGACATTTTCACAGTGGACTGCCAAATAGCTCGGGGTAGAAACTGAAGACTGAGGGTGATGGAACTACTTCATGCTGCGTGATACCTGCAGCCTCCCTCAGGGACTGACCAGACTGGAGGCACAAACTAATTGTGAAGGTTATGAATATTCTTTTTAATCCTGCTCACATTTGCACTCATGCTTGAAGCAGCACGTTTCTGGTGCAAGTTAAGTGCCAAAAGGACTTGTTACACTGCCCCAGTATTTTGCTCCAGCACAAAGCAAAAGACTAGCAAACAAGACTGGACCTACAGTACACTGAAGCTCCTTTTGCAGCAGTAGAGGATTCAAAGGGCATGGAGTGAAGCATGACAAGCAGTGTGCAGTCACCGTCAGGACAAGCAGAACAGAATACATCAAAAAGGAGGGGAAGAGCAGACCATCTTAGTAATAAACCTCAACCCCACCCCTCAAGAAAAGGTTTCTTTTCCCTTCCTAAGCCTAGAGTGTCAGTCCTGTCAATGAAGCAGTCGGCAAGGAGATTCTCTTTTAAGTTCCACCGTCCGTGTAGAATCACTGGTCTGACTTTACAAATGGCAAAATCCCAGAACATGGCT
This sequence comes from Neoceratodus forsteri, assembly GCA_016271365.2. NCBI lineage: Eukaryota > Metazoa > Chordata > Ceratodontiformes > Ceratodontidae > Neoceratodus > Neoceratodus forsteri. Next base: position 45,408,200 of record CM028132.1, on the reverse strand, counting down.
GCTTACACACATAGAAACAGACTTGGACGGCAGATAAAGACTGCTTGGCCCACTCAGTCTGCCCATTTCTATACCTATTGGATAAGCTACAGATCCTAGTTAAACTATCTTAATCAGTGACACTGCAGATGAACTGAGGGTAGGTTTGTCAGTTTGCAGATGACACCAAGATCTGCAAGAGAGATGATCCAGATAGGGTGGGCAGAATGAGAAGAGCACTGGATAAACTAGCAAAAATGGTCAGAAGAGTGGCAACTGGGGTTTAATGCAAAGAAGTGCAAAATCATGCACATAGGGAAAAGAAACCCTGAAGCCACCTACAGGCTGGGAAGGAGATGCTGGCAGTCACAAGGGAAGAAAGACTTTGGCATCATCATCACGATAACCAAAATCATCCAAGACTACCACTAAAGTAGTAGATAAGGCTAGGGGATGTTAGGGTGCATTAGTAGGGTATTACAAGTTGGAAGAGGAGGTAATCCTCTTTACAAGACACTAGTTAGATGTTATCTGAAGTACTGCGCAGTACTAAAGGCCACACCTTCTCAAGGACATTAACCAAATTGAGGCAGTCCAGAGAAGAGCAACCAAAATGGTGCAGGAACTGCATCAGAAAACATAAAAGAGGACAGATCAGAGCTCAATATGTATACCCTAGAGCAAAGGAGGAAGAGAGGTGATATGATCGAAACATTCAAACACCTTAAGGGCATTAATAAGGTGAAAAGAGTCCAACATGTTTCAATATAAGAAAAATAGCAGGACAAGAGGACACAGCATGAAATTAGAGGAGGCCGATTAAGGGTAATGTGAGGAAGTTCTTCACAGAAAAGGAGGTGGATGCATGGAATGGCCTACCAAAGTGGTGGATATGAATACAGTGCAGGGCTTCAAACAGGCATGGGATAGGCATGGGGAGCAATAGAGGCAGTATGAATAGATAGGCCATTGACAGAGCAAAGACCGATGACACATTTATAAGGTGGAAAAGAAATTGGCAGACTGGATGGGCCTTGCGGTCCTTATCTGCCGTCAACTTCTATGTTTCTAAACAGCCTACTTCCTTCTACCACCACTAGAATTGCTTTATGTCTGTCCCATGCATTCTGAATGCCCTCATTTGACCAATGACCTCTTCTGGAAGGCTGCTCCATGTGTCCACCACCCTCTCAGAGAAAAAATGTTGCTCCTGGAGCTGTGGTCCCACCCAAATCTTCAAATTGTGCCTTCCCTGTTTGCACATACCTTTTCTGAAAGATGCTACCCTCTTGGACTTTGTCGAGTCCTTGAGGTACTTGAAAGTTTCTATCATATCCCCCTCTCCTCAAGGGTATTAAGCTCCTTTAGTTTCTTTGTATGGTTTCTGTGCAGACCCTGCACCATTTTAGTTGCCCTCCTCTGAATGCCTCCATCCTGTCCATGTCTGTGAGGAGATGGGGTCTCCAAAAGTGCACGTAGTACTCTAGATGTTTCCTACTGGTGATGCCTCTTCCTATGTATCTCAGTATACCCTAGCCCTCCTTACTGCTTTCTCACATTGCTTGCCTACCTTTAGGTCATCTGATAAGACTACCTCCAGGTCCTTTTCATTTGTGTTAGTACCTCACCAGTAGTATTAAAAACATGGAATTCAGCATTTTATGCAAAAGCAAGTAATCAACCTTACCATGCACTTGCAGTAAACTGGATAAAATGTGAACAATCCCAGCTGGCAATTCCTGAAATTTCAAATACTGAAAATGGAATCCAACCACATTCACAGTATTAGTTATCCCACACAAGTGTCTGTCGGCACACTGATCGAAACTGCTAGATGTCATACTAGGTGGGCAAACCCCACCAATCTAAAGTAGGCCTAGGGAAGATTGTGTACGAAGTTTTGTTTCCAGCAAACATTTCATGCTTTCCATTACAGCAAACTTACATCTTTGAAAGGCTCCCCACGCAACACTTGTTCCTGAATCTCTTTCTGCAACTCCTTCCGAGCACCAATACACACTTGGTTGCGGACATACTCAGATAATTCCTTCAACCCTGCATCAGTGAAGTATTTCTCAAACTGCTCAACACTTTGTTTGTTGGCAGGAATAATTCCTGTATAGGGGAGAAATACACATTTGTCTTATTACACAATTTCTAACTTTTTTTTTTTTTATATAAAGACTGCAACAGCCTGTTGATCTACATTTCAGGCCAATCTAAACAGATTTTGCCAGCAGAACAGGACCATCTGGCTTGGCCGCTCTCTAACCTGCCCCCCAAAAAAAATTTTTTGTTCTGCCAAGTAGTTTTCCCTGTGCCTGTGCCACACATGCCTGAAGCTTCCTAGAATATCTGCTGCACAGGACAAGCGTCTGAATATTTAGTCAAACCACTTAACTAGCAGTACCAAAATGAGCTGAAGTTTTTTGTTTAGTAGTCTACTCAGCTTTCCATCAGATAGTATTCAGTGTGATGTGAAGAGCAGTACTTCACCTCCTAGCTGGCAAAAGGGAAATGGCCAGCCCGTGGCGCAGAAGGCTGAGGTGCTAGATACCACACTTCAACCACAACGACAACCCAGGTTCGGGAACTGACTCTGGCTGGCAGGGGAAGAGGAGGACTGCTCCCTCCTGGGGTGGGAGCCTCGCCTGTAGTAGCCCCCAGTGGAGACCAGGAGTACTACAAGCAGTGCAGGAGGGACAACTAGAAAAGTGGAAAAACTACTTCAGCGGCCGCCAGCTTCCGTGCTCTACGCTGCGCAACCTCTGAGAGCCTACTCCTTCACAGCAGCACCCTGTATCAGTAAAAGTGCACTGGGCTTCCCTGCCCCTGGTGCCTTCCCTGGAGGAGGGACCTGCCCGTGAAGGGATACACTGGGACACCCAGGAGTTTGCTGCAGATTTGTGGTAGGAGAGAGCTCGGAAGAAGATAGCTGGGGCAGTAGCAGCACTAGGAAGCCCGAAGGAGAGGGGTGTGTCAGAGGAGGCAAGAGGAAATGGATTCCTTCTGTTCAACAAGTTAAGAGAATTATAGAGATAACAGGAGGAGTCCCAGGAAAGGGTGAGCTCCTTGGACACAGGCCCTCCAAGAGGGGCATGTCTATCCCAGATAGATTCTGACGTTGAATCAGACTGCCTCAGTGTCAATAACAGACAGAAGACCAGTGATAGTTAGTGGTCACTAAGCAGGAATTCAGGTTAAAGATCTCAACCCCTTACAGAGCAGCCGACGCCTTCAGGACGCTTAAACAAAAAAAAAAAAAAAACATTTAAACAGTTCAGCTTGTATTTTACATTACTTCTATATTCCTTTCTCTCATTATTTACTATGAGGTAATTTGCATGAAAACAGGATCTTTGGTAGGGAGAAAGGATTAAATTAACTCTTCAGGAGCAGAGGTCATGATGCCCTGCTTATGACACGAGTTACTCTCACGGCAACAAACTGATGTCGCAGACTGTTAGGACCTGAAGTAGGAGTAAGCTACAGGTACAGATAAACCAAGAGAAATCTAAAACTCACACTCATTTACTACTGAGTACATTTGCATAATATATAGAATACACATGGAATGCAAGCTGAATTATACCCAATTATTAGGTTTTCAAGGTTTTCTTTGAGGTGTCAGCAGCTCTTTAACGAACGGGTATGTGACTTGGCTACAGATTGAGGAAACATAGCTGGATGTGGCTGCTATGTTGCCAAATCAGCTGTGGACTGTACCCCCAAGAACTGCTACAGTTTCAGGTCTGGACCAAGAAAGTAAACTTCGCCTCCTCCTCTTGAACACCTGGAGAATACAGAATCAGATGATGGCAGAAAAAGACCAGAGGTGCATTCAGTCTGCCCATATTCCCTATAATCCATGAAACCTTCCCTGGCACTTGCTGTTCATCCAGGGTACCCACCCTCCCTGTCCTATTCCCATTCTCCTCCCTGGTCTCGTCATCCCAGGCAACCACTATTCACTTCATTCGATACCATGCCTGCTTGAACCCCTGGACTGTTTGCATCCACCACCTCAGCCTGACTGTTTCAAGGTTTCAGCACCTTTCCGTTAAGTACTTCCTCAGTTCCTCCCTCCTATTCCTCACTCATGACCACATTGACCCGCGAGTTGGTATTCGAGATAAACAATTCCCCAGTTTACCTTGCCAATTCCTTTAAGAGCACCTTTCCCCATATTTGCAGCCCTTTATTTAAATCAAATAGGAAATCCCATATCTACAGAGTTCCTCCGTGTACTTTAAAAATTATCCGCTTTGCCCCTCATGGAAAGGGCGCGCATCTCCCCCAAGGGTTAGCCACTCGATCCTCCTTCCTGACTGACTCACGCTGATCCCTCGCTTCTCGTTTGTCATGTCAGTATAGGACCAGCACAGGACAGCATCAATGCAAGTCCATTGAGCTGAATTTTAAAGTTTCAATATTTATATCGGACTTTTGGTACAAGTGGAAGACTTAAAACAACAAGGTTCTTGTTACTTTAATAGTCTTCCATTTGTACCAAAGGTCCGATATAAATACCAAAACTTCTTAAAATTTGGCTCAATACACTGCATTGATGCTGGTTCTACTGACATCACAAAACAGAAGTGCAGGGATGGCATAGGCAATCAGGAAACTATCAGGAAGTGGAAGGACTCCAGCAGGTAGCCACTTAGGGGTGAATGAGATCCCTTCTGTGAGGGGCAAAGCGGATAATTTTAAAAGTGCTACAGAGGAACTCCGCTGCAGGCAAGGGTGCCTCCTATTAATTCTCTCACGACAAGGAAAGGTGCTCTTAAGGAACTTGAAGGTCTCCCATCACATCTCCCCTCCCTTCTGGTTTCCAGTTAGTACGTATTTAGTGACTAGAGGTGCTCCTCATAATATCTGCCCTGCTGGCCCGAATCATTTGTGTTAGGTTTCCAACCTATCTTGGTCTTTTCTGACGAGGATTCCAGAACTGGACAATACTCCAGGCAAGAAGTCTCACCACATCCATCCAGTACTCCGATCTCTCCCCAAAAAGTGCATTACCTTGCACCTTTGGCATTGAATTTTTAACTGCAGACCTCTGATCACCCATCCAGTTTTTGTACCCCTGCATATCCCTTCTTCCTCATCACTATCCACCCTCCAACATAGTTGTGTCATTCAGAAGAGAACCTGCCCTGGCTTCTCTCACCACCGTCACTAATGAACATGTTGAAGAGGACTGGACCCAGGACAGATCCCTGTGGAACCCACTTTATTTTAACCTCCCAATCAACCTCCCTTTCCTCAGATTTTAACCCTGTGGATCAGCACCACCACCACCACCTGCCCTCCCTCTAGCCAGCTACCCACCCAGTTCACTAGTTTTAGCTGGACACAGGTCTTCCATCTTTCTGAGCAACCTTTTGTGCAGTACCACATCCTTGCTAAAATCAAAGTACAGAAGATCCAGTGTTCCCTCCCAATCAGACAAGACCTTCCTGCCACAAAACCATGTTTACCATCCTGGAGCCTGTTGCTCTCTAGGTAATCCACGAGGTCCTCAGATTAGCAATTCCATCAGCTTCCCACACTGGAGGTCAGACTGACAAGCCAGTAGTTCCCTGGTTGCTCCCATCACCCCCTATGAAGCGGTACATCTGCCATTCTCCAACACCTTGGAACTTTCCCGGACCTGTGAGATGTTGAGCAGCCCAGCCAGTTCTGCAAATTCCCCAAATAGTCTCTGATGGAACCCATCTGGTCCTGGGAAACTTATCTTAAAGGCTGCAAACCCCTCCAGGACCCTCTCGCTAGAGAGCATTGGCCGCCTCAATTCCGTGACTCCCTTAGCTGCCACTTTGATGTTGCTTTCCCTGCATGGACCTGCAGTCTCTTCCTTAGTGAATACTGAGCTAACGTAGTCACAGGACAGTGACGTTATACTCATTCTCCACCATTTCCCTACTCCCAACCCAACTAGCCATGTGGCCGGGCCCCTTTTTCTTAACACTTGTAGATCTCAATATAAACATTTTTTTTTTAAATTTTCCATTCGACCCCTTCTGCGATAAGGACAGGATGCCGTCACCTCCGACAACCCTCTTTGCCTCCCATTTTTCTGTAGATAATCCTCTCTGTCCTTGCATTTGTAAGATCTTTTTGACCCTAACCGCTTCCTGACCCTAGCCGAAAACCAGTGTTTTTCTAAGATACTGTTCTTATGCTTGCCTTTGATACCTCAAGGATGGTTCCTTCATTATCCCCATCTCTCTTCTAGCCCTCCTTATGTCCTCCACCCTAGAGTTAGATTGTGGGTTGCCAGCCCTGAGGCCAATTCAAACTGCACCAAGTTGTGGTCACTGTTCTCTAGCGGCTCCCCTACTCCCAAAGCACCCACCATCTCAGAATTTGTGAGCACCACATCAAGGACTGCATTCTGTTAATGTCAGACTACTGCACTCTGCCACTGGGACCTCCCAAATAGACATCTGTCAGGTTCAGGTCACCCACCACTACTTTTGCTGGTATATGGTAGGGAGCGTTTTCAGACTTGTGAATTTGCTTATGATGTCTGTTACTGCATTTACATTTGTATTTGCACAATGTATTGAGCACTTTGTGCCTCATTTCTTGAGCACCCTGTAGATCTGAATGTATAAAATAATCTTGTATAGTCCACAAGAGTTTTGTATTGGGTGTTTAAGAGGGTCTCCATGCCCATTCCCCAGACCTGCTCACCTTTCTCATTGGAATAAACATACTTTCCCTTTTGCTGCCCTCTTAAGTTCCTTAAGTTCTCTGTTCCTTCCCCTTGCTCTGGAGGCCTACAGATCACCTCCCAAGTACATTTCCTGCCAGAGAGTGCTGTGAGCTGCACTCATACCCGACAGCCTCCCACTGCTGCCCAATACTCCCTCTTCAATGCCCTTGACAAAAGGGCACCCCCAACCAGTGGCCTAGCCTCCTGAACAGTGAACACCCAGGAGAGTCATCTCCCAGTTATTTTATCTAGGGCCCACATTTACGTGACAGCGACCAGATCCAGTGTCTGCCATCAGCGCCTGGAGCTTGCAGAGTTTTCTGCCTAGGCTCCTGGCATTAAGGCATACCCTCCTCCATCTCCTCTGCCACAGTCTTGTTTTAGCACATTCTTCCTCCTCGTTTGTACTTCTACCTTTTACTTACCTCCTCACTAGTATTCCTCCCCTTGGTCCTCTAAACCCTACTGCATTCCCTGTACCCTCTTTGCAGTTACTGTCCCTAGATGTGGGAGTGGGGGATCTCAAGAACTCTTCTGATCACCATCCACCATGGATCCCCTAGACTCCAAACTCCTGCAGTCAGTTTAAACATCCGGTGTAGACGCCAAACTTCTGCCTTAGTGCTTCAGACCCCTCTCTTGCCAGGTGAAGTCCCATCTCCTTGGTCTCCTGTCCAGAAGTCCCTGTCCTCACCAGTGGTACCCCTGACCCGGCACCACCCTTAAGCCAACCGTTACTTCATTCCTCTCAACTCTGTCCTGCCTCCCTCCCCACACAGGAGAACCTCAGAAAAGGCCAGGTGAGAGAGTTGCTGCCAATCTGTGTCCCAGTCTCTGGAAGTTCCGCTTACTGTCACCAACTGGCCAGATCACTGGTACCCAGGTGTACCAGCACCCCCAGCGCCTACTCCCCGCCATCCTCCCTATTCTGTCTAAATGCCTAATGACTGAAGCTCAAGGCAGGCATCAGACCAACCCCATCCCATCAGACCCCTCCCTTATCAAGTCCCAGACCACTGGGACTTTGCTTTAAATGTGATGGCCTGCCCTTTCCCATCAATTGATCTAGAGTCCAGTTCTCTCCCCACGGTGGAGTCAGGAACCTGAATCTCCAAGGATGCAAAGCATACGCCGCCTGAATGGTACTGAGCTTGACAAACTCCTTATGGCAGTCTCCCCTCCAACCCCCCAGCACATTATGCATGTAAACAAACAGTACAGAAAGTGCGATTCATGCTTGTTTTGGGAGGGGTGTCATCCGTTAGATGTGCAAAGAGCAGACCCCACTGTATTTGTGGTTAAAGTTTTGCTAAATTTGTTGGAACTCTGGTGCAGGATTGGATTTACAAGGCATACAGAGTTACACTAGGGAACACCGCCAATGCTCAACTGTTGCAGACTTAGATGGGGATTGCAACTGGCCCAAGTGAGAGGCATCATTTTGCAAGCTACAAAAACAAGGATAGTAAAGTTTGCTAGATGGCACATGTATATTTTGTCATAATGACTTGTTCTGCCAGGTGGCAAAGGCGTTGTGACTTTACTGGAGTCCAGGACAGAAAACAGAATGTGACGGCAAATAAGGGTCACTTGGCCAACCCATTCTGCCCATATGGTCTTGCCTTTTTGCTGTAGACCACACTCGATCCATGACACAAACCCTTTCCCTCCCTTCCTTATCCCTACTACCCCTTGTGCTTGTCCCAGGCATTTTGAACCCTTCCAGAGTTTGTCCCACTACTTCAGTGGAAGGCTGTTCCACAGATCCACCACCCTTGTGACAAAGTACTATCTTGCATCCTTTAACCACCCCCCAGCCTCATCTCATGCCCCTGGTTCTTCAGCACCTTCTATGAAGAATACCCTCCGTACTTTAACACTAGGTATTTAAAGGTCTCCATCATATCCCCTCCCTTCAGGGTGTACATGTTTAGCTCCTTTAGCCTCCTCAGAGGGACTTTTGATGCCGATCCTGCACCATTTTGGTGGCCCTTTTCCCGTGCCGCCTCAGTCTATGACCTTCTCGAGATGGGTCTCCAGAACTGAACACAGTATTCCAGGAGATCTTACCAGTGATCTATATAAGGCATCACCTCCCTCTTCCTACTAGTAATATCTCCTCCTATGCACCCCACTCACCGCTCTGACTGCCCCGTCACACTGCCTGGCCACTTTTAGGTAACCGGATATTACTCTAGGTCCCTTTCCTGCTTGGTCTTTGTCAGTATCACCCAGTCTGCTTTGTATTTCACTTCCTGGTTTTATGGCCCAGATGCATCATTTGCACCTATTTGCATTAAAAGCCCAGCTGCCATCACGCTAGACTACTCTCCAGTCTTCAGATCAATACCATCCTTTACACCCCCCGCCCGGTCCACTCTGTTGCAGAGCTTGGTATCAGCAAAGGCAGACCTTTCCTTCCAGTTCTCTATGCTCATGCTCCCTGAGGAAAGTGGGGGCAGATACCACATGGAAGAGTGGAAGTTGGCGAAATACACCAGGGCAACAGATCAGAATTAGAGGAGAGGTGCTGGAGGGACTAAAGGCAGAGGGTGGACAAGGCGCGGATGGCATTCACCTAGGGTACTTAGGGAGCTAGCAGAGATCCTGCAGGACCACTGGCAGACCTGTTCAGTACATCACTGGACACAGGATGTGCCACAGGACTGGAGGATGGCCCATGTGCTGCCCATTCATAAAGTGGCCGAAGGATGATCCAGGCAACTACAGGAGAGTCTCACTTCAGTTGTGGGGAAACTCATGGAGTCCATCCTAAAAGAAGCTTGTGACCTTTCTGGAAGACAAGGTGCTCCAAGATGGCCATCAGCACTGTTTTATATCGGCCAGATCCTGCCAGACAAATGCAGTAGAGTACTACGACTGGGTTGCAGAGAGCCCCATGCAGTGGAAGCGTCTATACTTGGACTGCAACAAGGTCTTTTGACTCTGCTGCATGGGAGGTGGGGGGAGAGTGAAATACATTGGGGTGGGGGCAAAAGTCAACTAGATCACCAACTGGCTGAGGGGTAGGTAGCAAAGGGTGGTGGTAATGGGGTGAACTTATCACTGGGGGCGTTATGAGTGGGTGCCCCAAAGATTCCAGTACTGGGACTGGTGCGGTTTGGGATATTCATAGCAGATCTCAAACTGGATCAGGAGTAAGATCAGTCTGTTCACAGACATACTAAGATCGTGCAATGGCAGAAGACCTAGGGGTGGAAGGGGTTGCAGGAATGGTCAGAGACATGGCTGCTGGGGTTCAGTGCCAAGAAGTGCAAGGTACTGCACTTTGGAGCAAGGAACTAGGGAGGAAGATCAGGCGGGAGGAGTACAGTTGGAAAGCACAGTGGAGGAAAAGGATCTGGCGGTACTAATAACAGAGTATGAACCAGTCAACTCAGTGCAGGAAGGTGGCTGCGAAGGCAAACAAGATGCTGGGGTGCATAGCGAGAGGAGTCTCCAGGCACAGAGAAGGGATCCTACCCTGTACAGGTCACTGGTCAGGCCGCACCTGGAATACTGTGCAGTACTGGCGCCCATTTCTGAAGAGGGACATCAGATTGCTGGAAGGAGTGCAGTGTGGGGCAATGAAGAGGATACAGGGACCTGAGGGAAAATCCTACAAGGAGAAGCTGGAAAAGCTGCAAATGCATTTCCTGGAAGAGAAGAGTGAGAGGAGATATGATCGAAATCTAAGTACCTAAAGAGTATTAACAGGATTAATACAGGAGGGATTCTTTAGATCAGAAGGGGAAGGATTCAGGAGACACTTTCATGGAAAGGATGCTAAGTGGAACACTGCCTGAGGAGGCGGCATCATGTAGAACGTGGAAGATTTAAGAGGTAGGACAGAGTCAGGGGTGGTTATGCGGAGGGGAGGGCAGGGCAGCTGGGGTTGAGGGCTAGCTGACTGTCGAGCAGGGTCACTGAACCGTGAGGCCCATTTCTGCAGGCATTCCGTGATGCAGGCCCGCTTATGCAGGTATCAGATGTCGCCTCTAAAGCTACTAATGAGGATCTGTCCCAGCACGGATCTGTGAGGTACCCCACTGGTCACCCTCCTTCCTCAGAGCGAACTCTGTTCACCACTACCCTCTGTGTCCCGGCCCACTAGCCAGTTTTTTTTTTTTTAAAACTCAGGTTACCACCAGATCACCCACCTGCAAGTTCTCAACTTGCTTAACTCCTATGGGGAATGGTGTTGAAAGCCTTGCTGAAATCCAGTAGGCCACGCCTACCAACCCTCCCTGATCGAACTCGATCACCCAGTCCAAGTCTCAGGATTTGTTTGGCATGACCCCCCTATGAACTCATGCTGCCTTGGATGCTGTATTTGGATTCAAGGTGTTCCACAATCCTTTCCTTTAGAAGCATTTCCATTAGCTGACCTACCACCGATGTCAGGCTGCGAGGCCTCCAACTGCCTGCCTACTCCCGCTACTTTGGGAAGCAGGACTACCTCTGCCCTTCCAGTCCCTAAACAGAAAGGTCAGCGGTGTAGCCAGTATTTCCATGAGCTCCCCTCAGCACCCATGGAAGTATCCTGCTGGCCACACAGCTTTGTCTACCTTTAAGACTAGCAAGTGCTTTCCAGACTTTCTCCTCAGGAAAAAAAAAAAAGAAAAGACTGGTGTCCACTTCCTCTTGTCAAAGCCATCCTTCCCTGTCCTCTTCCATCCTTAACATGAAGAATTTAGATAGATTCTAGATTAGATTTTGCCTCCCCAGATCCCCCTCTGCAGTAACCCCTCCCTTGGTCTCTTCTACCAACATACCCAAAAATGATTTGTCCCCTTTACTGTTTCTTGAGCTATTAGTTTCATGATTTGTGCTTCTTACCGCTCTGCCTCCCACCAGATACATTTCCATATCCTCTTCCCTCTGGGTCCACTTGTACCATCTGCTGTTTTAGCCTTTACCTTTCCGCTACATCTTTTGAGAACCACTGCAGTTTCCTCCGTTTTCACTTCTGCTTACCTGCTTGGACACAGGTTTGCTGCCTTCACTATGCCCTTTTAGTATAAGCCACCTTTCCTCCACACCCTCTAGGTCCTCTCCCTGCTAGATCGTTCCTGAGGCACTCTCCCATCTTTATAAAATCAGTCCCTCTGAAGTCCAGGACCCTCGCCACCATGTGGTTGGACTTTGCAGCAGTTGATGAACCACGCTGCACAATAACTGGCTCCCAGGTGGCTCCCCACCTTGACATCCACAACACTGTCACTGTCTAAGGGAGCCAGGGGCTGCGCACACTCCCCAGCTCCCAAATTAACTCATTGCCTCCACAGGAGCTCTCTGAAGTTGCACTACTTGTCTCCTGTATACTGTTAACAGTAAATCCTGGCCTTTCTAAGCAAGATCAAGCTATAGTCAGCATGCCAAACAAATCCTAATAGCTCAAGAACCGTAAGTGCTAGACAGAAAGTATGAGTGGCAAAATTATTCAGCACAAAATTACCTTTCCAATGATGGTATGCAAATATGTAATTTTGTTTATTTTCGATGCTGGTTGAAACAGCAAAAAAAAAAAAGTTCACTAAAACAGGCAACATAAGCCATACACACCATACCATAAACAAATGCAAATAACTTTTTGAAATCTCTTATCCCTCTTGGTAGCCCTCGCCACTCTTCTCCTTTGGGCTAGTTCAATGCCCTCCAGTCCCCTGCAGGTCTACCCTAGAGTGCCTTCTCTGGTGACTCCTGCCTGCCTTCCTCCGTGGGGCATCTTGCTGGCAGGGGTCTGCCGTGGTTGCAGACTGGGTGGCTAGGCGGCCGTCATCCAGAGTGCCGCAGGTTGTTTTTCTGCTCCCTCCCTCCCTCCCACTGAGGGCGCCTGGCTCGGGCGGAATGTGCTTACATGCGCCTGCCAAGTGCCAGATGGCGTCCTCCCTCCCGGCTCTCCCCTCCCCAATGGGAGCAGCCGGTGCTTCCTGCCAGCTCTTCCAGGCGTCAGGTGTATTAAACACCCCCCGGTAACCCTCCCGAAGGAGAGAGCATCTGTGGGGACGCCGATCCTCCTTCCCTGTTGGCCCCGCGACCTGTTGGAGTCCGCCTCGAACCCAGGTCGCCGGGTGGCGCTCCAGCGCCAACCATCAGTGCCACGGGCCGCTGCAAATAACTTCTAAAGTATACACAATATGCACAAAATATCAGTGGCAAAGTTGTTCAGCATAAAATTACCTTTCCAACAGTGCTATGCAGTCAATATATATTATATTCCATTAGCTATATATTAATATAAGATGACTTCTCCAGACATTGCAAGGGCACACTGGGAGTCAGTAGCCGACTTACAGACTACCTCAGGACACACCAGTGTATTTTACTGACGACTACAGGCATCTGCTAGGAGACAATGAGTTAACAGGCAGTGAGGATGTGCATTTTCAGTTACCCCAGAGAAGAAAGCAGTCATTTTTTTTGGGACTTTGTACCAACTGCTGAGGCAGAGATGGATTGCAGCAGAAGTACTTTCCTTACTGCCAAGTATACCTTCTGACCTGCTTTTCTAAGGCTTTGCATTCAGTGTTTAAAATATTTTAAGTCCAAATTCATTCCTTCATAAAGTAGATGGCTAGTTTTCTTTTTTTGGGGGAGAGAATCAGGTGAGGTGCCAAGTACCCTCATTTTTCTTTTAATGGGTGCTGTATAGCAGGCGCTAGAGGACAGTGTTACTAAAGCTCTTCCTAATTAGGTCCATGGTCATGGTGCGCGATGGCCTTTGAGTTCTTTGTGTTGCAACAACTGTTATAGCTCATGTAGGCCCTCCATATGCGGTTATTGTTAGGCAGTCAGTGATATGTCCTACTGCAAAATTTGTCACATTTTACTAGTCCTTGTTACCAAGAATTTGGTGTACTGACTAGCTGACAGTTATAAGTTAAATTCCTTAAATAGATACAAGGTGCAGAGGAGGGTGCCAAGTGTTGCAGACTGACCATGCTGTGGTCACTGGAGGCTTCAGAAGAGTACTGGCGGTAATGATGCGGGAGGAACCCAGTCTACAATAGAGTAGTGCATGGAGCAATATTAAGACATGCAGACTCAATGAGAAGATATTTAAAATGTGCACAACTGGCGCTCTGCAAGGATTCCGCTTTTAGATAGTCAATGGGGCAAGCTAATGGATGTTGAAATCCTCAAGCAGCAGTTCCCCAGAAGAAACTAGAGCAGTAAGGGTTGTGATGGTATCTGATAGCACAATAGTGTTAACCTTTGAGAGGCACAGACTGCTGACAAAAAGGAGTACAGATATTTCAGGCAGTAAACTAGCTCTAATCACAAGAGTCTGCAGATGTGTAACCCACGCAAGTATTAGGCCTTACCAATACGTACTCAATAATCTGTTGTCCATATTAACTTTTCGAAGCATGCCGGCTACTGCATTGATATCCTTCTCATTAATCCATGATTTGAACAATTTTACAGCAAAGGCTGCTGACACACCTGGAAAATAAAATGTTGCATTAATGTGGAGTCCCCAACATGTATTCTAAAAGCTTATGCAACATTTGGAAGCCACTTGACCATGAAAGCACAGCAAATAGTTTTCAGGGGAGTCCTGGGTGTTGGTTCAATGAATTGGAGAGACAGGCAATACTGGTCAGGACACCAGGAAAATACCCTACACTCACGCTGAGCACCACAAGATCTTCATCGCCCACCTGGACAGCCACAGAGACCTTGGTTTATTGTCTCATCCATTGAACAGCACCTCACTACAGCACCCACCTAGTGGCCATACCAGATTTTAGGCTAGTTAGAGGTTCATACTGGGTCTCGGTAAGTAAAATTCCTACTGTGGGACTAAGCCACAACTTCAAGTCCTAGAGTCGAGCACTTGACCTATCAAGCCAGACACTGCTAAAACTAGAAGAATTTTAACTATAAAAACTTTCAGGTGTTACAAGAGACATTTTAGTCTGATGCAATCCAGTTGGATTGTCTGTTGATCGGCCCCAGGACTTGCATCAAACTGCTACGCTCATGGCCTTAACCCATTTAGACAGACCGCACCCCAACACTGCCTCTGTTAACACGCTTCAGTTTATCATGCTCCTACAGGGTGCAATGAGGATCAGTGTTGATTGTTCCCTTCGCATCTTCACCTTCTACAGAGCTTTTCTGCTTTGGTCACATCCGGCAGCAACCCCCAGCCCAGTCAGACATGCAGGTCATCCACCACTTACCACCACAATGTGGTGTGAGGCCAACCATTTCAGTTGTGCAAAAGCATGTAGGAGATGCCAACCTGGATGGCTACTGTTGTCCTCACGGGTCTTCCTGGAATGCCAGCATGCAATGAAGTGGCCATGAATATGTGCATGACAGGAGTCACTGACACCGCAAGCAGTGGTGCTACACTAGCAGTTGACAGGCTGGCCTCTTCACAGCTTTCTTAGACCATTTGGCACAGTTGGCCATGGAGGAAGGTGTACAGGAGGGCATCCAGCCATGACTATAGTCAATTTCCAGCAACCTTCCCAGGTACCTGGAGTACTTGCATTGGACCAGATGTCCATGAGATCCAGAAATGCCATTCAACACCCGAGAGGAAACATTCTAGTCAAGTTCCACTCCCTTGTGTGAAGCCTGTTGAGTTAAGGGTATCCACCTGGTGGCTGGTTCATCTCCACCCAGCAAAGTAGCTTGTGCATCTCTGCCATCACTTTGCTTTTTGTGCCTCCATGGCATCTAATGTACACTATGGTCACTTCACTGTCCAACTGGTGAGAAAGAGCAGTGTATGATGCCGCACAAAATGATGAAAGCGACGGGTAGAATCATAAGGTACAAGAGAAACAAACCAGCCAATGTCACAAAGCCCACAGCAACGCAACCAAAATGTTGGCGGTACTGGAAGGGTTTTGACAGCAAGAGAAGAGGTAATATTAACTCAAAGATCACTAATAAAGAACCCATCTGGAATACTGTGCTCAGTTCTGAATCCGCCAGAGAAGAGTCTGGAGCCAGTGCAGCATACAGCAACTAAACTAATTTTGGCCAGCAGGGCAGATGCTATTGATTTGAGGCACTGAACATGTGCTCACTAGAGGCCAGAAGGGAGAAGTTCCTGAATGAAACGAAGCAAACTATGTAGCAGGACTGTCTGGTTGAAAACAAGGGTACAGGAATGCAAGCTGGAAGGCAATAAGATACAGGAGAGCTGCTAGAAGGTATCTTAAGAGTGGTTGTAACCAGCAGAGGTGGTGGGTGCAAAATCCATTACTGGATTTAAGCACAGCTGTAACACAGTAAAGGGCTTAACATTTTGGGGCGGGGAGAGAAGAGATAAAGGCAAGGGCAAAAATCCCTGCCTAGACAATAGGTCAGACTAGTAGCCTGGGCAGACTGGACAGAACAATGGTCTTCTGCCAACATTGTCTAGTTTTCCATATTGTCACAGCAAATTATGAAATCTCTTATTTCATGAGTACTGGTTAAGGACAGTTGAGACAGGGATGACATAGCTGCCTGCACAGACCGCAGGAAACGCAGCGACATAGAATGTGCCCCCAAAAAAAAAACACACACACACACACACACACACACACACACACACACACACACACACACACACACACACACCAACCACATGCAGGTCCTTCTACTCTACCCCATTTCCCTGCCTCATACTACACCATGTACCTTATTCAGTCATAGCTGTCCTCCTCCCTTTCTTCTACCCATACATACTTGAAGGTCCCACCATCTTCCCCACCACCTCTTCAGGCAGGTGGTTCTGTGATGCATCTGCTCATATCCTCTTCAACTCCGCCAAGCTTCAAAGCATGCCTCTACATTCTGATGCTCGTCCTCTGAATATAATTCCCTCCTGCACCTTGTTTTGTTCACCCCTGTGAGGTATACTTACAGGGCTCAATCATGTCCCTTCTCACTCCAGAGCACACGTCGAACTCCCACAACCTCATGGTTCATCATGCAACCCCCATCATTTTGTTAGCCCTCCTCTGGACCACTTCCACCCAGTCAATGTTTTGCAGGTGCAACCTCCAGAACTGGATACAGCACTCCTAGACAGGGCAACACCTCCCTTCTGATGGAAATCCCTTCTATGCAACCCAGCATCTGGCTAGCCTTGCCTATGGCCTCATCACACTGCCCTGCCACCTTGAGATCAGATACAATTACCCCAAGGTTCCTTTCTTGCTTGATGACCAAGTACGCTCCCCACCCTTTACTGAAGTCCAGATAGGCCACATGCTCTGCCTTCCCTGAATCCACCTCCCTTGTAACCAAGATGTGCTCCTGGTGGTCCTCAGTCCATATCTCCAGGCACTTTAGTCTCCATCAGCAGGGTTTCCATCACTTTCCCCATCAATGCGAGACAGAAGTGAGCTAGAGATCTATGGCCCATTAAGTCTGCCAATAGTTAGTTCCATCCCCTACCACCACCACCTGCTTCCTCTTTTCCAGGTTCCAAGTGGAATTAGTAGTCCTGACAGACTCATCTATGATTGAACCCATTAATGGTCACACACACACACACACACACACACACACACACACACACACACCTCTCTTGCCAGTAATCTGTTCAAAGTTACACCACTGTTTCATTAATGAAAAAA
The DNA here is from genome assembly GCA_016271365.2 of Neoceratodus forsteri. NCBI lineage: Eukaryota > Metazoa > Chordata > Ceratodontiformes > Ceratodontidae > Neoceratodus > Neoceratodus forsteri. The sequence continues at coordinate 45,390,902 of CM028132.1, read as the reverse complement.
AGTTCTCAAATACGTCAACCCATCTCCAAGCATGACCCCATTGAATGCATCTCTAACAGGTGCTTGCAGTTTACACATTAGAACCGTCGTCACCCATCAGGTGCTCCTTCACTAGCCATTTTAAAACATCCTTTTACACTGAGCTTTGGGCCTGGTGCTGCTAGGGCTACCTTGAGATTTTATGTTGTGTGCCACTTATGACTACAATTTCACTGATCTTGCTGCATATTGTGATGTGCCCAGAGTCCCTGGGATTGGTGCTGTGTAAAGATCTGCCTTTTATGTCCTCCCCACTGATCTGTCCTCTAGCGTATATGTTTAAGGCTTTCAGTTGTCCCAGCTTTTTCTCTGCAGGCCTTGATCAGTTTTGTACCCTCTGTTGCACTGCCTCCAGCCTATCAATGCCCTCTCCAGAGAGGGACCTAAACCTGGCACAGTATTCCAACTGGATGCCCGCCAAGGACCTGTAAAACAAAAGCACAATCAAAGCACTGCAACCCCCTTCGGGAGTACATGCTTTAAGCCGGACAGTTAGAACTCCAAGAAGTGCACACTCTGAGAGGGGAGACAAAAAGTCTACCCGCAACAACCACACCACCATACTCTGGCATTCAATACACAGAACTATTTTTTGCTTACCTTCTTTGACCAAGTTCTCATTATACAGGCTGTTTAGAATAGAGGCAGACAGCGTCCATTGTAAAAGAACTCCCCAACATCGCTAGCTTGTTCCGCTTAGATTCGAAAACCCTTCAAAACAGCAGCAACTGCAAGACAATTTATATATTTTTAAGTTTCTGTATGTCAAGGTGTTACATTTTACTTAAAGGTCAGCTGCATATGCAGCCTGTTTAGACTGAATCCAGCAGGGTTCCAAGAACACAAAGCAGAGGCAACACTGCACACCCCTCGAAAACAGTTTACAAGGGAGATCTCGCAGCACTGAACTTTTGTACAGTGATTCTGTTACAATCTATACAGAAACAGAATTTGTTGGCAGAAAGTGACCAGTAAGCCCATCCAGTCTGCCCATTGTCTTGAAGCAAGATGCTAGGTTTAGATGTAGATAGTCCAGAGAGAACCTGGTCTAAAATCGCTCCTACTTAAAGAGCTACTGACTTCAAGGGAGACACTGGAAAAAATAAAATAAAATAAATAATTTGGCACAATTCAGTTTGTATTCCTTACGTATATACACACACACATACATATTCTATACGCCTCCTTCCTTTTATTACAGAGTACATCTGCATTAATATATGCTCTTTGTTACAGAGTTCCTTACTCATCTGCCTTTATAGCTTACTCCCTCCTTAAGTCATAATCCTCTGTTGTGACATCAATCTTTTGCCATGACAGTAACCCATGCCACAAGCAGTGCATTATGACCTTGGCTTAGGCAGGGAGTAACAGGGAGTAGATGGAACAAAGTTTGTTTTCATACAAGTGACCTCAGTAATAAACTTGGGAGGAAAACACAGAATTAATGTGAAACAATCTGAACTGTATCTAAATATGTTCTGTTAAAGTTCTCTTGAAGGTGTCTGCTGCCTTTAATGGGGACATGTGTATTCTAACAATTGTGCAGCCCCCACTGTCTCACTTTCTTGTGCTGTATTCTATGTCCTTTCACCCAGCTATATCACATTATGCATCAGAATTCCAGCCGCCTTCCACCATATTAACCATACAACACTCTGACTGCAGCCTACATTAAATGGACTTCAGCTGCTATCTACAGTGAAGGCTGCCATGAGGCAACCTAGTTCTGCAAAATTCTGCAGCAGAGTTTGCAGAAAACAAGGATGATTTAATTGCTAAGTGGTGGCTTATACTGCACCAAACATCCAACTGTTAACAGTAACAAGGCATGACAGGGCACGTTATAGTGGGATAACTGCCTGCCTCAGATTGGCTGAAGCATGAGGCAAAGCAGACCACTTCCACCACCTAAGAGCAGCTGTTAACCCACCATAACACACTCCTTATATTGAGATGGAATTCAGTCAGTTTTCCACCTCCGTCCATCCTCCAAGACAGTCTGTTGGCTGCAACGACCTGTGAGCAGGGCTGATCGCATATAGTCATCCACAGTCAGTCATACTGCTAGCCACCACACAGCAGCCTTTTTGGCACCTCCTCCAAAGCACACCCATGACTGGCAGGGGAGTCGATCAAGTCTTGAATCCATGTTCCCATACAACAGTGGGAACGCGTGCTTCCCCAAGACTGGGCCAGTTTTTTTATTTTATTTTAAACAACCGCTTGCCATTAAGAGCATTACCTTTTGATTTCTTCCTCAAACCCTTCTCCAGGTATTTGTAACGCCTGATCAACTTGTTAAAAACCTGGAAGACATTTCAGGAGTCATATAAGCAACCGCACACAGCAGTTTTAGTAACCAATGAATCCACTGGACCCTCCAAGCCCTCAAACACATTTTCTTACCTGTGCAAATCCCTGCATGGTTTCCAAGTCTTCTTGTGCTGCAAACACACAGACATCTGTGCGCATCACGTCGTCGGCCAATGTTCGCCTGGGGCTGCAAGGAATAATAATGTTACACTAACTTTATGGTCGTGCTCAAAGTCAAGGAAATTAGGTCAGCAAGTTACCGCTTGAGGTTTGCGTAGGGAACTGTTAGGCAAATCAAGACCGTTTCAACCATCACGTTGGCACCTTCCCTAACCTCCTTAAACAAAACAAACTGTCCACAAGTCAGGAGGGTAGGCAAATGGCGAACACCTGTATACAAAACATAAGGGGTACATACTGGGCTGGGCCAGATTTCTGAATTGAAATGAGGAGGGACATTAATCTAAAACAAAGGGTAAACTATCAGGAAGTTAATCCCTCCCACAATTTAATCTCCAAATCCAAGACAGATCCACTAGTTCCAACTGTGCCCAGAGTCAATGCAATTCCAAGTCTATTCTCCTACCTTTACGCGCCATCATTCTACCAAAGGAACATTCTTACATTTAAGATTAGAAATGTGGATGTTCACCCTGTACTGTTGAGTGCATCAAAATAGTCACGCCTCAGTTCCATGCCGGGTCTCTTGTTAATGGTACATTTTTCCCCACCCTTAAGAGCAGCTTCCTGCTTTTCTGCTGCTGCTCCACCAAACATGTAATAGCAGCCCCAAGCAAATTGCAGTACAAATTTTTGTTTGTCAGTATATTAAGAAGGAAAAAAAAAAAAAGGATCATAGTTTCCTCAGTGGAGCTGAAAGCCAAAAACGCTTGCAGCTTCCTTACTTTGAGACACGCCTGCTAGCACGTTTTGTCAGTAAATGGGGAGGGAGGGTGTGCTCAGTAGAGTAGACTTTCTAAATGCTTTTATTACAATTTAGAGTTCAGATTACAACAAATCTGCAAGTCACTTAACCTCCTTGTGCTCCCAGGTCGCTTCCTGTAAAAGCTTTCAGCTTAGTGTGCTATACCTGGTTAAACAACTAAATTAAAATCAAGGCCACCACTGACCAACAAGGTCTTGATTATAATAATTGAACTCTAAATTGTAATAGAAAAACATGTAAAAATGTCCTTATTCGGCAGTGGCACTGGACATCTTACCTTGCGCTATGCCGACCTGCACTGGGTACAAGCACAGGCCACCGGCAGGGGAGAAGGACTGACCATCCGACAGACTGCTCTTCTCCAGGGAAGGGTCCTCAGTAGTTGGTGCTCACCTGTCTTCTGGCGGGGTGGAGAACAGGGTGGCAGGAAGAGACAGGGCACTGCGCTGCAGTACTGGAAGGAGCTGGGGCAGATGCCTGGAGGGAGCATATGCAGATGCGCATGTTCCTCTGCAGGCATCATTGCATGCCCCAGCTCCTGGGAGAACACCAGGAAAAGTGAAGCCGCAAGGTCAATGGTGGAGGCTCCCTGCCAGCAATGGCGCTGGCCCACTAAATCAGGTTTCTAGTGGGGTTTGGGAACCCTGCCAGCTTGTCGGGGCAAGCCCTGGGAGCTCGGGTCAGTGCCGGATGGTGGACAGAGCTGGGGTGCACTCTGGAGGTCAGCCAGCTCAAGAAGGACACAAAACACACACACACCCATAATTATCAAACAAATCCCTCACGCTTAGTCTAGGGAGCACACCCTCTCTCTCCACTTACTGACAAAAACGCTAGCATGGGGCATGTCTCAGTAAGGAAGTGGCAGAGTTTCAGCTCCATAGAGAAAATACAATCCCTTATATTTTCAACACTGGCAAATCAAATTTTGTAATGCAGTCTGCTTGGGCCAAGTAAGCTTTACTCTACTTTTGGGGCGTGCACGCAGCAGCTCTTAAGAGTTCCAGGTTAAAGTTGAGACTTACTAGATACAGATATGTTGTGTATGTGTATATACATATACACATATATACACACACACACACACACATATATATACACATACACACACACACACACACACACACACACACCCTCCCTCTACCTACCTCTGCAAAAGCATGTGCCTATTTTCCCCTAAACAGCTCTTAGATTTCTAAAATAACTAAATAAATAAATATCCCCACTGGGTCCTGCCAGCTTCCTGGTTTGTACTTGCCGCTCATGCTCCACCCCTGCACACAGCCACTGCCAGATGCAAGGCCAGGAGTGTGCAGGGGACACGCTCCATTATAGTCTATGGGGACTACTTTCCAAGTGAGTTTAGATATTAAATAGTCACCTGGTGATTAAGGCCCCATTGTTAGTCTGTTAGTGCCCTTGATTAATGTGTTGCATATCTATTCAGTTAACTTGGCAGATCTCTGTAAGCAGAAGCCTTGAGTAAACTTCTAAGTTATTGGGCAGGGGAGAACAACAAGGAACTTGGGGGATGCAAACGTTAAAGCAAACTGTGAATATACTATACGGGAGAGAGACCAGAAGAGAAGATGAGATTTCACATGCCCCAAATCTCCCAATTCCATGTAAGAGAACAAGAAACCTGCCCAGATACTAACATTGTCTCCAAGTTACTACACTGGTGAGATTCAGGAGATAAAGGCAACAGAAGCAATCATTTCCTGCAGCACTCAAGCAGGTTAGTAGCAGGTGCTGGAAAATTCCTCAGACCCGTGCAGACAGCACACCAACAAAGAGCCAATCCTTACCCTAGAGGCTGTGGAGCTTTGTAATATTTTCATACTACAATTTGACAAATAGTAAATACTCTTCAAGTGTTGCACTCTGGCTATACAACAGACTATGAAAACATCCAAGCAGAGTCAGTCATGCAAGTCCTGGCCCTAAATAAATAAATAAATAAAACACACACCACACACACGTTGCAAGCTGCTTCATTAGTTTCTCCAGCAAGATTACCACAGGAAGGACTTCCAGTGTTTCTGCAGAAAAACGTTTCTGATAAGTGCATAGTCCTTTATTTTCTTGTGAAGTGAACCGAGCCAACAACTAAGCAGTACATCTGCACTATTCCCAGATACCTGCAACACTTCTGAAGGTCCAATGCCAACCAAGTAACATGTCAGAGTTTTACTCGGAGAAGTTGCTTTTCATCCACATCATTTTCCTTACTTTTCCTCGACTGGTAATTACACAACTAATCCTCCTAAAGTCAGAGCTAGTTCACTTGAAGTACATAACTTTAAACAAAAACAAACAAACCAAAAAAAAAAAGACCTTGAAAGTTTGTGTTCAAACTTTTACCTTTTCTCGACCACACTCAGTGAACTAGTGGAAATATACAAGTGATCCCCCATGCCATCTTTCTTTTCAAGATGATCCCAGCCAGTGCAGACCACAGAACTAAACAAGCTTAGGGGAAGAACAAACAAAAGAAAATTTACAGCCTATTTCTGTTCCTGAGCAAACAGAAAGGGGGTTAAAATTACCAAAACAGATAATACAGGATGGGTAACAATGCAGAACCAGTGTGTACTGCCAGAGGGCTGAGACTCCTGTGACAGAGTGATGCTCAAGATGTTCTTGGAAATCAGACTCAGAGGTGGCAGAACACACTGTTCTGCACTGGGTTAATCATCCTGAATTTTGTGTAGTGTATGGTGCCTCTTAAATTATAACAGTTTTTCAGCTTTAAAAATTCATTGTTGGTGTAAAACAAAATATTGTGTTCGGCTTCATATTGGCGAGTTGTGAGATTACTAGGACTGGGCATCTGTACATTAGCAGCTTACACTCCCACTGGCTGCCGTTCTGTGTGGGCAGGATTTGGTTAGAAAAATATGGCAGCCGGACATTTCAGGGTGTTCAAACCTAGCTATTCAGCCCCTCCTCCCATTTTGTTGTACATCTCCCTTGATTATGTTCTCCTGTAATTTAGAACTATGCTACCTGTACCAATTGACTTACTTGGACCCATTGTATCGATTTTTTTTTTAAATAAAAACACACACCAATGTAGTCTAGGTTTTCTGTACCCATTACATGCAACCTGAACCAACTTTGTTGCTGTCAGTATTTTATGATGATCAGTTAAGTGAATGGATTTCTCCTTTACTTTATCCCTACGTTGGTTTATACTCTCGGAAGACGTGAACCTTTGTAAATGAACCAATGGTTCAAAGGTATTTGTAATCCTAGTACTAAATAAATAGATTTCTTTCTAGGATGCGATTTTCCATGAACTTCCCTCTCACTTTTCTCCTTACAGGTTTGTAGTCATGTATGCCATCTTGTAGTCAATACTAGAGAATCCATACAAACCTCAATTATGTGAAAGTGTAGCGGGTGGGCAGACTCCATCATGGAGAAAAGTGGTTGAAAGGAACTGTTCATGTAATGCTTAACAGCAGATGGCATAAAACATATGTTCCTTTGCATGAGTTAACTCAAACATGTAACAGGAGGTAAATACCTCATGCCAATGCCAGGTGTACCAGAAAATAAAATAAAAATTGATGTACAGGAGTAATCTTTGTACAGGTGTTAGGGTGTTTGGGCAGAGTATCACAGCAATTACGAAAAATATGAGTATCAGGCACATGACCGAGGCTGTAACCGACAGTTACTAGGTCAGCATGGTTAATAAATGGGAGAAGACAATTCTCAGTCGAGACCTAGATTATTCAAATAAATTAGAAACCACGAGCAGGAAACTTGATACTGCAGAAGCTCAAGAGACCTTTGATAAAGTACAGTTGTGTAAGAACCTTAACAGTAGATCTTGGCCGCCCGTGGCACTGAGGGTTGAGGTGCTGGTCGCCACACCTCGCGCCACGCCGCAACCCATGTCGGGAGAGAGTAGGTGTCAGCGTGGGTCGGAGATTGATAAAGCGTCCGAAGGACAGCCTCCATCTCTGGGGAAAGGGGGGGAAGGAGAGAGAGAGAAGAACCATTCGCAGTGTGTCTCACCTCAGCGGTGGCTGGCGGTGGGCAACCCAGTGCCATAGCTGTCAGGGTGGAGCATGGCAGAGGCTTGAGGGCACTCATGGTAGCATGTGCAACCAGCTCATTGACATCATTGCATGCCAAGCTCGACAGGGAAACTGGCGCCCTGGTTACTGTGGCTTGTCCGTTTCTATGGGCACCCCAGCTTCAGAAGGGTATCACCGAACCGGATCTGGTCCTGGTGGCTCTGGCCGGGGAGAGAAGAAGAGGGAGAGAAAGAAGAGAAGGTGATGACCTTCACAGGATGAAGCTATGGGCTAGATACCTAGGAGAGGTGCCAACCAGGGAGCCAGGAAATATTAAAAAAAAAAAAAAACACACGACGCTAACAGATCTTCAGAGCATCTCTGCAGCACAGAACATAGGATATCAGCCGCGAGGCGCCATTTCCTCTGGATGACTTCTCAGCAGTCAACCATGGGACCTCCCTTAATGTCACCATGTAGTGTCTGTATGGCATATATAAAAGGGGAGGTCCCAGCTACTCAGTTCTTTTCCATCTTAGCAACTGAATGAGAAACCATTCCTCAGGCCTATGATGGGAACAGAGAAGGGAAATAAGGCAGCTCATGGAGTCACTGGAGCAAGGGAGATGGTGGGCAGGGCAGCATGACCTGCTGCAAGAGATACTTCAAGATCTACTGTTACGGTAAGTTCTAAGCAACCATACCATCTTTCAGCCAATCTCTGCAGTAGGTCATAACACATGGGAAGATTCCCAAGCAGTTATGCCAGGGAGGAGGAGGAGGAGGAAGCGAACCATCAGGACTTAGGACAGAAACCTTGTAAAACAGCCCGTAAAAGCAGTTCACTTCTTGGAAGCGATGTTTAGTGAATGCATGTACAGTAGACCATGTGGCTGCTTTGCAGATTTCTAAGGCAGAGATGCACCAGAAACACCATGGAGGCAGCCATACCTCTGGTAAAATGGGGGTTTATAAATCAAAGAGTGGTTTGTCATTTTGTATAAACGAAATGCAGTTGGCAAACCATATTGACAAGCACTGCTTAAACCTGAACACCCCAATTTCCAGGGCAAAAGAGCTGTTATGTGGAAAAGATGAGACTCAATGTTCTATGCAGAGACAGAGAGAGATTATGAAGCAGGGATTCCTTGGATTCACAGGCATCACAAAGTACACTGGTAAGTGGATAGCCCGAATTACTTTAAAATTCAGAAACCTTTGGCAGAAACGACAGGTTGGTGTGTAAAGTCACCCCATCGTTATGAAACTGCAGATAGGGAGGTTTGCACATTAGTGCCTGTAACTCTGAAATAAGTCTACCCGAACAGAGCTTGCTGGATTCAGTGGTCTCAAACACAGTCAATTTTCAAGCACAAAATTCAAATCCCCACACAGCGACTGGATCCCTGATTTTTTTTGGGCGGGGGATGAAGGTGCAGAATGCCTAGATCAAAGTAACTGGGTGGAATGCGGCAATGGCCGAAAGGTGGCTATTTCCAGTCCACCCTCCACAAGGAGAGCAAATGGTCCAAGATGCTCAGAGCGAACACTCAAGGGGGGTCTAGGTCCTATGTAGATGTCCAAATGGAGAAACATTTGCTTCACAGAAGAGGAAGACCACGCAGACTGTTCCCTGGCAGCCTGTAGGGCTTCTGCCACCTTGGGGACACCCTGAAGAGCGAGTGGACCATGTCCTCAGGAGCCAGGCATGCAGATGGAGGAGTGAAGGTCCAGGTGTGGCATGGAGCCTTATGCCTGGGACAACACAGCCCACTAGACAGAGGTAGGGGATCCAGTTCAGAGACAACAAATCTGTCTTGGCCAGACAGTGCTGTGAAAATCATGATGCCTCCTGTCTGACCAGTTTGAGTAGTACTCTGAACGAGAGGAAAGGGCAGGAAGTAGTAGAGAAATCTTGTCCAGAAAAGAACACATCCCCACCACACAGTTCCAAGACCTCGCTTGAGAGAGCAGTAGAGGCGCAGTTTTGCAGACAGGCAAATGGGTCCAACTCCGTCGGCCCCACTAGTGGAAGACAGTTTAGGACGAGATTTCCCACTCATGGGCCCATGCAGGATCTGCCTAGGCCTTCACCATGGTGGACACCCAGGGATGTGGACTGCCAGAAGATGGACATTTCTCTGTGTCGCCCAAGTACAAGACCCTCATCGATCTCTGTAGAGAGGGTATAAATGGGTGCCTCCTTGCTTGTTTAGGTACTGAACTACCACACAATTGCCCGATTGCACTGGAAGGCAACCACAGGGTTTTTGGGGAGGGGAGGGAGAAAGACAACGAGAGTCGAGGACTGCCCTCATCTCCAAGATACTGATGTAGAGACAAACCTACCAGCATCCTTGGGACCGGAAGTGCAGGAGATGAGCACCCCACCCTGTCAAGGAGGCAACTGTAGTCTGAATGACACATGGGACAGGAGAATGAAACTGCATGCCTTACATCAAGTCATCCCTGGACTTCCACCTTGTAGAGCTCGAAGATCCAGGAATACATCAGGACTGGGGCACTGAAATAATCTCTGGTCCCATTGGACCCTCTTATTCAACCAAGCATTGGGGACCATCGGAACTGAGGCCATCAAATGTCCCAGGAGGCGCAGGTAGTCCTGCCAAGACCAATCTGCTGGACTCCTAGCCTGCCAAGTAATCAGTGACATTCGCCCGAGCCATTGGCAAATATGCCACCCCCAAGGAGGTATTTAACACCACTCCAATATAGGAGGCGGCGTTGAAGGTCCATTTTGGACTTGATAGTTTACAGCAATCCCACCTGGTGAACTGCAATGTTTGAGAAAGTGTGGACAACAGCCTTGGCAGGAAGACGCTTCAGGAGCCAATCATCCAGGTAAGGAAAGACAGGCCTTCCTCGCAGAGGGCCACTGCTGCTAGGCATTTTGTGAAGACCCTGAACAGATAATCCAACCCTGAAACAAAAATAATGGAGAAAGTCTATCAACAGGGTGCATCAAGATATGGAGGCACGAGTCTCCTTCATATCGAGAGAGCAGAGCCAATCTCCCTTGTTCAGCAAGGAGAGAAGTGTCACCATCCTGACTTTTTGGAATCTGATAGGAGGTTGAAACACCTTAGATCCAAAATGGGGTGCAAGTCCCCATCCATTTGGGAACCATGGGGAAAAAAAAAGGAAGTAAAATACCCTTCTGGGGCAGGGAGCTGGTTCAATGGCACATTTTGTAATTAAAGCATAGATTTCGCTCTGCAAGACCAATGCCTGGTTGGGGGTAGTAAATTAGAACCTTGGTGACAAAGCAAGGGCATCTCTGAACTTTGTGTGTCCCGACTATCAACTGCAGGAGCCACAGGAAAAGATGGCTTGCCACCCTTGTAAGTGCAGGGAAAACCTGCCCCAATGGCCGTGGAAGGGTCTCCGCCCCACGACCGGCAGAAGACCTTCAGTGTTTAAAGCTGGCCCTACTGGGACATAACGGGATGTTTTCTGAGCATTTCTAGGACCAGCCAATGTCAACTGAGGCTTTTGCTTATTGGCAGGTGGCCGCTGAACATTGGGACGCACTCTTCAGTGGCGGCCCCTGGAGGATCCCTGAAGGCCAGTTTTGCTTTTGTATGGTATAGGGTCCAGACTGATTAAAGGGTATGACCAGAGTCCTGCAAGTCCTTCAACATTTCTTGGGTCTGTGGACCAAACAGCTGATCACCCTTAAAGGGAGCGTTATGGATAGACTGCTGCAGCTCCTGTGAAAATCCTGACACTGAGCCAGGCGTGACATGTGAGAAACACCTGCAGAGGATGTACGACCAGTATCAACGGCATCATAGGTGGCCCCTCAGCAGGTGGCGGAACACGATCTTGGCAGTCAGATCCTTCTGGGCAAACCTGCAGGGAGGGACTGGACTGTTGCCTGGGAGGCTTTAGAATTTTCTCCTGGAGATCTCCACGCACTTAAGTAGAGCGACATAGTAGCAGAGGCATAAACCATAAATCCCCCAAATATCTGAATATCGGGCTGATGAGTACATTACTCTTGAATGCCAATGTTAACTGAGCAAATCTGTTCGCATGGAGCCTTATACTAAACTACCAAAGGACAGGCTGAGGAATATATGAGAAAGGAACTTAAACTGCTGAAGAGGGGCCTAGAATACCCACACAAATCGAAAAGGGAGGTTAGTGGACCTCACCCATACAAAGGCAGTAACAAAATAGGAGGGGAGAGGAGCAGCTAAGGGGTAGGAGTTTAAGCCAGGATAAAGTTACCTAATAAAGGCACAGAGTGGAGGGTGGCATTGAATGCCTGCAATCTTGGCAACAAGATGGCAGAAATGCATGCCTCCTAGCAGAGGGTAAGGTGGATGTAGCAGCAGTTAGAGACCTGGGATACAGCACACCCGACTGGGATCTTACAATCCCAGGTTACAAGCTATACAGAAGGGACAGAGAGTGGGCAAAGGAGGGGTGGCAGCATACATCAGGAGGAGAAACAGGGAACAAACATTGTGGCTCTAGTTGCAGACTAGCAGAGAAGGAAGATCAGGATGGAAGTGGTATACAGACCACCCAACCAGGTTGAAGACAAGGAAAGAGCTGTGTTCCCAGTTGAGAGGACAGCAGGAAAAGGGAGGTGAGTGGCAGGATTTTAACCTGCCTAGTGGACTGGGCTCCTGCCACATCCTGTGCCAGAAGTCAGGAAATCTAAAAGGATCAGGCACGAAGCCTTCCTGGATTGCAAACAGGGAGGGGCAATCCTTGACCTAGTGTTCACCAATGGCATATACAGGAGAGCAGGTTAGGGATCCAGAGGGAAGCCACCACAGTAGTGTGGTTCAGTTTGGACACTAGCAGAGACCTACATCCCCACCAAGACCAGACCAGAACATTGGATTTCAAGAGGGCAAATTAGATGTGGCTAAGGGAAAACCTAAAGAGCATGGAAGAAGGCATGGGTGGACTGATTTTGAGCCATCTTAGTGGGGCTATTCAGAAGGCCACAACAGTTGCATCAAACTGAGGGTCAACTGAAAGCCAGACCACCAAGCTGGTTTAACTGAGGTAGTCAGAGTGGCAAGGAAGAGAGGGCAGCCTCACAAAACAGCAAAGAATGAGGAAGAATATCAGAGGCTAGGGCTAAGGTGGCAAGAAGGGAGGTAGTAGGCAAAGGCACAGGCGCCCAAATAGCTGAAGGAATAAAAGAATGGAGAAAGGGCCTTCTTTTCGCTACATAAGCAGAAGGAGGAAAAAGGATGGCATTATTGTTAGGCTAAGGAAGGGGGATGGTTGGCTGAAGACAACTGAAGCAAAGCAGAGATATTAAAATGAATACTTCTACCCATCTTTACCAAGGAAAGGGTGGACTGATACCACATGCAGGGAGGAGGGAGAGAACAGGCAAGGAAGTTGTAGTGGTAACTTGAGAGGAGGGGCTAATGGCTCTGAGGTTAGACAAATCTCAAGACCTTATGAAATACACCCTAGGGTGCTAAGAGTTAGAGGATCTGATGGGCCATTGCGCTTCAATAGATCTTTGAAACTGGGAGCACTGCCACTGGAGTGGAAATGGCAGGTGGTGTACCACCTACAAGAGCAGACCCAAGTAACTATAGGCCAGTCAACCTAACTCTAGACAGTATGTAAACTCATGGAGACCATACTAAAGGAGAGGCTGTAAAATACAATGAGGAGAATGATCTACAGGATTAAAGGACAGCACAGGGTTGTAGCAGGCAGATGAACCAGATAGAGTTCTTAGATTGGGTCACGAGGGCAGTGGACACAGGCCTGGTGGCGGACACCATATACCTGGACTTCAGCATTTAGATTTTGGACCACACAAAAGGCTGATAATGAAACAGAGGGACCTAGAGGTAGGAAAGAATATGTTAAGATGGGTTGAAAACTAAGTGGCAGAACACAGAGTAGTGGTTAAGGAGGAGTTCTCCAGCATCAAGGAGGTCACCAGCGGGTTAGGAGGGATTGGTGTTAGGGGCCAGTGTCATTCAATGTCTTCGTAAGTGACATCAATGAAGACATTAAAGACAAGACTGAGGGGCGCTTGTTGAGCCAGGGTCAGGAAGCAGCAGAAATTTGTAGCTCTCAATTCAAGTAAAACAAACACAAAAACAAAAATACCACACAAAATGTTATACTTTTTTTTTTTTTAATCCAAATCGCTTTTTGAAGCACACCAGTGGCTAGAGCGACTAGAGTTATTAAAGAAAGGCAAGCCAATGAAGGATCCGTGCTACAGAAGGGAGTAGAAAAACAAAGTATTGGTGGGCCTTCTAGGCCTGAAATAGGGCTGAAAAAAAAAAAAAAAAAAAAAAGGTCTGGCCTCTACAGAATCTATGACATCCTCAGGGACAAAATTGCAGCATTTGATTTCTTCGGTCACCACTCTGAACCAGAAGGTGGATTTTAACAATTGTGTTGTGGCACTTGAAACGACATGTCGACATTATAAAAATGAGATGCTAGTGATTCGAAGCAAACTGATGCTCTAAGAGTGCTACCACCCTCATGGTAAAAGAATCCCAGTATTTTCGCAGAAGACTGGAATCGCTTGAAAACCAGGTGCGCCTGCTAACATCCAGATTATTGGTCTCCCTAAGGGGTTGAAGGAGATCACCCCATGATGTTCATTCAGGACTGGCTTACAGCCAAATTAAGCCCAGAGGATAAAGGGTTTAATGGGACGCCAGAAAGTTTATAGGATCACTCCCAGGAGCGCCCACAGAATTCAGAGGAACCTAGGACACTGACGGTGGTGACCTCAGGGTGGGAGCCCACCAGATCCTTCAGTATGCCCAGAGAGCAAGCCCATTGGATCAAGATGACCGTCAGGTTTATATCTTCCCCAACATAAGTTATTCTACCAGACAGCAGCGGAATAGATTTGACAGGGTGAGAAGAGTATTGAGGGAAACCAGCGTGCTTCATATGATCATTTATCCTGCTTATCTTTGGATAACACACCAGGGTTAAGTCACGCTCTTTCAGATCCGGTCAAAGCAAGTAAGTGGCTGATAGACAAAGGGCTGAGGCTAGAGATATGCAAGCAGAGGAGGAGGTTCAGATTATGAGGAGCATAGGAACACTTGAATCGGAGGTTTCAAGCCTCGATGGATTGATAGTTTCTGCTACTAAGGATGCTCTGCTGATTTCAAAGATGACATTACTTTGTTTGCAGAACAGTTAGATATTGGTTTTGATCTCTGGGAACCTGTAATTATGGTGGGCCATAATTCATTTGAGGTTCATACCTTGTTAATCCAAACGGTCACTGGTTGTTGTGTGCAAACTATTTTCTAGTTCATAATTTAAGGTGATAAATAATTGAATTTAAAGCTGAAATTCTCTTCAGCATACTATTTCTGCTGCATTACTATTTGGAAACTACATGTCTTAAGATTTATGCATGGCAACAAATAATCCCACAATAATGGGATGCTGCTCTTTAAACTGCAATTGTTGGACAATCTACATTATAGAAATAAGAGTCAGAAAAGACTTGCCTGCTTCTGTTTGAGGATCAGAAATTTACTATACCGCAGAGAACAAACTAGAACACATTGAAGAACTGGGAACCTGGTAAGACATATTGTTTGGGACTTGTTAGGTGAGCTACACTTTCACAGAAAGTTTTTTTTTCTTTTTCTTCTTAGCATTAAGAGAATGGCAGGATTCCATTAAAGTGTAGTAATTTTATATCCAGAGGGGGTGAATTACAACTGAAGTTGCTTGATTCCTGTGCTCTAGACCTAGATTTGGAAGGATATTTGTGCAACATTTCAGAAGTGTCCTGCTGGCTGAGGAGTGAGTTCATTTTAATCCCTGACTCCATAAGAGTGGAGTGTGTAGGAGCAGTGGTCTAGTAAATTGTGGTGTTGGTTGAATTACTATAAAGGGCAGTACTCCCAGAGTGGTGGAGCAGTAGTGTATTTGATTGTTTCTAACAGTTGCCAGTGGTTGTGGCAATTACTTTATAGCCAAGGTTCTAACATCACTCTCAACAGGTCTTGGGGCAGAACTGTCATTCTTAACCCAGCACAGTGCATAAAGGGCAAGTACACACAAGAAAAAATATTTTATATATTTCTCATTGTATAGTATAAGGAGAGGAACATGTGGGGAGGGTGCAATGTGCTGGCTGTGGGCAGCAGTTTTCCGGGAGACATTCTGAACCTGCACTGCTGCCCTATTTGCGGCGCAACTGTCAACTCAGAGGAGGTTGTCCACCCTAGGCTGAACTGGCAAGAACTAAGGAGGCCTCCCCACCCAATGAGCACCAGTTCCACAACCAATGCCTCAGAGGTTGCCAAGAGTGAAGAGCAGTTTGACCACAGTGGGTTCTGGGAGGATGAGGATGGTAGAACAGAAGCGTATCCCCTAGTTGTACCTCTACACAAATCATATGTCAGTCTGGCAAATCAAGGTTCCTCTATGAAGACACCTTCATTGGAGACCAAGAAGAATGCTGGTGACACCCACAAGGAGACCCACAAAAGGATGGAAAGGGACACCACAGGAAAGGAAACAGCTTCTGATAGCGGACTCAACTGTTAGGGGTGTAGACCTGAGGAAGGGGAGAGGAGAGCGGCAAGGAAGCATGCCTGGTACCATGGCTTGAGGGACAGGAAGCAAATCCTCAGGACTGCAGAAGCAGCATCACAGAAGAGGGAACTAGATATTGTCCACCTTGGGACAAATGACCTAGCTAGGCATGAGATCAGATGAATCTGTGGAGTTGGGAGGGGCCTCAGACAGTAAGCAAGCACGGTAACTCTCTCAGAGGTGCTGCCAGTCTATGGCAGGGTGAGGTTAGGGTACTGCACGCCATGCAGTTTAATGAATGGTTGCAAAATTGGTGCAGAGCACAGGGCTTTGGCTTCATTGGGGACTGGGGGCCCACCTGGAGAGAAGGTGGTCTATACTGGCATGATGGTCTGCATCTGTCCAGGAAGGAAACAAGCTCCTAGGGGACAGGTTTAAATGCTTCCTGGCAAGCTTTTAAACCAGCCAAGGGGAGGTGCCGATAGGAAGGAGGAAAGTCAAGCCTCCCCACAAAACATGGCAGGTAGTAGGGTAAACACTGAGGTACAGAGCTTGACAAAGGGCAGGACAGGGGTAAATGGGGGGAGGAGACAAGAGCAATAAGAGCAGGGATGTAGTAAAAAGGATAAGCTAACATTAAATGGAGGGCACAAGTACCAATGCCCGTAGTCTGGGAAACAAGCTTCCTGAGCTAGTAGCCCTGATGGAAGAGGAACACTTGGATATTGTAGCAGTCACAGAAACATGGTACACGAGAATCCATGACTGGGATGTCAACATACCAGGGTACACAATCTACAAAAGGAACAGGAAGGGTAAAAGAGCAGGTGGAGTACCTCTACATAAGGGAAGGGATCAAAGCTACAGAATTAAAAAGTAAAGGGGAGGACAAGAGGCACTCTGGCTCACCTTGGAGACAGGGAATGGCATCACAATCTGCATAGGGGTTGTATACAGACCCCGTCTCAAGGGAGGAAATGGACAAGAAAATGATAGGACATTCTCAAATGGCCAAAAGGAGACACTGTTGATGGGGACCTGAATATGCCAGAAGTTAACTGGACGACATGGACTGTAGCCACATCCAAGAGCAGGTTCATTCTCGATTCCCTACAGGGGCATGCCTTAGACAGCTAGTGGTGGAACCCACGCGAGGTACCAATATTAGACCTGGTACTCAAATGGAGAGAGGATCAAATTCAGAAGTCAGTAGACATCTGGGAACAAGCAGCCACTGCACAGTGTGCTTCACAACAAACAACCATGGGGACAAGCCATACAAAGACAAGGATACTGGACTTTAGAAGGGCTGACTTTGGCATAATGGTGAATACCTGAGGAATGCATTAGCAAATGGCCAGAAAGGAGGGTGGAAGAACGACGGAGAAAATCAAAACTGCCATCAAGGAGGCAACAAGCCTTTGTGTGAAACAAAACACAAAGCAGAATAAAACCACTATGGTTCTCAAAAGGTGTCAGGAAGGTTAAGGAGGAAAAAGGCTGCATTCAAACAGTATAAGGAATCAGAAGGAGCACTACAGAGAACTGCATCAATTAAAGCAGAAAGAAGTGGGAAGGCAGTCAGAAAAGCAAAGGCCCAAACAGAGGAAAAAGACAGCCAACTCAGTTAAGAAGGGGAATACAGCCCTTTATAGGTACATTAGGGAGCACAGAAAGGTTAAAGGATGGATAGAGAAGATTAATAAAAGGGAAGGGAGGTGGGCAGAGGGAACAGTGAAAAGGCAGAGATATTGAATGAATACTTTTGCTCAGTATTCACAAAAGAGAAGAGGAGGAGTTACCTAAACCGAACAATAGAAGACACTCTGTAGTGGGGTTGACGCCAGTCCATTTACAGAAGAAAGAGTCCTGAAAGATCTCCTAAAACTGAAGGTGGACAAAGCAATGGGGCCTGACAGGATTCACCCTAGAATCCTAAAATAACTAAGGGAGGACCTAGTGACACCACTGACCACACTTTATAACAAATCTTGGGAGGATGGGGTGGTACCCAAGGACTGGTGGAGGGCAGATGAGATTCTCCTTCACAAAAGTGGGAGCAAGGCAGAAGCAGGAAACTACAGACCTGTTAGTTTGACCTCAGTGGTGGGGAAAATGATGGAATCACTTCTGAAAGAAAGAATTGAGTACCTAGAGGCCAGCGGGCTCAGGAACCCAAAGCTGCATGGATTCACAGCAGGAAGGTCATCTCAGACAAATCTAATTGATTTTTTGACTGGTGACCAAAGTAATAGACCAGAGAGGGCTGTGGATATGGCCTACCTAGACTTTAGCAAGGCATGAGACAGTCCCGCATGAAAGATTAATCAAGTTAGCCAGCCTGGGAGGGTCCCAGGGTGGTAGTCTGTAGCAAACTGGCTGCACAACAGGACACAGAAGGTAAGCAGGAATGGAACATATTTCAAGAAAGGGGTTACTAGTGGAGTAACTCAGGGCTCAGTACTGAGTCCAGTCCTCTAACATCTTTATAGGTGACATTGCAGAGGGTCTGGCAGGAAAGGTATGCCTTTTGCAGATGACACAAAGATCTTTAACACAGTTGATACACAAGGGAATAGAAAGGATGAGAAGGTACTTGGTAAGGTTGGAGGAGTGGTCAGACATATGGCAATTTAGATTCAATGCAAAAAGTGCAAAGTAATGCACCTGGGAAATAAAATCCAGGAGAAGAGTACACAAAGCAGGGGAGGTACTAACAACAACAATAATGGAAAGGGACCTGGGGATAGTCACATCAGATGACCCAAAGGTGGGTAAGCAATGCGAGAAGTCAGTAAGGAGAGCCAGGGGGATACCGGGATGCATAGGAGGGGCATCACAAGTAGAAAAAGGAAGTGGTTATCAATCTGTACAGACAGTTGGTGAGACCCCATCTGGAGTACTGCACGAGTTTTGGAGACCTCATCTACGCAAGGACAGACAGGATGGAAGCAGTCCAGAGGAGGGCAACTAAATGGTGCAGGGTCTACATCAGAAACCATATGAATAAAGAGACAGACACACACACACACACACACACTTGATGAAAGGAGGGATGGGGGACATGATAGAAACTTTAAGTGCCTCAAGGGAATCAAAGTCCAGGGAGGTAGCATCTTTCAGAAAAGATGTGGAAGATCAAGGCACAATTTAAAGAGAGGGGGGACGGTTCAGGGATGATGTGAGGAAAATTATTTTCACAGAGAGTGGTGAACACATGGAACCACCTTCCTGGAGAAGTTGTGGGATCTAAAACAGTGGGGGAATTCAAACATGCATGGGACAGACATAAGGCAATTATAGGAAACTGGGGAGGGTCTCAAGCAAGTAGCTACTTCTGTCACTTTCTCAGAAGTACTACCTGTGAGAGGCAAGGAGAGCATAGGAGTGCATGCACCAGGAACTTTAACTCATGGTTGAAGAACTGGTGCTGTGGAGGAAGGGTTTGATTCATTGGTGACTAGGGACCCACCTGGAGGGATGGAGGTTTGTTTAAGCCTGATGGCCTGCATCCATCCTGGAGGGAATCCAAGACTCAATGGTAAGTTTAAATGCTACATTGACAAGCATTTAAACTAGCAAAGGGGATGGCAGGCCAGCAAGGAGGGTACCTACTTGCTCACCCCCCACAGCTAGCAGTGGAACCAGTGAACCAGAGGAGTGGCTATTCTGCAAAGCAGTGTGCAAAAGATGGAGATTAGTGCCCAAGAGGTGGATAAGCAGAAAAGGGGCAAAATTCAGCAGAAGGGCAGACAGCAAGGAGAAGCAGGGATAAATGACAACCAAGGAAGGGGCTGGAGTAGAAGAGTGAAGCAGTCTAGGGAGGTCAAATCATGGAAAGCCATGTGTGCAAATGCCAGGAGCCTTAGCAACAAGATGGAAGATCTGGAGGCTGTCATGGTACAGTCAGACCTGGACATTGTGGCCATCACTGAAACCTGGTGCAATGATAACCATGACTGGGAGATGGCCATACCTGGCTACAACATATTCAGAAGAGAGAGCAGGCAGGAAGGGAGGAGGAGTGGCACTGTATGTGAAAATGACATAAGGGCCACAGAGATCCAGGAGGAACAAAATGGGGAGAGATACTGTGGGTTAAGCTGGAAAGGAAAATGGGGCCAGCCATCCGCACAGGTGTGGTCTATAGACCACCAGCCCAGGAGGAAGAAACAGATAGGAGCTGATGCTAGCCATCCAAAGGATTGCAGACAAGGGTGAGGTAGTACTGGTTGGAGACTTCAATATTCCAGACGTGGACTGGAGCATCCCAGCAGCAGCATCAACTAGGAGCAGATTTATCCTGGACTCCTTCAGGGTGCCTTCCTCAAGCAACTGGTCACGGAACCAACTCGGCAGAAGGCAATACTGGATCTTGTGCTCACAAACAGGGACAGTGTGATGGGGTAACAGTGGGGAGCACTGGGGAAACAGTGACCACCAGTCACTGTGGTTTGAAATCACAGAAAGAGCAGAACCAAACCACACTAAAACACGATCCTGGATTTTAGTGGGCAGACTTTGGGAAAATGGGGAGATACTTGAAAGAGGCATTAAGGGAATGGGACAGGAACAGGGTTGAGGAATAGTGGGCAGTATTTAAAATGGGGATTACAAGAACAACAGAATTATGCATTAAGCAGGTTAGCAAGAGGAAATGGAAGAGGAGACCATTATGGTTTTCCAAAGAGGTATCAAAGAAAGTGAAAGCCAAAAAAGATTGCATTCAGGCAATACAAAAAGACACAGGCAGAAGGGGATAGGGAGAAGTACCAGGAGAAGCAAAGGGAGGCCAGTAAGGGAAGCCCAAGCTCAGACAGAAGAACACATTGCAAAATCAGTGGGTAAGGGACAAAACCTTTTACAGGTACATAAGGAAAAAGAAAGACAAAGGGAGGATAGTGAGACTGAAGGGGAGGATGTGAGCCATGGAGGATGACAACAGTAAAGCTGACATATTGAACAGGTATTTCTGCTCAGTCTTTACTGAGGAAGAGGAGGGTAATGGGTCTGAAGGGAGCACAAGGCAGAATGGTGCAGAAATGGACACAAGTCCCTTTACACAAGAAAGGGTCCTGAAGGAACTGGAAGTACAAGAGTTGATAAAGCAATGGGGCAGACGGGGCACCCTCAGGTCCTTAAAGAACTAAGAGGTGGTGGCTGAACCTCTGGCTATCCTGTTTAGCCGATCACTGGAAACAGGGAGGTACCCAAAGACTGGAGGACAGCAGATGTAGTCCCTTATACAAAAGTGGGAACAAAGAGGAAGCAGGAACTACAGACCAGTCAGCCTCACCACCGGTAGTGGGGAAGATCATGGAAGCACTACTGAAGGAGAGATTGGTGGAACATCTGGTTGTCAATGGACTACAGGACCCAAGGCAGCATGGTTTCACCAGGGGAGGTCATGTCAGACCAACCTCGTTGAATTTTTGACTGGGTGACTAGGAGGTGGATCAGGGGAGGGCAGTGGACATGGCCTATCTGGACTTCAGCAAGGCCTTTGACACTGTGCCACATAGAAGACTATCACACAAACTGGGGAATATGGGTGTGGGCAGGACAGTAGTGTGGTGGGTAGGTAACTGGCTGGGTCGCAGGGACACAGAGGGTGGTGGTAAATGGCTGTCACTCCACAGAGGGAACAGTGACCAGTGGGGTACCACAGGGATCAGTGCTGGGACCGGTCCTATTCAACATCTTCATCAGTGACATGGCGCAGGATCCAGAAGGCAGAATTTCACTGTTCTGCTGATGACACAAAGCTCTGTAACAGAGTAGACACACCAGAGGGTGTAGACAGAATGAGAAGCGACCTGCAGAAACTTGAAGAATGGTCAGGGTTTGGCAGTTGAAATTCAATGCAAAGAAGTGCAAGATAATGCATATGGGCACAAAACCCCTGGCACAATATATCAGTTGGGGGTGAGGATATAGCATGCACCAAGCAGGAAAGGGATCTTGGGGTTGTCATCTCTGATGACCTCAAGGTTGGGAAACAGTGTGACAAGGCAGCAGGTAAAGCAAATAGGATGCTGGGATGTATAGGCAGGGGCATCACCAGCAGGAAAAGGGAGGTCATAATTCCACTATACAAGACACTAGTGAGGCCCCACCTGGAGTACAGTGTACAGTTCTGGAGACCATACCTACGTAAGGACATAGACAGGGTAGAGAAGGTTCAGAGGAGGGCAACAAAGATGGTGCATGGATTGCATCACAAGTCCTATGAAGACAGGTTGAAGGAACTGAACATGTACTCCCTGGAGGAGAGGAGGGAGAGAGGATATGATAGAGACATACAAGTATCTTTCAGGGAGGAACAGGGTGCAGGAAAACACTATTTTTAAGTGAAAAAGATGTTCCAGGACTAGAGGGCATGGGATGAAGTTGGAGGGAGGACGATTCAGAGGAAACATGAGGAAGAATTTCTTCACAGAACGGGTGGTGGACAAGTGGAACACCCTGCCAGAGGAAGTGGGGGCTGAAACAATCACAGGATTTAAGAATGCATGGGATAGAGATAAAGGAATTCTAGAGGTCAGGGGTAAGGGAAACAGACTTCTAGGAAAACAAACTGAACTTACAAGCTCAAATGGGCAGACTGGGTGGGCCATAGGCCCTTATCTGCCGACACTGTCTATGTATCTATGTATCTATAGTGGCGACTGCAGGAAGTAGGCTATTTGTTAACTAGAATCTGCAGCTTATCCAATAGGTAGGGAATTGGGCAGACTGGTGGGCCAAGTGGTCCTTATTTGCTGTCAAAGTATGTTTCTATGAATTAGCCATGTTACTCATGGGCTTTGAAAGCAACAAATTTAGAAAATATTTCAGGAAAGACTGAAGCGCTAACCCCCTGATAATGTACCTAATGTGGTAAATATACTGCTAACTTTTAATATGGAAATATGGCTACTTGATGTGCCTAACTGAATGGTTCATTTGACATGTGATGTTTGTCACCTGATTGATAAAAATAAAGTACCAAAAATAAAAAGGACAAAATGTGCCCATTTATGGATACCACAATGAGGGAGGGTGGACACCAAGAAGGGGTGACACAGGACCTGAGGGAGGACCCCAGACCTAGAGAGTGTCAGGAATGTGACAAGACCTGCTCTGTCTTCTCTAGCTGCTTGTCCCTGAACAGGGCTGCTCCAGCTCACCCACGGTCAGCCGGCACCCAGCCACCCACCGACCAAGACCAGGACACCCACCTGCAGCTCCTTGGAAGGTATGAAGCGAGCCAATCTGAACACGGGTGCTTCCAGCAACCCACTCTGATTGGCAGGAGTTTTCTCGTATAGACACCTGGCACTTTGTTAGATTTTCGATAGAACTAAGCACATTTCAACTGTGTTATTAGGAGTTTTTCAACTGTATTAGCTGGATTGTAATTTCTACTACTGTTTTTAAAGTGCTTACACCTCTTCTGTCTGACTGCTCTTCCTGCAGCCCCCCATCCCCATCCAAGCACTCTGCCTTGTGCCGATAGTTTTTTTTTGGCTTTCCATTAGCAGGTTATACAGACCTGCCACTAGAGGGATTCTTGGTCTTCTACATAAATCACTATTCATTCATGGGCAATATAGCCTGCATTATCATTCTCTGCTTTCGGTTCTGCTACAGGGGACTTGTGTCT
The DNA here is from genome assembly GCA_016271365.2 of Neoceratodus forsteri. Lineage (NCBI taxonomy): Eukaryota > Metazoa > Chordata > Ceratodontiformes > Ceratodontidae > Neoceratodus > Neoceratodus forsteri. Next base: position 45,367,381 of record CM028132.1, on the reverse strand, counting down.
GAAGGGTGGATGGCCACTAACTAAGCTGCTCCTGCTCTCCTTGTTCCCCTATCTGCTGTATTTTCTCATCTAGGTTTTAAGTGAGTACCTAGGTGGGCAAATTTCTTGCCTAGAAAATACTGCACTAATACAAATCACGAGACCACTCAATCTGGGACCATGGCTCTCCTTATTGTGTTTTATTGCTCCCAAGGTGCAGAGTTTTCAGCAATACAGTGCAATTCAAGTACCTCAATGCAATTCAGTTCTCCAATGTACCTTATCAATACCTAATGTTATAACAGTCTACCGTGCAGACACTATGTCATTCTCCTCTCCCTTTTAGCCTATTCCCTCAGTTAGCCTACACCTCCATGCTACTGTCCTCACCTATCCACCAAAGCACTTACACTGATCACGATCAACTGTCATTACAGTGGTGCCGCCTCTTGCGCACGATATGGGTTGTCAAGAAATAAAGCAGTCTCTATTCTTATAAGCTCCTTAAAGAAAGTTATACTTCTGTTTCTTCTCTGCTCAGGAAATGCGGAGCTCAACCCTGGCCTCCCTACAACTTACCTCGCCTATCGATTTTGCTGAGGGCATAGGTCTCAAAATGATGATTGTCAACATTTTAAGCCTGCCTAAAAAAACTTGTACAGCTGCAAGCCTGGGCTGCACACGTTAACCCAGACCTTATCACAATTACTGAGTCGTGGTTAAAAAAGACAAACACTGATCAACAAATATCACTGCAGGGCTACAACTTATTTAGAGCAGATAGAGAGTCTAGAGGATGGGTGTGGTTATCTCACCAAATCTAAGTACTTGGTCACCAATATTAGTTGCAAATCTCAAGCCAAGGAATTTGAGTTAGTTTCGCTGAGCCTTCATCTCCCTCCTCGGAATGTATCACTATCCTAGGTGGCTATAGACCCCGTCTGGTGGTGATGAAGTCCTTAATCTTTGAAATCCATGTTGTAGATGCAAAAACTGAAACAATATTTCTAGGAGATCTAAATATGGACTGGCTGTCACCTAAAATCACACGGCCTCAAATCCCTTTGTGACGAGCTAGGTCTTGGGCAATTAGTCAGTGAACCTACTAGGAACAACACTCTAAATACTGCAACGGTTCCATTCTAGATGTGGTACTAGCCACCCATCCACACAAAATCTCATTTGGCAGTGTTTCACAATGACATGAGCGATCATGGAATTGTTGCTTGCATAAGATCTCAAGTTAAGGTCCGTCTTAACCCATCTTTATAACAAAAAGATCCTTTCACAAATTCAGTGCAGTAAACTTCCTATCTGACCTGAGCATGATCAGATGGCAAGATCTTTACCTAGCCAAAGATGTTAACAAGGCAGCTTGCATCTTAATGACAAACTTACAATAATAAATAAGCATGCCCCTTTCATCAAAGTAAGTGACAGAACAATTCCAACCCTGGTTCACCTCGGATCTCAAGGCAGCCCTTACAGCTAGAGATAAGCTCTGGGCTAAAGCTAGACATTCCAAAGAATCTTTGGATTGGCAGGCCTTTAGAACAGCCAGGAATAACTGTGAAAAACTTGGCTCTGCTAAAGCTAACTATTATATTTCTACTCGAACAAGCTAAAGGTAACCCTCATAAAATATGGAAGACTATCAAAGCTATAGAAGGACGCCCATGGCCCTCTGTCCCAAAGATAGTTGCAAGTGGCAAGACTGTGGAAAACAAGTCCTCAATCCTGGGGGAACTTAACTCCCACTTGCCACAGCTGGATTAGCTTTTGACTCGTCACCTTATGCTAGTGCTGCGGTGAGCCAGCATACCCTCCCGCCACATCTAGTCCTGCACCCAGCCCCTTCCAACCTGCCGAGATAACTTAAAGTAGAAGATTCTCTTCTTAAGACACCAAAAAGCGCGGGGACTGATGGCTTGAACCCTTTTCCTATGGTCAGGCTACGCCCATCTCACTGCCCCAATTCTCCACATCTTCAATCTTTCCATTACATCTGCTACTGTGCCGTCCTGCTGGAAATCAGTACATATCCTCCCTCTATTTAAATCTGGTGACCCATGCGATGTAAACAACTATAGGCCTATCTCCATATTGCCTATCCTTTCTAAAGTTCTCAAAAACTGATCCATATTCAGTTAAAATCTCACTTGGAAACCTTCTCTCATTAACCCAGCTCAATCTGGCTTCCGGCTAATCATAGCACAATCACTGCACTAGCAAAAGTAACCAATGATTGGATCTATGCTATAGATGCTAAGAAGGTAACTGGTGCAGTCTTTTGGACCTCAGCAAAGCTTTTGATACTGTTGATCACAAACTATTAGTCAATTGCCTTGCAAAGTTGCATGCCACATACCATACCACCCAGTGGTTCTCTAGCTACCTAACTGGAAGATTCCAAAAGTAAAGGCGGAAGGCTTTTTCTGCTGCCTTGCCAGTTGCAGAGGAGTTCCACAAGGATCCATCTTAGGCTATCTTGTTTTCTCTGTACATTAATGACTTAGATGCTAACATATCTCGTCCAATCTGCACTTTTGCAGATGATACTGTGTTATACTTCTGGCTCATCGTTATCTGAAGTCAAGGAGTGCTTCAAGTGGACTTCGTCACAACTTGAGCATAATCTAATAAAGGCAAAGCTTCTGCTCAATGCTAAGAAGATTAAGCGATGATATTCTCCGCAGTGCTGTCTCAGGCCCCCAATACCCTTGCCCAAGACTTCATTGTCATCACGCTAAACAGGCCTCTGGAAGTTGTAACCAAATTTAAATATCTAGGTATCTGGATCGACAAATTATCTTTCAGTGACCACGTCAAGTCTCTAGAAGCTTAAAAGCAAGGTTAGGTTTCTTCTACAGAAATAGGCCCCTTTTCCCTTGAAACTCAAACAAGCTTGTACAGGCCACTTTCTCCCCTACTGACTGTGGCGATGTAATCTATTCCTCCACCACTCTTGCAAATCTAAGTAAACTGGACATCCTTTATCACCGTGCGTTACGGTTCATTACCAACTCCCTTACCGTTCGCATCACTGTGACTTATATGCAGCTGTTGGTTGGACATCCTTACTACTAGGCGCCTGCTCCATGCTGGGCTATGGACTCAAACTGCTCCTGCAGAAATTGCCAAGCTATCTCTTTCCTTATTAGTATATCACATAGTGCATACTGCTAAGAAAATCTGACTATTATGCTTGACATACCAAGGACGCGGACTTCCTTAGTACGTGCTATTGCATATGCCCTTCCCTCCATTTGGAACCAATTACAAACCGTACTGAAACTAACTAGCACAGTTTCAATAAACTTCTACAAATCAGCTAAGTTCAGCCAAAATAAAAGACACCTGTAACTGTCATTAAGTCTCTTCCTTCCCCATGTGCCATATTTATCCACTGGTAAGGTATAACTGATTTGCCATATTAACTGCTTTCCTTCCCTTCTACTCCTGGCTTTATCTTTGCTTACGCTCCACTGCTACTCTATCAAATCACTCCTCCTCCCCATATCAGTTGTAGACTGACTGTTCTAGCTGCCAAAATACTGTATATGTATTGCACACACCAGTCATCATGTTTTATTTATCAGTATGCAACCTGTAAGTCGCTTCCTGTCTCATATCAATGTTTACCACCTGCGGTCACCCTATGTGGTACCCTTGTATGTATATCCAGCCTGTATCATGTAACGTGCATTTCATGTATATACTGTTATAACCTGTGTTTGTACTTTAAGTGTTTATGTCACAGGACCCCTTGTGAATGAGCTTGCTCAATGGAGTTTTCCTGCAATAAACTTGAACTTTGCTTCAATGCCAAATGTGCAAACTGATGCATATAAGGGCCCAGGAACCCTAGGACAGAGCATCACCTAGGAGAACTGCTTCCTAAGAGGAAAAGGATCTAGGGGTGGTGAGTACTAGAGACCTAAAACACCTCTCATTGTAAGAGGGCAGCGGTGAAGGCCAACTGTATGCTGGGGTGTACTGGAAGTGGATGCAGTAGTAGGTGGCTCAAGATAATTTTACCACTGTACAGGCCACTGGTAAGACCACATTTAGAATATGGGGTGAGGTGCTGGCATCCATACTTTAGGAAGGACATCAGTATGCTGGATGGGGCCCCAGCAACCAAAATGATGAGGGGCAACAAGATGGGTCCTATGAGGAGAGGCTGGGAGCCCCAAGATGTACTCCCTGGAAGAGAGCAGGCAGAGGGAAGATATGATAAAAGCCTTCAAGTACATGAAGGAATTAAGAGTGAAAAGGAGGGTCTCTAAAATGAGACAGCACCACGAGGAGGTATAACCTGAAATGGACAGGGGAGATTCAGAAGGGATATAAGGAAGGATATCTATACGGAGAGGGTGGTGACCACCCCGGAATGAGCTGCCAGAAGAGGTGGTATCAGCAAAGACGGTGGGGTGCATTCAAGAGGGTCTGGGACAAATACAAGAGGAACCCTGAGACTAAGGAAGGGAGAAGGGACAGTTTGGGGGTGGGGAGAAGAGACAGGATCACTGGCGCAAGTTGTAAGACCAGGACCCTGCATCATTTACAGACCAAACACGACAGACCAGGTGGTCTTCTGCCGGCTCTTTTGTATTGTTCATAGCAGCTAGGGCAGGTTGAAAAAAAAAAAAAAAAAAAAAAAAAAAAGGGCAGAGTGAATCTGTGAAGGTGCACGTCATAAGACTACGTCTGATTCTGTATGTTCAAGCTTGAAAAGGAGGACAGCCCATACCATATGCCGACTGCCTATGGCAGCATACACAAAAACCCTTTACCAGCCCAACTTGGTCAAGCAAGTGTAGTCACAAGTTTTTGATGGAAATGGTTACAGTTCTGCATACACTTGTTAGAAAAGCTGCATCTGTACACTTTGCTTGGAAGAGTTCTAAGTGAAAAAGGTCAGTCTCTGGTCACCCCAAGTGGCATCCAGCATACCTACCAACATTCCGCCAGCCACCAGGATGTCAAAGAGTGTCTCTGCATAGCGACGGTAGTCAAGCTTCATCTCTGAAGCATCAAGGAACCTATATATGTCCAAATCACTGCCAGTTTGATTTAAACCTTGAATAATAGACTCTTGAAACTGGGAAGGGTCAAACCTCTCTTTCTCATCTGAATTAAAAAAAAAAAAAAAAAATTTTCACATCACCAACTTGGTAAGCGGAGCTCAACTTAGTACTGAAATGTAACAAAAAAGCCAAATGTACCTCTTTTCCTAGTTTTGAAACGCTGGCCTGATAGCGTGGGCTTTTGCTGCTTTTGATTATTCATAAAAGACACCTAAAATAAAAATAAGTCTTAGAACTGGTATGGACTATTCAAAGAGACCAGGAATGGTCACACAGATATTTCTAAACTAGGTAGTGGAAACAGGTGTGCCTGTCACCATTAAAATGAGGCGACTGGAGCTTGCAGTTCATAAGACAAAATACCCCACCCACCCCAAAGAGAGACATAGAATTGTGTATGTATCACCACACACACACCAACCTCTGGGAAATGTAGTAGAAATTCACACCTCACAATACACAGAATGTGATAAAGGACACGGGTACCACATCGGAGAGCCCTGTTAGCAGTCTATTCAGTTCGCCCAGCTACTTAGTATGATCCATGGACCTTACTGGTCCTCTGCTGCCCTCGGATATCCCCCTTACCACGCACTCCATGTGCCTGTCCCATCCCATTCAAAGCCCATTTTATGCTCAGACTACCTCACTAGGCAGTCTGTTCCACTGTCTACCACCTACTGGAAATACTTCCTACTCCTCCACTAATTTCCTGGTGTAGCTGTTGCCATTTTGCAGAAAAAGCACACTATAATCCACTTTATCCCTGTACAACTGTGTCAATCATAAGCCCTAAATCTCCAGTATGTCCACATCCAGACTCTGTACAACCTACCCTCCTGCCCTAATCACTTGTTTTACCCATCTCCAGGGTTCATTTCTGGGTGGGGCATTGGGACAATTGGCACAGAGTTTTTAATTTATTCTACCTTGGGACAACCTGCTCACTATTAGAGGTTTTAAACTGCCATTTTATGAATCTGGGCTCTGTTGAATAATATGACCCATTATCTTTTCATTTGACCCTTATCTCTATAGCCAGTATATCAGTGTCCAACATAAATATCCCAAATCAACCCTGCATCTCTGTACAGTTTCTATCCTATCCCATGTCCTGTTGACTGCAAAACAGCCGTGTAGTATTTCAGATGTGGCCTAAACAATTTGTACACAGCAGTATCACTTTTCTGCCAGTTCCCAGCCTGTGCAAAACAGCATCCTATGTACCTTCCCCAGCACTGTGCAGATAACAAACTAGAGACATTATCCCACAATCCCTTCTGTCCATTCCATTACTTCCTTTCCTGCCGGTTACATGCATGACCCAATATAAAAATGTCAGCTAAAAGCCCATCTGCCCAAACCAGCCTAGTTCTGGGACAGCATGAGCCTCATTTCTTCCCTCCCTCCAACTGACCCTGGACCACTTCAACAACCCTCCACCTCCTCATTTCCCAAATACACGTTACTGTCCACTCTGCAGCAGAGCCTGGTGTCAGACATTTACCCTGCATCTCCTCCGCTGTGTTTGCGTCACAGTACATTACTGATACAATAATCGATCCCTCGGTGCCCTCACTCCTGAATATTTCCTCCCCATCATTTACAACATGCTTCCTCCATCCCAGCCAGTTCTTGATCTATGCTAGTTTACCTCAGCCATCCCACCCAGTTTAACTGGGGGTCTGTATGGGACAAAGCTGAATGCTATTAAGTCCAGCACAGGTCTACCACCAGCCTCAAACCTTCACCACCCAGATCTTCCTGACACAAATCCATGTGGTCTTATTTCACAGTCCTCACACCTCTAGGAACTCTAGTCTTCCCTTGACACACAATCCTATAGTGCGTGGTGGCCATTTTGAATAAGGTAAAAATAATGCACAAGAAAAACTGAAGTATTCCCATGGCGACGAGACGCCAAAGCAAGTCAGCTGGCATGTTACTGTAAACCCCCACAAAGTTGATACTTGTGCAATACTGGTCTCATGTATTCTGGCCTTTTCTTAACACAATTCTGAAATGCAGCCCTGTTGAAAAGAACTGGATGAACACATCCATCAATTCAGGTGGGGGGTCCTCCCTTTTCAAATCTAAAGCTTCCTTTGGAAAGAAAAATTGCAATTTTACAAATCTTGTTTTGCAGAAGTGGTATACAATCCAGCTTTTGCATTCCCTACACCAAATAAGTATCTGCTGAAAACATTACCTCCTAGCTTATAATAACCAGTTTCTCTTTGCCAAGGGAAGAGAAGGGTGGTTGCCAATGCTAATGGGAGTATTTTTCTGAAATTACCCATTTCAGATACAGCTGTATCTCTGCACAGCACATTAAAACCTTCATTACTGTGCCCCACACACCTGTAACTCACTCCCCAATGCCATCCAACAGCCCCATCAGCCTTCCAAGTACTGTGCACTCCGTCTCAGTATGTCCACCAACTGCTTTCAGGTAACTAGGTCTCCTCAAGCCACTTCAACACTCTCTACCAACCTCCATTTCTTCACCTTGTTCTTGCAAAGCATGCCATCAAGCTTCTATTCAAGTCCCAGACTGCATCGGAGACCAAGAAGCAAGACAAAAAAAAAAAGTGCCTCAGCACCAACCTGATACTGAAGATTTTGCAATGGATCTGGTTAGCAGAAACCATCTGGTAATGTACAAACAACGCTCCAAAGAATGCCTGTCCTCCAGAATTTCGAGGATGACCCCAAAATTGGTACCAGAGATCAAACCACTCACCTCCACTCTACTTGTGTCAATATGCCATCACATCAACCCTGGCTATGCTTTACATGCAACATTCCTTACTATAACCTCCAATGCATGTCTTTTTACACTGGACTTCTCTATCTCATATCAATTTATTAATTTGCCCAGGACCCTCAAAACTAAGGGTACACCGATGTCAACCTTGAGTCCACAGATTCAAACTTGTCTTTGAAAGCTACAAGAATAACCTTGACAACCGTCTAAGGCAGCTTTGTTTGCAGGAATATTCCCCAAGCCTGCTCCACCCTGCTGCTTCCAGCTAGTGTTACCAGGATCTGCAGAAGTCCTGCGCTGCCGATCGCAGCTAAGATGCAATTGCTGACGCTCCTGGTTTTGTTGGGGATTTTTGTGGGACTGACATACGGAGAAATCAGACTACCATCGTTCTGCCTGGGGCTGAACATTACTTCCTTGTCGAGACTTCAGAGATGGCGGCCTGCCTGTTGCCAGGCCTCCTCCAGAGATTGGGAAGGAGGAGCCTGCAGGCGCAACCCATGATGGAGAAGGCCCAACCCTAGCAAATGTTCCCCACCAACCACCACCACCAGAGCCTGCAGGCCCGTTACTGCGTAGGCCCACACGGCCCAGCATCAGCTCCTTCACACCACAGAAAATGACCAAATGGGACTGAAACCATCAGACTCCGGTCGTGATCAACCCCGGAAGGGATTATTTCAGGAAACGGCACGTCTGAACTCCGAGATGAGCGCATCCCTCTGTGCCACGGCCGCGCTGCTCGGTAACAAAGGGCCATGTGCCCGCTGCGCCCCTCAATCACTCCATGTCAGGACACGGCCTGCTACCCACCGAAAATCCCTGGAATCCGAGCCTTTCTGAAAGGGGGTTAGGAACGATCAAACCCGAGTATCGTGAGAAGGGACCCGGCTCAACCTCCACAGGCCCCGCCGAGACACGCGCCTCAGCTCCTAACTTCCCAAGGCAATGCAGCTGATGAAAGGAAAAGACAGTGTAAAATGACCACCAGCCACGATGGTGGCGCAGCCTGAGCTAAGAGTCTCCACGGCGACCTGACCTCTATGGTTACCTCGGTCCCCTCACGGGACTGAGGCAATGCTCCTGGTCCCAACTGCACATGCAGCAGGTGTAACGGGCGCTGCCCTTCAGCACCTTGGCCTCCACCCTCTACCCTTCCCGCTCCCGACCGTTAACCATGAAGATAAAAAAAACAGTACCCCTGAGCAGACACCAACGACGCACCTACCGAATTTAGAGCAGAAACCAAAACAGCCAGAAACTGCGACTTGTGGACCGCGTACCAACTAATGGGCTGCGCGGTTGTTACAGAGAGCGATGTAAGCAGGAGCGTACACAGCGGTAGAATAAATATGGGTCGGGCCCCACCACCGCCGCCAGAGGGCCAGCAATACATTGACACCCACGCCGAGGCACAGAGCAGCTATCTTACAGCTTCAGTACGAACAAACTATAATTAATTTAAACAATACATAAACCTATCGCTAGATTGGCTATAATGTAGGATTGATGGGCTCCATGTAGTCGGTGTGCAGTTTGCCCCTACTGCAAAGACTTAGGCAGTGCCACCCGCACCTCCGCACGCTTTAACTTGTGGATTGTTCCAACTGGAGAGGTGGTGAAGCAAGACTTTACTCTTTTTGCTGTAAATGATCCCGTACAGTTTACTTCGCCTTTTCAACTTGACAGCTTTGGACGTACCATAGTTCCATACTAGGCGGACACACATTTATGCAAAAAATTAGAATAAATTAAAATGTCCAAACTGGTTTCCCATGCCCGCCCCCGTTTATATTGTTTTTCTGTGCGATGGAGTTACACCTTAATGACGATTCGTTAGCACGTCAGAAAGTGTCGGATCCTGGTGGTCTACCACATGGGCATGCACACAAGGCAGCCTGATTTTTTGTTTAGTATTTGGGGCTGGATTTTTCAGAATGACTTGGAAGTTTGCATGTTGATTGCTTTGTGGAGCTTGCATCCTCTGTGGGCCACATGGAACATGTCCCTACCTTCCAGCCGGCACAGCCCTCGAGCGCAGGGACGGAGGGATCCGGCCAGTGGCGACTGACAAGCCGACCAGGGAACCAGGAGGCGGGGAGAAGCAGGCAGAAAGCCGCACAGCCTCGAGCACCCAGGGACCGGAGGGATCCGAGGCCGCCAGCGGGCGGGCGGCGATCGGCAAGCCGACCAGGGAACCAGGAGGCGGGAGAAGCAGGCAGAAACCGGCACAGCCCTCGAGCACCCAGGGACCGGAGGATCCGGCGACGCCAGCGGCGGGCGGCGACCGAGCAAGCCGACCAGGAACCAGGAGGCCGGGAGAAGCAGGCAGAAAGCCGGCAGCCTCGAGCACCCAGGGACCGGAGGGGATCCGAGCCGTCAGCGGGCGGGCGGCGACCGACAAGCCGACCGAGGAACAGGAGGCCAGGAGAAGCAGGCAGAAAGCCGGCTGTCCTCGAGCACCCAGGAACCGGAGGGGATCCGAGCCGCCAGCGGACGGGCGGGCGACCGACAAGCCACCAGGGAACCAGGAGGCCGGGAGAAGCAGGCAGAAAGCCGCACAGCCCTCGAGCACCCAGGGACCGGAGGATCCAAGCCGCCAGCGGGCGGGCGGCCGACAAGCCGACAGGGAACCAGGAGGCCGAGAAGCAGGCAGAAAGGTACGGGCAAAGCCGCAAAACCAATCGGAAAGCGACCGCTAACTCTGCCTTGCTTCTGATTGGTGCGCCTTTCCCATAGACTTTAGCTGGACTTTGCAACACCATTTCTGGCCGATTTCTGTTATTATGCTTTATTGTTAAAATTACCTAAAAGAGCTGTTTTACTTTTAAATGTGCCCTATTTGAGGGTTGTGTAGATATCTAGTTTAGCCTGTGATTACAGCCTTTTGTGTTTCTGTGTGGGCTAGCTGACAGCTTCCCCCCCCATACCCTCCCAGTCTTTGTTGTGCAGATTCAGGCTTTTTAGCACCTTTTGCAGATTGCTGCAATAAAGTGCCTTTGCTCACTGCCTTCTCCTCTGTCCCTACCTTCCAGCAGCACAGCCTCGAGGCACCCAGGGACCGGAGGGATCCGAGCCGCCAGCAGGCGGCGGCGACCGACAAGCCGACCAGGGAACCAGGAGGCGGGAGAAGCAGGCAGAAAATGCAGGCAAAGCCACAAAATTTTGCCCCCCCCCTCTCGGTTGATTCTTTTTTACACCTTTTCCGCCATTTCTCTAATCCGCCCATAGCTATTTCTCTTCCTCTACTTTAACCCCTACCTTCCCTCCACAATGCTACTTTGCTTCCTTTTGCTTCTGAGCCTCTCATCTTCCTCAATCCCAAATGACAATTATGATATACCCCATGCCATGGTGATTAAGGCAGTGAATATGGCCTGCCCACCTGCCATCCCCAGTGGACACCCACCAATTCCTTATTTATATTCTGCCATTTTGCACTGCAATCCCTGGGGTATCCCACAAAAGGCTCTCTATCCTTACAACACTCCTCAAGTGCCTTGCATCCATTTTGGCATTACATTAACCCACTATGCCTGTCCATCAGATTATTACTTTGTGATAAATTCCACACCCATATAACAGGACCCTCACCCATTACACAGTGGTTCCCCAAGAAGAGGAGAAATGCTCTGATCACTCCCTATCCCTATCATTTGGTGCCCTCCTCAAATTAATCTTCTTCCTTCTTATCAGTATTGGTACTATTGAAATCAATCCTGGCCCCACTGAAATTTTTTATCCCCATCTAATCTAACCTCCATAAATGGCCTAAGTTTCCTTCACTTCAATGCCTGCAGCCTCCTAAAAAGTTCTCCTTAATACAGGCATGGGTTGCACATACCCTACCTGACTTCCTGGTTATCTCTGAAACTTGGCTCAGATCTACAACAAAGACAGTGATATAAACCTTCCCAACTACCAGCTCTTCAGATCAGATCGCCTTTCCAGGGGTGGTGGGGTGGCCATCTCAAGGAAACCATCTCTGCATCCTGCCTCATCAATACATCGAACCAAAGGAATTTGAATGCTTGTCAATTAAAATATTCCTTCCTAACATGTCTTCCTTTAAATTGATTGGCTGCTATAGGCCCCTCTGCAGGCCTCAAACTCCTATCCACCTAGGATCAAGGATCTAGGCCCTGAAGATACCATCATCCTTGGTGATTTGAATTAAATTGGTTATCTAATGCATCTGCACCCCTAGTAACCTTCTGTGACATCTATGGATTCACTCAATTAATCAAAGATCCAACAAGGATTAACCTAAAAATACTACCAACAGCTCACTCCTGGATATTATGATGGTAAACAAGCCTCACTTATATTCTCATGCTGGAGTGCTACCCAGTGATGTAAGTGATCATTGTCCTATAGCTGGCATAAGATCTACACTCAAGCCATCCAATCCTGCAAAATTTCTCCATGAAAGGTCAAAAAGAATTTCAACATCTCAGGATATCTCCATGATTTGTGCAATACAACATATTGGCAAGATTTTTACCTTACAACCTCAGTTGAGACAGCTCTTCAGATCTTAAAGGACATTATCACTAATGCCTCAATATACATGCACCAATCACCAGTGTCAGAACTAAAGTAAAATCTTGTCGTTGGTTCACTGCTGACCTTAAATCAGCTTTGTTAGCCAGAGACAAACTCTGGAAAAGGCAAGAAAAACAAAGGATACTAGAGACTGGCTTCAATTCAGAAAAGCAAGAAACTCATGCACAAAACAAATAAGAAATGCCAAAGCTGCCTACTATAGAGCTGAATTGGATGCATCCTATACTAACCCATCTAGATTCTGGGGTACTATAAAAGGAATTCTAGGCCAAAATCCTACCCCTGCCTTACCCTCAAACGCTGCTACTAAGTGACATAGAAATCACTGACAAGCAAGAATCTTAAATACCTTCAATGACCATTTCACCACAGCTGGCTCTAGCATTTGACTCTTCACCTGCAAATCTCTTGAGATCATCATTAAACCTTCAATCCACTGTGGGACAAAAGGCTGCTTCAACATTCTCCTTGAACCAATATCCTTAAAGAAGTAGAAGACCTCCTATCCAATTTAGATACTTCTAAGAGTGCAGGTGCAGACTCCCTGGACCCCTACTTTCTTAAAGTAGCATTGCACATATCTGCCCCCTCACCACTCTTCAATCTTTCCCTAGCTACTGGTTCCATCCCTCCATATGGAAAACAGCTCAAGTAGTTCCACTACTTAAATCAGGTGATCCCATGGACCTAACAATTACAGGCCCATTTCCATCCTACCGTACTATCCCAGATGCTTGAAAAATTAGTAAATTCACAGTTAAGGCCTATCTGGACACCAACAACCTCTAAATCCAGCACAATCTGGATTTAGATCAATGCATAGCACCATCTCTGCCCTAGCCAAAGTCACTAACGATTGGCAGACTGCCTTGGATAAAAGAATAGTACCTGTGCTGTGTTCCTGGATTTGAGTAAAGCATTTGATACAGTGGATCATGAATCATTAATCTCCTCTCTTAGCTCTGTAGGCCTTGATTCACTCTCACTCAATTGGTTTAGGTGCTATCTCTCTGGAAGGTTACAATTGGTAAAAATGAAAATTACCTATCTACCTCTAAACCACTGCTAAGAGGTGTACCGCAAGGCTCTATCCTAGGCCCCATCCTCTTTGCCATTTATATTAATAACATTGATGCCAACCTCTCTCAATCTAACATTCATCTGTTTGCTGATGATACTGTATTATATGTCAGCAATCCCTCACCATCAAAAGCCTGTGAACTGTTACAGTCAGAATTCTCCATCCTACAACACAACCTATTGGAAAAAATTACTTCTAAATGCCAAAAAAAAAGCTATGTTCTTTGCAACAAAGAATTGCTCTGCCACTACCCCATCATTCATCACCCCACAATTATCCACCTTATTTGGAGAAAAGCTGGAATTTGTGGATAAATTCAAATATCTTGGAGTCTGGATTGACAATAAGCTTGACTACTCTGTCCACATTGAAGAGCTATTAAAAAGTTGAGACAAAGGCTTGGCCTATTTTACAGAATAAAACACTACCTTACCAGAGACTCCAAACAAAGATTAATCCAGGCATCATTCCTATCCCTTATTGACTATGCTGACTTTCTCTCATGGCCATTGCTCACTCTCCCTCTTAAATAAGCTGGACACCCTGTATCATAGAGCCATCAGATTTATTACAGACCTTCCCTCCAGCACCCATCATTGCTCTCTTTACATGGCAGTCAATTGGACATCCCTACAGCACAGAAGAAAAAGGAATGCTGCAATCTGGATCTTTAAAGCTTTATCAGGCAAACTCCCTCCTGTATCTCAGACTGTTTCACCTGAATCACATCTAGGCCATACACCTTAAGGATCAATAAGCTCATTATGCTAAAGATTCCCATTACCTGCACCGGTTTGGGAGGGCTGCTATCAGCTATTCCTAGCATTTGTCTGGAACTCACTCAAAAATCTATGAATCTGAATACCCTCTTACCCTTATCATCCTTCAAAAGATTATACACGCCCTATTTCCAGAGTTGTGCAGCTGCTTCCATAAGGCCTAGTCTCCCATCAACCTACACCCCTCCTTCTGTAATCCACTATGTTTAGTTTCCTTCTATCTACCAGTCAGTTATCACATTTCATATAAAACCTACAAAAGCCCTATTATTTGATTATTATCCTGCTATATCTATTATCCTCTTCATTTTACAGGTTAAGTTATTTTACTGTGCCTTGTATATCTGTAAATTTTGTATATATCTCTTATTTATTTGATTATACTAATGTTATGCTATTCTCATGTCTTTGTAAAAACTTGTACCCTTATTTGTATGACCACTCAGGTCCATCTTGTAAATGAGCTACGCTCAATGATGTTCGCCTGAATAAATAAAGATTTTGATTGACTGATTGACATAGGGTGACAAAGCACAATGGGGTGGTTGTGCTTGTGCAGCTGTCAAAGTATTCTTCCCATCATCACCATTTTGTTTCACAGATTCTCTCTTAATCTTACCTTCATCACTTCTTCTCCTTGAGCCTCCATTTCTTCTTTCCCACATATATATATATATATATATCTCATTTACCTCCCTCTACACTAAATTTTTTTTTCTCTTTTAGATATTTCGGAAGAAGACCTAAGGTCAAAATGTAGATTTTAACTCTATTTTTCAGCGTGCATTTAATATAACCATTAGGTTTTGCTTTTAGACTACATGCTGACGCAGCGCTTTGTTTTTTACATAAAGTATTTTTCTACCAGTCCTGGAGGTTTTTCCCACGGGCATTTTTAGATTGGGGTTTTATAGAGGATTCAGACCAAGACTTTTTGGGGCATTTGAGTAGTTTGTGGACAATCATTTTGAATCCCCACTATTCCCCAAGGTGGGGGTATACTTTGACTGCTGTGTGTTGTCAGGCTGAGAGTTTGTGCTTAGGTGTCATATTGAAATTGGACTTTTGATACCAATTATGTAAGCTGTAACCCACAATAGACCATGGGTATACCAGGCACAATGCATACCCCAGTCACATTATGAGGGACGAGGGCGCAGCCCCGAGTGACCTCCAACCAACTGGGAAGTGCATTAATGCCTGGTATACCCACGGGCTGGAGTGGTTATTGTACTAATAACAAGGGTTAAGTGTTTAAACAACAAAAATATCAACAAAGGTATTTTTTGCTGCTTAAACAACAAAAAGGGCTGTAGTCTGACGCAGGGACAAATAGTCCCCAACTCCGCGGGCCCGGGACTGCTGAATACAGTGCTGCAGGGACATCTGTCACTGGCGACTACAGAAGTTTCACTGTAAATTAATTATACACAGTAAGGCAAACTTTCTCTTTAATACAATGCACATTGCAAAATTGCATGGACAGATTTACAGTGGAATGCACGGACACAGAAATGGAGCATCCAGAAACATGAATACAGGTATGGTTCCATGCTGAAGCCACAATTGTGGTTATTGACTGCAGAAATCACATTATACACTGCTATGAAGGTAAATTTTACATCATCTTGGCTATAGTAAGCATTTAACCACAAAATGGTTACTGTACTACTGTGCAGTTTCGTGTTGAACCCTGCTACTGAAGTTCTATTTTTGCAAAAATATGTTGTAAACGATCATTTACCTTCATAGCAGTGTACAATGTTATTTCTGAAGCCGATAATCGCTATTGATCGTTGTTTCAGTGTGGAATAAGTTTTCTGCTGTGCAATTGCAAACTGATCGCTCAAAGCAGGTGGGTAGGAAATAATCTTTTATTCAGTCCTTCCCATTTCTAACAAGTCTGCTGTGTAAATGTATAAATAAAATACCGTGTCTAATATTGCAGCGAGTGGCAGGATTTCATCTGGGTGAGTGGGAGAGAATAAAGCTGTTCGTAATAGTTCGTTTACAACAGTAAGCATTAGAGACAATTTTAATGGTTGCCTCTTATTTTGTCTTTGTGAAGCACATAACGAGTGCCATTATGCCCACGGATACTACTGGCCGCCTACACAGCAACTTTATGTATGTTGGGGATTAATCAGCTGCCATGCAAAGGTATTTCGACCAATGGGAGCTGACGCTTACTAACTTTCCGCGAACCCATGTTATAAAAAAAATGTGTCAACATCATCAGCCAATCACAAAGCAAGACCTGCCACTGTGCACCTGGTACAGTTGGCATCTCTGTTGGACTGAACCATTTCTGGCACTAAAATCAGTGAGGAGAACTTCTTTTCCATTTTGCCCTTGAACCCGGGCATCTCTTTCCTGTTCTTTCAGGTCCTGTGTACCAGCGACCCCCCACCCCAGTCTCGTCAGTCACCCAACTCGTGCCATCTTGCTGACAGGAATCCACATGGAGTGGGATCAGTGAAATTCTAATGACCCTCATTCCAACGGCCAAGCAGCGTTCTTTCTTTCCTTTTTCCCTTTGAAACCCTTAACCTTTTTCACTCGATGGCATACTCCCAGTCATTCATGCACACATACTCAAAGCAAACCACTGACAGGAGCAACCATCCTAGTCCATCTTCTGAGGTCGCTGTGGCCACGGAAAAGCTGTTGCCCCTCCCCAGGCTGGAACACACTGCCATAGTCAGGCAAGTGAGCCAGGGGACTCATAAAAACCACTTGGTACCAGGAAGGGGAAGAAGTGGAAGGAGATAGGGGTGAATAATCCACCACAGCAACTGGGTCAGGTGGGGGGTAAGTTGCAGTAACAACCATGGGTAGACTTGATGGGCCATAGGTCTCTTCTGCCATCCGATTCTGTGTACCCCAGCAAGTATGGACCTTTGTTTCTGTGAATGATAAAAGATCTGACAACTTTGGTGGCGTCACTCTCGTAATGGTGGCCTGACTCTGAGCTCTGCTCCTGACTCTCTACAAAGCCCCACAAATGCTGAAATCCAACTGCCTTAACCGCTTTTGCAATGGGGACTTAGCTAAGTATATGCCTAAGCGAAATGGCACTCCAGGTGGAACAATTCGAGACAAAGATGAGCAGAGCAGAGAATGATACCTGGGCGCAGTAAGCACTACAGCACATCTTGGCATGGCTACAACAAAACAAACACCATGTCATATTGCAGACCCGCTTTCTAAGGAACAAAAACTGGACCGTATATTTATGGAGCTTCACAATTCTGCACGGAACACAAACAGGACCTGGCTGAAATAATCAGCCTAAGGCAAACCACAGATGATTACCAGGCTCTTACTAAGCTAGATTCCAGGGCTGACCGCACTGATCGCCTTTTGCTGGAGGCTTTACAGCAGGTCTCTTCCCAGAAGCCAAATATGAAGACTTGGAAGTGAGAGCATGACAAAATTTAAGGCTGTATGGAGCGGGAAAGAGCTGAAGGTATGGACAGTGTCACATTTTTGGAAACTTTCTTCAGATCCTACCTCGACCTCCTGCAGATTTTGAACTGGTATTGAGAGGCCCACCACATGCTGCCCCCAGACAGTAATCAACATGGCCCTGCTGTATAAGAGTGCATGTTCTAAATTATGCTGTTAAACAGAGTTACTCATGGGTCTATGGCAGCAAAGCAGCGTTTTCTTTTCCTCCATATTTTCACTTACTAGCTCCTTGTGGCAGGCTGGATGGCTGTATCAGCCCTTTCCCATTGCACCTTGGCCATCCAGCGTGTCTGACCTTTAGATGGGTGGGCCACTGGTGCTTGCAGGGAGGGCCATGAAGCCCAACCCCATTTTTCCTCCAGTTTTCTTCCCGAGGCATGGCATACATACAATGTGGCTGGCGCACTCCTCGTCCTCTAAGGAAGCGCTCCAAGCATGCTGTATGACCGCCTTTCCCCTAGTGACAGGACTCACCCGCTACCACCTGGCTTGTGCCAGGTGGCAGTCAAACGGCAACTCATGAGAACTCCTCTCCTAGAGGGAAGAGAGCTGTTCTTAGACGCTCAATCTCCCTCTCCCCAGCTGAGCCTCAAGCAATCTGAGTCCATTCCCAAACCCAAGTTGCCAGTGTAGCAGCAGGGAGGCATGGATGCCTCAACCCACTGAGCCACTAAGCCAGCCCAAGAGGAGCTATTTTTTCTTCTATTGTTTATGCTCCCAGAGTCTGGCAGGCAGCTATGGCCCCTCCCTCAGAGGACTCATCCTCCAACTCCGCATCCCTGCTCATGCCGTTCCCAGTATTTCCCCACGGTGGGACCAGAGAGCAGGGCGCTGGCTTCTCCCCTCCCCAAGCACAGTCCAGAAGCCGGAGGCAGCACAGGGATGGGGCCATCTTAGCCTGCCAGCTCCATTTTTCCACGTTTCCTCCCATCCCTCCCTCCCCCACCCGACATGAAGATGCCAGTACATGCCTCCCGATCTGTGCTGCCCTCCAGTCACCGCCCAAGAACAGTCCAGCGGTAAGGGATGACAAGCCCCACCCCACCCGAGACAGAGGAGGCAGTCCTCCGAACACTCGATCCTCCTCGCCCCTGCCAACTCCCGACGATCCAGGCTTGTTCCCAAACCGGGTCGCTAGCATGGCGCAAGGTGTAGCGACCAGCGCCTCAACCTCCAGCACCACCAGGCCAGCCAAGGAGCTATTTTTGAAGGAATTAGAGTTTATGTGGACAGTGACTATTCTCCTAAAGTAATAGAGCAGAGAAAACACTATGGTCCTGTCCTGGCTGCACTAGAGCCAGTAAGCTGTGCCATCAAACTCCCCTCCCTGTTGTACTTCAGAGGGCTCTGTTATATGAGAACCTGACAGAAGCCGTGGAAGACTTGCACAAGCATGGCATTACAGTCCTAAACCCCTCGTTCTTCATTTTGCACCGTTTGACTGTTTTGAAGCACCGAATAAGCCCTCATAAAGCCCATGCAGCCGCTACTTTGAAAGACATACATGCTCTGCTACAGAATCGTCACAAAATTCAGTGACACATGATTGGACTACCAGGTGCGTGTTGTGTTCCCTGTGCTGTCAGTACTCTCAGAGTTCAGAGAGGGCAGATTGGGACTTATAATCTCTCCTTGGTAATACCTGCTGTTTGAGGTAAACAAACACTTGGGACATTCTTATTCTTTTTTTTTATTTTAAGTTTCTCTTTATTCACGATTTCACAAATACAAACACACAACATTTGTGCTGAGTACATACACGGTAGTCGTTAAAAGTACAATACTATAACATTTAGACACATGTGATGTGACTTACATAGCATTGGCCCCTACGTTGGGTGCCAAGTTACTGTAACAATACACACACAGCAGGGTCACCTAGATGTAGCGAGGTAGATGTGTCTGTAGTTATTCTCTAGGTAGATGCGGCACTTTACAAGGATAGGCATAGGGGAAGTAAGGATCGTGGTTAGGGAGGATGGGGAGGAGAACAGGAACATAGCTTAAGCTGTGAACCCTGCAGTCTGAGCAGGCGATGGGCCAAATGGCCTTCTACTGCTGCTTCTTCGTATGTTCATATTAACAGGATTGCACCACCAGTAGGTTCTTTGCCTCTCTCCCACCTACAACCACCAACTGGTACATACAGAAACCTTTACAATTACCTCCCTAATCGAGCAGCTGCAGGACCTGTATGGGAGAGAGGGACTCACTGGACTGACACACAGGAAAATGTGAGACTCAGATGATCTGAAGCATGACTCTGACATAGTTTCGTAGTGAAAAGAAGGTAACATTTTACTGACTGCTCTGCAGCAATACAGAGACAGTCTGCATGAAAACCCTTAGTATTCAACCAATAAAACATTAAACTTTAAAATAATTGCATTTGCATCAAACATTAACATCAATCTCTCATTCTCTTATCACCCATGGGTCTGTACCTGCTAGCCCCTGAGACTGTAGGCTATACACCACCCACCAGCTCTCCAGTTAACCAGTATCATACCCAGCACAAGGCCACACCCTGGGCCTCAGTCACTGCACATTCACTTTTACCTGCCTTAAGGGTGTGCAGTGATTACTAAGCTTATACCCACCTCAGTCAGCCCACTATTTAACACACGACTGGACTGCAAAGTCAAATGACACGTTTTCCTGTATAAAAATAAAGTTTTACCTACCTACTCCCCTTAAAAGCCCAGATACCCTTCCTGGTAACTTATAGTTTAAAACTCTTAATACTCTATTCACTTAAATGCTATAAATTCACATTCACTGTAGTGGCATCACATAGCATTACACATTTTACATGCAGAATATGTCAGTCGTCCCCCACCCAGTCTCTTAGAAATCACAGTCCTCAGTAGCTGGACGATAGTCCTTGTAGTTAGAAGGATTCCAAGACAAAACACAGATGAGTGTCCCCTTGAACTAGTCCCCAAGTTAAATAAATTGTACTGTATAGCATCCCTTTGGCTGAGAAAATAATGTCCCAGACCCAAGGAGCTGGCAGATGATTAGCTGATGTCAGTCATGGAGGCACCTGGAACTGAAGCTGTTGCAATCTTCTTTGCTGAAGCTGAAACACTTGTGAGAAAAAGTCAGGCACTAAAAGCAGCGGGCTTTCTAAACACTGGGTCTGCTCTCACTGACTGCCCTGCTATCCCTAGCACTGGGATACAGGTGATCCCTTATATCTGTTACTTTAATTGAAGGCTAGTCCCCAGGCACTGTCAAAATGGTAGGCCTCTGTAGGCTGGAATCCTCTGGTCTGGTCCCTTTAGGTCACTCTCCTGCTCAAACTCCTCAACTGAGCTGTGCAGCTCCTTTTATACTCTGAGCATTCCAGTTTACCCAAATCCTGGTCTCTGAGTGGACACAACCCTGTTCCAACCCTCCGCACCAATCAAATTAAACTGCCATTTGGAATTCTGCAGCAGCAAACCCACAATGGAATCCTGACTTTGAATCCCAGCTGCCTTCCCTGAAAATTCGAGGCTGCTCTGTCCTGTCCTGTCCTGTCAGCCAAGAATTAATATTTTGCATTCATAACTTTTCACATAAATAAATCCTTCACAAAGTCTAAGCATTTTACAATTACACCATGCAAAAGCTCACTTTCTCAGCTTCCTCCTGCATTGTTTCACAGAAATTCAGTCATGGGAACCCGAGTTGCTAAAGCTTGAAGTTCACCCTCTGTTAAACGTCCAACAGCTTGCAGTGACTTTCCTCCACTGACTGAGCTAAATTACTGTTAAAATGAACCCTTTCTCTAGTCTGTGGCCTAGACTGCTTGAATATTCAATTTTTGTAACAAACTCCTCCACTATGCCTCCCTGCAGCATGGAACCTGATTTCTGGTCACTCCACCTTCCTAGGTTAGCGACCCCACACCCTTTCCTGACGTTTTATCCACAAGTAAACATTTCCCATGTAGAGCACATCTTAATGTGTATCTCTGCCAAGTTGGTGAACATCTGACAATAAATGGCTTGGCAGTGCTCCTTAGTAAAAAAAAAAAAAGCATGCATATTTTCTGCAGTTTAAAATCACTATTCGTTTTCTTTTACGCTAGCAGGCTTCAACTTGCTCTGTTTTTTGAAATGCTCTATTTCTGTATCAAATCATATACATCGCTCTGTCCCTTGGGCCATTTGTTAGCTCCCTATAACTTTTGTTATGAATTTAATTAGTATTTGTGTGTATTTTCGCTGTGTGTTTCTGTGTGGTACTTTTTGTTACTGCAGCAGCTCTCCTGCCGCCTCTGAGATGGTGCCTCGGCTTGCACTTGCATTTTGGAGAATGCGACTCTTCCATTCACATCCAGGGCCGCTTAGATTTAGTTTCATATTCAAAATTAATTGCAGCCAGTCCCTAATTCATTCTCCTTGCTTGTCACTTGCCAACTAATGTATTTCCTTCAGTAAACTATCTAGCCTCCTTGCCAGACAGGAGGGCTCTATCGTGACTCGCTCTCCATCAGAACCTTGCTTTATTTATTTGTATTTTGATGACATCTTTGAGCCGAGGGCTCTTTTACAAAGGTTCCACATCAAGGCAATAAGGACAATAAGGTACAAAATATAATATGATCATTACAATGGAATTTACAAAAAAAAAAGACATGGTTACAATAATAGCAGCCAAAGGCATTGTCAAGAATTATGTTGCGAGTTAATTATACAGTACAAGTTAGAGGCAGCTCTGTGAAGTTTTGTTAGGAGTGGGTTAGGGGAAAAGAGGAAGAAGAGTGGTGGTGAGGGAAGGTATGGAGAGAGAGTGAGTGAGGAGGGGAGAAATAGGGCATTGCATAAGGTATGTGGTAGATGGGGAATAGCAAAGGAGGAGGAATGGGGGATGAAAAGGAAGAGGAGACAGATTCATCCATACCCAGTAATGGGGGTAGGCGAGGAGGAGGAGCTGAGGCAGTGAGGAGGGATGCTTGAGGGTAGTATGTTTTGGCAGGTCTTAGGCTGCTCTGCGACTGCTGTCACAGTTCCACTCAACCCGCTTAAAGGCTGCTGTGAGGGATTCCCCTCAAGCATGTTAGCATGGCGCTTCTCTGTGGGCCGATGCTTGGCTCTCTGACTCCACATTGCTCTTGGCACCTCTGCGCCCGCACTGCTGCTGCTCTGCACTGTACTTTCTGCAGCAGGCTGTCACATTAATTAAATACTGGTACAATATTTAGTACATAAATAAAATAGTCTCTAACTAATTCTAACTGTGCTGGCCTCGTTTTACCACTGGACCACCAGGGCTGCTAATTACTAGCCAAGGCACCTACTGACTTATTAAATTGTATGTATGTACATGTGTGCATTTGGAGGCAATAACTCTCTTTCTCTCCCTCTGTTTGCTTACTGATTACTCTAACACTAAAAATATACTACTAGCTTTCTTTGCTATTACTTCCCTACAGGGTAGCCTCTCTCTGCTGGCGGAACCCGATCTGAACCCGCTCCCAGGTGACCCGTTCTTCACTGAGGTACCCATTTATATGTCTTGTGGAACGGTCATTTGTCAGCTGTTACAATACAACATACATTTAAATTTATCTGAGCATTAGTATGTAACCACCACCCAATTCCCCACTTTACACACAGCTGCTTCTTGGTACCCTTGACTGGGCACAACACTACTTCAGACATTGGTACCATCCTAGCTTTGGGAATGTATACCTGGCTCATTACTTCTAGAAGTCAGAGAAAGGGATGGGGTGTACAAAAGCAATACCATTTGACCAAAACTCAGGTCCTGAGGAGAGAACATTTTGCTAGGGCTATGCTAGAACAATACTTCTGGAGGGTACCAAGTAACTCCACACACAGGAAGCAAAATGTAAATGTCCAAACCAGGTTGGGGTTCTAAAGTGTGATTTTATTCCAAAAGATGTTTGCTAAAGCAAGGGTGGACCTCAAGGTTTACACTTGTGGCACAAGGCATTTACAGAACAACAGAACAACTGTATCTGACAGAAACTCTACATATTCCCATATTTCATAGGACATTGAATTCTCTTCAGTGGCAATGGCAGCAACTAGACACACATTTCTTCTAGTGGCACTGGCCACAACTGAGCACACACATTTCCCATATGGTATAGGACTTTAAAACTTCTGCAAGTGGCAGCTGGCCACAGCTGAACCATTTCTTCTAGTGGCACTGGCCACAGTTGAGCACACAAGGCTCATTACTAGCACAACCCACTCCAGGGTAAACTTCTTCTTCAGACATTAGCCACCATGTCCTGAATAACCAGGCACCCTTACAGGAACCTGTAGTGCTGAACTGGTTACCTAGATAGGGGCTGCCCACCCTTGCTTCCACGCCCATACTCAGCCATTCTTTCAGAGTTACACCTTAAAATTTCTTGAAAACACTTAGGAAAATGCATCTTTGAATGAACTTTCACATCTAGCATTAGGAAACACTACTCTGGGAGTGTAGAAAATTAAAGTCCTGTGCAATGTGCATTAGTCTGCCACTGGATCCCACAGTTTTCAGCCAACTTTAAATGAGAATAGTCTCAAACTTAGAAGAGAACTGGTGTAGTGTACCTTTCCCTTTTAACCAGAGAAACACCCAAAGTACAGGTGTTTTCTTCAGGAAGCACAGAGTTAAATCTACTCACAGTTAGAACAGTACAGGCAGCTTTAAATTGTCCTGAATCAAATAGGGATTGCCCCTAGGATCCATTCTCTAGCAGTCCATTTCATCCCTCTGTGGATGAAAATCAGAGATCCTGTTGTAGACAACAGTTTCCACCACTTCTATTGGCAGTTTGGTGACTTCCAGGACTAGGGTGAGAAAATAGGCTGTCCTCTCAGAGCCCACAGCAGCTCTCACTCCTCACACTTCAACTGCTGACTCCACACTACCAACTGCTACTGACAGACTAACTAGCAACTGACTCAAGATTCTAAAACTCCCACTCACAGCCAAGTGTTGTGGTTTATGCTGCTTGTAGAGTTCTAAATGACATCATCTCTCTCTCATCTCAGCTGAGACCAAGTAAACAAGAGAGTGAGTAGGTGAAAACCCCATTTAACTAGTTATTCACCAGCTGCCTTCCATACCTAGCACTGACATTGATGGGATTCTAGTAATCCCAGGGGACTTGGTGGTTACACTTCACCCCTGCCAGGCAAAATGACTGCCCACAGTCATTTCTCCACCCGCACTAGGACGTCCTACCCTCTGTGTTACCTATGGGAGGTAGCTCACTTCTCCCTACCATGTGCCAGCCACAGGCAGGCAACACTAAAGGCACAGAGGCTAGCTGATGACACTTTAGCCCCTATCCTATGATCTATCTATGGATACTCAGTGGCTCCAAAAACTGCTTGAAGCATGCCCAATGGACCAGAACTGAGAGCCCCTCAGCAGATCAGGAACCCTGCCTGTCTATCCCCCTAACCCTCTAGGGAAAATCTTTCTGACAAGGCTGCCCACTGGGGAACCTACCCCAACTTCCCATTGTGCCTGTGAACAAAAACAAGGAAAAACGCACATTACATTGCATTACATTTCCCAAAACTTTCCCCACAACCTCACACCTGTGAAGAAAAACATGTTTGTTAACCACAGACAATCCTAAAACACTAAGAAAAGTGGAACTCGGCTGAGCTCCAGCATCCTCTTCTTAGCTTCTTTTCTCTTCTTCCTCAGGAACACCTGCAAGAGAAGAAAGCACAAAAATACATTCTGCATTCCACACAGTGCCTAAACTTCCACCTAAACACTAGAGAACCCTCAAAATATTTTTCTATAAAAATACAGAAGTAAAAATGGGTAGAAGAGATTTATACAACATAGTTGGGGATGGAAGGCCCTAGAAAGTTCAAGACTAGTGACTAGATTGCTGTTGCCCGAAGGCATGGTCCATTAAAGAGTCTCTCCTAGGCTGGAGCCTGCTGAAGAACAGTTCTTGGATAGGACTGGGTCTGTATAGCACTGCAGTCCATGGGGAGAGTCTTTGATGACAAACTAAAGTTCCATGAACAGTCTCCAAATGTAGGATGTGTTGTGCAAAGTCAGTAAAGTAAACAGAAAATTTGGTCTTACAGTTCCTTGAAGACCGAAAACAAAGGATCACCTTACTTCTACGAGCTGAGGACCTCTCCCTTCAGACCAGGTAGCATCTTCGGATATTGCTGGATTGATGTCATCTGAAACCAAATGATGGAACAGGAAAACAGCTGGGTCGATGTCATCTGGAAGACCAGGTGATGAAAACATGAAAAGAGCTGAGCTGATGTCATCTGTAAGGCCAGGCGATGGAACAGGAACACACTGCTGGGCTGATGAATCTGGATACACCTGAAGAATCCTGGAATACCAGAAGAGCTGCATCCTCCTCCTTGGATACTGCTGCTTGGATGACAGGCAACTGGCCTGCCACTGCTCGCTTCCCTCTAGGCATGCTGGGAACATTCACAGGGAGTGGCACCATTAAGGGTAGCACCACTCAGGGTGTGGGGCAAGGACTATGACCCCGTCTGGGCATTCAAAGTTGATGTTGTGGAATGTCTCATTCCCTGCCCATCCACAATTCACACAGTGTCCATAAACGAGTCCTGCCCATTTTCCAGAATTTAACTCAATCACTTATGACTTTGTCCCTGACACATTCTGCTGCACCTGAGTACAAATTTGCTTGCCTCTTCCAACAATCAGGATTGACTGTTCTGTTTGATTTCCTCCCAAGCAGGAGAATGGTAGGAAAGGACTTCCCATAGGTGGCGTCAGCCCTCCACATACCAGTCTCTCCTCCCTGCTACTTTTCACAAGTCTGCAACCCATGGCACAGCTTGGGGTGCCAGTCCTGGTTGAGCCAGTGTTGCATACTTAAAGAACGAAATAACTTGTCCCCGACCATCTCTGTGGGCAGGTTAATGGAGTCTTCTTCTTCTCTCTCTGGCTCCTCTGAGGCAAGAACTTGAGGCAACTCACTGGAGCCCTCAACATGAAGATACATTTCTTCACCCTTCTCTTCCTCACTCATGATCTGAGCCCAAGAGTGAGCAAATGTCCTCACTCCTGAGACATTCCATTCATCACTAGCGCGGAGGTAGACACCTCCCAATTCAGTGTCTCTTGCAGTTTGTCCTCCCCCACTAGGCTAGGACTTGGACCCTGCTTCCATGGGTCCATGAAGCCTTTGCACTGTCCATCTGGGACACAGGCATGGAAACCTCTCTCTGTTCCTGCCCTTGCAGTGGATCAACATTATTCTGTCCTTCTGTGACACGCTCTGTCGAACTTTCCCCAACAGGTGTCAACCTGGTGCTGCGACTACTACATGCAGAGTCCTCTACTCGGGTCCACGTGGAGCCAAACAAATTCTTGATGCCCTCTCTGGCGCTGCACCCCTGCTCATTCTATACTTCACAAGGCAATTTGAGCAGTGGGGTATCAAAACACATCCCTTCCAGCCTTTAGGCACACAATGCACAGTCTCACCGGATAGCTAGGATTGATACATCTGGAGGCAACCTTTCACCATAGAAGATTCTATTTCTCTTAGTGCTGCCACCTCCTCTATGATCATAGCTTGGGCATGAAAGGGAAAGGAACATTGTTTAACCAGGAGTAGCACACTAGCGAAACTTGTTTCCAGATGCCACCTGGGAGCACAAGGAAGTTAAGTGACTTGCTCAGGATCACACAGTATGCACTCTAGGCAGCTGTGGGATTCAAACCAGGTCTCAGTTCTGCAGCTCAGAGCCTTAACCCACTGCGCTATACTGCCTCAAAATGATCCGATATCGGGAGTTCCCAAGACATGTCTGAAAGCAAACACACCTAAAACGTGTTGTTACTGAATTGCTCACTAGTCTCTTTACTGTCTCACAAAATGGCTCCCTGCTGCTGTGTTTGATTGCAAACCCCGCCCTGTAATGGCGGCGGTAACTTTCCTCATGCATCAGACTTTGTTCACTAGCTAAAACTGTGTTTCCGACCTTTTCTAGCTACTGAATTTACTCAAAACTGCATTTGATGGCTCTGCTGGTATCTTTCAGCACATTCATACGATTTTAAACTTGACTTTGTGATCAGCATCAATTCAGAGAACTGTTTACACATGCTCAAAGTGACTTGTAAGCCCCACAGTCTTTCTTTGCACAGGATTGCCTGTTTGCTGCATTCTCACTACACAACTCGCAGTCCCTTTTGCATAGAAACATTTACTGTTGCTGAACCCATTATCACTGCTCACAGTCTACGCTTAGTTTTGTTTGTTGTACTTGCTCTAACAATGTACAGTCCTTTGCAAAAATCATACTGCCTGCACACAGATTCAGCTGGCTTGATAATCACACACAGTTTGTTTGCACAGATAACTGATTTTACTCACTGAATTCAGTAGCTGGCTTCCTCCGATGGAAATTTTCGGCCTGGTGCTGATCCTAGGAAGGCCTCTAGGGTGAAGCGGGCTGGCCGTCCCCACCACCTAGCCATGAACGCCAAGCCACTTTCCAGTCGGTCGGACAGTGGTTGAGCCCGGAATTACACAGTAATAATCTGTTTACTACAGATTAGAACGTTCATAAACCCTCTATGGTTGATCCTGGTCTGACCAGCTCGCATGCCACCTCTCTCTCTCCCTCCTCAAACACTCTGCAGTACACAGATGCTGGCCAGGGGCAGGACTGATTGCAATCGCACCAATTACTCTGTGCCATGCAAATGAGCCTCTCTTTCTCCTCGTTGCTCTTCCTTCATGGCGATAGTCGAGCAGGAGCAAATTTAAACTGCAAACTGTAACTTTTTCTCGGCTGCAATTTCAGCCGGCGGAGCACCGTTTTGACCATTTTCTCCACAGTTTCTGGCAATTTCTCTAGCGACTCCCCAATTTGCACACAAAGCACATGAAACTTTCAGGGCACATATCTGAGTCTGTTTCCTAAAATCTACACCATTTTTGCATTTGAAAATTGCAAGTTACAAGTTCTGTAAACACTTTTGATGCAGAGACTAGGACACACAGTTCAAGGCTTTACTGTCCATTGCAATTTGACAGTACACAAGCAGTACTCTGGTCTTTTCTGTTCTAGCTGGCATACAAGCTGCACATTTGGATGGCATTTTCTGGGCAAAAATCCTCTTGTCCAAAGTTTCCTTTCTATTTGGGCTACCACTCTACCAGACAGACAGATACTGGCCATCCCTCAGCAAAAATCTCGGTTCTCTCCCAAATTAAGCAATATTAGATGAGCCCACATTTTCTTTGTGGCACCCCAATTTAAACATCTTTGGACAAGCCCCCATTTTTGTAAACCCCCGCCCACACACACACTTTACACAGTTAGCTACCCTTGGTACTCTTGACTGGGCACAAACTATTTTGGACATTGGTACCATCCCTAGTTTTGGGAATGTATACCAGGCTCATTACTTCTAGAGATCAGAGAAAGGGGTGGGTGTACAAAAGCAATACCATTTGACCAAAACCCAGGTCCTGAGGAGAGGCTTTTGCTAGGGCTATACTAGAGAGTGAGTAGGTGAAAACCCATTTAACTAGTTATTCACCAGCTGCCTTCCTACCTACCTAGCACTGACATTGATAGGATTCTAGTAATCCCAGTGGACTGGGTGATTACAAGTAGCTACATTGATATAGGGATAAAGATAGTCCATTTGGTAGTTAAGGGTCCGAAAGTTCCAAAATTCGTCCAGAGGCATCCATTGATTTTTAAAGGGCTCTTCCTAAAAGTTAAGAGTGGTTGTTAGCATTTCCATTTGCCTGATATTAATCAATCTAGTAGTCACATTTCCTATAGTAGGTGACACAAGATTAAGCCATTTAGAAATTATTGGTTTAAGAGCTACTGCAGTAATGACTCTAAACAAATATGCTCCCTGGTTTCTGTATATCTTTATGGGTATATCGCCTAAGAATAAGGTTTGAAAGGTCCTAGGAATATCAGCTGGAAGAATCTGGTTTAGAGAGCATGCATGTCTGTCCAGAATGTCTCCAGATTGGACAGGCCCCAAAAATATGGTATGGTGTGCCTTCCTGACTGCATCCCCTCCGCACCTGTGTGACCCATTAGGTGTATAATGTTTAGTACGTGAGGGTGAAAGAAAGAATCGGATCAGAGTTTTCTATTTAAATTTCCTATATCCGGGAAGCTGTTGTTTTCTGGCTTACCTGAATTCCTCTCTCCAACATATGATCATCGATGATCTCCTCTTTCTCTCTCCCAGGCTGCCTGTGCTCCCCATGAGCCCCAACCCTCCAAATTATGGAGTAGGGTTGCCAGTCCTGTGACTGACTTCAGGAGTATGCCTGAGTTTCTAGTAGAACTTATAAATGGTTCTAGAAGTGTCATGGTACGCAGAACCTGGTCACTGATCCCTGGTTGCAGAAGAAAGTGTTGCATTTGTAAATACCTGAAGAGGTCACCTCTGCCTAATACCCGAAGAGGTCACCTCTGCCTAAGTCAAACTCTGCCTGAAGCTGTGGGAAAGATTTAGGGATGGTCATGTCCAGACTAAGTAAATGGTTTAAGGAAGTTATTCATTTGTCTTTCCATTGTCTAAATCCTCGTCCGAAAAGGGCAGGCCCCATCTGAGTGTTTGTAAGGCTAAGTAAGGGCTAGGGGCATTAGCATCACCTAGATGTTGTCACATCAAACTCCATGTTTTCAATGTATGTTTTACCCAAGGATTGTCTCTTGATCGGAAAGAGCTGGTGTTAGTCGCTAGGGCTTAATAGGGGTTCCTGCAAACAATCGAGCAAACTAGATGGACCACTGATCTCCTTCTGCCGTCACCTTTCTATGTTTCTATGTTAGGTGAGACAGGAGTGGATACCTGCCAGCCACAAGGTGGGCCCGCAGACTCCATCTCTAACCATCCAGTCTCCCTTTGCCCAATAAGACATTGTAGTACTGGAATGTCCTGTGCAGCCCAGTAGTAATACTTGTAGTTTGGCAACCCCAAGCTGCCCCATCTTTGTGTTGCTTCAGTAGGGCCAGTTTCACTCTTAGGCAACTAGTTCCCCACACAAATTTATGTGTTGCTTTTTCCAGTTGTTTCCAGGTAGTTTTGGTATGGCTATAGGAAGCATAGAAGCAGTGTAGTAACCTTGGTAAAATATTCATCTGTACCGCCAGCACCCTCCCACCAACCAATACTCATAATGCAGCCCATCTATGCAAATCAGCATATATTTCCTTTGGCAAAGGGTCGTGAGTTAGCTTTTACAGGGCATGTGCATCCTTCTGTGTGTGAATACCAAGATATGTAAATCCTTTTGTTGTCCATTTGAAAGGGACGCTGTGCCTGACTTGGACAGACACCACCCTGCTTAGTTTCAAGACATCGGACTTATACTGGATAATTTGAAAACCTGAGATGCTGCTGTATTGCTATAAAGTAGTTAAGAAAGTGGGGGCATGGAGTGTGTGGGGTCAGTGATAAAATGTAAAGTGTCACCCGCATACAATGACATTTCTTGCCCTTGCAGGTCACAAGAGGCTCCTTGTATGTCTGCGTTGCTCCTCATGGCAGCAGTCAGCGGTTCAATCCTCAATGCAAAAGGAGGGGTGAAAGCGGACACCCTGGCAGGTGCCCGCTACAACTCAAAAAGGGGCGAGGATACCATTCACTGCAACCCTATCTTTCGGCTTTGCATATGTGGTATTTACCTTGGAAAGAAATTTAGTCCTGATTCCAAATTTATATAAAATGAATAGAAAATACTGCCAATTAAGGCAGTCAAATGCCTTTTCTGTGTCAAGGAAATAGCTAGGTTAATAGGTATTGGAGTGTTTGACTGCATGAAGGACAGTCAAGAGTAGTTGGACATTATCAAAGGATTGAAGCTGGGAATAAACCCTGTCTGATTCCAATGTATAATTTTCATTATGAGCAGTTGTACTCTGGTGGCTAAGGTAGTGGTTATGATCTTCTGGTCAACATTAACGAGGAAATTGGTCTATAAGACCCATATTATAGGGGTCCTTTCTTGGCTTTGGAAGGATGGCGATGATGGCATCCTTCCGGCTCATTAGGAAGGTGGCATTTTCTAGCCCCAATTTGTAGCCCATGTTAAAGGAATGGCAAATGGGTCCCAACAAGTTTTATAGAATTCTCCTGGGAATCCATCAGGACCGGAGATTTTCCATTTTTAAGATGGCAATAGCAGTTGTTCCCTCTCCTCCAATACCTGGGTATCCAGCATATTCCAATCTGTTCTGTCAACTGAGGGAGTTGCAGTGGGCAAAAAGGCTCTCAAGTCGCATGTGGTATGGTGAGGATAGGATCTGTATAAAGAGACTGATAGAATTCAGCAGATTGCTTGGCTATGTCTTGCGGTTGGGTAAGGAGAAGGGACTGTGGAGTCGGGCCAGAGAGGGCTGCCACATGTCTATCTGCCTGCTGTTTCTGTAACTGCAGTGCCAGCAGCCGCCCAGCTCTATTTCCCTGGGAGTGACATTTTTGCCTAGTGTATCGGAGCATCATTTCTGCTCTCCTGTGATCTAAATCACTCTGTGAGTTTCTTCCTGACAGTTGTTAATAGACCTAAAATCTGGGTATCAGCTGATTTATTTTTATGCTGTGTTTCCAAGGCCTCTATCTCGGTTTCAATGGCCAGTTACACTGCCACTTCCTCTTTCTATGGGCACTTGCTATAGAGATGAGGCTGCCTGCATGACCGCTTTTAGCATAGTTCACTGTGTTATTGCATTGGTTTCAACCCCTGCTTATGTGCCAGGTACGTCTGGAGCTCCTGTTAGCTCAATTGATATTAGCCCCATTACCTAAGCCCACAACATTCATATGCCAAAACTTGTTAGTGACTGCTGGCTTAATTTCAACTTGCACTGAAAGAGGGACATGGTCAGCATGTGTAATGTTATGGCTCCGACAGTCAGTGAGTACATGCAGCCAGTTCTTAGTGAGGAAGCAAAGGTCAATATGGGAGAACATGGTGGTGAGAATAAAATGTAAGGTCTTTTCAGTGGGGTGTAGGAATCTCCAGACATCCCGCATACCCATCTGCTCTACCATATACATTAATGTCTTAGCCATGCAAGACTGAGAGTGTTTGGTGGGGGGGACTTTATCCATTTTTAGATTAGGAACACAATCAAAATCACCTAGAGCAATACAGAGGTTAGCTACTCTTTCTGAGATCAATTTGTGGAGACTAGATACAAAAGCAGGGTTGTCCACATTCAAGAAGGTAATAATCTAATTTTGGTATTCACATTTGCAAACTATATTGACCCTCAGGTCTGGGTAGTGAAATTACCTTAATGGGCAGCGGCGGTGAAAAGAGCAACACAACCCGCATTTTTGTGAGTGGTGAGAGGCTGCGAAGCCTGGCCCATCCATGCTCTACTCAGTTTCAAGTGTTCAGCAGGAGGCATGTGTGTCTCCTGGAGAGTAGACACCGTACAATTTATTTATTTTGACATTGATTACTGGTAGGTGCACTGGTCCAGTGGACCATTTACAGGCATGACCTGGGCCATGAGGCACAGTGAAGAATAAAGACAGCAAACAAGGTTACATTAGCAATAGCAACATGCCAGGACTACACAAGCGCTAAGTACAAGGTAAGTGACAAGAGGACAATCGGGTTGTTGGTATAGGAACCTCCCAGCTCGAACAACCAAGGTGCTGGAGCTGGGACAGAATTGGCCCTCCTCACAGGTTATACATCCCTTTAACATTACAGGAAATGATTTTCATATGAGCCAATATGGACAAAAGATTGAATATATGCCATAACCCAGATTCAGTAGCCCAGAAACAAAAGGGAGAAGCCAGGTCCTATACTTAATCCCTCCACCTGACTGAAAGGTAGACTGTGTGCCATATTCCCAGCACAATACAGAAAACTAGAAAATACATTTATAATACACGAAACACATGTAGTATGAACAAACAGTGCAAACCAGAAACAACTAAACTTCAACAATTCAAAACCAGCCAAGATAGAGATGCAGAGAGGTGATGCTGTCAGCCCCACCCTGAGTGTCGATCTGTAGCCCTCGAGTGGGTGTGGGCTATGAGGTCCCAGTATTCAGGAGTACTCCACTGGGAGCTTAACTCTGCTATTCCAAGCTCATGATAGGGCTGTGAAAAGGTGGATACAGGCCCCATAAGGGTCATAACCAGAAAAGGGAGTGGATCTAAAAGGCTGAGCAGCACATATTACATTCCCTCCCTGTCAGTTGCTGGGGGTATCAGAGTCCCTACAGCAAGATTATAAAGGACTCCACAATAAAAGCCAACAGTTTGTCAGGTGTTGGGGGTGTTATCATTGTTTAAATATATGGACAAATGAGCAGCTGTGAGGATTTAGAGGTTTTGCACTTCCCTTTTCAGCAAGTGACTCACTACTCTTACTGTGGGTCTTCTGTGTTAATACTTTTAACTCTGTGCGTCTCTTACATTGGGCCTATGCTATCATTCGCAGGTGATTCCTATAATTGTTTCTTCATTTTGGGGGGTATTCCACCATTATATTGCCCTCAGGAGAATCTTGAACCTATATTGGGTTAACAGCCTAAGATGGCACACATCCAGTTGATGCAGAACAGCTGGTGGGGGAGGGTGACCGCCACAGACCTGCCTTCCTGGGGGCTGGGGACACTGCCTCGGCTCTCTGCATGATGATCCCTGCAGGACTAACATAGTGGTATGTCTGCTCTTCTGACTCTCTCCTGCCTCAGCCCTTTCTAATACACTGGGGACCCAAATGATGCCCGATATAGAGCACTACAGCACCCCATTTACTCAGTCACCAGCTTTGCTCTCAATCCCACCTAGAGAGGAACTGCTACTATGTGCTGTAATTTCTTGTTGGGTTAATACTCTCTCCTACCTCTTATTCTTAATGCTGGAGGGCTGTTTAACTTGTGTCTAGTTTCCAGTTCCCACTATCCTAAACTTTAAATTACCAGGGGATGCCTGCCTTTAGACTCCTCTTTTTTTTTTGAAATTGCAGTTTATTCCTCCCTCCGTCCTACCAGCCCTGACCCTTTGGGGCTACCAGGAGTCATCCTCCTGCCTCCCACTCTACCCACACCTACCTCCAGGCCCGTGGAGCTTTGAATTGCCCACCCCGAGCGGGACGGTGGGGCACAACACCCTGTGGTACTATCTTGGCGCAGTCCGGAGGTGGCTGGGTGAGTGGGGCACATCGGAGGCACGCTCCAGGCAGCCCGCCTTCCCGGTGCTGGCAGGCGTTTCCTCATTTTCTCCCTGTCTATGTAGTGTCAGCCCTGATGTCATGGTGCAATGCGCTGACGTCCACTGCGTGAGTCTGGCCACCCTTCCCTTGCAGTACCTCGAGCCTCCGCCAGGGTCAGACAAGTGCGGCATTGGCCTCCTCCCTCGGAGAAGGCAGCTGTCATGGGACGCCCAGCCATTCTCCCGGTCTTCCCTCCAGCGACCTGGGTCCACTCCCGACCCGGTCGCCGGCAACAAGCAGAAATCCAACCACTGCTCCAATGGGCCAGATAGACTCCTCTCTCTTTGTTTTGTTTCTGAAATGGGAGGGTCGGGTCCCGCATATGTGACACCTTCATTTTCGATGTCAGTTTATGCCTGGATGGTACCTCCTCTATTTTTTCCATTGTTCCTTCTCTCTCTCCCCCTTTTGCACCCCTTTGATGTGTGACCTGAAGGCCTGCAGTGCCGTGCGCCCTCCCTGCCTTCCACCCATGAGGCTGGACCTGCCTAAAGCCCATCCCTGGTGGGACTTCAGAGCGCATTGGCACGTGTCTCTACCTTAGAAGTCAATACCACGATGCCCCTATGGGGGTTTCTGACACCCTCTCACGATTCTCTCTTCCTTGTTGTTTGTTCTTGTTCAACGCTTTGTGATTATGTTGTTCATTGTTTATGTCTTTGTTCTGTGTCTGTCGTGGAGGACATATTTCAGGCTATGCACTTTGTCCTTTAGTGCTGGGAAATCATTTCCAGCTACACTTCTGCTGTACACTATGTTGGTCTTTGGCTATTGCGCCCACCCACAGCTGGAACATAAGGATTGGACAAATTTATAACTCTAGGTACTGGATGTTGCTGACTGTCTATTATACGTCTCAGTATTTCTATAGCTAGTTATCTTACTCTAGTTTACTGTCAAAATGTTAATGGGTTGAACAGCCCAGTTAAGAGGACAAAATATTAGCAGCAGTTTGCAGATCACATCCTGCCTTTATCTTGCTTCAGGAAACACACTTGTCAGATGCAGAGCATCAGAAGTTTAATTGTCTGGGTTTTAGTAAGGTGGTCTCTTCTTTGTATGGAAAGGAAAACGCAGGGGGTGGTAATACTTATCCCCAGACAGATCCCATTTCAGTGTACATCCACATATTCAGATCCACATGGGAGACTAGCTGTGGCTACAGGAACTTATCTAGGTGGGGAGATTACATTGGCTAGTGTTTACATTCCCCCAGGACTGACACCCCTTGGTGCAGGGCCTCCTTAATAGGATCCCCAGTATCAGAGGAGACTCCTTATCATGGGCAAGGATTATCATTAAATTTTTTATGGAAAGGATACTACTAGGCCAGCCCACTGGGCGCCAGTGGTAGCACTCCAGTTGTGACACCGGCCTGAGTTCAGGAGACGAGTTTGGGTTGTTGGAAGGCCAGCGGGGAGGAGGCTTGAGTATCCGAGGGACAGCTTGTCTCCTTCAGGGAGTGGGGGACATTGACTCGATGCAAGCCTGGCCCCTGGTGATAGCCGAAGGAACAGCTTGCCCAAGTCCGACAGAGGGGAAAGCATGACTCATGCGGCTTATGCCTTGCATCAAGCGCATGTCACGCTTGGGAGGGCGACATAACAAAATACTTGGCCCTGGCACGACACCTCATGGGAGGGCAGAGACTAGCCCTCGCCCTCTGGGCACCTTGGCCTGAGGATGGACCTTGACGCAATTTAAGGTACGGATCGGGTTGGGGGTTGGGTGTCACCCTCCCAATTCATCCCTGCTTGGGAGTAAACCACAGCAGGATGGGGGTCCTCCAGGCAGGGTGTCGGGTGGGTGGGTCAGATGACAGTGCCGGTGTCGGGCGGGGCATAAATAGAAATTGAAAAAAAAAAGAAAAGGATACTACTAATCCTTTCTTACCTTGGCAGTCCTCCATACAAAAGAGAGTCCATGCTATGTTCATAGCCAGTAGTTGGATTGGAACCCTTCAGGTAGGCAATGCTCCCATTGCTTATATCCCATAAAATCTATACTCATGATTTATTCCATCTCCATGAGCGTATAAATTTACACCATTGCAAAGTACTCCACATCTATCTGTCGGATCACGCCCGCTGACCCTAGAACTTGCTTGGGGACCCCCTAAGGGACTTGGTTATGGCGTTTCAATTCCCTAGATGATGCTGAGTCTCAAACGTGTATAAAAGATTGCATTTCTCAAACTCTTGCTGATAATGCTTTGGATGTTTCAGTCTACTATTCTTTGAGATACATTAAAATCCATGCTAAGAGGGATCTTACTAGTTACACACCCATTTGAAGAAACAGAGGGAGCAGAAATTACAGGAACTGCAGCAGCAGTTAGCCCAGCAGCAAATTCAACATGCACATGGGGACAATACATTAGAACCTCAAATTTCCTTGTTGTAAAGATTGATACAAAAATATTTTAGACAAAAACTGAGGCTGCTCTCAGATATCTCAAAACAGCGGTTTTATAAAGGGAATCTAGGGCCTCTGAGGTCTTGGCTTTCCACTTCTGATGCCAATTGGTACAGAATGCAGTTAGCGATATTAGAAACCCAACTACTCATAAATCACATAATGATTCCTTGCACATTTTAGCAACCTATTGTTAATACTATGCCGAGCTTTACAAGGCAGAAATTGATTCCACCCAGCATCTGTCATACAGTACCTCCAACCCTTAGGCTTCAATGTCTGACTGATGAGGCTACCAGTCTCTACTAGCCCCTATCTTGGGAGACAAATTTACTTTAGCTATTAGGGCTCTAAAAACAGGAAAGGCCAGGGCCCAAATGGGTATAAGGGAGAATTCTTTTAAATTTTTCAGGATCTTCTGTCTTCCCCTTCTTAAAGGTTTGCCACCTGGTTCAAAAAGCAAATCAAGACCCTTCATGGCAATATGCCACAATATCGCCATTCTAAAACTGAATAAAGATAAAACCTTATGCCTCTCATATCATCTCATTTCTGTATTAAAGATTGATTACAAAATTTTTGCTGCAATACCTGCTGCTTGGGCCGGGCTACTTCCTAGTTAATAGGCGGGAGCAGAGTTGTGCATTCCTAACAAATGCATGATAATATTAAACGTACCCTACATATTCTGTACCATGCCACCGGTGACAGCAGCCTTTTATTATTAAGCCTGGATGTGGAAGGCTTTTGACCTGGTGGCATGGAATTTTTATTTGCAGTAATGAAGTTTATGCATTTCCTTGCCCCATTTATTAAGGTACTGCAATCCATATGTCATGACCCTAAAGCCTACGTTAAAATTAATGGCAGTATCTCTGATGCCTTCTCTCCATAGAGGAACTCATCAGGGCTGTCTCCTTCACCCATACTTTTCACAATTTATTTAGAGCCCTTGGCTCAGGGCCCTGAGTTGGGAGGATGGCGCCACTTTTAGCCCTATATGCAGATGATTTGCTCATCTATCTCTAAAATCCTGAAATGTCTTACGCACTTTATGGCATGCTTTAACATCATTCAACTCCTCTCAGGTGACAAACTCAGCATGGGCAAACAGTGGTCCTACAAATTCATTATCACCCTAGTGCAAATATAAAGACTCAGCTTATCTTCTGTTGGAATCTAAATTCATTAAAATAGCTGGGTGTCATTATCCCAATGGATCTGGCTCAGTTAACTATCCTGAATTACACTCCATTAACCTAACAATTCATTAAGGACCTTGAGACCTGTCCACATCCCACTTTCCTTAACACAACGTATCGACAGTGTCAATGATACTCCTCCCTCATAAGCTTTATTTGGCACAGACCCTTTCAACCCTGCTGCCACCCTCTATATTTAGGAGGTGGAATAAACTGGTCTCTCGTTATATCTGGGGGAGACCTAGAATTAGATTTACATACTTTGCAGCTAGAAAATGCAAGAGTGGCATTGCTTACCTAACTTTGTATTATATCATACTACAGCGAGCTGTGCACAGCCATATATTGTTAATATAATCTTATAACACCCACTAGAAGGTTCTATAAATCATAGAAAACCTTGTCTCCTGTATAAGGCTCTTCTAACACATCACCCCAACCCCTGTCCAGCAGATTGCTAATCCTTGTGGAGGGGTTGTGGATAACCAATGGATCAGACACCAAACTTCAAGTTCAACACACAATCTCTGTGTGATGTTTATTCAGAATACAAGAAATAAGCTTCAGCAATAGCACATTCTTTCTTCGGTACATCAGTTTGCAGCAACAGACTATGAATGTCCTTTCTCTGTACTTAGCCAGCACCTACTGACACTGATCTCTGATCTAACCACTTTCAGTGAATACCCTTCATCCTATGTGGGCCCGTTTGTTTGGGTAGTGGGGCTCAAAAAGAAAAAACAAAACAAGCTAACAACAAAGAACCTTAGTGCAGAAACACTGAAAAAGGATTTACCCCAAGGGCACTGGCAAAAATCAAGTTTCAAAGAAATACAACATCATACGTCTTCCATAATGCAAAGCATCATGGGATATATGCAAATCACCATTACATTTTAGACTTGTTCAGTTTACAGCGACTTACATGCATTTTAAATAGCTCAACTAACTTAATTTCTATAATAGTTACCTAGTACTTTTACCATTATCAAAAACACCTAGTGCCATGGTATTTTCAACATTTACAGGTTTATTTATTTATTTATTTGCTTTTGGTAACCGGGTGGGTGCACTAGGCATGGGAATGCCTATTTTCAGGCATGACCCAGGAGAATACAGGTAGACAATACATAAGCACACCATGTGACGAGCACATGAAATAGGTACTACATTGGGAGGAGGTCAGAACAGTCGACATAAGAGTTTAGGTGAAAATACAGTTTAGAACAAGGTCAGGGTACAAGCAGTATAACATTAGACAAGGTAATACGGTATGAACAAGTGCAAAACAACTGAAATACTGAGTACAATAAAGAAAAAGTGGATGAGATAGACAAGATATATACAATATGCAATAAGTGCCTTTGTGGTAGTTAAGCTTTAGAGAGAGAAGGAGAGGAGGATGTGATAGAGGTGGGGAGAAAGGGTGAGGGTGGTGGAGAGTGCAAGGGAGGGTCAAAGAGAGGTGATAAAGTAGATTGAGGGAGTAGATGCGGGTAGTGAGGAGAAGGAAAGAGGGATCTATGGCGGGTGGAAGCAAGCAGGGGTTAGAAGCACGAGATGATCTCGGTAGAGTTTCCTGAAACTGGCATGGTGGGAGCTAGGAGGATAGCTTGAGGTATGGAGTCCCAGAACTTCAGAGCTGAGTGGGAGAAAGCTTGTGTGCCCATAGAGGTTTTGCATCTGGGGATATAGAAAGGGCTAGGTCTGTAGAGCGGAGCCCATAAGAGGGGACTGGGAGTGAAGCATGGACGCAAGGGATTGAGGGAGACCTGATCTAACTATTCTGTCAATTAGGGATCCATAGGACTGAAATTGATGGGCAGTGGGAGAGGGCCAGTTTAAGTCAGCATAGAGCTGGCAGTGGTGTTTAAATCTAGGTGATGCAGAGGTGGTGACAGATGTTGTTATAGGTGGTGTCCCATTTGTGGAGGGAGGACTTAGTGGCACCTAGGTAGGTGACGCGCCATAGGCCAGGGCCGGAGTAGAAGGCCTTGTGCGATAGCAAGTCTGGCAGATGGGGAGGGGCATAGCTATTCGGTAGGCCCTCCAATTTTCAAGTTGACGGATTTACAGGTGGTGGTAGTATGTTGATTAAAATCTAGGGATTCGGCCAGAAGAATCCCCAGGTATTTAAAGGATCTGGAAGTTGCAGGTGGGGAGCCATCTGCACACAAGATAGAGAGAGTTTGATTTCCCCTAAGTCTGACAGAAGAGCCAAAGAGTATAGAGTGAGTTTTACTGACATTGAGCACCAGTTTGCTCTCCGTCAGCCAGGATTGTACACTTAGGAAGTCAGAGGCAAGAGAGTGGTTTATATCTGAGATATGTTTGGCACTATAGTAGATGACAAGGTCGTCCACATAGAGAAGAGATGAGCAGGTTGGTTTGATAAACATAAGGTATGTTATGACATAGTGCTATTACCTACTAAATCCAGCAACAATAAACACAACCTATTTTCCATACGCTTGAGGTCACAACAATAACCTCCCTGTATGAGGACCTGAGATGGAACATAGTCAAGAAAGGGGAGGGGCTGCCCATAGGTGGCCAACCTTATTGACTAGAAATGGTAAAGGATAGAATAGACTAAGAAATAGAAGAACTGTTACAGCAGATTTATGAAAAGGTCAGTCCTCAAGAGTGGCAAGACCTCGGTCACAGTCCTTTCACTGTGCCACATTGGTATGTTGGCAAAGAACCCTTACTCAAAAGGTCCTCAAGCTACCCAATTTATGGTCATACCCTTTCTCAAAATGACGTTTTCTTCCTGGCAAATTGGACCATACTTTTAAATGATGGGAGCCCTGGGCTACTCATCCCAGCACAGTATTTCCACAACGGAGATCTACTTTCACTGGGGAGCTGACCCAGACTTCTTCCTTGTTAACCATAACTAATTTTAGATACATGCAAGTCCGCCATTTTTAGAGGTGATTTCATGACTTGACCCGACAAGAGGGATCTCCTTATTACAACAGTTAATTATCCAGTAAACAAAAATAAATAAAACACAAATAAATTATTTCATTAATAAAGAAGACCCCTCCTTACATCTGTCATCCCTTCCTCTATCAGGCTTTCCTGGAGATGCAAGATTATGATGTAGAGACAACCAAACTTGCATGGAAAAACGATTCACATATGCAGATTGAGTCAAAGGATTGGAAACAATATGTTACTTATGTTCATCAGCCAACATCATCCTATGCTTGGAAGAATTTTCCTGAAATGTTTTATCTGTTTTTTAACCTCACATATCGTTGCTAAATAGTATCCCGTTAGAGTTTCTTGTTTGAGGAATGTAGTGCCACTGATGCCATGCATGGGCGCATCTTCTGTACAGCACTGGCACCATTTTGGGCCCAATTGACAGGCACCCTACAAGCTATTTTCAGACCTGATTTCATCCTAAACTCCTGGGTTCTAATCTTTCTGTTCCTCCTCCCGGACACAGGTGTCCCTTGACACAAACCTTTATACACCCTATAGTAATGATTTGGAAAAGCTAACTGCTTCTTTAAACCATCCTACTGATACATTTCAATCTCTCTGGCAAAGGTGGATAAACTACATGATAGATGTTAAACTGGGTTTTATTCCTAACTAGAATTGTATTAAGACAGCAATGGCTGTGTATTGGACAGTTTGGCATGCAGATCTGGACCTCCTTTGGAGCTCAGATGCCCTCGTTCTTGTTGTTATATGTCTGTTTGTTGTATAGTGAAATTTTTTAAATAGATATTTAAAAAAACAAAGATCTGACAAGTTGGGAGAAATCTGCTCCAGCGGATTGAAGAAACTATCACTGCTAGACACCAGAGCATCCACCTCCCCAGGAGTCACCAGGCATTGTACACCCGTGGATTGCGTCCTGTGGGAGGCCAGGAGGAGGAAACATCCTACCCCCTTCCCAGTGTCCCAATCCAGTCTGTGCCCTTTCCTTGGACAGCAGTGCAGATCTTGAGGGGCGTCATCCTGCTGCACTCGATTTTCTTTCCCTACAGCCATTGACATGCAAGGCCGTTACATCTGCTGTTAGCCACTCCTGCTCTGGCTTGTGACCGGCTGTGCCGCAACAGTGCCCTGCGTTGTGGTAATACAGGAGCAACATACCCCGGGAGAGGAGAGTCAGGTGGATGCTCAATCCCTTCCCCAGCCGACCCCCAGAGGCCTGACCTTGCATCCAAACCTGGGTCGCAGGTGCGACCGGGAGGTGTGGCATTTAGTGCCTAAACCCTCTGTGCTCCACTGGGCTGGCTAGATTCATTGGCCCAGATATTCAAACTGCACCATTCTGGCGCAAGCCCTGCGCTGCTCAAAAAGTTGCGCGGGGTGTGGCCAGGGAGATATTCAACAGAATTGCGCTATTGAGCAACTTCTTTGAATATGCCCCCTAACCCACCCACTACCAAGTGGTCACAGTGGAGCATTCAGATGCGGTGGCGCCAAGTTCCATTGCGCCATCACGCCAGCACCTATGATATTCAAAAGGTGACATGCAAATGAGGGCCATAATTTATGCAAGGCACACGGGGCATTGCATCTAATTATGGCCCCATTTTGCATGCCATAACGATGCAGTCGCCGATCCCGCGACGACTTGCGCCTGGCGCCTGCCAGGTCAGCATCCATCAGGGACCGACGCCCCTGCAGCCTGATCGTGGGCAGAACAGTACTTTGTACCCCCACAGTAACCCGATTGCTGGCATAATGTAATTCCCCAGCAGCCCGTCGCGGGCATAACGTAGCGTCCCCACCCCGAATAACCCGATCTCGGGCATAAGGTTAACATCCCGAATAGCCCGATGGGCATACAGTCAACATCCTCCACCCCGAATAGCCTGATCCAGGCGGATCCACCCCCACCACGTCCAGACTTCCCTGGTGATCTGTTAGCCCCCACCCTCCGCCCACGGAGCCTTACCACCCGCTCCCCATCAGCGGAGGAAGCAGCACCCACCGCCTGCCGCCCGCCGACTGACAGCCGGTAGGGCTGCGCCAGTAGTTCAGAGCATGAGCCAATGGGCATGCAACCATACCATCACAAGGCAGTCCGATATGTGAATCGATTCACATATTGACTGTATGTCCACGATCGGGCTGCATGGGGGCACCGAACAAGTGAAGGGCCACCCAAAGGTGGCAGCTGCTGCTATTTCACCCTGTAGTCGGCAGCTCACCTGTAGGTGTCCCTTGACTTGATCCTTTTTGCATCAAGGGTGTGCAGCGCGGAAGTGAGGTGCGCCTGCATAACTCTGCATGGCCCTGCTGAATATCGGCCTGTGCAGTTTACATGGGCACCCCATCTGTGCCTGCTACTTACTGATGCGCCCCCAGCACATCGGGATTTGTGCAGCACACTTTTCCTTTTTAAATATCGCACTGGGGCACATCAGTGGGTTGTGCATGGTGTAACACTGTTGCACCATGTGCAACCTGAATATCTGGGCCATGCTGTCTAACTGCAGCATTTAATAAAAATCACCTTGCAAATTACTTTCATTAAAAAACTCGCCCGCTTCTAGAGTATCAAGAGATTTATTTTCTAATGTGCAAGAAACAGAAGACTTGTTTGAGTTTAGTTCATTTTAAGCTGGTGAACTCTGCTTCTTTGTCATGAGCACTTACCAGTTTGCAGGGATGAGTGAAGGCAGTGAGTTTACACCTTGCCAGCGTGCATAATTCATTACCTAAAAGTTATTAGCATTTAATTAAAAG
This sequence comes from Neoceratodus forsteri, assembly GCA_016271365.2. Classification (NCBI taxonomy): domain Eukaryota; kingdom Metazoa; phylum Chordata; order Ceratodontiformes; family Ceratodontidae; genus Neoceratodus; species Neoceratodus forsteri. The sequence continues at coordinate 45,323,086 of CM028132.1, read as the reverse complement.
TGACTAAAACAATTAGCAGATAGCGTGGTACAGGAAAGCAAATTATGATTTCCATGCACTCAGAATTTAGTTCCCTTATCATGCAGCTATTTGTTTAATGGATTTGTTTGTTTAGGCCATGAAGTTGTACCAGGCACCAGAAGCAACTTTGTGAAAATGGCGGAGGTGGTGGAGGTTTAAAAGGATGTGAGAGAGTACTATTTTTATGGAAAGAGTGGTGGCAGACTGGAAAAAACTTCTGGAAGAGGTCATCTGCACTGAGTTGGAATGGGGAGGACAGGCACATGAGAAAAATGCATATGGGGCAGCTGGGGGAGGGATGAAATTATGAGTGATGGACATGGTATGCCACCCTAACAGCAACATTTCTGACGACATGCGTCAATATCGACTACAGCGCCATGCCGCCATAGAGTGCTGTTGGAAGAGCAACCATCTCCTGACTTGCACCCCTCCCGAACTAACTCCGACCTGGAGTTACAATCCTTTAGTTTGGGAGGTGCGAGGAAAAAATAATCTCGAACAGTGCGGGTCCATTCAGGCTGCAACTTGCGGTCACCATGGAGCCCATCGCTCTAATGCCGGTCGCGATCTTTTTATTGCGCCGGCATATACAACCCGATGGATGCAGTCCATAGCTAGGTAGGCTGGGGCAGACTAGATGGGCCAATAAGCCTTTAACTGTTGCCATTTTCTGTGTTTATGTTTGATCCGAGGCTTGTTTCCAAGTGTGACCTAGGGAAGTGGTTACAAAAGAAGCGAGATCCCAAAGAGATTATTGATACCACACAGGCTATATGGGAGAACTGTACAGGGACAATTAAATACTGATATGTGAACCTTCATTTTGATTAAGCTGCCGTAAAATAGATCCCCCTGCAGGCAAGACTACAATATCTGCTGTGTAACTTTGTCTTTTACATTAGAGCTGCTGGTGCACTGGAATGCTTATGTGCTTACTGAAACTTCAGAGTAGACTATGGGACATAAGAACCACAGTTAATAATTTCTTACCACTGCATCCTCTATTCTTCCATAGGCTGGAGCTCCCTTAGCTTCAGGAGGCAAAAGAATGCTATTCTATGGACATATAAGGCAATCGCTCATAAATTACCTCAGTACCTCAGAAGCTGCCTAACTCCCGTGTCTCTAGTGCCTGTTCTGTCAGAAGTCTTACTATCTTATCTCTGGCTATCCCTAAAGTTAAAAGCAGCGCTTTGGTAGAGCCTCAATAACCGTCACTCTTCCTACGCCTGGAATAAGATCCAGAAAACCTTACGGCTCGCTTCCCCTATCACGTTCTCCCTCTTCAAATCTTGTTCCTGAGGACCTTCTCTGAGGCCTATCATTGCTTCAAGTCATGGCCTTAACATCATGATTTGTTACTGCTTTAAATTCTAGACTTAAACCTCAACCATTGCCTGAGGCGTCATTTGAGTCCTCCCTTCTGTCATTGTCCAAATCAAGGTTTAAACATCACAATCTGTCTTTGCTTCAAATATTAGACTTAAACCCCAACCATTGCCTGTGGCATCTGTCGTTCTCCTTGAACAGTCCTTCCTCCCTGAGGCCATCATGTCCAACCCTCTCCTGTCTCGCTGACCTTCCTCCCACTCCCTAAACCCCCTCCCTTCCCACCCCACTTGCCAGGACATACCAACAGTACTTATCAAAGGACTCTTACATCTCAGTCTTCTTCGCACTTTGATGCTAGAGGAACTGCCACTCCTGCTCACTATGACTCCTCCAATGATGTGTACTGTATAAACATTAGCTCATTACCTTACATCCATATATCTGTATCCATGCAATTGTGTTTAAATGGCACTACCTCCTGTTGAACCTATTGCTATGTTCTGGTGCAAGTATCTTGTTACATGCAATGGTTATATGTTGTTATTGTTACTATGTAATTGTTATGTATCGTTCACTCAACCTGTGATGTCTTAACCCTGGTGCCAATTGTTTTGCCCCAGATCCATCTTGTAAATGAGCTTGTCTCAATGGTGTTCCTCCTGGCAAAATAAAGATTTTGATTGATTGATTGATTGTTCCTCCTCTTCTGTAAAGCCTGTATGGAGCGATGGTCATTTGAAGGTGTAGCACCTAAGGCCCGTCAGCATTATAGAACTGTGTATAACACAACATATGTAACTATTAGCAGTATAGACTGGAACACACACATAGAACTAAATATGTCGAAGAACGTTGGATATGCATCAAGGAAACAATAATAATTATACAATGGGGTAAATTCAAGCAGCCAAATCCTGCAATCTGATTATTGGCTGGTACCTTTCCCAGCGTTGTAAATCCTCCAGTGTACCCAGTGGAAAAAGTACCAGTCAACTTTATCTCATGCCACAATGTATCAATACGGCCTTTCCATGAAACAAAACGCCCGGCATTTTCCTGTCGCCACTTAAGCTAAGACACATCGGTAAATTTAAAAAAAAATGACATCCTCTTTCGAATTGTAATGAGCTCAGTCAGTTAAAAAAACATTAAATAAACAGCATTTGTCATTGTATAATAGCAGTTTATCCCTCCAGGGTGAGGTATACTGGAGAACTTAACATGACTGGTGTGGTTTGGTCACTCGGCTGTGCCTCGTGACCGAACCACACTAGCCGTGGTAAACTCCTCCAGTATACCCACACCCTGGAGGGATAAACTGCTTAAATACATAACATAAGAAGAGTAAAGAAATATAACAACAGCAGAGTGAAACTGAAACAATTAAATAAGAGTATAACATTTATATAAAGTCACCCTCCCAGCTGTCTAGCAGTTTTGATGGAAATGGTTGCCTGGAGGCCCCTACCCAGTAACTATAAATCCACTTGCCTCCCAAGCACTGAGGTGACCTCTGGGGCTCCAGCGACACATAACCAGGGCTAGCGGATCTGCAGAGTAAAAGGGTTACTTAGCAGAACTTGAGGCAAAACATACAAAACCCAAGCATGGAGTTATTTTAAAACAAAACAGGATCCTCTATTTTTCCTCTTGCACTCAGTAAAGATGGCACTCTCATCCAGCTGGCACAGTTTATTTTTATTTTTTATTTTATTTAAACAGCAGTTTGAAAACCTTTGAGCCATAGGCTCATTTACAAAAGTACCTTGTCACAGTAAGACAAACCAAAATACACAGTATAGCAGTACAACACATAGGTATAACAGTAAATTAAGACATAGATACAAACAAGCTGGTATAGGTAGGATGGATGCAAACAATACCAGAGTTATGTTGTCCTTAGCAAATTAGCAATTAAGCTTTGTCATAAGTATTGAGTTTACTTTTCCCCATGACCACTAGGCGGACCATTACCATGTTCACATTTCTTCTGGGCTGGCTTCAGCCCTGGTAGGGTACTTTAATTTCAATACACAGGCCTGAGGGGAGGCTGTATGACTGCATGAGTGTCCCCCGCCCCTGCAGCTTGGGTGAGAACTCCATGGCTTCTTCCAGCCCATTTTAGACATTTGCTAGCCATGTGGCTACTTCAGTTTCACATGCTGGCACCAACTACATCCTGATGACAGACTTCATGGATCCACTCTGTCCTCCACATACGTATCCTTTTTCACTTTTCACACTATTTTTTTTTTTTTTATCTCTGAGACTACAAACTCCTGTGCCCACTTGGCCATAGCTGAGGTGCCAATGGGCTCCACACATCTTCTGAACTTGGGCAGTCTGGCCCACACTGAGTACTTTCTGAGGTACATTCCTGTTGGCTGACAGAAATATGCATCATGTCAGCTGCTGTCCCTCTCTTGAGGGAGGCACTGCAGAGTGCCACACAGTCATTTACACTTAATAAAGCATAAATATCACCTCAGATCCTTTGCCCACAGACCTTTCTGGCTCCAACTTTCTCACTGACAGACCCTAAACTTCATTTCAGACAGGTTTCTCTCCTACAGGAGAGGGCACCCCTTTCAGAGGCTGTAGAAAATGGCTGCTGCCACGATCGGAGACTTATTCTTGATGCCAGGTTCCATAGGCCCAATGACCAGTGTCACCTGCCATCCTATGGAGTCCCACAACACCCAATGACCAATGTCACCTGCTAGCCTGTGAGTCCCACAATGCCCAATGACCAGTGTCACCTGCCATCCTGTGGAGTCCCACAAGGCCCAATGACCAATGTCACCTGCCAGTCTTGTGGAGCTGCACATGTCACCTGCCAGTCCTATGGAAGTGCACCAGGCCCAGTATCACCTGCCAGTCCTGTGCAGCTCCACCAGGCCCAATGACCAGAGCCACCTGCCAGTCCTGTGGAGTTGCACCAGGCTCAGAGTCATCTACCAGCCCGATGGATCTGTACCAGACCCAATGACTAATGTCACCTGCCAGTCCTGTGGAGCTGCACCAGGCCCAGTTTCACCTGCAAGTCCCATGGAGCTGTACAGGGCCAGCATTACCAGGACCCCAAGATACTTCTCTTTTTTTTATTCTCTATTTTTGCTCCTCTGCTCTGTCTTTTTGGGGAGTACCACCTTCCAGCTAGATGTACCGGCATTCATGGGTTGTGGGACAATGGGATTTACCCTTAGTTGTTCACCCTGTTCTCTCTTTTCGTGTGTCCCCTGTCCCTATAGGCGCTGACATTTTGGGACCGAGATCCCTAAAGAGGTGTGCTAGCACACTCCATCAAAATGCAACACAGTGTCCTTCCCTGCTTGTGTCCCGAGCTGCTCTGTCACTTGTAGTAATGCGGTACAGAGTGAAATAGCACTGTGGGACACAGTGCCCTCCCTGCCTGGAGGAGAAGAGGGTCTTCTGGGATGCTTCATCCTCCTCTTCATGGCCGCCCCAATTACCCAGCCTCATTTCTGAACCTGGGTCACTGGCGTCATGAGCAGTAGTCCTACAGCTTCACCCGATGAGCCAGCTTCCACGCTATCGCTCTTTTTTTGTTTTTGTTTCTTCAGTTCTGTTACTGGCTTTCCTGGCTAGGGTGGGATGTACCCATTGTCAGCCCACAGATCCCCTACCCACCCTTCCCGGCACTCCCCATGGCTGACTGGTCTGGGAGGACTGTGACGCTCCCTTCATGGAGGGATCACCTCAGGAAGAGACCAAGATCACTACAGCCCCAACTGAGGCTTTTTTTTTAACTTTATTTCACTCTTGTCACGGTATCTTGGGCATCTGTCTGGTGGGGACTCACTCGGCATTTCCTCTACCCCCACCTTGTCCTTCCCCTGACCAAGGAATCAGTTACTGGGTCCTCCCTCCAGCGACTCTGAGCAGGAAAGGCAAGACCACAGGAGTCAAGTCGGGATCGTGGCTGGCATTGGGCATGCGGGCTCAGCCACTCAAACACGCCATTCCCTCCCAAGAAACCAGGGTTTTCCATCTTGGATTACACCCTCCAAGGTGTGGACATGTAGTGATGTCCGCACTGAGGGCATACCCTTAGCTGACATCTGCTGTCACCTCACCCCTGAAAGCAGCACACTACTGTGGTTCCTCTGGTCTCCACTGGAGGCGCAACAGAATAGGTGCGTCCCCAAAACCCACCCCAGGAGAGAGCAGTTCTTCAGGCGCTCAATCCTCTCCTCCCTGTTGACTCCCGGCTGACCCGAGTCAGCTGCCGAGTCCGGGTTGGCGTGGCACCAGGCGTGGCGCCCAGCACCTCAATCCTCAGCACCACCAAGGCTGGCCCCAGCTGAGACTTACATGTTAGTCATTTCGGCAGTGTGGTGGTTCCTGGATCCTGGCTTCGTGCTGTGGCCTGCCTGGGGGGTTCTCCTTGAGTTTCCCCTGGAGGGTCGGACAAGCAATGAAACCAGCATGCGGATGTATGTGCTCCTATGCACATGCTACAGAAGTCTGTTGTCATCTTCACCCCGTCTTGTGTGGTCCCGGCCAGTGTGCTCCCAGTCTCCACTGGTGTCATTCATGCTGGAACTCACAGTCCCTCACCCGGAGAAGGAGAGCAATCCTTGGGATGCTAATTGTACCTCCCTGGCTAGCCTTCTGATGCTCGGGCTTGTTCTCGAACCTGGTTGTCCTTGTCACAAGCAGTCGCTACCTGCTGTGCTGGTGGCTGGCTCTCTCTTTCCTTTTTCAAACTCAGCTTTATTGAGAAATGGAGTGCATGTACTAGCATCACAATACTAAAACAATCATTTCAGGTGATTAAATTAAATAATCTCCATTGATATAGTTTTTATTCTGTATATGCTCCTTGCTCTAACCTCAGTCCTTGGCCCCTCTTGAGCCCCACCGCACTGTAGTCCCGTCACTTCACTTTCTCCCAAGTCTGTCCTGCTCCCATGTTACTCATGTGGTTTGCATGCCATGGTGGAGTCCTCAGGATGGTGCTAGGTCCCTTGGGTGCACAATATCTAGTCATTAGGAGCATGCCCAGGTCACTGAGTGCATGGCTGATGGGGCAGTGGAGCCGTCATTCTGTGTGATGGGATGTTTCCTCTTTTTACCCATTCCATCCTCAAGACACAGATGGCTCAGGTGTGCTCGTGCATACATCGAACATGTATAGACAGCACCAGCCTGCCTCCCTCCCTGTCACTTAGCCGCAGAGATGGCTGATCTCCTCCCGTAGGAGGAGAGCATCGTCTGAGATGCTTGATCCTTCTCCCTCCTGCTGACCCTCGACAATCTATACATGTTCCCAAATGCGGGTTGCCAGTGTTGGGAGCACTATTGTTACGCCGATGGGCGGCCCTATAATTTCTATTGATATTTACACCACATCAGGGTGTAAGCAATTACATCTCTTCAAGATAATTGACCTTACATGATATAGTCAGTTTTGAGCCAAACATTGTAAACTGAATACACATACAGTGTATTGTTTTTGAGTCAACGGAGCAGAGTAAATAAACCTTTAGGGCAACAACAAGCCCAACCAGGCAAGCATTCCCGTGTGTTTTTATTTTTGCTTTTGCTGGGTGACCTGGGAGCAAGGATGGGAGGCTTTTGTAACTTTGTAACTTTTGTAGCTTGTGTATGCTTTGCTGATTGTGTTTATTGCACTGATTTGTTTTGTTACCTGCTATTTATTTAATAAAATAAATAAAGTGAAAACGTCCCCTGGATCAGTGCACTTACCCGTTACCAAAGACTTAAATAAATACATTTGTAACTCTTCCATATCATGCCTGAAAACAGGCATTTATTTGTGTAGTGCACTTACCTGGTAAACAAAAGCTAAATAAATACATACATACATACAGTCCAATAGCCAGGATCCAGACGTAAGCATCACTGGTTGAAAGGTAGGCCTCCCACCTCTGCCATACAGCCGTGTGCTCTTACAGGGTTAACCTGAGTGTGGACATTATCCTTTCCATTCAGATTCCTCGCTTTCTTACAACGTTGGATGCTTCATCACATCACTCCCCAAGGCGAGGCCCCCACTGTCTGCTCGATGGTAGCTCGTACACCTATATGAAAAAGGTCCCACTGGGCAGAGGGAAAGGTTGGCAACAGTTGGGGCGAGTGCTACTGTTGGGCAGTTGTTGAAATAAATTAGATTTTTAACCTGTAGCCAAAATGTAATGGTACTGTTCTGTTAACTATGAGCCCTGCTTCTTTGTTGTGCCTCCAGCTCTATCCAGCCACTTACTGTAGTGCTGTTGGAGGTTGTCCTGGGAGTGAGATATGAGGGTCTGTGGTGGATATGGGGGCAAGGCAGGCTTCATCTTCAGAGTCACTTAGTTTTGCCCAGTTAAGCTCGCCCACTGAAAGTATGTATCATGCTTTGGGGGTCTGGAAGGTAGTTACTCTGGCATTCTTGCTCCCCTTCCTGTGTCGCCCCCCTTGAAGGCATTCTGCTGAGGCGCTAGGGGCCCCACAAGTGGTGGAAATAAACTCAACAATAGTTGTTATGTGCTGACTGCATTCGTCTATTTCTTTGGAAGGCGCTACCTTTTGGAAAGTGTATGCATAATCTTCCTGCTTCACTACTGCCTGTAGTCACCTAAGAGGTGGTAGTGCAGTGAGGGCACAACCTTCCCTGAGGTGAGTGTCCTGAAGGGCCCTCATTGTACCCTCCACTGACCATCCAGTGGGGCGACCTGGGTTGCGGTGGCTGATAATAAGAGGGTCTGCCCTTCAGTCTTTAAACATTTTATTCATGGGCTGCCCGATAGCCCATGCCGTGCCCTGGGTTCAGGGGCAGAACTGAGGCAGTCAGACCATGAGAAGCCCTGCCTAGGCAACACATTTCAGCTGGGAGAGTGCACAGCACAGGTTGGAGAGACCAACCAGTACTCCGTCATGGGGTGCAGGGAGGGCATAGGAAACAAAAAGGGAGAAGACCTCCCTCACATCTGTGTAGGTGGTGGGGTCAGCCCATTCAGACCCCATGCTGCATGGCTCCTGCTGGTCTTAGATCCCACAAGGGTAGCGATAGTTAGGGCAGAGAGGTCACTTTCTCACATAGCCAGACGACAGGGTGGACCAATGTGGGATAGGGACTGAAGGCTACATGTAAAGAATATTTTATTCCTGTGAATGTTTCAGCTCAGATGGCAAGAAACTTGCAGCAGTCAGCACAGCAATCTAATTACTGGGTCAGTAAAAGGCCTGCAATTTGCATGGCACATAGTTAGAACTCTTAAAGACCCAGCCTGGGACGGCTATTCTATTTTAGGCTTGGCACATGTGGAATGAGGAAAAAAAGAAGAAGAAAATGTCAGTAAAATCATCCAGCCTTTAATGGCTGCACTTTTTAGAGAAATTGCTGAATTCTCTGTAAAGCATAGTTCTAAGTGGTGCCTTGGGTTTTAGAAAGGCACTGGTTAAATTGATTCTACCTTTTACCTGTTAAATAGTCTGCTGGCAGGCATGTCTAGGTTGGTGTTTTGTTTTGTTTTGTTTTGTTGCTGTTAATAACTGATGTTTATTGAGAATTTTTAGATAGCCAAAGAGAGCATTACACTTACAAAACACACGTGAAAAGCAGGTACATACAGCAGCGAGTGATACAGTATGAATACACAATTTCAGAGGAGCAGATTGTAGATACCAAGAAAATGAAGTCAGTTTTTTGGGTACAAATTGTAGCACTCTTATATAAATACAGAAAGAGTCTAGGTAGCATGGAACTCTTGGTAAATCAATCATATATATAGATTAATGTCAATAATACTGTGAAAACGCTTGTAGAGTTGCAGCAACGTCCAATGAGATCAATACACAGTTATGGTATAAAATTAGAGTCATTGTCAGGTTCATGACTAACCCAGCACTGCCAGATTTCCTCAAAAACATGAAGTCTGTAGTCACTGTAGTCTCCCGTGCAGTTAAAGTAGGTCTGGCTGGCTTCAACTACAGGTGAGTAAGCACCTTTCTCGCACCTGCAAGGAAGATAAGCAGGAGCTTCAGTTGTCTACCTCTGAGCTTCAGTTGTCTACCTCTAATCCTGATCCCTCTGCGGGAGTGATATGAGTACCAGGGCAGGGGTAACCAGGCCAGGGGTATCATATGTTGTTGCCTACTCCTGCTTGAGCCCAGCATTCCAGAGAGCTTGGAGCAGCCTCAGGAGATATGGAATTGGTCTGCTCTGTGCTCTTCCTAAGTATTTCAATTGAATTGCTGGTGTTAAGGAGTATGGAGTCCTACACTTCCCATGCAAACTCACAGAGGTAGGGAACCATAATCAGTTTAATTAGAGTACATATTACTGTCACCTTTGCAGTACTGAGTTTCTAATTTAAATTAACCCTGCCCCCAATTCTCAGTATAATGGTGCTTCTACATTGGATATTAGCCTCACTTGGTGCCTCACTAGCTCTCTCTCTCATCTCTGATACCATACCAGTCCCTAACCATGTGATCTGTAATGTTCTAGCTCACGCTGACTTCACATTGTCTAATGCCTTAGTCTGTTCACACAGGAACTGGGATAGTCTCTGCTTATTCACCCTAGAGTCTGGCTCTCATGTCCTAGTATTTAAACAATTTCATTGGGGTCCCCTTAATGGGATTATATTCGAGAGCTGGAAAACCCTCATGACCCCCTTCTGTGTTCCCGAGGTGCAAGCGGCTTAGTTAGTTCAGCTGCAAAGTCTGTTTTCAGGAGTATAAATTTCAACCAGCTTAGAAAACCACACCCATTCCTTTATGAGTATATGTATAACCACGCCATAGTTGCAGATTGTTGCACTTTATGGATTCAGGGTGATTGTTTTTATAGGTTTGCACTGTTTTTTGCGCTAACTGTAGCACTGCCACTTAAGAATTGTAGCATAAATGACCTATATGACCCCTGCTTACAGGTGCGCGTGATGATGCTGGTCCTTTAGTCAAACCGGTAGCGTCTTGCTTGCCAGCGTATTTGTTTGCTTTGAGGTACTCCTTGCATTTTTGTTTGCATGGATACACGGAGCACTTTATATCTAATAAAAAGTGACCTGGCTGAAGTTGGAGGTCTGGTGCCGCATTTTCTTGTTTTTGTTATTGCATTTCAGGCAGGCACCATCTGTTGTAGTGGAGTGCTGGTTTGTGCTCTTGGCTTAGTTCAGCTGCAAAAGTCAATTTTGAGGAGTTTCAGGTTGGGTGGTTAGAAAACCACACCCTTCAGTTCTGCACTGGCCCCGACTGAAGAAAAGGTAGCTGGAGGCACGGTCAGTGGGAATGCACCAAGGTCCTGAGAGTCTGTGTGTAGCAGCAGAGGTGATCGTTGTGAAGGGTGAGCCCTCACGACCCTTTTCTGTGTTCCAAAGAAGTTGGCAGTTTAGGTAGTTCAGCTACAAAGTCTGTTTTCAGTAGTTTCAGTTTTGGCCAGCTTAGAAACCCACACCCATTCTGTTCTGCGCTGGCCCCAATTGGAGGATGAAGTAGCTGGAGGTGTGGCCATTGGAGATGTGCCTGAGGGTCATGAGAGTCTGGGTGCAGCAGCAGAGGTGATTGTTGGAAGGGATGTGCTCAGGAGATGCTGGAAAGCTCTCATGACCCCCTTTGTGTTCTCAAGGAGGGTGACTTAGATAGTTCAGCTGCAAAGTCCATTTCAGGAGTTTAAAGTTCAGTGGGCTTAGAAGCCATGCCCATTCTGTTCTGCACTGGCCCCGAATGGAGGATGAGGTAGTTGAAGGTGCAGCTAGTGGAGGTACCCGAGGTTCTGGTGTGAAGTGCAGAGGTAATTGTTGTGAAGCGGTGGGCTCAAGAGATGCTGGAAGCCCTCACAACCCTTTCTGTGTTCACGAGGAGGGGTGCTTAATTAGTTCAGTTGTAAAGGATGTTTTGGGAGTTTAAATTTCAGGGCTTAGAAAACCACACCCATTCTGTTCTGCGTTAGCCCGATTGAAGAATGAGGTGGCTAGAGGCATGGTCATTGGAGATGCATCTGAGGGTCCTGAGGGTCTGGTGTGCTGCAGCAGAGGTGACTGTTGGGAAGGGGTGGGTTCAGGAGATGGGAAAGCCCTCATGACCCCTTTCTGTGTTCCTGAGTTGCAGGTGACTTAGTTCAGCTGCAAAAGTCCATTTTCAGGAGTTTAAATTTTGGTGAGCTTAGAAAACCATACCCACTCTGTTTTGCGCTGGCCTGACTGGAGGATGATGTAGCTGGAGGCACGGCTGTTGGAGATATGCCTGAGGGTCTGGTGTGCAATGGCTCTGGCGATCATTGGGAAGTGATGGGCTCAGGAGATGCTGAAAAGCCCTCATGACCCATTTCTGTGTTTCTGAGGAGCGACGTGCTTAATTAGTTCAGCTGCAAATGTCCAGTTTCAGGACTTTCAATTTATTTATTTATTTTATTTATTGAGAATTCAGAATTACATCCTTTGAGCTAAGAGCTCATTTACAAAGGATCCTCGTCAACAGTTTTAAAAGATACATTTTATTGCAACAGCAGAACTGCAGCATTTTTTAAAATCATATCATTATTTGTGCTCCTGCAGCCCCAACTGCCTACCTTCAGCCACCGCCTTCATCCCAGTCAGCCTCAGCTCACCACACTGTAGCACAGCACTGTACCCACAGGTGGGACCCCCATGTCCCCGTGCCAGCCCAGTGATTTACATGACAGGCCCCTGGTTGCTGAAGTGCTACCATCAAGCTGCCTTGGTCATCTGCCATTTTCTCTCTTTGTATTTTCCCCAAGAAGTACAAACATGCAATGACGCCGAGGCACAATGTGCCAATGTCCCCCCCACTGTAGTGACCCCCCAATCTCCATTGGGGCTGCTGCAGCATGATGGATGCCCCAGTCCCTCCCCAGGGAAAGGAGAGCAGTCCCATGGAGGCACAATCCAGTCCTTCCCCGCCAACCCCTGATGGCCCGGTGTATTCCCAACCCCGTCACCAGCATGGAGCGAGGTGTGGCATCCAGCACTCAATCCTCAGCGCCACTGGGCCGGGTCGCACAGAAGACAGTTTTGACAAAGTAGTACCACAAACTAACATAGAGTTTACATAGAAAAGGGCAATGAAATACATGATACAAATTTTACATATCAAAATATAATTCATTTATTTATTTAGGAATCGAAGTACAACCCTTGAGTCATAGACTCGTTTCCAAAGGCTCCACATCAGAATAAAACACAGACATTCATACAGTACATACATAGAATAGATGCGGGTGAGCAATCATACAGAGTATAAGTACAATGAGCACGGGTTAATGCCTATACATTTGGTAGCTAAAATAGGGCAGAGCTATCGACATATTTACCTAATGAGCAGTTAAGACCTATACAATTGGTAGCTAAAGCAATGCATGACATGAGTTAGTAGTAAGTTGCCTCAGGGAGGCCTCGCCTTATACATAATACAATGCATTTATAGTCCAGTGCAACTATATGGTAACCAGGGAGGGAGGAGCCTGTAGGCTAGAAATAGTGAGGGCCTCCACTGCCTGGCTAAGGACAGGGCATGGCCCAGCGGGCGTGTTGCAGGATCCAGGGTACCGTTACCCTGGTATTGACGTGAGGGAGGATATGGTCCCTTAAGGCAGCTTTAAAAGGACCTAGATTGGTGATTGATGTGACAGCCGGTGGGAGGGCATTGTACCAAGATGGAGCTCTAAGGTGAAAGGATCACAGCTAGGGGTGGTCCTGACCCTAGGCACCTTCCAGATAATTTTTAGGATGGCCCATGGGACGCTGAGGTGGTAGCTGCCTGAAGAGTAGCCATGACACCTATTGGGGTTAAACCCAGGTGGATTTTTTGTGAAGAGACAGGTCTGGTATAATAGTCTTTCCTCAAGGGAGAGGATATTGGTGAGTGCTGCAGGGTGCAGGTATGTGTATTTCTGTTGGCACCAGAGAGGAGCCGGCAGGCCTTATTGATGACTACTTGTATTTGATGAAGCACCATCGGGTCGGCGGCAGCATAGATTGTGAGGCCACAGTCCACCAGCGATAAGACTGAGGAGGTAATGGCTAGGTGAAGTGCTTCAGGTGGCAGGCAGTCTTTATGTCTGTACAGGAGGCCTTTGAGAGGTCTATAAACATGGCCCTGTGAGGTGCCCTTTGTCAAGTGTGGAGTGCAGGAGTTAGTAATTCTGTCAGGGCGGTGGATTAGTGCTATGACCAGCTCTGAAACCATGCTGCTCCCTACATAAGAGGTTGTGCGAGGAGGTAGTCAGTGAGCTGATTGGCCATGATTTCTTCAAGGGCTTTAGCAGTGGGGGAAGAACTGAGATGGGCCGATAGTTTGGGAGGAACTGTCACCATATTTCAATACTGGTGCTATCTCTGCCATTTTCCATGATGTTGGGAACTGGCCCAGGTGCAGGGACAGATTTAGAACGTCCGTGAGTGGAGGGATAACTGAGTCTAGCGCAAGTTATAGGATTGAAGGTGTCTTTACAGTAATTGGAGCTCTGAGGACTTTGGACAGGTAAGCTTTTGCTTCCATAGGGTAATGACTTGAGTTTGAAGGGGGTGGAGGAGCTCAGGCGGTGGAGTAGGCTGAATTGGATCAAAAAGTTGCTAGGGAGGATTGAGCTGAGGTCTGAGAAGGTGGAGTTGAGGCAGTCAGCTATGTGAAGTGTGTCTGTGGTGGTAGTACCATTAACGCTAAGTTGTGAGGGGAATGAAGCTGCTGGAGGCATTGTCCATTTCCCAGCAGTAGGGCCCAATGAGCAATAAACTGAGAAGTTAAGTGCAAAGACCCAAGTTGAGGTTTTGGGCAAGGGCAGGTGGGTGGTAAGGAAGGAGGGGAGAGAGGGAAGTTTAGGTGGGCAGGTGTGGGGGTAGAGGGAATGGGAGTGGGACACTGGCAAGAGGTAGTGTGGGGTATACTGGATACAGGGGCAGGTGGTGGGGTGGAGTAGGGAGTGGAAGAAGGGGTGTAGGGAGGACAAAAGCTCTCCCAGTCAAAAGCAGGAAAGGCAGTTAAATGGTATGCTGGTTTTCAGGTGGGGTTAAGTTTGGCACAAGCAGTGGACTGGTGGAGCGGTGGACTCGAGCTAGGATTTGAAGTGCCTTAGGCATTGGAGGTTGGTGTTGGTATAAGTATTATTTCAACAGGCTAGAAAACCTTGCCCATTCTGTTCTGCACTGGCCCCAATTGAAGGATGAGGTAGCTGGAGGCACGGCCATTGGAGATAAGCCTGAGTGTCTGGTGTGCAGTGGGAGAGGTGATCATTGGGAAAGGTGGGCTCAGGAGATGTGGGAAAGCCCTCACAACCCCATTCAGTGTTCCCCAGGAACAGGCTGCTTAGTTGGTTCAGCTGTAAAGTCCGTTTTCAGGAGTCTAAATTTTGGCGGGCTTAGAAAACTATGCCCATTCTGTTCTGCACTGTCTCTGATTGGAGGATAATGTAGCTGGAAGCATGGCTGTCTGAGATGTTCCCAAGGGTCTTGTATGCAGCAGCAGAGGTGATCCTTGGGAAGGGTGGTTCTGGAGACACTGGAAAGCCCTCATGACCCCTTTCTATGTTCCTGAGGATCAGGGGCTTAGTTAGTTCGGCTGGCATACATCAGTTAAAACAGAGACCTCAGTGGACCTCAGTGCACACCCTCCCCATGGCAAATTTTACAAATAAAATACTGTTTTGCCTTAATTGAGCACTTAACTTATCTTATCTCCAACAGGAGTGGGGGCTTTTTTGTGTTCACATCAGCCTTGTTGTGAAGTTGCCCAGATACCAATTGTCAAGGTGGACCACCCATCAGCTGGGTTCCAATTCCAAAATGTAAGTGCCTGAAATGGCCCTGATGTGAACACCAGAAAGCCCCACTCCTACTGGAGATAAAATAAGTAACTGCCCAATTCAAGCAGAAAGAGCATTGTATTTGTTAAATTTGCCATGGGGCGTTTGTGGGCATGGAGTTCTCTGTTTTAACTGATGTGTGCCATAAAGTGGTAACACCCTTATGAAAATGCCAGTCTGTGAATGAGTAAGGCTTCAGCTGTTAATTTTGTATAGGTCTTATTTGCTTGGGAGACGATGCTCTCTCATTGTCTGGCTCCGCATTAGTTCCTTGTCCATTGGTTGGGGTTTGTACCTTAATTAAAGAATGCCAATTCAGGCAGTGCACCTTATATAACAGAAGCCATATCAAGAAGTTATATTTTAGAATAGGAATCCAGCTGATGGATGGTCTACCTTGATGATTGGTAGCTGGGCAACTTCACAACAGGGTCTGATGTGAGCACCAAAGGCTCCCATTCCTGTTGGGGATAAAATAAGTGGCAAGGTCAAGGCAGAAATATATTGTATAACTGGCCTGGTGGTGTAGAGGGCTGAGGCCATGAGGTGCCATACCTCTTAACGCTGGCAACCCATGTTCGGAAATGATCATGGGTTGCCGGGGTCGGCTGGGGTGGAGAGGCTTGAGCCTCCAACAGGCTGCTCTCCTATCCTGTGGGGTGGGGGTGGACTGCATGTTGAATGAATGAGTGCCACTTGGTGGAGGCCAGGTAGCATGCGGGTCGAGGAGGGTAGCTGAAGGAGGTCCTGCGGACCTGTAGCATGCACTTGGCTTCCTTACTCAGCCCCATGAGCATGCATCAGTGTGGGAAGGGATTTTGGAGGAAAATGTAGCAGGACAGGGCAGAATGAAGCCTGCCCACCAATCTCCACCCACTGCATCACCGGACCCTGGAGCCAAAGACTGGATGTGAACTGGAGGGATGGCTTCCTCCAGACCCCACCTGGGAGGGCAGTCCATGGGGGTACGTGGGCCCTCAGGGTTCTGGGGATGATGACCTACCTAGATTTCAGTAAGGCCTTCTACACTGTTCCACATAGGAGACTAGTAAACAAGCTGGGCAGCCTGAGAATGGAACTAAAAGTGGTAAACTGGGTAAAAATTGGTTAGAGGACAGGTGTCAGAGGGTGGTGGTAAATGGAATTCACTCTGAGGAAGGAAGGGTGACTAGCGGAGTGCCGCAAGGATGAGTATTTGGACCAGTCCTCTTTAATATCTTTATACTAGACATTACAGAGGGACTACAAGGGAAGGCATGTATTTTGCAGATGACACAAAAATTTGCTGGGTGTTATCATATCTGATGACCTAAAGGTGGCCAAACAGTGTGACAAGGCAGTGGGGAGAGCCAGTGGGATGCTAGGGTGCATAGGGAAGGTATCACCAGCAGAATTGGGGGTGATACCACTGTATAGATCACTCATAAGACCTCACCTAGATTACTGTGCCCAGTTGGAAGACCACATCTCAAGAAGGACATAGACAGAGTGGAGGTGGTCCATAGGAGAGCAACTAAAATTGTGCAGGGTCTGCCTCAAAAGCCCTATAATGAGAGACTGAAGGACCTCAATATGTATATCCTGGAGGAAAGAAGACAGAGAGGGATATGATAGACTTTCAAATACCTCATGGGATGAATAAAGTTCAAGAAGGAAGCCTTTTCAGAGTAAAGATGCTCAAAAACGGGATTGTGCTATGAAGCTGGAGAGGGGTAGACTCAGGAGAGATTTAAAGTACTTCTTCACAGAAAGAGTGGTGGATGCCTGGAACAGCCTCCCAGTGGAGATGGTGGGGGCAAAAACTGTACTGGGATTCAAGAAGGCATGGGATAGGCAAAGGGAACCTTAGAGGTTGGAAAAGGCGGGGGTTAAGCCAGAGATCAAGTAGGGTCTGCAGTGCTACAGTAGGTATGGAATATGGGCAGACTAGGGTGGGCCAAGCAGTCTTTATCTGCCTTCAAACTCCATGTTTCTATATCACTCAGTAGCACAAATTAGAACAGTGTTCTATTGGTTACTCCCAGGTATTAGGCACAGTGGAAGCTAGGAGAACATATAGTGGAATATCTAGTTGATATTGCCATAATTCTATCATTACACTCAATTAGTGCCTTTCTTAAAAGGTGAAAAACCCTATACTAAGTCAACCCTTACACATGGGCTTCAAGTACTCAGCCACAAAATGTATCTGAAAGCAGATTTTAATTGGGTCTCTTACAGCTGTGACCATTTTCACACTGGCAGGCTCAGACACTGGTTTTCATGCATGGTCCTGAGAAGGCCTCCAGTATATCCATCAATTTCTCCAGGGACATGATGCGTGGTCATTCAAGGACCTTCACATTTCATTTGAGTTCCTGAGATCCCATTTTTTTCAGTACCTGCAAGTTCTGATACTTAACCCACTTATTATTTAGAAAGGACTTCCCGAGGGGCGATCCCCATCGATGCAATTATTTGCTGCAGCTATTAGTGGACAAAATGCGACTCACCATTATATCACCTGCATTTATCAGGCCCTATTAGCGTAGCAACAGTATACCATGCAGCATGTTCTGCAGGCATGGAGAGAGACCTACAGGAAGTCATCACAGACCAACAACGGGAGGTCTGTCTTAGCAACATACACAA
Source organism: Neoceratodus forsteri (assembly GCA_016271365.2). NCBI lineage: Eukaryota > Metazoa > Chordata > Ceratodontiformes > Ceratodontidae > Neoceratodus > Neoceratodus forsteri. The sequence continues at coordinate 45,305,307 of CM028132.1, read as the reverse complement.
GGTCACCTCCTCTCATATCTGAGAGAGTACTCAAGAAATTGGTTATTCGCTATTTTATTACACCTCACAAACAAAATAAGTTTCAGAACATTCAGGGGCACTTTGTTGGTGGGGATGTGTGAACAAAAGGTACTCATGGGCTATTTTTGGCAATGTCCGACTCTTCAGTCCTTTAATAAAGCCGCATAAATGTGACTTAAGGGAGTTCTTAGAGGGGGCCTCCAGCTTACTGCACAATCAGTATTGCTGCTGGATGCCCCTGAAGGGTACTGAAGTTCAGATCTTTGAAAATTATTTAATATCTCTATGGTTATGGCAAAGAAGGTTATAATGAAATTATGGTTAACTCCATCAGCTCCTACTGTTGGTTTACGGAGGGAACAAATGACACAAATATACTATATGGAGAAACTCACCGCACAGCATAATAATGTGTATCCTACATTTGAACTGAACTGAAATGATGTAACACGGGTGATATTTATATCACCTAACAATCCTTCCTTTGTCCCATGAACTATGCGATATGTACTATTATCTGACATTAATTGATGTGGTAGACACTGTCCATGTAAGCCCATATTATGCTGTATGTAATGCATTATGCCACAGTCTAAGTTGTATATATGTTTAGTGTTGTGTTCTTACTGTATTGTCTTTGTAAGAAAATAAATTAAAAAATGAAATTAGAAAACAAAGTTCTGACTGCACAAGATAAAAATTTGGATAACATCAGAAACTTTACAATTATTTTTTTATTAAAGAGAATACTGAAGATATATATGCAGCATTTAAATATTACACGGACATAAAAAGTATAAAGAAAGCTAGTTACAGCAACAGTTCTTCCTTTGTTCAGCTTAAGGAAAGGAAATTTGCATATGAATATTTGTTATTTCAATTGCATTCACCAACACATGCAAGCATTTAAAGGGACACTGTCAACCATTGTTGCATCATAATATTTTTGATGAGAACCACATTTTATGATTACTTACCTTCTCTGAAATTCATTAATGTTGCAATTTGTTTTCTAAGCTTCTTTTCTTAATAGAACTGAAATGCATGGCAATGGTGTAATATAAACAACCTTGTTTTGTTTCAAATCCTTGATCAACTCTTATTGCATACTTAATGAGCACTATGAGCACCCCAGACAGTGCAGCCACTCATGATGCAATAGTCTCCTCTCCCCTCACTGCACCATGAGTGGCTAGATTGTATTGGGGGTGTTCCAAAATCTAAGAAAGACGAGTGGAAGTTGATCAAGGAATGTAAACAAACATGTTTTGGTGTGGTAACACCAGTATTGTGGGTAGCCTGCTTTTCACTTTAAAAAGAAAATAGAATCAGAATTAAACATCAGCCACATCAGTAATCTTTACAAAATCTGAGCAATCATAAAATGTATTTTTAAACTAGGGACACTTTGAAGCCTCAGGGTTGACAGTACCCTTTAAGCCAGTACTGAGCACTTCCATGTTTTGTAGCTCCCGTCTCTCATCCAGGGTGTTTTTTTCATCATTCCAGTGTTACACTTCTTCACCATCTGAAATAAAAGAAATGTAATGTTGACCTTTGAAAGGCAAGGCAAATTTTATTTATCACAGCCTTATCCCTGGGGCTCAGGCACTGTACAATCAAAACAAATAATTAAATACATCATATAAATGCAACCCTTCAAATTCCAAAAGATTTAAAATAAATATATAAATATGTAAAATAAATTCAAATTACATAAATTACACTGGGTAAGCTTGATTGAATAAATATGTTTTATGAGAGGCCTTAAATGCTTCCATTGTGCGGGCAGAATGAGCGCCCCAGGTAATGTGTTCTACAGGAGTGGAGCTGCCACACCAAATGCTTTGTCCCCTGCTTTAAACGAGAATGTGGGACCGACAAGCAAACCCGCATCAGAGGAGTGAAGGGGGCGGTAGGGTGGTAAGGAACCAAGAAATCTTTCAGGTTATCAGGACCCAGACCATGTAGGACATTGAATGTCGTCAAGCAAATCTTTTATTTTTTTTTATTTTACTTTTTCCCTAGGTTCCACCCAGCCACCTTCCTTCTGTGGTCATCCACCCATCACCCACTGTCTAAGGGACTTACCTGGGAAGGTCCTCACAGATCTACCCCCTGTGGCAGGGTCTGAGATGGGAGGTCCATCTTCCCTACCTCAGTAGTACAGTCCAGAAGTCTTCAGGGCCCTGTAGGTGGTGCGGGCTGTGATGATCAGGGAACCCTCCTGCAGCTAGCACAGGTATTTCTGCTTTTTCTGACCCTGCCTCCTCCCCGACATCAGGACTAGCCCTGAGGAGGCCTAGCATGCTCTAGCGTGCCCCTGTAGGAGAGACAAGCTGCCGGCCCACTGCAGGGGTCACTGGAGTAGTGGGACCTGTGTCATCCTCCGGAGCACTATCACGTGAATGCATCTGCCCAGCCCTTGATGTCACCTGACCAGCTTGCTTGGCTCACTCAACCCAGGTCACTGACATAGGGGCACACAGTGTTATCCACTGGGCCATCAGGCGACCCACCAAGCAAATCTTGAAAGTGATACGCCACTGAGTAGGCAGCCAGTGCAGAGCACGAGGACCGGCATGATGTGGTCACTTCAAGAACTTCGCCGCCAGCCAGGCTGCGGCATTCTGGCCAGCTGCAGGCAACACCTCAAATCTGAAGATAGCCCTAAGTGCAATGCAATGAAGTGGTCAGTATCTGAAACGTTTGCAATTTAAAGAAAAAAGCCTTATTAAAACATATGTTTTCCAGTTAAACTACAGAATCTCTAAGAAAAAGAAGCACCTGCCCATTGAGGACTGCACTCGCTCTGATGTCCCATTCAGGAGCTTGGTCTGGGTTGGCAGCATGCCAAGAGCACCTGTTATTAGTTATTGCTTAGTGTCATTGAGCCAGTGGCTACAATCTTCAACCTTTAAGTATGTTTCTGTTAGGAAAGCATTTAACAGACCACCTGATGGCCCAGCAGACAGCACATCATGGCTTTCAACAAATTATCCGAAGGCCTATTGTATGTAGCGTATTGTGGCATTTAACTGGCCATCCTATGACCTAGCAAGTTGCACATTGCGGTATTTAACCGCCCATCCAATTGCCCAGCAGGTAACATATCATGGCAATTAACTGGCCATCTGATAGTCCAGCAGGTAACATATCAAGGCAATTAACTGGCCATCTGATAGCCCAGCAGGTAGTGCATTGTGGCATTTAACCAGCCATCCAATAACCCAGCAGGTAGCACATGGGGGCATTTAACAGGCCATCCAATAGCAGGTTAACATATTATGGCATTAAACAGACCATCCAGTGGCCCAGCAGGTAACATATCATGGCATTTAACAGGCCATCTGATAGCCCAGCAGGAAGTGCACCATGTTCCCATGCCAGTGACCTGAGTTCAGGAGCATGTTCAGGAGAATAGGAGAGCAGCTACAGTGCAGGTGTAGGGCTGCCACCGACAATGCTCCCAGTCGAGGAAGGATGGAAACATCCCTATGGTGGGCCAGGGAGTTGTCTCCTCCACAGGGGTGCTGAGGTCTGCAGGGACTATGCCTTGGTGCCAGGTAGGTCACGGCAGGACTGTGCCTCGTTGCCAAGTGGGAGGCATGTCGGTCTGTGCCTCGGTGCTAAGTGGAATGCAGGTTGGACTGTGCCTCATTGCCAAGTGGAGCATGGGTGGGACTGTGGAGAAATCAGAGGAGAAACCTACCTATGTGCCTTAAGCCATGTAAATGACAGTTGTCCGCACCCTCAGGCTGGTTCCATGTGGATCTGCACTGGCACGGGGGGGAGTGGTAGATGGGACTGAGGGGTTGCCGACGGTAGACTCGATAGTGACGCACAGGTGGCAGCCTGAGGATCAAACAGTTGCATGAAACTAAAAGAAAAGCATTGAACACCAACATTCAAACTCTAATTCCTTTTGTTCGACAGTCATTTCAGCCATCTCTGAAATGCGTCCAGGTCTGTCGGCTTCGGGCAAAGAAGGTGAGGCCATATAGCTTTCCTTCATGCAGCCCCTGGTGGCTCCCAGGCTAGGAAAGTGGGAGAAATGGCATCATCATCACACGCCCCTGTCAGCTTCACGGCAAGGAAGGCAAGAGTTGCGTAGCATTTCTTCCTGCACACACTGCTAGCTCTGCAGGCAAGGAAGGTGCAGGACAAACAGTATTCCATCACATGTCCCTTCTTGGCTCTCCCAGCCAAGGAAGGTCTGGGCTACATGCTATTCCTTCACACACCTCACGTCAGCTCTCCCAGGCAGGGAAGGCATGGGTTACATGCCATTTCTTCACACACTCCATGTTAACTCTCCCAGGCAAGGAAGTGCAGGACTCACAGCATTCATAGAAACATAGAAACATAGAAACATAGAAGTTGACCGCAGGATAAGGACCGCAAGGCCCATCCAGTCTGCCCATTTCTTTTCTACCTTATAAATGTGCCATCGGCCTTTGCTTTGTCAGTGACCTATCTATTCATAGTCATTTGTATTGCTCCTTATGCCTATCCCATGCCTGTTTGAAGCCCTGCACTGTATTCATAGCCACCACTTCTTGTGGTAAGCCATTCCATGCATCCACCACCCTTTCTGTGAAAAGAATTTCTCACATTCCCCCTAATCGGCCTCCTCTAATCTCTCATGCTGTGTCCTCTTGTCCTGCTATTTTCTTATATTTAAACATGTTAGACTCTTTCACCTTGTTTATGCCCTTAAGGTGTTTAAATGTCTCGATCATATCACCTCTCCCTCCTTTGCTCAAGGGTATACATGTTGAGCTCCGTTAATCTGTCCTCATATGTCTTCTGATGCAGTCCCTGCACCATTTTGGTTGCCCTTCTCTGGACTGCCTCAATTTGTTAATGTCCTTGTGAAGGTGTGGCTCCAATACCGTACTTAGTACTCCAGATGGGCCTAACCAATGTCTTGTACAGAGGATTACCTCCCTCACGACTTGTGATACTCCCCTACTAACACCCTAACACCCCTTAGCCTTACCTACTGCTTTAGAGGTCTGCTTGGATGATTTTAGGTCATCAGTGATGATGATGCCCAAGTCTCTTTCTTCCTTTGTGACTGCTAGCAACTCCCTCCCAGCCTATAAGTGGCTTCAGGGTTTCTCTCCCTATGTGCATGATTTTGCACTTCTTTGCATTAAATCCCAGTTGCCACTCTTCTGACCATCTTGCTAGTTTATCCAGATCTCTTCTCATTCTGTCCACCCCATCTGGATCATCTACTTGTTGCAGATCTTGGTGTCATCTGCAAACAGACAAGCCTTACCCTCTAGTCCATCTGCGAGGTCACTAATGAAGATGTTGAATAGGACTGGCCCCAGGACTGATCCCTGAGGTACCCCACTTGTGACTTGCATCTCTTCTGACTGTATACCATTTACCACCACTCTCTGTTTTCTGCCAGTCAACCAGTTTGCCACCCAGTTGACCAACTTCTGACCCACCCTGAGCCTACCTAGCTTATTTATCAATCTTCTATGTGGAACAGTGTCAAAAGCTTTGCTGAAGTCAAGGTAGGCGACATCAACTGCTCCCGCTTGGTCCACCACTCTGGTTACCCAGTCAAAGAAATCTATGAGATTAGTTTGACAGGACCTTCCTTTGTAAACCCATGCTGTCTTGGATCCTGTGCCCTATGGATTCCAGGTGTTGCACTATCCTTTCCTTAAGGAGTGCCTCCATAATCTTGCCCACTACTGAGGTAAGACTGACTGGTCTGTAGTTCCCGCCTCCTCCTGCTACCACTCTTGTGGGCGGGATCACATGAGCCCTTCTCCAGTCTTCTGGGACCTCTCCTGTGCTCAGAGACTCACTAAACAATTCTGCTAATGGCTCTGCTAGTTCCTCCTTTAGCTCCTTAGGTACCCTGGGATGTATGCCATCAGGTCCCATTGCCTTATCCACCCTGAGCTTAGCAAGCTCTTGTAGGACCCTTTCTTTTGTGAAGGGAGTAGTGCTCACCTCCCTCCCCTGTGTCCATGATGCTGAGCTGTGGGCCCTGCCCTACCTTCTCTTCAGTAAATACTGAGCAAAGTATCTATTTAGGATAGATGCCTTTACAGGATCCTCCTCCTCACATGCTCCCTTTTCTCCATTAAGCTTAGCATTCCTTCATGTACCCCATCCACTCTCCCAGACAAAGAAAGTGCAGGACCCACAGCATTCTGCTCACGCACTTCATCCGCCTTCTCTCAGACAAGAAAGGTGCAGGACTCACAGCATTCCTTCATGTACCCCATCCGCCTCCCAGACAAAGAAAGTGCAGGACCCACAGCATTTGTTCACGCATTCATCCGCTTCTCTCAGACAAGAAAGGTGCAGGACTCACAGCATTCGCTCACGTACCCCCATCCGCTTCTCTCAGACAAGAAAGTTGCAGGACTCACAGCATTCCTTCATGTACCCCATCCGCCCTCCCAGACAAAGAAGGTGCAGGACTCACAGCATTCCTTCACATACCCCCCATCTGCTCTCCCAGACAAGGAAGGGCAGGACTCACAGCATTCCTTCACATACCCCTATCCGCTCTCCCAGACAAGGAAGGTGTGACATATGTGACATTTCTTCCAAACCCTCTGTTAGCTCTCCCAGAAAAGGGAGGTTCAACATGGATGGCATTCCTTCACATACTCTGTTAACTCTCCCAGGCAAGGAAGGTGCAGGATGCACGACATTCCTTCACACACCTCCTGTCAGTTCTCTCAGAGAAAGAAGGTGTTGCACCCTTCATGCATCCTGTTAGCTCTCCCTGGCAAGGAAGTGCAGGCCACACAGCATTCCTTCATGCACCTCCTATTAGCTCTCCCAGACAAGGAGGGTATGGGATGTATGGCATTCCTTCTCACACACCTTGTTAGCTTTCCTAGACAAGGAAGGTGCAGGACATGATGCAGCATTCTTTCACGCACCCTGCAACCTCTCCCAGAAAAGGAAGTGTGGGATGCACAGCATTCCTTCATGCACCCCTGTCAGCCATCCCAGACATGGAAGGTACAGGACGATGGCATTTCTTCATGCACCCCTGTTAGTTCTCCTAGACAAGGAAGATGCGTGCACACAGCATTTCTTCACATATCCTGTTGGCTGTCCCAGGCAAGGAAGTTGCAGGATGCATGGCATTCCTTCATGCACCCCTGTGGTCTCTCTCAGGTAAGGGAAAGTGCAGGATGCATGACATTCCTTCACACAGCCCCTGTTGGCTCTCCCAGACAAGGAAGGTGTGGCCACAGCATTCCTTCATGCACACCCTGTCAGCTCTCCCAGACTAGGAAGGTGCAGGATGTGTGTCATTCCTTCATGCAGCCTGCTAGCTCTCCCAGACAAGGAAGTGCAGGATGCACAGCATTCCTTCACACACCCTGTCAGCTCTCCCAGACCAGGAAGGTGCGATGCATGGCATTCCTTTTATTTATTTTTATTAATCACTTTGTTTACCGGTTACACACTGGGCCGAGGCCCATTTTCAGGAACAACTCGAGTCACCACATGTGTGGCTTAGATGAAATTACATTGAATACATACAATGATTTACAAATAATACACACAATACTAACAACATACAATAACACGCAACCTTTAAAACATTTACAAACAGCTTATTGTTGCTGGTAATATTTTATCACTTTTTTAATTTTTTTTTTACTTATTATGCTTTTTGTATGCCTGGCACATTTAATTCTAGCCTCTCTCGCTTCTGCAGTAAACGAGCCCCGAGTCCTCCTGCAACTCAGAGCCCCAGGTGCTTACTTTGGGGGGTGCCAAGTAACAGATGTGGTGGGGACGAGGGCAATCACTGTGGCTGTCATCACTTGCACGCCAGAAAATGTTTTCCTTGGTGGAGGGCATGTGTAGCAGATGCCGACGCACCACGCCATGCATCCGCCCCTCCCGTGACAATCACTGGTGCTCCAGTGGGTCCTGTGGTCACCTGGGACTACCGAAACTAGAGTTACTGTATCCCTCCCCCAGGAGGTGGAGAGCATGCCACGCCACTCAATCCACCCCAGCCCTCGAGCATCCTGAGTCCATTCCCGATCCGGGTACCCGCATTGCAGCAGTAAATATTTCCTCATTACAATCGACGGGTTTTAAAATTATTATCACTGTTAACATCCATGCAATACTAACATACTAACTGCCAGCAGATTAGGCCTTTACGGCTCATCGAGTCTGCTCGAACTTCAGACCCTAGTTTGGTGCCGAGCCCCCTTTGTGTTCCAGAAACCCCTATCATCCATCCCCACCCCTGGGCCAGGCCATCATCTGATACATCCGCTTCTGTGTCTGTCCCACCCTCTCTTGAAGCCCTCCACTGTGGATCTCTGAACCAGCTTGCCAGGCAGCGCATTCCAAAGGTCCACCACCCTCTCAGTGAAAAACCTCCTCCTCTTTCCTCCTCACCCTTCCACCTTCCAACTTCAAACCATGCCCTCTGGTGATACCTCCTGCTTTAGTCTAAAGATCCCTCCATGTTTACTCCTATTTATACTGAGGCAAATTGCCCACAACTTGGGACCCTGTACTGAGAATTCCTGCTTCCCCATGCAGGTTAAAGTCTTAGGTAAAACCAAATGAGAGCTTGATGAGGACCACAGTGTTCTTGTTTCTCCTTTAAAGGAAAATAAACTGGGTGCCCGATCTTGGCCAAAAACCACAGCAGTGTAGGTTCCTGTTTTACTTACAAAATGCTGTGGTCCTTTTTCTTGTATATTCTGTCACTCCCGAGTCGCTAGAGTTTGAACATCATGGCACATTGTAGACAAATCCTCAGTCTGTATTGAAACCGCCACTCCTGTAGCTTCCAAGATGGTGGCTATGTCTGTACGTGATGATGTAATGTGTTTACATCGCCCCTAGTCTTACTGCATTCTACATGGGGACCTTATAAAGTATATATGATAATATCATGAAAAAGCACTGCTGCATCAAATCCTATACTGTGCAGGTGCTAAAGGTTGCAACCCCAGTGAGTTCATCATTGGATGGGGAGTTAGGGGAAGAATTTGTGAAGAAAATGAGTAAACCCTCCCCCTTTCACAGAGACATCTACAGTAGAAGGCATCCTCTGAGAATGAGAGCCATTACCAGTTTTGCTCCCAGTAAAGCTCCTTCTTCATCTGTCTGTGGGTCATTATTGGGCTCTTCTGTTACTGGACCTGTTGAGAGTTCCTTTTCAGGACCAGCTGAATCTTCAGGATTGAATTCTGTCAAAACAGAATAAAATAAAACAATTTCTCACTAAACCGTGATATCAAGGAGTAGAATCATTAAAAGGACCTTTATACAGTTTCTATTCTGCCAGCTGTTCAGGCACAGGGTTAAATTTGTAATATATGGATTAGCCTCAATAATACTATACTAAGTTTTATACAAAATTTCCCAGTAATACATCACTACTCTCAATAATACTATCCTGAAAAGTGATAATACTATTGTTTTTGCTGATAATACTACATTTCAAAGGTCATCTCCAACTGTTGTATTATCAATGGATGCATATATTACAAAAATAACAGATCTAGAAACAGATGATTTGATACCTTTATTGGACCAACATGGATGTTACAAAAAGAACAAAGTGCTCTAGCTTTCGAACCTACCAGTCCGTCTTCAGAAGCTTTAACAGCTTTTTAAAAATAACAGAAGATAAGTGTTTCTGAGGCAGTAATACCATCTCTCAAGGTTTTGAGACTTTAGTACCTCTCGAGCTTCACTTGCGTTCCTTGTTCCCAAACCTCTTGATGGTATTACTGCCTTGTACACACTTATTTATTATTCTATTTATATACATTTTTTATAGTGAATATGTAATGCACATGTGAAAAGACTTAGAGGCCACTTCCAGGGCTTAGGGTGCACTACTTAACAAACAAACACAACACGGAATAAAAGCAGGCATGAACACCACTCAGAGGCAGGAAGAACTTTAGAACAAAGTCTGTATTTAAAATCTGCATTCATACAACCCCAACTTCAAACTGGATGGGGAACCCTCTCCCACCGCAGTTTCTCAGAACTGGTCGGGAGACAAGTGTCTGATCTTATGTTGGAGGGGCGCCTGCTTACCAGTCTGGCCTTGCTGACCCACCTCCATCTACCTACCACTCATATCTTTAGAACATACCAACTCCAGCACATGCTTGTTAAATGGTTTGGACCTATAGAATGGGACATCAACAATGAGAACTTTCTTTCCCTTGTTCAGTTGCACTCTTGGCAGCCTCACTCTGTGTCACAGTTGGTATCCTCTTGTTTGGGCAAATATATCCCAATGCCACTGAGCGCTCCCACTACTGGAAAACCGTGTTACCTTGTGACTACCTAAGAATTGGGACCGTATTTGGTCAGATGTATACCAATACTCACTAATGATAAGCTGCGCCTCACGCAGTTTTACATACTCTACAATATATACCTTACCCCAACTCACTCTACAAAAGATGGGACAGCTTCCTCAATGACATGCTCCAGATGCCAGAGCGCAGGGCACCCTGTTACATATAATGTGGGAATGTCCCAAAGTGACCCAGTATGGGAGAAAATTAAAGCTACAGTACACCCCTTTATTGGGCCTCAATGAATACTTCACTCCTGAAATGTGTGTAGTGGGAAGTGTCTCTGCAATCCCGTGAAAGGAAGGAAATTTCACATCTCCTTTATTTCCTAGCTGTGAAACGACTGGTCTTGCGTCACTGGCTGGACCAAGAGGAAATCTCTGCACTCGAATGGTTGCACGAAGTCTTATACAACTTAAGAGTTGAAAAACTATCGCCAGTATTAGGAATTGCCCCCAAGTTTATAATAAGAGATGGAGCAAATTAGAAACATTATTGCTGGTACACACCACTACCTAGCAACCAGGTATAGATGTTATCACTGACTGCAAAAGTTAGAATATGGCTTTTACTGCTTGAGTTACAAAGGTTAACACTGACTGTATGTATCTTATCTGTCTGACTAATGACAGTGACATGGGTGTCTCGGGAGGGGGTAAAGGAGAAGGGTTGAGGGGTTGTTTGTAAGTGTATGTCTGTCTTTCTTTGTTGTACTATTTGTTTTGCTTTAGAAAACAAATAAAGAAAACTTCATTTCAAAATGAAAATCTGCATTCAGTACTAGAGTAATCAGCACGGTTAACAGTCCACAAACAAATACAGTGGGGGGTAGGAGGAAGTAGGCTGTTGGTTAACTAGGATCTGCAGCTTATCCGTTAGGTAGGAAATGGGCAGACTAGGTGGGCTAAGCGGTCCTTATTCGTCACAAATTTATGTTTCTATGTTAAGTTTATGCTGCCTCCTCTAAGCTTTAGCATTTGTGCCTGCTGTTCTTTAGTCAATCAATCATTGGTTTATTGGATAGGCAAACTGAGAAAAAAATCCCTTTACAATTATGGTCCAAACATTAATAAATACATAAACAAAATACATTGACATACAATGCATATGGTTCCGTCATAAAGATAATTACAAAATAAAAATGATCAATAAAATCAGCATAATATAATTTATACCAATCATTCAACCAAAACAATTAAGAGTTCTTGCTTTGTGTGAATTTTTAAAACATATTTTTCTCCCAGTGCTGGCAGGGCTTGGTGGCAATTATACTGACCATCTGTGCTCCGCCTTGCTTGTTTTCCCCGAACCCCACCCCACAAAGGATCGGAAGTCCAGGCTGTAGATGTGCTGACGTACATCTCAGCCAAGCACCTAATGGCACCCTGACACACCGTGAGTCCTGCACCACCGCCTGGCATCCACAGGTGGTGATAATGGGGTGATAAGACAGCCTTTCCCCACGGAGGAAGAGAGGTTCCATGGGATGCTCAAACCTCCCCCTCAGCAATAGCTTCACAACAACCCAGGCTCGCTCCTGAACCTGGGTTGCCGGTGTTGTGGGTGGTAGCACTGCTGCTGTGCTGACAGTCCGTCTTGTGTCTTTTAATGCATGATTGACAGCACTACAGTCAGAAGTCGCAATTATTGGTGTGACTCAGGAGATCACAATGTAGCGTTTACAGTGGCCTGCTAGTGTGCTGAGTGGACCACGTGATACTGCAGGAGAGAGGGTAGTGCAGACTCTATGCCCATTTAATCTTGGCCTGTAGTGGGCCACCGTCAACGAGGAGGGGAGGCTATTCAGTGCTGTGTTGGTAGATTCACAGTGTGGATACACGTCCACTAGGAACTGGACTGAGAACCATCACAACTCACTCCACGTAGGCAGTGGCATCTAAATGATGCAACACCACTGCAGAACTGCCCTGAGAACTTACGCTCTGTCTCAGATTGTATGTGTTGCTGCACAACTCACCATCAGTGGTGACTTCATTTGAAAAATTTTAGTTACGACAATGTCTGGCAGCCTTCCTCTTCCCTTGTACCAAATCCCTCTCCCATGCTTAATATCTGATGTCACCAGTTCAGTCACGCATGTTGGTCACTGACTGACAGACATCCGCCCCAGAAGTAAGTAATTCCCACCTGCCACAGAAGCTAAGGAGCCCTGCTTCAGACCATAGGGCTGATGTGCCATACAGAATGGTCCTGCACATAGGCCACTAAACATAGATCACCAAACATAAGCCACTAAACACAGGCCACCAAACATAGGCCACCAAACACAGGTCACAAAACATAGTTCACCAAACGCAGGAAACCAAATTTGATGAGAACAGCTTTCAGCAACTCTTGACCATGGTTTAGTGGTGAAAGGCTAATTAGCCCTCTACCTAACCACTAGCCCATCCAGTTCCATACAAAATAATGTTACCTTATTTTACAAAACTGACTGGTTCAGTACTGACCCAAGTCAAGTTAAGACAATTTTTGCACTTTTTTTTTCATTTTATTCTTTTTCCTGCCAGCCCCCTAACCCCCGCGGAATGGACTCCGCCTGGCTCTGGGGTACCATACCCTCATACTCAGGGATGTCCCCCTCCCTGAGTGGGACCACCGGTGGTGGAACTGTCATGGCCAGAGGGGAGGCACCGAACCGCCTCATCAGCGGGACGGCATTTTTTTTTTTTTTTGTATGCTTCCTCGCGGACGTGCAATGACGCCCGTGTCCGTCCCCCGGTATGCATCACCGCTAACTGCTGAGGTACCTTAGCCTCCACTGGGGTTCCTGGTGCATCAGACACTTACTCCACCCCCCAGAGTAGGAGAGCACCGCGATGCACCATCCTATTCCCCTGGCCGCCCTCCAACTCCCCGGATCCGCTCCTGAACCAACCTGGGTCATCGGCCACAGATAGCAGCCATGCTCTCTGCGCCAGCATGCCAAATTTTGGCACTTTACATCCTAGAAACCCTTGCCATAAGATACTACGCTGCACTTGATTTCTTTTTATTGTATTTGTTACGCTTTCAGTTGTCTTATCACTCATTGGCAAATACAAAGATGGAAAAAATGAACTACAAGGAAGCAAGACAGCTGTCAAAAATACAAATTGTCAGTTACAAACCAGAAGGACCTCTCAAGTCCATATATATGAGAGACCTACTTAATAAGTACACCATTCTAGGTTATTATTAAAGTTCTTTGATTTCCATTACGTATCAAACAATTATATTATCTCTTTAGGGCACAAAATATCTATTTTGATTTAACTTGCTGCTTGCCACAGCTTCTAAACAAAAACTTGTCATTACCCTTAGGTTACACCGCTTTTACTTGTATTGCACATTTAGTTTCATGACAGATCATCTGTGAAATGAGTTTCACCAAATCAGAATGCATGTGCATGCCAAAATGGGCATGATCTGCTAAAGATTTTTGCCACTGGCAATGACTGGAAACCGGCTCGCGCCATTAAAAAGAAAATGGTTATGACTGGCATAGTGGTAGTGCTACCACTTGCGGTGCCGATGATCCAAGGTCAGGAGCAACCTAGAGTCGGAGGGTCGGAACAGGCTAGAGAGCCCCAAGGGCAGCTCTTCTCTTCCGGGAGGGAGGGATCAGTGGTTGGTGTTAGCCTGGTCCCTAGCAGTGGCTGGGGTTGGTACATTGACACTACAATGAGGGGGTGGAGGAGGGCAGACACCCAGTGTGCTGCACACAGGAGTGTGTGCAGCACTGCCATTGGTGCCAGTGCACGCCCTTCCTCTGCTCCATGGGAATAAAACAGAAACACTGGCAACCAGTAGGATGGCACCAGTTCCTGCAGGCCCCATACCCGGCTGTCTGGGGCACGTCCTGGACAAGGTAAGTCCTAGAGGATGCTGGGGTGATGGGGCTGGGGGACCAGTGGATGGGGACCAGTCGGCATGGCAAGCATAAAGAACAAAAAAAAAAGAAAATGGTTTCAGTGACCCCAGCGGCTCAGCAGCAGAACATTGCGCTGCTGTGCTGGCAACCCAGGTTTGAGAGTGAGCTAATGATGCCGCACCTGGGTCAGGTCTGACCACAGCAGCTGAAACTTGGCTGTGCACTTTGGTCAGGAGGGTTGGTGTTGCATATTGGTGCTGCAGCGACCCCTGCAGTGGGTCAGGAGATACTGCTTCCTCCGCAGAGAGGTTGCTGCATGCATCCAAGGCCGGAGACTAAGTGCATGCCAAGGGAGGAGGGAGGTGGGGAGAAAACAGAGGAAAACCCCATGGCACTGCCCATGTGACAGGCTCTCCTGGGTCCTAGTGCCTGCCACAGTGGATCCTGGCTTACATGAAGAAGGCCGAGGTCTGTCGAGTCTGCTCAATGCAGAGCTCACGTGTGTATGCTACATGTTACTCTGCCCTTCCCCGTCACTCAACCTTCCTCTTGAATCTATCCCAGCCTCTTTTAAACCCCCAACTGCACTGTGATTTGTATTCCTCTGGTAGTGCATTCCAGCCCGCCACCACCCTTTCAGTGAAGACGTGCTTTCTGGCCTCCTTCCTGTACCGCCCCCCCACTAATTTGCAGTTGTGCTCCTTGGTGTTTCTCTTCTCACTTTTGCAAAAAGATCCCCATAAGTCGACCTTGTTCATGTCTTTAAGGTATTTGAAGGTCTCTATCATGTCCCTCTTTCTCATCTCTTCTCCACTGAGTACATGGTCAGGTTCACCAGTTCATACGGGATATCCTGCTGCATCTGAGTCATCTTGCAGACATTGCACAGTGGTATACTGAAAGGGTTCTGGAAGCATTAAAAGGCTGCCATGGCAGCTCTAATGAATGTTCTCATAACTCTACTCTTATCAATGCGCAGATTAGTGCATGAGCTCCACCCTCCCGTAGCACTGTGTCCTGGCACAAACACACAAAGTGTCTCCCTCACCCGATCTCTGTCTGACTACAAACAGCATCCCTGATGGTGCTAGTGGTTAGCCCTCCTTATGCAATTCCCAGTTGGATGTGAATAGTATCCCTGGTGCTAGTGGTACCCCATCCCACAAAACAAGACAGACTCCCTTACTCACTCACTCAGAACCTACCATCCCCCTCTGTCTGGCACCCAACACATCAGAACACCTCAATGGTGGCAAAGGGCAGAGAAAATGATGGCAACTGGTGCAGACCCTCCTCTCACCACCTTTGAATGGACCCCACCTGAATGAATGGGACAGAGGACATGTATACTGTACATACACACACACACTCACTCCCATCATTTAGATGGCAGCTGGCTGAGATGATGAGAGGAGGGTCTATGCTGGTTGCATCTGATCTCTGCCCACTGTGCCAAGTGTATTCGGGTGAGTCAGTGCCAGACGGGGTGGAGGGTGCTGAGTGGGTGGGAGGAGGGAGGCGACTGTCTTGTTTTGTAGGCCAGAGGGTACCACAAGGACCAGGGTTGCTATTTACATTCAAATGAGTCGGGGCTGAAGGGGTACTGCTAGCATCAGGGATGCTTTGTTACTTTACACAGGGATCAGGTGGGGGCAATGACTGCTGCACTGCACCCGCGCCTCTGCGCATACGGTGGTGCAGCGGCACTGTACAGAGCCGTTAATGCCCACATATCGACATGCAAATGGACTCTTAGTGCTGTGCATGTCTTGTGTGGTTACTAGCATGCTGCCATTTAAATAGGGCACCCAGGAGCAAAGGCATTTACCCATTTGGGATGCAGTATCCCCTTGCTCCTGGGTGTCTGTTTCTGGCACAGGTGTGCTGCGCTATGCATCTGCACTTTGTGCTACCTCTGCCTGATATTCATAAATACAGTATGCACCGGACAGCGTGCTCTGCATGTGTGCATCTTGCACCATACAGGCAATGTGCTAATTGGCATGCCAGCTGTCAGTTGTGCGGAGCTGTCGGCTGCATTTCAATATTTTTGTTTTATTTTATTTTTAATCTTTGGTAACCAGGTAAGGCCCACTAGGTACAAGTGCCTGTTTTCAGAGGCGACCTGGGAGCACTGGGCAGTTAAGTGACTTGCTCAGAGTCACACAGTATGCAAGTGGAGGTTGTGAGAATCAAACTATGTCTGGTCTGCCAGATGTACCAAGCTCGTTCACACCTCGTTCCTCTAACCTCTAGGCTATACTGCCAGCCCGTATATGAATATGGGGCACTCAAGGTCCACTGTGTCCTCCCCTGAGTCATAAGTAGGTATGAATAAGAATACTATGAAGTGAGATGGGAAAAGTTTGCTAACATTAGGCTGCAGCATACAGTTTGTGTTAATGGCTTATAATTCAACATGCTCTACCTTCAGGCATGGCTCGGTTTTCCGTGGTTCAACTCTGTCTAGATTCGGTTCTGTACCTATGGAAAGAAAAGAACAATTCATGGTTTAGGTATTTAGAAATGTTGTCCAGGAAAACCACACATGGAGCTTAGGCTCATTTTCAGCTCTGACCTGGGGAAGGATCCATGACACGGTTTGACAAATTACGCTGTCGACCAATGTTACAGTGATGGCTTTATGTCGACCGCAATTGCAGTCGGCATAAAGACATTCCATGAAGACTTTGTTTCTTCTGGGGGCTTTGCCCCTAACCCCTAATACGGGGGCTCTGGCCCTAGCACCCCCTATAACTAAAATAATCAACTCTGGAGTCAGAGTTGATTAGGGAAGGGTGCAAGACCCCCAGAAAGCAGTGCCAGGGTTCCACACCAACATTACACTGACCTGTCACTGTTGTTGCTGTAATGTCGTGTCGTGGTAAAAGTGTCTAACCGGCATCAGCATATCCCTGGGGAAAGGGAGCATAGGATATGAAATACAGAAATAACACAATATAAGAATACAATTCATATAAAACACAGGAGCAGAACTGACTGTAACTAAGATGAAAATATCAATCTAGATATCATACAGAGGTTGCATATGTACAATACACAGTACTATAGTATATACAATACATATACAGAGGTATACAATATACAATTAATACACAGTGGTACAGTATATACAATAAATATACAGTGGTACAGTATATACAGTTGTAACCCCCCTTGGGGTTGGGTATAGTTTAGTGTACTAATTCTGTACACCTTTGGAGATTAGTATGGGTTATAGCAGCCCTGATCCTTAAAGGTTAAATTTCTACTTCCTGAGGCTGTCTGTTATAGCAGCACTCTGTGGGTGGACCTTCTGATTGGCGCGGGGCATGCAGGTGGGAAGGAGAAGGGCCAAAAGAAACAGAGTGGGACTTTTGCCAAGAGAGGGATCCAGAGTTGGTGCAGTGAGGTCTGGTGGGGAAGAAGTGGATATTCAGTGAGAAGACATGGTGGCAGCCATAGGTGGGAGAAGTCTGTTCTCCTGTGTGGAATCTATACGCCTGCCATTGGAAGACTTAGTGGCTGCTGTGGGTGCCAACCTGGGTTATGGCAGAGAGGATGGCAGAACTGAGAGAGTGTTTGAGACTCCATATCCCCAGTGGGAATCCACCCCAGAGCTACGAGGTTCCCGGAGCGAATGTCAAAGATCTGTGGCCCAAAGGGAATATGTAGGGCCTCAGATAGAGTTCTGCATTCGCACTGCTGTGACAAGGAGGAGAGTGTCCGACTGCCATTGGGACGTGTCCCATAGTTGTGAGGCAGTCACCAAGATGGGCGTTATGATCCCATAAGTGTGCAGTTCAGCTTTGGTCCTGCCATAGGAGCGAGGAGTTATCTTGGAAACTAAAGAAATTTTGCCTGTGGGATAATGTTTGGGCTTTAACATGCTCAATGTGATGGATGTGCTGCCTGCCTTTAGGGGTCATCTGGCTCACGCACCTCGAATACGGACACTGTATGGACTGTTAAGTAGACTTGGACTTTGCCATAATGGACCTTTTGTCCTCTGTTGCAAAACACTCTGTGAAAGTTACTCCATAAGCTCCTGGAGCTATAAACTTTTATTAAAGGATCCTCATTTGCTGTTTTATGTGTTGTATCCGTTTGTCATTTTTCCACTTGAGTTGCTAGCTGACTTTACAGCCTGGCCTCATGGTGGTTGCTGCACTCGAACCCAAAACTGTAAGTCATCTTTAACAGTTTCCACTGTGGTGCCCTTCCCACAGACAGTTACCATTAGCATACCCCTAGACACTGGGGAGGCGGGTGGGCTACACAATCAATATACAGAGGTAAAATATGTACAGTAATTCTAAGGAGGTACATTACTTGCAATAAATATACAGTGATACAGTATATACAATCAATATACAGAGGTACAATATATACAATGGTACAGTATATACCATCAATATACAGAGGTACAACGTATACAATTATTATACAGACGTACATTATATACACACATACTAACATACTAGGAAGCCAACAGAGTAGGCCTTATGGTCTTCGAGTCTGCTTGGGGATCAGCGCCTTGCCAGGCACTCGTTACAGTCTCCTCCCACATATTTTATATACAGTATATATATATATATATATATATATATATATATATATATATTACATATACAGTGGTACAGTATATACAATCAGTATACAGCAGTACAATGTATATAATACTCATAGAGAGGTGCAGTAAATATACAGTGGCACAGTATATACAATCACTATACAAAGGTACAATATGTACAGTACCTATACAGAGGTAAAGTATGTGCAATAAATATACAGTGGTACATTATTATAGTGGCACGGTAGTGCCCCGTAGTTAGGGTTGAGAAGGCACTTGTACTGTATGTTGAGCTCTGATTTGTGCACGCTAATTCCACGGTCATCCTTGGAGAGTATAACATGAAATTTGGCATGCATGTTCTTGAACCCAGGATCTCTGAATTCTGAAAATGTGGCACCTACTTTGTGTTTGGCCCACATTTTGGGATATGCTCAAGTGGTGTCCGCTTTACTGCAGGCCAAATGCAAAGCGAGATTCACATCTGGGGCCATGCCTCATTCTTCTGCTGCTTTGTGACTGTGTACACCTATGAAGAACACTGTACTCGTATGTTGTGAGACACAGGGCCACAGGATTCTGGTCTGGAGCAATGTATGTGATGCTGCAATGGCTTTGTGAGAGGCCCCCAGGACCGTTCTTGAAACCCGATACAAGTCCGAGGCAATGTGTGTAATAATCCAGCTGCTTCACAACTGGCCTGCATGTTACAGGTTTAGCACAGTGTGTTTGATTATGCAGCTGCTTTGCTAAAGGCTCGCATTCTGCAGGTCCAGGGCACTGGGTGGGATGATGCAGCTGGTTTGCATGCAGCCCACAAGGCCATTCTGAAAGCCCTCTACAGGTGTAAGGCAAAGTGAGGTTAGTGCAGCTGCACCATCACACACACTGAACCAGGCATGCATCGTACAGTCGTGTGTCTCAAAACATACAAGTGCAGTGTTTGTTAAAGCATCTAACTGTATTCCTCACACTGTGTTATTCATGATGTTAAAACATATATATTAAACCTGAGTGTTGCTATGGCATTCAGTTTGGTGGGGTTCCAGGAGTGGTGGATGGGTGGGCGGAGTTAGGGTTCAAAAACCCTAACATCGCATTTCTTATTTTTTGCTTTACAGCTAGTGGATTGGATGAGTAATAGGGGTGTGTGAATACCTTAGCCGAATAGTTGTCCGAACATTCCATTCGCCCCCAAATATTCAGGTATTTGGTAGACATATTTGTATTTATTAATTTTCTTTAAAAGAAAGATAAAGAAATAGCCCCACCCTCCTCCCGAGCCCAGATACTATCAAATATACAAGCCCCGATCACTCCACCCTCAGTTTGAACGCCAGTCCCACCCTCCTCGGCCCAACACGCACAATTTGATTTAAAAAAAAAAAACTTCCAATGAGGGTAACAATCCACCTGCCTCATTGGCCAGCCTGCCTTTCAGTGCTTGTTGCCCTAAAACAAATATGTCCCCCACCAAACCCTGGCAGCAGCATCCCCTCCCCCACACCTATATCATGAAATGCAACTGGATAAAAGAAGCTTGAAGGCGACCAACACAACCCTCCCTCCTCCACGCCAGCTGCCTTCTAGTGAGCGGAACCCATGCTTGCTCGCATAGTAAAACAGCTGATTATGTGATCAGCTCTTTTACTATCTGCGAAGAAACGGGAACTTTCATTCACTAGACGGCAGCCATGGAGGAGAGGACTGTGTTGGTCCCTTGCTTCTTTTATCCAGTCGCATTTACAATATGGGTGCTGGGGGGAGGAGGGTGGTGCTGCTGCCAGGGTGGGGTGGGGACATATTTGTTTTAGGGCAACAAGCACTGAAAGACAGTGGCTGGCTGAGGAGGCAGGCATGTTGTGCCAGTCGCTCCTTATTGGAGTTTTTTATCTAACTGTGTGTGCTGGAGGGGAGAAGGATGGGATTGGGGTTTAAATTAAAGGTGGGGGACTGAGGCTTTTATATTTCAAAGAATCTGGGATGAGGGTGAGGGACTGTTTCTTTAACTTGTTAAAAATTATTTTCTGAATAAATAGGCACAAATAGTGCCACTATTCATTATTCAGGATCTGAATAACGGATAGTGCATTATTCATGGTATTCAGGAAATAATATTAGTTACTCACACACCCCTAATGAGAAATTTAAACTGAAAGGTGGATGTTTTCAGATTAACACCAACCTGTGAACCACTCTGTGAAGTCCCCATGTGAGAAGAAAGTGCTGTTTTTGTTTTGTTAATTTATTTTCAGAATGGGTGTGCTTTGAGCAGTGCTGGTCACCATGTGACACAGAACAGACCGGAAGTGGTGTTGCTGGGGAAAGATTGTGCCTAGGTTACATAGAAACATAGAATTTGACGGCAGATAAGGACCGCTGGCTCACCCAGTCTGCCCATTTCCCTAACTACTGGATAAGCTGCAGATCCTAGTTAACTAGCAGCCTACTTCTTCCTACCCCCACCTCCTAGAATTGCCTTATGAGTGTCCCATGCATGCTTGAATTCCACCACTGTTTTGACTCCACAACCTCCGGAAGGCCGTTCCATGCATCCACAACCTCTCTGTGAAAAATACTTCCTTAAATTACCTCTGAGCGCCCCCATCTTCAAATTGTGCCCCTTGTTCTTGCACACCTTTTTTGAAAGATGCTACCTCTTGGACTTTGTTGATTCCCTTGAGGTACTTGAAAGTTTCTATCATGTCCACCCTCTCCTCCTTTCCTCGAGGCTATACATATTAAGCTCCTTAAGCCTCTCTCTCTTCATATGTCTTCGGTGCAGACCCTGCACCATTTTAGTTGCCCTCCGGACAGCTTCCATCTTGTCTATGTCTTTATGGAGATTGGGTCTCCAGAACTGCACGAGTACTCCAGATGGGGTCTCACCAGCTGTCTGTACAGAGAGATAATAACTTCCTGTTTTCTACTGGTGATGCCTCCCTATGCATCCCAGTATCCCCCAGCCCTCCTTGCTGCCCTCTCACATTGCTTGCCCACCTTTAGGTCATCTGATATGACTACCCCCAGGTCCCTTTCCATTTTTGTTGTTGTTAGTATCTCATCCCCATTGTACACTCTTCCCTGGGTTTTTGTTTCCCAGGTGCATTACCTTGCACTTCTTAGCATTGAATCTAAGCTGCCATGCATTTGAACATTCCTCTAACCTGCCAAGTCCCTTCTCATCCTTTCCACCCCACCTTGTGCATCAACTCTGTTGCAGATCTTTGTGTCATCTGCAAAGAGACATACTTTTCTTTCCAGTCCCTCTGCAATGTTGCTTATAAAGACATTGAAGAGGACCGAACTAATACTGAACCTCATGCGGTACCCCACTAGTAACCCCTTTCTTCAGAGTGGACTCCATTTACTATTACTCTGTGTCCTATTCTCCTGCCAATTCTTTACCCAGGCTGTCATCTTGGGACCCACTCCCAGGCTGGCTAACTTGTATATTAATCTTTTGTGGGACTGTGTCAAATGCCTTGCTAAAGTCTAGGTAGGCCATGTCCACAGCCCCTCCCTGATCTACTACTTTGGTCACCCAGTCAAAGAAATCTATCAGATTCATCTGGCATGACCTTCCCGCTATGAATCAAAACAAAGGTCTTAATGGGCACTACAAGAATAACACATATTCCCACCTAAACATTTAAGGGCAATATAAATAAAAGCATAAACAATCCAAATTCCATAGGATGAGATTGGAACTTTAACAAGCCATACAGCAAAGAAAAGAAACTGCTGTTTGACAGAACTGGAAATGCAGGGCCTAGAGGGCCCTGTGTTTCAAACAGCAAAACAGGTATATGCATGCATAGAGGTATTGAAGCACATGGCCCTCTGGGTCCTGTGCTCCCACATCAAATGAGAATATGATTATACTATCTCAAAAGTAAGGCAAGTCATTGCAAAAACTTTGTCAATGCACTAGTTAGGGCCAAAGTGACAAAAATAGGAAATGTGGTGTTAGAGTTCCCAGCCCCAACACCCCACCCACCCTGCAGGCAGCAAAAGGCACAACCACTGCGATTTGACCTCTCCTGCATCCCTGCAAATCAGCTGTTACAATCATTGCTGTGCAGTCAGACTTTTCTGAAGTGACTCTGCTGCTAGATAAACACTTGGGTTCCACCATGTCATGGCAACAAGAAATACTGGGGCACGTCATTAGGGTGCCAGCACAATGCCGACGGTGAACATCACGCACGCAATTGTGCCGCCTGACCCCATTGCATCCAATGCCCCAGGACATGTTCTGGCTGTTTGCCAGGGCTGTGCCCCCACTGCAGGGGCTTCACCCCTGCATCCCAAATACTTTAATATAATCACCTCCAGGTCGGAGTGTATGGGCAAGTGGTGCAACACCTGTATGGCTTATCTCTGCCGAACACCACAAAATCCAGTTTGCCAGCATGACAGGTGATCTGGTTGTGGTGCCCTAATTGCACTGCTCGCATAACAGTATACAAACACTTGTATGCCTTTTCTCAACCTCCTATTAATTTGTGTGTGATGTTGTTTGATTAATTGTCGTAATGCAGAGTCTATTTCTTAAGAATATTTCTATGAATTTGTTTCTAAAGTGTTTTGTCTGTAATTGAACCTTCTCCCTCGTTTCTCTGTCCTGCTTTTCTATGCATTTTGTTGTGTATTTGAGGTGAGGTCATCTAGCCACGCCTGTCTAAAGGCTAATACATTTAAGAGCAAGTCTGTCCATGTGTAGTTGTTGTTCACTACATGTCAGTTAGTAACTATTTTGTTGTAGACCACAGAAGAAATGCCAAAGCACTGCCTCATGTACGACTGCAATAATACAGTGACAGGGAGGTTTCCTACAGAAAAGTTGTGGATATCTTTTGTTTCACAAACTAGGAGCAATTTGTTTGGTCATGTCACTGTTATTTTCAGCGCTTGTTGTGCCTCAGATGACTTTTAATCAAGTTACAGTTTGACAGCATTTTTGACTCAAAGGTAGTGATTGGCAAACAAAAACAAACAAAAAACTCCACACAGACAGACCTTTTAAAATACAGTGTCCGCCAGATGCCACGTTGACAGGAAAGGTGAAGGCTGTAGAGCAGGGTGAAACAGTTCTAATCTGCAGTCAGAATTCACTTCAGTCTGCTGCATCCGTTTCAGCACCCTTAATTAACACCACCTGCCCCATAAAGTACGGCTCATTCGGCAGTCATAAAAAAAAAAAATGTTCAAAGGCAGCATGATAGTTCAAGCTGCTAGTATATTAAATCACACTCGGATCTGTCAAGTGAACCTCAGACCTGTCAAGTGAACTACCATTGATGCAAGCACACCCACACTGCTTGCTTAAAGAGCTACTGACACCTCAAAGAAAACTTTAAAAACATAATAATTAGGTACAATTCTGCTTGCAGTCCATATATATTTTGTATATTTCTCCTCCCATAATTTACTAAGGAAATGGTAACGAATATATGATTGTTGTCCCTTAGAGTTTATTTTGAGTTCATCTGCCTCTATAGATACTCCCTACTCAAAGTCATAATCCTTTGTTGTGACATCACAGTCTGTTACCATGGGAGTAACTGTGACGTAGTGAGAAAGCAGCAGGAATAGATGAACTCTCCAGGAGCAGAAGTTCTGTTTTTCATACAAATGACCTCAGTAATAAATAATGGGAGGAGAAATATAGAACTAATGGGAAATACAAGCTGGGCTGTGTCTAAATATTATGTTTTGTTAAAGTTCACCTGAACATGTCACCATCTCTTTAACATCACATTTTCTGCACACACTGCAACAGGAACAGTTGCTTTTTGGCACTTCCTTTGATGTCTGTGCTATGCTTCAAACTGTGCCTGTTGTTCTGAATGAAAAGAAACAAGCAAACAAACAAAAAGTCATTGTGATATTCCTCTAATGAGATCTGTAGACATGGAGCAACTCTTCCAGGCTGGATTCACAGCAGAACAAGTAAATCTCCTGGCACTGTGTTTTCAAAGAATGCCTACCTTTACTTCAGCCGTCCTGTTAGATCAGAGCTGTGAGTGCCGTACAGCCTTCTTCCCACAGCGTCACTTCCATCCACTTCAAAGGTGATGCCTATCTCATAACACTGCTAGGCAAGCAGTCAATTACCATCATGTTTTTAAAGCAGAATACCACAACCAACTAGACATGTCAAATTTTATTTATTTATTTATTTATTTATTGAAATTTTGGATAACACCTTTGAGAACAAGCTCATTTCATAGGTTCCACAACAGACGAACAATAAATATTGGAAAAGTATGAGACGGAGAACAAACAAAACAAGGAATTACACAAGACATTACAAGAGTGTATAACTAGAAGTTCCAATACACGTGGCATTGTACAATGTATGCCAAGGTGCATATTTGATTAAAACCTGGAATTCAAAGGATCATATTAGAGGGGTGGGTCTTATGAAATGACCCTTTACAGGAAAATGAGAACAGACTCAGCCTAATATCTAATAATCAACAAGGTAAGGGATGGCATCAGCCCAGGGGCCTCGCCGGAGGTGTGAAGGTATGGACAAAGCATTTTAAAGTGAGCAAGGAGCTCAGGAGATATAACGGGAGGAGAAGGGGAAAGCCACAGAGGGGTGAGGGGAAAGAGGGAAGAGATCAAGAGGAAATGTGAAAGGAGAATGATTAGCAATTTAGAACAGTTATTTACATGCTGAGAACAGTTATGTATAAGGTCAGGATAGCATAAGGTTAGAATAAGTGCTGGTCACAAGAAGGAAGGTTATTGGAAGCAGTCACAACTGGTGTCAGCAACTAGCTGTTGCTTAAGTTTAACCATGAAGGAGCCCAAGGTGGATGCTAAAGTGATGTCATGGTGCAGCGAGTTCATCCATAGTGGGCATGATAGGCAAAGGACCTTTATCCCAGAGAAGTTCGACAGCAGGGTATATTAAAAATCTGGCTAGTAGAGCTTCTGGTGCAACGACGGTTGATAGTGGGGTAATAAACTTCTGCACACCGGGGCATTTTGCCTAAGCTTAATTTTTGGACAATAAACATGTTTGGTACATGGGTCTACCTTGAATTGGAGCCAGTTAGCCTGAGCATACATGTCGCAGGTATGGGACAGACAGGCTGAACTGGTAAGGAGCTGGCATGCTTTGTTGAGTGCAACTATGATGCGGTAAGAGTTGTTTCAGTAGCTGACCAATAGATTGGTAGTCGTAATCAGTAAGTGAGACAAGAAAGCTTTGAATGGCCAGGTTAAGAGCATCTGGGGTCAAACATTGCTTATGCCTATAAAGTAGCCCAATGTGGGTGTTAACAGCCTTAGCAATGTTGTCAATGATAGGCATAGGTCATCGCATTATCAATTGTAATCCCAGATATTTAAAGAGCTGAACTAGCTAAAGGGAGAGCCCTCTTGTTGGTGACAGAAAAGGTAAGTCCTGTGCCTATTTTGGGAGCTGGAGAACAGCATAGTTTTAGTCTTGCTGTAATACATAACTAACTTGTGCTTATGGAATCATCTTTCTACGACTACAAAATTACTCTGTAGCCTGGACTCAAGAACCTTAGGGTCTGGATCACTGGTAAACAGGACAGCATCGTCAGCATATGACCCTGACAGGAGTAAGGAAGATTGTTGAGGAAAATGCTAAATAAAGAGGGCCCAAGATGGACCTTTGAGGAACTCCAGATAGGACAGGACTGCTATCTGAGAGGGTGTTACCAGTCTTCACCTGCTGTCTACGGTTGTGCAGGTAACTTTAAACCAGGTTACACTGTCATGAGCTAGGCCAATGGTGGTAAGCTGTTCGACCAGGAGGGCGTGATTCACTGTGTCAAAAGCTTTGGTTAAATCAATGAAAGCAGCACCAACCAGTTGTCCTTGATCTAAAGAGCGTGAATAAAGCCTGTGAACTCCAGAAGGGTGGTAGTGGTACTATGACCATTTCTGAACTCGTGTTGTTGCGGCATTGTAGCTGATATTTTCTAAGTATTCAACCAGTTGGTCAGCCACTATACGCTCAAGAGCTTTCAAGAGTGGGGGCAGGATAGAGATAGGCCTGTAGTTCCCAGTAATTGTGCAATCCCCAGACTTATGAACTGGTGTCACAGTGGCAGATTCCATTTCTGGGGAACTGAGAGTAACTAAGTGACATGTTAATAATATGTGTTAGAGGTGACAGAATTTCATCCAGTGTAAGGACTACAAACTTAAGATCCAGGGTGTCACCACTAAATCTTGATTTCCCTAAAACCTTGAGTAGGTAATTCCTGGCTTCGTGGGCTGAGAGGGTTTGAAGTAGAAAGGAGGATGAGAAGGGTGCTGAGTCTCTTTCCCAGAGTAGTCACTTGTGAGGGGTGAGAGAAGTAGCCAGGTGGCAGGACACCACTCAGGTCCGTGAAGGCATTATTAAAAGTGTTAGCAATAAGTTTGGGGTCGAGTGAGGGTACACCATCAATGTTAAGCATGGTAGGGGCAGATCTGAGGTCTCTCCCAGTGATCTCTTTAAGGTTAGTCCAAAATTTTGATTAATAAGTTGCCAAAATGATGTAAAACAGCTTATTACAATAGCTCCTTAAATAATAAATCATAACTTGTGCGTATCTGTCTGTCTATCTATGTCTATGAAACTCTATAGATTTCCTCATATCTGATATTAAAAATGGCAATGGAAATCCCAGTGTCCTGATTGGCTATCAGGATTCCATTGTCATGCATCTATTTTCAATAGAGCCCTGTCAAAACTAGTACCAGCTACATGCCCCAGAATCAAACTGGTATCCTTGTGCCAGTTCAAAATCACAGTCCAGTAGCCCCAATTTTTCTGCTCGCTAAGCAGACGACTGAGGAAGCCAGCCCTTCCCGAGTGACAGAAGTCCCATCCCCCACACCCAGTATAGGCAAACCATCAGTTTATAAAAAGAATGCATTACAAAATAAAAAAAGCTTTTCAGTCACAGCACACTGTCATAATGAGCGGATGACCTAGCGAGCCAGCCCCCGAGCAAGAGAAGGCCCCTCCTGCACAATACCCAAATACCATTTAAAATCAAAACTGCCACTAATACACAGAAAAACAACAAGTGTTAACAAAAAGTAATCTTTTCTTGGTGGTACAGAGCGTTGTAAGCTGCGACCTAAACTCAGTCCCTCCTCATACAGGCGGCCATGTGCTTGCTTAAATGCGCAGCCCACAGTGTGTCTCCATCAGTGGGAGACAAACTAAAGGAAAAGCTCCTGTCATCGTGGACAAGCAGTACAGTGCAGTGCTCACACTTCTTTCGTACACTTCAGACACTGAGAGTAATAGAAAACAGCACAGCTCATCTGTATCTGTGCATGTGGTGACAGGAAACTGTCTACAGGAATAAAGTAAAATGATGGTCACTATGTCTGTGTCTCTGTCGAGAATAGGAACCCATATTCAGGCAAGCAACTGTTACAGAGTGCACTGCCCTCTACTGGCAGATATATCAATGGAGGACTATTTTGCAAAAAAACCTCTACAATCATTTTTAAAATTGTTGTTCTAGCTTACTGTCATTTGTTTTTCTTATATAAGAAATGCCACATGTGAGGCCATTTCTAAGCACAATAATGTCCTCCAGGGTAGGCAGTATTGAGCAATACTGGACCTTCAGGGCTATAAGGCCCTCCACCTGCGGTATCTGGCCTCATTACACCCCTGGGCAGTCCAGCATTGCATAATACCACCCACCCTGTCGGGTATTATCTACGTAATAAACATTACTGATGAAACTGTAGTTTATTACACAGAGAATAATGTATAGGCAGTTGTGCACAACAAGGTTGTGTTTCTATCAAGGGTTCTGGTGACATCACAGGGACCTCGAGAGGAAATCTCAAGAGGTCCCTGATGTCATAGATCCCTGAGATAAAAACACAGTCAAGTTGTGCATGGTTGCCCATGTTTTATTTTGTATAGTTAATGGCTTGAAACATGAAGTAGAAAAAGCTGTGTTTTTCTTCCCAATAAATCTTTGGTTTAATTTTTATTTTAAATAAAACAGAAACACACCCTCACCCAGCTGCTGAGAACCCACTTGGGTGACGGGTGGGTTTCTGTTTTGTTTAAATGATGAAACAACAGAAGATTTTTTGTTAGGGAGGGTCTGGGTTCTGTATGTTGGGAGAAATAAAAATAAAATGGCAGATGACACAAGTTTCCATGCTAATTAAAAAGTTGTGCCAAGGAAGAGTATAACAGCATTTCATGACCTTTGAACTGTGGTATAATAGCTTTATAGTTATGATGAAAATACATGCAAAGTGGTAACTATGCACTACAAAATAATAAACAACCTATGTACAAACTATTGCAAGTATAGACACAAAATATACACATTATTACAACACTGTTAACGTGTAAAAACATCTTAATGCAACCTTAAAGGGACACTGTCAACCTGTTTTCATCATATTATTTCTAGGTAAAACCTACATTTTATGATTGCTTACCTTCTCTAAAATTCATTGCTATTGCTGTTTGTTTGTTCTGTCTCCTTGTTTAGTAGAACTGAAATGCATGCTAATGTATATTAATAAACAACTTTGTTCTGTTTCAAATCCTGAAGCTATTCTTACTGAATACTTTCTGAACATTAGAAACACCCCAAACAGTGCAGTCACTCATGATGCAATACCTCCTAAACTCCCACTGCATCACACTGGTAGGAGGTTGTGTTGGGGTGTTCCCAAGCCCAGGAAATATGCAGTTGGAGTAGATCAAGGAATGTAAACAAACCTGTTTTTGTGTGGTAACACCAATACATTGGGCAGTCTGTTTTTCAGTTTTAAAAGAAAAAAGACTCAGAATCAAACTACCAGCTACATCAGCAACCTTTACATCATGTTGGCAGTCATAAATGCATTTTTAAACTAGGGACATTTTGAGTCCTATGGGGTTGACAGTGTCCCTTTATTGACACATTTAATAATAACCTAATAACACACACACACACACACACACACACATATATATGTAAGTAATAAGCCATGACAGGGTGTGTATTATAGGATTTAATACACGCTACAGGGTTGTAGTAAGGCATGAGGCCAAAGGCCGAGTATCCTTACACCCTGGGAAGTGCATTAAAATCTATGATACACACCTGGAGACTATATTACACTATATAAAATAGCTGTAAGTAGTTTCTGGGGGAGGAAAATAAGAGTTGGCACTTGACCGTGTGTTTATAGAGATTTAATGCATGGTCTTATGACATGTTTCAGCCAACCATGTTTGTGGATTTTCCAATGCCATTTTATAAATGTACATATATATTTATGCAATAGATGTGGACATAAATAAATGGTAATAAATCCATTTATCTGAGTAACTGTGTACATAAATTTTGTTTATGCATGCAGTTACTACATCATCATTTATGTACACAGTTTTGTCTCATCCCCCCACCCCGTCAGCTGGCACTACATCCACTCACTTTCCCTCTAACTCACACCCACACTCACACACACATATGCTCACACACACACCCACACTCACACACTCACACACACACACTCACTCACGCTCACACACACACACACACACACACATATGCTCACACACACACACACACACACACACACCACACACCACCTCACACACACACACATGCTCACACACACACCCACCCGCCTCACACACACGCACACACACATGCTCACACACACACACCCTACACCCACACACATGCTCACACACACACGCCTACACACACACCCAACAGCACATTCTCTCACTTTCAGTTCAAGTTTGCAGAACAGGTGGCCGAACATGCCGTGCTGTAATTTTCAGACTGCTACAGAGGAAAAATAAAACAGAACCTTGTTTTATGACTCTTCTTTTGCTCCCCCTCACACATGGCACCAACATTCATATTGCCGCTCTTGAACTACACTGTACTTTTCCCTTTCAAAAGGAAAAAAACAGTACCATTTAAAAAAAAAAGTAGTGTAGCCTCCAGATATTGTTGCCCCCCATTGCTGCCATCGCTCCATGTGCCTCTCGGGTCCATTCAAATTTAATCTTGCCTAAAACCTCACAAAAACATTTCAGAGGTATCTCTGGAATCATGAGCAGTGCCCCAGTCTTGCTCCCTCAGTCTCTTCAGATGCTTGTTACCTAAGTAATTACGTACTCCGTGCAGCTCGGACTCGCTCCTGTGAACTCTGTTCTTGTCTCAGGACCTCACGAATATGAACTGTAAAATATACTGTCACCAGCAGCAATACTGAATCCTGTGCCCGTGCTGCAAAATCCTCGGTGCCCACTAAGCAGAGCTGTAATTTTCTTCAATATTTTCAAATCCCATGCATTCCACCAATCAGGAAACACGCCAGACATCAGAACGCAGTGCTTATAACAACGCCCATAGCAACTGGGCAGAGAACTGGCCATAACCACTAGCTCAAAAAAACCTATCAACTAGTGTACATTACAAAAAACTAAAAACAATACAAACAAAAACAAAAATCATACAAGGACCTCTCCACTGTATAAATGGAATATGCAGGAGGACCTGCGTGATACCTGATTTATCTATACTGAAGCCGTTTGACCTTGGACACCTCACTTGTGACTTCATGCCACTTGTGGGTGTACCGAAGGTCAGACAGCACGAGTGTAGATAAATCAGGTAGTCATTATAGGTCCCCCCTGCATATTCATACCAGCAACCTTTAACAGCCTCTCCAACTACTGCCCTGCAAAAAAGACATGTGAAGACCCTGAAACGAAAGTGTCAGCCACACACCTGTGAAACAAAAGGTGGACCTGTGAAATTACATTTTCTTCACTTACAGTGCTTAAAGCCAACCCCACCATCGCTAAAAATGTGCTTGCTGCTGCCTCCATGCTGCTCACTTCCACCCTACTCCTATCTGATGCTCACGACTGCA
This sequence comes from Neoceratodus forsteri, assembly GCA_016271365.2. NCBI lineage: Eukaryota > Metazoa > Chordata > Ceratodontiformes > Ceratodontidae > Neoceratodus > Neoceratodus forsteri. Next base: position 45,273,575 of record CM028132.1, on the reverse strand, counting down.
GACAGACCGGACCACACACCAACATGAAACATGATGCTCCCGACGCAAAAGTGCTGCTCCTGGCCAAATTGCTCTGACCATGCACTCCTGACTGCACAAACTGCGCTTCAGACTGCAAACTGCCTCAGCCAGCCTCCTCACATGCTCTAAGGGACAGTATATCAAAACCATGCCTCCTTTTATAGGAAGCCACTACACTACTGAAACCTTGCTAGGCTAAAACAGGGCAGCCCTACAAATGCCACTGCACTACAGAAAGAAAAGGCAATTACAATGACAGGAACAACACTATACTATGCAAACGCACTATATACTAAGCAAATACACTACATTAACTACGGAAAAAAAACAGCATGACTAATTTACAGAAAACACACCAATCTAATGTAATATATTAAAAATCTGATAGGTAAGTCCCAGATACTCATGAAATAACACCCTTTTGGGGTCGAACAAACTCATAAGGCCACTCACCCTTTGGGTTCCATGGCTTTATGAAGCTGCTCGACCCTCAGTTAGTTTCCTCATATTGACACTTACCTATCCGTTCTGATCGTTTTCAGGTTTCCCTTTGTTGCGTTTTGTTCCTGTAGCTTTCTGTAGTGTAGTGGTGTTTTTTAGTATGGTCAGTCTTTGGCTTTAACCTCCATGTGAGGTCATGTCTATGGCTGTCCGTCCTTTAGTTCTTTGATAGCGTGGTGATATATGGCTGGAGTTCGTGGTCTGGAGGCGATGTCTGAGGTCGGGGTGGCGTGTTTCATTGGGAGCTGCTGTACTCTGTGGTCAGAAGTGGCCTGTATTGTCAGGAACCTTAGCCACACACATATGAACATACATGCAAATTTGCTAGCAGAAGACCACATGGTCTATCCAGTCTGCTCGACAAGTGGCCCCTGTTCCATTGTTTACAGACAGTCCCTCCCCCTCCTTTAACTTTGACCCATCCCTTGTCCCCTTGATCATATCCCACACCCTCTCGAATCTGCCAGTGGTCTTCTGATTGAGATCCTCTGTCATCAGTTTCTTCCACCCTGACAACAACCGCTCTGTAAAGAAGAATCTCTGACTGTCTTCTTTTTTCCATTTGTTTTCTGGTTCCCTGGACAGGGTGGGGAGTCACCCATATCTGTCCTAGGACCCACTCCCCCCATGGCACTTTGTCTCTCTGCCCAGTTCGAGAGGACCATGACTTTTTCCCTCATGGTGGGGCTTCCTACAGGAGACTGAGATCACCCTGAGACCCTGGCTGAGACTTGTGCTGGCATCATTTTGGTGGTAAGTGGAGGCTGGGGTCCCAGGCATCATGCTGCTACTTTGCCAGAGGTTTTTCCTCTTCAAGGTTCCCCTGGAGGTGTGGCCTTGCAATGAAGGCAAGTACATGGCTGTGTGTGTTTCCACATGCAGCGTGTCAATGTCCACCATTACTTTCCCCACGCATGTGTGGTCCCACACTGATGTTCTCCCATCCTAGGCTGGGAGTCACCATATCGCCAGGTGCTACAGTCACCCTCCCTGGAGGAGGAGACCAGTCCTACAGACACTCATCCTAGACCCTTATACAACTCAAGCTTGTTCCAGAGCATGCAGGTTGTTGGCGCTGCAAATGGTAGCGCTACAGTTGTCTATGCTGGCAGGCCAGACCTCTTGGCCTCCTTCTTGACCCCCTTGCCAGTTTGTAGCTTTGCTCCCTTGTCTTCACTCAGATCCTTTTTCTTCCTCTGGCACTGTGACCATTAACCCCCCAGCTGTATTCGACACTCAGGCTCTTGCCTCCAAAGTGCATGACTTTGTACTATTTTGTGCTGAACCCAGTTGCCAGATACCAGACCACCTTACAAGTTGTGCAAGGTCCTCTCTAAGGTCCCTGATCCTCTCTTGGTGTCTGCCCTCTCACTGAGTTTGGTGTCATCTACAAAGAGGCAAATCTTACTTCTAATGTCTTCCCCATGTTGTTAATGAACACATTAAACAACACAGGCCCAAACAACACAGTGGTGGAGCCAGGTTTGGGAGCATTTGGGAGCCGGGGGCATTCAGTTAATCACAGGCTCCACAATGGGCACTAAACAGTGAATAAAGATGGTGATGGGGTGCCACTACTCATACTGGGTCAGCCAGGAGGGCGACCGCCCCAGCCCCAGCTCTGCCACTGAAGCAACAATCCCTGCAGGACCCTCTGGTAACTTCCCTCAATCTTGATACACCACTGATGGAGTTTGCAGTTAGAAGCAGCATGTGAGCAACACAGTGGGACTGGCATCGATGGGCATGGCAGCAGAAGCATGGAGGGTCTGGTGTCTAGAAGCGAGCTGGAACATTAGAGACAAGGCTGTTAAGTGAGATACGGGGAGGTTCTGGGGCTGCAGTAAGTGATTCTTTTTGGTATTGTGACAAATCCACCTGTCCCAGCATTCAACCAGTGCCCTGTCACAGACCTTCACCTCTGTCCATCCCTCACCATGTCTTACACCCATGCTCGACCCTGTGCAAAGGTGGCACACCTTGACACCTGGCCTCTGAGCCCAGTCACCAGTCCACCAGGATCAGCCAAGGCGACTGCTCAAACCCCAAGTGAAGTGTGGGTTCTGTCTTTTATCAAACATCTCATCACTCCCTTCCCTGTATCAGGAGGGAATATGTTTACAGATTTCTTAAACCAGATTTAGCATGCCTCTTCAGAATAGCGGGTACCTCAAAGATTCACAAACTATACTCTTTTATGTAAGATGCAGAACCAGTCTGTACAGTGTGATTAAATATTAACTTTTTATTTACAGAGTATATTTACACATTGGTCAAACCAGAATAAAAGTGCTTACAGGAGAAAAGATGGAAAATGAATTGAGTTAAACCATAAACCGCACACTTAGCTTCCTGATAGTAGTTTAAACCTTCAAACTGACACGTGGAAAAGAAACAGTCTCTGGTCTTTGGGGAACTGGAACCTGTAGCTAAGTTCCCTCCTTTCCGTCTCTGACCTCATGAGCCTCTTCAGCATACCACACGCTGACTCCTTGTCCCTCCCTCTCTCCTTGAACATCATATAGAGTAAGACCTCGCAGTCTTAACTATGCACATGAAAGGTTTTATAGCATGAAAACCTAAGTGAGCACAAACAAAATACATTTAAACAGTGTCAAATGTTATCACCTTTCAGACTCCTCAGGAACATATAAATCGTTGTCATTTCCTCCCTCGTAAACCGGTTGAAAACAGCCAGACCATATGAGTGACTTTTGGAATTTGACCTGACTGACCCTAGTATTTTATGGAATCCTTCAATCTGCCACTAAAGTGTATGAAACCATAAGCTTGCCACCTAGATCTCGTTTCATATGATAAACAGAGATTTATGATTAGAACCCTAGAAATCAGAGAATCATATATTAGCATTCCAGTTAGCTAGTCATATTGAAACATAAGTACGCCACGGTAATGGATGGGGTTTGTTTTGAGACAGGGTTTTTGTGAGGCTGCAGTGACTTGTTTTGGCCGCGGATAGGGATTCTCATGCAGTGTGGGAGGGTTTGAGTGTCTTGTGGGAAACGTGTTGATCTTAGTTCACCTAAGACATCACTTAGCACTACAAATACCTTGAAGTATGCTGCTGCTGTCTCTGATTTCAATATCTCCAAACACAAACTTGATCTTTTCCATGGCATGGTCTTGACTGGATGACCCATGTACAGCATTCTGTAAGGCGGCTCTAGCAAACTAAGCTCACTTGAAGAATGTAGCTTTTTCCTTCGCCTCAGTGGGATCTGTAGGGGCCCATTAAACTTCTCCACTCCTGAACGGCATTCTCTTTACTTAGCACCATCATCAGGCATGGACCTCTGAGCATCAGAAAAACAACAGTCCTCAAATGTCTCTTTCAGTGATTGCTGTAACTTGACAGTGCTTACAATGAAATGTACGCAATAAGACATAAAATGGCTTGGCTCAAACAAGCAATTTGATTGGTCAAAACTGGTCACTTGACCATGAATTAATTTCATATTATCACAAGGTTCAAATTTTACTTTCTTTTTTATTTTAAAACTATTTTATAAGTGCAGCAACACACTCCGGGTGTGCAGTAATGTCAAATTAAACTTGAAAACAGAAACCTAGAAACAGAATCTGTCAGCAGATAAGGACCGCTTGCCCACCCAGTCTGCCCATTTTCCCCACCTACAGTATCACTCACAGATCCTTCTTGATCTCCAACTCATTCCCCTCCCTCCCTTCCACTAAGGTTCCCTTATGCCTATCCAATGCATTCTTGTACCCTACCACTATTTTCACCCCCACCACCTCCGCTAGTAGGCTGTTCCTGGAATCCATCACACTTTATGAGAATCTACCCCTTCAGCTTCTTATTTTATTTATTTATTTTATTGTCTTGGAGAAACACCTTTGAGCTATAAGTTCGTTTACAAAGGTTGCACGTCATAACAAGTACAAATTACAGATATAAAAGACAATATAAAAAAATACAGGCAATGAGACATTTGTGTGTACAATTGAAGGCGATACATCAGTAGACAATACATTTTAGCACATATTGGGCAGCAGTCAAACAAGTGACTTTGTTGGGCAGAAGAGTAAGCAGGAAGATGGAGGAGGGCAGTCAGGATCTGACTGAGATTAAGAGGGTGGATGAGTGAGATGGGTAGTGGTGATCAGTGGAGGAGGTAGGGTGGGTAAGATCAGTTGAGTGAGAGAGAAGGCGGAGAGGTTGAGAGCAAGTGATTTAGGTAGAACAGGTAGGAAGGGTGGGGACAGTCTTACTATGACCCATAGGCATTTATTAGTCTAGTGTACCTACCTGGTTAACAAAAGCTAAATAAAAACTTCCTGGGTGGTTGAAGGCACTTGACTCATACCTGACAACCCACCGGTGTGATAATTCAGCATTACCACATACCTGTCATGTGTAACTGCTTGCATCACCGGATTTGCAATTGTGAGCCAACAATCGCACGACTTTTGTGGAAACTGATAGACACAAGTAACAGTCTGCGGAAAGTATGGCTACTTGCCACAGTTACATGGCTCTGAAATATATTATTGTACTTATAAAAAGTCTTCTACAATCAACACAGAAATCCATAAAAAATGTGTTTTCCCCTTAATATAAAGAGAAGCGTTGCTTTCTATAGGGTGATTGGGTCGGAAGTCTGACCTGTGTAATTATCCTGAGATAATAACACAAATTGAAAGCTTATCACCCAGACACAGACTTCCATCTGTCTTTGTCATTTTCAGAATGATTATAAATCCTGATATGATTTCAACCACTCAGCTATCAGAACTGCAGGGCCCTTTATCCTGCATATAGTTGCTGTATTGTAAAGGCATTTTCAGCGGAGCATTCCTCTTCACAGGTGGGAGACGTGTTGCATCCACTTTTTTTTTAAACTCAGCTTTATTATTATATGCCAAAATTACGACTGTCCATGGCTCGGAGATCGTTCGGCTTTCTCTGCTGTGCCCTGCTGGAACTCTCTACCTCCCTCTATACTGGCCTGCACCTCCCTCTCTCTGTTTCAAAGCTCGTTGTTATCTCACCTAACTGCCCCACCTTATGCCTGCTTCAGCTGACTCCTGACCCCTGTCTACTCCTTGCACGTGTTTCTCCCAGCATGCCCTTTCACTTTCTATATCTCCTCATCTCCGGCTACAATAAAGAAACAAAAAAATGTTCTTGATGACTGTTATGTAAGATTTTGTTGACTGTGCTTTACCTTGCTTAATTTGCATAGCTGAATGTAATTGATGTACTCTATTACTGTATGACTACCCCTTCTCTTGTATCATTGAATGCACTATCAATGAAATGCACTTCCCAGGTTGCCCTGAAAAGGGACTGTCTTGTCTCAGTGGGCCTACCCAGTTACCAAAAATCAATAAATAAATTATAAGGTAAAGAATACAAGTACAGATTAGGCATAGTGCGGCAAGACAAGGAATGTTACTGAAAGTACATTTTACCTAGATAATGTAGTTCTACATATTATACATGTCAGCTTCAAGTACATCCACTTTTAGAAATAAAACACAGAATAGAAACCTTATCAGAAATCTCTCTAGCTAACCAGAGTGATTAATATTGCATAGCAAGCGGCCTGCCGTGTATTGGTAGTGCTGTCGCTTGCAGCACTGATGACCCGGTTGAATGAGTCTGGACCATTGGAGGGACAGCGGGGGAGGAGGATTGAGCATCCCACAGATGTTCTCCTCTGGGGGTTCGCGCCCGCTGCTATACAGCCACCTAGGTGACCACAGGTGGTGGTGCAGGGATACATGAATGGTAGGTGTGGACCACTGAGTGTGCCCAGGGGTTGGCTGTGTCAGGCTTTGCCAGGAGACAGGTGCAATGCGTGATCTTAGAGGGGTGGGAGAAAATAGGAATGTTGAGTGCATAGTGCTGGGCAGATGAAGCTCCTCCAGTGGCCAACACTCACACGGACCCTGGCTGCAACGCTCCTCGGATAGACCCACAACTTCACCTCCATCCTGGGTGGACCAGATGACAGTGAGGAAGATATGCCAAAGTGGCTGAAGGCATATCCAGCCCCAGGGGGAAGCTGGTGGGGGGCACAGGAGTGTGTCACGGGTGGTGTGGGGACTGGAAGTAAGTTGTGGCAGGGTTTCAGGTAGAGAGGAAGCTTGCTCTGAGGTAGCCAAATGAGGTCCCAGCCTGTGGCCCCAAAAGATTTGAAAAAAAAATACCATCGTGGTCTGGGTTTATGAGGTAAGAACCGGATCAATGATAATAACCCTTGGTCCTGTTATTACTGGGGAAACCCAGACCACTGCTGGTATTATCACAATTATATTGGGAAAAAATCTTAAACTGCAAAATCTGTGCATCATACTGCAATGTGTCTGTGAGGAAGCAGGAACTGTTTCTCACAGAAGCGTTACTGCGTTACTAAACTTTCTGATTGGCTGCTGCGTGTTGAAGTGGGAGGGCAAACCTGTCTTGCTCGCTGATTGGCTAGAATACATGCAGCAGCCAATCAGTATGCAGAGCCACTGTCCCATTATTTAGTCTACTGCCTGGTTATTGCAGAATAACCAGACAGGAACTCTGCATTGTGATTGACTAAAGAGGGATCTATTCCAGTATAACACTAAGTTGCGATGTGCAGTAAGAGATGTTTCATACGGTGAAGATCATCATCTCTCACCATCTGGGAAGACAGAAATGTTCAGCTTTGCTCCACAGTTCTCTCATCCAAACTGCGTGAGATGCAATCTTATACCATAGAGGCGTCTCTACCAGTGGCTACAAACACAGGGCCGAATATTGGAACAGTTACTGGAGTGCTAACAGGGTTTGGGCCATGCTGACTGTGATTTGCATCCTCGAGAGGTACTTACCATGGCAAGTGCTATATTAAAAGGCACTGTCTGCATGGCCCAAAGGTGTTGGCACACAAGAGCCAGCCAACGTCCACTCTCCTAAGCTGCTCTGGCTTCACTGTTATCACTGTCACCCATGGTCACCTAGGTGGTAGTGATGTATGAACATCTGAAAAAATGCCAGCAGATTAGGCCTTGAGGTCTATTGCGTCTGCTCGAGATGCAGCTCACAGTTTGATAACTGCTAATGCCCCTCCCTTCCATCCCTCCTGATTCCCATCCAGAGTTCCCTTGGTCTCTCCCCTCCTGCCTGTACCCTGCCCATGTATCTATCCCACCCTTCTTAAAACCTCTCACAGAGGTTGTGGCAGAGTCCATCTCTCCTCCCTAACATGGATGTACAGCAGAGGCACCCAGGACTAAAAGAACAGGGGCAATACAGTGCAGTGCCTCCCCAAGATATCAGATGATCATTTTAAAAATGTTAAGGGTGCTGGGGGCTTTGTAGAGGACAAAGAGGGCAATAGAAGAGGGTGCCCAATACTGTATTTTCTTTTCAATTTCTAAATATCCAGTATTTAGATCTGGAATCACAGCACCCTAATATTATACTTATAAAAGGCATCACGGGTGGCAGCATAGAAATTAATTTTAGGTCAAGATGACGAGGCTTCACCAGAACAAAAGTAGCCCCAGAATAGATGTTTAAGCAATAATATACAACCAGGTGCGGTATATCATGAGACATCATGATATACCACAACAAGATGTGATATATCATGATATACCACACCTTGTTGTGGTATATCATGAGATATCATTACACCTTGGGTGCATTGTGAGGCACAAGGCAACATCGATTTGCTTCAACCAACCAAGAAGTGATGATATTTCTTGATATGACACACCTGGCGTGTGGCGTGTATTACTGATTATAAATGGCCCCAAAAGTGTTAGGAAATGGCTGATCTTGGTAATCAGTTTTGAAAGTTTTCCTTTGCGGTTTTATTTCCATAAGCTGTCAATCCAACACACTGGCCCTCCAAAATGCCTCAATGTTTGACACAAAGTGATTTGTCAAGAGACGTGGTCGCCCTCTAGTGCCATAGTTTTATACAAAAATTTCCTGAAGGCACTTGCCTAGAAGGCTAAACCCATCAAGTAATAGGTGTAATCAAAAGAAAATTAAAAACAGACTGTGTGTTACAAATATTCCTGATGCTTAATATAACAACAATCCAGGCTGCTACTTATACGTCAGTTTAATACCACCTGTACAAAAAATATTAGCAGGTAAGGAACACCATCCAACATACCTGAATGTGTAAATTCTGATTACTCTGGTTGCTAACAAAGCATGGAAGCATTCTGGCATAGTGGCGCTCAACACAGTATATTTCATGTATAAAAGAACATCCCACTTACAGGAATGTGCAAGGACCATCCCACTCACATGGATGTGCAAATGTTTGAGAAACATGAATTTAGGTTTACTACAAAAATGGGGCCAGTTCGAATTTATCATTGAGCCCACATGCACCAGTAGTTCCCAAAGGATATACATAACATGGTCTAGTTTTCTTTTGATTAAGCCTATTATTTTGGTGGGTTTAGCCTCCTAGGTATGTGCCTTTAAGAAATCTTGTATGGGGCACCCAATGGCTCAGTGGTAGCGCTGTGCACTTCCACACCAGTGACCAGGGTTCAAGTGAGCCCAGGTCTGTGTGCTGGTCAGGTGGCCAGGCTAGGGAGTGCTCGATGGGAGAGCAAGCCAGCCGGGAGGTGTGACAGGGTGCTCCTGCCACTCTTGAGGACCAACCTTTTCTTAAATCTGTTGCAACAGTTCTTCTATTTCTTAGCCTAAGCTATCCTTACAATTTCTAGTCCATAAGGTTGGCCACCTATGGACATCCCTTCCTTTCTTGGCTATGCTATAGTGTCCTCTTTAATTTTCCTTTTCCTCTCAGGTCCTTATACAGGGAGGTTATTGTGGTGACCTTCAAGCGTCGTAGAACAGGTTGTGGTTATCGTTGTTGGATTTAATATGTAATAGCACTATGTCATAATATACTTTATGTTTATGAAACCTGTAAATGTTGAAAATACCATGGCACTATGTTTTTGATAATGGTAAAAAGTACTAGGTGACTATTACAGAAATTAAGTTAGTTGTGCTATTTAAAATGCATGTAAACTGCTGTAAACTGAACAAGTCTGAAATTTCATGGTGCTTTGCATATATCCAATGATGCTTTGCATTATGGAAGTATGTATGATGTTGTATTTGTTTGAAACTTGATTTGTTGCTAGTGCCCTTTGGGGTAACCCTATTTTCTGTGATTCTGCACTGAGGTTCTTTGTTTTTAGCTTTTTCTTTTTTTTTTTTGAGCTCCACTACCCATGCAAATGGGGCCCACATAGGATGAAGGTTTTCACTGAAAAGTGGTTAGATCAGAGATCAGTGTCAGTAGGTGCTGGCTAAGTGCAGAGAAAGGACATTCATAGTCTGTTGCTGCAAACTGATGTACTGAAGAAGAAATATGCCATTGCAGAAGGTTATATGTCATTGCAGAAGGTTATTTCTTGTGTTTTGAATAAACATCACACGGAGATTGTGTGTTGAACTTGAAGTTTGGTGTCTGGTCTATCTGTCCTCTCACAACCCCTCCACAGATGTGGTGTTAACTGTGGGATAACTTGCTGGAAGTGTCTGGACTGGTCAAGAGGGGCATTTTCTGGTGGATATCGCCCAGATATCCCAGGTGGACTGATGCACCAGGAGTTGCTGAAGAAAAATGTCCATGGGGTTCTGACCAGCACGGCCAACAGATAGAGAGAGGCTGCTGCCGGACTGGACCTGGGAGCTCAGAGGAAGGCCAAGCCTGAAGACAATGAAGAGATGCAGGTCGAGGCAGACTGGAGGTGCGAGAGACAACACCCAGGAGGTGGCGTCCCTGTTGAGGATGATCCACTGGATGAGTGGGCAATGGTTGGAGGCAGACCGACTATGCAGAGAGGTGGAACACCGGTGCCAGCTGCTCGAGAGGTTCTTGCTGGAGAGTTTGGATAAAGAATCGGAGGAGGATTTTCATGGGCTCTGCTGGAGGAGGAGGACCCCTGACTGAGCAGGATATTCTTTTGTTGCCTGTGTTCCCAGGATGTTACCTGTTGGAGGTCAGAGATGCACGTATGGAACTTGAATGTGAGACCCCAGATAAGACTGTGCCTAGTGATATTGTGCTGGGGTTGAAGACTCTAAGCAAGCAAGAAGAAGCCTATGAGGCTGAAGGGGCTTTTTCTTGTATTGATGCAGCTAAATTTATTAACAGTATTGACTGGGGTATACTGCAGGCTAAAGATGCTAATATTGCTAAAATGTTACAACATGTTAAGATCAAGGAGGTGGTACATGTGTTTTATTTTTATATGAAAACCTACAAAGGAGGAAGTGGGTGGAAATGGATAGGAACCTGTGTTGGGGTAACACCTAGAGTGTCTACCCTAAGGTGTCTGTATCAGTAGTAAGTGAAATGAATGGCTCAAGAAACACAGTGGGTTTATGTAGAGGGTTGAACCTAGGACTGGGCCCTCTTTAAAACTGGTATGTCTGTTGGGGTTGGAGCAGGTAATTACTCACCTCAGAGAAATTGTTTCTATGGTACTGGACTTTACAGCCATCCAGATTTTTGGTTAAAATATGATGTATTTTCCTAAAGGAGATAGTTCAGGGAAGGTACCATTAGTCGCTGTTGAGAAATGTGTAAATGCCTCAGGGTAAAGAATGATGATATCCACTATGTTTATGATAAAATGTTTATCGTTAATAGGGACCCTGAGACAGACCTTCTGAAGATGGATGGCGGAAGCTCCATCCTTTCTGGGATAGGAAGGTGGTAAGCAGTCTGCAATAACTGCTTCCCTCTTAAGGTGGGGGATATGTGACAGGGAGCTCCTGCCACGCTTGAAGACCGACCTTTACTTAAATCTGTTGCAACAGTTCTTCTATTTCTTAGCCTAAGCTATCCTTTACAATTTCTAGTCCATAAGGTTGGCCACCTATGGGCATCCCTTCCTTTATTGACTATGCTATAGTGTCCTCTTTAATTTTCCTTTTTCCTCTCAGGTCCTCATACAGGAGGTTATTGTGGTGACCTTCAAGTGTATGTAAAACAGATTGTGGTTATCATTGTTGGATTTAGTATGTAATAGCACTAGGTCATATTATAACATGGGTTACCTTCTTCACAAACAGTGATTGGATAGGAGGTGACAGGTGACCGTCGATTAAATTCTCTATTTAATCCACAGTTCAGTAACCTGCTCCTGTTTCTCAGCTGCTGCAAAATCTGATAACATGGTGTATGGATCTGCAGAGTACTGAGCTGGCAATCACAAGTTGCCATTTTTTCCTCGGGTTAGTGAGTGGATTACACTAAGTAAAATAAATAAACATTATACAGTGACTCCTCGTAGTTAGCAGCAACATACGAAGTAGTGGGTAACAGTAACATTTCCTAACGTAAAGCCAGGTGTTCCATCAAAAAAGGAAAGAAATGTTGCACAAGGCTGTAACGTGGTAGCAATTTATGAGTTGTGGAAACCCTTACCACAAATCTATGAAGTAGGCAGGAAAATTTGTTGAGAAGGTAGTTGTCCGGAGCACGGGCGTGCTTGCTGTCTCTGTAGTTGTTGCTGCACTCGGGTGCAAAACAGCTCTCTGACTTGTTAATAGAGTGGCAATCTCCTCACCCTTGCTCATTCCATGCGGTCAGCACCGCTGCCTCATATCTCTTCCTGCATCCACCCAATGGTGATATATTGGCAGCAATCACACCTGCCCCGCTCTATGGCTCCCCACCCAGCTGGCCCGGGATCTCGGTGACAGCCTGCACAGTTGGCAACTGCACACAGATTGGTGTGGCAACCCCCAAAAACACAGAAAGGTCAGTGGCGGTATCACAACCCGACAGACTGAGAAGCAGAAATGGAGCCAAGCGTGTATATGTGTGTTGACTTTCAGCAGTCACACACACTTGCGGGATTTAGTGTACACATTCCGTTGGCAGCATGTGAGATAGCGGCGAGTGCCACAGAGCCATGGCAAGCAGCGCATTCTGGTGGACAGAGAGGGAGCGCGGTCTGTGCCTACTCCACTCATCAAGTAAGAATTATTTTTTTAACATCGTAAGCAGTACTAACTGGTGTAGTGAAAGTGTGCAAAACTGCATTCCATTGCTCTCTCTGTCTCTTGTTCTGTCATTCGAAGGTGTGTGTGTTTGATGGCCAGCTGACATATGTGCAAGAAATACTGGGAGAGTTCTTTCCAGGAGACCCCAAGCCACACACACCGATTAGCATCCCTGAGAGACAGAGAGAGACAGTGCGAGCAGCTCACAGCCTTGTGTCACAACTAGAGAACTCTGATAGCGAGATGTATTCTTGAACACTGTTGCACTGTCTCGCACTCACTCAAAGCAGCTGAAGTGTTTAGACATTGCAGTGTATGCATCGCACTCCATCCGCTGACTGAACTTGAAAGTGTAATCCACTGTTAGCAGCTTCCCGAGTGGTAGTCAGTGTCAGTATTGTATGCCCTCATATTATGGGTATCTTTAGCCCTGTGTCATGCAGAGTAATCCTGGTAACTTGTAATGTAGTTGTAAATCTATAAAAAGCAAAACAATAGATGTTTTGTCAGAGACTACTTGGAACACGGAAGGATAAAATCCTTTCTAGCATTAAAACAAGGGGAGCAGCTAGTTTGGGGGCTGGAGCATATGCGCAAGGTAACCCATGTTATAAGCGAATAACCCACTCCAGGGTGTGGGGTTATAGGGATTTAATCACGCCTGGGCGCGTGAGGACACTCGGCCTGTGGCCTCATGCCTCAAATGCACCCCAGGTGTGATTAAACTCCTATAACCCCACACCCTGTTGTGGGTTATTGTTTACATATACCTTATGTTTATGAAACCTGTAAATGTTGAAAAATACCATGGCACTAGGTGTTTTTGATAATGGTAAAAGTACTAGGTGACTAACATAGAAATTAAGTTAGTTATTCAATTTAAAATGCATGTAAATTGTTGTAAACTTAACAAATCTGAAATTTCATGGTGATTTGCATATATCCAATGATGCTTTGCATTATGGAAGTATGCATGATGTTGTATTTCTTTGAAACTTGATTTGTTGCCAATGGCCTTTGGGGTAACCCTGTTTTCAGTGATTCTGCACTGAGGTTCTTTGTTTTAGATTGTTTTGTTTCTTTTGAGACCCCACTACCCATGCAAATGGGGCCCACATAGGGATGAAGGGCTTTCACTGAAAATTGGTTAGATCAGAGATCAGTGTCAGTATGTGCTGGCTAAGTGCAGAGAAAGGACATTCATAGTCTGTTGCTGCAAACTGATGTACTGAAGAAGGAATATGCCACTGCAGAAGGTTATTTCTTGTATTTTGAATAAACATCACACGGAGATTGTGTGTTGAACTTGAAGTCGGTGTCTGGTCCATCTGTTATCCCACAACCCCTCCACAGGAGGAGGCAGCCCAGATTCATTGCAGTAGTGGCCCTCACAGTGAGCCGATGAGCTTGCTCCTTTGCAGGGTGGCGCATGCCCAGAGTGCACCACTACGACCAAGACCATTAAAGATCACGCTGGATGTCTGGGGTGAAGGGCGGGACTAAGGGTGAAAAACTCATGTGCATGGCTGCTGTGTGATGGCCCCACGGTCCCTGTGTCCTGCACCGTGTGGATCCCTGCAGACATGATGACGGAGGGCGGTGATTGGGCTGGAGACTGGCCAAGTGGGGCTCAATGGCAAAAGTAGGTGGCAGACAGAGCCAAACAACTCTATAGGAAAAAAAAGACATTTTGTATCACACTATGGGCACTAGAAGTCAACCACGTAAGCTTGACAAAGTACTTCATGAGAAATGTTGAGGCATTTGTGGAGGGGCTGGTGTATTGGATTCACAGCTTGCTGAAATAAAACTGCAAAGAATTGCTTTCTTATGCATATTTTATTTTACTTATTTATTGAAGAGAATCAAAATTACAATCCTTTGAGTCATTGACTCCTTTGCAAAGGCTCCACGTCAGTATAAACAAAAAAACAAAAAACATAACATTTGCTAGTATTTATACATAGGTCACATAATGAGTGTTTACTCACCTGGTAAAGGTGATTGTGTTGGTTGACATCCATGGCACTCCAGACATTACCTCATGGGTTTTAGCCCACCTGATAGGCTAGTGATGCACATGACTCTAGGATCAAATTTCTAGCATATCCAGGTCCCAGAAACCCCTGTTCTCCAGTTCGAATCTTCCATAGCTGAAATTAAGGTTAGTAAAGCGCAATACACAAAAAAAAGGCAAGGAATTGTACCTAAAGATGCAGACTGAGACGTGAGCTCATTTTGCCAATTGGGCTGGTTTTATTTTCCTATTATTTACAATCTAATCTCGACCTCTATTAGGTCGACGGTCGAGATCCTCCACCCCTGTGGTAGTGCCCATAGTGGCATATACCTTCTTCCTCTTTAGATATGTATGGGAATGCTCTGAACCTGGTCACTCTGAGTACTCTGTCGGGAGGGGTCTTGGAGTGCCATGGATGTCAACCAACACAGTCACCTTTACCAGGTGTGTAAACACCCATTGTGATTGGTTGACCATCTGTGGCACTCCAGACATTACCTCAAGGTAGATAAATAGCAGTATAGTACCCTAGGAGGGAGACAGAGTGGTCTATGAGTGAGAGGCAGAGGTGGCTGTTAGGAGGATCTGTGGCAAAAGTGGGCTTTATGTTGTACAGGTGCTCAAGCCTATAGTGTCTGGCAAATGTATGGATGGAAGTCCATGTTGCCGCTTTGCATATGTCTTCTGAAGGCACGTTCACCCTTTCTGCTCAGGAGGTGGCTACTGATCTAGTGGAATGGGCCTTGATACCCTTGAGGGTGTCATATGCTTGGTTATATAAGCCTCCTGGATGGTTCTTCTGAGCCAACCAGCGATCGTAGTCTTAGAGGCTGCCATACCCTGTTTGTGTCCCTCAGACACGAACAACCTCTCCATCTCACGTGAAGGGCAGAGTCCTGGCTATGTAAATGAGAGGGTAATCTTGACATCCAGATGATGTGGGATTGGCTTAACGTCCTGTTGTGTGTCTCTGGGGAAGGTAGGCAACTCAGTGGGTTGTTCCCTATGGAAAATTGTGGATACCTTGGTTGGAAGGCTGGAACAGTCTGTAAGTGGACTCCTTGAGGGTGAACACGGTGTAAGGTTCCTTACACAACAGTGCTCCTAGCTCTCCGATCCATCGGGCTGAGCAGATGGTGACAAGGAAGCAGGCCTTGAGGCCGACCCAGAATAGGTCCACGTGAGTTGAGCGGCTTGAAGGGAGCTGTACTGAGGGAATCCAGTACCAGTGGGAGATCCCATAGTGCGATGGAAGGTCGGACCGGGTCGGAGTACTTCCACTGCTCTTAGGAGCGTGGGGTGTCTGGGTGTGCTCCTGGGCTATATCCCCGATGGAGCCCGTGGCCGCTGCAATGGCTGAGAGTTGTACTCTGAGGGAAGAGTGAGCCAGTCCTTGTCTACTCCCTGTTGGAGAAATAAGAGTATGGATGACATGTCCGGTTGCTCTGGGTCCTTACTGTGCTCTCGACACCACTTCACAATAGAGACCATTGTCTACCATAGGTGGATGTGGTGAGGACCGTCTAGATTGTAGCATCGCCGATATGCCGGACTCATGGTAGCCTGCTCTCATCAGTCTCTTCCTCTCAGGAGCCAGGCCGTGAGTTTCAGAGACAGCGGGCCGGATGAAGTACTGGGCCCTGTGTCAGCATATCCACTCAGTAGGACAATCTGAGTTTGGCTAATGTCATGTCGAGTACTGTGGCAAATCATGTCCTCCATGGCCAGTAGGGTGCCACTAGGATGATGGTACGTCGAGATGCTCTGATCTTGCTTAGTACCTGGGGAAGTAGGGAAGGGTGGGAACACGTCGCATGCTCCTGGGACCACGGTTGTGAGAGGGCATCGGTTCCCTGGGACCGGCTGTCCCGGAATCGTGAATAGAACTCCTGAACCTGTGTGTTCTCCAATGTGGCCATGAGGTCCATGGATACTGGTCCCCAGGTTTCCTGGATCATCTGAAAGAGACCGGGATGGAGCCGCCATTCCCTGGGTGAACCTGTTGCTAACTGAGCCAGTCTGCTTGCGTTGAGTCTACCTGCGAGATGCACTGCGCCGAGGTGGCTGAAGTTTGGTCTGTGCCCAATTGAGGACTGACGTTGCCTCCCTCAGCATGGCTCTGCTCCTGGTGCCTCCTTGTTTTGCGATATACGCCACCGTGACCTGGTTGTCTGAGCGTATAAGAACCGACTGGCTGCAGATGGATGATCTGAAAGCCTCGAGGGAATGGGCTACCGTCCTCATTTCTAGGACGTTGATGGATAGCTTTGCTTCTGTTGAAGCCCATAAGCCTTGAGCCATCAATCGCCCAAGCACACACCCCAGCCTGACTGGCTTGCATCCATTTCTATTGTGGCAGTGTAAGCTGCCTCTGAGTGGGACCCTTTGTGAGACTGGACTTCACTGTCCACCATGCTAGTGAGTGTCTCACCGATGGTGGTAGTGGGACTCACGACTTGTAGGTTGAACTCATTCGGTGATCCTCGAGTGAGTATGTAAGTCTGAAGTGGTCGCATTTGCCATCTTGCCCAGGGTATGAGGTCTATGCACGATGCCATGCAACCTAACAACAGGGCTATGCATCCCATGGTTGTCTGATGGCGAGATCTCATGTGACGAGCCAATGCTATCAGATTGAGTACCCTTGTCTGAGAGAGTTTTGCCCATCCCTGTGATGTGTTGATTAGTGCCCCCAGATGTTCGATCTGTTGGTGGGCACCAGATGAGCTCTTGGCATGGTTCACTACCCGCCGTGTTCTAGGCGCCTGTAGGGGCGGTCAGTGTGTCTCGTGCGACTGCTCCTTGAACGTGCTCGAATGAACCAGTCATCCAAGTAGGGAATGATATCCAGACCCTGTTCCCAAAGTCTGGTTACTAGGACGATGGACACCTTGGTGAACACCCTTGGCGCAGAGGTGAGCCCAAAGGGCAAGGCCTGATACTGGTAGTGGTGGCCTAAAATGTGGAACCTGAGGTATTACCGGTGTTTTGGTATGATGGGAATGTGAAGGTATGCGTCCTTCAAGTCTATGGACATGAGGTAATTGCCTACCGGGCGCTGCGTAGAGGTTGACCTTATGGTTTCCATTTTGAACCTGTGGCACACCACATGTTCGTTTAGGTGTTTCAGGTCCAAGATGGGGTAGGAGTTCTCCCAACTTTTGGGCACGAGCAAGAAAATGGAGTACACCCTAGTTCCTGCTTTGCGTGGGGCACGGCTGGATAGCCCTGTTTTGTAGCAACTCTGACAGGATATGTTGGACCTGATGAGGGGTCGCGTTCTTTTGGCAATGGGGAACTTAGAAACCTGTGTGTGACGGGAAGTGGGACAGCTTTATAGAGTACCCTCTTGACACCACCTCTAGGACCCATCTGTCTGAGGTTGTGTTAAGCCACTGTCGTCTGAACAGTGACAGTCTTTGTCCCACTTGGAGTACGACCCTGTCCTGCGGGGTTCTGGGGATGTAGTCATTGTTGTTTCCCCTGTAACCTCTACCTCTTCCCTGAATTTTGGGCCATGGGCTCAAAGGAGGACAGTTGGTAAGAATGGGAAAAGGAACTGCGGAGACCGTTGTATGTTCCTCTGCCTCGAAAGGACTGTTCTTGGAGTGCGTGTCCTTGCGAGGTTGGTATGACCTGTTCCCCCAAAACCTCCGCCTCGCTGAAGAGAGGTAGGTGTATTTAGCCTTGTTCTTAAGTAGGTCTCTGCCCTCCTTCTTTGTTTTAGGAATTCCTGTAGGCCCTCCCCAAAACATGCTTTCCCTTCATGGGTAAATTTTGTAGTAACATCTTTGATTCGTTGTCGGCATCCCATAGGTTGAGCCACAACGCTCTCCTGGCATGGTTGGTGATGGCTGTGGCCCTGGTGTGCAGTCGAAGGGTGTCCACAGCCATGTCCGCCAGGAATTTGCAGCATCGAGTGCACTCTAAAGTTGTGCCTCTCTGGACTTAGGGTTTGTTTGCTCTAGAAGTTCCTCGAGCCAGCGGATTTGTGCACATGCCATGTAGATGGCCATTGTGGAAGCTTTGGCGGCAGTTCCCTCGATCTGTAATGTCCTCTTTAGCGTGTCCTCCACTTTCTTATCCATTGGGTCCTTTAATGCTATGGTCCCACAGGGTAAGATGGTTTTCTTACTGGCGCCACCACCTGAGGGTCAATGGTTGGAGCTTTGCACCAGAGACTGGCTTGTCCTCTTGGACTGGATACATCCTGTCCAAGTTTCTTTTGTTTGACATTCTGCTTGGTTCTGTGGATTGCCACTCTCTGTTGAAGATGTCCTCGATTGCTGGGCATACTGGGAAGGTCTGCCTTTTGTTGGATCATGGGATCTAACTTTGAATCCGGTTTTCCTCCTCGGACGTCAAACCCCATAGTAGCCTTGACGATCTTCATGAGGCCTGGGACCATGTCGAAGGAACATAGTCTTGAAGTGAGGGATGGTATGGCTTGTGATTCCATGTCCTCCTTGTCGGTATCCACTCCATCCTCCTCGTCTGGTATGTCCCTGTCTTCTCCAGAATCCAGCTGAAGATTGTCTGGTACAGGGTCTTCAGTGTCTGGACATTCCTCAGAGGCCCCCTGCATTGCCTGACTCTGGAAGCGGAAGTGCTGTTCTATGCTGCATAAGGGATTCGAGTTTCTCCATTATCTTCAGCATGAAATTCTGTTGGCTCTCCATCATGGCAACTGTGGCCTGTTGGTTCTGTATCAGGAGGGTACCAGGATCCTCCAGGACCTATGACAGGAGGTTGCTCCATTGATAAATTATCATTGTCATAAAGACAGGCGGAGCAAGGGGCCTGGGATGTGGGGCAGGAGAGCAGCATTGCAAGAGGAGCACTTCTTGGCCTTGACCATCTGGTGAAGAAAGAAGAAGGCAAGCATATTGTTAGGGCTAGTGTAAGGTCCTACAGACAGATTTTTGCCCCATAATTACCAACACAATGTGTACTGTTCTAGCACCCTATTGGGTAGACCCTAGGTGCTGTTTGGCCATATCTGCGTTGGAGGGGCCTGTGCCATCCCTTCTATGGTAAGAACAGCATGAGGGTCGCTGTGGGAGGGACCCCTCATGGATAGGCACACCAATCTTGCAGTCGCCATAGGGAGGGACCTCCAGAATGGTGGTAAACTTACTGGGTTGCTGTGGAGAGGGACCCCAGTTTCTGTTATTGCCACCTTCTACATCACAGGTCGCTCTGGAGAGGGACCTGTGTGTAAAAGGAGGAGGCTGTGGAATCGTGGCCCGTATATAGAAGTCGCTGTGAGAGGGACCCCATATATATATGCTGGAGGAACATTAGGCTCATCTGGGCTGTTCCCCTTCTGTTTGTTTGTTTTAACCCCCAGATGTCTGAATTTGTGAGGAAAGGTGGAGCCCTTCTAAGGAGCTGGCGCCCTTTAGTGAAAGTGTTAATGCCCTATGGCACGAGAGCATCTGGGACCCTTAACCCCCGAGGCCTTCAACCATGTGGTAAAAAAACAGGAGCCAACAACCAGGTGCTATACTCACAGCGCGGATGTAAAACCAGGTGCTTCCATCAGCCTCGGTGACTGTGTGAACACTTGGTCACTCGGTGAGAGGCTGCCAGAAAAAACAAAGGCCTGGAGTTGCAGGGAGTGAGAAGGAGCTCGACCTGCCCTCCTCCTGTGTTGTTGCCTGAAAAGGCAGGCGCGAGGCTAGTCTGGCCGGCGTGAGGCCGCTGATGCCACTGCGGCTCCCTCGTGGAGGTCTGGGGCAAGCGGCGTTAGAAAAGCACCAGGGCATTTGGCCTTCCCAAAATCTAGCCCCTATGAAGCTAGGGGGCAAGGGAGAGTAAGGTCAACCATGCAGTGGTGGGAGGGCGAGATGTTCCAGCGGCGGATGTAGGCCAGAGGCCTAGCAGAGGTGCGCCTCCAACCGAGCAAAATGGCATTTCAACCACAGGGAGACCTCCACGGCGCAGAGCGCCTCCTGCACGCCTACCGAGGGACTCAGGGAGGAGCGAAAAGGCAGGCCATAGGCGGATGCTCTTTCCCTTGCGCTATCACGCCGATGCCCAGAGGGGGGTCAGGGGAGCGCCAGGCCATGTGACTGGCATGGCGCGAATTCAAAACCAACAATTACCTTCTGCAGACTCAAGCCCTACTACTGGGTCTCTCACCTTTTCTTGAGGAAAACGGTTGGGGCGCCTGAGAGTAGGGTCCCGTCTTAGCGATAGCAAGCAGACTGTATCTTATGCAGTAAAAGACATGCTAGAAACTATGTAGAATTGTAATCAAACGATCAATATCACAATCCACTGCTGGCTCCCAGCTCTATCAGCAGGCTGGAATGCTCTTTAACAATTAAAGTTAAATAAACTAAATAAACTGGAATAAACTTAAATAAAACTTAAGCAAGCTTAAAGCCACACAGCTGGCTGTTTCTACATTGGACACAATGTGCTGCCTTATTATGGTGTAAAGCAGTGCAGCACCTAGATTTCTTTTGCACCTAAGCCAAAACCCTATAGACATTATAATCAGAGGCCTATCTTTCTGTGTGGAGAAAACAGGGATCCTGGTGTGCTTATTGCCTTATTAGATGCACGATCTGAACTGGAGAACAGGGGTTTCTGGGACCTGGATATGCTAGAAATTTGATCCTAGAGTCATGTGCATCACTAGCCTATCAGGTAGGCTAAAACCCATGAGGTAACGTCTGGAGTGCCATGGATGGTCAACCAATCACAATTCAGTGTGTAAACATTGTGTCAAGTATCTTATGT
Organism: Neoceratodus forsteri; assembly: GCA_016271365.2. Lineage (NCBI taxonomy): Eukaryota > Metazoa > Chordata > Ceratodontiformes > Ceratodontidae > Neoceratodus > Neoceratodus forsteri. The sequence goes on along the minus strand of CM028132.1, from coordinate 45,252,264 downwards.
AGTCCTTTGGTCTAGGTTATGATACAAAGTGGGTTACAGTTACGGAAGGTCCTAAGTGAACCCTGAGTCAGAGTTCATATACAGTGTGATCATGGGACTTTGTGGCGTGAGTGTGGGTTATTTCTTTCTTTCTTTCAAGAGCTTCAAGTTGTTTAAACGATGCACCACCTGCTGCCCTGAACTGCCATTCCTGTTTGCAATCAGTTTTGAACTGAGACCAAATACTGAGATATCATCATGGGTCAAAGACTGATTCAGCCAGTCAGGTTCCAGGATTTCTCCAATCCATTCTGTAATTATGATTATATTTGTTCCATTTATGACTGAAAGCAAAAAACTACCAAAGTGTGATTCATCCTTTTGAGATGCCTTAGCATACTGTATGTGGTGGGTTGGTCTCAGTCCACCGACAGTTTGCATACTGCTACCCATAGTGCCTTGTGCTGCATTTAAAGATTTAGAGTATATGCAGCTGGAGTACTTTTGTTCAGTTCTAGAGGCTGCACCTCTGAAAGGACATAGATAGGGTGGGAGAGCAGTCCAGAGGAGGGCAGCTAAAATGGTACAAGGGTTGCATCAAAGCCCTATGAGGAGAGATTGACAGATCTTGAGATGTACACCCTGGAAGAGAGGAACATGACACAGACCTACAAGTATTTCATGGAGTGAACAGGGTACAAGACAGTGGTCTCTTTCAAATGAGAAAGAGCACTAGAACCAGACGGCATGTAGTGAAGCAGGAGGGAGTAAGTTTAAGAGGGATGTGAGGAAGTACTACTTCACTTAAAGGGTGGTGGACACCTGGAATAGACTGCCAGTGGAAGTGTTGGAGTCAAAACAGTAGGGGACATCAAGCTTGCATGGGATAGACATAGGGAATATTAGTAAATAGGCAGGAGGAGGGAGGGTTGCCAGAGAGCAGTTAGGATGTGCGGAGACAGACTAGGCAGGGACCATCTGGGCAGCTTGGGTGGGCCAAGCAGTCCTTTTCTGCCAACAAATTCTGTTTCTGTATTTCTGTGTGTGGTTGGGAAAACAGAAAACCTAACAATTTATACTGTTACAGCTTTGTTCTAATGCCAGGAGGGTCTAGGACTGGTACCCTTACCATGATGATTGATATGATAACTGATGAATGCTTAGTATTATACCACAGAACCTGGCCACAGGTATCATTGATATGTAGGCGCCTCTTGTGGTGCATTAGGATATTAAGCAATAAGGCACGACAGGGTGTGTGTTACTGTGTAATAATGTCATACTAGGGTGGAAGTTTGAAGCAATGAAGCTGAATATTCCAGCACCAAGGAGTAAGCGACTAATCTAATAACCACACCCTGAGTGCCTTATGCTATTATACAATGGCTTGTTGTGAAAAAATAAAAATAGTTCTAAGAGTGTGTTTTTATTACATTTGTATTGTTTTCTTTCCCTGTGGGGGCATATATGGTGAAACAAGGAAAAGTAGTCCCAGTAGGTGGTGCTGGTGCTGCATGCTCCCAGCCCTGTATGTTCCTTGTAGGCGCTGAGCATTTATTTTTGTATAGGTGTCTCTGTCACCCTCCACCGTGACAGTTCTCATAGCGAGGAGAAGGGAGCTGCGACGCTGATGAGTCACGAACAGTGAAGGCATTTGAAACTAAAAGCCATGTCACCACTGTACTGCTCGCTGCCTCTTCCATTTGAAGCAGCAGTTGTTTGTTTCTACTTCCGCATGTACCAAGAGAAGAAAACAATAGGAAAATAAGCTGATATCGGGCATGTGAAGCTGTGTCAGCGCCAGGGTAGTGCAGCAGGGAGGGGTATCTTTAACTGTGCTGCGGTCATATTTGTGTCTGCCCTAGATACAGTGATATTATTGTCTAATATCATCACTGTTTCTATGGGTTAGTAGCTAATCAAAATCATAGGATTTTCTTGCCATTGTATAATGCGCTGTAACTTTTCTCTGACAGTCTTTGGGAAGAAAACAGATCAGGATGGTAACTTACTGGCACATGTAGTCAACCAGTTGTTCAAAAAAGGTTTCCCTCTGTGTTCTTTATAGAATTCCTCTGCCATTTCTCTGTCCAGGCAAGTCTCTTTCAGTTGTGTTACAGAAAACCCTGTTTCATGGATCTTTGTTATAATTTCATCTGTATAAATTAAATAAACATTAATTAAAGGACACTGTTATCAAACACACACTCGCACATGCATGCAAACACACACATAAGCTCACATGCAAACACACACACAAACAATCACTTATCCTTCTTCAATTGACCAGAACACATTTATTTATCCCTCTTCAACTGACCAGAACACATCCCAGTCCTAGTGCCCAACTTCTCTAGGGCTTACCTCTCCAGGTGAGTCCTCTACAGATTATCCCTATGGTGGGAACTTCGGGGAGGGTCCTACCCTCTCCACAGCACAGTCTTAAACATAGAAAAGTGCCTACAATGATTGACATTTAACCTATCAGTGTCACCTTGTGTTTGATGTTGGGGAGGGATGTAGAAGAAATGTAATGGTAGCAACATGGGGACTTCAGTGATGTGATCCTCAAGATGGCAGTTTGAGGATTCAAGCAGTGACCACTCCTCCACCAAAACCCCTCAAATTGCTTGATTTAGCAGGAAATTGTCAGTACTGTCTCGAGGGATTTATAGAGAAGAGATGGAGTGAGGAACGTACAAGAACTCTGGTTCGGAGCAGGAGGCTACCAAGGGAATCAGTGCTGTCAGCTCAAACAGTGAGGTCTCGGTCACCTCCCTGCTCAGGCTATTAAAAGCAGGGACAGGGAAAAGAAAAACAAATCCCCACCCATTGAACAACTACATCAGAAGCTCACCTTCCTTATTGCAGAACTCTAGGATTTTAGGATGGAGAGCACAACACAACGATGGCTTTTTGGACAAATATCACTAAGTTGAAAAGCGGGCTGATGAATATGAGGAGCGCTCACGCAGATTGAGCACCACATGGATTTGGCTGAGCGGCAATTCTGCTCCTCCTCCTCGCCACCACCATTCAGGGATCAAGATCAATTAGAAGATGCAGAGAGTCAGAATAGGCACAATAACTCGGGATTTTATGGATTTCAGAGGGGTGGAGGGCAAGGACATGAACAACTTCCTGCAGCCTTTCTCCACACAGCCCTGAAACTCCCAGCAGACAGAACACTTGAGATTGTGCAGGCTTACTGACCACTGGGACTGCAACCAACTGGCCCAGAGTCTTGGCCCTGCTCAATTGTGCCAAGGTTTTTGCATTTTACAGACAAGCAGAACATCCTAATGGAGGCATGAAGAGCTAAAGAAGTCAGAGTCCAAGAAACTCAGATTTTTCTTGACAATAACTATCCCACCTCTCTGCAAAATAAAAGATGTGCATATGTGCCCCTCATGAAAGCCTTACGGAGCAGGAACATTGAATGTGTTACTCTATCCAGCTAAATTGGTGGTAAACTTCCGTGAAGGACAGCAAACTCATACTAAGGCAGACCAAGCAAGGGAGGATTTCAAAGCAATGGGGCTTTTACATCCTGCCTGTCTCTGTGTTGGTGGGGCAGGTTCTAGCACTAGGTACGAGGAGCTTGCTCTGTTCTTTGCCAACAAAGTGTCTTCTATCAGGGCCGAGGTCTCATCCAGCATCTCTCGAAAGGGATGCGGGTCTGTCCTGAGTCATGTCGAAACACTCTTCCTGCCTGGGATGAGTTTGAGCTAGTTGGGGTGGAGGAGGTGGTTTCATAGTTTCATAGTATTGTAATGGTAGAAAAGGACCTTCTTGGTCCATGTAGTCTGCTTTATCCCCACCCCCACCTGCTTCCCTTTAACAGAGTTTCTTTATTTCCCCTTCCTCCAACCCTTTATACTTGTCCCATAGCCCTTAAAACCTTCTTTTTTTTTCTACTTGCTATTTATGCTCCTCTCCTGCCCCCTAGACTCCGCCTCTTGGGAGTCACTAATTGCGCCTGTCCCAGCCTCGTCCCTACCTGCACTGCGTATTCCTCCATGTAGCCTCGGATTGTCTCCCAGGCGGTGACAGGGATGGGGTGCCTACACCCCAAACTATATTTATTTCATCAGGACACCAGACCGGACAGCAGTCGGGGGCTATGGGGTCTGCACTAGAGTGCTCCGCCTTCCAGGAGCCTAGAGGGTGATTTTCCAGTGCTCCTGTGTTGGCGGCATCCCTGACGCCAAGGCCTCCCTGCCGACGTCCGTCACAGACACTTATCCCACGCTGTGAGACAGGGGAATTTGCTGCACCCAGGTACTCCACCAGGGGCAGTCAAGCCCACTCTTGGGGTCCCTCCCTCCCAGGAGAGAGGAGAGCTGTCCTCTGGATGCTCAATCCTCTCCTTCCCCTGCCGACCCCTGGCGGTCCGGGCTTGTTCCCAAATCCAGGTCGCTGGCGCATGCAGGTGTGACATCCAGCGCCTCAAGCCTCAGCACCACTGGGCCCTCTTAAAACCGTCTTACAGTTTTAGTACTCACCACCTCCTCAGGCAAACTATTCCATGGCTCCACCACCCTCTCAGTGAAGAAATACTTCCTCACATTACCTTTAAATCTACCTCTCTAACCTCAAGCTATGGCCCTTGTTTTAACTTCAATTTTCCTTTTAAATATAATACCATCTCTTACCCTGTTTATCCCTTTGATGTACTTAAATGTCTCAATCATATCACCTCACTCCTTCTAATCTCCAGAGGGTACAAATTTAACTCTTTCAATCTTGATTCATGTGTCTTATCCTTTATTCCCTGAACCATTTTAGTTGCCCTTCTCTGAACCCTCTCCAGACAATCAATATCCTTCTTTAAATGAGGTCTCCAACACTGACACTATAATCCAAATGTGGTCTGACCATTGTCTTATACAATGGCATCAGTACCTCCTTTTCCTACTTGTAATTCCTCTATTAATACAAGACAACATTTGCTTTACCTGCAGCCTTACAACATTGGTCTCCTACCTTCAGATTATCTGAGATTATAACACCAAGGTCTGTTTCTTGCTCTGTTATTTTTAACTGTTCAGCACCTAGAGTATATGTTGCACTTTTATTATTCCGTTCCAAATGCATAACTTTACACTTTTCACAACACAATGTGATCTGGACCCAGGTCCAACCCACCTTTGGTTGGATGTTTGGACCTGATTGGACCTGTGGTTGTGGAGACTGTCCGGAGTTCTTTGGGGAGTGAGGTCTTTTCCATTGGCTTGAAAGAGGGCCTTGGTCAGGCCCCTTCTGAAGAAGCCCTCCTTGGACCCGGACTGCCTCGGCAACTACAGGCTGGTCTCTAACCTCCTATTTTTAGGGAAGGTTATAGAAAAGGTGGTGGTGGCTGTTCAGATCGAGAAGCATCTTGCCTCTTCTTCCACCTGTCAGTCTTTTCAGTCTGGGTTCCAGTGTGGCATAGTATGGAGACTGCCCTGGTGAGCGTGCTAACTGATCTCCTGATGGTGAGAGACAGGAGAAACCATACCATCTTGGTCCTCCTGGACCTCTCAGCGGCGTTGACACCATGGACCATGAGGTGCTACATGACCACCTGTGGTTCTGGTGTGGCCTGTCTGGTAATGTTATCAACTGGTTTAGGTCATACTTGACAGAGTGCAAAGGGTGACGATGGGGTTGACCTCCTCTAACCTGAAGCCTCTGCATTGTGGGGTTCCATGAGCTTCAGTCTAGTCGCCTTGTTGTTCCCAGTGTATATGCTGCCATTGGGAGACATTATCAGGTGGTATGGGTTGGGTTTTCACTGTCATGCAGACGATACCCAGCTATACCTATCTTATGCACTTGATACCCAGATGGCAGCCTCTGTATTAACAGTTTCCCTGAGGAAATCCAGACTTGCATGATTCAAAACTGGCTTAAAACAACAGACAAGACTGAGGTACTGGTGGTGGATGCAGGTCATTGGGGGCGGAGGGTGTGAGGGATAACTCCGGCTTAGTGATGGAGGATTCCCTTGCTCTGTCTAGATGGGTGAAGGATTTGGCGTGATCCAGATGACAGCCTGACACTTGATGCTCAGATGTTGGAAATGGTCAAAAGTGGATTCTGTCATCTTAGGAACATTGCCCAGATCCGAGCCCTGATTCCGCCAGGACTCGACTACATTGGTGCATGCTTTCATCACATCCAGGCTTGACTACTGTATTGCCATGTACCTAGGGTTATCTGGAGGCAACCTTCACAGCTGCAGCTGGTGCAGAATGCAAGATTGCTGATGGGTGCAAAAGGTGTGACCATATCACCCTGGTCCTCTGCGAACTGCACTGGCTGCCAGTCAGGTGGAGGATTGTCTTCAAGATAGGGCTCCTGACCTATAAGACCTTGCATGAAAGAGGGATGGTTTATCTGCAAGATCTCCTTGTTCCTTCCAGCCACCCTGGGCACTCTATTCTGCCAAGGAGACCTCCTTGGAGTTCCTAGGGAGACGGGCATTTCTGGTGGCGTACATACCCTGTGGAACTCATTACCTGGTTATTTGAAGGAGGCTACCACCGTAGAAGCCTTTTAAAAGGGTCTGAAGACCTACTTGTTCCAACAGGCTTTTAATGGTTAAAATATGTAATGTAATGTTTTAAATTGGGATAGACAAATGATTTGCTGACTCCCAGTTAATCTATTTTGTATGATTTTAAGAATTGTATTGTTTTGAATGTACAGTGCCCCAAGTCTTTGAATTGGGCACTTTATAAATAAAGCATCTATCTATCTGTCCCTCTATCTGTCTGTCTATCTATCTGTGGATCCCCATTACTGCACAGTCACAGAACTAGAGGGTCCCCCTGGGGTGTGACATCGCCTTGCTGCGGAGCTTGTGTGCAGGTAAAGGGCTCATCCTGAGGCCCTCCTTGGAAGGCTTATCTGCCGACGGTTGGATGAAGCAACCTGCTAGGTCCCCTTTCCTGCTTCTAGTGTTCATCATAGTTGTTTGTTTTCCCTATACTGGGTGCCTGATTGGCACCAGATGTTTCGCTGCCCAGGTTGCTGCTCTCATTCCCGTATTGCCCCAAGGTGGCCAGGGTGGCCCCTCAAGGTTCCTGGACGAGTGGATATAACTGCACAACACCTATTTGGATTTTTAATGTATGGAATGTGCTTAAGACTTTATTGAGGAGCTGGTTGGTTGAGAGCTGGTACTGTATTCACATAATGGACAAGGATGTCTTATGGTATTCTTCAAATGTTAAAGAGCAGGTTCCAGTTGCAGCTTCCAAACATATACTATAGCTCACCTGGGCCAGAGTTGATTGCCAAATAATTCCCTTGTTTTCTGCTCATTGTAAAGTTATATCTCTCGTAATTTTCTGCAACACGTATATCTCAGCCAAAAACAGAGCTACTTCCTCAGTTGTCAACATGCCCCACATAGGCACACATGCAGCCCCATTTTGTGGTATCAGAAAATGAAGAACTGTGTGTGTGTGTGTGTGTGTGTGTGTGTGTGTGTGTGTGTGTGCACCCATTAAGCTGAATAGAGACAATTTATCTACACATTATATTGGCATTTAGAGTTGCAATTTAATAAATCAAAGTGACTCATTGACTAACAGGGCCCTACAAGGCCTGCGCCACAATACTGCGATTCCATAAATGGGTGGCGGTGGAGGGACCTTCATCCACAAACTGGACATTCCACTTATTATTCTGCGATCAATGCAATCTATGCACATAGAGAGTACAGCTACATCCAGCAGGAATCCCTCCCATATGTCACTGACTGTAGGATAGGAGGTATTCTCCTGTCTGATCATGCCCAGATCCTGACCTATTAAGAGGCGGAACGGAGACCCCCTGAACACAGTGGAACTTGAATGGGTACCCCTTTGCTCAGAGAACTTTAAGTGCTTACTAATGGAGAAGATCCCGAAATTAATGTTCTTAACTCAGAGGAGACATATTCCCAGGCTGTCCTCTGGCACACCTCAAAGACAGTCCTGAGGGGCCATATTATTCAATATTGTTCATGGAAACAGAGAGAAAGCGACAACAGAGGCTGTCAGACCTACAGGACACACTTCATTTTCTGCAGTGTGTACATATGCAGGGGACAATCCTGTCCTCCTCAGTTGGACAGCATGAAGCAGGTCATAGACAAGATCCTGATGGATAAAATGGAGATGGTACTAACCTTTCCTGTGTCCTAAATATTATGAGATGGGTGCCCAAGCCACCAGAGGCCTAGCTCATCAAGTGCAACAACAGAAAAGCAGGCGACAGTGGCACAACTGAAGCACCTGGCTACCTCCCGCCTCCTATGGAGAGTAGTGGAGATGGCTACTCCACACTCTACACACAACACCCCTAGACCTGAGGCAAGTACTGAATGCCCTGACATTAATGTAACTCACCCAGAAGCAGGCAGACAGTCTAATCCAACCAATTCAGGCCTGGGAACTTGAGCAGACCCTACGCAAAATGCACAATTAGAAAGGCCGATGTGTATTTGTGGAATTTATTAATCCCAGAGGGACTTATTGCTGCCTCAGCTGGTGAAGGTTTGTAATGAAGTAAAGGGGAGGGGAATATTCCAAGAACATGGCAATATGCTACAGTTTCTGTTATCCCCAAATCAGGAAGAACCCCAATTTCAATCCTCAGTACGGATTACAAATTATTCATGGCAGTCCTAGCCCAGCAGCTAGACCCCTGCTACCGCCTCCTAATCCACCTGAACCAGACGGGTTTTATGCAAACCCAATAAATGAGATAATCACTAGATAATGCATATCATAACCATCATATACTTCACCAGGTATATTCCCAGCCCACCCCTTCCTACTCACCAGTCTAGATGCAGAAAAGGCATTTGATAGGGTCTCTTGGCCCTATCTGTTTGCTACCCTGGGAAAGTCTGGCCTCCTTGCAGACTTTATCACCCTACTTTAGTGGGTGCGCGCCTCCCTCGGTATTTGTAAAGTTAACTGGCATATCTCCCAGTCTTCTCCTTGGGCAGGGGAAGCCAGCGGTGACCCTTGTCCCCAGTATTGTTCACTGCTGACACTTAGTCACTGGCACAAACCATTAGAGAAAAGCTGGCTATTAAAGGAGCAGAAACAGGTGGACAGACTCACTGTGTCATGCTATATGCGGATGGTGTGCTACTCTACATAGCTGATCTGGACCACATCCAGCCAGAGGTATTATGGATCTTGGAGACCTTAGCAAAGTCTCAGCTTATAAATACTACTAAAACTGAGGTCCTACTCATTCCTTGGTCTCCTCCACAGCTCAGAGAAGGCAATTCCCCTTTAGATGGGATTTGCAAGAACTCAAATACTTGGCATTAAGCTGCCATTACAACTCGACTGCCTTTATGAGGTCAATATGGGTCCACTATCAGGGCAGCTTAAAACAGACCAGCTGTACTGCTTGGACTTTCCTTAGTCTGATTCACAGAGTAGACACTGTGTGTATGATAGCGCTATCTCAATTTCTGTATGTTTTCCGAAATGTACCAGTACCTATTTGGGAGCGGGATTGGAGGAAATGCCGATAAGCTATCTCCAGATTTATTTGGGCAGGGAAGAGTCCAAGGTTCACTCTCCATACCATTCTCCTGCCCAAAACACAGGAAGGAATGGCACATCTGGATTTGTAAATGTATTACGCGGTTGTACAACTGAAAATTCTATTCCAGTGACATATGGTGGGTTCCAGACCACAGCGATTAGACATGAAGGGTACATGCACTCCTATTTTGGGAAAGGGTGCAGTACCTATTTGGACAATGCCCCAGGCACAGGACCGCCATATTCAGAATTCTTGGATAAAGTGAGTGAGGGATGTATGGTGAGACCTGGTATCCTCATTAATCTACCACCGAGCCTTTATTTTGGTTTGTCCAATAGCTCAACTGCCCTGGCAGCCATGGATCCAATGTTCTGGAGGTGGCGGAGACTGAAAAGGGACCAGTTGGGCCCAGTGGCTTACCCAGTCAACAAAATGAAATAAATAAATAAATAAATTTAGTCTGCCTGTTGCAGTTCTTCTCTTGACCAATAGCATGGTCCTTTGAAGATCTCAAGCCCAGTTTGGTTTGGAACATAGGGACTTTTTCAGATATCCGTAAGTCTGCCATTTAATAGAATCACAACCAGCTATGGCTAGAGATCGGACTAAGCTCCAGTGTTAGTATCCACAATAACTGCATACACAACGTACCGTCCCGAGCCACTTAATCTCTGTCATATATAAAACCATTCAAGACACAAACTCTACAACACCGTTCACATAGCAGCTAAGTAGGGGAGGAAATCGGACAGGAATCAAGAGCTGTGCCCTGGGAGCATGGCTGTTTTGAAGCTGGATGGATTGCCTCATCTCATGTCTGGCAAGAATTTGCATGGAAGCAAGCTATCAGATGCTTTAGGACACATGAGATCATGGGTAGATATGGGATGGGAGCAGTGCAGTTTGATGGAGAGGGCATGGGAGGGTAAGTCACCCACCATTATGTGGACCTGCCCACTGCTGTCCCCTTTCCTGCAGGGTTACAGAAGGAGATAGCGGCAGTTCTCATATTGGAGTCCATCTTTCCCTGAATTGTACCTCCTCTACCATTACCCTAGCTATATTAAAGGCAGATATATAAAATATCTGCTAGGATTCATGCTGGCAGCGCCATAAAGCTACAACTAGAAAATGGCTCACAAACTTAGTCCCAGAGAGTATTGGTTGGCTAGACACAGAAAATAAAATATACATAATGGTAGGCTGGCTCGGTGGCACTGAGGGCTGAGGTGATGGTGCCTTACTTCATGCTACGCCGTGACCTGGGCTTGGGAACAACCTTGGGTCACTGAGGAGCTGGCTTGGGGAGGGGCCAGGCATCGCCGTGGCTCTCCTCCAGGGGTGGATGCCCTCCGCCTATGGGTCCCGCCTCCTACTGGGTGGAGGTCCGTGGGCAACGCTGGCAGTTGAGCTGCAACTCAGGTCTGGGGAGGGGCAGAAAGGGCCACTGGATCCTGGCATGTGGATGCGCCCACGCATATACACACATGTGTACGCTAGGCCCTGGGAGGAAGAGGAGAAAACTACAAAATACCAAAAATTATGAATGAATATATATATATATATATATATATATATATACACACATATATATATATATATATATATATATATGTATATATATGTATATATATACACAATATATATATATATATATATATATATATATATATATATATATATACACACATACACACATAATGGAGAGGATCACCTTTGGCTTAAATGACAGATTGGAGGTTTTCACCTTATGCTGGACTGCTTGGATATTATATGTCATGCAACTTGACCCACATTTTGTCCCTTAGAACCCAGATGCATGAGCGGGTAGGGAGGAACCATGGAGGGAAGAGTGCTGAGAAGAGATTTACTCTTGGATCCAACTGGCCAGACTCCCCACCATGAGAATTTCCAATAATGCTGCAGTTTATTGGACTCTTGTATAACAATGGACCCTGGACTTCCTCACCACTGAAGCGGGGGGTCCCTGGATTAATGTGCATGATAAAACTGTTGCATGTAACTGCTGATCTTATACTTCTGTACTGATTACTGATGGTCATGAATCGCATGTTGTTTTTAATAAAATATGTTCACAAAAATAGTGGCAGTATGCCCCAACAAAGTATAAATGCATTATATTACTGCCCACCACCGCATGTCTATTATACCAAAATGTTTTCCCCACATACATTGTCCCTCCTGAGGTGCAACATGTCCTTCATCGTGCCAGGAGACCCACCCATCCCCTTGCTGACTAGCCCACCAGCTATTAGTCGTTGGGATCCACAGTGCTGGGCCTGAGTGTATCCTGGTCTTGATTCAGATGACCACAGTAGATCCTCCTTGGCCTCGGACACTGCAGCGGAGACCCTGGTAGGAGCAAGCTCCCTGGACAGCACCACCATGAGGGCATCACCACCGTGTCAGCAGTGGGTATTAGACAATGTTTTTGAGGCAGACTTGAATTCATAAGCATCCTTGGCCCAGAGGTGACAGTGCCACCAACTGAACCACTGATCCATCATGAAACCCCAATCATAGTTGCTACGAACCGCATTCTGGCTGGCACACATAAAAGGATAAGGTCTGAATGGACAAGCAATCTTAAAGAGCGTGGAGCAGTAATACAAGCAGAAATAAATTGTTATTCATTTTTAAATGCTTTTATTTCTGAAGTATTTTATTTTTCCTTTGCTCACTACCGTTTTTACAACACCAATGGAAATAAAAATGAGAAGATAAAAGTGATATCTTATACCCAGTTCTCAAGCCCTGTTGAGTACATCACAATGCATACTGAACCAATCATACAAGCAGCTTTCTAATGCTCATGACATCACAATATCAATGAGCAGCACTGAGGCCAGCAGTTGAAACTGAAGAGAAACAGTTAACTCTTCATACAAACAGCAGATTTAAAAGCTATAACTAGTAAACTGATGTGCTGGATGAAATTAGTATATTCCGCTTTGCAGAATTTTGCAGAATTTCCAAAATTCCATGAAATGTCATTAATTTTTTCAGAATTTTGAAATTCTTTAGTTGGTCAAAACTTGGTCACGCTTACAGCTAGAGACCTGAAATTTGTATGCTTTTGTGACGGTCCTAAATGGTGCAAAGTCTCATGACATTTGGGTGAATGGCATGGAATGAATAAGGGCTCAGACTCTAGCTATTTACCATTCGTGAACATTTCTTAAACTGTATTTATCTGCTTACAACTTAGCTACCTTTGGAGCTAGACAATTGAATATTTACATGCATACTTTCTTGGAAGAGTCTTAGAAACTACTATGTAGGAGGTAGTTGGTTACACAAATTGACAGCTACATGAGTTCATAATTTCACAACTTAATTATTTGCTAAATTGTGTGAAAAAATTTTCAAAATATTTGGATGTTTGTAGCTCTGTTGTTATTGCAGGTATACACCCCAAATGTGGCATGCATACCCAATGTATATAAGTCTTGGAGTCTAATAAAGCTGAAGAATGTGGTTTAGTAGGTTAAAATATACCACTGAAATTTTAGAAATGACTAATTGGCAAAATGTGCTCAAAGATTCATGGATGCATAATAGGTTATACCATAGAATCCCCCACTTGTGAATTTAGCTTTCACAAAGTACTTATCAACACTGAATCCATTTAGCTGTACTGAGCCGTTTGCAGTCCTGTGGTTACTTTCTGGTGACTACTCTTTCCCTTTCTTTTTTTATCCTGAGCTTGACCAGATGGACTCCGTGGACCTGCTTGTCATAGTCATGTTGATTTCCTCCTTGTTTTCACCGACAAACTCACTTCCAAAGAGAGCCACCTTTGGACTAGCTGGAATTTCTCCTTGGTTCCCAGACATTTTCTTCCCTTGCAAGGTTTCTGTGAGTTCCTCTAACTTCTGGACTTCCAAATCTATCTGGTGCTCAGACCAGTCAATTTTCTGGGGTGTGATTCTCATATGTTCTGCTTTCAAGTGAAATTGTCTCTGCAGGCTTTCTTGCTCCAACTGGTGGTCTTCTGTTCTTTTGTAACTCAACCCACCTGCCCTTCCTTTGGTGAACCCATACATCTAACTCCTGCACTGGCTACCTCTCTTATCCAATAGTTTATTTTATTTTATTCAGAATTTGGAAAATACCTTTGAGTGAGAGATTCATTACAAAGGTTCCATGTCACATTAATGGTACAAACAGTAATAAGGTAAATACAATGCAGGAAACAGGACAAGCTTGTTACACGGTAATAACACCAATAAATACAGATAAAGGCTCACAATCAGTGTCAGACAATCTTAGATCAAATGAGCATGTAGGTATGTAAGCTGGGATGCTCAAAGTTGGTGGTAGGGAGGAAAAAGGGGGTGGGGAGGAGGGGTGGATAAAGCAGCCAGGGCCATTGTCACGGTAGGGGAGGAGCGAATGACAGCAGGATCAATGGCAGTCACAGCTGTTTAGGGACTGGAGATGCCCTTAAGATGGGATTTGAAGAGGCCAATAGCATTTCCTGCTAGTGATGGAGCTAGGTAGGCCATTCATCCATGAGGGGCCTTGTAGCTGAAGGGTCTTTGAAATTGGGAGGTTTGACAGTGGGGAACTGAGAGAGTTTCTTGCTAGAGCTGTGGTTACTTTTTGGGTTGTAGCCAGATAGATGAAGGAGGTAAGACCAGGGGAAGCCCAAGGGTGATTTTTTGGCCATTAAGCAAGTGTGGAATTTGATCCTGTTGTCTAAGTTAAGCCAGTTTGTGGAGTTATATAGTGAGCAGGTGAGTGAGGCGTGTTGCAGTTCAGTACAAGGTGACAGGTTTTGTTGAGGAGAGACAGAGCCTACTAAGGGTCGAGTTGGTGGCAGCGCTCATAGATGAGAATGCCATAGTCGAGTAGGAAGAGGATAGAGGACAAGACGGCACTGAGGGCATCTGGAGTAAGGCAGTGTTTAATCCGATAGAGCAGGCCAAGGCGGACATTAATGGCAATGGACAGGCGATGTATGTGCAGGAAGTTGAGTGCCGGGTCAAGGGTGATGCCCAGGTATTTAAAGGAGTCCACTTACAAAGAGGGGTTTGGTCCACTGGTAGGATCTGGGGCAGAGTTCCTTCTAGAGCTCTGAGGTGGGAGAAGATCATGAACTTGGTCTTCTTGTAGTTTAGTATAAATGCGTGATCAGAAAACCACAGTTCTGCTTTTACTGAAGGAGGACTGGAGGGTTTGGTGTAGATGAAAAGGGTCAGGGCTGGATGTGTAAAGTACCGCATCATCTGCATATAGTAGAAGGTTGCCAGGGCAGGAGGTGGGGAAGGAGTTAAGGTAAAAGCTGAAGAGGAAGGGGACCAAGGATGGACCCTGAGGGACCCTGAGAGGACTGGGAGCTTATCGGATAGGGTAATGCTAATTTTGACCTGTTGGAACCAGTTTGACAGGTAGTTGGTGAACCAGCTCAGAACATCCTGAGAGAAGCCAATGTTTGAGAGTGTGACTAGCAGAAGGGAGTGACTGACGTGTCAAATGCCTTAGTATGGTCAATAAATACAGCACCAGAGGTGTGGCCTTTGTCTAATGTGGAGTGGACGGTGCAGTGAATTCCAGGAAGGCTGTAGTGGTACTGTGCCTTTTATGGAAGCCATGTTGCTGTTTGCAGAGAAGATTATGTTTGTTAAGGTGGTCGGTGAGTTGATCATAGACAATGCGTTTGAGTGCTTTTAGATGGGGGGGATAGAGATGGGCCGGTAGTTATTGGTGACAGTGCGGTCCCCCTCTTAAATATAGGGGTAATGAAGGCAGATTTCCAGAGGTAGGGGAATTTACCTTGGTAGAGAGAGTGGTTGAGAATATGGGTGAGGGGTAAAGTACGTTGAGGAGGGTGAGCCGGAGAAGCCTCGGGTCCAAGGAGTCACTACTGTAGTTGGAGTTGCTTAGAACATTTTCAATGTAATGCTCGGCGGTCTTGAGGTGATGCATCATAAGTGAAAGAGGGGTTGGGAGGGGGGCTGGGCAGGGGTGGGGTCAAGAAGGAGGTGGGAGAACATGGCTGACGTTAGTGAAAGCACAATTGAAAGCTGAGGCTATACGAGAGGGTTCAGAGGTCAATTGCCCATCCACAGCTATCTGGTTGGGAGGGGTTAGTGTCTTTGCCGCCGATTTCCTTGATATTATTCCAGAATTTGCACCCGAGCCCCAGGCATCGGTAAGAGCAGCTTTAAAGTGCTCAGCCTTGGCTTTGTGCAGTGCCCATGTGCATTTGTTCCGGGCTTCTCTGTATCTCTGCCTGTCAGCTGGATGGCCAGTCTCATTGAGAGGTGCCAAAGTGAGTCACAAGCACGCATCTGGGTCAGGAGGTGGTCAGTGATCCAGGGACAGGGTTGTCTTTGACCATCCTTTGGTAAGGGGCAGACTTGTCGCAGATGGTATTGAAGGTGCAGATGAACAGGCCGAGGGCTAGATCAGGGTCGAGGTATTAGTCACGAGGGACCAGTCCAGCGATCTGAGTTGTGTTTTAGGAGAGCAAGTTTACTAGGCCAAGCTTTGCGCTGGAAGATTATCTTGGGACAGGTTTGGGGTATTTTGCAGGACCAGGTGCAGAGAACTGGGAGTGGTTGCTAAGTGCATTTAGTAACACATCGGTGCTAGTGATCTTATGGGGATGGTTGGTGAAGACCAGGTCCAGCAGGGCGGAAGATCCGTGCGAAGATCCAGTTGAGAGGGACTACTTGCACAAGGTCTTGGGCTGTAGGTGCGCCTGTGAGCAGGGTGGTGGACTTGGCCACCCAGTTAATGTTGAAGTCTCCAAGAGTAATCTTTCGATGTGTTGCGGAGGGTGGCAAGATAGGACAGGACCAAGTGGAATGCTACTTTCTGCCTCTGGGAGGAATGTAAACTGACGTGATAAGAAGGGGGTTTGAGAATGACCTAGGGCGAGTTTGAGGGTAAGGTCCTGTGGACCAGGAACCAGCGAGAGGGGAGCAGCTGACAGTGCACTTTGTCCTTAACGTGATTGCGCACCCTCCTCCATGTTTTCCTGTCGATCGGCTCAGAAGAGGTTGTACCCGGCAGGGCTACCATCAAGTCAGGAGTCAGGGGAGAGCCAGGTTTCATTCAAGGCAATGATATCAGGTTGATGATGGAGGATCCACCCCTGATACGAATTCCACTTTTTAGTAAGCTACAGACATTGAGACTGGCAATGCAAGTCCACTGCTGGGGTGTGGTTTGGTGTGGAGGTTATAGGTGGGCCAGGGTTAGGTGGATATTACCTGATATAAGGAGGAGCAGGAAGAGGAGTGACCTGAGTACAGAGTTCCAGGCCAATTTATTGCGATGGTGAGCTATGGAACTGAGGTCCCAGGTGTGTAGGAAAGGAGGGAATAGGGAGAGCTAGAGTGCAGGGGGCAGACTGGATGAGAAGGTGGAAGGGGGGTGGCGGATGCAAGCGCTTTCATGGGTACTGACCCGTGGAGGAGAGACATACTGTGGGTGGTCCCTCTCAGGTGGTGGACATAGTGGCAGGTAATAGGGAGGGCAGGGGAAGGTCCCAGAGACTGGGAGGGGTGTGGCAGAACAGATGGAGTCTTCCCTATTGAGTTTCACTGGGGTCTCTGGATACCAGGCAGTGTGCATGTAGGGGGTGGCTGTCGATCAACCCTATGGTGGTCAAAGTTTCCAAGCATGATTCTTAGTGGGAGTTGGGGCTGGGGCGAGAGCACAGGGAACAGTGCAGAAAAGATAGTGAGCACAAGAAGGAGCATGGTGTGGAGGAGGGAGGTGGTAGGGTGAGGAACAGCCAGGAAAAGCAAAACCAATCGGGCTGCCTCTAGTGGTGACAGGGTATAGGCCGCAGATGGAGAAGTGGGCTGATCTGGTTAAAATCAGCAGCAAGCCCTGCCTGCCTATATATTCACACAAGTTGAGCAAGGGTGGTGGTGGGGGCGGTGGGAGCTAAGCTGGATTCCACAGGAGCAAACTCTGTGGCCTGAACCTCCATGGTCTGGCGTTTGGCAGTGTTGGCGTTATCTGGTTGCTTTGTCTCGGGGGCTATTACATTGGCCCTCATGACCTCAGGGGACCCTCAATGGATCCCGGAATGCTGTGGAGAACAGAAAGGCAGGTAAGGGCTTTAAGTAGGAACAGCAGTGGGAGGAGATTGAAACAGGAATGGGGTGAGCTAGAAACTGCACAATTTAAGCAGAGGAACTTAGAGAATCAGCACTATATGTGTTAAAGTACCCTTGACTTCCCTTTCTATTGACATGATCATACCCTCCCTCTTTGCCAGTCCATCTTGAATTGACTATTGATCCCATTCATGTGACTTGTACAACAGGCATGCAAATCAGCTTACTTGCACTAGCATAATGGCCCTGC
Source organism: Neoceratodus forsteri (assembly GCA_016271365.2). Lineage (NCBI taxonomy): Eukaryota > Metazoa > Chordata > Ceratodontiformes > Ceratodontidae > Neoceratodus > Neoceratodus forsteri. Next base: position 45,234,390 of record CM028132.1, on the reverse strand, counting down.
AGTACCCTTCAAACACTCTTACAGTTATGCTAAGAATCATGCTCCATCATGGCCAAAGATTGAGGCAGTATAGCATAGAGGTTATGGCACTGAACTGCAAACGTGAGACCTGGGTTTGAATCCCGTCAACCACAACTTGCTATATTGTGTGATCCTGAGCAAGTCACTTAATTTCTTGTGCTCCCAGGTCGCACCTGGAAACAAGCTCCACCTCAGTGTGCCTTTCCTGGTTAAACAATTTCCTCCCTCCCTAAAGATATCCAGATACAGTACTTCTGTCACATTGGCCTCAGTCACAAGTATAGATACATAGAATTTGATGGCAGATAAGGACCGCCAGACCCACCTAATCTGTTAATTTTCCTACCTACCTACTGCAAAACCAAAGACCCTGCTTGATCTCTGGGCTTTGTTCTCCTACCTATCGCTAGGGTACCCTATGCAAATCCCATGCATTTGTGAATTCCCTACCAAATTTGCTCCCCACCACCTCTGCTGGGAGGCTGTTCCATGCATCCACCACCCTTCTGTGAAGAAATACTTCCTCACGTTATTCTTTAGTCTACCCCCTTCCAACCTCATGTCATGACCCTTTGCTCTAGAACAGTTCTTTTCTGAAAGATGCTACCTCCTGTACCTTATTTATGCCCTTGATATAGTTGAAGGTCTCTATCGTATCCCCCCAAGGTGTACAAACTGAGGTCCTCCAATCTCACCTAATATGACTTTTTGGTGAGTCGCAATGCTTGACGTCACTTGGCATCACTGTTTTCAAATGCTAAAATATGCTTGTTATCTACAGGGTTGTTAAAGAGTCAGCAAGTGGCATTATACAGAGACAATGCTGCACGCGCCAGTGCCTCCACAAGACATTTAGTCAGTGAGCTCTAGTGGTTAGCTGACATATTGCAAAAAAGACAGGCTGAGTGCACAGTGATGCCCATGACTCTTCTTCCTGGGATACTGACCTGACAGATGGCACCACTATACTTTAACTATGGAACCACCACCTAAAATGCAACTTTATTGCCGACTACCTAGCCCTTCCTTCCTCCACCATGGCAGCCCAAGTGTATGGCTGGGCCAAATATATGGAGACAGCTTTGACAAAAGTATCACGGAACTCAAAATTTCACAAAAGCTCATGAAATTGGGACTTAATTACTGATAATATTTTGCAGTCTTTGGCTGCTTACAACTTGGCCAGCCTTTGGGCAAGAGATTGGAGAGTTGACACACAAAGCCCTGTTTTTAGGGCCAGTGAAGCTAACACAATTGGTGATATGCTGTTCTCTAGTTTTAAAGTAATAGAGGCTTAAAATTCTGCAGTTTACATACTTGGGAAATCTAATTTTAACTTTTCCGAGGTCAGGAGGCTTACAACTCAGCCACCTTTACTGTTAGAGATCTGAGTCACCATACTAACTGGGGTGTAATTTGGATTAACATTTTTTCAAATTAGTTGGCAGTAACTGAAATTACAATTTTGGCAAAATTTTACGAAATGTTCAGGAAAATTTTGTGAAATTTCACAGAAGTAAAATCATAGTTTTGCCAGCATTCCTCTGGCAGATGATAAATGTCGCCCAGGCTTACGATAACTTGAAATGCATCAGTATGGTTCAGTAATATCCAGTTTATCATAACGTGAGGGAGCAGGATTTTCAGAATCTCACTGTGGCTCGCCACTCATGATTTATAATCCTGCCTGCTCACACGTGAAGATAAATTACATGTTTTGAGTCAGCATACTGTATATTACCTGTTTATCTGATATAATTAGGTGTGCTGTGAAAGCAGTGCTTTACCTGGCATCTGACATATCTTGTGCTATTCTCTTCATACTCATCAGCACTGTGACTCACTCACTGTGACATCACAGCTGACCGATCTGGCAACAGGTGATTGGCTCTTTTGAGTAGTTGTGATGTCACAGTCACTGAGGTCACAGTCCCAATGAGGTATGAAAAGAAACAGAACTAGATATGCCAGCATCCTGGTAGAATGCTGTTCTGCACATCACACCTAGAACTGTGAGGCAGAAAATCTTCTAATTAGCAAACAGAAAATGTGCCTCAGATATAAAAAGCAATAGTTACTACTTTTAAAAGTGAACATTCATTTCAGGCAGTACACTAGCTCTTAACTACCCTTTCACCTGCTATAGATAGCCCCTACATGTACAGCCAGGGTTCATGTGTTTTAGTGTTCTAGTTCAGTTCGGGTCAGCAGGGTATAGTTTGAGATCAATTCAGTTTGATTTGATAAGTAGAAGTTTGGGTTCAAGTTCAGTTTGGTTTGAGGGTTTTTGTGTGTAATTTATCAGTTTGAGTTTTAATGAATTCACCCTACTGCCTCCATTTGGGCTCTACTCATCTCATATGGTCTGGGTTCGTCTGTTTTTTTTTTAGGTTCATGTTTGGATCGGCAAAATCAAATAGTCAGTTCAGTTCAGATTCGGTTCTCATATGAACCCTGGCTCTACTTATGTGACAGGTTGAGACACATTGACGAGGCAGTCTTGATGGAAGCTGGCTGTGTTGTAACTTCTAGCTACAAAGAACTTCAGTCTCCAATGCTGTCAGTCTGGCTCCTCACAGGAGAACAAAAAGAAAATGCAAAACCAATATATTACCTTTATGTTCCTGCAGTGCATCAGGTTTCACCACGGCTAAGGTATGTTCCTTTGGGAAGAAGAAGCCTAGCTCCTTCTTTGCCTCTTCAGGACTACTAGCACCATGTAGCTGGTTAATCGGGCACTTTCTACTGCAAACTGAGCTCTCAGACTGTGGGAGGACACAAATGAATGACTCTATATTAAAACACTGTGGGAAAAGGAAAGGCAGTAAATGATACAAACATGGAGATCCCTAGGGTCAGAAAGAGTCCAGGCAAGTTTAGAAAAAACAGCAGCAAACAAAGGAAAGGGCACACTAGGACTACACCCAGGAATTTAAACACTCTGTACAATATATTTTTTGTAAACTGTAGTTCCTTGAATCTCCCTTTGTGCCAGGAATGCCCTGAGAACAAGCTTTAGATCAGTGTGCCTTTCCAGGCACAAAAATAATAAAATAAGTTTTGTAAAGGAACAACACACTCCAGAGATTGTTAGTTAAACTATGTTTAACTCTCACCCCTGTTGGTTCTGCCAACCCCACCTGTGCTTTGAGTCCAACCTACTTAGGTTACCACCTGTCCAGATTTTCACAGGACAGTCCTGATTTGGGCAGTTGTGTCCTGCAAAACACTTGAAAAATGCTACATGTCCTGACTTTATGGTAGAAAAAATGTTTTCTAACTTTTCACTAAATGTTGCAGAAAACTACAATACCTTAACAAAATACCTTAAAATGATAAGAAGCAACAGAATAAACCAGGAAACTACAATACTTAGCCTTAATTCTGATTATATAAAACAAGTCTGTTGCATTGGTAGAGGGTACCTACTGTCCTACTAAAAATCATGTTTCAGTAAGAAATGTCCCACTTTGGGCTCTTAAAAGGTGATAACCCTAAACCTACTGGGAGGGAGGTGGTTAATGTATGAAGGGCTTACTGGTTGCTCAGGTAGTAGCTGTAGGGTGAGCAGCAGGGGTGGACAGAACCATGTATGGATAATAGATTCCGGATTAATTTGTTTGTTTGAATTTTGATGACCAGGGTAGGCCCACTGAGACAAAGTTGTCCCTTTTCAGAGGCAACCTAGGAACATAAGCATTCCATAAATAAATACAATTTCAATACAGAGGTATTTGACAGTTAAAATTCTATATACAGAAATATAGTTTAAAAATAAAATATCAGTTCTGGTGAGACCATAAGTACAAAACAGAGGAATATTCATAAACAGCAGTAATAATGCATAGGAACAAACAGAGTAGTGTTCTTGCATAGCAGCAACGATGCATCGATAGGATAATGGAGCAATACAAAATATTCAGGAGCTGGTTGGTGCAGTGGAGATCGAGTTTTGATAGACTTTTACGGGCAGACTGGATGAACCAATGGTCTTTTTCTTCCATCATTGCCTTTGTTTGTACGTAGCTTAACCAACACACTTTCACTGTTTATTACAAACCAACATATTATGTAAGTATTGATGTTGAGGCGCCTCTGTGCTCCTCACGAGTATCACCTTGTGCATCCTTGGGGTGGGAGGACCGCAGACTGAAGGTAATCGGTTCTGGCATGCACACAATGCATAGCAAGACTCTCCAAAAGTGCAGAGACACCTAAGCAGTCCATATTAATTATAAAACCAAGAAGCCGGTCATTTCAAGAGATTAACGACTGGTTGGGGGATGGGTGGCACGAGGCGCAGTCGAGGGTCACCTACTTCCAACTGGTCATTAATCACTTCTATTTTGCCCTTTTTTTTTTTACTTAATATATGTTTTAACTGTATGGTGCAAGCTACGTACCACAGCTTCAGTTGGCAGCCGGATTGGATCGGGTCAGCTGGATAGGTAATCTCTAAGACATTAATGACCGATCCAGTAGCCAGTCAGAGTCCCTGGGCTCATGAATAATTAATTAGACTTATAATATTTTTATAAAATGACTTGTGTTGAACAAGCAATCTGATTGGTCAAAACTGGACACATGACTATTTATTTGCATTACTGCATGGTTCAAATTTTAAGTTTCATTTTTCTTGTTGTTTTTGTTTAACATTAAGACCATTTTTTAAATGCAATAACACACTCTAGGTTGTGTGGTAATGCCATACATTACTTGCAGTTCCCAGGTTTGTTGAAAAGCACTTTACAGCCTTGACACTTTACAACCCACCTGAGGGGAGGAGGGGTGAGGTATTTAATGTTAATGCATGTTATTACTCACATAAATCATCAGATTTGAAAATATTGATGTGTTATAAAAAGAATTTTAAAAGATTTTAATAATCACACAAATATTTGTCCCGCTTGAAAAGTGGCACAGTCCACATTTTCAGAACTTGCACATGATGACATTATATAGTTTTAAGAGGTGCTAACAGGTAGGTCAATCTCTGTGTTGACTATTTTTGTTTTTTTGATAACACATTTTTATCTCCCCACTGTCAGTGGAGCTCAATGGCAGTGATACTGACCATCTGTGCTCCGCCCTCGTCCCCTCCAGCTGTCAGAGATCATGCTGTGTGGCAGTGGCGGCTTGATTTTGTATTTTCCTGTTGCTTTCTGGTCCCCAAACTCCACCCTTGAGGAAGCTGGCACGAAGGATGAGAGTCCAGGCTGTAGACATACTGGTGCATGTCTCAGACAAGCACCTGATGGTGTCCTCCCTCTGCACACCATGAGTCCCATGACACTGCCCATGCATCCACAGGCAGTGGTAATGGGGTGATGTGATAGCCCCACCTCCTCAGAGGAGGAGCGCCCATGGGACACTCAAACCTCCTCTTCCTGGAAAGCCCCCAATGACCCAGGCTTGTTCCCAACCCAGGTCACTGGTGTCGTGAGCAGTAATGCTACCACCGCGCTGATGGGCTGGCCACCTGTGTTGACTGATTAAAAGAGACAATGATTTATAAATCAATAAAATAACCTGAGTGAAAAACAGAAGTCATCACCACAGACATAATTTAAAGTACAGACCATTCTGGGGCCTCTGTCCTGGCTTGGTCTACATCTTTAGGGCCCAGTAGGGTTCTCCAATGTTGGATGGCATCTTCTCTTGCCAGAGCCAGTGCAAGAACAGGTCCACTGAAACAAAACATTCCAGGAAATGAACAATTAGAGACTAGCACTCATTTTGAGAACTTGTCACTTGCTTTCAAAAACTTGAATGGGAAGGATTCCTCATGAAAAGGGTTACCAAAGTGTGACATAAGGGTCAAATTTTCAAATTATTTCTAGATCACATTTGCTGATGCATTTCAAGATACTATGACCCAAGTATGAAAAAAGAAGCATATTGGGAGATAAAAGCCTCACAGGTTCCTGAGATAAAGAACTGTATTGGTGAGTGTAACAAGTGACACCACACACCATGGTAACTGTAACACCTGATACAAAACATTTGTTTTAGTAGTAAAACGTTAATAAACATGTAATGAGTTATAGTTAAACATGAGAAACAAATATTTGTAAGAATTGTATTACATTAATTGCAAATCTGATGTTTGCAATAACGCATCATGGTGAATGTAACAAGTGACACCACACTTATGTTTCACTTACTAAAACTGTATTAAACATGCCTAACAACTAACATACTACTGCTACTAACTGACATACTGCTATAAAACATGAAAAAAAATTGACAATTACATTACTGGCAAGGTGATGCTTAACACCACATACTGTGGTGAATGTAACGAGTGACACAACACATTTGTTGTAGTTTTAAAGTTTAGGGAACATGTCTATTGGCTAACATGCTACTAATAATAACTGACACAGTGCTACAAAACCTGGAGATATCTGACAATAATAACAGTAGTGACAGGTGTGATGTATAATACCACATACCGTGGTGAATGTAACAAGTGACACCACACATTTGTTTCAGTAGAAAAAGTTTACTGAACATGTCTAATGGCTAACATGCTACTACTAATGACTGACATAGTGCTACAAAGCCTGGAGAAATTTGACAAAATTAATGTTACTGATGGTGTGATGTCTGACTCCACATACCATGGTGAATGTGAATGGAATGTAACAAGTGACACCACACTTATGTTTGACTTACTAAAACTGTGCTAAACTTGCCTAACAACTAACATACTACTATTACTGAGTGACATACTGCTATAAAACATGAAAAAATCAACAATTACTTTACTGGCAAGTGTGATGCTTAACACCAAATAACGTGGTGAATGTAACAAGTGACACCACACATTTGTTTCAGTTTTAAAAGTTTACTGAACATGCTCATGGCTATCACACCACTACTAATAACTGACATAGTGTTACAAAACCTGGAGGAATTTGACAATAACAACAGTACTGGCAGGTGTGATGGTTGACACCGCATATCGTGGTGAATGTAACGAATGACACCACAAAGAAAATCCATTTTAACTCTCCCCATATACACTGAATAATCCCTATTACAATTGATGCCCAGCACTTTCCCTAGACATGCAGTTGTCACTGAAATATGCTCTCTGAAAATTTGCCCGACAATCAGTGAATGATGGTAAACAAAGTCTGCCTGTGGTGAATGTAACTGCAACCTCGTTGTTGCATGCAGTGCTTATCTTCATGGAATGTAGCCCCACAAATGGAGGAGCCATGTGCAAACAATGGGTTTTAAACCACAACTCAGCTCTTCCTTCTATGGTTGCTCCTTGGTTCTGATGGGCAGGTTATGACTTTGCAACTGTCACAGACTGATGGGTAAACATTGGGCCTGATGTGACTCCAAGCAGAATGAGGGTCAAAGGTTGCTGACCCTTCTGTGGAAAACATAGATCAGGCAGTAACACAGTCCAGTTATCACAAGAGGCAAACTAGGAAAAGCCAGAAAATCTTTTAAGTGCTAATAGCACAATTACAGATTTAGGGGCCATCGCAGTGAATGTAACGTGCTGTGACACCAACTGATACATTCACCACACTAAATACAAAGCTGCATAAATTAAAAATGGAGCATTACAATGGGCTACAGAGTGCCGATAATAAAAACACAACTCCAGATTAGTAGTGTGATTTACTTTAATAATGGAAAACAGTAATAAAGCTTGCAAAACAATTAGTAAAACTTGTTTTTGCATGTCACACTTTTTCAGGTAAAAAGCAGCAAAATGGAGCGGACACCCATAAAAAATATGGATGCCCTAGAATTTTATAGTTATGTTATTTATCTGCACATATAGCCAGCATTCAGATTTAGTCAAAAATATATGCCTGACAGTTCTTGATTTTTAAAAATGTGGTATGCACTGTATGGTGGGCATTGGTAACCCTTTTCATGAACAGACCCATCATATTGAGACAGATCCCAGCTTCAGGGTGTATTAAACCACACTGAACACCAAACTGCAACCCAGTAACATTCAGATGCTTGAGAAGGCTCCATTCCCAACTGTGGTACTAGCCCGGACTTCCTCTAGTGGTTGTTGAGGATCCCAGAGGATACTCTCTGGGAGGGCAGTCACCTCAGTGCAATACTGTCACCCACATGACCACAAGTGACAGTGCAGTAGGGGTGGTTTCAGGATTTAGGGAAGGCCGAAGTGACGAGCTTAGCACACAATTCATGCTAGAGATTGCACACACCTTCATTTGACATCCTGCAGCACGACATGGAGAAAACTGGAAAACCCTAATCAGCGTGAGTATGAGGCTCCAGCCCCTGTAAGCCTCACATCGGCAACATGACTCACCCCAAAAATGGATCCTAGATCAGCAGTTGGAGGATCTGCCACCATGCCATCAAGGGTAAGTCATGGGGAGACACTGGGATGCTGAATAAGTCCAGGAAAGTTGGGTGACAAAACTGGGTGGGGTCAGACCGAATGAGAGAGCCTAGTTAAAGACTAAGAGGGCTTAAACAGAATAACTACAAAATGACTGATTGATTACACCTCGACTCTCTGGAGCTGCCCCATCTGCTACACTTGCCCACCACCCAGCCCTGTCCAACACATCTCCATCATTTACCCTCATTACGCAACTTTCTTTAACCATGTTTTGTCTGGCAGCTTTGGTCAGGAAGAATTGTCTAGCGATTAGTTGATGAAAAGGCTGGGTGGCACAGATAGGACTGGATTAGGCTACCTGCCCTGCACACTGGGTACCCTTGCATAGAAGCTTGCAGATCTGACCACTGTTCTATTAGTTCAGCACTGATCTGATACTAAACATTTGGATATCTAGTATCAGAGTTTGATGGTTTACACCACAGTATGCACTTCAATACTTTTTTGGCTATACTTTTTATCTCCTCTTGCTGGCTTGTCATCCGAGGGAGCCCCAGCCCTGTCCCCAGTGTCCACCACCCAGCGCTGACCCGAGCTCCCAGTTCTTACCCCTGGTGGTCAGTGGGGTTCCCCAACCCCACTGAGGAACAGATCCAGTGGGCCAGTACTGTGGCTGGCCAGGAGGCGGAGCGTCGAGGCACCCTCCACCATAGTGCCGTGGCTTACTTTTTTCCTTATTTATGCCTCAGGAGTTGGGGCATGCAATGATGCCCACGGAGAGGAGCGCAGTACATCCGCATGCGCTCCCCAGCATCTTCCCCAACCTCCCCTTCTATACACAGTGCCCTGCTCCACAGCTCTACTAGGAGCAGGCAAGCACTGCAACTGAGGACCTCCTCCCGGAGAAGGAGAGCAGTCCATCACATGCTCAATCCTTCTCCTCCCTGCCGACCCCAGCAGCCCGTGCTCATTCCTGAACATGGGTCGCCGGCATAGAGCGAGGTAAGGTGACCAGCCTCAGCCCTCAGTGCCACCGGCGGTGTATACACTTCAGTACTTAATGTACCATCCCTTATCAGCTGACCCACCTCCTCTTGAGCAGTAATGGTTGTACCAGAGTACAGGAAACGCAACAGTACAGTTAATTAGAGGAGACTGACTCTGTGTCAGATCAGAATCCCTTTGAATGGCCCACCGACTCAGCTTTGGAAATCAGATTCATGTGTGACCAACTGTAATTTGATCCAGCTCAATCTGTTGACCAGCTTCAGAGTGCCAAGTGACCTGGTTCTGACCTGGTCCTATTTATGTAAATGATTTCGGAGTTTCATTCCTATTAACAATGAGAAATTGGTTTAAAAAACATAAAAATAAAATAATATTAAATTACATAAAGAAAGGGCTAATGATGAGTGAGAAGAGGTAACCTGATTCTCTATTTGACCTGGTCAGGATCTACCTTTGACCTGGTCCTGGACCAGTCTGGAAAATGTATCTGTTTTGGCAAACTAGTTAATCAGAACTTTTGGAAAAGATCAGAACCAGAACCATGTCACAGCTGACCCTCCCATCCCTATGGCAGTGAAGTTGTATGAGTCATGCACTTAGTATGCTCTTCGTCCCTATGTCCTCACCATGGAAGGACAGCCAGAAGTAATGCTTTTACCGTGAATGAGGTTGATTATATGTGAAGTTCCTGCCCCATGTCCTCCTGCAGCATAACATCGCTTGAGTGAATTTTTATTTTAATTTTGGCAGGAAAGACACACTAAGTCAAAGCTTGTTTCCAGGTGTGTCCTTGGAGCCTAGGGAAGTTAAATAACTTACTCATGGTCACACAGTATGGAGTTGGTGGTGAGAGTCAAACCCAGTTTTCCAGGTTTGCAGCTCAGTACTCTTAACCCTTGTGCTATACTACGCCTAATTTCTTCTTGCTGACCTATTCAAGGCCCTTCTTGGGATGCCCTTGCCCTCCTGCCTCTTGACTGTGTTTGTCTGCATCATAACTCTGGACATTGGCCAGAAGACTGTGGGCAGAAGTCTCTTTGGAGACACTGTCAGATCCTGCTTATGGCGCATCATGTGACAACAATGCATCTCTGTCCCCTATCCCTCCCTAAAAGCGAGTGTCTCATCTCCATGATACGCCTGCCCTTCTTCATCCCTTAAACAAAAGGGCAGGTTTTCAAACCTCATGATGCAGGTATAAATCCCAAGATGGACACAGCCTGTGTCATGGCAATGCGCCATAATGCCTGCATCCTATTTCCAAACATTGTACTGCATTTGCATAATTTGTATCACTTTATGGCAAAAATGATGCATGTGCCATTATTTATTTATTTTTTGCTACATGCAGTCCCCCGAGCCCCCACTCCTTGACACTCCCACATTCATCCCTCTGCCCACCAGAGTCAGCCCTCTGCTGTCACTTATCTCCAGGCTCCTCAAAATTCTCCCGACATATCTTGGGGTCTGCTTTATCCCAGCTGGGGCCCTCTGGCTGCCACCTGGGTGGAAACACCTCTGACATCAGGGTGATGGTCAGGAGGATAAGGGCAATGCAGTGTGTGGTTAGTGGTGTGGGAGACTCACAGCGGCCATCATCTGGCACCCATGACAGGTCAGTTTCCCATTTTCTCCTTCACCTCCCCCATGTGATGGCTGCATGTCGCGCATCCTGGGAAGGATGCATAGCTGCGCATGGTCACCCACATCACCAAATGTGCCTCCGCTGGTCCCACCTGCTTGAGGAGCTGGGCAGGCCATACCTCCTCCCAGGGAGGAGAGCATCTGCATGGACACTTCTAACCTCTCTGCCAGTCTCCAGTCCAGTCACTCCAGGTGTAGAGCACACTCACCTAGGTTGCCAGCGTGTCGAGCAGGTGTCTTGCTGCTTGGCATCACAGAGCTGCTCATGTGTCAATATTGTGATGCATGTGGCATTTTCAGTTGTGACACGAAATTAGGACACATTATATGTGGTCTAACGGTCATGTCCCAAATAGCACAACTGCACACAGACTGTGCCACACAAGTCTTTGAAAATCCAGCCACTATAGCTGTTCCCTCTGCCACTCCAGTAAACAAAATATCCATGGTTATCCCTGTTGCCTTCCCAGTAAATAAAAGATCTTCGCTGCTTCCTTCAGCATCCCTACACATGAAAGATTCATATTTTTCTTTTCCCATTCCAGTAAATGAAAGATTTGCAGTCGTTTCAAACCGAGTTCCCAAGTGGCAGAATTTGCGTTGCTGCCAAACCACCAAACTGGCTAACGAATATCCTCCTTTATCTGCAGACATGCAGAAGGCAAATTTTTGTACTTGGTCATCTGCTGCAGAAGCGAGGGAAGTAATCTTGTTCTGTGTGCTCTTTGTAAAACTCCAACTTGCTGCTCTGTGAGTCTTATCCTTTTGCATAGCGATAGTAAATCCGGCCTCTGTAATCTGTTGTAGGATTTCATCTAAATACAGAGGAACAGCATAATAATTAGAAACAGAAATAATACAATACAACTTTATTTTAGTCAAGTTCAATAATTACAAACAGAAATAATACAACTTTATTTTAGTCAAGTTTTGTGTCTAGTGTTTGAGACAGTCAGAAAAGTTTTGGGTCGGATTCTCAAAACGTATAAGTCCCGCCCACAACTCCAGTTATGACCAAAATTCCTGCAGCTGCAAAGATTAATATTCTTATCTGTCGCAGCTGCAAAAGATGTTATGGTGGGTCCCACCAGCCATAAAATGTTTTGGCAGCTACGGGGAAAAAACACCCACAAGCTGCCATAAATCGTGAAGCCAGTCGTAAGTCGACTCCACTTTTGAGAATACCATAGCCATGGAGACATTGTGGTTCCACAAGTGGCAACCCACTTGTGCAGAGTTTTTCCCACAGCTGCTTGATTTTCCTGAACTTAGAGAATCCAGGTCTTGGTTTTTCAAAAGCAGCCCATGTTAAAGTGACAATCTTGGCCCATACCTTTTCATGCTATTCTAGATTTCTCTCATGTCTTATGGTATTTTTCACCATTTTGAGTCTTAGCATGTTTTTTAAAATTTGAAATAATTAAATTGAATGGTGCTTTTAATATGGCTAGCTCCACTTTATCAGTATTCTCAATGCCTTTTAACACCCAGTGTCCCAGAATGTTCGAAAGCAGTGTCTGTTGTATGATAGTTTACCTCACGCACAGGTAAGTGATGTTAAACAACAGATGTTCCAAAGCAGTAGAGAATATTGATGAAACCCATCTACTGAGTTATATTACATGGTTAGGAGGAAAATATTTAGAAAACTGAGTGCAGGAAATAAGTGAAATGCAGCAGATATCAGGATCCAGTCCAGGTTTTCTTTAGAGCATTACGACAGTGACTGCATACTAATTGTTAGCTCCAGGCCAGGTTTCTCTGTTCTGCTGCTGGATGCAGGTGCCTTGGGAAACAGCGTCCGTGTTTTCATAGAAACATAGAATGTGATGGCAGATAAGGGCCACTGGGACCACCCAGTCTGCCCATTTTTTTAACCTTTATTTTTGCTGCAGACCCTACTTGATCTACGTGCATTCTCTTCCCTCTTTCCTTCCCCTATGATTCCCTTGTGCCAGAGTTCGACCTTAACATTGTTTTACTAGCCCTGAACCTAGTGCAAATTGGCCAGGGCTAGGCAGCTAACCTGCTACTTGTCCATCTTGACTAGTGCAGGTTTTTCATGGCTGTTAATGAAGTTGAAAAGTCCCTGCTTTAGCAGGCTGTAGTCCTTTGCTAATCTCCCTCAGTGTTCCAGGTGGCTCAGGTGGATTAACAGCTCATTAAGAGCTGCAATTATCTGGTAATTCAAGAGGGGATCCAACAAAGACTTGATGTGAGTCATTATCACTCAATAGTTGGACATTCAGCTAGTGTGCATGCTGTGATCAAGGGTAGAGTGGTTAAGTCACTAGCTTCCAGTTTGCTGAACTTGTCTTTGATTTGTTCCACAATATTAAGACCAGTGTGCCTCATTTCCAACCTTTTGAGTGTCTGTATCCAACACAGCAGTGGCAGAATGCTATGATGTATACACGGTCTGCCCAGCCAGGTGGTCTGTCCACTCTATACTTTCTCTGGATACCACTGCAGACTAGACTCTGAAGTGGCCATCCATAGACCCATAGCTGCCATTACTGACTGGTGTAGGGTTCACGGCTCCTCTTAATGGATCACACCAGTCAATGTCATCCATGCAGTACCACCCAGCATGTCATTCCACCCTAAAAACAATGCTTTGGTGCATGTATGGTATAAAGCAAAACCTTAGTAAAATATATAATTTGAAAGGTTAAAATATGTTTTCCTGGTGTGCACAGATTATCCTATGTAGAAAGAGAGGTAGTACAGCATCATGCCTGTATACTGCTCCCCTTTGACTGATGAAAGGACACCATTATGAAAAATCTGTTTTGTTAGGGCAGAGCATATCAGTACTTAACTCTCTCAAAAGAAATCCTAAAACTTCCCTGGCTCACTTCACAGTGTAAGAAAACTTCCAGAAGTGCAGGTCTGGTTAATCACAGGGTGGGGATGAGAGTGTCTTTCTCTGCTTGATTCTGTACATTGCCCTGCGATCAGGGTGGGACTGTGGTGAGGTGCATGATGATGTTGGCTATTGTGTGTGCAGAGCTAGAACTGCTTTATTAAGCATATGCCATTATGGTATTCTTTAGTCTGAAGAGAAGAGGAAGCAGGGGACATGGTAAAAACGGTGGGAGTACACACTGCATGTGATTGTATTGCAGTCTTTCTTTGCTGGGGTAGGAAGCAATGTGGGGCGGGATAAATATGCAATAATCAAAGTATTTCTTGGCTTGCATTCTTCCTGTATAACCGATCAAAACTGACCATTATTATTGTGGGCTAGTGCAACCATCTGTGGGCTAGTGCAATTTTTAATCAACTTGTCCGGCTGGCTAGTGCAAAAAAGTTAAGGTTGACCCCTGCCTTGTGCCTGTCCTGACATTTTGAACCCCACCATGGTTTTCACCCCACTACCACTGCTGGAAGGCTGTCCCAGGCATTCACCACCCTTTTTGAAGAAGTACTTCCTCACATCCCTCCTGAATTTACACCCTCCAGCCTCATAGTATGTCCCCTTTTCTAGAGCACCTTTTCTCCAAAAATCCCCTCCTGTACCTTATTAACCCTCATGAGGTATTTAAAAGTTTCTGTCATATCCCTCTGTCCTCTCCTCCAGGGTGTACATATTTAGCTCCTTTAGGCTTACTTCGTGGGCTTTTGATGCAGACCCTGCCTCATTTGGTAGCCCTCCTCTGGACCGCCTCCACTCTGTCTATGTCCTTCTGAGATGTGGTCTCCAGAACTGGATACAGTACTCAAGGTGGGGTCTTACAAGCGATCTGTATAGGGTCAGCACCACCTCCTCTTCCTGCTGGTGATACCCTTCCTATGTGCCCCAGTATCTCACTAGCCCTTCTGACTGCCTTGTCTCACTGCCTGGCCACATTTAGGTCATCTGATACGATTATTCCTAAGTCTCTTTTCCTGCTTGGTCTTTGTCAGTATCACTCTGCCCATTTTATACTCAGGTCCTGAATTTCTATAGCCCAGGTGCATTATTTGTGCACTTTTTGTATTAAGACCCAGCTGCCAAATCCTTGACCACTCTTCCAGTCTTTTCAGCTTCCTCACCATCTTTTTCAGCCCCCGGAGTGTCCACTCTGTTACAGATCTTGGTGTCATCCAGCAGGAAGACCTTCCTTCCAGTTCCTCTGCTATGTCACTTATAAAGACATAAAAGAGGACTGGTCTCAGCATTGATCTCTGTGGTACCCGCTGGTCCTCCTCCTTTTCTCAGAGCGCACTCCATTTACCACTACCCTCTGTGTCCTATCCGCTAACCAGTTCCTTATAGAGGTTACCACCTTATTACCCAGCCCCAGCTTATCCAACTTACCCACCAGTCTCCTGTGTAGAACAGTGTTGAAAGCCTTGCTGAAATCCAGGTAGGCACATCCACCGCTAATGCCTGAGCCAGCTCCTTGGTCATCCAGTCAAAGAAATTTATTAGATTTGTTTGGCACGACCTTCCCTCTGTGAAATTATGCTGCCTTGGATCCTGTAATCCATTGGATGCAAGATAGTCCACAATCCTTTGCTTTAATACAGTTTCCATTAACTTACCCACTACTGAAGTCAGGCTGACAGGCCTATAATTGCCGCCTCTTCCTTGCTACCACTTTTGTGAAGTGGGACTACATCTGCCCATCTCCAGTCCTCCGGGACCATGTCAGTCTCCAGTGATCTGTAAAAGGTCCATCAGAGGTGCAGCTAGTACCTTCTGAGCTCCTCAGCACCCTTGGATGTAACCCATTTGGCCCCATAGCTTTGTTTACCTTCAGGTTAGTGAGTGCTTTCTGGCTTCTCCACAGAAAATGGTCTAGTGTCCATTTCTCCCATCAAAACTCATGGTGCCTTTTCGTGGTCCTTCCCTTCTACTATGAACACTGAGCAGATATATTTGTTCAAGATGTTTGTTTTTTCTTGATTCCCTCCATACAGTCTCCCCTCCTCCCTCTTTAACCATAAAGCCCTACCTTTGAGCTGGCCCGGTGGCTGAGGTGCTGGATACCTTATCTTGTGTCACGCTGGTGACCAGGGTTCAGGAATGACCTTGGGTTGTCGAGATCCAGTACAGGGGACGGAGGGAGCAGGATTGACCAACTGAAAGGTAACTCTCTCTCCGGTGGTTGTTGCCCCCTGAGTTCCGCTTCCCACCGGGTGGAGGTCCAATGGGTAGCGAGGGCAGGAGGGGTGGCAGTGTATTGGGAGGGGCACCTCAAGGCGTGGTGTGCACATGTTTCCACACGCTCACAGACACCCAGGGCACGAGGTTGGGAGAAAAACGGGGTAAAACTAATACAACTCTATATAGAGAAAGCCTTCCCTTTGTCTTCCTTTTTCACTAACATGCCTAAATAAAAATGTTGTGTCCTTTGATACTCCTGAACTGTTCTTTCCTCAGTTTGTGCCTTTGCACTTATCACAGCTTGCCTGCCTGTCTCTATTTTCCTTGATACACTTCCTGTTCTCCTCTAGCTGGGTCTCCTTACACCTTCTTCTACAATCACTATTGTGCCTTTCACGAGACGTAAACAATTGTTCCTTCCTCTTCCTTCTTTCCACCACTACAGATGTATCTGTAGTCTAACGTCACTATTTTATTGTCACTTAATTAAAATTTTAGCTGCCACCACCAACTATGCTTCTTATTGATTTACTCTACATTCCTTGTTCCTTTATGTTGGAATTTTTATTTTTATTTAACTGTTTGATGTATTTATTCAATGTATGCTGTATACACTGCCTTCTGTATGTTTAACTTGTTTTACAGTCACATTGCCTGGTTCCTCCTGCTTGTACTCCCCAGGTCACACCTGGAAACAGCCTCAGCTTAGTGTGTCTTACCTGATCACATCATTTACATAAATAAAAGGCTTTTTAGTAAAACAGATGCTTATTTTTATTTACTGGTTACCACTTCATTTGTTTAAGGTGTGGGATGGGCGGAGGTTCTGACAGTTGCTAGGCAGGAAAGGGACCTTGGGGTCATCATGGAGACCTCATAGTGGCACAGCAGTGTGACAGAGCATTGTGACAGAGCAGTGTGATGGAGCAGTGTGACAGAGCAGTGGATGCTGGGATGTGTTAGGAGAAGTATCTCCAGCAGCAGGTGGTGTTGCCATTGTATTACTCGCTGGTGAGACCTCACCTGGAGTATTGTGTCCAGTGCTGGACGCCACACCTCATAAAGGACACAGTGGCAGTCCAGAGGAGGGCACTAAAATGGTGCAGAAGTTGCACCAAAAGCCCTATGAGGGGAGACTGGGGATCTCAACACGAACACCCTGGAAAAGAGGACAGTGAGAGAGGACATGATTGAGATCTGAAAGTATCTCACAGGGGTGAAGAGGTGTGCAGGGTCTGCAAGAGAAGCAGACGAGGAGAGACTAAAGGAGCTTAATATGTATACCCTTGAGGAAAGAAGGGAGAGGGGGACATGATAGAAACTTTAAGTACCTCAGTGGAATCAACAAAGTCCAAGAGGGTAGTATCTTTCAGAAAACGAGACGGCAAGAACAAGGGGACACAATTTAAAGATGGGCGGGGGCAGTTCAGGGGCAATGTGAGGAAGTATTTTTTCACAGAGAGGGTAGTGCATGCATGGAACAGCCTTCCTGAGGAGGTTGTGGGGTCTAAAACTGTGGGAGAATTCAAGAATGCATGGGACAGTCATAAGGCAATTCTTGTGGGGTAGGAGGAAGTAGGCTGTTGGTTAACTAGGATCTGCAGCCCATCCATATTAGGGAAATGGGCAGACTGGGTGGGCCAAGCGGTCCTTATCTGCTGTCAAATTCTATGTTTCTATGTTTCTATGAACAGGGTGCAGGAGGGAGTCTCTTTTCTAATAAGAAAGAGCACCAGGATCACGGGCATGCGATGAAGTTGGTGGGGGAGGGATTCTAAGAAGGATGTGAGGAAGTACTTCTTCATGTAAAGGTGGTAGATGCCTGGAACAGACTGCCAGCATAAGTGGTGGAGGCAAAAACAGTTGGGGGCTTCAAGCATGTATAGGATAGACATCAGGAAATATCAGTAAATAGGCGAGCAGTATGGTCGCGGAGACCAGTTATGATCCACAAGGAAGGACTAGGCTGAGAACATCTGGGCAGACTGGTGAACCAAGCAGTCCTTTTCTGCCAACAAATTCTTTTTTTAAACTTGTATTTTATTTAGAAAAATTGCATAAGTTACAGCTTAAAACCAGAATTTTCATTATACAAGCCTTAGTTACAGCAACTTGCACTCTATAGGCTGGCCCAGTGGCGCTGAGGGTTGGCGCTGGGCGCCACACCTGGGTACTACGCTGGCGACCCGAGTTTGGGACCGGCTTGGCGCTGGGAGGGATGAGGATTGACCGCCTGATGGGCTGCCTCCTCCCCGGGGTGGTTGGGGATCGCCGCATGCCAGCAGCTCCTGGTTGAGACTGGGGTGCTGTAGCACACTTGGCTGCACGTAATCAGCATGCCCTGATGCAGGAAAGGGTTGTTATGCACCTAGCGTTGGGGATGTCATATGCAGGGGGAGAAATCACTAGAACAAAGGAAAAACCCGGTCTGAGGGGGTAGACGATGGCACCTGCCCCCATGCCCACTGTCGGGTCTATCCTGCCTGGCCTTCCAGGTTCCTCCACCCCAGTCCTCTCCCACGTTGGAGTCTGTCTCTAAGTGCGCCCAAGGAGGAGGGGTGGCCCCACCCCAGAGGGGTTAATCCAGGGTGCTGATCATGGACAGGGAGGAGGGAGAGGAGGCACAGGTAGGAGGACCTCAAGCAGGGCAGGAGCAGGCAGGATGCTCATAGAGGCCCCCAGACTGTGACCGGAGGGAAAAGAGATTGAAAAAATAAAAACTTGCACTCTAAGAACTCACAAATAAATGAGGTACATAAAAAGTCATGGTGCAGTTGAAGGCTGTCCATGTAACCATCTCTTCTTCTTATATTGGTAGTGTCTGTTATACTGTAAGTTCAGCAGCAATGCACCACTCTGCTTCCACCAAGGTGTTATCAGTGCATCCTGGTTGCCAGGCGATCAATATATATCAAACCTGTATCTACACCTAGAAATTGACTCTATTATACAGCAATAAAACATGACAATGAACCAAAAACAAAAGTGGTGTGTGCCGTTTTCTCACTTTACACCTTTTACTGTGACCCAAATGTTATATACCAAAAGTATATGTTCTAATAAGAAAATCAGATTTCGTTAGCTCAATAGTGGTTGTAGGGCTGTAAGACTGTCCTCTCCTCTCTGAAATGAAAAAAAGGAAGCCATCTGGAGTTAATTTTTTCCCGTTTTAGTTTCAGTAAGGCCGTAATCGCCTCCATTCTCCTAATCCATAAAACATTATTAAACCACTGCCTTTCTGAGGGCTGGGAATCCATGAACCAAAGCTGCGTTATAGTCTGCCCTGCCATTGCTATTATTATTAAAAATAAGTATTTTTATGAGGTGACTGTGCTCCCTAGGTATTAATCCTAGTATTACATTTACAAATGAATGGCCAGTGGAATAGCTAACATATCCTTTATAGCATTCCCTACTTCAGACGAGAAGGCTTAATCCTTGGGCAGTCGAACAATCTGTGATATTGTGTGCCTGCCCTCCACCAACCCCTCCAGCACCCATCTGCAGCAGTAGTACCCAAATGCTTGGAAACCACTGGTGTAACAAAGAACCTGGTTCCATCGTCCACCTAAAGTCTCTCAGGATGCTGAAGCTCTGGTTTTATGTACTCCCTGCCACATTTTTTTCCAGTTTTCCTGATTTAAGGAAATATTTGCTTCCCTCTTCCATGTAACAGTGTCAGTGGCTCAGTAGGTAGCACACTTGCTGCTGAGGCTGGGAGATCAGAGGGCTGTGGGTTCAGTTCCCACATCTAGCATTATTATCCCAGTATTTGACACTGTAGTGCAGCACCCAGAGGGTGCTGCACTCTGAGGTGTCGCTCGGATGAGACGTTAAACTGAGGTCCCATCTGCCTGGATTGGTGGTAGTTCAGGTGGATGTTAAAGATCCCATGGCACTTATCGAAAAGAGGGGAATTTCCCTGGTGTCCTGGCCAAATTTCCTCATTCACTAAAAATATTACCAACAGCTTAGTCTGGTTCAAGGTCAGTTGGCATTCATCTGTATCCCCTCCCGGTCGTGCCTGAAAATAGGCAGGATTTGTCTAGTGCACTTACCTGGTCAACAAAAACTAAATAAATAAATTTAGCCTGAATCTCTGCTATGGCTAATCTACCCCTCAAATTGTATGTTTCTATGACACAAGTTTTCTGATCGTTTGAACTGTAAATGCATTCAGGCATTTCAACTTAAGAGATTTCTCTAGTTTGCTTTAACTCTTGTAGGAGTTTTATTATAGGTTTGTGTCAGTTTTTCAGTTTTTGTTTGTTAGCTGCATCTTTGTACTCTTGTTTACCAAGACCATCTTTTATTTTGTTGGCTGTGTTAAGTTGTGGTGGGGACTCTGTTACTTTTGTTTTGCTGTAGGCAGGTCACTTTTGTTTAGTTTTGCAGTCAGGTTATACAGTGCGTGTGTGTGACACCAGTTTTGGGGGTCAATGTTACTTTGCTTATGCAGGCAGGTAACAGAGTGTGACACGAGTTGGGGGTCAGTGTTACTTTGATTTTGCTGGCAGGTTACAGAGTGTGTGACACGAGTTGGTAGTGGTGGTGGTGGGGGTCAGTGTCACTTTGGTTGGGTTGCAGGCAGGTAATGGAGTGTGTGACACCAATTTGGGGGTCAATTTTACTTTGGTTGTGCTGCAGGCACATTGCTTTAGTTTGGTTTTATGAGCAGGTTACAGTGTGAATAACGTCAGTTGTTGGGGTCCATGTTACTTTGGTTTTGCAGGCAGGTTGCAGAGTGTGTGACACCAGTTGGGCGTCCGTGTCACTTTGGTTTTGCAGGCAGGTTACAGAGCGTGTGACACCAGTTAGTAGTGGTGTGTGTGTGTGGGGGTCAGTGTTACTTTGGTTTTGCAGGCAGGTTACAGAGCATGTGACACCAGTCAGTGGTGTGTGTGTGTGGAGGGGCAGTGTTACTTTGGTTTTGCAGGCAGGTTACAGAGCGTGTGACATCAGTTAGTGGTGGTGTGTGTGTGGGGGGTCAGTGTTACTTTGGTTGGGTTGCAGGCACATTGCTTTTAGTTGGTTTTGCAGGCAGGTAACAGAGTGAGTGACATCAATCTGGGGGAGGGGTCAGTGTTACTTTGGTTGTGCAGCAGTCACATTGCTTTTAGTTTGGTTTGCCAGCAGGTTACAGTGTGGATAACATCAGTTGTGGGGGTCCATGTTACTTTGGTTTTGCAGGCACCAGTTGGTGGGGTGGGGGGCAATGTCACTTTGGTTGGGCTGCAGGCCAGTGCCTTGTTGGTTTTGCAAGCAGGTTACAGTGTGGATAACGCTAGTTGGGGGATCATGCTACTTTGATTTTACATGGAAGTTACAGAGTGTGACATCAGTGGGGGGCAGTGTTACTCGGTTCTGTTGCAGACAGGTCACATTTACTTTGATTTTGCAGTCAGGTAAGTGCAGCGGTAGCCAACCACCTGAGTTCAGGAACAAGCTTGAGTCGTCAGAGGGCTGGCCAGGGTGACGAGGACTGGGCATCCAAGGGACTGCTCTCCTCTCTGTGAGGGGATGCCATGGCACCTGGTGCTTGACTGTCCTCTAGAGGAGGTTGGGAACAGTACATCAGGCAGAGGAGGAGCAGCAGGTGTCCGGGCATGCCACGAGACACAACATTGATGCAGTTGCACTCACGCTGTTCCAAGTCACAAGGGGAGGGGAAAGCAATGAAAAGGGGAAAATTCATCTTGGATGGTAGGATGAATGCCACCCTTTGCAGGTCCTGCACCTGGTGACTCAGGCATGGCCCCACTGAATCCTTGACCTGGCAGGTTGAGAGCACTCCCCATCACCTCGCCACGAGCGGGTAAGCTGCGAGAGACTAGAGGTCTGGTAAGTCCTGCGGAAGCCGAGGTGATGAGGCTGGGGAGACTGACAGAATGGGGGCCATTTCAGAAAGGGAAGAAACAAGATTAACTGATTTTGCAGGCAGGTAACTGTGGCCTCACTTTAACGAACAACAGACTGTGAAATGAGCTGTCCATCATCTATTAGTCACAGCAGTGACATTGCTTTTAGTGAATTACGGAGTGTGAATTGAACTGTCAATCATCCGATATTCACAGAAGTGACATCATCAGGGTGAGAAAAAGGTCTCTCATTTCACTGAAGTCAGAGGGTAATACAGGTCAACCATTTATATATAGAGAACAATATATGGGTAGGGAGTGTAATGTTTTGTTACACACCCAAGCTGTGTGATGCCTCATTTACCAAGACATCACACACTGAGGTTTGTGCAAAAAGCCATTACACAACCCCTAGTCATATTTTGTTTTAAATAATTGCTGACATCTGCTTTATGACTGCTAATATTACTGACTTCTGCTTTTCTATCGCACTCCTTTGCGGTGCTGTCCTGGTGCTAAGTGCTGAGATCTTCCTATTTCCCAGCCCTGCTGCCTGTAATGGGTCTGGGAAAGACATTTTTATTGTGCCCAATGGTGCTCCTCAAAGTCAGGTCCTGGCTCTGCTGCCTACCCTGGGACTCAGTAGCACAGCACGCGACTTTGGTGCATTAGTGGTTTCAGTGGTCAGCAGTTTTATACAGAGTGCTCTTGCACTACTGCAATGTGATTAACAACTCTCAGCAGTCTTGCATTTGCCTTTATAACCAGCTGGTTATAGCAGTGGATTATACCATGGTTAACCATGTGTAATCAAGTTAGACAGTAATTACATATAGAATAATACATGGAGAGTGTGTATAATGAGAATTTTACACACACGATGTGTGGAATGCTACATAAACCCCAAGAGTGAAACTTGAGGGGTTTATAAAAGCATCCCACACCAAGGTGTGTATAAAATTCAAGTTTTACACACCTCCCCATGTTTTGTTATATATAACTGCTAGGTAGTGTTTTCTTGCCTTGGAAATACTACCCAGCAATTATAAAAGCAGTATGGGCAGTGGTTTCAGTAGCGCTAGTTCAACAGTGTGAGCATATGATGAGCAAGGGAAACTCAGATGTTCACCATTATAACCAGCTGGTTATAACAAGGAATTGTAACTGGGTTTCCTGTGGGAGAAAAACACTCCCCAGTTATGATATAGTAATTTATGGTTGGAAGGAACCCCAAGTCCATCAGGTCTAGCCTCTCACATGCTTCATAAGCAGGGATTTATAGGTATGCTGTGCAATCACTTACTAATTTATAGGATTCCATCCTCTTGCCATGATTATTGTCCTACTCTTGGGCCATGACAGAAAATATGTCGATCCTTGGATGCGTGCCTCTTTTATTTAAAAACATATGATTTTGTTTACTTTGACTGGGTTGTGCATAACTAGTAACAGTAATTTAAGGCCAGAAGGGATTCTAGGTCCACTGGTCTGTTCCACCTGCTGCTGAGACACGGACAAGCTGAGGTATGAGAAGTTCAGCACTGCTAGTCAGCCTACAGCCAGCCTGCAACCCATATGGCCCACTGTCCTTTTTCACACTGTGACTGTGGTTCACAAATGGCTGTGTATTCACTCCTGCTGCATGGTTGCACAGCTTAATCTGGTTCGGTTTCAGTTGGTTACCATCTGTATACCCCTCCTCCCGGTTGCCCCTGAAAAAGGGACTTCTAGTCTCAGTGGGCCTCCCAGGTCAACAAAATTTAATAAATTATCTGTACTCGCCTCTTTGTGGCGATGTTCTCGCTTTTAACTGTGTATTGAGCCCTAGAGGCCAGAGTCAAGGAAGGAAACACAGAAACATAGACAGTGACGCAGAAAAAGACCAACGGTCTATCTAGTCTGCTCGAGTTCCCTATTTAGCCCTAGGACCTACTGTCCCTCCAGGGTCTTAGCCCTCCCCTCCTTCCCCATTTCCTTCCCAGCTTCTGCCACCCCAAGCAGCCATGATACACTCCATTCTGTCCCAACTGTGTTTGAACCCGCCAACAGTTTTGCCACCCCCACTTTGGCAGGCAGACTGTTCCATGGCCCCACCATAGTTTCTGTAAAATCACACTTCCTCATGTCCCTTCTGAGCCTTCCTTCTGTCAGTTTCCACTTGTGTCTACATGACTGTGAACTAGTATTCCAGCTAAATATTTCTCCACAGTTCACCTTATTAATTCCTTTAAGGAACTTGAAGGTCTCTATCATATCTGCCCTCTCTCTTCTGGTCTCCTCTTGAGTACATATTCAGTGCCTTGAGGTGCTCTTCATAGGATCTGCTCTGCTGGCCTTGAATCATTTTTGTTACCCTGTGCTGCAGGGTCTCCAGTCTATCCCTATCCAATCTGAAGTGAGGACTTCAGAACTGGACACAGTACTCAAAGTGTGGCCTCACTGAGGATCTATATAGGGAAAGTATTACTCTTCCTTGTGCTATCAATCACCCCCACCCAATAAGGCCAGATATTTGAAGGGCGATCGATGAGACAGAGTTGAGTTCTGAAGTTGTGGTTTAGCATACTGTTCTACTTTCACAGAGCATTTCCATCTGTGAGACAGCAAGCTGAAGGACGGTGATGGGACCAGGACTTGACTTGGTCAAGAAATGCAGCAAGCAGAGAAGGAATGGATCCTCGATAACACATTGTGCTTACCATGGCAGATGCACTGTTCAATACCTAGCTATGAGACCCACCTGAAAATGAGATGGATTCCCACCTCAGTGTGGTTTTATCCCAAGATTGTAACATTTTAAATAAATGCATAAACATTAATATGCATTTATAGTACCACATTGCACTGTGGGTTACACAGCATCAGTAGGTGTAACATTCCACTGTTAGCTTGGATGTGTCCATTCTCAAATGAGGTATAGTCACTGCCATGAGCAGGATGGGCAGACAAGATGGACCTTAAGTCCCTTCCATCATCAGAATACTATGTATAGTCACTGCTGTGCAGCAGGAGGGTGGACAAGCTGGAACCCAAGTCCCTTCCGTCATCAAATACTATGTTCCTATGTAATTATGTATAGTCACTGCTGCAAAGCATGAAGGGTGGACAAGATTCATCGTCACAATACTATGTTACATATATATAGTCTCACTACTGCACATCACGGGGTGGGGTGGGGACAAGATGGACCCTAAGTCCCTTCTGTCAACACAATACTATGTTACTACTGTATGTATCGTCACTTCCATGTGGCAGGAGAGGCAGATGAGATGAACCCAAAGTACATTCCAGCATCCCAATTCTATAAGTTAATAAGGCCTCTGGGGGTGTCTCTTATGGTATAAGAGACTCCTAGGATGAGATCTAGCACTTGGGTTAATATCCCAGTACTAACACTGTAGTGCAGCATGAGAGGGTGCTGCACTTGAGGTGCCGCTTTTCGGATGAGACGTTAAACCGAGGTCCCATCTGCCTGGATTGTGGTAGTTCATGTGGATGTTAAAGATCCCATAGCACTTATCGAAAAGAGTAGGAATTTCCTGGTGTCCTGGCCAAATTTCCCTCATTCACTAAAAATACCACCAACAGCTTAATCTGGTTCAAGGTCAGTTGGCATTCATCTGTATCCCCCTCCCGGGTGGTGCCTGAAAATAGGCAGGATTTGTTTAGTGCACTTACCCGGTCAACAAAAAAACTAAAAAAAGACTGAAGCTTACTGGCTCTGTGTGCCCAAGCCTCATGAGAGGTGTCTCTTATGCCATAAAAGACATCCTCGAGACCCTATTATCATATTATAAATCACTCTTGTTTAGCTTGAGTGATTTATAATCAGTTTAGAGGTTCTTTAAATTTAATTGTATTATCCACCCCCTGGCACTGAAGTGGAACCTTTCTCCTAACGCTCCCACACGAGAGGCACACTATACACAGATTAGAAGGCACAGTGGTTCTGTGCACTGATTTGCTAAAATCACATCAGTGATTTATAAAATGTTACTATGTCATAGCAAATGACTGTTTGCAGTGCAAATATTAACACGACAGCATTATAGAATCAGAATTTGTGATGGTAGATAATACTTAAACACCAGAAGGTTGCCAGCACAGATGCATATAATGCAAGCACACGTTTGAATAAGGTTTATTCTGGCTAACGCAAGGAAGCCTTTAGAGGTGGCTGTGAGTTCCCTCTTGTGCAGTTTTCCTTTGAACTGTCAATGCGTAATGCATCATGAAACATATTTCAGTAACAAGCTCTATAGAGATGCCTATTGCCAGTGATGTATGCCAGATCATTTAATCAGGTTAAATTCCGCTGTTGTACCAGAGTACATGCTGTATTGATTACAGATCTTTCGTAATGGATCTCCTGCTACAGTACATTTCCCAGAACGTCCTGGCTAGCTGCCTGTGATGCTGGGAAGCACAGTGTCCTGCAGTGCACTGCGGCCCTTTCAAATGCCAGCAAACCAGCTCCTACTCCGCAGCACTATACAACTGTTGTAGTGACCCCTCCATGCTCTCTGCAGGTCGTATGGTGTAGTGTTTGGATGAAGCACAAAACTGTGAACCTGTAATCCTAGGTTTGAATCCTACCACTGCCATTTACTAACTGCATGACACTTACTGCATGACCCCATGAGTAAGTCATTGAACCAACCTATATGTAACCACCCAATTCTCTCCCTCTAGCTGTCTTTCCCTCAGTGCTGAATTACCTCTAGCTCTCCTAAATCTCACTTTTACTTGTGCACTGTCAATTGTTTATATATTGTAAAGCACTTTGGGATACAGTGTGTATGAAAGGTGTTATATAAATCCAGATGCTACAGTCCCTGCACTACCAGTGTGTAACACATTCCATTATAAAGCACTGTTGCATTACAGTGCGTCACAGCTATACAGAGCCAAAGTCCTGGGCTGTTACAATGATATGGTGGCAGGGCATAGCCTGGGAATTGCTACGGAGCCCCAGAATTCCATATTGGGGTTGGCTGGTGGTGGAGCATGGCGTGGCAATGAGGCACTCAGCTCCCGGGGAGAAAGGGAATGTGCCCCTGGCATTAACACCCCCTGCCCCGCTAGATGACAGTGGAGAAGTATTGGCTCTGGTTGTGAAACCAGCTGATCATCCACTCCTCCCAGTCTTTAGGGTGGGAGTGGGGGGCAAAGGAACAAAACTTGGAAAAAGAAAATAATTGAAACAAAATTCAGGAACAGATAAATTCCTTTCTTTTCTACTTGTCTAATGTTGGCCTGGATACATCAGCACAATGACTCATTACTGTTAAATTAGATTTATTGCCAAAAGGTACCTTCCGGTACTATAAAATGTGTAATCCAGTTATTAAAAATTATTTTAAAAAGAAGAAACCTTGTGGCAAATTACTAATTTTCCAAAAGAATTCACCTTCTTCCATCAGTGCAACACATGTGCATCCTATGCAGTGACCACGTAGTAATCTCATGAGGACTGGCCAATCGAGGCTGGATTTCCATTCCCGTTTCTTAACCGCGAGCTGCATTACACACTATATAACACTATATAATGACATTCCTCACAAATCTACAGCAGGCTACCTCCTACAAATGTTTCCCTTGCTGGCCTACTCTTTCTATGAGTTCACAAAATGCAGAAACATTTTTGTGGAATTTCTGCATTTTGGAAAGGTTTTACACAGTCACAAACTGCAAACAATCTGCTTGAAAAGTTTGCGGTATTCACAGTCTTTGTAAAGAAACACCACAGAAAGCAAAACAAAAATATATACATTTTCCCCACATAACCAGCTTAACATGCACACAGAAGTTAACATTTTACATTTGTTTTATTTATGCAGTGCGGAATATAAAAATCCTGCAAATTTCACATCTGAAAAGAACAAAATGACTCTGCATGGCTGTCCACTCAATCTTTTTTTTTTAAATTTAATATACTTTATTGATTTTATAGTCACAAGTACACTAATTGACCAAAAAATACAAACAAAATCCCCACAGAACCCAAGTGAAACTGGTGACAGTGTCATACTGGCCACTAACAGTGCCAAAATTGTAATTAAGAACATTGAGACATAACGTAAACTACTTCCATTAAAATGATATGAGTAGTCCCTGTAGGCACACTTCAATTCAATATCCAGTCAACTCTCCCACTATCGTAATCCGTAATGTAGTTTTATTAGGACATAGTTTTTCCAATTATTTTCATACCCTTCTGTCTGTTATTCACGCTGCAATAGACTTCTCAGCTTTCAGTGCAAATAAAAGCTCAGCATGCCACTCTTGATATGTGGGTATTTCACTGTCCATCCAGTGACAGAGCAGCACCGTCTTGGCACATGCCGCTGTGAGTGCCATGTGGTATTTCTGGTTCCCCATCGGGTGCCCTTATAATCACCTATAAGGCAGATAGCCAATGGGAAAGCTGCCTCAAGCCCAAGTAGTGGGTCAAGCGTTACCTTAATATTTTGCCAAGGCTGGGCCTTAGAACAGTGCCACAGTATGTAAAGCAAGTTACCAGGGCTCGTCCACACCTTGTACAGGTAGCAGATGTCAGTCTGTGCATTTTAGTCAATTTCTCAGGTGTATAATACATATTATGCATAACTGTAAGTTGCATAAGCTAGTATGTGTTGAAATTCACATGCTAATACATGTCTTTCCAAATACGACACCAGTCACATTCTCCCTGTTCCTTAGGTAGGGCACCCTGCCAACATTGGGCTGTGCCATCCAATTATTAGTCGTGAAGGTCATATATACACAAAGACAAATGAAATATTAGGTTGAGGGAGACAGCGCCAACTGGCCAATGGCAGGACTGCATTGCTATGTGCTGTATTTCTGGGGTATCGCCCACTCAATCCTTTACAATGGATGGTAAAGCAGGCCATTAAACCTCTGCACATGAACTGTTAAAAACCAAGGCCTAAGGCCAGCTGCCTAGCGGTGCTTGCCCAGCATATAGGGAGACCCAGAACTTAATGCAAATCTGATTCTCATGCTGGACCAGAGAATTTTGGCAGAGCTGTAGAGGTAGTCTTCTTGGATCCCGGGGACCCCACTGCAACAGCACCTCAACGGTCAGGAAATGGAATGGTCTGATCTGAGTGTTCCTCCATGATGTAGCCCTCCTCTTCCCACAGGGATGGTGTGTTGTGTGAAGGCTTTCTCAAGGTGGGGGACATGATGACTGGAGACCAACCAACCAGCACAGTGGCAGGACTGCCGCTCATGATACCAACAACTTGGGTTCAGGGAGCATGCCTGGGCCATTGGAGTTCAGCTAGGGAAGAGAAATTGAGTGTACCAATGTACAAATTCCTTTTCTGGGATCTGAGGCTGCCTTGTTTTGAGCAAACACTGCCACCTGGGTTTCCACTGGCAGAGGAGTAGCTCAGAGTGGCAAAGGGAAAGGGATGCTCACCAGCTCTGCAAACTGTATCATAATTAGGTGCATGCATTTTAGCCCTTGTGTACGAGCAGTTCCCAGTGGCGGGCTTTAAGAGGGAAAATTCCTGCAGTTACACAAATGAAGCCCTGGCACCCTTGGACACCACGCAGCGTACCCCAAACACCCACAGGGTCTCTAGAAGGGGACCTCTCCTCCAGTTCTGCCTCATGGGGAAAGACATGGGGTTGAAGTCTGGGTGCTATTAATGGGGTGCAGTACTGGTGGTTCCCAAGAGTGCAGGAGAAGTGGCCAGAATGGAAAAATACCAAAATAAACATAGAAGCAAAGTTAGACAGATAAGGACAGCTTGACCTATCTAGTTTGCCTATTTTTCCCTGCTTGGTATGACCGCAGATGCTACTTGATCTCTGGCCCATTCACCCACCCTCCCTTCCCTTTCCATAAGACTCCTCTATGCCTATCCCATGCATTCTTCAACCCCACCACTGTTTTCACACCCATCACCTCCGCTAGAGGACCATTCCAGGAATACATCACTCTTTCTGTGAAGAAGTACTTCCCAGCTGCCTCATCACACTGCTTGGCCACCTTTAGGTGATCAGCATAATTACCCCAGGTCTCTTTCCTGCTTGGTGGTCATTAATACCACTCCTCCCATGCAGTACCCTTCTCCTGGGTTTCTGTGCCCCAAGTGCATTACTTAGCACGTTTTCACATTGGAAACCGATGTCATACCCTTGACTACTCCTTGGGTTTTCTCAGGTTTCTGCTCATCTTTTCCACTCCCCTGGAATGTCCAGCCTATAGTAGATTTTGAAGTTATCCCAGAGACAGACCTTCCCTTCCCTTCCAGCTCTTCGGCAATGTCACTTATACAGACATTACAAAGACCAGTCCAAGCACTGATCCCAGAGGCATTCGCAGAGTCACCCTCCTTCCTCGGAGTGAACTCCATTTATCACCACCCTCTGCAGCCTATCCCTAACCAATGTCTTCCTAGTTTACCATCTTTGGGCCCACTCCTAAATACCCAAGTTTAACACTAGTCTCCTGGGTGGAATGGCATTTGAAAGCCTTACTAGAAATTTAGATGAGCCATGTCCACGCTCTAACCTGATCTAATTCCTTGGTCACCCGGCTAGTCCAAGAAATCCATCAGATTCTGTATGACATAACCCTGCCCCCCAATGAATCCATGCTGCCTCAGGTCTTGCTTGTAACCCACGGATTCAAGCTATTCCACAATCCTTCCTTCAGCAGTGATTCCATTAACTTTCCCACCACTGATGTCAGGCTGACTGGCCTGTAATTGCTAGTCTCTTCCGTGCTACCACTTTTGTGAAGTGGGACTACATCTGCCCTCTTCCAGTTCTCTGGAACCACTCCTGTTTCCAATGAGCTGTTAAATAGGACTGTCAGAGGTGCAACCAGTAGTTCCTGAGCTCCCTCAATATCCTTGGATGCACCCTGTCTGGTCCCATTGCTGTGTCCACTTTCAGATTAGCGAGTCCCTTCAGGACACTCTCCTCTGAAAATTGACTAGTGTCCACCTCTCTCCTCCAATGCTTCTATTACTTTTTGTAGCCCCTTCTCTTTTCTTCCTCTGTAGAACACTGAACAAAAGTATTTGTTCAGGATGTCTGCCTCTTTCCTGGTCCCCTCTGCACAGTCCCCCTTCCCCTTTAACCTTATGATGCCACCCTTGGTCTTCCTCCTTTCACTTGCATTCATAAAAATGTATTGTCCCCTTTGTCACTGCCTAGGCTATTCTCTCTTCAGTGTGTGCCTTCATGCTCCTTATTGCTCTCTGCTTCCCTCGGTTCCACAGATACACCTCCTTATCCTCCTCCCTCTGTGTCTCCTTATTTATTTATTTATTTATTGAAAATTTCGAATTACAACCTTTGAGTCAAGGACTCCTTTGCAAAGAGCTCCACGTCCAGTCATGACAGTTATAACTTCTGAATGCTAGCCTTTACCTTTTCTTTCACTTCTTATGAAAACCATAGTGGTCTCTTTTGCTCTTGCTTTTGCTCCTTGCTTGACGAAATGTTTGTTGCCTTCACTATGGCCCTTGTTAGCTTCATCTATTGCTCCTCAACACCACCCAGGTCATCCATGAGGCATTCACCCATCTTCTTAAATCTGCCCTCCTGAAGCATGACCCTCGCCCTTGTATGGTTCAATTCTCCAGTCGTCCATATATTGAACCACACTACACGATGATCATACCCCAGGTGGTCTCCTACCTTGACATCTGCAATGCTGTCCCCATTAGTGAGTGCCAGGTCCAGTACTGCATCATCAAGACTGGGTTCGCTGACTAGTTGCCTGAGGAATGCCCCTGCAGGAGTCCAGGATGTCCCTGCTTCTAGCTGAAGCCACAGCTGGGAGCTTCCAATCTACTCCGCAGACTGAAGTCTCCCACCAGAAGCACCTCCCCTTTTCTGCCATCTTGCAAATATATTCCACCAGTACTGTATCTAACTCCTCCCCTGTACTGGGGGTCTGCAGATCATGCCAGTGCACATAGAGGTTCTATTCTCCATCTCTGGGATGACCCACTGTACCTCTGCTTCCCCTGTATGCCCTGTATCTCCGTTGCTTTCATCTCTTCCCTCATATAAAGCACTACATCCCTCCTTTCCTTCCTACCTTGTCCCTCCTGAAGAGATTATAGCCTGGTATGGACATGTTCCAGTCATGGTTTCAGTTCACCGTGACTCCGGTAATGGCCATAATATCAGGTCGGCCTCTACTATTATGGCCTCTAGGTCCAGAATCTTATTTCCTAGGTTTCTAGCATTCGCACATATGGCCTTCCAAATTTTACCACTCTTCTTGGTACCCTGTTCTTTCCTTTTGCCCTCTCTCCTTCCCTCTTCTTTTTGTAATGCTCTATTTCCCATTCCCCCTTCATTTACTACTGCCATGCTTCCTTCATATTAATCTCTGCCCTGAAGTCCATTCCCTTGGGTTCTCCTTGCTTTCTACTTCTGCCTGTAGGGAGAGGGGCAGATACTGCCTCCTGATTTCTTCTGCCACCCTGCTCGCTGGTTTAAATGTATCAAGTAACATCTAAACCATCCACTGAGGACTGCGGTTTCCCTCATGGATGGATGGATGCAGACCATCACTCTTATAAAGGCCCTCATCTCCCAAGTGGATCCCCAGTCCCCAATGTGGCCGAACCCCTCCTCTCTGCACCATTCCTTCAACCATGAGTTGAAGGTCTTAGTCTGAGATCCCTCCTCCCCATCGTAGATGAGGCAGCACCTCAGAGAAAGCCACTGAGTATGCTACCTGTCTACGATCCCTCCCCAGCTCCTCAAACTCCCCTGCACTATCCCGTCCCTAGCCAGGTCATTAGTCCCCTGGTGGACAATGACATCCAGATCAAACTCCCATCCTGCTGCCCTGGCGATCCTCTGAATCCGCTTCCCATCCCTCGGGCCATGGTGCCATAGGCACCTAACTTCCCCTCCCCAGGAGGCAGTATAGTGCAGTGGGTTGAGGCTCTGATCTGCAGATCTGGAGACTCTGGGTTTTAATCCCACAGCTGCCTAAGTGCTATACTGTGTGATCGTGAGCAAGTCATTTAACTTCCTTGTGCTCCCAGGTCACATCTGGAAACAAGCTTCGCTTAGTGTGCTACTCTTAGTTAAACAATGTTCCTTTCCCTTCCCCTTTCCTATTCCCAACTTTGTCCCCTCACAATTGAGAGCATCACCAGAAGTTGCTTCCTCCTCCTCTGGTTTCCTCTTCCTCCCTCCCTGAGGTCTCCACTGTGGAGAACCCCTACATCCTCCCTGGTCACTACCACAGGTACCTGTTCCTGGCAGTCCGATCTCACCAGAGTGGTGTAAGAATTGTAAGTAAGTAAGTAAGAAAGAAAGAAAGAAAGCTGCAGCCATTGGAAGGTGGCTGCTGGTACTCCTGTACTGCACTTTCCTGGACTGCATTATACAGAAACACAGAAAATGTTAACAGATAAGGACCACTAGGCCCATCTTGTCTACCCGTAAGCTCTACACTTGTTTGTGGCCTCTGACCCTACCTGGTCAATGACTTTCACCACTCCTTCCCACCTCTAAGGTTCCCTTATGCCTGTCCCAGGCATTTTTAAATCCCCAACTGTGCTTGCTCCCACCACCTCCTGTGGCAGCCTATTCCATGTTCCACCACCCTCTCCATAAAGAAAAGAAAACTTCCTCACATTTCCCTTAACCTGCCACCTTCCAATTTTATATCATGCTCCCAATGCTTGTCGCCTCCTATATTGGAAGGATGGCACCTCACACCTTTGTTTACAACTTTTACAAGTACTTGAACGTTTCTGCTCATGCCACCCGATCCCTCCTCTCCTCCAGCGAGTACACATATTGAGGTCCTTAATCTCTCCTTATGTATTTAGTGCAAGTCCTGTACCATCTTTGTCGCCCTTCTCTGGACTGCCTCCACACTGTCAATGTCCTTACGAAGGTACAGCCTCAGAATTGCATACAGTACTCTAGATGAGGCCT
Source organism: Neoceratodus forsteri (assembly GCA_016271365.2). Classification (NCBI taxonomy): domain Eukaryota; kingdom Metazoa; phylum Chordata; order Ceratodontiformes; family Ceratodontidae; genus Neoceratodus; species Neoceratodus forsteri. The sequence goes on along the minus strand of CM028132.1, from coordinate 45,200,468 downwards.
CACTAGTGTTTTATACAATGGCATCACCGATTCACCACCTCCTGCCTTCTGCTAGTAATACCTCTGCCTATGCACCCCAGCATGCAACTGGCCCTTCCCGAGCCTTTGTACTCTGCTTAGATACCTTTAGGTCATCAGAAATGATAACTCCTAGATCCCTTTCTTCCTTGGGATCATCAGCAACTCCCCATCTTGTAGCTCTCCCAGGGTTCTCTCATCCCAGGTGCATTATTTTACACTCAGACCATTTTTCAAGCTTCCTCCAGGTCCCTCCTCATTTTCTGACCTGTCTGGAGTATCCACCCTGTTGCAGATCTTGGTGTCATCTGCAAACAGGCAGAACTTTCCCTCCAGCCCTTCCGCTATGCCACTAATGAATACATTAAACAGGACTGGCCCAAGGACAATACGTCACCGTTGTCCGATGTTGTGTCTTGAATGTCACTCACAGAGCTGATGGGGGGTCAGCTGATGGAGGAGGATGTAAACATCAACATGAAAAACCTTGAGCCTTGGCCTTTGGCTTGCTGTGAAGAATGGGCCTACCTTTTCTTTTCCTTTAGAATTTCTGGTCTGATGAGGGCCAAGGTCCTTTCAATCCTTTCATGCTGCTTCACAGTCTCAGCCTCTAATGAATTCTTGAAGTTGGGGAAAAGAATGCAAGCTTCTACTGGCCTGGTCCTTATTGTCGCTACCATGAAGCGAGTTAAACATGGTTTCTGTGCCGTACTGTGCTCAAGGCTGCAACCAATAAAGTAACAAGTAATGATATAAATATCAGGTGGAGAAAAGGAATTACATTTTCTGTTTAAATCCACACAATACATACGGTACCTAGAATTATTTTCTTTGTTTTAATTGACAGAAGCAACATTTCACAGAGCTATATGCTTGTGCATTGGAGATATCAGGGATATGCCGTGGGGACCTGTGTGATACCTTATTTATCTACACAAAGAGCAGCATGACCTTGGGTGACCTCATAAGTGGTGTAAGCTATGAGTGATATGGCTGTGGTCAAACTGCTAAATAACGTATCACACAGGTCCCCACTGCAAATCTGTTTAAACAGTAGGCTGGTATTTTCGGCTGGGGTGATTGACAGCCAGGTAGTGTTTTTCCAACATATGCATGATAAATTCGGTTCCACAATTTATCACACACATGTGAAGATAACATTCTTTATTACATTGGGTCTGTGTGCATGCTTATTGTGTAAACTGGAATTTCAGACCACGATCTCATCTTTTGATGTTAAAGTTAGTTCTTCACTTTTAGAAAACAATATTTGTAGCAGTTCAGCCCAGGTTTAATACATCGCTTGTACTTCTCTTCCCTTTGTTCTTCGTTACTATGGCACGCACAGCAGAGACATTTTGGGGGCACAGACCTTCCTTACATATGGTTTGGGAGTGAAGACATACAAAGATAGAGGACACACCGGCCCGGTGGCGCTTGAGGGTTGGGCGCTAGACGCCACACCGGCATGACGCCGGGCGCCGCCCGGTTCGGGAACGGACTCGGCAGCCGGGTCGGGTGGGGAGGGAGGATCGAAAGGCCCCAACGGATGCTCTCCTCCTCAGGGGTGGGTGACCAAGAACGCTTCAGAGTTCTGCATCCTTCCATGGCCGGTGGAAGCACCGACAATGGGAAGGGATGGAAGCTGACTTCATTCGTCGAACGCGGCGGGAGGGGACGTCGCGCGCATGAGGGCTGGCGTGCGCCAGCACGCAGTCTACCGGGACATACGTCCCTGCGCACGGGCGCCCCAGGGGCGGGCGAATGGGAGAAAACGAAAACCCTCCGGCTGCCCTAGATGAAGTCCGCCTCTAAGTCTACCCGACCACCTACAAGGACAGACCCCAATGTGCCAGGAGAGAAGAAGGGCACTCTAGGGGCAGATCCCCAAGGGGTGTCGGGGACATGAGCGGATGGAAGGAGGGCACCGGGGTAGGGAAGGAGGATAAAGATGAAAATAAAAAAAAAGATAGGCACAACCACTCCAGAACCAAGTAAACAATTACCACGGGTATACAACTCCCATTTTTTTTCGTAACTCAATGCTATTAAATCTCTTTAGCTCAGCAGAAAGATTATGAGCTCAGATTACGCAGGCTCCACTGTACCTCAGCAGCTTTGTCCTTTATCAGGGGCTGCTGCTAGAGTACAGCTGGAGCCCCCTCTGCATGGTCTGAACCTGTAAGTGCTCTGTAATTTAAATTCTGGTACACTTGGGTTGCAATAAAATGAAGTTTATATACCTGTGGTAATCATTCTTCTTGTTCTGGAGTGGTTGTGCTCTCGCTCTTTGTTAGTCCTAGTCTGAATTCTAAGCTTATGCTTTGAGGGAGCACTCCCTGCAACACTGAGCACACCTAACTTCTTTTGGCTGGTTTGGGAGTGAGGCTTGGAAGACAAACAGAATCGGTGACGGGTAGCTAATGCTGGATGCGATATCACTCTCTGTGTCCGTGTCAATCACTTTCATTGTTTCTTGTCCAGGTGAGCCCTATAAACTGACCTGGTTCCCAGTGGGCTTACCCAGTACCCAAAAGCAAATAAATACATTGCTAGGTTAATTTCTAATGAAACCTAAGCGTCTTCTCCTTTAAATATGTGTGTGACCAATTGGGCTGTTGTTTTGCCTTCTCCAACCACATCAACACCATCCTTAAAACTCTGTCCCAAACTTGCTTGCTTTACCAGTACAGACTGTATGGCTATCGGATGGGATTTGAAGTTTGGCTGGCTAGCTTATGGCAAGGCAGTAATAATAATAAATCCCTACTGATATTTTCTTTGCATGGATTCTTTGCTGGTATAGACATATTCTTGCTTCAACTTGCTGCTGTTGTTCTATGCCTTTATTTTTAGGGTCTTGTAACCCTGGCACATGTTCTTGACTTACTAAACCGCCAATGTTTTGCCAAATGTTGTTCTATTCTCCTATGTACCCTAATTCCTGGTCAGATTTGAAACGAGCTTGGCTCAATGGTGCCTTTCCGGTTATCAACTTTAAATAAATAAATAAATAAATATTCATTTGGCAGACAACTGACATTTATTACGTAATGAACGCAGGCACGGCAATATGGAACAATATCTCTTAAAGAGCTAGTGTGCTGTTAGAATTAATAGTAATTTTCAGATGCAGTCAGCTATCACTTCTTATATGTCAAGTATTTTTTCTTTTCTGTTTGTTAATTGAAGATTTTCCTCCTGTCAGTACTGGGCTGATGTGTGGAGCAGCACTCTGTCTGGAGGAAAAAAAGTCAGTTCTGTTCCTCCCACTACATCATCAGAAATGAGACCAAACACCTTGAGGCACCACAATCCTTGCAGTCTGAGCAGTGACTCTCACAGGCTACCAATCAAAATGCAGGAAATTGTGACATCACTAGTAACCAGGGAGAGCCAGCCCCTGCTGCTTCATGTGAAAGTGAAACCTGGCAGTAAGAAATGGTTCACATTGGTTATTAGTGATGTCATAGTCAGTGTGGTCTCAGTGTTGATGTAGTGGGAGGAACATAACTGACTTTTTTCCTCCAGAAAGAGTGCTGCTCCACACCTCACCCCAGTACTGCCAGGTAGAAAATCTTCTAATTAGTAGAAAAGAAAAAAAATACTTGAGATATAAGAAGTGATAGTTGACTACATTTGAAAGCTACAATTAGTTGCAGTCAGTTTTCAGGCAGTACACTAGCTGTTTAAAGGACAACTAAAACTTTTGACACTTTTTGTTTTAATAACTCCATATGCTTAAAAGGAGAAGCAGCTGTTTACATTTTTACTGACACTGCATTTATTAAATTAGAGAAATGCAGTTTCATAGCATTTTACTTTTTAAACTCGGCCTCTCCTGATTCAAAATCCTGCTCTGAGAATTGTAAAATGGCGCCTTGATGATGTCAGTGAAGTGAGAGATGCCAGCTGTGCAGATGTATTCTAGCCACTAACTATATTCAAATGTGAATCATTTTAAATAAAAAATGATAGCATGGTACTTTTAAGCATGAAAGTTGTTCAGCACAAAATATCTGTAGAATGAGTGGTGTTTCATTTATAGAGGCCTTTTGTTTTTTAAATTAGCAAAAAGCAGCAGAAAATTCAGTTTTGTCGCTTCAGCAACAAACAGATGTAAATAACGTTAAAACAAAAATGATAGCATGGTACTGTGAGCACGATGTTGTTTTAGCACAAAATATCTACAAAGGAGTGGTGTTTCATTTATATATAGCAATTAGTTTTCTTTAATTTCCAAAAAGCAGCAGAACATTCTATTTGTGTCCTTTTTCAACAAACAAATGCAAATACCTTTTATAATAAAAAATGATAGCATGGTACTGTGAGCATGAACGCTGTTCAGCAAAACATATCTATAAAATGAGTGGTGTTTTCATTTATATATACCTTTTAGTTTTGTTTATAATTAGCAAAAAACAGCAGAAAATTAATTTTTGTTTTCACTTTTTCAACAAACAAATGCAAATAACTTAAAAACAAAAATAATAGCATGGTACTGTGAGCATGAAAGTTGTTCAGCACAGAAATATCTGTCACACAGTGGTGTTTCATTCATATATACATTTTAGATTTATTGTTAATCAGTAAAACTGGCAGGAAAATATTTTTTTACTTTTTGGAAGGTATGGCATAAATGGAATATGCTACCTCCCTACTAAAATATTGTTGAAAATCTGGCCCATGAAGTGTACAATAGTTTTGCCCCCATTCGGAAGGCAGGAGGTGGGAACTATTTGAAAAGCAAATTGCAGTTTGGTTAATTGGGAAGGGCTCAAGAACAAAAATATCAACAGTATTTCCAGTAGGGAGCAGCATATTCCGTGATGTCTAACCTCCAAAGAAGGGGAAAAATATTTTTCTGCCAGTTTTTGCTGATTATTAAAAAATCTAAAATAAATCTATAAATGAAATACCACTCATTTTGCAGATATATTTGGGCTGAACAACTACTGTGCTCAAAGTACTATGCTATCATATTTCGTTTTAAAGCTATTTGCATTTATTGCAAAAAAGTGAACAAGAAAACCATTTTTCTGCTAATTATAAAATAAAAGGTATCTATAAATTAAACACCACTCATTTTGTAGATAGTTTTGTGCTGAACAACTTTCATGCTCACAGTACCATACTATCATTGTTTGTTTTATAGTTATTTGCATTTGTTAGTTGAAAAAGTGAAAATTAAATTTAATGTTATGTTGGTTTTGCTAATTATAAAAAAACAACTAAAAGTATATAAAGGAAACACCACTCATTCAGATATGTTTGTGCTGAACAACTTTCGTGCTCACAGTGCCATGCTATCGCTTTTTTGTTTTAAAGCTATTTGCATTTGTTTGTTGCCAACGTGACAAAAAATTGAATTTTCTGCTGTTTTATTTGCTAATTATAAAGAACTAAAAGGTATCTATAAATGAAACACCACTCATTTTGTAGATATTTTTGTGCTGAACAACATTCATGCTCAAAGAACCATGCTATCATTTTTCATTTTAAAGTTATTCACATTTGAATATGGTTAGTGGAACTAGAATAGATCTGCACAGCTGGCATCCTCACTTCATTGACATCATCAAGGCAGCCATTTTAGGATTCTCAGCAGGGATTTTTGAATCAGGAGAGGCTGTGTTCAAAAATTTTAAAATGCTATGAAACTGCATTTCTTCTACTTTATTAAATGTGGTCTCGGTATGAATGTAAACAACAGCTCTCCTTTACAAGCCCATGGAGTAATTTCCTAAAAACAAAATGTATAACAAGCTTTGTTTAGTTGTCCTTTAAACAAGTGCTGATTAAATTCAAGTAGTGACAAATCAAAGGCAGGAAGAGTAATACATTCATCAGCCTTAAAGTAAAGCAATCCATGTCACTTAGCCATGATGTTTAGCCAATATTAAGACCTCTCCTGGGAGAAGGGGTTTATGAGCTAGACTCTGGATACCACTATCAGGAGGTGGGTGAGCCTTGGTTTCTCCTTCAGGATGTCCTAGTCTGTTTCTTCACAGTTGGCTTCTGATCTTTGGCACACATTGCTAACTTATCTGACTCCTGCTGCTCAGACAGTTACAGAGTTCACAAAACATAGAACTTACTGGCAGATAAGGACTGCATGGCCCACCTAGTCTGCCAGTTTTTCCCTGCCTATAGTATCACCTCAGATCCTGCTTGATCTCTGGCTCATCCCCCTTCCCTAAGATTCCCTTATGCTTATCCCATGCATTCTTGAACCCCACCACTGTTTTCATCCCCATCACCTCTGCTGGAAGACTGTCTAGGAATCCACCACTCTTTCTGAGAAGACTCCTCACATTTCTTCTGAATCTACCCTCCAGCTTCTTATAATGCCCCTTTGTCTTTGAGAACTACTTTTCAGAAAAATACTTATCTCCTGTACCTTATCTACCCCAATGAGGTATTTAAAGGCCTCTATCATCTCTCTCTCTTTCAGGGTGCCCATATTTAGGTCCTTATGTTTCTCCTTTTAGGCTTCTTGATGCAGACCTTGCACCATGTTAGTTGCTCTTCTGGACCACCTCCACTCTAAGTCTTTCTGAAGATGTGGTCTCCAGAACTGGACACAGCATTCTAGGTGGGTATTACTAGTGATCTATGCAGAGACGATAACACCTCCTCTTTCTGTTGGTGATGGCCTCCCGATGTATCCCAGTATCCCACTAGCCCTCCCAACTGCCTTGTTGCACTGCTTCTCCACCTGTAAGTCATCTGATATGATTACCCCAGGTCTTTTTCCTGCTTGCTGGTTGATAGCACCACACCTCCCATTTTGCAATCTAGCCCTGGGTTTCTGTGCCTCAAGTGCATTACTTTGCACTTTTTCACATTAAACCCAGCTACCATACCCCTGACCACTGCTCGAAGTTTGCAGGTTTCGCTCATCCCTTCCACCCCCCAGTGTCTACCCTTTTGCAGATTTTTGTGTCCTCCACAGAGAAGCAGACCTTCACTTCCAGCTCCTCTGCAATGTCACGTATAGAGACACTTAAAGAGGACTGGTCCATGCACTGATCCCTGAGGCACCCGGCTGATCACCCTCCTCCCTCCCTCCCTCCCTTCCTCGAGTGAACTCTACTTACTGCCACCCTCTTCCAACTACCCCTAACTAATTTCTTACCCAGATTACCACTTTGGACCAATTCCTAAGCTACCCAGTTTGCTTCCTAGTCTCCTATGGAACACTGCTAAAAGCCTTACTGAAATTGAGGTAGGCCACATCTATCACCCTCATAATCTAATTCGTTTGTCACCCAGTCAAAAAGATATCAGATTTGCTTGACATGATCTCCCCATGAATCCATGTTGCCTTGGGTCTTGTAACCCATTGGATTCAAGATATTCCACAATCCTTTCCTTCAGCAGTGACTCCATTACCTTTTCCACCACCAATGTCAGGCTGCTGGCTTATAATTACCAGCCTCTTCCCTGCTACCACTTTTGTGAAGTGGGATTACATCTGCCCTTCCCCAGTCCTCCGAACCACTCTGTTTCCAAAGTGTTAAATAGGACTGTCAGAGGTGCAACCAGTACCTTCCTGAGCTCCCTCAATATACTTGGACGTACTCCATCTGGCCTCATTGCATTGTCCACTTTCAGATCAGCAAGTTCCTTCAGGACACTTTCCTCTGAAAAGGACTAGTGTCCACCTCCTCCCTCCCTCCAATGCTCCTGTTACTTTTTGTGGCCCTCCCTTCTCCTTCCTCTGCAGAACACTGAATGAAAGTATTTGTTCAGGATGTCTGCCTTTCCCTGGTCCTTCTCTGCAAAGACCCCTTCCTTTTTTAACCTTACGACCCCACCCTGGTCTTCCTCCTTTCACTTACATACCTAGAAAATGTGTTATCCCCTTCATCACTGCCTGGGCTGTTTTCTCTTCAGTTTGTTCCTTCACACTTGTAACTGCTGTCCCTGCTTCTCTCTGTTTCTGACACACCTCTCTATCCTCCTGCCTCTGTTTCTACATATACCTTCTGAATGTTACCCTTTTAGCCTTTATTTTTCCACCACCTCTTTCGAGAACCTTAGCAGTCTCTTTTTCCACTTGCTTTTGCTTACTTGCTTGATGCAGCGGTTTGTTGAATCCATATGGTCCTTGTTAGCTTAGCCCACTGTTCCTCCACCCTACCCAGGTCAGCCCTCCCTGGTCATCCTTGAGGTATTCACCCATATTTTTAAAGTCTATCCTCCTGAAGTCCAGGACCCTCGCCTTTGTGTAGTTCAATTTCTGAGCCGTCCTTATACTGAATCACATGGTACAATGTTCAAAAAGTTCAAAAGGTAGTTCCTTGGTCTCAGGCTCAATTCTGTGACTTAGTTCAAAGAGGCTAGCTCAGGTCAGAGTCCTACAGTTGTTCTTTTTATTGTTAAGTTTCTCTGGCTAGTAAGATTACAGTTGACGGCTACTTTCAGATTTTGGTAGCAGTCAGAAGTGTCTTTGTTCTGTTGTTTACTTATAGCTCTGTGCCTTTGAAATGTTTGGTCCAAAGCCATCAGGACAGATTCTCAGCCCATTTTGGGACTAAGTTCTATACCGCAGTGCCTATGTAGAAAAAAAAATGTCGTGCTGGTGGACACTGCAATTTTCACAACTGCAGATAATGTTACAGTCCTACCAGGCATAGCATTCCAATGCAGCTGCACCAAAAAATGGCCACAAGTTGCCAGAAATTGTGGAGACTGCTGCAGAATGGCTCAGTGTCTTAAATGCAGCACATGTGGAAAAACTGCAGCTCTGCAGGTGGAGACCTGCTTGTGCATGTTTTTCCTGCATCTACAATTTTGGGGGTCTTTGAAAATCTGGTTCCCCATTTCTAAGGTGGCCTGTTGTCACAGTGACAGGGGAAGCTGCCTCTTCAGAGGAAAAGCTGTGACCCACAGGCCTGGACAGCAGTTATTCTTTTATGTATGATCCCAGTATTAATGGTTGTGTTACTGTAACCCCAACCTCCAACACATATTACCAACACCACCAGGTAGCCCCTGTTGGTACTGGTAAAGACAGCACTGCTAAAACAGTGCAGGAAGAACCACGCTGCAGATAGCTTGAAAGGTTGTACAGCGACAGGGGTTTTACAGTGTGCGGGAATAATCACTACCCCAGTTGCTGTACGCTGACATGGAGAAAGTGCTTTAGTCACTGCTGGTGTAGTGTCTGGTCAAGCTGCTCCCATGGTGCAGTGGCTAAGGTACCAGCACTTGGCGTTGGAGACCTGGGGTCACGTTCTATTCCCTCAAGGTACTGCTGCTTTTTTTTAATTAAAAATAATTTTCTCCTCCCGAGTTTTGTCCCATCCTCTGAGTCCACACACCCTCAGTGTTAGTAATCTTTAGTCTGGGGGCGAGTGGGGAGCAGGGCAGAGCCCTCGAAAAAAACAAAGTCCAATTGTATTCATTGGGGTGTGCTTAGTAGTAAGGTCAGCATTTTTACTGACCTTATTTCAGTATGCGCTGTTTTGTTGCAGCATTTAGTTCTGCCCAGTTTTCTGTGTGATATTATGACCCTGTGCTGCCACTGTTTATGCCAGAAAGAGAGGGGCCCCACAGAGGGAGTCCAAGCTCTTAGCAGCAGTAGCACTACTATCATGCGATGTTCTCTGCTCCCATTCTTGGCATTACATCAGACAGAATCCTAGAGCTGCAGTTTATGAGGAGCAGAAGGCTGAGAAAAACTAAATTTTCTATTAAATGCACACTTTTATGGGGATTCCACAAAAGGTAAGTGATATTTAAGCATTGTCCTCATGTTAGCTGTTAGAGTACCCCACAGAAACTAAAATACAGTACCATGACTTGTGTGTGAGAGCAGTGAAGCTGCTCAGTGGCATACTCAACATCAGTCATTCTCAGTGAGACATCCTCGCAGTTACAGCGCTGATGCATTTGACGCTTTTATGAGTTCTTCTGCTCTGATCGTGGAGGACAAATGAATGAACAGTGTACAGGAAAGCAGATAAATAGGAAAATGAGCTGGCCTGGTGGTGCAGAGAGCTAATGCGTTGAGCGCCTACCCTGCCATGCCTGCGACTCGAGTTCAGGAACAAGCCCGAGTCACTGGGAGTCAGCGTGGTGACGGCAAGGAGTAGGTTGAGCAGCCACTAGGCAGCTCTACTCTCCTGGAGATGGGCGGCTCTTGGCTGCCACCAGGTGGAGGTCTGGTGGTAGCACCGATGCGAGCTGCAGACAGTAGTCGGGAGACTCGGTTCCTGGCACGTGCACCTCCACTGCAGCCCATGCTCCCACAGCTAGGGGAGCAACTGTGGAGGAAAATATGGTGAAGCCTGGCTAATGACACGCAGCACTAAGCTCCCACCACCTCACCAACAGGAAGCACCTGCTGGCCAAACTGGATTTGACTTGGGGGCAGTCCTCCTCCTGACCCCACATAGGGGCAATCTGTGGGGAGTAGCCAGACCAGTCAGGTGAGCCTCTGGAGGTCATGGATGGTAGGGTCAGTGGGGCACGGCAGAAGGGAGCCCAAGCCTGCCTCGCCAGGGCAGAAAACCAGATTATGGAAAAAAGGAAAATTAATAAATAAAAATCAAATCAAATTCTCTGTAAATTTGAACTCGCTCAGCTTGAGGTGGCCATTTTGAATAAGGTTGGGCTTCTTTGCCAAGGGCATCAGAAAAGGTAAATTAGCAACTGCACTAACCAGTTACAGCAGGAAATATGTAGGTATCACTAAAAACTCTGATGCAAGGGACCTGATATTCTGCATTCCGATTGCAGAATTTTCCACAGAATTTGCATCATGCCACAGAATATATATAGTGCTGCAGAATTAATTGTTTTTGGTGAATTTTCATTCAAATATACAGTTTTTCCATACTGCCTGTCTCTCTTCCTCATGTTGTTTATCCTGAAACCCTCCTCTATGCTCAGCATGTGATGTCATTGATAACATCACATCATATGGCAGGACTGCCTTCTGCCACAGAAATGAATATATCATGCCGCAGAAATCAGAAATTGCTGCCACAGAGGCCCAGGAGCCCTGCCGCAGAAATCAGGACAAAGTGCCACAGAAACCACAGGGGCCTGTTCATATGTAAAATGAGCCCAGGAGTACACAGGTTTGCTAATGTGTTTTTATACAGTTGAGAATGGATACAGGAAATTGCTTTAAGAAAAATATTCAACAGTGATTGTCCTCTGATAATCCATACCTTTCTGGTTTTTCTCTTTTGCAAGTTCTACATCCGTTGGACCAATGAACTCTCTCCAAGCAGGTATGACATCATCGTTTCCTTCTGGACTGGAGATTATCAATACGTGGCATGGACCACTAGACATGAACTGCACCAGTTCTTCAAAATTTGGCTAAATATTCAAAAGAAATATTCACTGTTAGTGCCAAAGATCAAGCTTGCAGTTTAAAAGCAATCTGTACTCCAGGAAGGAAGGGCTAGCAAGATGCTTAGTAGCACTCAAAGTAGCCAGCTCTCGAGTGGGTCTTGGCACTGGTTTCAGAGGCGACTGCTTGCCTGCATCTCTCTGGCACCTGAAGTAAGGTGTTATGATGTGACTTGGGGGTGGGGGTTAGGGAAAAGTGGAACACAGAGGATAAAAGGTTTTACCCATGGTTAAATCCTGCATTTACCCACAGCCAAGGAACAGCTTATAAAAGCAAAGCAAATGAAACACATTTTTAAATTTATTTTAGACATGGATCCATTGTATAATCACAATAAGGCACCATGCTGTGAGTAAATAGGGGATTACCCACTTCTCATGGTTAAGTCACTCAGCTGTACCTCGAGATGCACCTGATGGGCTTATTATATCCTATTGCAAACTGGTATATAGAGACTCACTCACCACACATACAATTTTATTGCTTAAAAGCTCATTTTACTCTTTCAGTGTTTTTTTTTCTTCACAATGATACAGGAAATTTCATTACAAACATTTCGAATTATCCTTCATCACTGTTTTCCTATGTCTAATACAATGTAAATAAAATGTATTAAAGCATAATAAAGTTGTATATCTTTGTAAGTTAATTTACTGAGACCACACATTCTTATAAGTCGAACTCACCAAAAATTCTCAGTATTAGAGACATATTTCAGGGTCTTAAATTCCATGTTCACCCAGCAGTCAACTAAAAGGTAAATATAAAAAACTCATTTGCAGTTTTGTTGCTTTTTTAACTTTGTTCTATGTATTTATTACTGATTCTCACCTGTTACTAAAGTGTAAATAATGTAAACAAGGCTCCTGTTAGTCTCTGTTATGTAGCTCCTGTAAAGCAAATAAAGTGTGTGTCTGTAAAGTGATTTTGTCCCCGTTTCAGTATTTTTTCAGAAAGTAATGGCACAAGTTTTCAGTTACCTCCGCTTTGTTTGTGTATCTTATGGTACCTTTTACTGTTCACTATTTGTCTCACAGGCTCTCCTTGGTATCTCTAAATATAAATTAAGACATTTTCAGACTCGTTTGGGACAAACATCAAGACTCTCCAACTGTTCTAAGTATATAAAAAGTAATCTTGTACTCACATAGTTTATGCTGCAGCACAGCGAGACCTCCTGCTCTCTCTATAGGGAGGTGACCCACTCGCTCTGCTTGCTGCTTAAATAGTGCCTCTGCTCTGGGATCAGGTGCAGGCAGTGCATGTCACCTTGAGGCTGCAAACAGACTCTTCACGGTGGTAGGCGCCGCCGCCGGCCTGACCCACTACTTAAAGAAATAGCAGCTTCTGGTTAAAGCTTCACAAAATGTCTCCATCTGTATTTATAGTTTCTACCAGTTTTCAAGTGTACAAACAGTGTTGACTGTGAGTGTGTATTGGTGCCTGGTATTATTGTAAGTGCTGTGCTTATTTACTGGGAGTCTATAGGATCACAGTGTGTCTGATACTGCCAATTAAGTTATCAGTATCCATTCATTTTAAAGTTATACATTTGGGGCCAGATATTCAAACTGCGCTATTTTTGTGGAGCAAGCCCTTGCGCTGCACAAAATAGTTCTTGCAAGGGTGTGGCCAGAGCGATATTCAAAGGAGTTGCCCCTTTGAGCAACTCCTTTGAATATCACTCCCCAGCCACAGCCACTGTGCATGGTGCAGTGGAACTTGTGCCACCGCAGTGGTCAGAGGAGCATTCAACTTGCGGTGGCGTATACCATTGCGCATGCGCGTAAACTCGATATTCAAAAGGTGACATGCAAATGGGGCCATAATTCATGCAAAGGTGGGGGGCCATTTGCATCTGATTATGGCTTCCATTTGCATGCCATTAGCATGCAGGTCGCCCGATCCCCAGGACTTGCGCCTGGCGCCTGCCAAGGCAGCAGCCGTCGAGGGACGGCGCCCCTGCAGCCCGTCGCGGGCAGAAGAGTGTAAAATCCTCACAACCACATCCCATTGGCCCAATCGCGGCATAGTTTAAATCCCCACCAGCCCGATTAGGCAGCAATGTGTCCCCCCAACACATCCCTGGTGGTCCAGTGGACCGATAAACCTGATCGCGGGCTGGAGTAATAAAACACACCCTCCCCCGAATATATCCCTGGTGGTTCAGTGGACCGATAATCCCGATCGTGGGCTGGAGTAATTAAACAACCCCTCGAACATAGCCCTCGTGGTCCAGTGGACCGATAATCTCGATCGTGGGATGGAGTAATTAAACACCCCCTCCCGAATATATCCCTGGTGGTCCAGTGGACCGATAATCCCGATCACGGGATGGAGTAATTAACCCCGACATAGCCTGGTGGTCCAGTAGACCCGATAATCCCGATCGTGGGATGGGTAATTAAACACACACACCCCCGAACATAGCCCCTGGTGCCTAGTGTCCCCACCCACCCACCCACCCACGAAGCCCCACCACCTACGCCGCGACGGGCGGGCGGTAGCATCCCACCGCCTGCCGCCCGCCGCCACCGACTGACTGCTCGGTAGGGCTGCACGCCCATTGGTGCAGAGCAAGAGTCATTCATTCACAAAACTGGACTGTCTTTGAGTATGGGCTGCACGCCCATTGGCTCTTGCTCTGCACCAATGGCTACAACTTCCGACCGGTCAGTCAGTCGGCGGGCGGCGGGCGGCAGGCTGGTGGATGCTGCCGCCCGCCAGCTGGGGCGGGGTGGGTGGGGCTGCGTGGTGGGGTGGGGACACTAGGCGCAGGGCTATGTTCGGGGTGTTTAATTACTCCATCCCATGATCGGGATTATCGGTCCACTGACCACCAGGGATGTGTTGGGGAGACACATTGCTGCCTGTGATCGGGCTGGTGGGGATTTACGCCACGCCCGTGATCGGGTCAGTGGGCGTGGTGGGGATTTTACACTCTTTGCCCGGATCGGGCTGCAAGGGCACAGGGAGTGGGTTGAGGGCGAGCCACAGGTGGCAGCTGCTGTGTTGTGCCCTGCAATGCAGCAGCTCACCTGTGAGTGGCCCATGACTTGAGCCTTTTTGGCTCAAAGTTGTGCAGAAGGCGCAGGTTGGGGAGTTGCGCCTGCACAACCTCTGCACAGCCCGGCTGAATATCGGGCTGTGCAGTTGTATACATGGTTCCTCCCTCCAGTTCAGCATACATCTATTTGCATTGGCGCTGTTGCCTCGCTCAGCATGTTTTCTGTGGTGCAACTGCTGCCTCCTGCTGAATATCGCGAGAATGGAGCAAGTTCGACTTGCGAGAGCAAGAATCCTGCCGCATGGCGCAACCCTTTGAATATCTGGCCCCAAATGTATCTTACTGACTTGTTAACACCTATCTATCAGTTCTCAAAAGAGAATGATCAAAAGAGAGAGAGAGTTGGGGGTAAGATTAAGGGGTGGAGCTAACCTGATGCATGAAGGTAAAGAACATTAGAAACCCTAAAGTTCCTATATTGTAGTTGTTCAATCCCTACAATTTTCACATACATTTTACATTCCCTAGTACTTCATAAAATTGGTTTGCCAATCTATAAAATCGTTTAAACCATTCCTTGGGTCTCATGGCATCAAATCTATCAATGTAATATGCCTCTCTTTTTAAAATCTTGTCCTGTAGTCACCTCCCTAGGGTTCGGTAACACCTTTTCTATTCCAAAAAATGCAATTACGGTATTTGGTGTCCATATTCAGTAAAATGTCTGGCTACTGGTAACGTCACATTGTTACATCGACTATCACTCTTGTGTTTCGATATGTGTTTTGTAGCATTATTTCCGTTTTCCTATGTAAATTCTATCACAAGGGCATTTTAATAAGTATATAACCCTGTGGTTCGAACAGTTAATAAATTGTTTAATCAAATGTGTTCATTTCTTGATACATTTTGTATTTGCTTCTATTTTTATGCGTACTATGACTGATTTTGTGTGGCCACGTGGATAGTTGCCACAAACTTCATTTAAGTTCAGAAAATGCCCGTGGCACATTATCCGGTAACTTATGTTCACTTCTTACTAATCTATTACCTAAAGTTTTATTCCTTTTGCTACAGTTACTGGCACCTGTTGAAAAATATGTGTTGTTTGTGGTGTTGTCTGTAAGACATCCCAGTATTTGTTTACTGTTTTTTGACTTTGAAATAAATATCATTATATACTGTTGAAAAGACAGTTCTGTACAGATGTTACAGAATTTGCAAAAGCCAGAACATTGATGTCCCAGAGATTTCAAAATAGGGATACAGGGTCAAAATATTAGAAGAAGCAACAGAAAAGGTAGAGGCCAGAAATAGAGACACCTTATTGACACCAAAACAAAAAGAGCAGAAGGAGATGGGGACAGAACTGTCTTTTCAACAGTATATAATGATATTTATTTCAAAGTCAAAAAACAGCAAACAAATACTGGATGTCTTACAGACAACACCACAAACACATATTTTTCAACAGGTGCCAGTAACTGTAGCAAAAAGGAATAAAACTTTAGGTAACAGATTAGTAGGAAGTGAACATAAGTTACGGATAATGTGCCACAACATTTTCTGAACCTAAATGAAGTTTGTGGCAACTATCCACGTCACACTGTGTAAATTGTCATAGTATGTACAAAATAAAGCAAATACAAAATGTATCAAGCAATGAACACATTTTGATTAAACAATTTATTAACTGTTCGACCACAGGGTTATATACTTATTAAAATGCCCTTGTGATAGAATTTACATAGGAAAACGGAAAGAATTCTGAAAACTGCATATCAGAACACAAGAGTGATATTCAGTGTAACAATTTGACGCCACCAGTAGCCAGACATTTTACTGAATATGGACACCAAATACTGCAATTGCATTTTTGAAATAGAAAAGGTGTTACTGGACCCTAGAGGAGGTGACTACAGGACCAAGATTTTAAAAAGAGAGGCATATTACATTGACAGATTTGATGCAACTAACTCAAGATACGGTTTAAACGATTCTATAGATTGACAACCAATTTTATGAAGTACTAGGGAATGTAAAAATTGATGTGAAAATTGTAGGATTGAATAACTAAAATATAGGTACCTTAGGGTTTATAATGTTTTTACTACTTGTACTGTGGCTAGCCCTCCTTTAATCTTACCCCCAACTTCTCTTTTGATCATTCTCTTTTTGAGAACTGATAGATACTGTAGGTGTTAACTAAGTCAGTAAGATACATTACATGTATAACTTTAAAATGAATGGATACTGATAACTTAATTGGCAGCATCAGACACATTGTGATCCTATAGACTCTCAGTAAATAAGCACAACACTTATAATAATACCAGGCACCAGTACACACTCACAATCAGCACTGTTTGTACACTTGAAAACTGGTAGAAACTATAAATATAGATGGAGACATTTTGTGAAGCTTTAACTTGAAGCTGGTAGGACACCAAAACAACTTTTGGTGCTGCTATCTTTAAGTAGTCAGTCGGGCACCCAGGGCAAGCACCTGCCATCATGAGAGTCTATTTGCAGTCTCGCAGTGACACGCACTGCTCTGCACCCGATTCCAGACCAGAGGCACTATTTAAGGCAAGCAGAGCGAGCGGTCACCTCCTATAGAGAGAGCAGGAGGTCTCGTCAGGCTAGCATAAACTGTGTGAGTACAAGAGGCTACCTTTTCATATACATAGAACAGTTGGAGAGTCTTGATGTTTGTCCCAAACAGGTCTAAAAAACATCTTCATTTATATTTAGAGGTACCAAGGAGAGCCTGTGAGACAAATAGTGAACAGTAAAATACCCATAAAATACACAAACAAAACGGAGAGATAACTGAGAAACTTGTGTCATTACTTTCTGAAAAATACTGAAAGGGGATAAAATTACTTTACAGACACACACTTTATTTGCTTTACAGGGAGCTACATAATGGGACTAACAGGAGCCTTGTTTACGTTATTTTCACTTTAGTAACAGGTGAGAATCAATAATAAATACATAGAACAAAGTTAAAAGAAGCAGCAAAACTGCAAATGAGGTTTTTTTTTTACCTTTTCGTTGACTGCTGGGTGAATATGGAATTTAAGAACCTGGAATATGTCTCTAATACTGAGAATTTTGGTGAGCCGTGACTTACAGAAAGTATTGGTCTCAGTAAATTAACTTACAAAGATATACAACTTCCTTATGTTTGAATACATTTATTTACATTGTATTAGATATAGAAAACACTGATGAAGGATAATTCCAAAACATTTGTAATGAAATTTCCTGTATTGTTGTGAAGAAAAGAAAAATTGAAAGAGTAAAATGAACTTTTAAGCCCTAAAATTTTATGTGTGGTGAGTGAGTCTATATACCAGTTTGCAATAGTTTGTTCAGAGTCCTTTAACTGGTACAGGCACCTCCCGACTTAATATATTTTCATTTTTTGAGGTTGGCTGTGCTGGATAACTCTCTCTTTGGAGCTTGGTTACATCCCCAATAGCCCATAACTTGTCATGCCTTACCACTAAAACACACTCTCCAGGATTAAATGGTGCAACTAGTCTAAGATAACTTTTTTTGTATATTTCTGTTTTTTCTGTTGGCCAGGGCATCTTCTCAGAGGTGCCCACTGAGCTGAACCACTACTCCCCATTGAGACCCTCCTCCTTGGTCCCTCCCACCAGGACTTCCCAACCCCCAATCACCCCTGGGGAGGGCCCGCCTCACCTACCTGGTGGCTCTTTCTTACATTTGAGGATCTGCCCTGTGTGGGTGGTGCCTGGGGCCATCGGAGGGGTGGTTCAGCACTAGAGATGTGGGTCAGCTCACTGGGGCCCCTGTTACCTCCTGGTCTGTTGGGGAGTTTCTTAAGTTTTCCCCACAGGAGCATGAGCATGCCATGACATGGCACCTATGTGCTGATGTCAGTTGCTGCTCCTCCCTTGTGTGTTGGGTGTTCCTTGCCCTGCCCCCAGTCTCCATCAGGGGCTGCTAAGGAGCAGTGTGAGACCCGGATCCTCTCCAGGGAAGGGAGACAGTCTCTAGATGCTCAATTCCCTCCCTTCCCTCTCCTGCTGACCTCAAGTTGCCAGAGTCCATTCCCGAACCTCGGGTCGCCGGTGTGGTGTCCAGTGCCTCAACCCTCAGCACCACCGGCTGGCTCCTAGTCTAAGATAACTTAGCAGGAAACAAAACAATAGTGCACTCATAGACTGCTGAACCAAAAATAATCCAGGTTTCTTAGAATGCCATAAAAACAATTAGCAGAGTGGCTCAATGTGTGGGTGACCCGGATTCGAAGCAGACCTCATCACTGGCAATTGAGTGGCCAGGCTGGTATCAGCACTCACACCCAGGGAGGACAGTGTTGCATTCTGCTGTCACGGCAATCCCTGACAGTGTTTGGGAGTTTGCTCCTCCCTCGGGAGATGCTACATATGGTGGGATGGTCAAGGGTACGAGGAACTAAAGGGGTAAAACCTTCCCACTTTCTAGATCCCACCTACAGGCACCCTTGGCCCCGTGCAGTGTGGTTTTCAGCTGGGTATGGATCCTTGCTGTAGCAGTAGTCAGGCTCGACTTTCACTGGTCCAGACACCCTAAGGACTGGGTGGACAGGTATGAAAAAATCTAGAAAAGAGTATGCTTTTTGGTATGCCCTCTGCACACAAACTTTATAGCGAACACGTCGATGCCGACAACATTGACAGTTTGCTGTAAAAGTCAGCCTGGGACCCTAGCACTCTTTCCCCGGTCCTGCTCCCCTCCCTGAATCAACTTCGACTCAGAGTTGATTATTCCGAAGTCTGGGGGTTTGGGGTGAAGCCCCCGATAAACAGCAACTGTTTCTCTGATGGATGTATGTCGACCACAAATTGCAGTCAATATAAATCTGTCACTGTAGGGTCGCGTCGGAAACAAGCTGTCGCTGTAGGCCATACAGCCCTTTACTTTTAAGCAGAATACTCAGTAACATCTTCCAACATTTCCAAAATAAAAATAAGCTTTAAGCATAATGGTTCCAATGTTATCCCATTTTAAAGAAGTCATATTTGGAAAGGTCTGATTTTGGAACCATTTAGCTAGAAGCTTAATTTTATTTATTTATTTTTTTATGAAAGCTTGAGTCAGGACATTAAGGATCATTCAGATCAGAGTTTTATGTATCTATACTTTTCCATGTGCATTAGTGCATACCACATAACTAGTATATTCCTCATTGTGCATTATTTACTTCTAATATGTTTATGTAAAGCACCAGCATCACCTCCTAAGGCACTGTGCACTTACTGTGTACCTGCATACATGTGCTACAAGTCCTTATCATGACCAACAGTTATTGTTTGCCTGTTTGTTCACCATTTGGTCTTGCACTTACGAGTTGTTACTGTAATCACTTACTGTTGTGCCATTTAATTCTTGTACTTTCTGTTCTCCCTTTCCCCTTCCCCGGTCTCACCTGAAATAAGCATTGGCTCCATGTGCCTTTCCTGGTTACCAAATTTCAAATAAATACAATAAATGGGTAAAAAATTCCTCGATTGTATCACTGTATGCAATTGCTTTGTATGTTGTACTACCTTGTGTCCTGTTTTATACCATGGGTTGTAAGATTTCTGTTGGGCTAAATAAATGAAATATTGTCAGTGTTTCTTATCCAAGCTACAAATAAACATTTATTTGATTCTTGGCTATGTTATGGAGGGATTAACCCCTTGACAGAGCATGGGTTTACTGAGCATAATCCATGCCTGGGGAGGGGTTGTGAGACATGAGACCACAGGTCAAGTGACTTCAACCACCTAGGCGTGATTAATGTTCAGTAATCCCCATGCTCTGTCATGGTTAATCCACTTATAAATGGGCAACTTTATTTTAGAGGTTTGTCTAAATAAATATTTAAAAAACACTTTTACATGCATTTGTAATAAAATAGCTCTTCCACCTAATGGGTTTGTCCTTCTGAGGATGCCGTAGTTATAGTTCTCCACCAGGTGGATTTGTCCTAATGAGGATGCCACAGTTGTAGTTTTTTACATGTTTTTCTGGTGGAGTGATCTCGAAAAGGTCACTTACATTGCTGTCACTCAGGATTTTGTAAGGCAAGGCAACTGTGGGTTTACAGGGCATTAATCTATGGTCAGCTGACCTGTTTTGACAAATCAGAATACAGGATTTTCAGCACCCCTTTTATAAACATGTTTATGTGTACCTTGGAGTCATCATAATAGACTACTCTACCAGATCTGTTCAGAATGAAATGTTCACTACAGAGCTGCTGCTGGTTACAGTCCCACATTCACTTTAAACAAACCCAGCTGCTGTGACCACAGTGGGGTTAAAATGGTGAGATAAAAGATATTCTTGATTAGTGACATCAGTAACAGCAACATATCAAAATATGTTACTGTTGTCAAATGGAAATTTTTAAGTAACTACTATCACAGTGGAATACTGAACCAATCAGAGAGCAGCTTTATGCTTTAACGATGCTGATGATATCACAATGCCTAGTGCAGCACTGAAGCCAGCAGTGAAAAGAAAAGAAAAACTGCAAAAATCTTCTAAAGAAATATGCAGATTTAAAATCTATGACTTGTAAACTACTGTTGCAGATATCGAGTATACACCTGCCGACACTCACAATAGGTACATTTCTCATCACTTCAGCGTAAGCAGGACTTTCACAGCTCACTCGTGGCTTCCACCACTGTGAGTTATGATCCTGTCCAATCACACTTGAAGATAAGCTCCATAGTTTAACTCAGCCCATTGCATATCCCCAATACATCAATACTTTTTGACTCTGTTCGCTGTCCTGCCTAGGACCTACTTGTAAATGAGCTTGCTAAATGGAGCCTTTTCCTGGTGAAAAATACAGATACTAATATGTATCAATACTATTCCAAACCATTTTTGAGTATATTATCGATATATGGTTTTTAATTGTAGAACGGTTAAGAAACATCAGATACATAGTATCAATACTGTTTCTTTGTATCAGCACTATTTTTTTTGTATCAATACATAAATGACAAGAATTTTTTTCATTATAAATTTTTTTTACTTTTTCTGAATGTTAGTAATACTACACAATATTTCATTAGAAACTGTGTAGCTTGATTATAACTGTAATTCCTCTCACATGACAGGCATTTCAGTCTCACCTCTTACAACTCCTGCTCTTCCTAGCTTTTGCAGGCTTTGCTTGTAAAATGTCGGTAGATAAAAATGAGTGTGCTGTCTGGAAAAAGGACTGTAAAGGTTGTCTAAAGCTAATGATGAATTTGTTAAGGTGTTCTCATCCACACTGATCACATGTAAAAGCTTGTTTTGTGGCAAATTTGGCCCATATAATCAACAGGCAGTCTTACTTCTACACAGTAATTTGCATATTGCTACTCATCATCTGCTACCCTTGATTTTTTGGCTTTAGAATGTCATTATGGTTAGAAAGAAACATCAAACCCTGTAATATTCAGTGTTATTTTTATTTCCTTGTATCTCAGTTTAAGATCCTATATGCCAATGTTTTTGCAAACTGTCTGTATTATGCTATCTGTAATTGGTTATGAGCTAATAATAAATAATAATAATATCTTTATTTTTAGGCGCCTTTGAATGCCAAGGCCTGCATAAGTTAAAATCAAAACAAATCTGATAAACAATCATAAAATCACACATCATAAAATCACATTAATCAATTAATTATTCACCATATGCCTGGTGCCATAGAAAGGTCTTCAGGGCCAGCTTAAAACCCTACACCGCTGTGCACTCCCATAATTGACAAGGTAGAGAATTCCAGAGTGCAGGAGCCACAAACATAAATGATTTGACCCCTAAGATTTCAGACGCACTCTTAGGGATTTCTAGCAACCCTTGTCGGCTGGAGCAGAGTGATCGCCTGGGGCAATAAGGAACCAGGAGCTCTTTCAGGTAGTCCGGCCCAGTCAGTGTAGGGCTTTGAAAGTCAGCAAGCCAACTTTAAAGGTGATCCATCATTGTACTGGCAGCCAGTGCAGTTCTACATCACCAGAGTAATATGACAGGACCAAGATGATCCCATCAGAAGCAGGGCTGTGTTCTGCACCAGAAGCAAGCGCGGATTTCCACCCCAGAAAGCCCTAGGCATAGGGAGTTGCAGTAATCTCTAAGTGTGATGACACAAAGGTGTGGACCAGAACAGGAAGGTCGCTGGATGGAACCAGATGTTTAACCCGGAGATATTCCATAGATGATAAAAGGAAGATTTGATGACAACCGACACCTGCGAATGCAGGGTCAACCCTTCGCAGTATTACTCCCCAGGTTTCGCACCTGGTCAGAGGGTAGGAGAGAGACACCCAAGAACAAGTCCAGAGGGTGACCCACCTCCGAACCCCTGTCCAGTGACCAGGGTCCACAACCAATACCTCAGTCTTACCAGAGTTGAACTTCAGCCAGCTCAACCATCCAGTCCTGGATTTCTTTGAGACAGCTATTAAAGACAGAGAGAGCTCTATCCTGGTCGGGCGCAAAGAAAGGTAGAGCTGGGTATCATCAGCATAGCAATGAAACCTCAGCCCATACCTTCTTACAATGTCTCCGTGGGCAGATGTACACCGCGAACAACATCAGTGACAAACCGAACCCTGAGGGACCCACAAGACAGAGAAACTGGGTCTGATGAAAACACCTCAGGCACCACTCTCTGAGTTCTTCCAGTGAGGAACGATGTAAACCACCTGAGGACTGTTCCCAACAGTCCACAGATGCACCTCAGATGGCTAAGTAACAACCCATGGTCCACAAAGTCTAACGCTGATAAGAGATCCAGAAGAACCAGGATGGAGCAGCTCTTCTGATCTCTAGCCATCAGGAGATCATTGAGCACCCAAACCAGCGCTGCCTCAGTACTATGTCTCTTTTAAAACCTGACTGGAGGGTTCATAGATGTCATGGATGGTCAAATGGTCATCCAGTTGTGCAGCCACTACTTTCTCAATCACCTTCCCTAAAAGGGAGCTTAGAGATTAGCCTGTAGTTGGTGTGGCAGTATGGGTCCAAAGTAGCTTTCTTCAAAAGCAGTATCACTAACGCCTCTTCAGAGAGCTAGAAAGCTCTCTGATTCCAGGAGCACCAAACTATCCGCTGAGGACCAGACCGATAACATCAATACAACCCAAAATCAGGGAGGTTGGTCCAGGGTCCAAATTACAGCATGTAGGGTACATACCCTGGATGATCCGCATGACCTCCATGAAGTCTCAATGGCTGAAGGTACTCCAGGAAAACTGAGGAGCAATGACCTCATGCTGATCCAAGGCAACATCCATAGAGAATACCCTAATCAGGTATTACTACTAGGATAGACATCACTCATCATTATTCATTCTTATTCAGACACTGAAGAGTGAAGATGCTCACTCTGCTGCAGGACGGTTTTCTTTTACAGGTATTTAGACAGCTGAACCTGTGGTTTGGGGACTTTGGGGAGGAAGGGTATTTATTCACAAGAGGGTGGAAAGGAGAGCAGTTTCTGTCTCCATTTGACAAGACAGCAGAGGGAAGTGAGGGGAACTTTGAGGGCGGGGAGGTCAATGACACTGAAGAGAGAGGATGCTTGCTCTGCTCCAGGACGGTTTTCTTCTTTACCGTATTTAGACAGCTGAACCAGGGGCTGAGGGGCTTTGGTAAGGAAGAGGTAATTAGTTGCAAGAGAATGGGCAAGGAAGAGAGGTTTCTGTCACCATTAATCAGGGACTGGAAAGTGGAAGTCTAGGCTGAGTTGTCTCTATGTATACTTAAACTGAGGAGCAGCAAGTGCTGTGTGAGAGAGGGATATGGGTGGAATGGGGAAACTGACTAGCCTGGACCCATGGATTACACTAACGTCCCCCATCAAGCAAAGGTAGCAAGAGAAGGGACTGAAATTAAAATATATGTGTAACAGAGACTGGGGAGTTGGGCTAGGTTGGGGAGAGAGCGTGAAAAGATGTGGTTGGCTCCCTGAAATAGTATCAGGAGCTGACAATTGAATTTCTTTACCCTGGCGCTCTCTCAGGGGCACTAGGAAAGAGGGAGGTGTGTGGGAAATGATTTGGAATTATCTCTGGCCATAAGGTGAGAGGACAGTGTGTCTCAAGGATCTAAATCTGTACGCAGCAAAATGTAGACAAATCCGGGGAGACCTATGCCTTGCATATATGGCCTCAAGAGATAATTATCTTGCATCGACAATCGGATTAACCTTTTACAACGGAAAAAATACAAGTAAAATGGATGTAAGATTTTAGGTGATAATATTAGAACTACAAAATGAGGTAATTTCTTTACACAAAGAATTGTAAGTTCATGGAACAGTCTATCATCTTATGTAGTTTCAAGTCCTAATTTGAAACATTTAAGACAGTTTTAGATTTACATATGGCAGAAAAAGGAAATATGAATACTACTCTTAAAATGAGTGGCAGCTCTTTAAAGGGCATTTAGCCCACTGAGCTTGTAAACAATCTATGAAACTATGAAGTTGTTTTGTTTCTCCCCAACACACAGATGAATAACGAATCAAGAATACCAATACTTGAATATTCGGGACCGAATATTTGGAATAAGGTATTTGCAGAGCGCTAGCTCATGCTCCATGTTACGCATGCAGATGAAATTGCATGGTTGCACGCTGGAGCCAAGCTACACCTCCCTCCCTCAAACTTCTCCATCTGCACCACCAACTGTGGCACCCAGGTGGCAGCACTTCAGAGAAGAATGCTGCCATCCTTACCCTTCCCTTGCCCGTGATATCCCGCGCTTGTTCTGCAATACTGTTTTCACTAGGTATTTTCAGCTCATTTTGTGTCAATGCAAGTACACAGCTCTCTTTGTATGCCACTTAATAGTTTCACATAAATCTATTATTTGAGTGACTTAGTCTCTCCAGTCAGAAGAATTCAACAAACAATCAAGTTGATGGCGAGATTATACTGATGTGTAACACCAGTATAGTTAGGGTTGACAAACAGGTTCTAAGGTAAACCCCTAATGCCCTGTCCACACTATGCCACTGTAATGTTACAGAGTGCCCAACCGATACCGCAACAGTTTGCGTTTACACCTTAGCGTTACAGAAGGCGTTCCATCATTGTTGAAACCACATATGAGGTGGTTTCAACAACGGTTATGAAATCAGTCCCGCCTCAGTAACGCTATCGGCAGTAGTGTGGACGGGCGGTAACGGGTCCCTGCAGGGCCGAGAGTGCAGTGCAAGCTGCACTGTGGATTGGCCCGTGGTAACGGTCCGCCTGTTCCCAAGATGTGACTGGCGGTACCGGGTCTTGTACCGTCACCGCTGCAGTGTGGACACACTGTACCTCCCCAGCTGTAATGGTTTCTATCCGTTATGGGGTCTGAGCGTGTAGTGTGGACAGGGCCTAACTTTGCACCTTAATAGCTTTGGCAGTGTTTGAAAAATTAGTTGAAACTGTGCATGCATTATCTAGTACAGCAGACAAGGTCTAAATATGTGAAAAGTTTTGTGATGACAGCTTGTGCAGTTTCTGAGACCCGCATATGTCATTTTCCTGTGAGCGTCTAATTTTTTTCCTATACTTAACATGGGTTTTGATTGTGCTCTCATGTACAGCATAAACGAAATGTAAATTTTCCCAAAACTTTCAGGGTATAAGCGCATGTGCCAAGGTAGTGCCTTTGGAAGGTTTGGTGAAAATATTAAATGGTTCCAGAGTTATAATGGATTTAAAGTTTTTTTTTCTATTCAGAGCATACTCAGTAGGGTTTTTGATAACGCTCTGATGTGATATGAAAATTCCATGTCGCAAAACTGTTTTTGGTTTCTCACCACTTGTTTCTAACAGCATGAAAACATTTTTTTGGTGTTGTGATGGCCACCGCCTTGTTTTTCCTCTAAGCTAAAACATAGAAAATACGAAAATGATGTAATTTTGGGGCAAGGCAATTTTAATTATAAAGCACCTTTTCCAAGGGCTCTGGGTGCTGTACATAATTTAGACAAATTATAAAACATACATATCCCACAAAAATAAAACCATAATAAGAAATAAATACATCATAACCATTTAAAATACCTAAACTTCTATTCATCTCAATGACCAGTTTAGCTAGATTCTGGTGTTTGTTTTTAAAACAATGCCCAGAAACATCTTTTAGGGCACCCCAAAATGGTATACCGTCACTACAGTGACAACTTCACTGTGATCAACACTACAGCGACAACAGCACCAGGTCGCTGTAGTGTCGGCCAGGACCCGGCACTGCTTTCTGGGGTATTGCACCCTTCCTTGAAGCAACTCCAACTCGGATTTGATTATTTAAGTAGTGGGGGCATAGGGCAGAGCCCCAACATGGGGTGTTCAGGTGGCTTAAGAAAACAAAGTCTGCTGTGACTTCCTTTATGCCGACTGAAATGCAATTGACATAAAGGAGTTCACTGAACGCCAGCCCATTAAATCTAAATTGTCGATCCGACTGTTATAGATCCCCACAAAATCAGGGTGCCCAGCTTGGTGAGAGGAGTCATTCGCCACATTCTCAGTATGAGAACAGTGGGACTTTCTTGAATTCTGAAGCTGCAGCTGGAGTTGTGCTGCCAGCTTCAGGTGAAGCAGTAGCCAGTGAACTCCTGTCTCTCTGTCTCTGTCTGCCTATCTTCCATTTATCTATCTGTCTGTCTATCTATCTATCTTTCTATCTCATTATGGTATTTGTTAAGCGGAGGGGTGCTCACCATGGTACTGCTTCTTTCCCCCTCTCTCCAGGGTCACCTGCCCACCCTTCCCAATGTTTATGCAATTTTTAATATCTAATATAAGTAGATAGGGTGCCCACCCCAGTGCCACTTCTCTTGATGTCCCTTCCTCCAGGTTGCCCAACCCATTACCATTATGTACGTGGCAGCATCGGTAGTCCACCCCGGTGCTACTAAAAATAGCCCAATACTGGGGTGCCAATCCCCAGTGTTGGAATGTGAATGTCCCCTGAAATTAATAAACTGTCCCTTGTTGATTTTTTAACTTGTAAAAAGAAAACAGTCCTTCACTGATCTGAGCCCACATGCACACCCTCACCCACCCACCCTAACCTCCCACTCAGCATCCACCACCCCACACACACCCTCACTCACTTGAACAGGTCCCATGATGTAGCTCCATGTTCGATCGAAGATATGTCTTGCTACTGTCATCGGCAACTGCCATATGAGAGAAAATAAGGCAAGTCTGGTTTTATGTATTTCAATGGGATTTGAACTGTTATTCATACTTTTGTCATAGTTACATATTTTGTACACCAAATTTTCAACATAGCCTTTTGGGACCCCATCTCATGACCAGTGGTGGTGGAGTTATGCAAATCTGGCCCAAACTGTGATTTTTATGGTTGCTTTGCAGTATCACCTCTGGGGCAGGATTTGAACATTTTACTGCCTTGTTCATGAGGTTGGGTCATAAGAAGACTTTGTGGAAAATTTGGGGTCAAAGCAGAAAATAAAAAAGTTATGAGCTGCATTGAAATTTTTCTATGTTCCCCATAACTTTGGTAATTTTTAATATTTTGACCCCAAATTTCAACATAGCAATTTTACACCACTTCATGAACATCACAGCTGTCCATTTTTAAATCCTGGCCAAAATGCATTTTCACACCTGTGGCACAGAATGATGTTTCAGTGGGAATTTTAAATTTTCACCTACCGCTTCGTGAGTTGGGGTAAAGAAAACTATGCTGAAAATTTGGTATGCAGTATGGTATACAGTATTGTCCCCCTTGCAGGGTTCTCAGCATCCTGATGGGGTCTAACTCTCAGCTGACCTCTCTACCTCTACCTTCTCCCCCGCCTCAATCTCTACCAGGTCCTTGTCCCTCTTGCAGCGTTCTCAGAACCCTGAAGGGATCTAGCTCTCATCAAGCTCTCCACCTTTCTCTCTCTCTCTCTCTCTCTCTCTCACTTCCATCCCTACTGGGTCCTTGTCCCCTTGCAGGGTTCTCAGCATCCCAAGGGTCTAGCCCCAGCATGTGCCTCTCACCTCCCTTCTCTCCTCTGCACACTTCCATCTCACTAGCCCTCTCCTTTGCCTTTCACTGTCATCTAACCAGAAAAACTTAACACTAACTAATTCCCTGTATTCATCTTGCCACTTATAGGACTTTAAGGTATTCAACCTGTCACTTCTTCTTTTTTTTTTTTTTAACTTTAATTCTTTATTCAATTTTCTTTATATTACACATACAACTTAAAACACAGGAAAACAATTTGTACACAGGTTCAGGTGTTATAGTTGATTAGTTTGTTTTCACGAGTAAACCACTCGGAGGGATAGGACCGCATAGACCGATAACACACATGCATCTGTGAACATACCCTTCCTTCCCACCATATCTCCTTTACCCGCCTCCCTGTCTCCTCCCTCTATCGCTATTACTGAAGAATGAACCAACCAAGATAAAAATTTAGGACAGATCCATGCTCACTTCTCTGACAATTCATCCCTGCACTTCAAATTTAAACTTTAACATTCCTTTAATTTACATCATGAGCTCTGATTACCATTTCTTAGGGCCCACATTTGTTCGAATTCCCCAACCCAGATTTATAACTAGATTCACCCCCTTCCTCATCCCACTCATTTTGCCCGCCCCTCCATCCCTCCCTTCCATCTGATCTTCCCATTCTCTCTCATCTCTATCCTGTCCCCCAGGTTCATTTTCCTAGCTTCATCTTTTCCTGACCTCAGTACCGACCTCCCTCTCCTACTTTCTCTCCTACTTTAAATCATATGCAGAGAGAAAAATTTTTTTAATAATTATTCTCACCTTTTTTTTTTTTACCACAGGAACAAATGTTGGATTATGTTTCATTATGTACAACATCCACTGCCTCCACCTGGTCTCAAATTGCTTCTTCTGGTGTCGAACCCATGCAGTGAGTTTCTCCATTCTATATATCTCATTCATCATGCTTTGCCACTCCTTAACAGTTTTAATGTCCGCTGACTGCCAGTGCTTTGTGATCATTTTTTTGCAATTAGAATGGCTATTTGCATGATCTTCCTGCCCTCACTTCCCTATGTCCATTAAAATGTCCATTAAAAGGAATAACTCCTGTTATTATTATTGGGGAAGAAATTAGTTCTGACAGGGCATCCTGTAATTGCTCAAAAAGGATTAAGCAGCAGACATGTCCAAAAATGTGCCCATGAGTGGCCAGAGTGGTGCCACATTTCTCTCAGCGTGTTCCACCATGCTCACTGGAGTATTTCTGCTGCACTGCTGGGGTTATAAAAACCTAACCAAGACTTTCCAATTGAACTCTTTCCAAGTGGGAGACGTGGTAGTAGCATATATTTGTCTGAGGTTCTGTTCCCACATATCCTGAGGTATCACCCTTCCCAAATCTGCTTCCATTTCTGTTTTATATAGCATATTATGCTTCCTTAGACTCATTATGGCCTTATATATCTGGGATGCCATGTGCCCAAGGGGGCGCTACCCTCCAGAGCTTTCCTAATAAGGTCAACAATGGGGCATTGTAGCCTTGTATCAATCTCATTCATGAAGCTTCTTAATAAAGGCCGCCACTTGCATATATCTGAATCTATCACATGGAGATAAATTATACCTCCTGGACAATGTCTCAAAGTCAGCTAGTATTCCATTCTCCAACAAATGCCAGGAATGACAATGCCAGTGTCTCTCCCAGTTTTTGAATCCGCTGTCCAAAAGAGCAGGTTTGAACTGTGAATTCCTAGCCAATGGGAGGATTAATTCCCTGGCTGGGTTAAACTGTTTCGATGTAATGAATTCATCCCATACTCTCAGTATACTGATTGTATGGGGTTGGCTGATAAGTTTGATGGATGTGGGCTGGGAAAGGAGAGAAGTATCTGATAGGGGTTTGTAATATCTTCTGCTAACCTCAATCTCCCTCCACTTCATAATACGCCTTGTGCAGCCACAAGAATACCACCCTTAGTTGTGCTGCCACCTGGTAGTTCTTAAAATCCTGTAGAGCCAGACCTCCCTCCTGGTTTGGGAGCTGCAGGTAGCTAATTTAATCCGTAGTGCTTACAGTTCCAAAGGAATCTGGAGATATTTTGTTTAATTGTATATAAATTTTTCTGGGGATTCACTGGCAGCGTCTGCACTAAGTATAATATTCTGCGTAGCAGATTCATTCTAGCTGCTTCTACCCGTGAACCAGAGGGATCGGCAAACCTTTCCACCTATCCAGATCCTTATATATTGTGTCCATTAATGGAAGGTAATTATACTCAAATAATTTAGTGGGGTCTGGAATTAGTGTGACCCTAGATATTTTTAGGATTTAACTCCATTTGAAAGGGAATCACTTGGTTATTCTCTGTGAAGGGGTATCATTTACTTGAAGTACCTCTGTCTTATGTGATTTAATTTATAACCTGACACACTGCTAAAGGATTCTAACAGCTCCCAGAGATGTGGTAGTGAAAAGTCTGGGTTTTCAAATAAACCAACAAATCATCCGTGTACAACGCGATTTTATGTGAATCCTTCTATTTCTAGCCCCTCTATTTTCCTATCCTGTCTTATTGCTTGCGCCAATGGTTCTAAATAGATTGTGAACAGCAACGGGCTGAGGGGCAGCCCAGTCTTGTGCCTCTTAGCAGGTTGATTGGGTGGGTTACAGATCCATTTATCCGGATATAGGCCTTAGGTTGGTTATATAACGCCTCGATAATTTTAATGAAAGACTCAGGAAAACCCATTGCCCTTAATATCGCATACAGGAAATCAACCTGTCATTTCTAGCACCTTAAGGTGTTCTCCTCATCCGGTCTGCA
Source organism: Neoceratodus forsteri (assembly GCA_016271365.2). Taxonomy (NCBI): domain Eukaryota; kingdom Metazoa; phylum Chordata; order Ceratodontiformes; family Ceratodontidae; genus Neoceratodus; species Neoceratodus forsteri. The sequence goes on along the minus strand of CM028132.1, from coordinate 45,169,249 downwards.
TCTTCCTTGTTACCTGTTGCTACTCTTGTGGTCATTGTACTGGCAACCCAGTATGTTGTATCTTTGCAGTACTGTCAGTATTAACTCTATTGAAGCCAAGGTTTGTAATTGATAGTACTTATGTTGTATTTCATGCATTTTAGGTATATAGCCCCTTATATTTTGCTCTCCCACTTTGTCACCCACTCCCCCAGGACACTCGGAAATGAGCTGTTCTCAGCTCATGTTGTCTTGCCTGGTGAAACCTTTCAAATAAATAAATGTCTAGGTTATGCGTAAACATTGCAATACTTCAATGTTCACTCATAACTTTGCTAATTTTCAATATATTAACTCCAAACTTTCAACATAGCAATTTTTCCACACCACCCATTAAACATGACCAGTGTCTTTTTAAATCTTGACAAGATGTATTTTCGCACTTGTGGTGCAAAATGACATTTTAAACATTATACTATAAATGCCACATGCCATGTTTATAAGGGGAGTCATAAATGACTATCTTGAAAATCTGGGGTCAAAATAAGAAGACAAAATATATAATTATTAAGAAACTTCCTGTTCAGTGCCAGTCTTCACCCCAAGTGGGTATGCTTTATGATCCTGTACCAGTGAGCTGAGTTCAGTAACCCAGCTACATGGGATGAGGATGGGGATGGTATTGTATGGGACCCTCCAGCCAGGGAATGAAAGCTGCAGGGTTGCCTGCTCTAGCCCAGGTACCATATAGTGAAGACAACCTTCTTGGCACAGGGCTCCTGCACCTCTGCACCCCTGGGTGGCAGAGGGCTCTGTGCATTGGCTGACAGATGGACTCTTTGCCCTGTACATCTGTATCTGTAGGCACATGGAAGCGAGGGACCAGAGGGGCCTATGCTTCTGCAGCCCACCCAACAGTCCCATGAATTCTTTTTTTTTATATTATCTCTTTTACTTCCCTGCAGACCCAAGAGGGGCTATGCCCTCCCCTTTCAGAGGTGTATGTCCCTGGCCCTGACCGCCCCAGTGGCCCGCATTCCCCCGTGGCTTCCCCCAGCGGGCCAGGTTCACAGAGCACTGGCATACTCTCATCCCCTGGAGTAAGTAATCCAGAACTGGGGCTGCTGAGGGCGATCGGGCCATCACTGGTTCTGTCAGGCCCCAGTTTTCTTCTGTTTTTCTCCCACACCCCTGGCCATGCAGTGGGCACAATGGCTGTCTCCACCTCCATGGAGGCGCCGCGCCCTGGTTTATGTGCCGGCAACTGCACTGACGCTCCAGCCGCCCAGGTGTCAGCCGCCAACAGCACTTGACATGGTCAGATGCTCAATCCCTACCTCCCCATAGCTGACCCCTGAACGACCTGAGTCCGCTCCTGAACCTGGGTCGCGTGTGGCATCTAGCACCTCAACCCTCAGTGCCCCGGGCCGGCTTGCCCCATGAATTCTTGAGATTTGTCGCTGCATGGATGTTCAGGGCCTGCAGGGCCCTGCAGTTCCATAAGCAGATGGAGTCTTCCTTGGCGCATGGCCCAAAGGGCCCTGCACATCTGCATCTGTTGGGATCTGTGTGAATAAAGATATGATTCCACTATCTCAGACAGAAAGGAAATTCTTAAAAACTTTGTTGAAGTGCCAGTTAGGCCTCAAGTTAATGCCACAAAACTAGGGAAATTTGGCATTAGGGTTTCCAACCCAAACATCCCACTCCAACCCCAAACAGTAAAAGGAAAAATATTAGGGTTTTGGGTCTCTGGAGTCTTGCCAAATCAGTGGTGTCATCTTCCTAGACTCTAGGAGGTGTAAAGTATGGCCAGTGTTGTTCATTCTGGTGTCTACCACCACCCCAGGTCCCTTTCACTCATTGTGGCTTGCAGCGAGACCCTCCCGGTGTATACATGACCTGGTTTCTGACCCCAGATGCAGCACCCTACACTTCCCTGGATTAAACATCAGTCCCCACCTCCTTGACCAACCCTCCAGGGTATCCAGATCCTCTGGACTGTCTCTATTGCTTCCTCCCGCCAGCCAGTGCTCCCAGTTTTGAGTCATCCACGAAGAGGCTCATCCTGCTCCTAACACTGCTCCCCTATATCGGAGACATAGGTATTGAACAGGAGTGGCGCCAGTACCAAACCTTGGGGAACCCCACTGAAGACCTTCCATGGGAGGAGACTATCCCACCAACCACTATCCTCTGTGTTCTATCCAAGAGCAAGTTTTCTACCCATCTAAGCAACTGTCTTCCCATCCCCCAGCTCTGTCAACAACCTGATAGGGTACCGAGTCAAACGCCTTACTGAAATCCAGATATGGGATGTCCACTGGTCTTTGTCAGTCCAGGGTCCCCATCACCCAGTCGTAAAATCTATGAGGTTGGTCTGGCACAATCTCCCGGACAAAACCATACTGTTTGTCATCCATGTGCCCCAGCCTTTCCTGTTGCCTCCCGAGTTTCTTCTTGATGAAGCCCTCCATTAGTTTGCCTACCACCGCGTTAGGCTGACAGGCCTGTAATTTCCCATGTCCTCCCTAGACCCCTGTTGTGATAGGCACCACGTGAGCCACCCTCCAATCCTGAGGCACCCATCCTGTCTGCAGAGAGGCGCTGAAAAGTGCAGCTAGTGAAGATGCTAGTTCGTCCGCCAGTTCCTTCAGAACCCTGGGATGCAGCCCATCTGGTCCTAATGCCTTGTCAGTTTTCAGTGCCCGTAGGGCCTCCCTCATGCTGTCCCTCTGTGATTTCCCTCCCTAACTCCCTTCAACAAAGCAATCTATCCTTCTAAGCCTGGCCCACCCGGTGCCCCAGTCTCTTCTGGTCCTCTCCTTCCATCTGTCCTCTCCTCTCAGTTGTCTCCCTCTTCCGGCTGAATGGATCCCATGTCTCCTTCCATAAATACCGAGGCAAAGTATTTGTTTAGTACCTCTGCCTGCTCCCCGCCTCCTGAGCCCATCCCTCCCAGTCCTAATCCTGGAGATCTGTGCTCTCCCTTTCTTTTCCCTATGTATCTATAAAATCCTTTCCACCCCTCCAGATATCCCTAGCCAGGTTTTGCTCCATCCTCACCTTGGCTCACCTCATCACTCTTGTGAAACTTCTGGCTGTCAACTCATACTCACCTCTCTCTCTGTCCCCCTGGAGTGCTTAAAATGTGCGTAGGGCAGCTTTTTATCCCTCACCACCTTTTTGCACCTCCCTGGTCCACCAGCACGGCTTGTTGTCCCTACCATTTCACGCCTCACCCTTGTACACATGAGCTAGTAGCCTCCTGCACCTCATTTTTAATGGTCTCCCACAAGCTAGCAACATCCATGCCTGGCCTAATCTTGTTCAAGCTCCCTCAGAATCCTGCTCATGCCTACTAAGTCTGCCCTCCAAGTCCACTTACTACTGTGTTTGAGGGTTGTCCTCCCCAATATTTGTATAATATATATATATTTTTTTAATTCTTTGGTAACCAGGTAAGGCCCATTAGGAACATGTGCTTGTTTTCTGGGGCAAACCAGTAGCACTGGGTGGTTACGTGATTTGCTCAGTCACATAAATGCAAGTGGAGGTTGTGGAATCAAACTCATCTGCTGGATGTACCAAGCTCATTCACAGCTCGTTACTCTTACCACTAGGCTATACTAACAGATTTCTATATATATATATCTATATAGTCTTGACCTCAAAACATCAGTCCGGTTGATCCTTGACTACACTGCCTTTAGGAGAAAAAACTACAAGAGAAAAGGATTACAACAGTGGGGAAATGAAAGCAATAAAAAGCAGGACAAAAAGAAAACTTGAAGAAAAAGCAAGCTAACATAAGAAGAAAAGGGGAGGCAGTATAGTGCAGTGGTTTAAAGCTCTGAGCTGCAAATCTGGTGACATCCAGCAGACCAGACCTGGGTTTGAACCCCACAGCTTCTACTTGCATACTGTGTGACCCTGAGCAAGTCACTTAACTTCCCTGTTTTCCCAGGTTGCATCTGTAAAAAAATTTCAGCTTAGTGTGCTAGTCCTGGTTAAATGACAAAAAAAAAAAATCAATTACTAGTCTTACCAAAGTGCCATACTTAGTAGAATTCATTTTAGGATTTAGTATACATTTGAGGCATTCTGATCTATTTTATTTATTTATTTGCTTGTGGTAACCGGGTGGTGCACTAATCATAAGAATGCCTATTTTCAGGCGCACCCAGGAAAATACACATTACAAATACATGAGTTTACATGTGACGCAGCACATGAGCTCAGTGAGGAGGGGTCACATACAATCAACTTTGGGGTTAGGAGAAACATTGTTCAGCATGATTCAAACATTACAGAAAACGTGAAAAACAGGCGTTGCAAAGAAAAGTATATACAATATACAGATATACAATACCGGTACGTTATGTTGCCATTGGCTTGGGAGAGTAGAAATGGGAGGAGAGGAAGGGAGAGAGGGGTGGGAAGCAAAGGAAGAGGATAAGGTAAGAGAGAAAGAGAAAGCATTAAAGGAGGGTTATAAGAGAGGTGTCAGTGGAGTAGTTGCCTGGGGGCTGAGGGCAGGGAGAAGATATGGTCTAAGGTGGATGAAAGCAAGTGCAGGGGCTAGCAGCACGCAGATGATCATGGTGAAATTCTTGAAGCTAGCATGGGTGGAACTTGACGGATAGTTTGAGGTATGGAGTTCCAGTACTTTGGAGCTGTCTTTGAGAAAGCACGTGCACCCATATTGGTTTTGCATCTGGGGATATGGAGAGGAGCTTGGTCAGTAGATTGGAGACCATAGCAGAGGGGGTTGTGTGTGAAGCAGAGAGGCAAGGATTGGGGAGGCCTGATCTGGCAATACCACCAATTAGCGAGCCATAGGACTGGAGTCGATGGGCAGAGGGGAGGGCCATTTTAGGTCAGTATAGAGCTGGCAATGGTGTTTGTATCGTGAGATGCAGAGGCATAGCGGCAGATAGTGTTATAGGTGGTGTCCCATTTATGGAGGGCAGACTTTGTGGCAGATAGGTAGATGACTGAGCCACAGGCCTGGTCAGTTAGTTTCAGATTAACAAAGTTATTTTGCTTGCAATGGGGAACAAGTTATATTACCAAGGCCATTGATGTACAGTGATTCAAGTAATAGAATCCAGTTTTCAAGGTTTGAAATTCTGGGATCACACAGGTGTTGCTAGTCTAATTTCAGATTTTACCAGGATTCCGCTGTCACTCTTTTATTATGTGTAAATAATCAGAACAAAAGAAGGCTCAATATACAGCAAGGTAAATGAAACAAAATGACAGTAATACAGAAATAGATCCAGAAGCAAATGATTTGATACCTTTTATTGGACCAACATAGATGTAACAACAAGAACAAAGATCTAGCATTGTTCAACCAGTCCTTCTTCAGAAGCTCATGGCAGTTGTTTAGCAACAACTAAACAACTAAACTAAAACTGCCATGAGCTTCTGAAGAAGGACTAGTTGGTCCGAAAAGCTAGAGCACTTTGTTCTTGTTGTTACATCTATGTTGGTTCATTAAAATGTATCAAATCATTTGCTTCTGGATCTATTCTTGCCAGGACCAATATGGCAACTATTAAATCTAGATTTCATTAATACAGGAAGCAATTTAAAGAAAATTATAAGTTCCTTAACTGCCATGTTTCTGATGAAGGATTCTGTGTAGTCTGAAAGCTCAAATATTTTGTAAAATTATTGGTTGGTCCAATAAAAGGTTTCAAACCACCCATTTTGTTCACCTTTTGTACAAGTTCTGCAGAGTCACTGATCTTGTATAAAATGCCAAATTCTGGGATTTTACTGGGTTTTCCAGTAAAAATGAAACCAGTGGCCTTGTATATTACTGACGGAGTGGGGTGACCAAAATTATATAAAGTTGATTGAGCAACATAATGTCTGAAATCTGACAGTTCACTCACCTCTCCAGCTCTGTGCTGGTAGAAATCTCGGCCTCTGTTTCTGTGAAAGTTCTCTCTTCATGCGCCAAAATCTCAAATCCCCCTCCTGGATCTAGATAAAACAGCACAGCAAATACCACTGAATACTTACTACTACAAGTTTTTCATAAGTTCACAGTACTTTCTCTATGATGGGTAGCATAGATAGCAACAGTTGCAAGACTCTGTCCCAACTCCCCTGCACTTGGCCTTACCTTGCACTTGAGACTTTGTTATGCATATGTAAACATATAATGCCTTGTACAGCAGAGCCAGCCAGGATGTAACGTAGTACATACAATGACTTGTACAGTGGAACCAGCCAGGATGTAACGAGTACATATAATGCCTTGTACAGCGGAGCCAGGCAGGATGTAATGCAGTACATGCAATGCCTTGTACAGTGTTGCCAGCCAGGATGTAATGCAGTACATACAATGACTTGTACAGTGGAGCTAGCCAGGATGTAATGCAGTCACATACAATGACTTGCACAGTGGAGCCAGCCAGGATGTAATGCAGTACATACAATGCCTTGTACAGCGGAGTCAGCCAGGATACAATGCAGTACATACAATCACTCTGTACAGCGGCACCAGCCAGGATGCAATGCAGTACATACAACGACTTGCACAGCAGAGCCAGCCATAGTTATTTCTGGAGACTTTGTTCCCATGGATTTAGATGGAATTAAGTGGTTACAATGATCTTCTATATTTCTGCAAAACCAATTCAGTTGGCATAGACAGTACTCCAGTTTGAGAAGATTACCTGGGTTATGGCTGGCCCGGTGGCACTGAGGGTTAAGGCGCTGGACGCCACACCTTAGCTGGCCACTGGTGACCCAGGTTCTGAAATGAGCTTGGGCCACCAGGGTTCAGCAGGGAGGGAGAGGATTGAGCGTCCCACGACAGCTCTCCTCTCCTGAGGGCAGGTAGTCCATCATCCCGCTCCTTGGCTGCCTCCTAGTGGAGAATAGGGGCAGTGCCGGACAATGGGAGATGCAAGAACATGGCATCGGGTGCGCATGCACCTCCACACCGCTGCTTCTCGGCCGCAGGGGCAGGGACACCAGAAAGGGAAAAAGTGACTGCCAGCTAGATGAAGCCTCTGCAGTACTCCAGTTTCTTGACGCCCCGGCCCACTCTGGGGGATGGCCCTTCCTCCTTCCACCACACCACAGGGGGTAATCCATGGGGACATAGGGCCTGGAGCGTTAGTAGCATAGCAGTCGGAGACTGGCAGAAGGCTGAGATATGCCACCAGGCTGCAGGAGGAAAATATCTCTATAGAAAAAAAGATTACCCTGGGTTGGCTGTGGAGAGGAGGACTGAGTGTCCCATAGGACATTCTCCTCTTCTGAGGTGGGGGTTGTTAGTGACAAGTGACTGTCACCTAGGAGAATATGGCGGCAGAGCAGGGGAACAGAGTGAACAGTATGGGGAGCAATGTTGCCGCCTTGTGCCTCTCCATTCTCAGCTGGCATTGGGAAGGGGAACAGCAAATGGGAAATACCCAACCGAGCAGCATGGAGCCCACTGCCTGCACACAAACCCCACACCCACCAATCCAAGCAAGACTCTGGTGCCGAACAGACCTGAATATTACAGCCAGGACTTGGTCTACCCCGCCATCCTCCACCATTGGCAGGCGATGCAACTGCTGAGGAGGTGAATAAGTCCTGGGAGAAGGGGAGGATGATGGGGTCAGTTCTGGGCTGGTGGTTCTGAACAAGGGCCAGAGGGCAGATTGGAGAGTAGGAGAAAAAGTGTAAGTTAAAAAAAAAAAAAAAAAACTAAATTCTGGACAGTCCTTTCTTTATCAATGAAGATATTTGCTTGAAAGCAGGCTCTATGCCCCTTAGACTTCAGGGAAAGTTTGTATTTTTCTTGCTTTCTCCCAGCTCCTCCCACCACACTGCACGGGACCATGTTATGCCTTTTAGCAGTCTTGCATGCATACAGTGAACACTTACGGAGGTTTAAGCATGCTCCAGTCCAGTGCAGGGAACACTGAGGAAGCAGAACTGATCACCACTCCTGCACAGCTGAGAGTATTACCTCATCACAATGCCATCCAGGCTCCTTGACTGCCCGTGCCCACTCCTGAAACTGGGTCATCAATGGATGACCCTGAGCTTAACCATTTGTCTCAGCTTGAACCCAAGGAACCATATATGCCTGAAATGAGTTTGAGAATTGTATTTGTGGCTAAGCATGAGGTAGTATTTGTCTTGTGTTTGCACTCCTTTACAGCATATGATAGCCAGCCCTATGGTACTTCCTGCTTGCAATGTCTCTGAGGTAACTTCACTTGACTGGACTTTAACCCAACTCCTTTTCAGCAGTATTTGCAATGGCACTGCTGGGCCAAAGTCAGTAGTGGCGACAGCCGTCATCATCAGAATGGCTGTTTGGTGGCCTATGTGAAATAGGTCACGGTAGTCTCAGTCAGTTTCCTAGTAGAAACCATCATCAAACTGGTCCTTGTTGCACCATTGTTGGCAGTCTCACATAACAGATTAAGGACTAAATGTGAGTGGCTTTGTTAACCTTCCTCACCTATGTGGTCGCTGCATCACAGGTTTGATGTATATTGGTGGGGAAGTGTGTGGAAGGTTTGAGGTACACTACTGGGGTAGTGTATGTTAGGTTTAAGATACATTGCTGGGGTAGTGTGTGGAAGGTTTGAGGTGCATTGTTGGGGTAGTGTGTGGAAGGTTTGAGGTACTGTACATTGCTGGGGTAGTGTGTGGAAAGTTTGAGGTGCATTGTTGGGGTAGTATGTGGAAAGTTTGAGGTGCATTGTTGGGGTAGTATGTGGAAAGTTTGAGGTGCATTGTTGGGGTAGTATGTGGAAAGTTTAAGATACATTGCCGGGTAGTGTGTGGAAGGTTTGAGTTACATTGCCAAGGAGTGTGTGGAAGGTTTGAGGTACACTGCCGGGTAATGTGTAGAAGGTTTGAGGTATACTGTTGGGGTAGTATGTGGAAGGTTAGAGGTACATTGCTGTAGTAGTGTGTGGATGGTTTGATGTACATGGCTGGGGTAGTGTTTGAATGTTTGAGGTACACTGCTGGGGTGTGTGTTTGGAAGATTTAAGGTACATTGCTGGGATAGTTTGTGGAAGGTCTGAGGTACATTACTGGGGTAGTGTGTGGAATGTTTGAGGTACATTGTTGGGGTAATGTGTGTCAGGTTACATGCTGGTCAACTGAGTTTGGAAACTGACTCTGAGCTGGTCGGGCCATCTGGGCCGGTGGGTTCAGATGCTTCTAGCCAGGAGGGCAGGCACCAACTTCCACAGCAACCCTTGGTGGGGGCCAGGAGCTGTTCTCCTCCACAGC